>OW964824.1:56075688-58475688 GCA_943142095.1 Ophonus ardosiacus
TACGTAAATAACTATTATTCATTTATTTATAAGTTTACCCCTAAAGTTAGTTTTGCGAACTAAACCATACTGTTCGCCCATTTGAGTATCTCTATCGCTGCCGCCATAAATCCTCTTTGACTAAAACGTAATGAAGTCCTACCACGGTCTAGTAAGTAGTAAGTAGAGCTGGCCTCGCCTTGTATTTTGCGATGCATTGCGGTGCAGCCCTGGTATTGTTCCGACGCGTGGTGGCTAATTGCTTGCAGTGATATACGGCAGGAAAGTCATTGCGATGATCGGAAGACGAATGGTAATGAAGCTCTAATGTGGATGTGTGGATTGGATTGGAGGATTGGGTTGCAGCGTGGGATTCGATAGTAATGGGCAGTTGTAAATACTAGCTAATGGATAGCGGATAATGGATTTAACACCAACATGCGGGAATATGATTGCTGAACTACAAGATTATTTATTACGTCTTTTTGTATCAAAAATGAAATAATTGTGAACTTAACAAGATAGAGAAATAGTGTATGAAATGGACAATTTAAGCAATAAATGAATTACAAATAGTACAAGAGTCATTTTAATAGAGAATGATTGCAATCTAAAGCCAAAGGGATTTGATATTATGATCCTAGGGATGTAAACAAAATGGATAAGAATATTAGTAAACGAATAAATTGCTGTTATCGTTACTTAACCAACGCAAGACACTTTTTTTTTAATAACAAACATATCAATGGCACTTACATACCTTTGAATTAAAATACATCGATTTAAAATATATAAAGTTTTCTCTATGTTTTATTCCATGTTCAATTACAAATTGATTCCATAATACGATTCAAGCTAGAGCATTTTCCATTGATATACCGTGAGTATTTTTTAAAGTGAAACATTGGGTTTGTCATGTAATATCCGTGGTTACGATTCGACATTTGATTGACAGCAATGTATTTGCTTGTCCCATTTAAAATGAAACATAGGAAACGAATTTGACAGAAGTATTATATTTAAATATTGTAAATTTAGCCGAGTCAGAAAATCACTCGGGCACGAGGCACGACGTGTACACAATATTTTTTCTACAACTAAATTTAATTAAGAAAACAGATATAATTATTGAAACAAAATTAACCTCTATTGACGTCTTGTCAAATAGCAAATTTGTTCCTTATGTTTCATTTTAAATGGAACAGGCAAATACATTGCTGTCAATTAAATGTCAAGTCGTAACCATGGATATGACAAATCCAATGTTTCACGTTATAAAATACTCACGGTCACGGTATTTAGTGTGAACTTTTATGCACTGAGTGCATTCCATTTTATAGTCTTTGGTCAAAAAAATTCAGTAGTGAGTTTTACGATTTTACTAGTGTTAAGATGACGTCTGTATGTGTGTGTGTGTGTGTGTGTGTGTGTGTGTGTGTGTGTGTGTGTGTGTGTGTGTGTGTGTGTGTGAGAGAGACAATGTGACAAAAATTTTAGCTTTTCAGGCAATTCCTCAAACAATTATAATAAAAGCTAGTGAAGCTGTAGTGGAACTAATATCAATATTATTTTTTAAATTCTCTTAAGGATGCTACTTTCAGAATGCTATGATAAACAGAACAATTATTTTGATATGTCAATATAATTTATTCCTCGTGTTTATTATTTTGAAATAAAGTAAACTGTGTTAAAAACGATACACTAACATTATCTGTATGTAGGGTATTAGTAGAGAACATTATACGTTTATTTTATTTTCATTTTGTGGACTGTTGTTGACATGTCAGTATGGTAATAATATTACCGTACAAATGCAATTATTACTAACTTAGTTTTCAGTCTACTTTTGTATATGTAAACAAGGGCTTAATATCTTGAAATCGTAAAAAATACCGGTTTTAGGATATTAAGGCAGCGTTTGTATGAAAGTAAAAGATATGCTGAATGACATAAATAGGTGGCACTCAAACCCAGACTACAAAACCAAGTTTTTTGAAAATATTAACCACAAAAGTCTATTGTATATGAACAAAATTGTCAAATGATCTTGTCTGTGTTAAATTATAAAGTAGTGGTATTATTACAAAACAATTTATACACGTTTAAAAATAAAGAAATAAATTAAACTCGTAAAAAATATATGAATAGACTAGCAATAAACAACAGTGCATTACAAGACAATTCTCATGTGGGAGTTACAACAAAACCACTTTGAAAATAACCCGTGCTAATAAAAATGAGGACAATTATGCGCGATAAATAACATCGATTTCTCATTGCTTGATCATGGCTCTCTCGATTGTTACGCTACTACGGATTTATTAACGAAGATAAAGTATGGGAGTGTCCGAACAACCCAGTACAGTCTTACAACCAGCACTATAGCGTAAATGCAAGCGAAAGTTAATTACGAAGCAAAAACTACTGAATTACGCATTCGAGTAGAAATGAAGTTTTTACGTGCGTACTTTAATTGCTAATATTTTACCAGCTAATTATAATAATGTTTTCATAATGAATGTAAGTTATTTTTAATTAGAATTTGACGTCTAAGGTGCGATAAGGTGTTTCTAATTATTTGTTGAGTTATTAAGTTATCTTTTCCGCAGTACTGCAAGTTTTTTGATAGGAATTCATTTATGTCTTGTTTTATTAAATGAAATTGTTGCGATAATTACCCGCATGTTCGCCAGAACACAAGTTTTTCAGGTGTAATTTATTGGTATGTAATAAATTATTTGGTTGGTAAATAATAATTTGAAAATATAAATTAAACTCTACAATATTATGCACTAATAAAAAAATAAAATTGAATTTTGAAACACATATTTTCTCAGGTATTTGAAGTGGTAAACTATTACAGCAGAATTTAATTTATTTGAATTTTTACAAAAATGTAAAAAAGTTATCAAATAATACTAATTTAACTCTCCAAGGTGCACCATTTAAAATAATAGTTTAAAACTTATTATGTTTTAATAACTATAGGTAACATTGAAAAGTAGCAAATGTAATTCATATTAATGTATAAATCATAAAATAAAATCTCTGAAGCAAATCTTGCAATACTGTAATTAATAACAAATCAGAAGTAGTATATTATGTTTTATAAATGTTTGTTTATAAAACGAGTCACGATTGTACTTTATCTACGAGGATAATTTGACAGCAGAAATAAATACTTTTTAGGTTTTTTATTTTTACAGAATTACAGCAACTTCAGCCACTTATACTCCTTTTTATGTGCCTGTGTTTGATAAATCAGATGTTCATGATTGCTCCAATACAATCAAAGCCCCAGATTGTCAAAGTTGTGATTAAGATGTTACGTATTATACTTTTTTTACGACTAAAAATTGACAGTCGAGTTAAAGAAACACACTTTTTAGCTACTTATTTTTATACAATGATGGCTTCATCTTTAGCTGTTGCAACGAAAACTACAGAAAGCTAACTTCTAAATAAATCTGATGATAGTGGATCCTAGCTTTACACCGAGTCCAATATGATCAAAACCTCAGTTTATCAAGATACGATTAAGATGTTTTTAGCAACTTGGAAACCAGTACGTTAAGTAGAACACGGAATTAATACACAAACATTTTAAACAACAAATATTTTTTTTTAAAAATTATCTTTGGTTATCCCTCTTTTCTGGGTACGATAATCTGCTTTTATTCGTAAAATAGTAGTTGGATAATAATGATTATTATCCGTAAATAATTGGCTTACCGCGTTTTGCCAGTTTAACTGCGTAAACTGGCAATTCGAGCTAACCGGTTATTAACCCTGAAACCGACTATTCATCATACCGATATAATGGCAAATATAAAAAATACAAAATAGAATGAAATAAAAATATTTTATTTGAAATCGTCACTAAAGTACACAAAAAACTTTATTAAAAGTTCATAAATCGGCATTAACGTAATCCATTATACGAACAATTTCAAGAAAATGCAGTTTTTCCAACCTCATAATAATTAATGTACATATAAGATAATTCGGGTAGGTGTACAGTACATAATAGTAAATATGTACGTAAAGTGACAAAAAATACGTGCAAGAAAATCGACTAAACAATTCCAATGAAGAAGATTAAAATAAAACATGATTTTGAGTCCTCTTTACGTTAACCTCAATGTTCGGAGGTTAGTAACATTGAGTGACAGACAGACAGTTACAAAAACATAACCTATAAAAATAAAATATTCCTTTCATTTTCACAAATTTTCGATTTCAAATAAAATTTAAAATGCAACTCGGCACTGAAGTTCCGTTTTATCACTCATATGGTTTATTTTCCTTGGCCTTACGGCCTCGGCAACTAAATTCCATTGGATCTAAAGTAATCCATTATACGACGATTTCATGCAAATGCAATGTTGCCAAACTTATGATAATTATTGTACATATAAAATTATTTGTGTAGGTGTACGATGTACAATAGTAAATTTGTACGTCAAATGACAAATATATGCAGGAAGAACGAATTAAATAAATCCGATGTAGAAGTTTGAGATAACACACATAATTTCTGAGTGCTTTTTACGATAACTTCAATCTTCGCAGGTTAGTAACACTGAACATAAGTTCATTTGTTTGTCTGACAACAATTGGCAGATGTGTTAACATAATCTATAAAAATAAATATTTAATTCATTTTCACAAATTTTCGATTTCAAATAAAATTTAATATGCATCTCGGCACTGAAACTTTTAACACTCATATGCTTTATGCTACGCCCTCGGCAACTAAATTTCATATTCGTGATAACAAGTAGTAATTTAGTACCTTGATACAAAAATAATAATTATTTTTATTCATTATAACGGCAAACAACCTTTAAATTAATTTTATATTGTGGGAAATCTGGCATATTACACGTTATACCCTACCCACATAAAATTACGAATAATTCCTTTCTTCTTAAACACCACTTACATCGCACTGAGTAAATTTTATTACATCTTGCAGTAAAATTAATTTAACAGCGTTGTAAGTGGTCCATCAGCAAATATACCACATAAATACATTTCTTAGCTGCCGCTGTATAAATAATAAACATGTTAATGTAGGGTCCGCGTCTATCCCGAAGTATGGCCCGACCGTGTAATCAGTGTAAGTGCTAAGGACAATGATAATTCATTTCCCCGATGAATTTCACTACATCCCCAACTTTCCCGACCCTTGGACGTCGTTAATTACAACCCCATTCGGACGCCACTGGGCGGGAAGAAGCAAAGGGGTCACTAGCGTAGCGAGGGTATTTAAGATGGAATTATTGTAATAGGATATTCAATAGGGTTGTTTTCTACGGGCGAAACAAATTAAAATGGTGATGTATGGGCAGAGATCCTTTTGGATTTGTAATACAATATTAATAGAGCTTGAGAAAGTTAAATACGTAGTTATTTTTAACAATTTTATACAAAATCTATTAATTTAGGTATCAAATTTACTATAAATAGATGTTTTAAGTATATTTGTTCAAAAATATTTGTCGCACTTATAAACAATTAATAAAGTCATAAGAAATACAGGGTGTCTCTTAAATAGGTGGACATGGCTTAACCACAGATTCCTGAGGCTAAAATAAGACGATTTAACCAAACTTTCTTCTACCGGAAAGTGTACCATTTAGCCAGAATTCTGCTTCAAAGTTCCTCGAAAAAAAATTAATTTTGCTTATAATAATCGGACGCTGTATTCGATTTGGATGAAATTTGGTATGACAGTTTATATTGTTATAAGTCATCTTTTAAGATGATACTTGTTATTATTAGTGAACCACTAGTGTATGAAACTTAGGTCTCCCAACATTAATTAGACCGTAATTTTTTAATGGCAATGCCGAAAACGTGAAATTATTTTTGTTCAGAAAGATACATTCAATAGTAAACTTTTCTCTCTGTGTGTAATTTGTTATATCTGTTACGGTTCACACAGAAAAAAATGAAATCTGGGTGTCTACATTTCAAATTTTTTTAAATAAATTTAATCTAACAGTCTATCCAAATGTCAAACAAGTAATTTTTAATGACAGTAACAATTGTTTTATGGGTTGTCAAAAATTTTCTTCGCAATATTCTAAAATTAGTAACATCCGTTTGTTCGGCCTAATAGTATTTTACTACCATTATTATAAATAAGACGATTACATATCTCAGCTTACTCCTAAACAAGTTGTGAAGATTGACAACTCGTTACTGTCATTAAGAATTACTTGTTTGACATTTGAATAGACTACTAGATTAAACTTATTTAAAAAATTTAGAAATGCAGACACTCAGATTTTATTTTTTTCTGTGTGAACCGTAACAAATATCACAAATTACACAGAGAGAGAAAAGTTTACTATTGAATGTATATTTCTGAAGAAAAATAATTTCACGTTTTCGGCATTGCCATTAAAAAGTTACGGTCTAATTAATGTTGGGAGACCTAAGTTTCATACACTAGTGCTTCACTAATAATAACAAGTATCACCTTAAAAGATGACTTATAACCATATAAACTGTCATACCAAATTACATCCAAATCGAATACAGCGTCCGATTATTATAAGCAAAATTAATTTTTTTTCGAAGAACTTTGAAGCTGATTTCTGGCTAAATGGTACACTTTCCGGTAGAAGCAAGTTTGGTTAAATCGTCTTATTTTAGCCTCAGGAATCTGTGGTTAAGCCATGTCCCCCTATTTAAGAGACATCCTGTATATACATTTCTACTGTCTATATACAAAGTATAGACATTTGTGCTGGCTTTTGTCAACGAAAAATGTCACTTTGCCGCTCATGCACGACAAGTAGAAAAAGCACTCGCTTTTCGAATTTCTTATTATAAAACCTTGAGATATATGTTACTTGTCTACATACTTAATGGAAATGTTTATTCAGAAACTAATGGCGCTGTAGTTACTTACACTTTTACCACCTCCACAACTCAAACTGACATATGAATGCTCTGTCGGTTTTTACATAACCAAACAAAATGCCCTACTGCTATATAAAGGAATACAGAAATAAAATAGGGCATTCATTCTCAAAAACGAAAGTAAAAATTGCTTAGATTAGATTGAAGCAATAGCTCGAGAAGAATGGAAAATAACGATAAATTAAAATTGAAAAATATAATCGTTATTTATTGAGTAGTACTGTAAGTACAAAGTGTTCATTTTATTATTTTTTGTTATGGTGGAGGACCACATTGTGGCGACTGTAGAAAAAATGTTACGTGAGTTTCGAGTACAAATGGACATTGTCGATTTCAAGAGAATGCCGCGCTCCTGCTTCACGCGGCAACAATCTCTCAATCGACAATATCCCATTTTGCGCTCTAAATATACAGACAGATAGCTATTATTGATGAAGATTTTATATTCGGCGTAGCTAAATGTTCGCCAGCGGTATTATATACTCAAACCAAGAATTCCCCCGAAAAACCTAATATACTCAGCAGGCGCGGCGGAATACATCTATTTTCTGTAGATCTCTGTCTGCTTGCGGTATATTCGTTGATAACATAAATTCCGCCGTAAACATAACCAAGTTATAATTGTTCACCATGATTACAGGGACGCTAACGTACCACGCTTTAACACACTAGAGGCACGTGAATGCGTCATCATTTTATAAAAAAAACTTCAAAAATCAAACATAACCTCAACGCACATTCGGATTTAGGTGGACAGTGATTAGTTATCACAACACGTAAGCTATACACGCAAAGTGCCCACTGTGTTGCTTGTATCACTAATATTGGCTTGCCTACGTAGAAATGGAAGAGCACCCAGAGGAGTACATCAACAAAATAAACATTATCGACGGATTTTATCTGTCATTCAGCTGAAACCAGCCAAAAGACGGAAAATAATATTTCAATGCTTGCATTCCGCCGTGCCTGTTGAATAATATCGGCTGACATATTATTATAATAGCAATAATTCCGCCGTTTGTCTCATGCACAGCGCTAACTATCAGATTCCACACATTTGTTTACATCAAGACATTTGACAAAAAATAACTGAAGCAGGACAGCTTTTTTGTGATTTATTTTTAAAGTTTCACAATAATCTACAAGAATAACAACATAATGACAGCTGAGCTTGACAGTGTCTTGACATCTGACGGTCATCAAGATTTTGCGAATGCGTTACTTTTAGTGATTCTGTCGAGACGAGATATATCTCGATTCTCGTCTCGTCTCGTACTCGAGAGTTCTCGTCTCGACGAGACGAGACAGAAATGTAAAAAATATTTTACGAGACGAGATATATTTGCCGAGATCTCGATTCTCGAAAATTGTTATTGAGATTTCTCGGTTGTTATTTTTCCCATGAGTTATATTTGCAAACGTGTGAAATTTATCATATTTTTAGTGATATCTGTCTCTATTTAGCTATGGCATTTTTAAACAAAAAGATAATAAAATATTTGACATTTTATCTGTCAGAATATATTAAGCGTGCATTACACGATGAAGTTTTTCTTTTCAAGTGACTTGAAAAGTTTTCTCTCTCGCACAATGACATGTGTGCAACAGAGACAAATGAATAGACTTTTAACGAAAAACTTGTAAAGAAAAACTGGAACATGCGCTACTTTTTCTTAAAAGTCCCTACAAATTTTAACTGTCAAATGTCATTTGTGTTTATATTTTTGATGTATACCAGTAGAATTATAAGTGATCAATATTAAACTGAAAAATGGCAAAATGGGATAGAGAAGTAATTGAAATCTAAATTTAAGTATAACTTAAATTTTGACACTTGGATATTTTAATTCCCGCAAAACTTGATCGTGTAAATATACTTGTAAAGTCACTTATAAAGACACTTTTCAAGTCACTTGAAAATAAAACTTTCATCATGTAATCCAGGCTTTAGGCTAACATAATAAAATTTTCACAAGTTTTAGGTTATATCAAATTTTGACAGATAAAACGACAAATATTTATCTTTTTGTTCAAATTACTATTAATACAAAATTGTATAAATTTAATAATTAGTTTATAGGACTAAAATATACATATTAAATTTCCATCGAGAAATCTCGGCGAGTATCTAGGCCGAGACGAGACTCTATTAAACGAGACGAGAATAATTTCGTCTCGTCTCGACCGAATCTCTAGTTACTTTAAATGGAGTCCTCCACTCTATTTTTTTTTTTTTTTTTAAATGAAAATTCAAAGCTGACAAGGGTCATGCTAGAATTATTGAGAATATGGCACATGGTACATATTTTCTATAATTTTATTTTAAATATATTCAAAGTAGCTTTTTAAACAATAATATACTTCACCATTCTTTCCCTTTACTTCTTAAAAGCTCCCAACCAATCTTTTTTGGAATACTTTTAAATTAATTTCTGGGAGACCTAATAATTACCAAAGCTATAAATCTAATTAGTGGGGTACTTATAAACCCTCAATTTAATTTTAGTCTGACATAAAAATTGTTAATGAAGAATGATCAAAATTAAGCCAGAAAAATTATCGACTCCTTGATAAATATAAACTTGTACCATAATATAACACCTACTTATACAACGTAATATGAATATATTTTATCAATATTTTGACTTGGCAGTTAAGCCATTAATCGTTAATAAAAAAAACTATCAAAGCTGTTAAATATCAGGGATCAAACGGATTCCTTAATACAAACGAAAAGTTCAGTTCACCAAAAAGTAAGAAAAGTAGTTTTACAAAATGAATAGTATTTCTTTAATCATTCTTCTTCGTACATGCATACAATATGGCGTAACGTCGTAAAATTTTAATCAGTAAAACAAATATATTTTAATTAAGTTTGTCCTGGTAGATTCATCACCTGGTTCATCTTTAATTAATTAGATTAAAGCACGTATCCATCACGTAAGTTAAACAGTAGCGCAAAAACCATAAGAGCGTTTAATTTAATAGGAACATTAATGCTAATTTTTGCGTCGCTCCCGCGCAAACTTTAATGTAATCTAAAATGAAAATCTCCCAAGACGCTCTTATCGACGCATCTAAAGTGGAAGATTTTAATTGCACATGCATGCTAGACTTCCTCCCCAAAAATAAACGAAAAATCCTTCATTAAACTCCGACATCTTGCAGCCAACTTTATCCAAACAATTTCGTATGTAAATGCACTAACATGCACTGCGTAAGAGTCCGAAAGCTGCTGTAATCATTTCGAAATTACCCGCCGATCAAAGGAGATTATACTTAATATGGTTTTTTCTCCAACGTGGAGCAGGTTTGGAACTTTAATTTCTCCACATTTAACACGTTACGGAGCAAGATGGTGGTTATCGGTCCTAATCTAATAATTAAATCTGATATAACAGACGCCAAGCTTGTATTGTGCTTGGAAATATCGAAAACGTGTTATTTCAGTAATAATAATGTAGTGTAAGATCGGATACAGCTGGTAATATGTTTATGCGTAGCGAGCTAACCAACAAGTATATAGTTAGTTTATTCGTTGCTACTGTTTTGCAAAAATTGACTAAGTATATACTATAATGTTGTTGTTAAATACTTATTTAATACTCAGTGTTTCCATGGTACAATTAATTTTCATAATAAGGGTAGCTCAAGGGTAAAAGTAAGAGTAAAATGACTGGAAGGAAATGCTGTATTTAGACAATATTACACTGATCGAAAAACAGATATTTTTAGAAGGGTGATATATAAATGCGCCATTACAAATTATACATAATGAATGAGATGATACAGGTAATGTGTTTTATGAAAACATTATCGCAAAAAAGGATAATTTACAATAACAACATAGGTATTAATTTTGCACGAGCCTAAACGCAAATATATTCATACCACAACAATCTGTGGTAATTTTATCGAGATTAGATTATTTTTTACCTCACGCTAGGGGAGATATTCGATTCAAGTTAAAAATTACATACATATAAGAACGTTTTAAAGTCTCTAAAATCCAAATTTAACATTTTTACACAGTGTGTGTGTGTGTGTGTGTGTGTGTGTGTGTGTGTGTGTGAGTGTGTGTGTATATGAGCGTGTGTGTGCGTGCAAGCGTGTGTGTGTGTGTAACCTGAAGTGGTGTTGCCGAAAGACCAATACCAGTTTTGGTCTTGTCTCATCTCGTCTTCATTTTGGTATCGAGTCTTGTAATCTCGACAAGACTCTCGACTATAGCTCATAAGTATCTTTTTAAATATATTTTCTAAAAGTGCTTCAAAAACTAAAAGTAATACTGCAAAAACTGTTTGAAAATTCTTAAAAACAAGATAGATATTAATTATTCAACTTTTTACCTCTCGCTAAGAGAGGTATTGGATTCATGCTGAAATTCGCATATCCAGATTTTATTGAATAAGCACGATTTAAGGTCCCTAGAATCCGATTATAACATTTTTAAAATGATGTCTGTGTGTGTGTGTGGATGTGTGGATGTGTGTGTGTGTATGTATGGATGTTGGAGGGACGATTACTCAAAAACTATAAGACTTAAAAAATATTTAACTGCAGTTTCCTCAATCTGACATTCCTGGGAAGAGCTGAAAAGGTTTTGGAAACAATTGAACAACCGGAAGTGGTAGTTTCTTAGAAAAATTCTTCTAAATATAATTTTTTGAGAGTTTTTTTAATTAAATATTGAAGAACATAAAATTCTCCATTTAATATACTTAAAAATTTTATTATATCTTGC
Organism: Ophonus ardosiacus; assembly: GCA_943142095.1. Taxonomy (NCBI): domain Eukaryota; kingdom Metazoa; phylum Arthropoda; class Insecta; order Coleoptera; family Carabidae; genus Ophonus; species Ophonus ardosiacus. The sequence goes on from OW964824.1 coordinate 56,087,348, forward strand.
ATAGATTTAGAGATAAAGACACTATAATTTATAGAGTATACTAATCGCAGAGGCTAAGGCATTAAGGAAACCAGTTGACAAATTCCAATGTTTATAACATGACACATGTCATTGTCAAATATCAACAGTTTTAGTGACATTCTGATAGCATTTTCTGGGAAGTATATTTAATTTTTCTTATTGTTTTATTAACTAAATATTTGCAATTATAGGTAAAAGCGAAGTGCTGTACAATACTTATATAGCCTAATATGGAAATGGCGAGAGGTCTTGTGCTGGCCACAACAGATTTTTAAATATATTTTCTAAAAGTGCTTCAAAAACTATACTGCAACTACTGTTTGAAAATTCGTAAAAACAAGATAAATATTAATTAATCAACTTTTGTAATTAAGTTTTTTCAATGTTGTGTTACTGGAATATCAATTTCTGTAAATACATATAACAATTTGAATACCTGCTTTATTAGATTTTGTTAATGAAATGAAAAAATAATCTCTGGCATTTAGGAACTTCCTCATACAATGAAAATATATATGTAGCATCCTAGTTCCTAGTTGCTTATGTAGAAAATAAATTTCAAAATCAAGCAACTAGGTTGCCAAGGGCAATCAATTGTCTATTATCAACTAAACAACAACCGAAAAATAAACATTCAGTGTAATTTGAACGTTTGTACAGACATCGTTTTTGTCAATTAAATTAAATTTGATTATTTTCGTTATAATTTTATATTTCGTTATACAATTTAAATACTCTTAATATTTTTACAAGTCAGTTGTTGATCCCGTACAATTGGTGACCCCAACGTGATATGATAAAATATAATTAAAATTTTATGAGTTCACAAAACATGTTAAATACAATAAATCAAACAATATTTGGTTTCTATATTTTTTTATAATAAAACAACGTTTCGGCAGCAAAGTTCAATACAATGTTTATATAACATAAAATGGAAATGGCGAGAGGTATTGTGCTGGTCACAACAGATTTTATATATAATATAGGTATCTTTTTCATCTGGTTTATATCGCAATACGTGTTATAGATTTTTTTAGATTTACATACTGTAAATATTGAAAGATTTTGATAAATTACATTTTTATCAAATTTTTATTCTTTACAATTTGTAATATTTTACAAAAGTCAGTGTTGATTTCCACACAAATTTCACCTTTTTCAATTAATTTTACACGGATTTAAATTAGAAAATTTATATTCGTTTTGATTACGATTTTAAATACCTACCTAACAGTGCTGTAGTCATAAAATTAGCAGAGGGTGTACGCTGAAAATATATTTGTAAACATAGGGTATACGCAGGGGGGGAGTAATTAAGAAGAAAAAAATATGCAGGGGGGAGCAATAACTAAAAAAAAAATGGCGCCGCAGGCGAAATTTTTTTTCATTCAAGGTCAAATGCCTTATAATTGAAAATTACATTTTTTCAAGGGATGTGAAGTTGCATGTTTTTTCCCTTTGATGTATAAAAATAAATTGCCAGATCACAGAACATTTTACAAAAGAGAATATATTTATCTGGATAAACTGTCTAAAATCGAAACACAACAACACAACATGCGCGCGACTATTATACATTGTGACTTAATAAGAAGTTAATGTCATCTTTTAAATTTTCAACTAAAATTCAAAATACAAAAACTATAAACACAAAGAAAAAAATAAAATACTGCCTTACGTATCAAAGTCGCAAACCTGCCTACTACGAATCGTACATTTTGCGAAAACTGAAAACGGTATACGGCTTCTATATAACAAAAATTAAAATTTCAATAATAGATGGCGACGCCAATCAAATAAAGTACATTTTATAAACATAAAGATAATTTCAATATAATTTCTAAAAAAATGATATTAATTGTGGGATAAAATTTTCATTAGTTGATTTAATTTTTATAATTTTTGTCTCAAATATTTAAAAGCAGAGGGTATCAGTGGCGTATTTACGGGGGGGGGGGGGGATATGGGGGATATATCCCCCCCATTGCATCGGAAAAGAGTAAAAATCAAGACGTTTGAATACTGTTTTACGATTTTTTTGCAATATCATGTAATATGTTATTATAGAACAGGTCGCCTAAAAACCAAGGCGTTGTTATATTTTTATCTACGATAAACTTTTTGATTGTTATACAAAACATTTTTATATATAACCCCCCTCCCCCCCCCCCCCAAGGGTCATGTCATATCCCCCCCCAAGGGTCATGTCTGGATACGCCACTGGAGGGTATACGCTCGGGCACCTAAAAAATTTAGAGGGTATACGGCGTATACCCGCGTATACCCTCGACTACACCCCTGCTACCTAACGAAATATTATAAAAAGAATAAATACCTCAAAATATATATTTTACCGGTTGTCTACTTGAAATTTGTTACACATGTGCGCGGAATAGAATGTTATTTTTTTACAATGTTATTTTTTATATTTTGATGAACATATTAACTTACCTTAAAAATTTAGAGAAAAGATATAGAACTAAAACTTGTAAAGAATTAAAAACTAAACAATATGAGACTAATATCGCAATCTTTATTTATTTTACGAAGTAATGCTTAAGAAAATTCGCAGTTTACAACATAGTTCAGAGAACAAAGAGGGAAAGTGATGTTTTGTTAATTGGTAAGCAAAGACAGTAACACAGTAGATAAAACACTTCAAAAAAATCATGTTTCAATAACAATATTTTAAAATTTCGATAACATCTAATACAAATATATTTAAAATTTTGCTGAAAATGTTTCCATAAATAAATGTAGCGATAATTGGTTGTCTTACGATTATTGTGCAGTTACTCTGTCTTTACCACATTACAATTAGCATATTGTAAGTGATTGCAATGTTTAAATAATTCCATTCTTGCTGGAATCCCATCCGCCTACATCCCCAGAAATAAACATGTAATAATAAGTTGTAGGAAATGTTGCGGGACGGTTGGTATAAGAGAAAAACAAGTTTCTTGTAGCGGGTATGAAAATGTATTTAAGCGAGAGTTAGTGCAGTGTAACAAATGTGACGTCCCAACGCTTGTGTAATGTATTCAAAGTGCATTTGTAACTTATTACAAGCGAAATCACGCGACCCATGGATTTCACCCTCTCCCAACACGGCAAGAATGAAATTGGAACCACTGATACAAATACTACATTGACAATGGCATGAATAAAATAGTATATTAAAGAACAAGTTTCATACGACATGTTTTTTTCGCACTCGTCAAAATTTAGAAAAATAGCCTTGACGAGTTTTCTAATTGACAAGAGCGAAAAAAAGTTTTTTTAAAATGAGTTCTTTTTCCTCATCGACCTTTAAACTAATGGACCAAGTGTCTCCTATTCATTTATTGTTAGAATATTGCTCCAACATAAAAGGATAGAGATATATATTCTGTCCTTCAACAGTACGGAAGTTCTCAGTTAAAGTATACTGCGCATGCGTTCGTACTCATTGTACATCTTTTTCAGCCATATGTAAACCTCTTGATCACTAATTAGTTGTCAAAAGCTATATTTGACGTTTCGTGACTTCTTGTGTATTATTTACTTTTTTTGGAGAACATTTACAATTATTTCTGACAATATATACGTATATGTGTTGTGATGTGTGTATGCGACAAAATAATGGGGAAACGGTGTATTTAGTACAGTGAGCAGTACGTACGCGGTTCAGCTGTGTCATTTCATATGTAAGTTCTTATTAATTATTACTTGTCCCCTATAATATAATATGTATATAATATTTTGTATTAAAAATATATAATAAAACTAATTATGCACAAAAAAATTAAATCTATACTCTTACAGCCCGATTCACATAAAAGTTTAAGCTAATCCTCATTTTTGGGTTAGTGAATTCTATTCTATTCCGGTATATAAAATTTAATTTTCATGGTATTATCAATAAAGGTAGATACTATAGGAATAGATTAGACTATATTTTAAGTTATAAACTGTCAAAATTAGAGTAGAATTTACTAATCCAAAAATGAGGATTAGCTTAAACTTTTTTGTGAATCGGGCTGTTAGCGATTATGCACCAAGTATAACAAGTTAGGGATAAATCAAATTTTTTATTTTGCCGCGTTTTCTTAACTTCCGTACTGTTGAAGGATGGAGATACTGTGTCTGCACCGTTATGGCGGGACAAGCGTTTTGCTCGTACGGTACATCTATTAGTTTAAAGATCGATGTTTTTACTATTTTATTTATTTTGCGCCTTCTACATACTAAAATATTTTTAACAAACTGATAATATTAAACCGAGTTAATTTAGGGAAATTTGTAAGTGAAATGTTGTAGTTGGTAACACTGAATTGCCCACATTTAACTATTATTTAAAGGTTAATATCATTTCATATTTAAGAAAAAATTTAAGTGAATTGAAAAATAAAAATTGAAAAAATTTGTAAAAAATTTAAGTGAATTTAGTGTAATCATGGAAGATGAAATCCGCCTGAGCTTACGGAAAATAGCTCAGACCAGAAAAATACGTAAAGTGAAATTATGAAACGCTTTTTCACCTCCCGCTACCCTTGGTAAGGGAGGTATAGGGATCGTGCTAAAAATCACAAATCGAGATTTTAGTAAATGACCACGATTTAAGGTACCTAGAATCCAATTTTAACATTTTCACGACGATGTCTGTATGTGTGTATGTGTATGTGTATGTGTATGTGTATGTGTGTGTGTGTGTGTGTGTGTGTGTACGTGTGTGTATGTGTGTGTGTGTGTATGTGTAGGGATTTTGTCTTCGCTCTAACTCAAATACTATCATTCAGAAAATTCTGAAACCTTGTATTTCTATCCTATTCTATCCTATTCTAATATGAAAAGAAGCCATTAGATTTTGGTGTAAATCGGATAACCGGAAATGGCACTTTACCTGAAGCTCATAATGGTTTTTCTTCAAAAAAATATCATTAAATGACATTTTTTCGCATTTTATGCCTTATGAAAATTAAAGATTATTGAATTTTCTACAGGAATACATTAATACTTTTTCTATATATTTTGCAGATAAATTTAAAAATATTTTTTTTTATTAGTCACGAAGCCTAAGATAAACACAATTCCTTTGTTACACAGTTCATATTTCAAATGAATGTGACTTACAGTAAATGTCACTGTCAAAAAACTAATCACTTCAAATTAATAATAGTGACATTTTAAAAAGAAAATAGTAAATAAATCAATAGTTTTATGCAATGGAACAGTTTGCAGCGTTAGTAAATACGTAAGTATGTATTTAAATTAATAAAAATGGATAGGAAAATGTGGCGAAGGAAGATTGTTGCGTAACTATTATTATGGATCGGATGGGGTTATTCGCTACCGAAAATCGGTCACTTTAATATGTTCTTATGTATGAATGCTATGATGATTGTGGACAAGGCGAAAGAAGAATGTTGTTAAAGAGTGAAGTGAGTCAGCTGAGCTCTTACTCATATTCATTTTTTTATTGTTACTATTGTTTCCGGGTATTTTCTAACCCCCTAAGTGGAAATCGCGTGATTTTATGTACGTATGTATATATGTAAAAATTAAATAGCGGGAGGTTTTGTGTTGGCCACATCAGATTTTTTTCTTTCAATCCTGAAGCCTAAGATAATCACAATTCCTTTATTACACAGTTCATTTTTCAAATGAATGTAACTGACAGGTAAACGTCATTGTCAAATACGAATCACTTCAATTTAATAATAGTGACATTAAATAATAAAGAAAATGGTAAATAAAGCAATAGTTATATATGCTATATGCAAAGGAACTTACATATTTTGCAGTATTAGTAAATATGTAGGTATGTATTTAAATTAATAAAAATTAAGTCACTCTCAAGAAACTAATCACTTCAAATTAATAATAATGACATTTTAAAAAGAAAATAGTAAATAAAGCAATAGTTATATGCAATGGAGCAGTCTGCAGCATTAATAAATACGTAGGTATGTATTTTAATTAATAAAAATTAAATTGCGGGAGGTTTTGTGTTGGCCACATCAGATTTTTTTCACTTTTAGATCAAACTTTAAAAGTAGAGCGACTTTATTTTTTTTATGAATCCAGCCATAACTGAATTGAAAATATATTTTCCTAAGTTTTTTCTTGTGCGACGTTGATTGTGAACTTAATGACAAAATCGGCATATTATTGAAAAAATAATAAAGATACATTTAATTGTTTACAATGGATCCAAAAAAAAATATTTGAAAGATAATTAGGTACTAATTAAACAATGTGTATGTTGCGAAAACTTTCGTTAAGTGATTCAAGTTCGACTTAAGCATCTTATAAGCGTTTATAACCATAAACGCCTGTAAACAAAGTAACAGTTCTACGACAAAAAAAAAATCAAAGTAAATCGATAAATCTATTGATAGGTGAAAATTAGCGATGATCTTCGTTCAAATCTCGCCGGTACAAAATCGTCTCTGGTGGATGTTGGTGAGTGCAGCTAATTTCTGCCTGCACACATGAACTCACACACAGGCAGACAGCAGCCACGCAGTCGTAACTCTGAGCCAAGGCCCAACATATTATAACTCGCTTAGCGATACGTCAGTCTGAGCGCCCAAGGTGCGCGCCATACCAACACAACATAACATGACCCCCACAACAAGTTCACGGGGAAAAAGATGAAGAAAATGGTCAAGTTTAGGAAGAGGCAAGAAGTTTTTGGATGATTGGTTCCTTCGAAATACTCTCAGCTCACTTCAGATAAACTACCGATTCTGCATCATTATTCTTTCCTTTCATTATGTTTTTACCTCCCGCTACCCTTCTTAAGGGAGGCATAGGGATCGTACTACAAATTGCATGTCGATATTTTGGTAAATAACCACGTTTTAAAGTCCTTTACCTCTCGCTAAAAAGAGGTGTTGGATTCATGCTAAAATTCGCATATCCAGATTTTATTAAATAAGCACGATTTAAGGTCCCTATAATCCGATTATAACATTTTTAAAATGATGTCTGTGTGTGCGTGTGTGTGGATGTGTGTATGTGTGTATGTCTGGATGTTGTAGACACGATTCCTCAAACACTATAAGACTTAAAAAATATTTAACTGCAGTTTTCTCAATCTGACATTCCTGGGAAGAGCTGAAAAGGTTTTGGTAACAATTGAACAACCGGAAGTAGTAGTTTCATAGAAAAATTCTTCTAAATATAATTTTTTGGGAATTTTTTTTATTAAATATTAAAGAACATAAAATTCTCCATCTAATACACTTAAAAATTTTATTATATCTTGTATAGATTTAGAGATAAAGATACTATAAGTTTATAGAGTAATCGAATAGGAGAGGCTAAGGCACTAAGGAAACCAGTTGACAAATTCCAATGTTTATAATATAGTTTGCAAATGACACATGTCAGTGTCAAAAATTAACAGTTTTAGTGACATTCTGATACCTTTTTCTGCGAAGTATATTTAATCTTTCTTATTGTTTTATTAATTAAATATTTGAAATTATAGGTAACATTGTGGTAAAAGGCATATATCCATCAGAAATACCGACAATCTGGTTAATGAATTGGAAGAATCTCTGGCATTTAGAAACTTCCTCATATAATGAAAAATAGATATAATTAGAATTATATGTGTGCAGAAGACATGTTAAATACAATGAAAAAAACAATATTTGGGTAAAGTTCTGTAATATTTTGTTATAAAACGATGGTTCGAAAGCGAAGTGCAATACAATAGTTATATAGCCTAATACTAAAATGGCGAGAGGTCTTGTGCTGGCCACAACATATTTTTTTATTTATTTTATAGATAAATCAATAAAATAATCTATTTTATATATCTCAAAGTCTGTTTTAAAGACACAATTCCTTAGTTACACAGCTCACATTTCAGTTGTAACTGAAAAGAAACAGTAATAATAAAAAAAACAATTGTTATAGTTATATTGTACGAATGCAAAGGAACATAATATAGTAGTTTCTCAGTAAATAATACTGGAGAAGTTTACTTTTTCAATTGATTAATTAATTTATGTTTTTCTATTCACAATAACAATAAATTCTTATAATATTTAACTTTAATAGGACTAAAATAGAAATTATTTAATTTTTATAAATTTTAATAACAAATATTCCGCCTGGAGTTCTTTCTCACAAAAGTGTTCTGCGGTATTGGAAAGGTTGAGAGCCACTGGCCTAAACAAATCATACATATTTACTGCTTTAATCCGCGTTTGAAATCAATCACTTATTGGTTTAAACTTACGTCTTGATATTAGCAATAAAGTAAACTTACAACTCCAATATTTTTCTCTCGCTTGCTTGGTCGTTACTTTTCCTCGAATCTAAAAGATAAACATTCTCCGTACTGAGACTTTAATTAAACAAGCTGAAGAAGTTGCAAGAGAGAGGGCTTTATGCTCGCCTGAGGGCGAAAGAAAGAGATGGCAACATGCGGCATAAGTCAACGGGGAGAAGTTATTGTAATTTATGGGCGCAATTTTGATGGGCGCGGCCGTGGGACCCGGCCTAAAGCCGGCCCTGGAAGCGGCTATTTCGGAGATGTATGCGCCAGAGAAATGGTAAACAGTGGGAATATCTTATCTCGCATAGGGGATTCTTCTTCAAGCTTTTGAATTTAGATTCTTTTTCTGTTATGCCTTACGACAAACAATAGTAGGATTTGCACAAGTTTGCTGCTGTTAGATTCCGCCGTGTTCCCGACATAAAACAATATGTAGTAAAGTCAAAATCTACTAGAAAATATGATTCTATTTACCTCATTCCACAAGCTACCTCATTAACTGTTTTTTCCTAAATGCGATCTCTAATTGTGCGAAGGAAATTAAAATGTGCTATTTAAGGACGAACTAAGGTTTGCCGTTACTTAGGCACTGCTTAGAGACTAGAGACCAACTGATACATTTTTACCTCCCTGTACCCTAGTTAAGGGAGATCGTGCTAAAAATCGCTCAGAGATTTTAGTGAATAAGCACGTGTTGATGTCCCCAAAATTCCATTTGAACATTTTTACAATGATGTCCGTGGGTATGTATGTATGTATGTATATATATATATATATATATATATATATATATATATATATATATATATGTGTGTGTGTGTGCGCGTGTGTGTGTGTGTGTGTGTGTGTGTGTGTGTGTGTGTGTGTGTGTGTGTGTGTGTGTGTGTGTGTGTGGATCGTGTGGATCGTGTAGACACGACTACTCAAATACTATCAATCAGATAAATTTGAAATTTTCTATACCCATTCTATACTGATGTGGGAAAGGCTCATTTCGTTAGATTTTAGTGTATATCGGATAACCGGAAGTATCACTTATAACAGTTTCTCTTGAAAAAATACGTTGAATATAATTTTTCAGCAACTTTTAATAATAAAATATGAATAAATAAATATATCATCACGGCATATTACCCATTTCTGGGTGTGCCAGTATCTACAACACATGTAGACATCGGTAATGATGACGATATATTTTACCGTGTGGGCGCTTATCAGGCGTCACCTTACGGGCACTCATAGCTGGTGTGGAGAGTGCACCACAGGGGTCACTTTCATGCATATTCATATTCATATTCAAATAATAATAAAAATTGAATATAATGGTATAATCTTCAATTCTACGATAATAGCATTTAGTAAGTAACTTTAAATCACTTTAAATAAAAAATCTGATGTAGACACCACATGACTTCCTTGTACGCCTGTGAAACTATACAAATTTTGTTAATAATTAAAATATGTATTATAACAAACCCATTCATGTATTTGACATAATTTGACATTAATATTAATTTTTTTAATTTTTTTTGTTATTTTTTGTCCTAATCCTTAGCAACCTTAAATACAAAAACTAACAAGTACATAATTTTTAAATTTACATATCTCTCTTGTACAAAGAGATAATTTAATCATACTTGATGAAATAGACGCAGAATTAATTCTCTAAAACTATTATTTGAAGAATTTATTTCCAAAATTAAAATAACACCATTTTTTTCAATAAAAACTGATAACAGCTTCAAGTAAAGTATCACTTCGGGTTATGCGAGATACATACGTACGTACAGACGTCACGACGAAATAAGTCAAAATGGATTCAGGGATGGTCAAAATGGATATTTCTGTTGAAATCTGGAAACCGAAATTTTTCGCGATACAATACTTCCTTTACTTCGTACAAGGAAGTAAAAATGATAAAATACCTACTTTATTTTTGTACATCATCTTCCTTGTGTGTCAAACAAAAACATATTATTTTAATAATAATTTTGACATTTAAACAAATGTCACTGTCAGAAAGCAATTGCGTTAGAATGAATAATGAAATCGTGTTAAGGAGATTGTATTGATTCTATTGAAAATAATGTTTGTAAAAATAATACATTTTCCATCATACATAAATATTAGAAGTACAGAATGATCCGATTTGTTTGCTATGTTTACAGCACTATAAATCAAACAGCTGTCAATAAGCATGTGTTATCAAAGTGTCAAATATTAGCTTTCAACTACACATTAACGAAATTAATCATCTCAAACTAAAACAATAGATATATGCAAAGGAACTTAATATAGTTTGCAGGATTAGTAAATATCTAGGTACGTATTTAAATTAATAAAAATTAAATAGCGGGTGGTATTGTGTTGACCACATCAGATTTTTTTATTATTTGCTGATATCATCAATTTAGTAATTTAACCAAACTCGTCTCTCTTCAAATAAAAAATTGCCAATAGTCAATATTTGTAACATTTAAATTAAATTACCTTTTGATCAGAAATTGTTGTATTACTACTGCCCTATAAACTATGGGTATGTCGTATTACTGCGAAATTTCATATCTTTTCCAAGTATTGACGCATTTATAATAAAGGTAAGTACTTGTAACGAATATGTACGTATTGTAAATATAAATGAGCAAGCAGCATTATATATAATTTTGCCGTATCGATGATAAAAACGCACTTAATATTCATAAAAGGTGTATCAATCAATAACCTATTAAACATTGGAGTCACATTCTTTTATTAGTTCCGTATATTCCCGTCGTGTTTTCTATTGGCGCCACTGTTTTTATCCTTGCAATTTGTGCATGCAATGCATTGTGTTAATCGAGTCTTGAACCCAAACCCTAAATGATAATGACTTCCTTTTCTTTCTCTTAGGATGGAAATTAAAGTTTTCCCATAATTAATTTATTTTTAAATTAAATAGATTGTTAAGCTGCAATTATTTTAATAGACTAATGCCCATATTCATAAACACTAGTAAAGTTTCAAAACAGCTCGTTATAATTTTTAACAAATAGAAACAAACTTGACAAATTACATTTCGATTTTTCTGACACTGTCGACTGTTTTTACTGGATAAAAATTATAACGAACCGTTTATAATTTTACGAGTTTTTATGAATATGGGCACCATAGTTTAAAAGGACTTATTATTTTAGAATGTCTTGAAAAAAATTAACAATTTAATATATTTTTTCTTTTGTTATTCAAATAAGTACGTTCCATAGTAAAAAATAAATATGTTTTTCTGTTCATATTTCTGTATAATTATATTAAACGCAGTATCAATTAAAAAAAAAGGTAAAAAAATTGAGAGTAGTACATAGTACTGATCAAAATGAGTACAGAAAGCTTAATCAACATAAATCTGATCTTCATTTGTTTCCGAGAAACAGGACATTTTGTATTAGAATCAAAGAAAAACTTACAAAGATAGTGACCAAACAAAATGTTGTAATCAGTAAATAAACTATAAATAACAATAAAACTTTATATGAAACTTTTTTCTCAATTTCTAATAGTTACGAAGTCATTGGAAAATTAAATATTAGCCAAGTTTGCCACAAAATTTAGTTACAATTATTTCATTTTTTAAAAAACAAAACACATCTAAAATAACCTCTCACTGGTATACAAAAAGTCTCATTTAGTTTTCAAGGTAGTAGGGGTAAACCCCGTAAAAACTCATTATTCACTGCCTTATATCTCAGAAACTATTAAAGATCGGACCCATGTTGGTTATGCTTTTTTTACTCATTTTGTTCAATACTATAAGCCCTCAATAAAATTTACCCTTTTTTGAGCACCCTGTATAAAGATTTTATTTTGTTTGTCCCAAAATTAATAAAAATGTAAAGAAAAAATTTTGACGCTTAGGTGTGATATCCAAAGATGATCGTGACATCTAATGTCACCATGACAGTAATGTATCTAATGTCATGTATATGAGCGGGATTATTTCCAATAATTGCTCATTTGAGACATTAACATTAAATATAAATAGAATTATTTTTTTCTAAGCAAATTAAATTTAAAATTACAGATTTTATTAAATTCTCATCCTTTTATCAATCAAAAAATTGCAGGATGTAAAAGTTTGTTACATCCTGAATTTAATAGTTATTTACATACAGAGGGTCGAAAGAAAAGGTTTACGCCAGCGGACGAAATTTGAGGCTTTTATTCGTCCAAGGGTGTAAACTTCTTTCGGCCCGAGGTATGTACAACGTTTTACGCACAACTGCAATCAAATTAAATGTTTTTAAATTATTTTTTAAATACATTTAAAGCTTGTTGCTATATAAAAATATTACGTGACCAGGTGGCCATGTCACAAAACAGTAAGGCGATGCGTTGCATTGCTAACTATTTGGTTAGGTATATGAATATTTTTTTAAATGTCAAACTGAGATTTTAGACAATTTCTGAAGTAATTCCTTAAGCAATTCTAATAAAATCTAGTGAAAATTTAGCGGAACTAATATCATTTTTTAAAAATAAGTCTTGATTATATTTCCAATTGTGTTTTTGATGTTTTGTTTACCAGTAAGCGGGCTCTTTCAGTATTTTACCGCCCGCATATGCTACTTTACCGCCCGCAGGGTGTAATCTTTCAGTTTCCGCCATGGTAAATACGATGTAAACAAACAATTTTAAAGCAGATGTGCGTAAAAGTCTTTTTGCCCTCCTAAAGTGTAATGGGAACTTTATAATTGTATACACAGCAAGTGTAACCTACATTTTACGCTTACTGTGTTGTAACTTGTCTAACTATGTGGTAAAATAATCAAAATACACTGGACGTTTATGGGCATTTAGAAACGAAATCATCTTTACTATAATAAAGTTCATGTAAAAAAGTACCAGCTACATAAGTTATTTTTTTACTTTAACATTTCCTATATTTAAAATTAATTTATATAAACCAAAATCACGGCAGCAACATCTGTCATTATTATAAAAATCCTCCGTTACCGACATAATCACCAATCGATATACCTGTCAAATACGCGAGGCGAAAATTGCTGAAATGTCAAATATCGACACCTACCTATTATTTATTACGAAGAAAACATGAGCAAATAAATATATTATCAGTCATAAACAACGTCTATTATTACTAATAAATTTTCGCTAGAAGAAGTACTCTAATGAAGGTAAGTAAATTCAAATTTGGAAATTGACTTAACCCAAGTATTTTAAACTAACCCTTTTCAGAAGTATAACCTATCTCATTAAAAAAAGTGATTTTCATTATCGTCGGCCAAAAAATTTGATACAATTCTCGTGCGTGAAGTATTTTACAGCGCTCCAGCTAATAAAGCACTTTCCTTAAGGGCTCGTGCCTTAAACAAAGCTGTCGCGCTGTAAAATACAACATACACGCACTCGAATGTAAATAACTATTTACGTTCTGTAGACAAAAAAAAAAAACATCATTTTGGGTGTTTATAGTTGTCATGTAATTGTTTATTTTACATGACAGTTTTCGAAAAAAGTTTTTCTATGCGCAAAAATGGCATATTAATTTTAGACAATAATGCTTTATATAAATGTTGTACAGAATTAAATTCTTCATATAGGTAATTCAGTTATAACATTTTTAATATCTATGTGTGTTTAAAATTCCAGATAGGTTAATAGTTACGTACAGTAATGAACATTTATTTAACATATTAATAAATATGAATTATTTATATACGATGAAAACATCTTAGCCATACTTGTTTTCCTATCTTGATATTAATCGGAATTAAATATTAATAAAACTGCATATCAAATTAAAAGATAAATAAAACCTAGTGCGTAATGTATTAGTCAGAAGGCGGATATGAAATGAGTATGATAAAACACCAGCCTAGCAGTTACTCCTTCATGCATATGCATTCTCAACAAAACAAGAAACAAACCAATGCTACCAACATTCCCCATCTAATCTCCAATGAGGAATTATTACCAGCAGCAACTAGATATTAACTCCATAATTAAACGGCATTAAAAAATTCTTGTCGGGCCGGCCCTGTACTTACCGAAAATTACGAGATTAGAATAAAAGCAACGCGAGCGTTAATTGGCCTCCGTGGTCACAGGTCCCGTTAAATCTGGGTGAATATTTAATGGTGAGTTATGGCGGCTGTTGCCAGACTAATCGGGTTATATAGAACTACAACGCAATTACAGTCCTGGGTTCAAAGTCCTGCATACACAATGCATGCAATAGTGTTTGCAACTTGAAATTGAAGAATTTAAGGACGTTTTTTGATTTCAATTTTTTTCAGACACATGTATTTTGGCTTAACAAAAAATACTAGTTTTCGACCTTGCCGCACTTCCATTTTTAATTTTGCAGATTATGAAGTTGAGCGATAATCGACTGAGGAATGGATGAGGGTTCCCGAAGGAAAAATAATCGGATAAGCAGTGTGCAGAGAATTTATTTATTTCAAGCCGACGTTTCGACTAATACATTAGTCTTTTTCAGGGAAAAAAGAGTCTAATAACATGAGTTTTTAGCAACCATCCATTAGGAACAATTAAAATAATCGCAGAGTTTATTGTCGTATTTGATAAAAACATAAACAAATAACAGTTAAAAAGATGAAAAGTCAGTCATACTTTGATTTTTACCAAAACCGTTGCTATCATTCTCGCACCAATTTCTATAGTAGGCTGCGCGAGAAAGATAAGAAATACTGTGACGTCACTGTGGCACTGAAAACAAATTCATGTATCTCTCAAAGTATTTATTAAAAAATGATTTCTGGATCTTAATCATTATTTATTGAATAGTACTTTAAGTATAAAGTGTACATTTTATTATTTTTTGTTAAAGTGGAGGACGACTGTAGATGGCTTTAAGCATGACAGGGGCAGTGTTGTTTTAAACAAATTTGTAGTTCAAAAATAATCTAATTACATATAAATCGAAAGTGAGAATAAATTAGAAAACAATTCTCTAGATTCTATCCCAAACTTGTTGCTATCCATTTAGCAACAAGTTTTCGAAAAATCTGTCAAATTGTTTTCAAATTATCCTCACTTTCTTGTTATAGGTACAGAATGTAACAGAAATAAATACATTAAATTTAACCAGTTATAGAACTCGGTAAGAGCAACAATATTTCTTAGTAACTTTTTTCGAAATCTCAATTTATTTTTTGGAATAAAATATTTCCCATTTCGAGACAGATTCTGGTGAAACAGAAAAAAGAAGTGACATTGACAGAATTCATCGAGCGCAACATTATTTCATAGTAACATTTTTCTGAATTCTCATTTTTTAGTATTTTTAAGCAGATAATGATTTTTTTTTTACAAAACTTTGAGGGTTTTGTATACAATATCTAGAAGGTTTAAAAAATGTTATAAGAAATATTGTTGCTCTCGATGAGTTCCATCACTGGTTAAATTTACGTATTTCTGTCATTCCTGTATTATTACTGATAACAAAATTCTTTACAAATTTGATGTAATTTTTTTTTTCCTAGCCAATATACAGCGAGTTACAATAGATAGTACAGCCCTATGTTATAACCTACGATTAGGCTAGTATTCCTTTTTGAAATGGTAATTTTCATTAAACTTGAACGAATGTTCTTTTTAAATCTCCGATAACAGTTTGAACTGAAAACAGCTTTGCCTACTGTTCAAATTGAAAGATTGAAACATCATCAAAACCTAAAATATTAGGTTAGTTCGCACAACAAAATATGCAACTAATTGCTAATTTTTCAGTATGTGTGCGTAGTATGAAACTGGTTTCAAACTGATTGGAAATTTTTGGGTTCTGCGAACAGAATTAAAGGTTATTGTTATTACTACCACCTGGCGTGAACAAAAAGGGTTTTATCTTATGTGATTGTTCTTGTTGGCATTTGTCATTGTCACATAATGATATTATAACCTTACTTTAATGTTTAAAATTTACTTCCTGCGTTTATTTCTGGTTGTCTTAAATGTATACTCGAGAATTTACATAACAATGTAGCAAATATTTAGTGGTTTGGAAGAATTTATCATTTTCTCTCGCTTTGGCTAGTACAAATGCATGTAGAAACAACAATGCTCGCGAATAGCCAGAAGTTCCCGTGCGCATGCCACAAACTAAAAATTTCTTTAGAATCCGCGGACTATTCTGACGGTTGGACGCTGATCAGACATTGAAATATTTTGCTGAACGAATTTTAATCGTAGATTCAAAATACATGTTGTGCGAACATTTTTAAACTGATGTGCTTGCTGATAATTGCTAATACTTTTGAGCTTGAGTATATCCTTAAATAACCGTGCAACCTTTTAAAATCTTTTTGTTTAGCTAAAACGGAATATTTTTAATACCAATACATCAATACACCTTCTCTTTCCAAATTGAAGTTACCTTGAAAAAATCTGCAAGGCACTTTTTTAGTATCTTGCAAGGTCGCAGTTTTTCTTAAATACCTGAGCGTTAATGCGGAAGGTTTGTTAACCAATTCATGTCCATATCCAAGGTCCTTGTTTGGTGGGTTAAAAAGCGGCAGTAATAAGCGTGCAGTTTGCACGGGTTGTAAAAAACAGACAACGAGAAAATTGCAGCGGCCTCGAGCCAGGGTTGTAAAGGGCCTAGTGTTTATTACCTACCTGGCGGTTTTACACCCTTCACGCTCACGGAGAGATTATAAGGCCAGCAAGACAATTTATTTTGTGATAAAAAGGATGCTTTATTTTACTTTTATTTCCTTTATAATTTTCGGTACTTATAAAATGTTCAGGATAACGTGTCCAACATGGGGATCTCAAGAATTATAAGTTATCAAGTAGGTTAAATTAGATAAAAGTTACCCTATTAGGACGACATTTTAGTAATGCATTGTTCGTCTGAAGAAATGCTTAGGTTACTAGATATAGGAGAATATGTAAATTTTGCAGTTTTTACCTTCCGTCACCATTAGGTCAGAATAGTTATTTACTTATCAAGACAGGGAAATTCAAAATTACTGAGTGTACCATATAACCTCTTTTCATTTAACAAGTAAATCACATTCAAATTTTAAGGAACTCTATTTAAAATTGTACAAGAATTTAAAACAATTGTGTACCAAAAATTAATTTTAATTTTGTAATTGTAATTTATATTAAAACGTAAAATGTGTGTGTGAAAATAAATATGGCAACGCCTAGGCATTCAATTCATTTTCAGGTCAAAAAATTCGATGGTGAGTTTTTAACGAATAAGCACGTTTCGGGGTCCCTGCAATACGAATGTACGATTTTACGATGATGTCTGTGCCGACGGGTATGTGTGGGCGTGTGTGTGTGTGTGTGTGTGTGTGTGTGTGTGTGTGTGTGTGTGTGTTACGATAATTTCGGCTGCGATAATGGGGAAGTTTAGCATGATAAAAATTCTACATAACATACTATTTTCTCACAAATATAACACAAATGACTGCTGAAATTGAAATTAAAAATTAAAATTATTGCTCCATTTATTTATAATTAATATTCTTTAGGTAAACTCTAAGTACGTCACAAGTCAGTTATGCGCAAACTCCGACAGAACGGTGAAATCGAACCAGTTGAACGTAGGTCGTAACAAAGCGTAAAAGCGCTTCACTGGTAACCGTAACCGCGTGCGTCAATGTATCAGTCGACATACGTTGCGCCAAGCCTCTACCGACGTCATCACAGCTTAAAATCGGCTTTTCCAGAAAATCTGGGCATTTTTGAAAAAAATAAAACATCTTACATCATTTCCCATGGAATAAAAAAAAATAAAAAATCGCTAAACTTCCCCATTCCAATACTACAATTTCAAAAATTACAATTTTTCGTATTCCAGTATTCCTCATTCTTACATTCAAATGAACACTTGAATAGGCTATTCCACGACATTTTTTTAAATTTTTTTTCTTGAAGTACTTAAATATATGACTACATGTGAAAGTTCGAGTTAAAAATTCCTCCAAATAAGCGAGATATTAAGGTCCAAATTTTACATGTATTTTGTGACGTAGGTAATGTGGATATACCAGAAGTAAACAAACAGTGGTTCACAAGCCACGAAAAAATGTTAAACCAATTAGAAAATAATGTATATTTAAATTGTAATATTTATAATTCGTTATTAGAGACATAAAATAAATTATTATATTTAATTTATTTCATTTCTTTTCTCATTTTATAAAAACAAAGAAATTAGAGTGTCACCCGAACTGCAAGCGAACAGATCCGACATTCCCGAAGAAGTATATTCTTAGTTAAGGCGGGGCTTCTCAAAGTCGGAGTTCATACTTGGATCCTATTTGCTCAAACACTCATGCACATGTCCTACATCATCAAAAGCAAAACTCCCCGTGTTTTCTAGAAGGAATAATTTATAATAAAAGAAATATAATTTTCCTTATTCTTTAACTATTATCATTCATATTTTCAATAAACTTTTACTAATTTTGATTACGGTGGAATAGCCTATTTTGGTTATAATTGGTCAACCGGAAGTACCTTAATTTGAAGCTCTTAAAGGTTTTTCTTAAAAAAACGCAGTTAAATCTCATTTTTTGATACTTTAAAGCCTGATTTATAGATTGCATAGAATAAAATGGAATAGAATAGAACAGAATAGTACAGAGAATAGAAATATAAACCAATGTAAATGCATGGTACTATTTATACTTGCACAGAATTAAATAGAATAGAGTGGAGTAGAATAGAATATACCAAATTTTATTTTTTATTCTTTTCCATTCGGCTTGCTCCGATAATATTCGTGAGACTTGTGATTTCGTTGCTTTTGCCGATCCTCTAACGTAAAACCTTTCTATAGGCAACAGTTCTTTAGGAGAAATACCATATTTTATAGCAACAACATTGCAAAAACAAACAATGACATTACTCAAATTGGAGGTAGATACAGGAAAGTAAGAATTCTTCGGACTTGCATTAAAGAAATAAATAAATATGAATAAATGGAATAAATAAATAGTGAAAACAGCATATCACAGAGAGAAAAACGTCAAAAAATTAAAAACTTGTATTCATCCAAGACAAGTTTTTAATTTTTTGACGATTTTCTTTCTGTGATATGTTGTTTTTAACTATTTATTTATTTATTTATTCATATTTATTTATTTATTTATTTTTTAATTGTCCGTGTCCACATGTGGTTTCTTTTTTCGACTAGACCATTCTAGCCCAGAAGAAGACTATTGTATAGTCAAAACGTCGGCGTGAATAAATTTTATTAATTGACTGCAAGTCCGAAGAATTCTTACTTTCCTGTATCTACCTCCATCCTAACACAGTCGGATATTGATTTTTCAATACTCAAATTACCAATAAATATAGTTAAGTCAGGGTTAAAGAGATACAAAAGTGACGTCATTCTATTCCAAAGTTTTCTATTCCATGCAATGTAAAATGGTCTTAAAAAAATTCTATTCCTATTCTAGTCCATTCCTTTCTCTATTCTATTTTCTATTCTATTCTTTTCAATCTATAAAACAAACTCAAGTTATTAAATATTAAAGAATAATAATAACCCAATTTAATATTTTAGATAAAAACGGTGATTATTCACACGATGAAAATTTAGAAATTAAGTATTATTTTAATGTAAATTATATTTTATTTCTGTAGATAAAATGTATGATAAAATGCCATGAAACAAATGCATTATATACATGCAGGTCGTATATAAAGACAAGTATTTTCAATTAACATAATTGTGTACATATAAAATTAACACCTAATAAAAAACAATAACAACAAAACCGTATTAACACATTTGTATGCGGGCTCATAAACTATCAAAAACATCAACAACACAAAGCCAAAATAAACCTCCTTCTTTCTTTATCTACTTTGTATTGACTCCAAGAATTCCACAACAAAAAATCCTCCCCAAATTGCAGTTTTTTACACTTACCCTTCAGTAAATTGAGGCCACGTCAACTCTTCCAACTCTAACTTAGGTTGTATATCATCGCACAATGGACAGCGCCTCATATCCTGGACAAAAACGCCACTGACCCTGGCTAGTTCCCCGTAGAGTTAACAAAAAAATCTTCCGATGACCTCGGATGGCATTCCAAGCTGTAAAACTGATATAGGGTTGTGTGGGTGATGTTTTTACAAGGGAAGTCAGTTAGGAAGAAACGATGAAGGAGGTTACTGATCGATGAAAGTAGAGGAAATTCGGGAAAGAATAATAAGTGAATGAAAATAGTTGAAATGTGCGTGGAAGTGAATGTGTATAAATTATTTGTGCTTGTGATTAAATGTTAAGTTAAATTAAATTTGTGCTGTTCCAATTTAAATAACAGTGCTAAAGCTCGTAAAATTTAAAAAAAATGTTCGTATATGTGTTTATTATAATAATGTACATACCAAACTAAACTACGTACATTCTTCAAGCATTGTTCCAAAGGTAATTACTATTTTTATGAGTTTTAGATGTTGTACCAGCTGTGATTCTTTAATTTTTCTTTATGATCATTTTAATACGTTTAACAACCAACATTACAACGTAGGTTTCAAATCAAATAAAAGCGTACTGACTGCAGTTTCCGATTACTTTATTTTCTTCCCCAGACATCAATCTCCAGTCGATCATCGTTACTCCAACTAATTAAAACGTTAAAGAAATATCTCAGTATTTTCATAGTCTAATAATTACTTTTGATTATAGTAGAACCTCGATTATCTGTGTTCATCGGGATCGAGCTATCGAGCGTGTGACGGACAATTGAAAAATACGCATAATAAAAATGTTGCAAATGAATGAATAAAAATCATTTATATGTGTAAATATGTACATACATAGTACATAATATAAAATTATAAAAATCATATAGAACAGTGTGGAACGATTTGGTAATAGTTATTAGAGGGAGGGCCGAATTAAAAGGTTTACGCCTGCGGACGAAGTTTGAAGCTCGACGCGTAGCGGAGGCCTTTTATTCGTCCAAGGGTGTATACTGCTTTCGGCCTGAGGTACAACGTTTTAGGCACTACTGCAATCAAATGAAACAATGTTTTAAAATTATTTTTACTTCTCGCTAAGAGAGATATTGGATTCATGCTAAAATAAGAACTATTTAAGGTCCCTAGAATCCGATTATAACATTTTTAAAATGATGTCTGTGTGTGTGTGGGTGTGTGTGGATGTGTGTGTGTGTGTGTGTGTGTGTGTGGATGTCTGGATGTCGTAGACACGATTCCTCAAAAACTATAAGACTTAAGAACTGTTTAACTATGGATTCCTCAATCGGACATTCCTGGGAAGAGCTGAAAAGGTTTTGGTAACAATTAAACAGCCGGAAGTAGTAGTTTCTTAGAAAATTTCTTCTAATTTTTGTTATTAAATATTGAAGAATATAAAATTCTCCATCTAATACACTTAAAAATTTTATTATACCTTGTATAGGTTTAGAGATAAAGACACTGTAATATATAGAGTTATTTAATCGCAGAGGCTAAGGCACTAAGGATACCAGTTGACAAATTCCCATGTTTATAACAGTTTTTAAATGACACAAGTCAGTGTCAAAAATCAACAGTTCTAGTGACATTCTGGTAGCTTTTTCTGGGAAATATATTTAATCTTTCTTATTGTTTTATTAATTAAATATTTGAAATTATAGATAAAATGCATATATCCATCAGAAATACCGCCAATCTGGTTAATGAATTGGAAGAATCTCTGACATTTAGAAACTTCCTCATACAAGAAATATAGATATAATTAGAATTATATGTGTGCAGGAGACATGTAAAATACAATAAAAAATAGCATTTGAGTTAAGTTCTGTAATTTTTGTTATAAAACGACGGTTCGAAAGGGAAGTGCAATACAATACTTATATAGCCTAACATGGAAAAGGTGAGAGGTCTTGTGCTGGCCACAACAGATTTATTAATCCATGCAAAGCGTGTTGCTAAGTAAAAATATTACGTGACCAGGTTAACCTTATTTTGTCGTTATATTATAACTAAATAAATACTTCTAAAATTAATATAATTAAATAAAGGTTAGTATTATTTCCGGGCGTTTTAGCTCTTTTACAGCACGGTGGGGCTAACGTTCAATTTTCCGCCCTAGTAACTAAGACGTAAACAAACAATTTTAATGCATTTGTGCGTAAAATAACAATAAATACTCTTACGAATTCACAAAAGAGCATCGCGAATAATTTTTATTCGTTACGAGTAATCGGTCGCACGGTTAAACCGCGCACGAATAGTCGAGATTCTACGGTAAATATTACTGTGCTTATAATAATATAAATAAAATATAATAATTGGAAAGTTGAATTAGTACATTAAACATAAAAAAGCTTATAATGATTACATATGTACAGGCAGAAAGGAAATAACTTGTGTGATGTCATTATCCTTTCGGCAATCTTCGTACAATATCGACAAGCACTGATGGCCTAATAATAATTACTAGATATATGTGTGTGAGTTGAGTCACAGTTTTACCTTAGTAGAGCAAATTTTTATTTGCAAAAACTTCATATTTATGATACAAAATCATTTTTTCTACTAATATTTATATGTGTATTCTGAACAAATCTGTAAGTATTACAGATATGTAAATCTGTAAAAAAACTAAAAAAAAAAGACAAAAAACGCAACTATTTTTGTTGATTAATATAAAATTATACATAGAATTGACAGCTTTCGTTGCGATTTTGTTCATTATTACCAGATCAGTAAGACTTGCAGATTTATTCAAAATAGAGCCATTAGTCTAAAAAAAAAATATAAAATATATAGCACTATACAGGTGATTGAAGAAAGAGGGACAAATAGATATTTTCTTTTTTTTAGTAGAGACAAATTAAATACAGTATTTTTGATAAATTAATATTTTTCTTAATTTTATATGAAACTATCTTAATTTTAGTAATACGCAAATACCTATTGGGCATTTGGTACACATTCAAGAGTAGATACATAAATAAAATAATTATTTTATTATGAATGAAGAAATTCAATTATCTCCGTCTTCCTGTTAATCTTGACACTCCAATCTGTCACCGTCTTTGAAAAGTGGAACTTGGTGCGTGTCTCATTTCCATTTGAGGCGTTTTAGTGTTAATAGTGTTTCGTCCCATCTGTGGCTGCGAGTAAATAAAGCGATGAAACAGTTTTGGGCGTAGAAAGTGTAATTAAATCTGGTATTTTAATTGTTGTATCGCACGAAGCAACGCGTTCAGCCTTCACTGTCAAGACCAAGAGCAAGAGCAAGAGCAATGGTGATGAGATACAGAATGAGTTATGAAATTGAAAATGAGAAAATATGCGGTTACCTTTTGCTCTATAAACGATAACGCCGAGAGATAGAAAATGTAAAGAGCTATTTGTTTAAAAACTTTTTCCAGAAACTTTATATTATATTAGTTTGCGCAAAATTCTTTTTGTTTTAATAATAGCAAGAGTCTTAAGATTAATTATAACTAAATTTAATAAAAAATACAAGTAAAATGAAATACAATATGATGGCGACAACTGGTGAAACAGTTTAAATAAGAATTTTAAAAAAATAACACTTGACATGTTTCACAAGATTTCAGTCTCTGAATCAACCTCTCATTTATCAGAGACTGGCACACTCAACCTGAACCACAGACGCGTTTCGCTCTTATTGGAGCTATTCAGTGTGATGTACTGACGTCTCTAGAAGGCATTGAGTCAGTTTCTGATAAATGACCGAGAGGTTGATTCAGAAACTGAAATCTGGTAAAACATATCAAGTGCTATTTTTTTAAATAGCTTAAAATTAATAAAACTAAGTTCTTATCATCAGCAGTACGAAATTAGGAAAAGGCATACAGAGTAGTCAAGATTACTCAACATGTCAACCATGCCAAAGTCCTAACAACTCTGAAAAACAAGGGAGAAAACCTATTACCTAATTATAAACTAAGATTATTCAATAAGATCGTCCAATGAAAATGAGTCATTAAAATTTTTATATTGTCTAATAGCACTGAAGTTCTTAAATAAAAAAAATATTAATATCGAATTTCTAAAAAAAAAAACATGTTTTTAAATCAAAAAATTGTAATTTGGTATGCGTTCAATTTGTTTATTATTAAACTCTCGTTTGCATCTAAATATCTTATTATTTTATTAATTTTATAGTAATTTTAATAGTTTAATATTACAATTGTTAATATCATAAATAAATAAAATAAATATATCATCACAGCATATTACCCATTTCTGAGTGTGCCACAATCTGCTTTATCGCAGATATCGGTAATGATGATGTCATATTTGTACCGTGCGGGCGCTTACCACACGTCACCTCACGGGCACTCATTGCTGGCGTGGAGAGTGCACCACAGGGGCCACTTTTGTGCCATTTAAAATTCGAAATATTTGTCGTCGGTCGGGATCGAACCCGGCTCCCCAGGTTCGCGACCAGACACTCTGGCACGCGGCCACGGGACCCCATAAAATAATAATAATAATAATAATAATAATAATAATTTTATTAACTGTTAATATCGTGGTTATTAACGAACATAATTTGAGCTACGTTCGCTGTTTAGATGATAAAGATGCTCTTTAAACCGAGTGTCAATTTGTTTTTTAAGTTTGACCGATGTAAACTTTATAACATTTATTACAACTAATTTTATAAATATCGGAGTATTTGTTAACATCTATATTACCTTTATTGTTACCGAATAAATATTTAATGGTATTACTTGATTTGTAAGTTACGGTTAAATTTTGGTTTTAAAAAAATTGTTTCAAATTTAGGAAGAGTTATCGTATGGTAGTGCTCTGCATTTATTTCTATTAAAACAACAAAAGGAACTAAGACATTTACTTGTTCGACTCTCTTTTATTTAACTTTTGTCATTGAGCACTACTCCAAGTGCATTTATAATAAATAATCCTCCATAAATTTAAATGATACAAGCATTTATTTGTAAATAGTAGGCGTGCAAAAAGTCCTCATCAAGTATAATCTTAAATTGTCCGTGTCGACGAAATAAATTGCTCAGTTTTTATAATAAAAGTAAGTCGATGAGTAGCATTTCCTGTGGCTGCACTGATGCCAATTTTACGCTTCAGGAACAACTCATTTAATTAATTTTATTCTTGTGTTTTGTGGTTCACTACGGTACCGAAATCATTAAACCAAAAAGGATTATTAATAAAAATTAACATCTTTGTATAAAATATTTTTATTATGCACCAAAATATTCTGTTCGTACGTAATTCGTTTTTGCCACTAGAATGAATACGTTTAATTAATGAAAATTTTGGTGCATAAAAGAATTGCATATATGTAATTATTTTTCATATGAAATATTTATGATATTGTTACGTTTTACAATATATTTTTAGATATGTTTATATTAACTTTTTAATATTTTAATTTAAATAAATTTGCTTATATTATTACTTTCTACAGTAATAATATGTTCAATATTTTGTACAGTACATAATTAAATAATTAATAAAGAAAAAATAATTACACATTACTGATTCATAGATGGGTTCTTCCAACGTTTTTTACCTCTCGCTAAGGGAGATATTGGATTCATGCTAAAATTCGCATATCCAGATTTTATTTAATAAGCACGATGTCTGTGTGTGTGTGTGTGGATGTGTGTATGTGTATGTGTGTGTGTGTGTGTGTGTGTGTGTGTGTGTATGTCTGGATGTTCTAGACACGATTCCTCAAAAACTATAAGACTTAAAAAATATTTAACTGCAGTTTCCTCAATCTGACATACCTGGGAAGAGCTGAAAAGGTTTTGGTAACAATTGAAAATTCTTCTTCTAAATATAATTTTTTGAGAGTTTCTTTTTATTAAATATTGAAGAACATAAAATTCTCCATTTAATACACTTAAAATTTTTATTATATCTTGCATAGATTTAGAGATAAAGACACTATAATTTATAGAGTACTCTATACGCAGAGGCTAAGGCACTAAGGAAACCAGTTGACAAATTCCAATGTTTATAACATGACACATGCCATTGTCAAATACCAACAGTTTTAGTGACATTCTGATAGCTTTTTCTGGGAAGTATATTTAATTTTTCTTATTGTTTTATTAATTAAATATTTGAAATTATAGGTAAAATTGTAGTAAAATGCATATATCCATCAGAAATACCGCTAATCTGGTTAATGAATTGGAACAATCTCTGACATTTAGAAACTTCGTCATACAATGAAATATATATATATATATATATATATATATATATATATATATATATATATATATAATTAGAATTATTTATGTGTGCAGAAGACATGTTAAATACAATAAAAAACAATATTTGGGTAAAGTTCTGTAATATTTTGTTATAAAACGACGGTTCGAAAGCGAAGTGCAGTACAATACTTATATAGCCTAATATGGAAATGGCGAGAGGTCTTGTGCTGGCCACAACAGATTTTTTTTTTAGTTTTCACTCAATTTCCTAGCTTTTCTTCCTTTGGCTCTTTCTAGTGATTTTCCTCTCTCAACTCCTAATTCTATCATAGTTAGTCTAACGTGGTATTCCCATTACAACAAATGAATAATGGTGAAAGATTTTTCCTATAATCTTTGTTTTAAATAAAAATCGCTAATGACTCGCCTTCGATCATTTCCTTTCATGAGATTTATTTTAGTTACAATATACAACTCATAGAAAAATTATATTATTTTTGCTATTAGACTAATGTAAACTTTAACACAAAATGATGTTTGCTCCACATATTATTACGTTCTAAATAATATTAATAGATTAAACTCTGTGAACATGTATTGTTAACACACCCTCATTTTATTGTCTTCACTTGCTATTGCTAAGCTTTTCTTCTCCCTTGTTTTAAATCTATAGTTGGTAACAAATTAGATTTTTTCCCTCGTTTCTAAATATATCTGTTGGTGTGAAATCCAACACTTGCTTGTATTACGGCGACATAACGACGTGGAAGAGCGACGCATATAACATCCAGTCACAGAGCAAGAGAACAGTACAACGTCCTGCAGTGAAATACGGGAATACTGTGCACAGCCTTGTTTTTCTCTGCAGGAATGCGACAGGAATGAATTCATGATCACGAACAAGAAACAGGAAGGTTAAAACAATTTAAAATGGACAGAAATTTTTTAAAAAAGAAAAAATTGAATCAGTTTTTTTTTAAACGGAAAATATTTACCTCAGAAATACCAATAATTACATATAATAAAAATCTGATGTGGCCGGCACATTACCTACCGTCAATTCTATGTATTTTACACAAATCCCATACCAAAAATTCCTTGGAAAAGATTATATAAATCCAATAAATTTATAACACGCACGTACACTATGTAAATTGCACTTGACACTGACATTTGTCAATTAGAATTATTTGAATATTCAGCTGTTTCTTTGATGATAGCAAAGCTGGCTAATTTATTATTATTACTTATAATTCTTTAACTTTATATCTATTGAATATGAAGGAAAATGTATAATGAAACCATATAGACAATAAGATATTCTTTCATATTGATAATCACATAAAATGTCAAAAAATGATATTTAATTTCAAATAAGAGAACTTCCGATTGACCAATTATATCCAAAATCTAATCACCTCTTTATATGGATGTAAAGAAGAGGAATACGAAAGAATTATAATTTTTAGAATTGTAGTATTGCAGTTATCGTCAGCGAAAAATTTGTCACACACGGACAGACACACACACACACACACACACACACACACACACACAAAGACACATACAGACATCATCTAAAAAATAGTAAATTCGTACAGTAGGGACCCTAAAACATTCTTATTCATTAAAAACTCACTTCCGAATTTTTTGACCAAAAACAACACCTTCCTTACCTAAAGGTGACGGAAGGTAAAAAGTTAAATTTTCTAAAATTTCGTATCTAAAATTTGCTATTTATTATTTGTTGGCTTCTACATCCAAGGTGAAACCAAAATATATACCATTTATTATTTTTCCGTTATGAACCTAAAAGATTATTAGCAATAACGCTTTAACATGTAGATAAACATATTATTTAATATCATTTTATCAATAAATAAAAACATTTTGCCCTAATTAAAATAATATCAGCCAAAATAAAGTTTAAAGAAATCAAAAACTTTATCTTTTTCAAAAACAGCTGTTCAGCTACTTTGCGGTTTTCCGTTGTGGTTTCTATATCAGCTTCTTTAACGATAACACTAAGATTTGCGTAAATATACAAACGTTTGTAATTTTCTTATCCATTTCATTATATTTAGTAGGCATTTTACTGTACGTTCAGCTGTAATCTGTGTCTATGCTAATAATTATTATTTATTTTTCCTTATTTTTGTTTTTTAATTGCGATAACGTTCATAAAAAAAATTGTGATAATAGATTTTTTAAAAATTGGTAAGTACTTTATAACTATTAAATACCATGTAAATTATTAGGCAGAGTTCAAAATTTTCACTTTTTATTTGATGCTTTTTTTACTTAAAATTAATAGGGAAACAGAAAATTAGAAAGTATGATTTTATATGTTAAAGTCCTTTGTTTGGGAATTCTTGAAAAATACCCGACCTTTTTAGGATAAAGCCATACTGGACTTTTTACTGATTTTCTTCTTGATTTGCAAAACTCTTT
This sequence comes from Ophonus ardosiacus, assembly GCA_943142095.1. NCBI lineage: Eukaryota > Metazoa > Arthropoda > Insecta > Coleoptera > Carabidae > Ophonus > Ophonus ardosiacus. Next base: position 56,116,289 of record OW964824.1, read on the forward strand.
TTCCTGAAATCGTCATGTGTCATGTAATCTACTACTTCCCTGCCGCAAAGTCGGCAGGGAAATTGAATTTCCCTGCCTAGCAGGGAAGTAAAATGCAACGTTGCCGTATTTATTTTCACAGACGCATTTGACGTTTTAACATAAAATACAATTATAAAGTTGAAATAAATGATGTCCATTATACAATTAATTTAAATTATTGTAGAATTTTAAATAGAGTTCTTTAAGTTTTCAATGTGATTTACTTGTTAAATGAAAATAGGATATACAGGCTGTAAATTTTAAAACGGGTCATAGGGCTATAACATAGAAAAACAGTTTTTTGGACGCCAAAAGTTACTATATTAATTTATTGAAAAAATAATTAGTGCATATTATAAAGAAAAAAAATACGAATTTTTCGATACTAAACATATTATATTTCTGTTTCATATAAAGCCAGAAAATAAATTTAAAAATTTGCACAATTAAGAAAAAATATCAATAGCCGTGAAAGTGACAGAAACAAAACAAAACAATTATTGATTTTAAACGCTCATTAATAAACGTTTCTTACACTTTATTTGTTAAATTATTATTATTATTTTCGTTTTATTAAGAAGAAATCATGAACAATTTGACTTATGAAGAAATATTACAAATTATTAATGCTGCGCCTGCGCCACTCGCGCACTTATGACAAATTTTCGCACCTAACCTATGAAAATGTACGACGATGACAACAAAGTTCCTGCAGAAAAGAGCGATGAAATACTAATTGGACTTATTCAACAAATTGTTTACCTTTATTTTTTTATTTTATATAAATATAATGTATTGCAATTGCACCTATAAAAGTTAAATTATACGAAATGTCAAACACAAGATTCTGAATTTTAATTTACTGCATAAACGACGTTATTTTAGTTTAGTTAGTAGCTTAATTTAATTTCATAATTTATATGCTGCATAAACCCAGCATAAATGATTTTAATTTGTTCCCTTGTAGTTTGCAGTTTTTCTTGTTTCTTATAACTTACTTCTTATTACATGTAGATCATCTTTAGTTTGTAAATACCTATTACAATAAATAATAATTGTTTCTGATATAAATATCCTATTTTTTACTTTATTTTGTGTTATTTTGTATTGGTTCATAAATTAATAACTTTAATCTTTAATTGTCCCCTATCATGACAATGTTTTGTTACTGTCACTTTCATGGCCAATGATATTTTTTCTTAATTGTAAAAATTTTTAAATTTAATTTCTGGCTTTATATGGAACAGAAATGTAAGGTGTTTGGTATCAAAAAATTCGTAATTTTTTTCTTTATAATACGCACCAATTATATTTTCAATAAATTAATATGGAAACTTTTGGCGTCTAAAAAACTGTTTTTCTATGTTATAGCCCTATGACCCGTTTTAAAATTTACACCCTGTATTTATATATACCATTCACTAATTTTAAATTGTTCTACGATTTCAGAAAAATATTAATACTTATCTGGTCACTGAAGTTCCTTTTTATAACTCATTATGGTTATTTACCTCGGCTCCGCTTCGGCAAACGAGCTCCATATTCGCCATGAAAAGAAGAACTTCCCTACTTTGATAAGTAAATAACTATTAATTTGTAACAAACGTGGCAAATGTCACAGCAACTTGACAGCAAAATTTGCGATTGTCGCTTGTTATTTTCATAGCTAGCTAGATGGCATAGAAATCTTGATTTTAACCAACAAACTTGCAACTTCATTTACTTTACCTTCTTTATAAATATAAACATTTTCTCTACAAATCTCAATCCATTGCAAATAAATTCCCGTTCCCATCTCTTTTGATCTGCATTTAATCCCAATTTATAAACACCCGCTTTGTAGATATTTGCATCTTCTGAAATTTAAACTTCCCGCGTTGATGTATGCTAGTGGGCTTTGGATCCGATGCACAGTCGCCTTGAAACATGTAGCAGAACGATTTATATGCCGAGAGAAAAACCAAAACGACAGATTTACATGCGCGGAGTCACTGACTTGAGGGAGAATGTTGAAATTCAAATTCTGTTTTCATTAAAAATAAAATAAATTATGGCAAAGGAACAGGTAATAATATAAATACTTTATGGGAAAAAATGGAAGATTTTTATTTCGAAGGTGATGACAAGATGCGGATTTGAAATTAGAACAAATATAAATAAATATGAAATCATTTTCAAGGCGGCCTCATTTTAATCATTTTCAAAAGTTTGTTTTGCTTTAAGAAATATTATGTGTTGCAACTTAAATTATAAAGGAACAGATAAGACAAATATCAAATAAATATTTATTTGCTTATAAAGGGGTGTAAATACATATTCTGGTGATTCCATAGACGCCGTCAAATAATCATTACAGTAGCTTTGTGCTTCTAACTCATTTGTGTACGCTTATGATCCGAGTGTAAACAAGACAGGAACTGATACGAACACCAATTGCACAGATCAACTGCCAATATAACAAAGGCTGCTTAGCTTTAAAACTTATTTGGGTAACTGTTATATCTTACATTAGTTATACGGAAAGAAAATTAATTGTATTTCATTTGAATTTAAATGGAGCGCATATATTAGACAGTAATTTGTGCTAACACATTTTCCATAGTTCATCTTTCATGTCCCGGACTATAATTGATTAATTCTATATGAAATAATATAATTAAATATGCTATACCTATATCTTGCACTATACAATCAGAATGGATTTTTGTTATTATTGAAGCCAAAATGTAGAAAACATTTAAATTTCATTGAATATTTCGCCAGTAAATGGTTACAACTTTTCTAAACATTACTTAAAATAACATAACCTAGCGCACAAAATTCACGTCCACAAAACTTGGATATTTCTACCCATTTTCCAATTTTGTGCTTGTTACACTTTAAAATGTGTATGGTTTCTGAAATGTATTTTTTTTTTTTTTTTAATTAGGTACTGAATTTTAAATTTATATATGATTTCAAATCTTTTATTGTATCAGTCAGCTGTCATTCATTCACGTGTTAGCAGTGTGAGTTGTCATTATAGGAGAGATTTTTACAGTGTAGGAAGATATTGTATTTGGTCAAAAAATTCGGTATGGTGAGTTTTTAATGAATGAAGCACGTTTTGGGGTCCCTAGAACTCATTACTTTTACGATGATGTCTGTATGTGTGTCTGTGTGTGTGTTACAATTTTTTTCCTGCAATAACTCAGAGTTGAAAAAAACCCGGGTTTTTTATAAAAAACCCAGCCCACCTGGGTTTTTTTAATAAAACCCGGGTTTTATTAAAAAAAACCGGGTTTTATTAAATAAAAGCGGGTTTTATTGGTAAACATCGAAATATAGTATGTATCATTTTTAACTTTAGTTTTATAAAGTATCTTAATACACATACATAAGTCGGCGTAGTAGATAATAGATATTAATATTATTATTTTTTTAAAAACTGTAATGTAATAAACAATAAATTAACTAGAGAGTGTACATGCGTACAAATTACGAATTAATATTAATAGTTGCAAGTCTGTGCAATGCAAGTGTGTACAAGAATAAGATCCAAGTGTCACAACTAATAGTATGTTTAATACACAACTCAAAAAATAATGAAAATACTGACACCAGGATTGGAGTTGTTCAAATATAAAAGAAACACTGTGCTAAGTTCGCACAGCAATGAAAAATATGTTAAAAATGATCAAACACGAAGTACACAAAATGAAATTGATTGTAAAATGTTGCCGGTGACAAAAATTTATGTATATATGTGTGTACCATATAAGTATGTACCATATTTAATTAATAAAATATGATTTCACATAAGTGGGTTTTTTAGATGGATTTTTTTGGGTTTTTTTAGGTGGGTTTTTTTGGGTCGGGCAAAATTGCAACAACCCTGCAATAACTCCAATACTACAATTTTAAAAATTATAATTCTTTCGTATTCCTCTTCCTTACATCCATATGAAGAGCTGATTAGATTTTGGTTATTATCGGTCAATGGGAATTTCTCTTATTTGAAGTTCTTAACAGTTTTTCTTGAAAAAGCAGTTAAATATAATTTTTTGACATTATTGTCTATACAGTTTGATTATACATTTTCCTTTGTATTCAATAGATATAGAGATAAAGAATTATAAAGAGAATAAATTGCATTAATCACCCAGCTTTGCTATAATCATGGAAGCAGCTGATATATTCAAATAATTCTCATTGAGGGTTTCAGTTTCGAGTGCAATTTACATAGTGTATGATCGTGTTATTTTATTGTATTTATAGATTATTTTCCAAGTAAATCTCAGTATGAAGTTAGTAGAAAATAGTATATGATCGTGTTACAATTTTACTAGATATATAGAATATAAAGATAATGTGCTGGCTATATGAGATTTTGTTAGTATATGTTCGCATTCTCGTAATTCCATAAAATTTTTCTCTTTTAATCATATAATTTTTATTTCCTATATTTTTTTAATAATTATGTAGTACAAAAAGTTAAAGATATTTTTATATCACTACTATGCTAATAAATATATTTGTTTTACGTATTACTTTCTTATATCTTACAAAGTAAACTCCTGTAAATTCTTCTTGTAATAATTAGTATAAAGGTATGCAATTTTTATATCATTTATACATCAATAAAAACAATGTATATTGTTCTATATTTTGCACTAATTTGCAATTTGTTTGACTGTAAAATAATGAAAATATTGGTATTTTCTTTTCTGTTCACTTGCCGTCGGACGGCGGCCATGTCTGTAGACTCAGCTACACGGCAGCCATACTCAGGCCGAATCTATTGGTTCGTTTTCCGCTTGAACTTCAACGCCCAACAGCGGCCATCAACACACAAAAGAATAGTTTGAAAAACATTCAAAATATAACAAAATACGTAAACATTTTCTAAATAAAACTAATAAATAGAAGGTATATAAAATTATACATCTTTTGTATATATTTATATTTAATTTATAACAAGAATATACCTAGTTGAAAAAGATATACATTGATTTCTTTGTTTTTCAACATATTGATGGAAATTATCCTTCTTCATTATTATATTATTTCTATATAATTATTGTATATATAATTTGAAGGTAGACATAATCGAAATAGAAATTCATTAATTAGAAATTATATATTGAACTAAAACTGTTTAGCATAATAAGTTTTCTTTAATAGCATATTAAAAAGAAAATTTCGTAAGGCAATCTATTAACGCACGTTATGAAACATGTTGTATACTATTTTTTTTTTATAATGATAAATTTATTTATTGGGTATTAAAGATCCGGACGTTTCGGCCCTTACATGTGGCCATCATCAGCTACAAAAGATAAATCATGTAAAAATATATATTGTATATCTTTTATTTTATTTTTAATTTAAAATATCATATACATGGAAATTTAATACCCAACAACTAAATTTATCATTATTGAAGATACAAGTTACCATTTTTCTTCCAACGAACAATTTATTTTTGTTGAGATCATTTTTATAATTTTTAAAAAATGTGACTTGTCAAATAATATATGACTTGGTCTCTTTTATTAGTTATATAACTCTTTCTGCTAACTTCACAGATGAAAATTCATTGTTGACTGACTCATTTCGAAGTTATATGTCATTTATTCAATTTTGACGTTTTAAACTGTCATTATTAAATCCATATCAACAACTATAAGTAACATTTTATTCACAAGTAAATTAAAATTTTTGAAATCAGTCACAAAATTTTAACTCAATCTGCAACAAATAATGCATTTAAAATAAATCAGGTACGCAAATAACACTCACCGTAATATTTATCAGACATTATCAGCCATTTTAATTATTTTTCACGGCACAAATGACAGACAATAAAGCATTTTAAATAGACGACTTGACGTCTATCAGCGACGATTGTCATCTCAGCCTACTAATAGATCAGTTTTTTATTTTGTCAAAATTAATAATTATAATGATTTTTATTATGATTTCGTCAAAATTGAATAAAATATTGTACAAACCACGTGAGCTAAGAATGTTTATTCACTCGAAGAAATTAACTAAACTTTCTTGTCATAAATGAACATTACCGTAGCTCACTTGGTGTGTAAATATCTATTATCTGTCAGTTTATACATATGTGTGTGTGTGTGTGTGTGTTTGGATCCTCTTAACGTTCTAACTCTAATACTATCAATCGAAAAATTTTGAAACCTTGTATTTCAACTCTATTCTAATATGGAAAGAAACATTTACATGTTGGTGTAAATCGGATAATCAGAAATGGCACTTTACTTGAAGCTCAAAATGGTTTTTCTTCGAAAAATACATTTAAATGTATTTTTTTCGCAATTTATGTTATTATAAAAATTAAATATTATTAAATTTTCTACAGATGTGCATTCATACATTTTCTATATATTTCATATATAAAGATAAACACAATTCCTTTGTTTTCCACAGTTTATATTTCAAATGTATGTAACTGACAGAAAAATATCACTGTCAAAAAACTAATCATTTCAAATTAATAATGGTGACTTTTAAAAAGAAAATAGAGCAATAGTTATAAGCAAAGGAACTTAATAAAGTTTGCAGGATTAGTAAATATGTAGGTTTGTATTTAAATTAATAAAAATTAAATAGCGGGAGGTATTGTGTTGGCCACATCAGATTTTTTAATATTAGAACCGTTGTCAAATAATATACGATCACAAAATAGGTGAAACTGTCACCTAAATGGTATAAAAATATTGTTAAAAATGTATAAACATTTAAATGTCCCATTTAACTCTTCACGCCGTATCATTACTATAAAAAATAATCCTATAATGAAATTGTGGTGCAAAAATCCTCATTACCGATAAAAACCCCATAATCCCTCATTTAATTGTCAATAAAGCGTCGGATTCTTGAAGCTTTCCTTCCGTGGCTGGCTTGATTTTACGACCATTTCAGTGCTCGTAAAAATCTAACTTACGGCTTGTTTATCCTGTACGATAATAAATGCGTATGATTGTACAATGAGCGGGATTCCGACCTATGACAAGCATGCCGCTCACTACACTACCGTTACGTCACTTTATCACCTGACGTCACACCCGATTACTTTTGTTTATATTCCGCGATGCTCAGGTGTTTTATTGATCGTAAAACGTAAAAGCAAACGTGATGGAGGTTATGTCTTTATTACTACCGGATTTACTGGAAATTGTAGGTGTGTCACACACTACAGAATTTGAAAAAAAAATTAATGCTTGCTTGAAGATTGTTTGTTGGTTTATTACCTTCCGCTACCCTTGGTAAGGAAGGTATAGGGATCGTGCTAAAAATCGCATATAGAGATTTTAGTAAATGACCACGTTTTAAGGTCCCTAGAATCCAATATTAACATTTTCACGATGATGTCTGTATGCGTGTATGTGTGTGTGTGTGTGTGTGTGTGTGTGTGTGTGTGTATGTATGTGTGTGTATGTATGTATGTATGTGTGTATGTGTAGGGATTTTGTCTTCGCTCTAACTCAAATAAGTACTATCATTCAGAAAATTCTGAAACTTTGTATTTCTATCCTATTCTAATATGAAAAGAAGCCATTAGATTTTGGTGTAAATCGGATAACCAGAAATGGTACTTTACCTGAAGCTCATAATGGTTTTTCTTCAAAAAATATCATTAAATGCCATTTTTTCGCATTTTATGTATTATAAAAATTAAAGATTATTGAATTTTCTACAGGAATACATTAATACTTTTTCTATATATTTTGCAGATAAATTTAAAAATATTTTTTTTTATTAGTCCCGAAGCCTAAGATAAACACAATTCCTTTGTTACACAGTTCATATTTCAAATGAATGTAACTGACAGTAAATGTCACTGTCAAAAAACTAATCACTTCAAATTAATAATAGTGACATTTTAAAAAGAAAATAGTAAATAAAACAATAGTTTTATGCAATGGAACAGTTTGCAGCGTTAGTAAATACGTAAGTATGTATTTAAATAAATAAAAATAGTCTAGGAATGTGTGGCGAAGGATGATTGTTGCGTAACTATTATTGTGGTCCGGATGCGGTTATTCGTTACCGAAAAACGGTCACTTTAATATGTTCTTATGTATGAATGCTATGATGTGGACAAGGCGAAAAAGAATGTTAAAGAGTGAAGTGAGTCAGTTGAGCTCTTACTCTTATCCCTTTTCTTATTGTTACTATTGTTTCCGGGTTTTTGCTAACCCACTAAGTGGGAAACGCGTGATTTTACGTATGTATGTAAAAATTAAATAGCGGGAGGTTTTGTGTTGGCCACATCAGATTTTTTTTAATAGAAATTTAAAATGCTTTTGTAAACAAAGAAATAATAAATTAGATTTTGTTGTCGGTCAGTGGATCGACATTGGCACTTGATATATTTAGAGCTCTAAATAATTTTTCTTAGAACTGAACTCAAAATTAAGCTTGAATTATAAAGGATGTTAATTAAAAATCTGGCTATAAGCGTTTAACATGGGCAAACAGTTTTTCTTTGCCCAAAAGTCCCCAATTATTTTTAGACAAAATGTTTCAAATAAAATTTTAGATATTTATAATCTACGCCTATCACTAATGGCCAGTTGCGCCGCTTACCCTTAAATTTTAAGTGTCCCTTAAATTGGCAATATCGTAAATTATAATGGCGGATTACGGCCCAATCAAATTAAAGGAAAATAGTAAAAAAATACGAATGTATATGCTGAATAACGAATATTAATAAAAAAATGAAATGGTATAATGAGATATTTCGGAAATAAACGGTTTTTTGTTATAACGCTTCGACACTAATATGAAAATATTTTGATTGGCGACCGAGAAACCGCCTATACATGCATTACAAATAGCGTGTTAGGAGGTGGGGATTACTACCAATGAAAGTTAAGAAATTCAAATTCGAAAGGAGGGGCTAACATTCCTGTACTACAGTTTCCAAACTGTTTTTATTTTAACATAAATTTCTTGCATTAAATTTAATCATTTAAATACACCTGTAATTATAAAGTATGTAGACTTATACAGTGTTATAATATACATTTATTTTTATGTAAATATAACTTAAAATAGCATATATTTCAAGAACATTTAGGTCCATGATGAAAACAGTTTGATATAAAAACACATAAATGTGACGTCACGTCAATCTTTTAAAAATTCAGGACACCATAACTCGCTTATTAATAGGAATTTTTTCACCGGATTTTCATCAATAGTCTTAGTTTTCCTAATATTTTCAGATGAAATTATTAAAAAAAATGGTGTAATCCCCCATTATGTATTTATGTATTTTGACTAATTTCTAACAAACTTTAAAGAAAATTTGATGCTTCAAACAATTTTGTTACAAATTATAATTTCTTATTAATCTTGTTTTCAATCACGTGTATCATCCTAAATCTTGTAGGTGTATATTTGTAGGTGTTTGTGTGTCTTGGTACCGCGAGATGAGGCAATAATAATAGGGGAAATGAAAACGGGCTGGCTGGAGTGTCGGGTTTATAAACGCGCAATTCCATGGCCTATAAGCGGGCGCGTTACAGCCGGAGTACGGTAGACGACAGCAGCGCTTGGGAAGATGGCGGCGACGTGCTGTACTACCAAACGATCCCGAGGGATACACACAGGATAGGGGTAGGGAGATTTCTCACAAAAATACCAATACAAAACTGTTTAAAATTGTTTTATAGTGACCTTCTACGAACTCTTTTAATGACGTAAGAGCCGTAAGTAGCTAGACTATTTTCTTAGGGCTGTACTTTAAATAGTTATTTACGAAACAAGTATGTAAAATTAGTCTTTAGTCACGAGTGGGTCCATTAAAACACGAGGGCAGCAAGCGTTTTAAGACTCGTGAGTGCGACTAAAGATGCTACCTATTTGTATCGTAAAATTTTTTTTGCACAATAAAATCTAAAAACCCAATAAATATAAGAAAAATATTTTTATATATAAATTAGGATGACAATATTAAATGAGAAGTTTGCCATGATAACAAAAATCCTGGTTTGCAAATTTACAGTCCGATTCTCAAAAAAGTTTAAGCTAATCCTCATTTTTGGATTAGTGAATTCTATTCTATTCCGGTATTTAAAATTTAATCTTCAAAATATTATCAAAAAAGGTAGGAAGTAGGAATAGATTACACAGAAAAAAAAGAATTGAAATTTTGTCTAATTATAATTAGATATATTATTTTTTTAGGCAATATGTCTAATAATTTAGTATAATTTACAAATCTTAATTTAGCATTTTGACTAACTCGAAATAGATAATAAATATTTTGTAAAAAATCTTTAATTAATTAACGGAAATAGTTATTTTAATAACTTATTTTATTTAATTTTACTATATTTTGGCTTCATTATTTTTGTCCTACAATTTTCGGTGATTTATCAAATGAATTAGGTAAGTAAATAGAAAATATAAATATATATTTAATTAATTTCTTTATTTATGTTTAGTTCAATACCAAATGTAGTTATTTAATCTAATTTTGTATTTAATTTTACTATAATTTGTTATTACAAAATTAGAAAATTTAACTAAATCAACTAAGATAATTTAATGAAAACATATTAGTAGGCTGAAAATTACAGATTGGTTATTGGTTTAGTTAATTTAAGTATAATTTAGATGGTTACTTTTTCTGTGTAGACTATATTTTAAGATATAAACTGTCAAAATTAGAGTAGAATTCGTTAATCAAAAAATGAGGATTAGCTTAAACTTTTTCGAGAATCGAGCTGTCAGTGTTTAAGTTTAATCACTCGTTGCTCGGTAACCCGTGATTAATGAAACTTGTTATTGTTACTAAACAACTGTTTTACAAACGTGAAACTATCAGCTAAACGTCAATTTTACGTACTGTTATAGATAAAGACTATTATTTACCAAAATGTCAAAAGCCACAATATCTTCCATATAAATGCAGACTATAGTTACTTACCTATTAATTATTTCCAAGGAAATTTGTAAATTTAAAATCCTGTTCAGAATTACAAATCACACAATACGAAACTTAAATCAATCACATTTTTTTTAAATTTTCTATAACATCGCTTAATGATGTTTTGTTTATTATTTTATTCATAATCATTATTGTAATATGTCGATTCCTAACCTTTTAGAGGTTAGGAAATACGTCGTTCCTAACTGCAACGTCAATCTCATTGGTGGGAAATGTTTATGTAAGGTTGCCTAGCAACATTGTCATAGATCCCTATAATAAAGTAGGCTAAACCAGGGATTTGTTAACTAACTATATGTAGCAAGTGTATATCGATATATGTATTTCTTGTGTACCCGGCTAGATTAAGAGAGAACACAGGAAGTGTGAGTGAGAAAGATATAGATAATTCCAATTTAGACAAGTGAATTTGATATTCATATCTGTCATATTCACATCTATCAAATTCACGTCAAAAATTAATTGAAACGTGAAATAAGTACGAATACATCCAATTAGAAGAATAACCTAAAATCTGTCAAACCTGACAAACAAAAGATTTGACAAGTAACGAAAACAAAGACAACAAATCGGAATTATGTATGACTATCTCTGTCGATCTGGCCGGGTACATGGTAAAGATTCACTCGCTCCATCCAGTAGTTAACAAATCCCAGGGCTAAACAAATTTTAATTGCGCTGTCAAATATACTAATAAAATTAAAGGTTATAAATCAATTATTTATTTAGATAATGATTCGCCTCTCGGTAATCTACAAGCCCTTGTCAGTAATGAAACATCTCCCACCTTGGACGCAATATACTATTATCTAACAATCAAACTCTAAAATACTAATAAAAATATGTTGATTTCACTCTCAAATTGTTTAATTTTTAATTCTGAATAAGTTTCGTATTTGCAACTTCCCATTAAAATTAATTAGCAAGTAACTACAGCAAAATTAAATTTAAAAAAAATAATAGTATTTCCTATATAATAGATTTCAAGTAGACACCCGGTTTAAGTACACAGGTTATGAAAAATATGAAAAAAAAAATCTGTTGTGGCCAGCACAAAGCCCTTCCGTCAATTCCATGTATTTTGTACAAATCCCATACCAAAAGGTCCTTGGAACAGATTCTATATAATATCATGTAAAAACACATACTATTTTTTACAAATTCCATACCAAAAGTTCATTTGAAAAGGTTCTATAAATCCAATAAAATTATAACATAAACTACACTAAGTAATGTCCTTCCATCTTCTCTTTGGCCTTTCTCTGCGTGACACTTGCGAGCAACACTATGACATACCAATTTTAGATCCTATACTTTTTTGTTCATATTTGGTTTTGCACTTGCAACTGACATCTGCCAATTAAATTTTTTTTGAATAATTATGTCAGCTGTTTCCATGATAAATAGCAAAGCTGACTAATTTTTGAAAATTAATTTCTTTATAATGCTTTAAATTTACATCTATTGAATATGAAGGAAAATGTATAATCAAACTGTATAGAGCAGAGTATTTTCTTTAATATATATATATAATAACAAAATGTCAAAAAATAATATTTAACTGCGTTTTTTTAGGAAAAACTGTTAAAAACTTCAAATAAGGGTACTTCCGGTGGATCAATTATAACCAAAATCTAATCAACTCTTCATATGGATGTACAGAAGAGGAATACGAAAGAATTATAATTTTTAGAATTGTAGTATTGGAGTTATCGTCGGAGAAAAATTTGTCACACACGGACACACACACACACACACACACACACACGGACACACACACACACATACAGACATCATTTTAAAAATGGTATGTTCGTATTGTAGGGACCCTAAAACGTGCTTATTTATTAAAAACTCACCACCGAATTTTTTAACCAAAGACAATACCTTCCTTACCTAAAGGTGACGGAAGGTAAAAAAATGATTTGTTGTAAAGACTATCAGTGTAACTAAGAATAATTTTTAGTAATGCAAAGCTGGAAGATTTAAAACGAATAAATATCTTTCTGGCCATAAGTCTTTCAATATCGTTAGCATAAATGCGATTTATGCTTTTGGCATAAAAAGCCTCCTCCTGAATTCAACCCTGATATCTGCTTAGACTTCCTTGAAAGCTCGCAATGGATTTCAGATAAGCAAATGTATTTGCAAATGCTCCATACGCTATTGGCAATGGTTGTGTACACAGCAAGCAGTGCTCGCTGCAGATCCTTGTATTTCTTTCTTTGTGGATTTATATCGCTACGCTATTGTACGTCTCCGTCCCGTCAAAAGCAAGCAAACATGCACCTGCGAGATGGAATGGAACGATGGAAGATGTATTCAGCGATTTGGGTTAATTCCAATTGATTCGTAGCAGCTGTTATGCAAAATCAGGATTGGGAATGCATAATTTGATTTTGGAGATAAAGGCTATTCTTTGACTATCATTGTGGTTCTTATTTGCTAACATATTTTTCCATTGAAAATAAATTTATTTTTTATAATGTTTATATTAAAATTATCTATTTACATTTTAAATTTTGCTTTCCTCTTATACAGAAGAGAGATATTACCCGATGTGTTTGGTAAAAAATGTCCCTCAATGAATATTCTCGTTTTAGGGTTCATAAAATACTATTTACGTTGTACGTTTATTTATGATCACCAGTAACGCACAATTTCCTTTGAAAAATGATTTTAGTAGGTATACGTTACTAATTCTTGGCCATGGAACAAAATTAGATTTTTTTCAATTTAATAATATACGATTCATGGAAACATATTGTAATTAACACGTATGTTCATTGGCGACTAATAATCTCGTCTATTAAAATGTGTCGATTATTAATCGCCCTTGTTAACACACTTTATAATTTTAGGGACATCTATTTTTAAACTACTAACTAATATAACAGCAGATAACTCGTTACTAAATTAACAATTTAATGGTGAGATATCACTAATGACATGAAATAAACTTTATGTTGATAATTATCAAAATAAAATATAAACGTCAAAAATCATTCACAAATAATTGGGCCTATTATGTAACTCAGTGGTTAAATTTTAACAACTGGTTAAGTATGTTGATATATAACAAAAAAATCGATTTTTAGTTGCATGTGAAAACAATATCTTTTGGATAAAAATTTTAACCAGTTGTTAAAAGTTAACCACTAGGCCTGATTATCATTTCCATTTATATTGAATTTAATTTTTAAAATTTTACCGCTTGTGGATAAAAAATAAATATGTCTCTGTACTTCTAGTCACTAATACCATAATTAACTGTAAGGGTCACGCTAGAATTATTGAGAATAAGAAAATAAGATATGCAAAGGAAAACAATATTTGTACCATCACTCCATAAATCGCCGTCAAATAATTATGGACTGATGCTCAACTTTTTTCCTTTTCTGCGTTGTCCCTTGCTCTGCGGTGTTGCCATCTTAGTATTTTCAATATGCAAATGGCAACAGTGTAGAAATCTCCAACTTTAAACAATTATTTATCTGTCATTTGAAATTAAGTTGCAAAAGTTAAGTTAGCTAGAACTTAGTTAAATAATCAATTTTGTAAATTTGACAGGTTTGACAATTTGTAAATGAACATTCAATTAATTTGACAGTTTTTAAATCTCCCTGTAAATAGATTGAGAGCTTTGACAGTTTCTCAGAAATTAGTTTGGAAGCATTCCGAAAGAAGATTGGTTAGGAGCTTTTACGAAGTGGAAGGAAAAATTCTAATGTGGCCAACACAATACCTTCCGCTATTTTATTTTATTAGTTTAAATTACATACCTGCATATTTACTACCTTATGCTAAAAACGATATTAGGTTCTTATGCATGTAACTATTGCTTTATTTACTATTTTTTTTAAATGTCACCATTATTAATTTGAAATGATTGGTTTTTTTGACAGTGACATTTATTTGTAGGTTATATACATTTGAAATATGAACTGTGTGTAACAACGGAATCTTTAAATCATAGGCTCTGAGATTTATAAAAAAGATTATGTTTTCAATTTATCTGTAAAATTTATAGAAAAAGTATTAATGTGTATACTTGGTAGAAAATATAACAATCTTAAATTTTTATAATGACATGAAATAGGAAAAAATGACATTTAATGGTATTTCTCGAAGAAAAACCATTAGGAACTTCAAGTAAAATGTCATTTCTAGTTATCCGAGTTACACCAAAATCTAATGATTTGTTTCCATATTAGAATATGGTCGAAATACAAGGTTTCAGAATTTTCTGAATGATGATAGTATTTGAGTTAGAGCTTTGGCAAAATCCATACACACATACACAAAAACAGACATCATCGTGAAAATGTTAAAATTGGATTCTAGGGACCTCAAAACGTGGTCATTTACTAAAATGTCGATATGCGATTTTTAGAACGATTCCTATATCTCCCTTACAAGGGTAGGTAGCGGGCATTAAAAATGGTAAAGTGTATATTACTGTTGAGGTGAACAAGTTCGATCATACGAGCATTTAAAATAAAATTCTAAAAAGATGAACCATGTGTATTATTCATAATAATTCTACGGTAATCTCTCGTAAATTGTACATCCAAATTAAGTCATTTTTATGTATGTTAAATAATGAAGCAATTACCCTCTCTTTTTAGCTTATTTTATATCCTTTCTTGAGCTGTTTTCTGTATAAAAACCTACACCATAACAATCGTCATCGTCTCCATTTGCAGCATGTTGCTCTGGAGCTGTAGTATAGCATCCTATCCTCACGTACGAAGTGCGTATGCTCCAGCACGTGTTAACACGTGGCAGCTCGTTACACGCACTCACCCACTCCACCCGATTTGCATACAATCCATATACTGTATGTACAGTAGGATGTAGGATGGTGTATGAGGATGAGCGGATGAACGCCAGGATAGTACGGTGGTATATCAAAAGAGGATATTGAGTAATAAAGAAAATAATCAATTGCATGTCACTTTTAGCAGTGAAGTAATTTACTTCTACTAAAAATATTTAATTTGATTTAAATATAAACGGTGCCCATCAGGATGTAACGTGTACAAAGTGGAGATGTCGAAAACTAGCAGAGATACGAACTCGATAAATTTAGGCAAAAGTTGCTTCATTAGGAGGCCATTTAGGTAGTGTTGTTTTCTTCATGAGTCACTAAATATATAGTCAGACATATTGACTCTGTCGAGTACAGCAATAAAACTATAAATATCGTAGGTACCTAATTATGAGAAAGTGGCTTATCGGTCACTGCTTACATGATAACATTGAGTGTCAACGGACTATTATTTGCGCCGCTCTTTTGAAATGAAGACATGCTCTAACCTAAATGCTATTTTTATTTGAAATAATTACCTCTCGATAAGGGAGGTATTGGAATCATTCTAAAAATCACATATCCAGATTTTAATGAATAAGCACGTTTCAAGGTCAATAGTATCCGTTTGAAACATTTTTACAATGTTGTCTATGTGTGTGTGTGTGTGTGTGTGTGTGTGTGTGTGTGTGTGTGTGTGTATGGCTGGAAGTTGGAGGGACGATTCCTCAAAAACTATAAGACTTAAGACCTATAACGCTATAATATATAGATTAATCTAATCGCAGATGCTAAGGCACTAAGGAAACCACTTGACAAATTCAAATGTTTATAACATAGTTTGTAAATGATAGATGTCAGTATCAAAAATCAACAGTTTTAGTGACATTCTGGGAAGTAGGTACATTTAATCTTTCTTATTGTTTTATTAATTAAATATTTGAAATTACAGGTAAAATGCATATATCCATCAGAAATACCGCCAATCTGGTTTCTGGTTAATGAATTGGAAGAATCTCTGACATTTAGAAACTTCCTCATACAATGAAAAATAGATATAAATAGAATTATATGTGTGCAGAAAACATGTTAAATACAATAAAAATCAATATTTGGGTAAAGTTCTGTAATTTTTTGTTATAAAACGACGGTTCGATAGCCAAGTGCAATACAATACTTATATAGCCTAATACGGAAATGACGAGAGGTCTTGTGCTGGCCACAACAGATTTTTTTCTTATGAGAATGTGGTTCCAAAAATTATTTTAAACAAAAATGGCATTTATGTTAAAGGGATAGTATGATTATTTTACTATACAGAGCACTCAGATCAGGTAGGCAATACATGCCTTCATTCCAAAAGAGCGGCGCAAATAATGGCCTGTTTTATCCAATATTATAAAGCAAACAATAAGTGATATGCCGCTTTGTCATAATTAAGATATTTATAGTTTTATTGCTAGACCCGACAGAGTCAATTTTTCTGACTAGAGGCGAAAATATAAATTTTGCAGTTTTATATTTTTACAAATAATTTTCAAACCTGAGGTACCTACTACTAGATTTTTGTTTACACTTCTTTGGTGCACTTTTTAAACTCTTTCGAATGGCGATTCATATTTTTTTTTATCAATGTTTGCTTTCCAGTTATGAGGCTAGGCTAAAGTTTCAAAATTTTTATTGATATTTTTATTGACTATAACGGAATTTAGAGGGTTCTTATTTGTTTTTCAACGATGTAGAAGTTATCTATATTTATTTGTTTCAAAAAGCAATTATTAAATATTTATTGTACTAATCTGTTATTGACTTAAATATTTACAGTACGGACTTTGGCATTGAAAACCTCAGTGTTTGTTGTTATTAAAATTATGACTACTTTGCATTCATTGGGTTAATTGATAGGATTCTTTAGTTTTTTAAACCCGCACGGATTTTTTTTTGGTTGATGAAAACTTGACCAGCCCTTATTATAAAAATAGAGCAACAAATATAAATTCGTAGGGCATACAAAAATAAAATATCTGTTTCTATTATGTTTTCTATGTCTACTGTAGTTTAGAAAAGAAACTGTAACTACCTTTAAATATGTAGCTTACGGCCGGTTTCATAATAAATATAAAGTCACTTTACTTTTGAAGTTTGATCTAAAAGTGAAAAAAGCCTTTCATAATTTCACTTTAAGTTAAAGTTGTCAGTTTAAAGTTTTTTAAAATAAAGTCATCTGATAGTTCCTTTAACTTAAAAGTGAAATTACGGAACGCTTTTTTCGCTTTTAGATAAAACTTTAAAAGTAAAGTAACTTTATATTTATTATGAAACTGGTTGTTATGATTATAAAGCGTATCAAGTTTAAAGAAATAAATATATCATCACGGCATATTACTCAATGCTAGATGAACCAATGTGCTCTGCACACATACTCGAACCGTGCGAGTGTTTATCAAGCGTCACCTCATGGACACTCATTACTGGCGTGGAGAGTACCTACAAGGGTAACTTTTTTGTGTCATTTAAAATTCGAAATATTTCTTTTGGAGTCGGTCGGGATCGAACCCGGTTCCCTAGATTTGCGACCAGACTATCACTTTATACATAACTAATCATTTTACAATTAATAAATGTACTTGTAATAATAAATTTATGGCTAAATTGTCTAAATTTCGTATATATTGTAATCTATATATTCAATTTTTTAATAAGTAGGTAATTAAAAAAAAAATCTTCAATAGTACGTAGGTTTCAAATATTATTTGAATAAAAAATTAACACTCTTATTTTCATTTCTACTTCAAAACTAACTATTTTAAATACATAAATCATATAGGTATACTCGTAAATAAGACTATTATTATATATAGGTATACCAAAATATAAAAGAAAACCAGTAAGATACCTATTACCTACATACCTAATTACATTTTTATTTATGTACAGTATGTCAGTAATATGAAAATCAATATTCGTGCTTTATGAACATCAGCTATACAAATCTGTGTTTGTAAATCAATATAAAAGTCACGTACTCCGTTAAGCTATTAAATTTTTATAAATAATAATTGTGTATAATTTAAAATGCTATTAAATCTGTACATGGTTTAATGTATACCCATAATAAGGTATATAAATTATTATTAAGTAGGTTCATGCATTATTTTTTCTTAAATATTAACTTATTATTATGTATAATACTTATAAAGTATATACATTGTTTTTCCTAGTACGACTGTAATTATATTAAATATCCTCGTTTATTAAATTATTTTGTGACGATATTATAGGTATCTAGAGTAACTTCTATTAAAGTAACTGTACCAAAATATTGATTATTCCTAATTTCTTATAATATGCCAAACTAAAACATACCTATATATATTTAAAAACAAATTTAAAATCACTGTTCATATTAAAAATAAACAAAACACTTTTATTTTCATTTTCTCAATAATACATTTTCCTAGAATACTGATTTGATTTCTATGGCCACTAAACTTCCTACTGACGCTCTCTCATGCAAGGTGGCCATCTTGTCACAGATCACTACATCATCACATTTCAACTCTACTGCAACATTCTACATTCCAGGGCATTATTTCTCACTTACCGAATAAATCAAAAACAAAAATTACTCGTAAATACCGCGAAAACTAACTAAAAATCCCGGAATTTGCGTTGGCTTTGCTTCTGTGTTTTGTTTTGTGAAGCTGTACGCACCAGATGAAATATATGTGGTGGGGGGAGGATTTCAATATGGCCGCCAGACAGTTTGGCTTGGCTGACGCCAGGGAGAGTGAAAGAAACTTATTTTATAAAGAGTGCTGTGGGTTTATAAACAAAATAATTAGAAAACAATATTTGATTTTTGATTGTTTGTAGTGTTTTATATATGTATTGTGAGAAATGTAAGTAGATTTTGAGTATTTTAAGTGTTTGTTGAGTAATAATTCGTGACCCTGTTTGAGAGTAGTCTGATAACCACGCCCCTTTAACAAAAGGCACGAGGGCAGCCATTATGGCATGCCGCAAAGCGTATAGGGAAGACAAGGACAAATGCAGTTTGGAAAAGGATAAAGCTAGTAGCGTTCTCATGAACAATGTTTGATATTTTTACTTTTAATTCTGATTAAAGTAAATACATGTTTAATAGCAGATTTATTTAACAGTAACCTATAAACAGGTGTTATTTTTATTTGAAGGTTAATGATTTTATTTTTATCTTGGGTTATAATTATCTTTATGTTTAATAATTGTCACTTTTATCTAATAGTAACAGTTTTATGAGTATTTTATCTTAGTGAAATACTAGAAGCGTGTTTTGTGAGCATTTAGATTTAATCAGACGGTTAAATAAAATATATTAATGCAAAATTGCCTATTAATTTATACTAATAAGCATTATAACACTACGTTTGCCTATATTATCAACCTACGATCATTTATTTGCCATTATACTGTAATTAGATACTACAAAAACCTGTTAATAATGTGCGTATTTTATTTTTCTCATACATAACCTCTAGAATTAAAATTAATTTACAATATATTTTTATCTATCAGATACCATATAGGCAGTTATTAGTGAAGATATTAATTATCGCTATTTTTATTTTTCGGAACATGTAATAATAATAAGCTATAAACCACATATTAACAAGTATGTAATTGATTGTTAATATACAAATAATTATTACTTAAAGTAATGTATTCAGTATTATAATTGAATTAATATAGTGCAATACATATATAATTTATTATAGATTAATTAAATCTAACCAACTATCGCAAAATTAATTTTAAAATAATATGTAGTTTTACATATGTTTTATTCGATTTTGACGTTTTAAACTCCACAGCAACAACTTTAATGTTTATTTGTTATAATTGCCGTCAAATAATTATGGGCTGGAGATTTCTACACTGATGCCAAATTTTTCAAGTGTCTACCTGTACAAATATCTGTAATCTGTCAATCCTATAAATTGCATTATATTTAGACTTTTGAAAAGAAAATGTGTGAAACTCATGAACGAAATAGTCCTGGTTCTTATAAAAAACGTTTAGGAAAACAAGATTTAAATGGGCAGGCGAAAACAATTATTGCCAATGTACACAATTGTTTCAAAAAATTGGCGTTACATCCTAAAAAAAATTATAATTTATTAAATAACAAGAAAACTTTGGATTTGACTGCAGAAGCATGTTATGTTGGCGCAGATCTACTGTTCACCTAATAAGCAATTATTCTTACCTTCTATTAAATTTCACCGGTTATAGTAAATATTTTAACGCAAACGCGACCTTAGCTTGATATGTGGCAATTTTGGTCAAAATATAAATTTTCCACAGAGGCAATTTTTATATTTTATATTACGTTTTGTCTTACCTTACTTATTTGTTATAATATTTTCTTCATTTACGATGTTTTAAAAATTTAATTAGCTTTAAATGTATTATATGACATTTGCGTTCATTCCTGGTCATGTCAAGTTACAAGCGGCAACACCGATGGGCAAGGAACAGGGTGCGGAAAAAGATAAAAGTTGAACATCAGTCCATAATCACTTGACGGCGAGTATAGTCAATTATATATTTTTACCTCTCACTAAGAGAGGTATAGGATTCATGCTAAAAATCACATATTCAGATTTTAAGGAATAAGCACGTTTCAAGGTCATCCGATTTTAACATTTTTACAATGATGTCTGCGTGTGTGTGAGTGTGTGTGTGTGTGTGTGTGTGTGGATTGTGTTTGTGTGTGTCGAGTAGGCTAAACTATTCTAAGGAAACCAGTTGACAAATTCAAATATTTACTTATAACATAATTTGTAAATGACAGATGTCAGTGTCAAAAATCAAAAGTTTTAGTTAAATTCTGAAAGCTTTTTCTGGGAAGTACATTTAATCTTTTTTATGGTTTTGTTAATTGAATATTTAAAATTATAGGTAACCTGCATATATCCATTTTAAATACCGCCAATCTTGTTAATAAGTTGGAAGAATCTCTGACATATGAACTTCCTCATACAATGAAAAATAGATATAATTAGAATTGTATGTGTGCAGAGAAGACATGTTAAATACAATAAAAAACAATATTTGGGTAAAGTTCATTATTTTTTTTGTTACAAAACGACGGTTCGATAGCGAAGTGCAATACAATACTTATATAACAATAAGTCATTTCCCAACTGTTTGGTAGGTTAGAAACGCACATATTACTAACCGATTGTTAATAAATGTCAAATGTCTATTATTGGCATAAATTAATAACTTATTTTCTTTATGCAGTAGGTAGTTTACGAATTCTTATTTATTAATTCATTAACTTTGCTTGTTAATAAATAATAAATTTATGGTAGTCTAGGACGGGATTTGTAGAATATTTTACATTATAATTATAATTTTGAATTTAATATGAACAAATTTATTCATGTAGATATATAAAATACGATTTTTATGATCAAAAAACGTGATAGTACATTTGCGAAATTTATGTTTCCAATTTAAGCAAATTAGAAATTTGTGTTTAATTAATATTTTTTAAGGTTAACTCTTAATTATTATTATTTTTATAATAATTAATTACATAGACCGAAAAAAAATTAACTTCAAAATATGCTTTTCGCTATTAAATTAAGAAATTTGAATGTGTACTTCTAGGATTTTTAAAAGGATAGGTACAAACAACACAAGGGTCACGCTGGAATTATTGACGAACACATGTTTCATATTTTTCGTAGAATAATATATTCAAAGAATAAGAAGTTTAAAAAAATAAGTAACTATTTAAGTTTAATTTTTCTTTTGGTAGGTAGAGATGCATTCGGGTAGGGCCGGGCCGGGCTTTGAGGTTTGGAACGACTCGGCCCGAAAATAAAAATTACCGCCCGACTCGAAGATCGACTCGACAAAAAAATTAGCTAGCCCGGCTCGAAAATGGACTCGAAATCGGGCCGGGCCAAAGCTCGAAATTGGGTGCATCCGGCATTCCTAAAGTTGATTTTTATGTTAAGGCGAAATGTTTATTTTTTTTCATGTCAAACTTATAAAAACCTCTACATTCTTATAACTTTCAACATTAGTTAACATAAGTAGTTGAAAAAGAGACCCTTCTAGTGTAAGTTTGTTATAAAAATTACAGACCTACGAGTATTTAACACTTTGTTTACCAAAGAATTTAAACAACTTTTTCACAAATCTTATATAAAAAAAATATAATTATAATTTACATAAAGATTTTTTATCTAACTTTGTTTCTGCTCAAAAATAGGACAAGAAATCATTATGGTAGGAACAAAAATCACTTTTATTTAAGTATACGAGTAATAACAATAATAATAGCAACATCACAATATAATTTTTATGCTTTAATGAATAACCTTGAATTCTTGAAGTAAAATAATATATTTTTATTTATTAATATGTGAAGAGTGTTGTTATTAAATCATTTTGATCCTTTTTAACGTCATCCATTTTCATTAAAATATTAAGGAAACTGTGCATTTGATTGAACTATAAGATTTTTCGGGTCGGCCCGAAAAGCTCGAATTTTCGGGCCGGGCCAAAATCAAAAGTCCGACTCGCCTCGATATTTGAAAATTAATAGCCCGATTCGGCCCGATAAAAAATATCTTCGGCCCGGCTCGATGATCGATTCGAAATCGAGGCGGGCTTCGGGCCGGGCCGGACTAAAGCTCGAAATCGAGTGCATCTTTATTGGTAGGTACCTTGGTTGATTAATGTTTGGTAAGGAACTTGGTTTTCGCCTTCTCAAGGTGCATTTAATTAAAGCACTTTTATTATAAATGTATTATTGAACTACGGCTCTCGTTCTCATCAGCGGGTTAAAACATTTAAAAATATTGTATCTAAATTAATTATTTATTGTGCTTTACATTGCTCATGAATCATGCGTGGATCTTGTTTGCATATAAAACCATGAATCGTAACGGAAACTTCGCCTCCATACTAATTTTGTAAGGGATTAAAACTTGATCAGGTTTTCGATCCGAAAGAAAACAGCAATTGATTTCCCATGAAATGTTGTTGAGAATAGTGTGTATTGATTTTTCAACCTCCATACTTATATTAGTGAGGGATTAAGGCTTGAATTGAAGATATTTCGTTAAGTTAAATGAAACTCATGTTTTCGAACTCGAAATCGGAGACATAATATTACGTATATGCAAATAAACTCCACGCGTGACTCATGATCAATATAAAGCACAATAAATAATTAATTTGGATACAATTTTTACCTCTCGTTAAGAGAGGTATTGGATTCATGCTAAAATTCGCATATCCAGATTTTATTGAATAAGCACTATTTAAGGTTCCTAGAATCCGATTATAACATTTTTAAAATGATGTCTTTGTGTGTGTGTGTGTGTGTATGTGTGTGTGTGTATGTGTGTGTGTGTGTGTGTATGTGTATGTGTGTCTGGATGTTGGAGGGACGATTCCTCAAATACTATAAGACTTAAAAAATATTTAACTGCAATTTCCTCAATCTGATATTCCTGGGAAGAGTTGAAAAGGTAACAATTGGACAACCGGAAGTAGTAGTTTCTTAAAAAAAAAATTCTAAATATAATTTTTTGGAAATTTTTGTTATTACAAATATTGAAGAACAAAACTCTCCATGTAATACACTTAAAATTTTTATTATATCTTGTATAGATTTAGAGATAAAGACACTATAATATATAGAATATTCTAATCGCAGAGGCTAAGGCACTAAGGAAACCACTTGACAAATTCAAATGTTTGTAACATAGTTTGTAAATGACATATGTCAGTGTTAAAAATCAACAGTTTTAGTGGCATTCTGATAGTTTTTTCTGGGAAGTATATTTAATCTTTTTTATTATTTTATTAATGAAATATTTGAAATTATAGGTAAAATGCATGTATCCATCAGAAATACCGCCAATCTGGTTAATGAATTGGAAGATATATAGGAACTTCCTCATACAATGAAAAATAGATATAATTAGAATTATATGTGTGCAGAAGACATGTTAAATATAATAAAAAACAATATTTGGTTAAAGTTTTGTAATTTTTTGTTATAAAACGACGGTTCGATACAATACTTTATAGCCTAATATGGAAATGACGAGAGGTTTTATGCTGGCCACAACAGATTTTTTTAAATGTTTTAATCCGCTGATGATGAGAGCCGTGGGACTCTCGAAACGTACAACAATACATCTGTAATAAAAGTGTTTTAATTAAATATACCTGGAGAAGGCGAAAACCAAGTTTAACTAATTTAATTTTCTCAAATTAATTTAAAGTAACAAGTAATAAATAAATAACTGTTTAAAATGTTTCTCCAAAATATGCATTCTTGTTATTCCCGTACATAAGAAAAAAAAAAAAAAAACAAAAATTCTTCATTGATTATATTAACTTATAAATATAGTGTAATAATTAAATTACTGATAACACACAGATATTTGTGTTACCCGCATATGGGCATAAGAATTCCGTATTAATCCAATTTATTGCACAATCCATTTCATTACCGCTAATTAAGTCCATAAATCTCCATTTTTCGTTGGTGTTGGCAGCCCTTCTTCGAAATTCCCAATTAAAGCAATGCCGCCAAAGTGGCCAGTTCAGTTGTAGGTCGATACCATCTGACCATCCACCATAATCAGATGCGTAAGAATAAAACCAAGATGGTAATTGTTGAAGAGCGGATGGGTTGAAGGTATTATAGCATTTCACTCTGGTCATTATAGTGATAAGGGGGTAAGGGTAATTGTACCAGTTTTGCAAGGTGTAGGGTCACGTTCAATCGATTGGAATTTAAACAGATAATCGATAATTTCGCCCAAAAGGAAGTTGAATACATAATGGATAACAGTTAGCAAATTGAAAGGAATTATATGGTCGCGCGCATTTAAGCGCTAAGATTCTGCAGTTTGATCGGACAGTGCTTGCCAAGATTCAAGATTACTTATTGTCGTTTTTTTCATTTACTTTAAGTTTTTATAAAAATGGTTTATTTTATAAATTTATCTATAAAATATGGGTGTAGAAAACGTAATGTATAAATTTTACCTCTCGCTAAGGAAGGTATTGATGTCATGCTAAAAATCGCTTGCAGATTTTAATGAATAAGCACACGTTTGAAGGACCATAGAATTCGATTTTAACATTTTTACAATGATGTCTTTGTGTGTGTGTGTGTGTGTGTGTGTGTGTGTGTGTGTGTGCGGGTGTGTGTGAGTTTGTGTATGTAATCCTTAATCTGACATTAATGACAAGAGCTGAAAAGGCTTTAGTAACAATGTGGTCATGCACGACATTTTTTATATAATTTTAATCGATAGAGTAGTGAAGAATAATAGACCTTTATTTTTTATTTTTCCTCAAATCGATCTTTAATCATGAAAAAATTGTAATTGAAAATGACATTCTTTAAAATGAGGCTGCTAAACCCCCGCTTCGTCCCTTCTCTCATGACGTCACAGAGTGAAAGGCACGACCATTTTGATTTTCACATTGTCTTTAACCATAGAGTTATAAAATATATATACACATAGAGGGCGCCTAAACACTCAAAGCTGATGTCATGCGGGGTAAGCTTGTGTTTGTACGGCGGCCATCTTGGGAAGATCAAGTGTATATAAGCGTTCTCTGGTTATTTGATTATTTTACGTTAATAATCGATTTTAATTTGTGTTATTCGAATGTGAAACGTTTGTAATTACATGTCAACGACTTGTGCCTTCGGTTGTAATAACCGAATGTCCGTAAAAACTTTAAAACAAGAAAAAGAAAAGGAAAAAGCGATGACAATTCACAAGTAAGTATTATTTTACTTACATATTATTAATGTTTAGTTCATATAATTTATTGTATTTTTTTACATATTTCATGTAAAAATATTAACTTATTTTTTGTAATAAATATGTTTGTACTTCGTATTTATTTGTATTGTAAACATCATAAATATATATTTTTATATGAAATTTCTAGCCTCAAATTATTTGCCTATTCGGTAAGTAGTTTTTGTAAGTTTCTATCTCAATCATTACAATTGTCATAAAATTCGAACAGTTTAATTTCTATAAAAAATATTTTATTAAAGTTTAATCGCAATACACTTCAAATTGAAGATTTTTACAATTTTTTGGTTCTTTCACATTTAAATTTAATTAATTTTAATACATTTCTTACTGAATTAAAGCTTGCTAATTACAAATAGCTTCAATTTCTGTTACGTTATTGTATTTTTGTAACAAAACTGAAGAAAGCGCGCTTAAATACATTATAACGTTGATCGTCCCAAGATGGCGGCCACGAGATTCCCCTTCCGTCTCATGGCGACAAAAACTCTGTCTACATCTGTACTTTACGCTCTCTCTAGTCCTATTCTATACTCTAAGTCTTTAACGTCAAAGTGACATTTAAAGATAACCTAAAATTTATAAATGTAAACATGTCGATGAAACGTTGTTTCGTGCCAAAATAGAGAATAAAATAATATTCAGCAATATATTTAATGTCTCACATACGTTTACAACCTTCTATCGTCTAATTCAAAGATTCAAAAGTGAAAGAAACATCTGATGTAACGTAGATAATTTCACGCCAAATGAAAATTATATATATTTTTCTTTTAGAAATTATGTGTCCATATAAAATGTCTGTTTGAAATGAGTCTGAACTTGGTTCGTAACGTTGTGACGACAACACATGGCTGGTTTTTGCAACTTTTTAAAAATATCAAAATTTAAAACGATTTTATACAACAAAAAATATAAATAAAAAATAATTTAATCATATTGATCGATGCATTAGACTATCCTTTTTCGATTTAAACAGAAAAAAGGTACAATTATTTTTTTTTGCATGACCTCATTGGACAACTGAATATTATTTTTTGGAAATTTAAGTTATTACAAATATTAAAGAATATAAAATTCTCTATTCGATACGTTATATATTATTATATTTAGAGAAAGAAAATTATAAATTATAATATAATCCGTTACAATGAATCTCACGGCCCATAGAACTCCATGGAAACCATTTGAAAAATTAATATGTTTATAATTGACAGAAAAATTTCAGTGTCAAAAATCCAGATTCATTACTGAAGGCTTTTTCTGGGAAGTACATTTAATATTTCTTATTTTATTATTAATTAAATATTTAAAAGTATAGATATGTATTACATATACTCATCAGAAATACTGCCAATCTGTCAATAAACTTAGAGAACCTCAAATATTTAGAAGAGTAGGAGGAAAATATATTAATAATAGATGTAATTAGAATTTTTATATGTGTACCAGAAATGTTAAATACAATATGAAAATGGCAAGAGGTCTTGTGCTGACCACAACAGATTTTTTTTATTTCCTTTAAGATTTTATAAAAATGGTTTATTTTATAAATTTATTTATAAAATATGGGTGTAGAGAACGTACGGATACAGAACTGTAAAGGAATTCTAATCATTTTTAATTTTTATGGTAACAAATTTTGAAAGGTATTTTTCTAAGAATAAGAACTATATAAATATTCAAATAAAGTGCCATGTTCGTTTATCTTATTTACACCAAAATCTAATAAAATCTTTCAGTATTAGCATAGAGTATAGAGTAGCTACTCAGATAGTTCTTCTTAGTTATCTTTTTTAATTTGTTACCATAAATTCACAAGATTTCAAAATTATAATAATATCCACAATAATATTGCTACCGGTCTGAGAATTTTTTTATAGTTACACCTTTATTCAATGAATTCAATTCATTTGCATGCTATTTAAATACACATGAATAACAATGTAACATGTAAAAATAAAGTAATTAATTATATTTACAGTACCTCCAACCTCCATACATGAATCGCAGGCCCATATTCTGCAAATGTTGAGCAGCACTGTTTTGTTCATTCTGACACATTGCAAATAAACCACTGTTTGAGAACATTAACACTACAGGAAAATTAGTTTATAATGTATATAAAGCATAATGAAATATCTCAGTTAAAAATCATTCAAGGTCTTTATCATTGTCAGTTTTTACATCTGTTTACACATATTTTTAAAAGATATTTTTTTAAATACTTAGTGTTTTCAGAGTGAATCTAATACTTATTTCATTGTTTTCACATACAATATTTCACTTAAAACATCACAGCAAATATAAAAATTATTTAAAATAAAATACTCTTAAATACGAAACAGGCTGAATACAATATTAACAAAACTAAACATGATCGCTAGCTAGTGTTTATGCTCATAAAAGTCTGATTCACATTGTGATATGAACAAATTTAAAAATTAATTTTATTATATCAAATATAAAAATATTTTAATACAATTTAACAATTTTTTGATTTAATATTAACAATTGTTTATAAATATAATTCGTATTTTACATGTAAATGTTATACGTTAATAAAATGAATGGCTTTTATTGTCGCTGTTACATTGTAAATCAGTGTTTTATAAATAATGACAGATGATATGTGTGTAAGTGATTAATAGAGCAAATTTTTTGTTTGTTGTGTGTTTTACGACTGTATTAATGACTGAAATAGTTTTTAAGTGAATTTTTTTGTGTTACAGACTGAAATGAAAGAATCTACAAATATTTTGCTTCAGTTCCTGTTCCATGATGATTTCGGCTAGCGCCTTCTACGCATGGTAAGTGCAATTTAAATAATACATCATTTAATACATGTAAAATAATATTTTATTTGAAATTGTCACTAACGTACACAAAAATCGCCATTAAAAGCTCAGATATCGGCACTAAAGTATTCCATTATTCGACGATTTCATGTAATTGTAGTGTTGCCAACCTAAAGATAATTGCTGTATATGTAAGGTAAATTGGACAGGTGTACGATTAATGGTAGTAAATTTGTACGTAAAATGACGAAAATATGTACAACTCTAAATAATTCCGATGAATAAGTTTGCGATACATGTACGTATCTAATTTTGAGTGTTGTTTATGATTACGATCTTCAAGGTCCGAGGTTAGCAACAAAAAAGTCACATAGATTATATGTATTTAAACATATCCTATAAAGTAAATATTCCTTTCATTTTCACAATTTTTCGATTTCAAATAAAATTTAATATGCACCTCGGCACGGTATTTTGTTTATATCACTCATATTGTTCGTTTTCCTCGGCCCTGAGGGCCTCGACAAATAAATTCCACATCCACATTCGTGATAAAAATAGAACTTCAGTGCCTTAATACATAAATAACTGTTACATAACAACGTATTAATATTGAATATTGGTAAATATGTATTTTTAAATATTATATTGATAAAGAAAATTAGTCTAATAGATTAATAATTTTTTTCTACAACTGTAAAAAAAAAATCTGTTGTGGCCATCACAAGACCTCCCGTTAATTTGATGTATTTTGTACAAATCCCATACCAAAAGTTCATTGAAAAAGATTCTATATATCCAGTAAAATTGTAACATGAACATAATATAATTTTTTACAAATTCCAAACAGAAAGTTCCTTGGAAAATATTCTATAAATCCAATAAAATTATCACATGTATGTACATTATGTATACTCATATATAAATGCGTACATCTACGTAACATTATCTTTACAATCAAGTAATATTACTACCAAGTTTATATCTCTACCCATTTTTGAATTATTGCCCCAAAAGTCAATATACCCCACATTGAGATAAAAACTTCAAAATTTTCAAACATCTAATTTTTATGTATCTAAGTACTTCTCAAAACGCAAATTTTGAAACCGCAGGTCGATATCTTTTTTCGTTTTCGAGATATTTAGATTCAAAGTATCGCTCAAAACTGCCCATTTTTGGGTAATAACCCAAAAATGGGTCGAGATATGAATTAGGCGACATCATTCGATTCTGCGGGCAAAATTATATAAGTACACCAATTTTCAGAATTTTTGAACGCCGCATACAATCTCTAAAGAAAAATAACTGAAAATGGCCAAAAATCGCAAAAATCTAAGGTGTACCCCTTACGATTTTTTTTAGATTTTGGCCATTTTCAGGGGTTTTCAAACTTTCATTCATAAAAAATGAACAGGTTGGACAAAAATTATGAAAATTGCTATACTAATGTATTTTTGTCCGTAGAATCGAATGGTGTTGACTTCAAATTCATATCTCGACCCATTTTTGGGTTAATACTCAAAAATGGGCAGTTTTGAGCAAAACTTTAAATCTAAATATTTCGAGAACGAAACGAGATATCAACTTGCGGTTTCAAAATTTGGAATCAGCGCATTACGAGGTATCTAGGTACATAAAAATTATATTTTTGAAAATTTTATCTAAATGTGGGGTATATTGACTTTTGGGGCAATAATTCAAAAATGGGTAGAGATATAAAATTGATAGTAATATTATTTGATTGTAAAGAGAATGTTAAGTAAGCGTACGCATTTTTAGAGCATTTATATATGAGTATACATTATGTATATTCATGTAATAATTTTAAAAATACAAATTCGTTGACACTTTTTTTATTTATTCACGTTCCCTTGGTTACAACACATCAGGTGACTTCATATTGGTAGCAAATTAATATTATTTTGAATATGTTCCTACGATTTACTTAAATAAATCTAAAATTATTGAATTCTTTTTTTAATAGTTGTAGAAAAAATATTGTATTTCGCGGGCAACATTTCGGGCACTTAATACAAAAATAACTATTTCTACTGATTAGTATTTATATCAAAGCCAATTAAAATAGTTTTGGGTTCGGTTTTGTAATGAATAATAAATAAATGTAAAAGAAATAATTTTAGAAATAAAGAATCTATAAGTTGGATGAGATTTAATAAAAATATACCCCGTTTTTCTAAACATATAAAAATAATTCATTACATGAGTTTTTGAAATGCAAATTATTAAACCAGCAATAAGAAATGTTTACAAAACGTCGTGATAGAATGTATATTTATTTACATGTACGTAACAATAAAACATTTATTGTTTGTATTATTTTTACTCTGTTACCCATAATATAAAAATATAGTAAATGATAACCCGCTTACATTTTTATATAAACAAACCCACAATATCTATTATCCATATATACGAGTACCTACATTCGAGCAATGCATCACTTTTATCTCAACAAATTCAAGACTGGAACAGTGCAGTATGCGCAGTACAGCGCGAGCAAAACAACAGCCAACGATAAATTGAATTTATGATTTATTGGCGCGCATGACACTGTTTAAATCTACGCCACGTTGCCAGTTCGCTAACGAAACGCGCACGGAACCCATAACTCAGCACCCACGGACACAGAGGTTCATTTCCATATGCGGAGGCCAGGCAACGGCGAAGGAAACCAACAGGAATGGGCAGGGGAACACTAAGATTGGGGAACGAAACGAGTTATTGATTTCGAAGGAATACTACCGGATTTTGGAGTTTTAATGGAGAAAGAAATAGACGAAAACGTTGGTTTGTTGGTGGTAGATTATGAGTACTGAGCTCTCTTCACGACAGATTTTAGGCCTGTGAGTTGACGCCTGGTAAACACTCTCAACGGTATAGACATATTGTCAATACCGAAATTTGCGAATAGAAGCAGATTGCCACACCCAGAAATAGTAATTAGCCGTCATCATTTTTATTAATTTTTTTCTGGAGAATTCGCAACATTTTTCAAAAAAAAAATAATTATGTTTTGGCATTTTCGAGAAATTCGTTTCATTTTTTCATCATTAAATAGAGATTTTGTGGGTGTATGTGAATGAGTGTGGGTCCGGATTTTGGAAGGACGATGCCTCAAAAACAATAATACTTAAGACCTGTTTAGCTATGTGTTCCTCAATCTGACATTAATAGGAAGAGTTGAAAAGGTTTTGATAACTGGGAACTAACGGAAGTAGTAGTTTTTTAAAAAGAAATCTTCGAAATATTATTTTTTTATAATTTTTATTACCGCACATATTGAAGAACATGCAATTCTCCATCTACTATACTTAAAATTGTTATTATATCTTCTATAGATTTAGATATAAAGAAAATATAATATATAAAATAATCTGTTGCAATAAATCGCAGAGTCAAGATTGCACAAAGGAAACTAGTTATCAAATTCAAATGATGTAATTAGTAGATAAATAATTTCTTTAATTATTTCAGCTCTTACATGGTGAAACTTATTATTCATTATTATATATTAAAATACTTGGTTTTTAGTTTCACAAAAATTAATTTATTGATGACTAGTTTCGCTAATACAATAGCATCTTCAGATCCAATGTTTATAAAACTTAAAAATTGTATAAATATGTAAGTATTTTAATATATAATAATAGTAGATAAATGTCAGTGTCAAAAATCAACAGTTTTACTGACATTACTGACACATTTTTTTATGAAGTATTACATCGGTCGTTCTCGACCTCAAGCACGTCATATGTTTCATAGTCGAAACTTCGTGAATTCTCGATTTTTTAGAGAGGATTTTAGAGAATTTGTAATAACTGTGTTGGTATATTTGGAAATTTTAATATTTTTCTCTCAAATCGTATATTTGACATCTACCTATATGTCACAGGTTACAGATACGTGAGTCATATCATGGATGTCTCTTTTTGAAGCAACCCTTTTTCATTGTTATTATTAAGGCTTCTTCTACTATGTCTACAAATTCTATAAATTGTTGATTATTTTCATGATTCATTATTTAACTTAGATGTCATATGTGATGGAAATGACAGTTTGACAGTTTTTTTAAATTTGATCAAGTCTACCTAAATTTTTTGAAAAAAGCATCAATCAGTACTTGAGCATTACTCAAGGTTGCTTCGAACTCGCCTCAAGTAAACCTTCGATCGAAGTACGAGTGAAGAAACAAGTAGCGACTATGAAACGAAATCTGGTACTCAAGGCAGACTCAAGTATGAGTCGAGGCGAAGTACTGACCATGAATACGGGCATTAATATTTCTTATGGAATTATAAACTAAATATTTAAAATTGTAGGTAGGTATGTATGTATATTAGTAGTAATAATACATAATCCTTAAGAGATACCGCCAATCCAGTAAATGAATTGGAACCATCTTGAACATTTTAGAAGAGTAGGACAAGATTCCCTTATAGAATGGAAGAATAGATGTAATAGGCTATTCCACCGTAATCGAAAAGAGTAAAAATTTATCAAAAATATGAAAAATAACAGTTAATGTTAAACGATACAGAAAATATCAACTATTTTTTTTAATTACTCCCTCTAAAAAATCCGGGGAGTTTTACTTTTGATGACGTAGGACATGTCCACCCGTGTTTTAGCAAATAGGATTCAAATTTAAACTCGTAATGTATGGAGCTCCACTTCAACTAAGAATATAATTATTCGGGTGTGTCGGATATGTTCGGATGCTGTTCCGGTGATTTTCTTGTCTTCGCATGTTTGTTGATCTATCTGCTGCACTTCTTTGAAATTTGTTTGCAATTGTGAGTCAGCATGCGCTTCCAACTTCGAGAATGTCAAAATGGTTTTGTAAAATAAGAAAAAAAGTAATGTGAATTATTTACAATAATATATTTTCTTTCTCTAATAATAAAATATAATATTACAATTCAAATATACATTATTTTGTAATTTATTCTACATTTTTTCGTAAGTCTGTGAACCACTGTTTGTTTACTTCTGGTATACTCACATTACCTACGTCACAAATGAAATTTAAAATTCATACATTAATATTTCGCTTATTTGGAGGAATTTTAAACTCGGGCTTTCACATATTGTTTTACATACTTATGTAGTTCAAGATAAAAAAAAATATATCGTGGAATAGCCTTTGTGTGTACAATAAATTTTAAATTCGATACTTATGTAACAAAACAAAAATGGCGATAAGTATTGTGCTGGACACAACAGATTATTACCTCTCGCTAAGAGAGGTATTGGATTCATGCTAAAATTCGTATATCCAGATTTCAGTGAATAAGTTCGATGTAAGGTCCCTAGAATCCGATTATATCATTTTTAAAATGATGTCTATGTGTGTGTGTAGGTGTGTGTATGTGTGTATGACTTAAAAATTGTTTAACTATGGATTCCTCAATCTGACATTCCTGGGAAGAGCTGAAAAGGTTTTGGTAACAATCGAACAACCGGAAATAGTAGTTTCTGAGAAAAATTCTTCTAAATATAATTTTTTGGAAATTTTTGTTATTAAATATTGAAGAACATAAAATTCTCCATCTAATACACTTAAAATTTTTATTATATCTTGTATAGATTTAGAGATAAAGACACTATAAAATATAGAGTAATTTAATCGCAGAGGCCAAGGCACTAAGGAAACCAGTTGACAAATTCCAATGTTTATAACATAGTTTTTAAATGACACATGTCAGTGTTAAAAATCAACAGTTTTAGTGACATTCTGACAGCTTTTTCTGGGAAGTATATTTAATCTTTTTTATTGTTTTATTAATTAAATATTTGAAATAATAGATAAAATGCATATATCCATCAGAAATACCGCCAATCTGGTTAATGAATTGGAAGAATCTCTGACATTTAGAAACTTCCTCATACAATGAAAAATAGATATAATTAGAATTATATGTGTGCAGAAGACATGTTAAATACAATAAAAAACAATATTTGGATAAAGTTTTGTATTTTTTTTGTTATAAAATGACGGTTTGAAAGGGAAGTGCAATAAATACTTATATAGCCTAATATGGAAAAGGCGAGAGGTCTTGTGCTGGCCACAACAGATTTTTTTTATATTTAGATTTGTTAATTTTCTATATGTATAACATTTTATTCGCATACATAAATCAATACACATTCTATCAGGATGTTTTGTATTCATTATTAAATAATCTGAGTATATATTATACTCGTACAAAAATATGTACGAGAACCATAACTAACCTCAATATTGAAACACAACTATCGGCCATTAACCCCATCCATAACCAACTTAACCTCATTCCTCGCCACAACAATTCCCGTCGTACAGAAATAATTCATCCTCTCTTGAAAACTACCACCCGCCAAGTTCTTCTTCCTAAAATACCCCTGCTCGCCAATGGGAACTCGAAAACTTTGTCAGCTCCTAAATCTCCCGCTGCACTTCTGTTCCCGCCAGTAGGGAACCGTCTCAGCAGCTGCGAGATGCGCAACCACAAGATGGGGTGCTTAGAAGGTGAAGCTATTGTCTGCCGATGGTTTTTGTTGAGGGGTAATGTAAATCGAAGGTAGAGCGAAGATTTATGATTTAATTTAGGAGTGTTGTGTTACAGTTTTGAAGATGGGGATTATAAATGCGTATGAAAATGCAATGAAGTGATATGCGTGTTACGGTTACCTGAGGCGAAGGTTTATGGCACTTAGATAAGGTACTAAAAATAACAATGAGTTTTCTTATATGATTTATTGAGAAAGGATCTAGATATTCATTACATATATTATTTTCATTTTAATGTCACGGTAAGGTATTTTTTCAGTTTCTTTTATTCATATTCATTTTAGAAACACTAGAAATAGGTAGATACTCGAACAAATACTTTACCGGGTATCTACTTGGAATCCGTTATATAGAGAATACAATGTTATTGTTTTCATTTTGCAGTAGTTTCTGACCCATTAATTTTAGAGGAAAGTTGTAAATAAAATAGTTGTTCAGAATAATAAACTACACAATATGGGACTAAAAATAATTACAATTTCTTTTTATTTTACCAAAAAAAAAAAAAAAAACTCAAACTAAAATTCGCAATTTACAGCATATTTCAGAGTGCCATTGATTTACTAATGTTTTATTTGTTTTTATTTGACAATAAACTTCTGACATTATTATTTCTTATAATTAATTTAGAATTTTATGATAAAATATCATTCTTCAATCATTTTATACTTTCTTTTTGTGTTTAATTACACTTTTAATAATTATATAAAATATTTATTGACAAAAGTAGAATTATGAGATGTCAAATAAAAAAAATAAACATCAATAATTCAATGGCAATTTGCGTTTTTGTCGTAAAATAAAAAGAAATTATGATTAATCTTAGTCTCATATGGTGTAATTTTTAATTCTGTACAACTTTTTACCTCTCGCTAAGAGAGGTATTGGAATCATGCTAAAATTCGCATATCCAGATTTTAGTGGAAAAGCACGTTTTAAGATCCCTATAATCCGATTATAACATTTTTAAAATGATGTCCGTATGTGTGTGTGTACGTGTGGATGTGTGAATGTGTGGATGTTGGAACCACGGTTTCTCAAATACTATAAGACTTAAAAAATATTTAACTGCATTTTCCTCAATCTGACAACCCTGGGAAGAGCTGATTAGATTTTGGTAACAATTGGAGAACCGAAAGTAATAGTTTCTTTAAAAAAAATCTTCTAAATATTATTTTTTGAAAATTTCTGTTATTACTATTATTGAAGAACTTAAAATTCTACATCTGATACATTTAAAAATTTTATTATATCTTTTATAGATTTAGAGATAAAGGCACTGTAATATACCTATAGAATAGTCTAATCGCAAAGGCCAAGGGACTAAGGAAACCAGTTGACAAATTCAAATGTTTATAATATATAGGTAGTTTGTAAATGATAGATGTCAGTGGCAAAAATCAGTTTTTGTGACATTATGAAAGCTTTTTCTGCGAAGTACATATAATCTTTCTTATTGTGTTATTAATTAAATATTTAAAATTGTAGGTAAAGTGCATATATCAATCAGAAATACAGCCAATCTTGCTAATGAATTAGAAGAATCTCTGACATTTAAGAACTTCCTCATACAATGAAAAGTAGATATAATTAAAATTGTATGTGTGCAGAAGACATGTTAAATACAATAAAAACAATATTTGGGTAAAGTTCTGTAACGTTTTTGTTATAAAACGACGGTTCGATAGGGAAGTGCAATACAATACTTATATAACATAAAATGGAAATGGCGAGAGGTATTGTGCTGGCCACAACATATTTTTTTATTTATACCTTTTCTCTAAATGAAAAAAATAACATTGTATTCCCTATATTAGGATTTGAAGTAGACACCCGGTATATGGAGCAACTTTATTTAAGTCGTATGTACAATTATAATAATATTATAATTACGGTTTTACGAGTATTTCCTGCTCCCTTAAATATACCTACGGATCAGGCTAAAAAGCCAGAAATTACACTTTAAATAATTACTTATCCTATAAATGTTGTAACGTATCCAGCCAGTAAAGCAGTTTACGTCATAAATACAATATCACTAGAAACAATGACGCCATGTGTTAAAAAGTTTACATGTGCATATAAAACGGATTAAAATATGACCTGCGGGTTGCCTTCATAAATCCAAATCTTTCTTAAAAATGTGACACGTCTGTTATCATTGGTTTCCACCGAAATCCAATTTTATTTAAAATTTTCTGAAGGATACTCCTTTTGCCTTTATAAATACTTCATCATATCTCGTAGCATATGCAACAGACTATCCAGTATAACGCGGGAACGCGGGGCCCTTAAAAAAATAAATATAGAATACTGCGTAATTAATACCGTACAATCTCTCACTGTTTTTGTACATTCTGTATAGCAACTTCAGTGAAATTGTTAATTTCAATCACAGGACTTAATTTTTACTCCATTTTCTTCGGTAATTGCATTGGAATGCAGTTTTCTTCTAGTCGAAATTTTGCTAACTGTACTTATATAACTGTACGGCGTTTGCCACAAGCTGTACAAATAGATTTAATTTTCTAATTATTACTAATAAATAGGACAAAATATTACATCAATAATACCATTCAGTGTAAGGGCCCACCATTCTATTTTTCATTTTCAAAACAATTTTTGCCAATGAACAACGAAACAAAACACACAATGAAATTACAATACAGGTTGAAAAGTACTGTAGACATAAAATATTTAGTAATATATTAACAAAATTTTATTTAATAATAATATTAATAACAATAATAACAATAATAATACAGAGTGATCAAAAAGAACTGATTCAATTGACAATAACAAGAAATTGGTAATTCTGGTACAAAAAATGGATTTACTGTTGTTGACAGTGACAATTGATAATTTAAATTTGGATATATTTACATTTTTACCTCCCGCTACCCTTGGTAAGGGAGGTATAGGGATCGTGCTAAAAATCTCATATCGAGATTTTAGTAAATGACCACGTTTTAAGTTCCCTAGAATCCATTTTTAACATTTTCACGATGATGTCTGTATGTGTGTATGTGTGTATGTGTGTGTGTATGTGTGTATGTGTGTGTGTATGTGTGTATGTATATGTGTGTGTGTATGTGTAGGGATTTTGTCTTCACTCTAACTCAAATACTATTATTCAGAAAATTCTGAAACTTTGTATTTCCATCCCATTCTAATATGAATAGAAGCCATTAGATTTTGGTGTAAATCGGATAACAGGAAATGACACTTTACCTGGAGCTCATAATGGTTTTTCTTCAAAAAATACCATTAAATGCCATTTTTTCGCATTTTATGTCTTATGAAAATTAAAGATTGTTGAATTTTCTACTGGAATACATTAATACTTTTTCTATATAATTTACACATAAATTTAAAAATAATTTTTTTTATTAGTCGCGAAGCCTAAGAGAAACACAATAATTCGTTTGTTACACAGTTCATATTTCAAATGAATGTAACTGACAGTTAATGTCACTGTCAAAAAACTAATCACTTCAAATTAATAATAGTAACATTTTAAAAAGAAAATAGTAAATAAAGCAATAGTTTTCTGCAATGGAACAGTTTGCAGCGGTAGTAAATACGTAAGTATGTATTTAAATTAATAAAAATTCAATAGTGGGAGGTTTTGTGTTGGCCACATCAGATTTTTTTTTATTAAAATGGTTGTTGTTTCCCTCACCCACGTACTTTAATGCTTACATTACCCATAAGCAATAATCTAAAGCATTTCAATCACTCTAAATCCTATTAGCTGCCAGGCCTCACCTCTGACATAAACTTTTTGTATTTATTGTCAAAATGACATGTCAAATGGTATTTCCGCCTTCATCTGGTGTTGAGCAAACTGTGGAATAAAAAGATCCCCAGAATTGTATTGCCAACTACATCATTTCTTTTTGATCACTCTGTATTTCTATTAATGGTTTCAAATATATAAATAAAAATAATAAATGACCAATAAAATACTGTTATAGAAAATTTCGGCTGGTTACCCTATAGCCTAAAATCTAATACCCAAAGTAATGGCGAATTGTATAACAAATAAAGTTTTTAGCTGAGTTAACTCAAAACTGCAAAGCATGAAACTCGCGGTTTCTCGCCAAACAAAGACTTCTTCGAGATCCAGAATCCAGTTCTCGTTCATTCAAAAACAGTTCTTCTATTTCTTGTGCGAAAAACCCGCTCTGGAGATCAAGCAAGCCGCGCCCGCATTCTCTGCCTACCTTTTGTTATTTCCGCTATTCTTATTCCAGTGGTGTCGCCATGTGCAAGAACTTAGAGCAAGAACCGAGGGCTTTGGTCCAGTGCAACAGACAGCAAAGATAATTAAGAGATTGCTGCAACAGATAAGCTTTATTTTTCATTCAATTAGAATGAGATAACGAATGACCTCTTTGATATTAAATGTTCTTGATTATGTTTATCGCATTGTTTGTGTTTTTAAAGGATGTCATTATTATGGAGGTTTAATTAGGTGTCTTGGATTACATGATGTTTGTTTTGAATATTAATGGTCTGAGAAATTTGGACTGGAATTTTTTATACTAGTTCTAATTTTAAGCCTTACATTACAATGATTTTATTAACAATAAATATTTGCATTTTAATAAAATAATAAGTTTGTTCTTTTGATTTTAAAACCACTTCTTTTGCCATAAAATATTACCGATATTACAATAATTTTATTATTTTTTATTTTGTCATTGTTGCCCTATAAAATTCATTTATTTCATCAAATTCTATCCCGAGATTTTCAACCTAAAATAAATTATTGGATTTTTGACATCAATAATGACGAAATTTTAGATATTAGGTACCTTTTTCATTGGTGAAGCGTAGTTTCATCTTGATGGATATATAAATTCCCAAAATATGAGACTTTGATCTTCAGACAATCCCCATGCGTTTGTTGAGACGCCTCTTCATCTGGGTAAACTTGGTATTTAGGTTGCATTTTCAAGAAGGCGCATAATACCATTTCTTTTTCATGTAAACGTAAATACAAATTTTTATTTTGAACATATATTGATTTTTCAACAGGACAATGCTACTACTCATACAGCAAATCAAATATTTTAGGATTATAGGATTTTTGCATGAATTTTTTGTTAATTGATTAATAATTAGAAATTCATGGCCAGACTTGACAAGCGTCGACTTTTTTCTCTTCTCATATTTAAAAAATCTGTTGTGGCCAGCTCAAAACCTTCCGTCAATTCGATGTATTTTATACATATCCCATACCAAAAGTTCCTTGAAAAAGATTTTGTATATCCTGTAAAATTGTAACACGAACACACAATTTTTTACAAATTCGATACCGAAAGTTCCTTTCCCTATTTTATTAGGGGTCGCTGTTTCTTACTCTTCTCTTTTACTCATTCCTGTCCAACGCATTTTCTTCACACAATTCTTCCTCTCTCAAATCTTCTGCTACACAGTTCTTCCATCTTCTCTTTGGCCTTCCTCCTACTTCCGGCATTGAAAATTCCAATATTGAAGCAAGGTTGCAACTGCAAGTCACTTGCGAGGGACACTCTATCACATTCACATATAACTTTCTGAAACTATATCTGCTATTTCCATAATTTTAGCAAAGCTGACTAATTTTTGAAAGTTAATCTCTCTTTAATGTCTCTATAACTATATGTATTGAATCTGAAGTAAAATGTATAATCAAACCGCATAGAGAATAAGATATTCTTTCATATATTGATAATCACAAAATGTCGAAAAATGATATTTAACTGCGTTTTTTTCAAGAAAAACTGTTAAAAACTTCAAATAAGGGTACTTCCGGTGGATAATTGAACCAAAATCTAATCAGCTCTTCATATGGATATAAAGAAGAGGAATACGAAAGAATTATAATTTTTAGAATTGTAGTATTGGAGTTATCGTCGGAGAAAAATTTGTCACACACGGACACACACACACACACACACACACACACACACACACACACACACACACACACACACACACGGACACACACACATACACCAAAGACAATACCTTCCTTACCTAAAGGTGATGGAAGGTAAAAATAATGTATTTAAAAATCGACCACAAAATTTAATGGATTTAGAAATGAGTATTTTGAGACTTTTACAAGAAATAACACCTGAAATGCTCACTAGAGTAACCGAAAACACGAAACGACGAGAGCATTTTGTGGCTTGAGAATAATGTACATTTTCAACATCTTTAAATAAAATATCTGTTTCCTTCTTTATTATCTT
Organism: Ophonus ardosiacus; assembly: GCA_943142095.1. Classification (NCBI taxonomy): domain Eukaryota; kingdom Metazoa; phylum Arthropoda; class Insecta; order Coleoptera; family Carabidae; genus Ophonus; species Ophonus ardosiacus. Next base: position 56,158,568 of record OW964824.1, read on the forward strand.
CTTAAAATTACTGTTAAAATTTTTTTGTGTAGGCTTTTTGGATCTTTTGTTTATTGAAACATACAATTTAGTTTACATTTGGACGTTTCGATTGTAACATCACAATCATCATCAGCTATAAACAGAATAAAATCAGAAATACTAATAAATGAAATTTTTTAAATAAACCGCTAAGAATTTTATGATTCTTTTAAAAGAGTAAAATATTTAATGAAAAAAGCTCAAAGCCATGGAAAGTATAATAACTAACAATTTTTTGTTTGTGTTAATACTTTCATTAAAAGTTTCAAATTGAAATGTGTTTTATATAAATATTCACCAAATCTCCTATATTTTTTTGTACATTCAATTCTCCTATAGGTATAAAGTTTTTAAAATCTGGCAACCCTAGTGAAAATGAACCTAAAATGTTCTAAACACTACAGGTTTCTTTCATTTTAAATAAAGTTACATAAAAAATAATGGAACATAGACAAAGAACATAATGTATATTAAATTATAATAAATAATTAAAAACATGAAAAATGTCAAGAATGTAAAACAACTTATGGTAAAATTTGTTCGTCTATTTGAGGAATCATTATTCTTTAAGAATATCTTTACCATCTTCTTTAACAACTGCGTTGTTGTTTGTTGATCTACTGATCATTCCTCATATTCTTTCATCGCATGCTCTCGTGATTGTAATCTCAGTCACGTCTGCAGCCGTTCGCATTTCTCATTGCGATGCGATTTCGCACTGGATTTTTCTCCACTAATCGTCCAATTACGCACTGTAATTAACGTTATTTCAGAAGGCCGACAACATTCTGGTATTTGCAACACTAGGAATAGAATAACGAAGTTTGCAATTGTAATGCGAGGGACGGGAATCACAAGAGTAGAAAGGAAGGGACGATAGAAAGAAAGGAAGGAGAAAAAAGAAAAGGGATTCGCCATGCCATAAAATGTTTTGCTTGGGTGGATATGTAGGTATTTATATGTATTATTATGGTTAGGGGTAACAGTGAATATGTATATGTAATACAATAAGCAATATGGTGCGTAAAAGAATATATTTACCTAAGAAGGGATATACATATAAATCTATTTTTTGTGTCTAAATAAATGTTTAAATTTTATATATCATTTCATGAATAATCTACGAGTAGGATCTAGGTATTTCATGAATGGCCAAATCTACATTACGAAACTACAAAGAAATGTTTTGGCAACCAAAATATAATATTAGAATAATTATGTTGCACAGTCCAGACGCCCGGACTACACCAAGCAAACCAGTTGTCAAATTCAAATATTTTTAAATGGCAGATAAATGTCAGCGCCAAAAATCAACAATTTTACTGACATTAGTGAAAACTTTTTCTGGGAAGTACATTTAATATTTCTTATTGAATTATTAATTAAATATTTAAAATTGTATGTAGGTATATGTGTATATTAATAGTAATAGTAATCCAGTCATTGAATTGGAACCATCTTGAACATTTTAGAAAAGTAGGACAGGATTCCTTGTAGAATGAAAGAATAGATACAATTATTTGAGTGTACAAGATATAATGTTAAATTCGATACTTATGTAGCAAAACAGAAATGGCGAGAGGTATTGTGCTGGCCACAACAGATTTTTCTGTATTTTTTTTGCTCTAGATATCCACAAAAGAATAAACAATGAAACAACAATGCAAAATTAATCTGAAATAGACATTTTTGACCTCAGTTTTTACCTCTCGCGAAGAGAGGTATTGGATTCATGCTAAAATTCGCATATCCAGATTTTATTGAATAAGCACGATTTAAGGTCCCTAGAATCCGATTATAACATTTTTAAAATGATGTCTGTGTGTGTGTGTGTGTGTGTGTGTGTGTGTGTGTGTGTGTGGATGTGTGTATGTGTGTGTGTATGTATGTCTGGATGTTGTAATTACGATTCCTCAAAAACTATAAGACTTAAAAAATATTTAACTGCAGTTTCCTCAATCTGACATTCCTGGGAAGAGCTGAAAAGGTTTTGGTAACAATTGAATAAACGGAAGTAGTAGTTTCTTAGAAAAATTCTTCTAAATATAATTTTTTGGGAGGTTTCTTTATTAAATATTGAAGAACATAAAATTCTCTATCTAATACACTTAAAATTTTTATTATATCTTGTATAGATTTAGAGATAAAGACACTATAATTTATAGAGTGAACTAATCGCAGAGGCTACGGCACTAAGGAAACCTGTTGACAAATTCCAATGTTTATAACATAATTTGTAAATGACACATGTCAGTGTCAAAAATCAGCAGTTTTAGTGACATTCTGATAGCTTTTACTGGGAAGTATATTTAATTTTTCTTATTGTTTTAATAATTAAATATTTGAAATTATAGGTAAAATTGTGTTAAAATGCATATATCCATCAGAAATACCGCCAATCTGGTTAATGAATTGGAACAATTTCTGACATTTAGAAACTTCCTCATACAATGAAAAATAGATATAATTAGAATTATATATGTGCAGAAGACATGTTAAATATAATAAAAAACAATATTTGGGTAATGTTCTGTAATTTTTTGTTATAAAACGACGGTTCGAAAGCGAAGTGCAATACAATACTTATATAGCCTAATATGGAAATGGCGAGAGGTCTTGTGCTGGCCACAACAGATTTTTTAAATTTATTCTGAAATAGATGGGTTTAAGTATTTTAAATGAAAGTTTATTTTTCACAGTAATAAAAATAATAATAATAATTAATTATTTTTATAAGTAAATAAATAAAAAGATTGGCGCCAAATATATAGCGATGAAAAAAAATCCCCCTCTTCTGTGGAGATGGAACATATTCAATGTCAACCATTTGAGGACTATTTTGATTAGACATGCGTAATTGCATGAATAATAAAATATTTTTGACAGGTGATGTGTGTTTTATATTTATATTGTTTTTTTTACGTTATTTTATTAGTTTTTTACAATTAAAGTTCTATTAAAATTATTTATTTCACTTACATTCAATTTGTCTAGCCTAATTTATTGTACACAAATGCAGAGCAGAAGAAAAGTTGCAATAACATAATATTAGGACAGTTTGAAATTAACTCGCGTTTGCACCAATCACAAGCCAGGAAAAGTTGTCCCGATGCCATGCATTCTTATAACAGTATAATTATTTTGGTGAAGGACTCCATACCTTATTGTACTTATTTTCTACTTAATTTCTACTTTTTATAATTATGTTTTTCACATTTTTTTTTAATACTGCTACATCTAGATATGAAAGTAGTTTATATTTCTTATTTATTAATGAAAAAAAAAAACTATTGATCTAATTAAAATTTATGTGTATTGTAAATCCATGTATCATTAATAAACCATTAATAATTAACATAAACCTGTTCCATTCTTTGAATACTTGAATGCATTTACTCCGGAATCTGTTACAAACAAAACGAATTCTTAATAACAAGCATTGTTGACGGATGTTTTGTGAATTGAAATGGTGGGTCGTCCTCGTTTTCGGGACTGCGTGAAGAATTAAAAATATGTAGCTGGCAGCGGAGCCAGTACAAAGTACAAGCTCATGTTTCAAACCACCATGTTGAGTTTAGGGAGCCACAATTACAGATCCATTTTCAGATAAAAATCCACTTGCCAAGCAGTTATTTACTTGAATTATTCACGGCCAAATAATACGGTATGGGAAACATACGATTTAAAGGTTTTGTACACAAATACTGTGTTTATATACACACACGAACGAGGATAATTTTAGTAAGAGGGGTTAAATTTTGAGCAATAGTTCACGGATCAATACATGAATTATTAACCTCATTTTCTTGAAATTTTAAAATTTTATGTTAAACCAATAATTTAGTTTATTATTATAGTATTGAAGTGAAAATAATGTACAGAATTTCTAGGAGAACTATAAGATATACGAAGTCGGTTAAACCAAATAAAAGTTGCCCCGTTAAGAGGCCATTTTAACAGTTTATTGTTTATTCAAAAAAAAATTCATAGATTACTAGATAGGTACAAACACAAACATAAATGCTGCCGAAACACTGGTTTCTATAAATATAGGATCTATTTGAATGAAACTCGTAATTTATAAATATTAATATAAAATAATACAGAATATTAAATCGTTTTGAATCGTCTTTGCCATGTCAAATTATTATTATTATTTTCACTACTACAGAGGGATCAAAAATAACTTTTTTATACTAGCGTTTATAACAACAACTTTTTGATTGTCATTTAGCAGCGTTTTATAACAACAACTTTTTGTTTGTCATTTTTATTGCTAAATGAAATACTTTTAAGCACTAGTGCTTAAAAATAAGAGTTTAAAGGCCTATTTATAATGAAGTAACGCAAGCGGTAACGCAGTTGCAGTAAGGTAACGCAAAAGATAAATGTAAGGTACAGCATATACCGTTTTATAATGAAACGCAACGCAGAGCCGCAGAAGTAACGTAACGCAAAGCAACGCCAAAGCTGAACAACTTTCATCTTTCTACCTTACTTTTGTACCGCTAGCCAATCAGAATTCAGTGTTACAGTTTTACTAGAAAAATCTGTATTATCGACATGATCGACATGTTCGTGAACTGTCAAAATTACATAATAAATTCTACATTTTCTGGTTAGACCCGATTAGATTTTCAAAGCGATACGAAGAATAATTATGGATGATAGAAAATAAATCAAATTAATCGAGAATTACTGAGTCAGGAAGAACATTGCCGCTGCTATATCGTCGTCACTGTCCATTTCGATTCAAATAATTTCATACACTTATTTATATGGCATGTGTCATAAAGACTAAATAAGCGAGTTGAATTTCAACGATGTATACAGAATTCTTTTGATTGGTTAGAAGTGCTATCTTCGGCGTTATTATAAATCACATATTTTGTGTTTGCGTTACTGATTACGTTGCGTCGTTGCGTTACGTTTTACGTTACTTCATTATAAATAGGCCTTAATGCGTAAAAGTGACAGTTTAATGCGTAAAATGTTACTTTTAAACACTTGTGCTTAAAAGTTTTTCATTTAGCAACGAATAGATGAACTTGACGTCTGCCTACTTTTTAATTTTGAAAAATTCAAAATGTTGATATTTGAAAATAAATGATCTGTTTTACAACGCTATTATAAAAAATCTTGTATGTAATTGCGAAATGAGTGTTTTAGGCACTTGATGTGTTGTACCCCTCGCTTACGCTTGTGCATATATATTTCACGTCTCATGCCTAACACACTATCATTTCGCAACTTGTTACATAAATAGCTAATTCAGTTGAATAAATACAAATAGGTTATGTCTGAGCAGGAGCCTGACAGCTAATAGGATTTCAAATAATTGAAATATTTTAGATTGCTCTGTGAATAATGTGTAAGAAATAAAAGCGCAGGGTAAGGGAAACAGCAACTATTTTAATGAAAAGTTGTAAATGTACTAAAATTTAAATTTGCAAATGTCACTGTCAACAGTGTCAACAACAGGAGCCAAATTTTTGTATAAGTTTTATCAATTTCAAGACAAGTTTTTTTATTGCCAAATGAAGTTGTTAAATATTAATAGATTTGTTTGTACAGAAATTTTAAATCTACGATTAAAAATCACTTATTCGTTCAGCAAAATATGTCAATTTCTGATCAGTTTCCAACCGGCAGAATAGACCGCGGATTCTAAAGCAATTATAAATTGTGGCTGACTGGAACTTCTGGCTATTAGTAAGCATTGTTGTTCCTACAAGCTAGAGAAAAGAAATTTTAACATTTATTATAAATTCTTCCAAACCACTAAATATTTGCTATATTATCATATCGATTCTCGACTGCACAGTAAGATTATAATATGATTATGTGAAAACAACAACAACCAACATAAGTTAAAAATCTTTTTGTTCACTTCATATAGTAGTAATAACAATAACTTTTAATAGGCCCATAAACCATAACAAAAAATAATAAAATGTACACTCTATCCTTAAAGTACTACTCAATAAATAACGATTAGGATAAAAAATCATTTTTTTAATAATTACTTTGCGAGATATTTGAATTTATTTCCAGGCCACAGATGACGTCACACTATTGGTATCTTTCTCGCGCAGCCTACTACAGAAACTAGTGTAAGAAAGATAGCTATAGGTTTCTTTAAAAATAAAATTCAGTTTTACAGAAAACTTTTTGATACCACGAATTGTTTCAAAGTTGAACGAAGTTTCATTTAAAAATATTTAAAAAAATTAGTTTATCGGTCCGTTCTGTTCGCAGAACCCAGAAATTTCCAAACAGTTTGAAACTACGCACGCGAATTGGAAAATTTGCAATTATATCCAAATCGGTCAATTTTTATTAATGACGTGCATAGTGTTGCCACAAGACCAAGACCGGTCTTGGTCTTGGTCTCGTCTCGTCTTGGTCTTGTCGAGACGAGACCATCATTTGGTCTCGACTAGAAAAGTCGAGACGAGACGAGACCAGCATCAAGTCTTGTCGAGAAAGTCTTGAAGTCTCGACAAGACTCTTGACTTCAGATCAAAGGTATTTTTTTAAACATTATATTCTAAAAGTGCTTCAAAAACTGAGAGTATTGCTGTAAATACTGTTTGAAAATTCGAATAAATAAGAAAGATATTAATTTTTCAAATTTTGTAATTTTCTACTTTCATAGTTGAGTTCCAGAAACATTATAAATATGATGTATTCCTTATTCTTCTAAATAATCCAAATGTAAGTTTTAAATGAATTTAAATTACAATGTAGGTGGGATGAAATGAAAGAAGTATAAATTTAGAATTTTTGTCTTATTGTAATGCATTAATATTTTAATTAAATTAAAATTAACCTTTATTTTATAATATACATGTTTTGTACGTATAAAGAAGTTGATTTTAATTTAATTTTTGTTTAATTATCAATTAATATATTGGTACGACTGGGTATAAGAAATACTGACTACATCTTGAAAAATATTTCCAATTTTCAAATAGCATACAAAAATTACATCTGTGGTGCACTCTCAACGTTAGCAATTAATGTATTACAACAAAAGTAAAGTTCCCTGCAAATATACAGTATTTTTCTTTTATTTTTAAAGAATTTATTGTGATTCTTAAAATTTTACGAAAATGCAGACTAAGATTTTAGGATTTTAGGGAAATTCCCGGTTTAAAACAACCATATTCTACATTTTGAACAATGTACTTTCTATTCATGGGCGTAGCCAGGATTTTTTCTCAGGGGGGGGGGGGGGCGAATAAAAATATAGTTAGTTATATATGTTATTTATTTGCCAAAAATATACACTTATTCCAAAAACTTAAGTAAATTATAATTAACGTATTTAGAATAATAATGGTATATTTAAAACTGTAGGTAGTTACAAAAACACAATTCTCTAACAAAAAATCTGATGTGGCCAACACAAAACCTCTCGCTATTTAATTTTTATTAATTTAAATACATACCTACCTACGTATTTACTAACGCTGCAAACTGTTCCATTGCAGAAAATTATTGCTTTATTTTCTATTTTCTTTTTAAAATGTCACTGTTATTAATTTGAAGTGATAAGTTTTCTGACAGTGACATTTACTGTCAATTACATTCATTTGAAAAATGAACTGTGTAACAAAGGAATAGTTTTTATCTTAGGCTTCGCGACTAATAAAAAAAATTATTTTTAAATTTATCTGTAAGATATATAGAAAAAGTATTAATGTATTCCTGTAGAAAATTCAATAATCATTAATTTTCATAAGACATAAAATTCGAAAAAATGGCATTTAATGGTATTTTTTGAAGAAAAACCATTATGAGCTTCAAGTAAAGTACCATTTCCGTTTATCCGATTTACAACAAAAATCTAATGGCTTCTATTCCTATTAGAATAGGGTAAAAATACAAGGTTTCAGAATTTTCTGAATGATAGTATTTGAGTTAGAGTGCAAACAAAATTCGTACACATACACACATACACACATACACACACACACACACACACACACACACATACACACATACAGACATCATCGTGAAAATATTAAAAATGGATTCTAGGGACATTAAAACGTGGTCATTTACTAAAATCTCGATATTAGATTTTTAGCACGATCCCTATACCTCCCTTACCAAGGGTAGCGGGAGGTAAAAATATAACTCTTATTTGAAAAACATAAATAAATTATAACACACGTGCTTAAATTTATAAAATTAATAAAAAGATTAGTAACTAAGAAACTTTAATAATAACAGTTTTACGGTTTAAAATTATAAACAGATTAACTTTCAAAAATCAGTCAGCTTTACTATAATCATAGAAACAGCTGATATATTCAAAAAATTGTAATTCACAGATTTCAGTGTCAAGTACAATTTACATAATGATTGTTCGTGTTATAATTTTATTGGATTTATAGAATTTTTTCCAAGGAACTTTTGGTATGGAATTTGTAAAAAATAGTGTATGTTCGTGTTACAATTTTATTGAACATATAGAATATTTTCTGGGGAACTTTTGATGTGGGATTTGTACAAAATACATCAAATTGACGGAAGGTCTTGTGATAGCCACAACAGTTTTTTTATGTACTAAAACTTCTTTTACATATTGTAGAAGGCATGGAGCAAAAAAGGATTTTTAGAGATATCTAATAATTCTTCAAATGGTATTTCTTTCTCAAGAGGTTTCTCTTTCCACTTATGAAACCATAATAATGATTCCTCATAAAAATTTTCTATGTTATGTTTTATTTAATTCTTGTATCATACGTTTATACTTTTCTTTATTACATGGTTTTATATTTTTAGGATGCAAAATTGTTAGATTGAGTAAAGTATTGTATTCTGTAATATTTGGATTTGGGTTGGGCAAACCTACCTACTTTTATTACTAGCAGATGTCTAAAAGTGGTTGTTATTGTCTGGTAATATGCAGCATTTATAGCAAAGGCCGTTGTAAAATTTATTGTTCCATTATTAGATTTTTACAAGAAAAGAAATGTGTTATTTTTAAATTTTTTTTTTTTTATATTATGTTATATTAGGGATTAGGAAAAACAGTTTATTTTACACATTTGTGCATACAAAGTTTTAAGGAAATTGTTAAGAAGGGCTTGTACATTACGACTTTTATATTTACATATCCTTTAAGGCTTTAAGTCAACGTTGATTATTGTGTTCAATTTTTTCATATGAATGATTTAGGTATTTATACAATGTATTTTAAGCGCAAACTTTTGAAATAAAGCAGAGGTTCTCAACCTGTGGTACGCGTACCAGGGGATACGTGAATGGCTAGTTTTGTTATCTGCCTATTTAACATTTACTTATTAAAATATAAAAAAATAGCGAAAGAAGTTACATTTTTGGAGATTTTTGTCTATTTACTTACTGCTTCATTTTAAACATATACATAACTGTTTAACTATTGCTAATAATTCTGTAGCTAAGGAATTGAAATTATATATTTTATGTTTAGTAATGAGAAACAACATTCGATATATACGTATAATTTCATATTAATTATTTCAAGAGCTCAATTATCAAGTTGATGATATTCATAGAAAACTTAATAATAAATATCTCAGATATTATTTGGAATATTTGAATCGCGATTGTTCTGATGTTCTTTTGATTTTATGTACTGTTAGATACGATTATAAAAAAAATGTTAATGGAGGTAAAGTCGAGAGTCTTGTCGAGACTCGAGACGAGACGAGACTGACATCAAGTCTCGTCTCGACAAGACCAAGACGAGACCACTCTAATCGAGACCAAATCAAGACCAAGACGAGACCGACCCCAAGTCTCGTCTCGTCTCGACTTCTGGCAACACTAGACGTGCATAGGCTGCTTGACCGATTTGGTATAGTTGCATATTTTGTTGTGCGAACAAACTTAATATAAACAATAACAGTTGATCGTCGTAGTAACTGCACGGTTTCTAGATTCCTATTCCTGAATAAATATAAACAGAACTGTAATTAAAGATTGTTTATTGTTTTATTTAAATATTATGTTCTGAAAAGTTATAAATTTTATAGTTGTTATTTTTTTGGAAGTATCTTCCAACTATGAAATAATACTGGTTTTATCATAACTTACTAAGTTTCATTTTTATTTAAAAACGCTTTATAAAAAACGGAAAATAAATTATGTTCAGGAGTCAGGAATTTTATAAAGAGAACAAACTTAATTTTAATTTTAACACTTAGGAATTATTTAAGTATTAGTATTCTTCTCGGTTTTCTTGGAATTGAAGCCGCAATCACTCTTTCTGTGTCCGAAATTCTGTCAATCACTGGTGTGGTGTTTATAGCCCCACGTGGTGTACGTGAGAGTAGTGTGGATGTTTTATAGGAGTTGGTATTCAGCCCGTGATGCGTAATGCAGATAAAGAGCCCATCAGCCATCAAATAACACTTCTTATTTTATCACGTACTCATAAAGTTGAGAGAATCTCACCGTTTGCCATTCAGTTTCACTCACGAGAGGAATGAAGTCGTAGTCGACAAACACAGCACGGAGGGGAAGTGCTGAAGAAAAAGATTTTGAGAGTTAATTTAGACCCGGTGTTTTATCTCTGGTTAAAGTGCCTGTTAACTATCAATTAAAAGGAAAAATGTTGAACTGGAGAATAGACAAATGTGTAATTTTTACAACTTATGCTATAATATCGAAGATACATTTTTGTTTCAACTGACAGCAGAAATGAAAATATTAAGCCTTAGAAAATAAATATATTAACCAACTTTTAAACCACATTATACAAATTAAAATAGGCCTCAGTTATTTATTGTACCTATACAGAATGTCTACAGAACTTCTCCCATTAGCAAGCCGTTTTATCGATGTACTATTTGAATATTGTCGTTTTAATATAATTATTGAAGATATCTACAAAAGACAAGTTTTTTACCTTCCGTCAAAAGGAAGGTATTGTTTTTGGTCAAAAAATTCGGTGGTGAGTTTTTAATGAATAAACACGTTTTAGGGTCCCTACAATACGTATGTACTATTTTTAAGATGATGTCTGTATGTGTGTATGTGTGTCCGTGTGTGTGTCTGTGTGTGTGTCCGTGTGTCCATGTGTGTGTGTGTGTGACAAATTTTTCTCCGACGATAACTCCAAAACTACAATTCTAAAAATTATAATTCTTTCATATTCCTCTTCTTTACAACCATATGAAGAGCTGATTAGATTTTGGTTATAATTGGTCAACCGGAAGTACCCTTATTTGAAGTTCTTAACAGTTTTTCTTTCTTTTCGCAAGTAAATAGCATTTTCGACATGTGATATAGAGTTATAGAGAGATTAACTTTCAAAAATCTGTCAGCTTTGCAAAAATTATGAAAACAACAGATATATTAAAAAAATATAATTGACAGATGTCAGTGGAAAGTATATAATCTGAAAGTGATATAAGTGACAGAGTGTCCCTCGCCAGTGACTTGCGATATGCGCCTTCGCCTCAAGATAGGAACTTATAATGCCAGAAGTACGAGAAAGGCAAAAGAGAAGATGGAAGGACTGTATAGCAGAAGATTTGAGAGAAAAAGAACTGTGTCACGAAGGTGCTTTGGCCAGGAATGAGTAGAAGAGAAGAGTAAGAATCAGCGACTTCTAATAAAATAGGGCAAAGTTGAAGCAGGAGGAAGTGTTAAGTGCAATACATAATGTACGTTCGTATTCGTATTAAAATTTTATTAGATATTAGAATCTTTTCAAAGGAACTTTCAGTATGGATATTTAAAAATAGTGTGTTCTTGTTACAATTATACAGGATATATAGAATATTTTTCAAGGAACTTTTGGTATAGGATATGTACAAAATACATCGAATTGACGGAAGGTTTTGTGCTGGCCACAACAGATTTTTTTTTCTTGTCAATAATTGTGCCTAATTATTAAAGGCAATTTATTTACAAAAATGCGTTTATGATAAATATCATAAAATCGGTTTATAACTTTCCAAGTCATGAAAAATTAGATTCAAAGTTACCTATTACCTATTAGATTACCAATCTGCAATCTGTTTTGTACAAAGATAAGTATGAATCGTTAAATTTTTACAGACAACTGTACTCAAATGATCTCTAGTCTCCCAAGTAAAAATTAGCATTACAATATCCACAATGTACTAATTTAGTAAAATTTATCATTTATAAAGTGGCCAGGACCAGTATCCTTAAGGTCAATCAAGAAATGGTTGCTCTAAATTGCATTATTCAATTTAAAATAGTTTAGTTTATAAAAACTCACTGTTACAGTTTAGAGTCTTTAGAGTATAAGAACTAAATTACGTTGTTTCGTAGGAGTCGAATTATTATAATTAAAAAAGCTTTCTACGAAGTATAAATGTTTCATACACAAACACAATCGACTAAAGTTCTAAGAAACTTGAAGACATTTTACGAAACGGTTTTAGAAATACATAACATAATTGTCTAACGGGTTATTCATTTTTATCTTCCGTTACCTTTAGGTAAGGAAGGTATAGTCTTTGGTCAAACAATTCGGTGGTGAGTTTTTAATGAATAAGCACGCTTTAGGGTCCTTAGAATACGATTTTACTAGTTTTACGATGATGTCGATATGTGTGTGTGTGTGTGTGTGTGTGTGTGTGTGTGTGTGTGTGTGTGTCTGCGACAAAAATTTATCTGACGATAACTGCAATACTACAATTTTAAAAAATACTATTCCTTCGTAGTCTTCTTCTTTACATTCATGTCATTAGATTTTGGAAGTTCCCTTATTTAAAGTTCTTAACAATTTTTCTTAGAAAACGCAGTTAAATATCATTTTTTGATATTTTATGTGATTATCTATATATGAAAGAATATCTTATTCTCTATTCGGTTCGATTATACATTTTCCTTCATATTCAATAGATACAGAGTTACAGAATTATAAAGAGATTAACTTTCATAAATCAGCCAGCTTTGCTATAATTATGGAAAGAGCTGATATATTCAAAAAAATAGTATATGTTCGTATTACAATTTTATTAGATCTTTTCCCAGGAATTTTTGGTGTGGGTTTTGTACAAAATACATAGAATTGATGGAAGGTAATATACTAGCCACATCAGATTTCTAAATTATCTAATGATTTCTACTGCACTTTGTGCATACATACATACAGTCATACGAAAAAGTCTACTGGTGGAAAAACCAAAGGAAAACCCTCCAAATATTATATTTCTTTATGAAACATAAATAAATGGTTTATTATTTAAATGTTTTGGTTATCGTACGGAGACTTTTTTGTCATGAAATTATGAATACTTTCAATGTTTACCCCATAATATAAATAAATAAATTAAATTATTTGTTTATTTTATATTTATAATAACGTAATATACTGCATTTTATTTTGGATTAAAAGGAAATTAAATATATTGGGTTTTAGACTGCTATTTTTCCTAAAATACATTAAAACTACTGTCGTACGGAGACTTTTTTGTATGACTGTATATGTAGGGTGACTAACAATCAAGGAATTAGGGAAATGAGAGGAAATTTAGAATTCCTTAGAAAAATTTGGAATTTTATAAAATGTTTTTTTTTTATTTTATTTGGTTACTCTTTGAACGAAGATAAAAATTACTTTTTTAATATGAATTCAGATGATTTTCTTTTGTTTCTTATCGCTAATCACCAATTCCAAGAAATTATATTAAAAATAAAGAAAAAAAAATCCTCAAGGAAAAGTCATGGAAATGTCAAAGAATCGTAATATTTGAAATTATTGTCGTCCACCTTTATGTGTAATAGTTACCTTAATTTTTATCCAAAATTTGGTTCTATTCACCATTTTACTTTGATCTAATTGTCTTTCTGTTCACATGTGATTACGTATCTTCTTATGCATAATCTTGGATTGGTTTCCTGTCTTTCGTGGTCCATTTTGTGTGTCCGTTCCGTTACAGTTATTCCATTATCGTCTCCGTTCTCGCATATCCCACAGACAACGTGCTCTTTGATCGACACGGGTCGTGACCTCCAGCCAATTCAACAAGAACAACAGACTGTAATCAATTACAGCATTACTGGTTGGTTCGTTGGCTGTACCAGTACAAAACAAATAGACAAATCCGACCAAGAATGGAGGTTGAGCAGGAAAATTTTCAGTAGAGAACGCATTTTCTATTGGTACACAAAGAAAAGGGTGATTTCGTTCAGCAGGTGGTGAAAATCTGAAATAAAATATTTTAGAATAACGCCATGAATATTAGAGGAAATTATAACTATTAACACATGCAATATGTTAGTATTTCAAGTCGATTAAATAAATGAATGTGGGAAATTCTCGACTGTTGTTTAGATAGAAGTATTTTTATCTGGTAAGTTAGATTTCACAAAAATTTACTTATTCTCATGTAAACAAAATGATTTTGTTGACAGCAAACTGATGTGTACCTACATGCTTTTTATGAATTTTTGAATGATGTTAAAAAACGGAATGTAGAAACGAATGTACAAGGCGGAACAAATTCGAGTTACTTATATGAAAAACTTTCTTATTAAGCACGCTACATAAAATTGGTGAAGGTTTTTGTGGGCCAACTTTTTGAGTCAACTTTAATAGGCACCTCAGGAATTTTTGATCGTCTTTTGGTTTTGTTGAGCTACAGGCTGAAACTTGATTTTCGTTTATTTTGAAAATATCTCGTAACTCTTTATAATAAAAGATATAGAAAAATCTGATGTGGCCAACACAAAACCTCCCGCCATTTAATTTTTAGTAATTTAAATACATACAAACTGTTCCATTGCAGAAAACTATTGCTTTATTTACTATTTTCTTTTTAAAATGTCACTATTATTAATTTGAAGTGATTAGTTTTTTGACAGTGACATTTACTGTCAGTTACATTCATTTGAAATATGAACTGTGTAACAAAGAAATTGTGTTTATCTTAGGCTTCGCGACTAATAAAAAAAAATATTTTTAAATTTATCTGTAAAATATCTAGAAAAAGTATTAATGTATTCCTGTAGAAAATTCAATAATCTTTAATGTTCATAAGAAATGCGAAAAAATGGCATTTAATGGTATTTTTTGAAAAAAAACCATTATGAGCTTCAGGTAAAGTGCCATTTCTGGTTATCCGATTTACACCAAAATCTAATGGCTTCTTTTCATATTAAAATAGGGTATATATGTGATTTTTAGCACGATCCCTATACCTCCTTTACCAAGGGTAGCGGGAGGTAAAAAAGGAAAAAAATCTAATTACATCACGTTATTCTACGTAAAATAGATTTTCTATATTTTTCGTTTAAGCTAGGAATAGTTAATTTTTTAAAAGTCACATTTACATTCTACAAAACACTACAGAAACTACAGAAAATTTGTTTCTATTTTGGTGTATACAAGACTGACTTCTATAGTCAATAAGAACATAAGAAACGTAGATTGTTTAGAAATTTTATTTTAAATATGTTCTAATGAATTCTATTCAACAATAATATATTTCCCTATTCTTTCCTTCCACTTCTTATAAGCTCCCAATCAAGTTTTTTTTTTTTAATTTAAATTTAAATTTAACTTATTTCACTCATTATTGAATCTTGAACAGTTCAAATGAGCCGGTTTGACATTTTTGAAAAAGTATTTTAAATGAAAGTTTATGCGATATTTATACAATAATAAGAAAACTAATAATAATTTATTGTTTTTCGTAAAGAATTAATTAAAAAATTGGTAGCCAATAGGAAAACAAATTATTAAAATATCTTTCAGAACTCATAATAATAATTGGAATAATACTACCTTTTTTTAGTTTAAGTTCTGTATTTTTTTATTATTAAAACCCAACGTTTCGGCACCATAAACTGGTGTCTTCTTCAGGGGAAATTGACATAAAAATGTGAAAAAACAAAAAACAATAAGTAACCATGGTAACATGAAAAGTACGTAAATGTTACCGTTTTTATGTATACAATTTTCTAGACAATATTTGCATGCCCGGCAATAACTTGGACGGCGAACATGCATCTTCTCAGGAAAACTCTCCTTTTGCCAGAGGAAAAACCGTCCCAAAAACTGAATAAAATACAGAACTGTGTCTACAGAAAATAAAAAGTATTATTATTATTATTGTTATTGTTGTTATTATTATTATTGTTATTATTATTGTTGTTATTATTTTTATTATTATAACAAACTAAAAAAGGTAGTATTATTCCAATAGGAAAACAGTTTATGTTATTTATATATTTATAACTTTTTCAAAATATTACACAAATTTCAGTATTTAATTTAATGGATATGGATATTTCGTGATATTTACAAATTTGAGGATCTTTAAGAAACAATATCTTTTAAATTTAGTACTTAGAAGTGATATAAAATTGTTACAACAGACCTATTGTTCGAAATAATACAAAATCAGTGATACATCAAGTAAACAAGAAATTATTTAGTTTTTATTTCGGTTCGGTGCTATGTAGATTATAATAAATAATTCTTATAACGAGTAAATATAATCAATCACTTCACGGTTGTTATAAATTTATTGTATGAGTCATATTATGTACATAGTTTTTTAAAATGGTTGGCGTTGGCGACATAATAGGTATATATAATCATTTCTTATTTCATAACAAAAATAAGGAAAACATTAAATAAAACAAAACTATGTAAAATATGTAAAAATAATCCAGTAAAACAATTTAATAACAATAAAATCCATAAAAACAATTTGCAACCATTTAAAAGCCATTTGAGATATAAACTATAATAATAAACGTAGTAAACGTAAAGCAAGTCCATAAATCCCATTCATGTAAACATAGCAAAAATAAAACATATCATTCGAATAAAATAAATCTCAAATGTAAACAAGCAATATAAATTTTACGATTTTTCAGTTCATAAAACACAAAATTACATATTTTTTACGACCAATTATATATCTATAAAGATAATTTGGTAGTAACAATAAAATGACAGTAAAAGTGGCTTATAAAATGCTAATGTCTCTATTCGCAATAAAATTAACCGCTTAGTAGAGATCTCTGATTACTGTGGTCGCGGCGAGTGCGATAACATTCGCTCTTTGACATTTGCGTCTGTTTTGACACTGAATATCAATAAGGAGTTGTTGATTCAATCCAATTCGCAGCTGTGGGATGGAAATAGATGATGTTTTTTATTTTTCATGATACAAGAATGAAGGTTTTGTCAGAAATAATCATTTGCATATTGAATACAAGAATTTTATGCTCATTATACATTTAAAAGGAAATATTAGACACATTTAAAGCTTATTCTTGTTAGTATTTAAAGAATTTAAGAAATTTTTATTAGATCTACTAATTAATTCGGAATTTGGAAAAATAATATTACTAAGCTTCTTTGCTATTATTACTTTCCGTCACCTTTAGGTAAGGAAGGTATTGTCTTTGGTCAAAAAATTCGGTGGTCAGTTTTTAATGAATAAGCACGTTTTAGAGTCACTACTATACGAATTTACTATTTTTAAGATGTTGTCTGTATGTGTGTCTGTGTGTGTGTGTGTGTGTGTGTGTGTGTGTCTGCGACAAAAATTTATCTGACGATAACTGCAAAATACTCTTCTCTATACGGTTTGATTATACATTTTCCTTCATATTCAATAGATGTAGATTTAAAGCGTTATAAAGAAATAAATTTTCAAAAATTAGTTAGCTTTGCTATTTATCATGGAAACAGGTGATAATTAAAAAAAAATTTAATTGACTGATGTCATTTGCAACTGCAAAACCAAATATGGAAAGTATAGGATCTAAAATTGGTATGTCATAGTGTTCCTCGCAAGTGACGTGCAGAAAAAGGCCAAAGAGAATATGGAAGGACTGTATCGCAGAAGACTTGAGAAAGGAAGGACTGTGTGAAGAAGATGCGTTGGACAGAAATGAGTGAAAGAGAAGAGGAAACAGCGACCCCTAATAAAATAGGGGAAAGCTGAAGAAGAAATGAAGGAAGTGTCAAATGCATTTTACTTGGTGTATGTTTATGTTATAATTTTATTGGATTTATAGCAACTTTTCAAATGAACTTTTGGTATAGAATTTGTAAAAAATAATATATGTTCGTGTTTGATTTTACATGATATTATATAGAATCTGTTCCAAGGACCTTTTGGTATGGGATTTGTACAAAATACATCGAATTGACGGAAGGTCTTGTGCTGGCCACAACAGATTTTTTTTACATATGTATACATTACCGAAATATGCGAATAGAAGCAGATTGACACACCCAAATTTGGATAATAAGCCATAGTGAATTAATTTTTTTAAATCACTTCTGAATGACTTGCTGAGTACAATCTCCAGAAAAAAGGTTGTATAGATTTTAATTTGAAAAATATGACAAATATGAATTTAATTTTCTTATTTACTAATAATTTTACGATTTTATTGAAATAATAAAATTGAAAAAATATGTGATTATGCATAAAAATACCTGTTTATTAATAATTTCCCGAGTATAATGCAAATATAATACCTACACCTTATTATAATAATTAACAATCGTTGTTTGACATTAATTTGAAAATTTAGTATCCAATTATTCTATAATTCAATATTTTGTTGTTTAAAGTTCAGTGTTTATATTGTGTGTCTCTTAGCAGGGCTACCAACATCTCCTGTGAGAAAGCACTAAGTGACACGGTTGTGGCAAGCCAGGGTACTTACATTAGTATTTTTACGGGCCATAAAAAGCGGTTTTACGACATTTTAATGCCTCGTTACAACTCGAGTCGACATTTACAAGCTTCATTATGATACCTTGGCACAATTCTAAGTGTGTGTTTTGATGATTTTCATTTCATTGTCGCGCTTAAATTTCATTCAAACTTACCGCACTAACACAAACGTGCTTTTTATCTCTAAATGAATTACACGCTATTTATTGTTATGGCGGGGCTACTACCTACCGAAATGAAATGGGAATAATTTCAAGCAACTTTATTAAATTTGGAAAAAGCTTATAGTGTGCGTTTTATTTATTCCTTGTTAACATATAATTATTGTAATGTATCGTTGTTTTATTATACTACTAGGGTTGAAGATTACAGTATATTGTAGTAATGATGATCAACTGTTGCATTATTATTTTTATAAAATTGGATTCGCCAATTATAATAGTTTTTTTGTAGTAAACTACTATATCAATGTGTGTCAACATACAATTGTAAAAATATTTTAAATTGTAAACTTGAATAAAACAGCTACAATGATATAATTTTAACGTTGTTTATTCAGATTTAAAAAACAGCGACTAGTTAATTCTTTTTACCTTCTGTGCACCTTTAGCTAAGGAAGGCATTGTCTTTTGTCTTTGGCCAAAAAATTCGGTGGTGAATTTTTATGAATAAACACGTTTCAGGGTCCCTAAAACACGATTTTACTAGTTTTTGTATGTGTGTGTGTGTGACAAAAAATTCCCCGGCGATAACTCCAATACTTAATATAAATCTAAAAATTATAATTCTTTAGGATTCCTTTTCTTTACATCCATATGAAGAGTTGATTAGATTTTGGTCATAATTGGTTAACCGAAAGTTAGTTTATAAAAACTCACTGTTACAGTTTAGAGTCTTTAGAGTATAACAACTAAATTACGTTGTTTCGTAGGAGTCGAATTATTATTATTAAAAAAGCTTTCTACTAAGTATAAATATTTCATACACAAACACAATCGACAATCGACTAAAGTTCTATGAAACTAAGAAGACATTTTAAGAAACAATTTTAGAAATACATAACATAATTGTCTAACGGGTTATTCATTTTTACCTTCCGTTACCTTTAGGTAAGGAAGGTATTGTCTTTGGTCAAAAAATTCGGTGGTGAGTTTTTAATGAATAAGCACGTTTTAGGGTCCTTAGAATACGATTTTACTAGTTTTGCGATGTTGTCGGTATGTGTGTGTGTGTGTGTGTGTGTGTGTGTGTGTGTGTGTCTGTGAAAAAAATTTATCTGACGATAACTGCAATACTACAATTTTAAAAATTACTATTCTTTCGTACTCTTCTTCTTTACATTCATGTCAATAGATTTTGGAAGTTCCCTTATTTAAAGTTCTTAACAGTTTTTTTTTTTGAAAAATCGCAGTTAAATATCATTTTTTGGCATTTTATGTGATTAACAATATGAAAGAATATCTTATTGTCTATACGGTTTGATTATTCATTTTCCTTCATATTCAATAGATATAGAGTTAAAGAATTATAAGGAGATTAACTTTCAGAAATCAGTCAGATCATGGAAACAGCTGATATATTCAAATAATTCAATTGCAAGATGGCAGTGTCAAGTGCAATTTACATAGCGTATGTCCGTGATATAATTTTATTGGATTTATATAATCTTTTTTCATGGAACTTCTAGAAAGTATTATATCTTGGTTTTACAGTTTTACTGGATATATAGAATCTTTTTCAAGGAACTTTTGGTATGAGATTTGTACAAAATACATAGAATTGACGAAAGGTAATGTGCGGGCCACATCAGATTTATTTAAAAAAACAAGTAACAATTCATAAAATTTTCCTGGTAGGGGGAGGTCATGCATCAGGAGTCTAAATTAAATAATTTAAGACTACAAATTTATAATAATATCAGATAATTAAAAAAATTTGGTGATTTAGAAAAAAAAAAATTAAAATACAACCCTTCACAGGACGCTACAATACTTAAAGGGGATTTTGTTTGTAGTATCAATATATGGGAAGCAGTTGATGAGATTTGTGATCTAATTGTCTGGATTGTCCTCAATTTTTGATTGTGTAATTTGACTAATTTATATCTATAATATAATGGAGTAAACCTCTAACGTTTTCATAGAAATCCAAAATAAAAGAAGTTTACGTAGAAAGTTTAATGAAATTAGTTTCAGAACGCAAAAATCTAAAGTTCAAAATCAAAATTCGGCAAATCTATTTTTAAAATTTTAATTATTAATTAGTTTCTCTTATTAAACAAAGTAATTTCTGATTCTTTAACATCAACAGTATATGTGTACCTACTGATGTTTTCATATTTATTTGGAATTTTAATCGATGAAATTATATAGATAATATTATATAAGTCCGTGGTAGCTTGAAATAATAAACAGCAACCGTAAAAAAGAATAAATATTGTATTTGAAATTTTGATAGTTACTAAAACTCAATAAGTCCTTTTTCCTTATTAAATAATTGCGAAGGAACAAATGTCATTATTAAACAAAATGTGTTCATAACAGGACCACGTAATTTCCAAACCTCTCGTCTGATTGGCTAACTTGAATTTGCTGAGATCACAAACCGGTTGGGGATTTGTCGGGTTTTGAAATTGAACGATTCATTTATGAAATATTAGGATATCATTAGATATAAAATCTTTTTCTCTATAAAAAATATTTAACCGTTTTGTTAACTAATAATTAGAAGAGACAATATTTTAAATATTTGAATGTATACAGGGTGTTAAAAAATAAGTGTCCCAAATTATGAGGGCATATAGTACTGACCAAAATTAGTAAAAAAGTTTAATCAACATGGGTCCGATCTTCAGTAGTTCCCGAGATAAAGTGCAATGAAAAATGAGTTTTTTCGGTGTTTACTTCTGCTATCTCGGAAACTGTAAGAGTTACGACTTTGATTAAACGAGACATTTTGTTTACCTTTCAGAGCTCATCTGAGATGTGTTTTTGTTTTTCACAAAAAATCGAATAATTTTACTAAGACAAAAGTTGTGGCTCCCTTGGCACAATATTTAGTTTTCAAATACCTTCGCAACTATTAGAAAGTGAAAAAAATGTTTCATATAATATATTATTGTTTTTTATAGTCTATTTACTGGTATAGACAAAATTTTGTTCGACTACTATCTTAGTCTGTTTTTCTTCGATTCTAATACAAAATGGCCTCTTTCTCGAAAACAGTTGAAGATCGGACCCATGTTGATTAAACTTTTTGTACTCATTTTGATCAGTACTATATGCCCTCATAATTTGAGTCACTTATGTTTTAACACCCTGTACATCGGACATTATCTTGATTTTGTAACGTTCTTAAGTGACTTCGGACATTATGTATTGTTATTGTTATACAGGTTTCTACTTTTTACCTCTCGCTAAGAGAGGTATTGGATTCATGCTAAAATTCGCATATCCAGATTTTATTGAATAAGCACGATTTAAGGTCCCTAGAATCCGAATATAACATTTTTAAAATGATGTCTGTGTGTGTGTGTAGATGTGTGTATGTGTGTATGTGTGTATGTCTGGATGTTGTAGACACGATTCCTCAAAAACTATAAGACTTAAAAAATATTTAACTGCAGTTTCCTCAATCTGACATTCCTGGGAAGAGCTGAAAAGGTTTTGGTAACAATTGAACAACCGGAAGTAGTAGTTTCTTAGAAAAAATCTTCCAAATATAATTTTTTGGGAGGTTTTTTTATTAAATATTGAAGAACATAAAATTCTCCATCTAATACAATTAAAATTTTTATTATATCTTGTATAGATTTAGAGATAAAGACACTATAATTTATAGAGTAAACTAATCGCAGAGGCCAAGGCACTAAGGAAACCAGTTGACAAATTCCAATGTTTATAACATGACACATGTCATAGTCAAATATCAACATTTTTAGTGACATTCTGATAGCTTTTTCTGGGAAGTATATTTAATTTTTCTTATTGTTTTATTAATTAAATATTTGAAATTATAGGTAAAATTGTGGTAAAATACATATATCCATCCCATCAGAAATACCGCCAATCTGGTTAATGAATTGGAACAATCTCTGACATGAAAATGATATAAAATAGATATAATTAGAATTATATGTGTGCAGAAGACATGTTAAATACAATAAAAAACAATTTTGGTAAAGTTCTGTAATATTTTGTTATAAAACGACGGTTCGAAAGCGAAGTGCACTACAATACATATATTGCCTAATATGGAAATGGCGAGAGGTCTTGTGCTGGCCACAACAGATTTTTTTATAGACTATAAGAAATACAGTGATAAAATTTTCATATCGCCGCCGGAATTTTGCCGTATTAATTTTAGAATAAAAGTGTAAATATAAAAATACTCATAAATAAAAACTATATCTAATAAGTCCAATATTATTGTTTACAAGCGTTTCGTTCCCAAAATATAAGTTGTAATTTTGAGCAATTTACATTTTTGTTCTATTGCTCATTGCGGCCTGTAAATAGCTAAAAATAACAACTTTCATTCTTCGAAATTAATATTAATGATTCAGATATGTGAATAATAACAGAAATATTAATGTTATTATGATAGAAGAGCAAATACACATTTTCCCTTTAAATTTTCTTTATAAAATTCCTAATCCTCGTTTTAAACCTCTTGAAAAGTTCCCTTATTTAAATCCCCACCACCTATCGCTTCAATAATTACAAACCTCCTCATAATCCGTAAACAAATCTCCAATTGCGCCGTAAAATACTCATAACATCCCCATTTCACTCTCTAGCTATCCCATTTCAGCTTCATGCCGCTCACAACGACTTCTTATTGGCCGTAAAAGAGCCATTGTATTGATCATCCGCCATTCGGCTGTGTAAACACGGCTCCTTAGTGCAGCTATCGGCCGCTAGAGCGCACCAAGCGTCTCGGCCAAGTTCAGCGCGCACTTGATGTTGATGTGGACGAGGCAACAACTGAGCATCGGGCGATCAGAGCATACTTGATTCTTAGTAGATCTATAGATGATTGAATTATAATAACTGGGTGTTTTTTCTGATATGGTGAATGGTAGAGGAATGTATTGTTTGTTGAGGTCGTTGTGTACCTACAAAAAATAATGGGTTATTATTTCGGTATTAATTGTAACGGGTTATTATACTATGATACTATAAAAAATTACTATGAACTACTATACTTCTATTATAAAATACTATTAATAACTACGAAAATAAATCAGCTCTTAATACCTTTTTACCTCCCGCTACCCTTGATAAGGGAGGTATAGGGATCGTGCTAAAATCTCATATCGAGATTTTAGTAAATGAGCACGTTTTAAGGTCCCTAGAATCCATTTTTAACATTTTCACGATGATGTCTGTATGTGTGTGTATGTGTGTGTGTGTGTGTGTGTATGTGTGTGTGTGTGTATGTGTGTATGTGTACGAATTTTGTTTGCACTCTAATTCAAATACTATCATTCAAAAAATTCTGAAACCTTGTATTTTTACCCTATTCTAATAGGAATAGAAGCCATTAGATTTTAGTGTAAATCGAATAAACGAAAATCGTACTTTACTTGAAGCTCATAATGGTTTTTCTTCAAAAAAATACCATTAAATGCCATTTTTTCGAATTTTATATCTTATCAAAATTAAAGATTATTGAATTTTCTACAGGAATACATTATTACTTTTTCTATATATTTTACAGATAAATTTAAAAATATTTTTTTTTATTAGTCGCGAAGCCTGAGATAAAAACTATTTAAAAACTATTCCTTTGTTACACAGTTCATTTTTCAAATGAATGTAACTGACAGTAAATGTCACTGTCAGAAAACTTATCACTTCAAATTAATAATAGTGACATTTTAAAAAGAAAATAGAAAATAAAGCAATAGTTTTCTGCAATGGAACAGTTTGCAGCGTTAGTAAATACGTAGGTAGGTATGTATTTAAATTAATAAAAATGAAAAAGCGGGAGGTTTGTGTTGGCCACATCAGATTTTTTTTTATTAATTTCATTATAGTTTTTTATGCATTTATAATTATCATTCTTCTTTATCATCTATATTATGATTTGATTATTTTGATTTACTATATTTTCTATCTAAATCAGTGTTTTTGATATTCTTATAGTTGTTTTTTATGTTTATCGTTTTGTTGATCATTGACTAATTGACAGATAATTTTATAATCACATGACGTCATTATTTTATCTGATATTGTATTTAGGACGTAAATCATTTGACGGCTGGATAGCCCATTTTGTAATATTGCTTTTGGTCAAAAAATACGAAGTATGTTTTGTGGTCCCTAAAATAATATATTGCTGAACTCTAAATACTACACTTTCAAATATTACAATTTTTCATATTCCATATTTTTAGCCATATGAAGACCTGATTAGAATTTAGTAATAATTGGGAAACCGAAAGCACCTCTTCACGTTTTTCTTCAAAAAAAAAAAAAAAAACACAATTAGTTTTCAGACAAGTATCAAAATGGCATATATCGTGAATGCAATATGTTTTTTGAATTGTTTAAAAGTTAAAAATAATAAATATCTAAACTCATTCATAATAATATTTCAACAAATTGTATACCTACCAGTAAACAAGCACATTCAACCAATTAATTTTAATAATAATAAGTATATGTCGTCGCGTTCAAGGCAAAACGACACAAGCGCCATTTACATAATAAGCCAGGAGACACAAATAACTGTCTGCGCTTTTATACAAATATATTTTTAATGTCTTAACTGCATTAAAAGTAAGCAGATTTTTTAAAACACTTACTTTGACATCAATAACTCGGGCCATTTCACTCTGCATTCACCCATAAGAAACTACGTAGAAATGGAGCATATGCCATTTTAAGCCTGCGTAATAAAATTGTGATTGTCGTTTGCGCAACTTCAAAGTGAAATATCTACTTAAATAAATTTTTCGTACTTATGTCACTGTGTTTAATAGATGGAGGTTACGCCAATCTATCGAAAGGTACCAAAATCGCAAATTACGATTTTTTGGCGCTTAGGCCGTTTTGCCTTGAACGCGACGATGTATATTCTCATATTATTGTACTTGTACCTATTATTCAATAAATTTACAAATTATATCATAGTTAACTGCATTTTCAATTTTCTTTCGCACCCTACAATAACTTAGACAGAAGTGTACCATTCGGAGATTATTTTAAAAGTGTTTTGTTATTTGAGAAAAAGTACATAGGTCACTAGATATGGGGGAAAATGTAAATTTTGCAGTTTCTTATTTTTGGGGATATCTTCCATGTGTGAAATAATGCTGGATTTTGGTTTACACATCTTTACGGCATTTTTTATGTTTTTTCAAATGGCGATGTTCAAATGTTTTGTATCCGTATTGGATTTCGAGTTATGAGGTCCAAGTTTTAATTTATATATGAACGCCATACTAGCAAGTTACACCATTGAAAAAAGATTTTTACCTCTCGCTAAGAGAGGTATTAGAATCATGCTAAAATTCGCATATCCAGATTTTAGTGGATAAGTACGTTTTAAGGTCCCTATAATCCTATTATAACATTTTTACAATGATGTCCGTGTGTGTGTATGTTGGAAACACGGTTTCCCAAATAAAATACTATAATACTTAATTTAACTACAGTTTCTTCAATCTCACATTCCTGGGAAGAGCTGATTAGATTTTGGTAACAATTGGACAACAGGAAGTAATAGTTTCTTTAAAAAAATCTGCTAAATATTATTTTTTGGAAATTTCTGTTACTACTGTTATAGAAGAACATGAAATTCTACATCTGATACATTTAAAATTTTTATTATATCTTGTATAGTTTTAGAGATAAAGGCTCTGTAATATAGGTATAGACTAATCTAATCGCAGAGGCTAAGGCACTAAGGAAACTAGTTGACTATTTCAAATGTTTATAACATAGTTTGTATATGACAGATGTCAGTGTCAAAAATCAACAGTTTTAGTGACATTCTAAAAGCTTTTTCTGGATAGTACATTTAATCTTTCTTATTGTTTTATTAATATTTAAAATTTTTAAAATTCTAGGTAAAATGGTTATATCCATCAGAAATACCGCCAATCTGGTTAATGAATTAGAAGAATCTCTGACAATTAGGAACTTCCTCATACAATGAAAAATAGATATAATTAGAATTGTATGTGTGCGGAGGACATGTTAAATACAATAAAATATTTGGGTAAAGTTCTGTAATTTTTTGTTATAAAACGACGGTTTGATCGCGAAGTACAATACAATACATAGCCTAAATGGAAAGGGCGAGAGGTCTTGTGCTGGCCACAACAGATTTTTTACCTTTCCAACGATGTATAATTTGTCTACTGATTTGTAGCAAAATGCAACAATTTTCAAATTTATATACGTTAAATTGTAAAAAAATTAAATTAATAGAATAATTATAATATATGCATTCAAAACATACTGCTTTATGTAAATTGCCTTATTCTTTGAAAAATAGTTTAATTTAATTGGTTAATTTATTAATGATATTGAAAAAAGCTTAAAGCATTAATAAATCATATTTCTGTCATTTTTAAAGACCAAATTTTCCAATAATAATTTCGAACAATGAAACAAGTTATACTGCAGCCATTTTCGACCAGGTGACATATGTTTCAATGTTTCCTTCCTTCGCATTATTGAAAAAAAGACGTTAAGCCCATTTATTCCTTTTGTTAAAATTTGAAACTTGGATAAACATAGGTAGGGTACTTAAATCTGACAAAAATGTGAAACCATCCATAACGAAACAGTGAACAAACATGAACGCTGTAGAAAATTCTAAGAAAATTAAGATATAGAATAAAATCGACGATTATGGAGCAGAGTTTGAATTGCTTTGACTAATTTAAAATCCCGTATTAATGAATTTAATTTAACCAGTAAATGACGATAATTTATAGTGTCATACTGAGAAGATAAATATACGAAAGGAACCCCGGTAATTTTATGTTCTTCAAATCTATCTTCAATGTACTGTTTTAAATTTAGAATTTGAGTGGTACTCAATCAATGGAACAAGTTTTTAATTTATTTTTTGTGAAAGTCTATTAAGAATCATTCTTTCATATACACACAGAAAAAAAATCTTTTACATTTTAGTTAAATTAACTAAACAAAGTCTTTAATTTTCAGCCTACTAATATGTTTCATTAAATTATCTAAGTCGATTTAGTTAAATTTTATAAATTTGTAAGAACAAATTATAGTAAAATTAAATACAAAATTAGATGAAACGATTACATTTATAACGTAATAAGTATTGAACTAAATATAAATAAAATAAATTAACTAAATATGTATTTAAATTTTATATTTATTTACCTAATTCATTAGATAAATTACCGAAAATTGTAGGACAAAAATAATGAAGCCAAAATATAGTAAAATTAAATAAAATAAGTAATTAAAGTAACCATTTGTATAATTAAATTAACGATTTTTTACAAAATATTTATTATCTATTTCAGATTAGTTAAAATGCGAAAGTAAGATTTGTAAATTATACTAAATTATTAGACATATTGCCTAATAAAATAATATCTAAATATAATTAGACAAAATTTCAATAATTTTTTTTAAGTGTGACATTTTAAAAAGAAAGTAGTAAATAAAGCAATAGTTATATGTAAAGGAACTTGATATATACAGTTAGAAGCATTAGTAAATATGCAGGTACATATTTAAATTAATAAAAATAAAATAGCAGGAGGTATTGTATTGGCCACATCAGATTTTTACCTCTCGCTAAGAGAGGTATTGCAATCATGCTAAAAATCACATATCCAGATTTTATTGAATAAGCACGTTTCAAGGTCACTAGAATCCGAATTTAACATTTTTACAATGATTTCTCTGTGTGTGTGTAGGTGTGTGTGTGTGTATGGCTGGATGTTGGATGGACGATTCCTCAAAAACTATAAGACATAAGACTTATTTAACTATGAATTCCTCAATCTGATATTCCTGGGAAGAGCTGAAAAGGTTTTGGTAACAATTGAAGTAGTAGTTTTTAAAAGAAATTCTTCCAAATATTAATTTTTGAAAATTTTTGATATGTAGAATATCGGGATATAACAAGTGGAGTAGGCGAAACTACACTAAGGAAACCAGTTGATAAATTCAAATGTTTATAACATAATTTGTAAATGACAGATTTCAGTGTCAAATATCAACAGTTTTAGTGACATTTTGATAGCTTTTTCTGGGAAGTACATTTAATCTTTCTTATTGTTTTATTAATTAAATATTTGAAATTATAGGTAACATGCATATAACCATCAGAAATATCGCCAATCTTGTTAATGAATTGGAAGAATCTGTGATATTTAGAAACTTCCTCATTCAATGAAAAATGGATATAATTAGAATTATAAGTGTGCAGAAGACATGTTAAATACAATAAAAAACAATATTTGGGTAAAGTTCTGTAATATTTTGTTATAAAACAACGGTTCGATAGCAAAGTGCAATACAATACTTATATAGCCTAATATGGAAATGGCGAGAGGTCTTGTGCTGGCCACAACAGATTTTTTTTTTTACTAAAAGTTTTCTCAGTACATTTAATAAAGAGTTATCTGCATTATAATAAATAAAATTTTAATTAAATATTTAGTAAAATGCGTTTATATATACCTACTTGTTAATAAATTTAAAATGTTAATGTCCAAATTGCATTAAAGCTCATTCGGGTCAATTCTCTTCTGAATTTATTTGAGATGTAAATAGTACAGCGCCGGATGTAATTTTGGCCGAATAACTGAATATCGAACTTTACAACCCGAAATTAACTAATTTAATAGATAATCCGTTTTTTCGGCAATTCATTCTATCAATAACTAGAACTGTGTTAAGAAGAAATAAAAACTAGAAATCATAGGGTCATAAAACGAAAGTAAACTAATTGTATTGTCGATGAAAATCGCTGGTGAAGTTGTTAGATAATAACTGCAATTGCAAATGAAAACAGGCGTTAAATAAAGTAGCGTCCATGCGGCTCTGCGGTAGATAACATGCCGATATAATAAACATGGTGCTAAGGCGGTTTACTCCAGCCACTTCAGTCAAATGAAGCTATCACTGTAATGATTATGCGGCCGTAAAACTACAATAAACAGTCCCTCAAACGTAGCAGGCCTTGGCGCGGACAATTCCCGCTCTTATGCCCTCTCCCATACGGCCTGAGCGGCCAGTGGCTTAAGTCAGTTGGCAAGAGAAGGACAGCATGCGGTGATTTCAATATGTACAGACGTTTAGGGTAAAATGCGACTGTAAAAGTTGATTTTAGTGGCACTTGAGCCGAGTCGTAAAAGTCACCAGTAGGTCCAATGCTTAAGTTACGACTTGACGCTTTGGCTCGCGCGTGCCGAAGCCATAAAATGTTTTATGTTCCTACACTCATA
This sequence comes from Ophonus ardosiacus, assembly GCA_943142095.1. Classification (NCBI taxonomy): domain Eukaryota; kingdom Metazoa; phylum Arthropoda; class Insecta; order Coleoptera; family Carabidae; genus Ophonus; species Ophonus ardosiacus. Next base: position 56,188,733 of record OW964824.1, read on the forward strand.
AAAACATTATACTATTTGTATATTGTTTGTGTACATCGTAAACTCACTTTATGGTTTGTTTTGGTTGTTTTTTATTCAGCTATGGTTAGTTGATTTACTGACTCATCAAGTAGCACTATTTAAGCGCCGTTTAGGTTTTATTACCCGATTATGGCATTTGGAGAGAGATTTCGTGATATCCTGATCATTTCACAGATACTACAAAATGTGATATAACGTAGTAATTTTACAATTTAAACTTATACGCTTAACAAGATTTAATCTGCCCACAGTGCATAAATAACAATTATTCTATTAAAAATATTAATGATACAATTTTGGGCGCCTATTACTCTTTTTTAGACATCTTATATTTTTAATAGGATTTTATATAATAAACAATAAAAATTAAATAAATAAAGAGATATATCATTATGGCTTTTATCCCATTTCTGGGTGTGCCAGATCCAATATATATATTCTCAAATGATATGTGTATAAGGGTTTAATAAAAACCCTGTTTTTTTAACCAATACAGTGAGTTAAATTGGGCTATTTTGGATTTTATTTATATTTTTCTTTTTTCTTTGATTTTATTGTTTTTTTAAATATTTTTATTGGACTTAATTGTGTTTGAAATTAGATTATATTTGACATTATTAATTTTTAAAACAAATAATGTCAATATTATTAATAATTAGCCAAATCTACCATAACCTAACATCCTAATTTTTATTGTTACAGAAATATTTTTTATTTAAATTCTATTTTTGTTTGTTTTAACTTCATACTAAAAATTATGTTTTCTGTAATGATACTTCTTTTCCATATAAAACAGCTTTTCTAAAATGTTTTAATTTTATTGTAGAAATCAATCTTATGTAAAGACGCACTAATAATTTGTTTTTATATTTTGCGTTCATAATGAAGTTATTACGAAACCCAATTGCTTTTCCTAAATCAACTCTGTTTAATATAACAGTTTTAAATAATATTTTAGTAGGTATATAAAAGACGCAAAATATAAAAATAGTATAAAGGACTTACTTTACAAGAAAATTCGCCAGGGATTGTTTTCTAAATTTTGACACGAAAAAAAAAACATGTGTTATAAACTCGTACTTATCATGCTATTTTGAACAAATTCATCTTTTATTGTACAAAATGCAAGTACTTTGAATTGTCTAAAAAGAATAAAATATTTTCATTTTAATTTTGCATAAATTTTGTACCTACTTAACTTAATATAAAATTAGATTCTAAAATTAATAATTTAAATTTAAAATATCTAAATATGTAGATATATTCAAGATATTTTTGATAAAATTACTAATTTTTGACAATATTATTTATAAAAATTCTAAGTTTTACAAAATTTTATTCAAATTTTGCTTTAATTCTTGATCGGCTTTAGGTATATTATAGTGATTCTTTTTTTTTGTTTTACCACATGTTTTTAATAAGTAGTTTTACATTGAAGAATAATAATAATAGGTAGATATACAGGACGTTGAGGATTTTTTGAGTATACCAACACATGATATTGACAACAAAAAAATTAACAATTATTATTTTAAAATATTTTTTTTATAAAACTACAGTTCTGATATTTTCATATTTATATAAAAAACTGTATTGTTTTTTGTTTTTAGTATTACTCATTTCAGGAATAAAACATTTAATTGATATTAATAAACTATGTTTTAAAACGAATAAAATAAATTAGAAAATTCTTGGACAATTCATTCAATAATTATTTCATAATAATTATTTTAATGATGTTTCAGAAGATATTTTGTTATATTAAAAATTTCCCTTCTTCGATTTTGATATTTAAAAGCTAATTACTAAAAGTAGGCCATGCCTCTAGTGTTATAAATTGCATAGCTGCAGTGGTGAACTTTACAAGGAGCCATTAATTTCCCTGGAAGATTAATCGGGGTCAATGTAACCCGTGAAATCCTTTTCTAGTCCTGCGACAACCATCGCAGTCGCGTGGTCTCTGATTTACGTTCACGGTTCTTAAATAGCGTTCATAAGTGTTTGTTTTGAATAGGAATTATCTATTATGAGCTATTCCAGTAGCAATTTACTTTGATGTTGATCGTTTGAGCACCTAAAAGGATCTGGCTAGCGTTCGTTCAGCGTTTGCCCGATAGAAGGCTCTGCCTGCCAACTGCGATGGGGTGTTACGAAAGAATGCGATGGGAAATACGCGGGAGCGGGCGATAGAGAGAGAGGGAGAGAGTGGCTCAGCGCGCACGTTTGGGACTACTTCTCGCAGCGGATATACCATGCCCCCCTCGTGTTTAGGCCGTGACGAATCCTATTGCCATTGGTCCGTTCATGATCCCCTTCCATAATGCTTATGTTTAGTCGTTCTCACTCTATCACGTACTGTTTTATGTACCTCTTTCGGTAGAAATGAGACTGTGAACGTTCACTGTAACTGCCTCGTAAACTTCTATGCATTCTAAGATTTTACCCGGAAAAACAAAATACGTACCTACATAGGTACTCTTTTCCCAATATTATAAATAATAATAATTATTATTATTTATATTTTAGGAAATTATTTTATTTTATTGTACAATAGCATATTTTAATATTGATATTGTTATTGTGTGAATAATTAAGGGAAATGTTTAAAAATTTAAATTTTGGGTAAAATTTGGTGGAGGTGCACGTGTGGGGTATGAGGGGGCAAAGAAAGAGTTCATTAGAAAAATAAAGTGTTGGTAGATGAGTGTTGATTGTGTGGTGGTGGGGGTTCGTCCGAGGGAGAGAGTTCCCGCGAGAGAGAGAGATGTGTGTGGGCCGTCCGGAGCCTGAGCCGGGCTGCTCGCGCTAGTATTCGCGACCGTTCCACGCACGCCGCTCGGAATCCGGCAGTCGCCGTGCGGACCTCGTGCAGATAGCACCCGGACCTCATTCCCATACGTATATATATATACTCCACGAGTTTATAGCCATCATAACAATAACCATAATACACATTAACAATTTAGACAGTATGTGGTAATCACGGGGGCGGTATCCACGCATAGTGACACAGTGTTGTGATTGTTGTGACAGAACAGTGACAATGAATTCGTATTTTGAGCAAAGCGGTTTCTACAGCACACACCACCACCAGAGTGCAGGAAGTGGTGCAACGGCCTCGCACCACCATGAACAAACAGCAGCTGCTGCTGCAGCCTACAGGTCTTTTCCTTTATCGCTGGGGATGTCGCCATACGCTAGTAGTCAACATCATCACCACCATGGGTTACACCAGGCTAGACCGCCGCAGGATTCCCCGTACGATGCATCCGTTGCAGCCGCCTGCAAGTTGTACTCGGGGAGTGACAGCCAACAGAACACTGTGAACTACTCGACGAGTGGCACGAAGCCGGATTGCAGTAAGGGCGCCGCGGACCAAAACGGGTATGCGTCCGTGGTGGCAGCGGCGGCTGTGAAAGACGTGTGGGCAGGCGGTGGCGGCGGAAACGTGGTGGGTCCGGTGCGTCCTGCTGCTTGCACGCCGGATTCGCGCGTGCCCTACTCCAGCGGCGTCGGCCTGGTCGGCGGGGACCCTGCGTCCAGCCCCGGCGCCGCCGCCACTGGCCGCACCTCCAATTCGCTGTCGTCTTGGAACAATCCCTGCTCGCTCAACTCCACCGCCACGCAGCCGGTTGCCACGCAGATCCACCAGCAGACGAACCACACATTTTACCCCTGGATGGCCATTGCAGGTTCGTTACACCACAATCTTTCTTACCTATACTAGATTACTAAATGCGCCTATTAATATTGCCCAGAGGTTCGACAAACTCCCTTTGCAAAGTCTGTGTCTAACTTAGTTTTCCTACTAGGATTCAAATCAGACCAATCAGTGTTATTATCTGACTAACATGTTTATGTTAAAGACATCTGTAAGTCTAAGAGGCTAAATGATGTTATAATTATTATCTCGCTCAGAGATTTAGCAAACTCCTTTCGGAGTATTTGAATGTGACTCGATTTTACTACTTGGATTCAAATCAATACAAGAAATATTATCTAAAGATATAACTAATAGGAATAGGCTAGATCAGTAGATGCGCTACCTAATTTATGTTATTATTATTACTGAAAGATTCGACAAACTCCCTCCACAGAATCTGAATCTAATTTGATTTAACTACTGGGATTCAAATCAATCCAAGAAATATTATCAGGTAACTTCTATATTTGTATTAAAAATTTAACAAAAAGGCTAGGTTAATTGATGCGTTCTTTATGTTATTATTATTACTGAAAAGTTCGACAAACTCCCTAAACATAATCTGAATCTAATTCGATTTAATTATTGGGATTCAAATCATTCCGAGCAATATTATCAGGTAACTTTTATATTCGTATTTAAAAGATCACTGGGAGGCTAAGTCAGTAGATGCCCTGCTTTTTTATTAGCCTGGTATATCTTTTGGAGAAGTCTTGCTGCTGCCCCAGGTTCGGCTAAATCCTTTCTCAGTTTTACTGTAGGAATTAAAATCAAACGATGTAATAATAAGTTATTTTTTATCACACCAAACCTTCTTACTAAATCTCTAAGAGGCCTATTCTGTAACTCAACCGTTAATTTTTAACGGCTCATTAAATTTTTTATTCCTTAGATTCAGATTTGACAACAAAAAATCCAAGTTTTTGTTTTATGTCATTTTACTTGATTCGCTAAAATTTTTAACCAGCAGTTAAAAATTAACGGATGAATTCCAGAATAGGGCCCTACGAGGATAAATTACGAGATCACTATGTTACCTTATTATATTATTAGCCTATTTTATCACTTAAAACTTCGGCAAACGCGTTTCGAAGAATCTAGCTAACTTGGTTGTCCTACCGAAACTAAAATCAAATCAAACAATATTATTAGCAAACTTCTTACACCACACACAACCTAATTGGATCACTAAAAGGCTAAATCATTATTATTATATTGCCCAGAAAATAAACAAACTCCCTCCCCAGAGTTTGTATCCAAATCGGTTTTACTACGGGAATTAAAATCGAGCCAAGTAATATTATTAGCTAATTTTGTTCAACGCAATCTAATTTGCTAAATCACTAAAAGGCTAAATAACTAAATGCGCTTCGCTGAGTTGTTATTATTGTTATTAACATAACGTTATTACTTACAAAATTCGTTGTTACCATTTGAAGTCAAATCAAGTCAAGCAATAATATTAACTAATTTTTATTTTGGAATTAAAAACATAAAATTTTGATAAAAAAAAAGTGACTGCGGACAATCCACGTATCTTAGGAATCTAAACATTACCTATTAAACATAAAAATATGTGGACCTGATTACATACTAGCAAGAGTCTGTTTAATTTTTAGTGTTAAACATAACAATTCAATTTATTTGAGTGTTCAAAAGTGTTAAATAGTGAAAATATTTTCACAACATATAAAAAAATTGAAGACTAAAAATTTAATGCAGGCGTAATTTTTAGTATGTACCTACTAGGATTATTATTTTTGAACTAATAGGTACTTTAATGATACATGTGGATAAAATGAGTAAAAGGAATTATAACTTTTTAAAATTAATGCCTTCTTTTTCATCAATCAAAAGTACAAATTTATTATAAAATAAATTTTGACATTTTTAAAATAAATGGAAAACATTTAATTTGGTTTTTGTGGATATTAGCAACCACTAAATTAAAGAATATTACACACGAAGTAATTATAATTTTTATTGTAACTTTTGGATTTTTTATAATTTCATATAAAGTTATACATTTTGATAAACTGTTAACTCAAAATAATGTATGAATGATATGTTTGTATGTTTATCTATTTAAATAAATAAAGTATTTTTTGTTATAAATATTGCTATTCCATAAATATATCAGTTAAAAAAGTGCATATTTTTTAAATATATTTTTTAGGTATAAAACTATTTAATCAAAAAATTATTTATGTCAGTCATTTATTTACAAAATTTATGGAAGAAAATAGAAGAAAAAGAAAGAAAAAAGGACATAATATGTTGAAAATATATTTGCGCTATATTTAAAAGATAGAAAAAAAAATCCATGGTTAGATAATGATTGGTGGAAACATCCCGCCAAATCTTATTTGTATTTACAAAGCAATCAAATAACAAGTGCGTATGGTAAACACGCGGTTAGCACCGGCTCATTATATAGCAATACCTGTCATATACCCCATTATCATGGCCATCTATTCTTCCATAGCGAGAAAAGTTATGTAAATAGTGTACCTCTTTCTCCCTGCTGTAAGTGAGTCAAGTGCGTGTAAAATCAGGGTTGAATGGTCGGTGTTGTCTCTGTCTGCCGCTGGGCGTCCTTGTCGCGTACCGTAGCGCCCTCTGTGCTTCCTGTCTGGGCGCCGTGTCCCGCTCTGGGATGCTATACACTCCCCTTGCGTCCCCGAACACCCAACCCGTAGAGGGAATCAGCTGATCGGCCTATATTCTCCCCAGGGTATTGTTTGGGAGATGGCTAGAGTAGGTAGAGGAGGATGAGGAGTGACAAGTGTAAAAGGCGGGAAAATTAAATTTATGATGAGTGGGCATAACTTTTACATGTTTATATTGTCCTGCCACCATAATAAGTATATGTTTGCAATTTTTAGAGTTTCATAAAGACAAAATTACTTGGATCCGAGCTCTCAGTTCTTAAAGAAACCCATCTCTAATTTTGCTTTCGACTTGACAAACTGTAGGTCTAGGTGTTCAAGATATTAGTTTCTGTAAAACATGATTCCAAACATTTTACAAAATCCCTAAGGCTAATTAACATTTTTACGTCCCGCTACCCTTGGTAAGGGAGGTATAGGGATCGTGCTAAATATCGCATATCGAGAATTTAGTAAATGACCACGTTTTAAGGTTCCTAGAATCCAGTTTTAACATTTTCACGCTGATGTGTGTATGGATTTTGTCAACGCTCTAACTCGGATAATATCATTCATTTCGACCATATTCTAGTATGGAAAGAAACCATTAGATTTTGGGTGTCAATCGGATAACTGAAAATGGTACTTTATTTGAAGCTCATAATGGTACCATTAAATGCCACTTTTTCGCATTTTATGTCTCTATAAAAATTAAAGATTATTGAATTTTCTGCAGGTATACATCAATACCTTTACAGATAAATTTAAATAATAATCTTTTTTATAAATCCCAGAGCCTTTGTTTTAAAGATAAACATAATTCCTTTGTTACACAGTTCATATTTCAAATGTAACTGACAGATAAATGTCACTGTCTAAAAACTAATCACTTCCAATTAATAATGGTTAGATTTTAAAAAGAAAATAGTAAATAAAGCAATAGTTATATGAAATGCAAAAGAACTTAAAATAGTTTGCAGCATTAGTAAATACGTAGGTATGTATTGAAATTAATTAATATTAAGTAGCGGGAGGTATTGTGTTGGCCACTTCAGATTTTTGATATGAGTTAGGCAAATCTACCTATCGTCAATCAAAAATAGCCTAATTTTCCAAACATATCAACATAACCAAACAATTGATTGAAGGGATAATCGAAAGACCGGGTTACTGAATCTTAGAACTCCGGTTTAAAATTTGATGGATCCACTGTTATTTTCGTTAAAATCTGTTAATTTCAGGACGAACCCGTGTTCTTCTAAATTTTACTCTTGCCAGTTAGAACGTATTATATAGGCTAGTTGAAAATATAAATAGTTTTGCAGAATGAGTGCGAAAAATAGCAGTCTGGTCTTATTTTTCAATTGATAAAAATAAAAAAACAAAATGTTACCTATTAAAATTTTTGGAATCCTGCGAATTTAAAAACGCCATGAAAGACGGATTAGAATTATTGGAGTATGAATAACTTGATCTCGTTCGACCTTATTTCTAGAATAAGCCGGCTTTCCTAATCCCTTTACTTTTGTGCAAATGTGATTAGGAAATGTATCCAATCATTTTACTAATGCCAAGTATCGTATTTTATTTATTTAACAGTTTTAAAAATGCTTTACTGTGTGCCTACAACATCTAGTTAGATATTGTCATATCATTTATCAAAATTATTATTAAATACAGATTAACATTTTTAGCGTCCAAAACTCGTTGCTGTAAAACTCGAGCTGTTATACTTGTTCTTTTAACTGATCTAAAATGACATTATTTTAATGCTGATAATATTTTTTGGGATGCAAATATGACAAAAATATAAGCACGGACTATAAATATGATGTTGAGAATTATAATTATTCATTATGTTAATGAAATACTCATAATTTGAATGTAAGAAAGAATGCTACGTGTTGACCTAAATATGTAATAAATTCAGCTCAGTATAATTATATAAATTTGTATGAAAAGGAATGTAAGAGTAATTTACATCAAACTTAAAAGTTTTGTAGGAAGAACTTGAAAAATGTAAGTACAATCGGGGAACAAAATAATGGAATCAAATTTATTTTCTTTTCAAAATTTCGACTAATCGGCGGTTTGACTTCGAACAATAATTTTAAACGTTCGTTAAATTGACAATATTGTCGAACAGAAATGTCAAATGTTGCTTTAAACTTTTGATTTGCAGTTTTTGTTGATAGATCTCAAAAAAATAATTCTTAATGAAATATAAAAGATCTGATGTGACCAGTACATTATCTTCCGTCAATTCTATGTATTTTGTATGAATTCCACACAGAAAGTGTCTTGCAAAATACATATTTCTAGTAAATTTATTTTACGAACATACCTTGGAAATTGCATTTGACAGTGACACTGCCAATCAGACAGAAGTATCTTAATATATTAGCCGTTTCCATGGCTGATTCATGAAATTTTATTTCTTTATAATTCGTTAACTTTATAGCCATTAAATATGAAATATAAAATGTATTCAAACCGTGTAGAAGAATTAAATAATCTTTATTATTTATGCACTCTCCACGCCAGCTTTGAGTGCCCGTGAGGTGACGCCTGGTAAGCTCCCACACGGTAAAATATATCGTCATCATTACCGAAGTCTACATGTGTTGTAGATACTGGCACACCCAGAAATGGGTAATATGCCGTGATGATATATTTATTTTATTTTATTTATTTATTTAATATTTATAATAACATAAAATTACAAACAATGATATTTAACTGCCTTTTTTCAAGAAAAACCGTTAAAAGTTGCAAATTAGGGTACTTCCGGTTGACCAATTATAACCAAAATCTAATCAGCTCTTTATAAGTATGTAAAGAAGAGAAATACGAAGAAATTGTATTTTTTTGGAATTATAGTGCTGGAGTTATTGAAGGAGAAATTATCGTCACACACATACACATACACAGGCGTGCACACACACACACACACACACTTCAGACATCATCGTAATGATAGTAAAATAAATATTCTAGGGACACAATAACGTGGTTATCGAGGTGCTTATTCATTAAAAACTTATCACCGAATTTTTTGACCAAAGAAAATATCTTCCATACCTAGAGGAGACGGAAGATAAAAAATTCTCTGTCCCATAATGTTATTGAGAATATTCGTTCAAATTGCTTAGTACGTTTTTGGTGATTTTTTTTTATTGCCCTGAATTCTTTATTTTCAAAAATATGTTTTGAAATTTTTAGTAAATAATGCACATTAAAAAGCAATATGTTTTCCTTTATTGCTGCCTTTAAAAATGCATCAAGTAGATTATATGCAAACGTGCTCAGTCACTTTAAATATAGAAATTAAAATTCGTATATATTTCATGTCTTGGTGCAATAATCCATTATTGATAAGGCTGTTAAAAATACACCACCAGTATTTAAATCATCGAAAGATACCATCAACCCTCAACAATTCGACACTGAGTAAGGAAATATACGAAATATGTGCGCGTACCCTGAATGCTGAAATGATATCGGTTCCATTAACAAAGTCGTCTTCTCATTATGATCTTGTAGGCTGTGTGAGAGTATATTTTTTCGCGGAGTAAATACATTAACGACCTTGCCTTTATTATTCCCTCCAGAACGAGAATTTGGCGTGACGTCAGAGGTCATTTTTTGTGTACTAACCATTTGAAACACATTAGCTCAAGAGTGAATGAGTTGCAAGATGGACTGCGCACGAGTTTTAGGATCGAAGGAAAGGAACTCGATATTTAGGATGGAATTTTAATTAGTTAAGTATTAATTTATGGCTGTTTAACTTCACGCGTTAATTAGTCATTTCCAACATAAGTTAGGAAAGTTTGATCGGTAATTTGGAATACTCATATTGGAATCTAGATGGATTCTGTTTGCGCAAAGTAGTTTAACTTGTACGGACATTTTTCAAGTGTCCGACTTTTAAGATATATGTACAATTAGGTAAATTAAAAAAAAAAACTGTTGTGGCCAGCACAAGACCTCTCGCCATTTCCATATTAGGCTATATAAGTATTGTACTGCATTTCGCTTTCGAACCGTCGTTTTATAACAAAATATTACAGAACTTTACTCAAATATTGTTTTTATTGTATTTAACATGTCTTCTGCACACATATAATTCTAATTATATCTATTTTTCATTGTATGAGGAAGTTTCTAAATGTCAGAGATTGTTCCATTTCATTAACCAGATTGGCGGTATTTCTGATTTTTACCTATAATTTCAAATATTTAATTAATAAAACAATAAGAAAAATTAAATATACTTCCCAGAAAATGCTATCAGAATGTCACTAAAACTGTTGATATTTGACAATGACGTGTGTCATGTTATAAACATTGGAGTTTGTCAACTGGTTTCCTCTGCGATTAGTGTACTCTATAAATTATAGTGTCTTTATCTCTAAATCTATGCAAGATACCTATAATAAAAAATTTAAGTGTATTAGATGGAGAATTTTATGTTCTTCAATATTTAATAAAAAAAAACTCCCAAAAAATTATATTTAGAAGAATTTTTCTAAGAAACTACTACTTCCGGTTGTTCAATTGTTACCAAAACCTAGATTTGGTAGGAATTGAACCCGAACTTTAACCAATTACGTACACAGTCACAAATCACTTATAATATTCATAAAAATTGTTCAATAAATAAATAAATATATCATCATGGCATATTACCCATTACTGGGTGTGCCAATCTGCTTTGTACGCAAATATCGGTATTAATGACATTTACGAACCATGTGGTCGTGACCTCATGGGCACTCATTGCTGGAGTAGAAAACTTTGTTCCAATTAAAATTCGAAATAACTTTTTGGATCAGTCGAGATTGAACCGGGGCCCTCAGATTCGCACAAATAGTAACAAAATTTGTAATAACTTATCATAAACATTTTTAAAACAAAATTATGGGTACCTAAAGGTAGGTACCAATCGAGGTACCAGTTAAGTACTAAATCTTCGCATAATTTTTATTTGAAAATTTCAATCTTATGGTTCTAGCGTGTAGGGACTAATTAGATACCTACTAAATCGTAGTATCAATTTCAAAAATACCTTGGTGCAAACTTCACACACTTGTTTGTGTACTATAAAATATTGAAGAATGGGGTCATTTCACATATTCTTATTTAATTTTTCTTGAAAGAATAGGTCAAATTAAAAAGGAAAAATATGTAGGTGTATGTTTTACACCTTACAACTCTTTAGAATCAGAGATATATAGCATTGGAGTTATAGTCGGAGAAAAATTTGTCACACACACACATTCACACACGGAGACACACACACACACACACACACACACATACATACATACATACATACATACATACATACATACATACAGACATCATCTTAAAAATAGTAAATTCGGATAGTACAGTCCCTCCAACGTGCTTATTCATTAAAAACTGAGCACCAAATTTTTTGACCAAAGACAATACCTTCCTCACCTAAAGGTGACGGAAAGTAGAAACAATACTATACGTATTTATATTTATCTCCTGCTCCTAATAAATCTAAAATGACTTTAATGTCTTTTGTTGTTTTGGAAAAGTTTGGCTACCGCTGAAATCGATTACAACCTACTTTGATCCCTTTTTTATTACATTCTCCTGTAACCGGCATTTAAATATTAATTATTTGAGAAATAGATTCTAGAGTTGAGAATGTATCATATAGGAAAAGGCCAGCGTCGTGTTAAAGTCTTTAAATGAGTTCTTCTCTTGAGGCAGCGTTCTGATATATGGTGGCACACGCAACGTTGATTTATAAACGAGGCAAGACGCTCTGAAGAAATATGCGTACGTTGAGTAACGAACGGCCTTAATATGGAGGTGAAAATACACAATCTAATTCACTCGACGCATGCGCGCCGAAAAACAACACAGCCATGGATAACTTGATTTATCCCTAGCCGTAAATTATATTTGACCTTGTTCAACGAAATTTTAATCAGTATTTTTTGTGGGAGATATACGTAAGTTAGAAGTTTTTATGAATAGACATTGCAATTACTACTCTGGGTATTGTAATGTATGAATGATGTATTGGGCTTCAAATTAAAACCAGGATGCATAACACCAAACTAGGAAGATTAATTTTTGCAGATTTAAATGTTTACTTGTGCACGAAAAGAATTCTACAACTATGAGCGAATATTTTTGGCTATTGTTCAATTATTTTATTCACAATCGGTTAGCAATATGACGATTTCCGACTTTTAAAAAGTTGGGAAATTAGTTATTGTTAACCTCAGCTATATTCACGCTATACTTTCCAACCTGTCGCATCCCAACTTCGGGGCTATTTCCTACTCCCACCCTGAGAGATCAGTGCTTGTAAACAAAACTTCTTTACGTTTTTTATATGTAAAGAGACGAATGCAATTGTAAATACTATAAATAAGTGTAGTTATATCAGAACTCAAAATTGAAGGTAAGATGTCAAACTGAACGACAGTTCATGGAACAAATGAACAAGCTCAAACCATTCGTTTATTTATGTTAGGTTATTATTGTTTTATATATATGGTGTAAATTTTAAAACGAGTCATAGGGCTATAACATAGAAAAACAGTTTTTTAGACGCCAAAAGTTTCTATATTAATTTATGGAAAAAATAATTGGTGCCTTGTATAAAAAAAATACATTTTTTTTATTACCAAACACCTTACATTTCTGTTTCATATAAAACCAGAAAATAAATTTAAAAATTTGTGCAATTAAGAAAAAATATCATTAGCCATGAAACTGACAGTAACAAAACATTGCCATTTTTTACTAACATGATAGGGGACAATTAAAGATTAAAGTTATTAATTTATGAACTAATATAAAGCAACACATAATAAAATAAACACTACTATGATATTTATTTAAGAAACAATTATTATTTATTGAAATAGGTATTTACAAATTATAGATGATCTACATGTAAGTAATAAGTTATAAGATACGAGAAAAACTGCAAACTACAAGGGAACAATTAAAACCATTTAATAATTTGTAATTTTTCTTCATGAGACAAATTATCCATGATTTCTTCTTAATAAAACGAAAATAATAATAATAATAATTTAACAAATAATGTGTATGAAATGTTTATTAATAAGCGTCTCAAGTAAACAATTGTTTTGTTTTGTTTCTGTCAGTTTCACGGTTATTTATATTTTTTGTTAATTGTGCAAATTTTTAAATTTATTTTCTGGCTTTATATGAAACATAAATGTAATGTGTTTGGTATCAAAAAATTCGTATTTTTTATCTTTATAATATGCACTACCTAATTCTTTTTTCAATAAATTAATATCGAAACTTTTGGCATCTAAAAAAACTGTTTTTCTATGTTATAGCCCTATGACCCGTTTTAAAATTTACATTCTGTATATATATATATATATACAGGGTGTTCCATTTAAGGTACGAATGCATTGGTATCTCGAGAACCGTAAGAGCTACGAGGTTGGTTAAATTAGACAAAAGTTGCCCCATTAGGAGGCTATTTTAATGGTGTTTTGTTATTTGCAAAAAAAATGCATAGGTCACTAAATACAGGTGAAAATGTAAATTTAGCGATTTTTTTTTGCTTATAACTTTGTGATATGAAATAGTACGAGATTCTGGTTTGCACCAATGCATTCGTACCTTAAATGGGACACCCTGTATATATGTATATATATATATATAAATAAATAAATAAATATATCATCACGGCATATTACCCATTTCTGGGTGTGCCAGTATATACCACACATGTAGACATCGGTAATGATGACGATATATTTTACCGTGTGGGCGCTTACCAGGCGTCACCTCACTGGCACTCATAGCTGGTGTGGAGAGTGCACCACAGGGGTCACTTTAGTGCCATTTAAAATTGGAAATATTTGGCGTCTGTATTTGATATTTATATATCAAATACTCATTATTAATTTCTCTAATCTCGGCAATAGCAAACCTCGGCGTTTCGCTTAACCATATTCTCCCTCGACAACAACTCGGTTAGTAATATATTATTTAATCATCATAGATGTATATACTTGCTGGATTATAATATATGTATTCTATTAATTAATATTTGACGTTATAAAAATTACTGTGTGCATATATTAACGTCGTCTAGCGTCTAGCGTAATTAATACAATGCATTATTAATATTTTTAGAAAATATAATTTTCTCAACAATAAATCTTCTAATAGTAGACAATAGTTTAAATTAAATAACAATGTTAAAACATATGAATAATTTCCATAAATTATTTTTGCACCTTATAACTATGAATATAAAATACCCGCAGCAAACTATAATTTTAAAAATATGTGTAACAGTGTAGTTGAGTCCAGTGGCGTGCTTGATAGTTTCTGTGGGGGCAGGCGATGTAGATTAGCTGTTGATAATTGAATTTAATCTGCAGTTTGTGACACTACACATGCAAAACTATTAACAATTTATGGAGGTAGTGTTCATAGGGTAATTATATTAATTATCAGGTATAAATAAGGTTTTTAGAGAGATTAGGGAGATATTTTTAGCGCAAGTATTATAAACATGACAAAAAAAAAATTAATAGCCCAGAAATTTGTATGAGTATTGGATACTTTTTTAATAAAACACAATTTTGTGGTGAACATAATGTTATTAATATTTGTTAATTTAAAATAATTATTATAGTTTCATTATGCAAAACAAATATTTAAAACAGAGGTCCATGCCTATTCTGTACCGAAGTGGTTAATTTTTAATAACTGATTAATAATTTCAACAAATCAATTATATTGATACCTATATATAAAAAAAATAGATTTTTACTTGTCAAATCAATATCTAATAAAAGTTTTAACCAGTTGATAGTTATTAATGTCTTTAGGCCGATATGAGGCTAATATCGCACGCGACTGAGGTTTATAATCAGCTTTTGTTATTTGAAAATCGGCCGTGTGGTGATCAAGATTTTTCGTAATAACATAAAATTTAAACATTTAGTAATATTAAAATAATAATAAAATTCTTGTCTGTTATACTGAACAACTTTTTTGTTGATTTGTAAATTCTACGTGACAACAATCCATCAAGATGCTGTTATTTTTCTAGGAACACTTGATCCTGAATAATTGTAGACGATTGTTTTAAAAAATAACGGCCGGCGTCCGTTATTTTTCTCTTTTTACTTTTGTTTTTAGTTCTGTTATAGCATAGTAACAGTATGGTTTTACGAAAAAAATTAATCACTGAGTTACAGAATAAGCCCGAATATAGGGGTTGTAATGTTACAACCTGCTTTGCGAAAATGTAAGCAAAATTGCCAATAGTGTAGGGGCAAAGGTTTTGGTAACAAATGAACAACCGGAAGTAGAAGTTTCTAAAAAACTTTTAAATATTGTTTTTTGAAGATTTACGTTATCTAAATTTTATTTTTTTTATTATATCTTCTATAGATGTAGAGTTAAAAGAAATATAATATGTAATAAATCACACACTCCGAACTACACTAAGGAAACCATTTGACAAATTCAAATATTTCTAACATAGTTTGATTGACAGATAAATGTCACTGTCAAAATCAACATTTTACGGACATTAATGAAAGCTTTTTCTAGGAAGTTTATTTAATCTTTTCTATAATTTTATTAAATAAATATTTAAAATTATAGGTACAATGCATATATCCATAAGAAATATCGCCAATCTTGTCAATTGGGAGAATCTCTGACATTTAGGAACTTCCTCGTAGAATAGAATTAAAAATTTTTGTGTACACAAGAAATGTTAAATACAATAAATAAAACAAAATTTGCTTATGATGAATATAAAACAATGTTTTGAGAGCGAAGTTCAATAATACAATACTTATATTACATAAAATCGAGCATAAAATGGAAATGTCGAGAGGTATTGTGCTGGCCACAACAAGTTTTTTTTATTGGAATGCTTTCCATCTAATTTTTGGGAGACCGAAAAACTGTTAAAAGATTTATGATAATTGGAATAATACTATCTTTTTTTAGTTTAAGATCTGTATTTATTATTTAAGTCAACGTTTCGGCACCATAAACTGCATGGCATGCATATGTTGTCTAGAAAATTGTATACATAAAAAAGGTATCATTTATGAACATTTCTTGTTACCTTGGTTACTTGTTTTTGTTATTTCACATATTTATGTCAATGTATCCCCTGAAGAAGGCACCAGTTTATGGTGCCGAAACGTTGGGTTTAAATAATAAAAACAGAACTTAAACTAAAAAAAGGTAGTATTATTCCAATTAACAATATGAGTACTGAAAGATATTTTAATAGATTTATGATACTTTAAAAAACTCTTGAAATACATTAGTGATTACCTATAGGCCATCCAGCGAATCAAGCGGTTTTACGTCATCGTTTAGGGATTTTTGAAATTTCTTTATTTTTTTAAATATATTTTATTGGTTTTTTTATTATTATCATGTATTTGACACCTTTAATAGAAATAATTATATTTGGATATATTATTATTAAGTAAAATTTTGTAAATTTTTGCAAAATGACGTTTGATTATATTTTTTTAATATTGGTAATTCTGAACATGTATATTACTAAATATTATATGTCTATATTATACTTTTCAACGTGTATTGTGATTTCATTTTGTTTTTGGTTTCGTTGTTCATTGTCAAAATGTCAAATGCTCTGTCATGTCAAATTCAAGAGCTTGTAGTTAATTTATTGACTTATTTTGAAAATGAAAAATAGATTGGTGGGTTTTTACTTTCACTGAAATCTTATATTGAGGTAATATTTGGCTCTATTTGTTAGTAATAATTTGAAAATTAAATCTATATGTACAGCGTGTGGCAAACGCTATACGCAATGTATAGAAACAGTGAGAAATTGTATGGTATGCAGTATTCTGTATTTTTTTAAGGATCTCACATAATACTAGATAGTTTGTTGCATATACTACAAGAATGAAGTATTTATAACAGCGTAAGCAGTACCGTTCAGAATATTTTAAATAAAATTGGATTTCGCTGGAAAAATATTATACCAGACGTGTTTTTAAGAAAAATTTGGGTTTATGAAGACAACCCACAGATCATATTTTAATCCGTTTTACATGCTCATGTAAACTTTTTAACATATGACGTCATTGTTTCTAATGATATTGTATTTATGACGCAAATCGCTTGATTCGCTGGATGGCTTATACATTAGATTTTAAATACAACTTTGTATTTCGTATGAAGAACTACAGTTACAGCGTTATAATTGTATGTTTTCATTTTGGTGTGTCAGTACAACTTAATAAAAACGTAATTATCTCGGTAATGAAACAAAGTTTGTTAAAAAGCCACGAAGCGTATCAATAATCACAATTCTAATTATAGATACTCTCGCACGAATTTACCTAATTACGCTAAGCGATAATCTGGCCAAGATAAAAATTATTAAAGTCAGGAGCCGTTCTTACCGACTGTATAATTAGTATTAGCGCCACCTACAACTCCGGGCTGCGGACTCGCCGGCTCCGGGCCTGGAGTTACCGGACTCTGGATGACTGATGACGTATTATTCGTGGCCCAGTCAAGTTACACCCCCTTTTGTGTAGGAGAATACTAACCGACCTAAAAACATCCAGCTCCAACATAGCTAGCGGAGAGAGAATTCTTGTCGATGAGTTAAGATTTGCTGTGCTGTGGTTATTTATGCATTTGAAAGCTGGCGTGTCAAATGGCTTTATTACTAGTGTCATAGGTCAGAGACTGGAGCCTACTAAACCAACAAGCGGATGTTTTTGGAACGGGGTATTAACACGTACATTGATTTGTTTGCGCTTTCAACTAATACTCGTGATTTAACGACGAATAAAAAATATATTTCCGTAAGAACTTACATCACGAAAACTTCGAATAGGAAAATGTATATATTTGCCTGAGTGTCTGGTCGCGAATCTGGGGAACCGGGTTCGATCTCGACCAAATATTTAGAATTTTAAATGGCACAAAAGTGACCCCTGTGGTGCACTCTCCACGCCAGCAATGAGTGCCCTTACCTACCAAATTATGTACCGGCGAGTTCTTTTACTGTAAATACATTATTAATATTTTTTTATTGTTTACCTGTACCGGGTATCTACTTTATTTCTGTTCGATCTCGACCGGCGCGAATTTTAAATGACACAAAAGTGACCCCTGTGGTGTACTCCCCACGCCAGCAATGAGTGCCCGTGAGGTGACGCCTGGTAAACGTCCGCACGGTACAAATCCGATACCGATATCTGTGATAAAGTAGATTGGCACACCCAGAAAAGGGTAATTTGCCGTGATGAAATATTTTATTTATTTATTTAGGAATATGTATCAAAAATATTATTTCACTATAATTTAATAATTCTCGTTTAATAATGCAAATTAGACTATGATTAAATTTTACTTGCAATATTTTAATTGGGAATTAAACAAAAATTATAATAAAATCAACACATTTATGTTATACGTATAAAAATGTTGATTTTAAATCTTTTTTTTTTTAATTCACTGAGCACAAGTATTCCTAATTCCTCAGTATAGAATATGAAACAAAAGGCGAAACATAGGAGTTTAAGATAGGAATTTAAAAATGTGCGGAAATTGGCTAAGGCTATTGGCTCTCCTGTAGGTACTTTTCAGAGTTAAAGAACAACGATGAAAAGATGTTTGAAATTAATTTTTACTTTGAAAAGAAAATAAAAGATGACATTTTTGTTAAAAGTCATATAGTTATGGAAATAAAAAAAAAAACAAATAAAACAATATATCAATTAAGATCAATTCATTTGGAGACTGTATCAATGTAGTTTCTATTCATGACGTCAAATTTTAGGGATTTAATTTTCTAGGTTGGTATACACAGGATGATATAACAGGTTATATATTTCGGATAATTTTATGCCGTTTTTTAATTTAAAAGTGAATTCATGATCAAGAACTTGTCTTGTAAATAACTTTACTAATAATAGTTTCGTATTAATTTATCCTCCTCAATTATTAAAAGACCTACAATTCAGATAGAAATAACGAAACTGAATCATTTCCTAAAAATATAATGTATATTATGAATAATTCTATTTTTAACTATTTTTATAAAAGGAAACTTACCTTATATTTAATCATTTTTACAAAATATTAGCGAATAACAAAATTATTTCAAATAAAATTTTCAAAATGTCAAACTTGACAAAATCTTGTCATAATCCATCTTATAGTAAACTAGAAAATTAAGTCCCTATATAATTCATATATAATAAAATCATGGTAACAATATGACGTCATTAATTGTAACAAATCTCTTAACCGAATTAGAATCGATTTAATGCTGAATTATAACAATGTAAACTCAATAAATACAACAGTTGTAAGAATTTTTATATGACTTAAGAACTAAATTTTAAAAGATATAGTTCCTTAAAGTGCCTCAAATTTGAAAATATCACGAAATATCCATTAGTTAGTTTACAACTAAATATTGAAATTTGTGTAATATTTTTAAAAAGTCACGTGATCTAAAACAGAATGTGACGTCAAAGTACATACAGTTTAACATGTGACAAACAATTGCCTGATTTTGTTTATATAAATACAGTGAACTGTTTTCCTATTGGCCATGAATGACGTGTTGTATGTACTATGCGACGTCATAAAAGTGGGGGGTTGTTTTCTATGACTATATCTGGCGCCAATCTTTTTATTTAATATAATATAAAAAAATATATCATCACGGCATATTCCCCATTTCTGGGTGTGCCAGTATCTACAACATGTAGACATCGATAATGATGACGATATATTTTACCTTGTGGGTGCTTACCAAGCGTCACCTCACGGGCATTCATTTATTTCCGAAAATAACAAATTGTTATTATTTTTGTTATTATTACTGGGATAAATATTGCATAAACTTTTATTTAAAATACGTTTTAAAAAATGTGAAACATCATTAACATTAAACTGTCAGAATGAGATTTTGTTTTATTTGTTTTTTATTTTCGTGGCTAGGTACAATCGCTCATTTCAATATGTATATAATACATTTTAAAATATATAAAAATCTTTGTGTATGTAACAATAAACTAAACTGTTGTTGTTTATTTTTTGAGTAATTGGACTATATTTTGTCCGTAATGAAATGTGTGGGATTTGATCCCATTTATGTGAATTCATTTTGTAACATAACACTCATTCTCACCCTACATTTTCCCCTATGGTTGTTCTGGTACATTTAACCGGACAGTTCATGCATTCAAATAAATCAATTAGAGCCTAATGTTAATGCAATTACCCTGAATGTCATTTTAAAAAATATGTTGCTTATTTACATTGCGTTCACAGATACACACAGACACTGTTTAGAAATTTAGTTTGAAACAGAAACTATATACCCTAAACCTGGTATAACAATTTTTGACAAACATTTAGTGAAAATTATATATTTGTAATAAACACACCAAGTATAGAGCATGATTCTAAATATACAGGTTCATTTCCGGTCGAAATTAGTGACCCACATTTTTGAAAATCTTTTAAACAATATCAACCCGATTCAGCTAATCCTCCGGTATTTAAAATTTAATTTTCATGATATTATCAATAAAGGTAGATATTAAGAATAGATTAGACTATATTTGAAGATATAAACTGTCAAAATTAGAGTAGAATTTGCTAATCCAAAAATGAGGATTAGCTTAAACTTTTTTGTGAATCGGGCTGTAAAAGTTTAAAAATATAATTCTTATGTATTATACAACAAGACGATTGAAAGTTCTCAAACATACGACACGTATTGCTTGGAAACACCACGAGACGAAAGGTCGAGTGGTATATCCTTTAGTCAATACGTTGGGTTATAACTTAATGAATGATATAGTCAGAATAATATGTGGCGTATTTTTGGCAACGTTAAATAAAGATATATCGTTACCGAATAGGGAGAAGTAGGTATGTATAATTGTGTAGTTATATTTGAAGTATTGCAAGACTTATTTAATATTAATTTTAAAAAATCTGTTGTGGCCAGCACAAAACCTTCCGTTAATTCAATGTATTTGTACAAATCAGATACCAAAAGTTCCTTGGAAAAGATTCTATATATCTTGTAAAACTATTTTTTACAAATTCCATATTGCAAGTTCCTTTGAAAAGATTCTATAAATCCAATATAATTATAACACGAATGTACATTCTGTAAATTCTACGTCACACTTCCTCATTCCTGTCCAACGCATATTTTTCACACAGTTCTTCCTCTCTCAAATATTCTGCTACACAGTGCTTCCATCTTCTCTTTGGCCTTCCTCGTACTCCCGGCATTGAAACTGCAAGTCACTTGCGAAGGACACTCTGTCACTTATGTTACTTTCTGATCCTATACTTTCCACTTTGCACTTGACACTGACATCTGTCAATTAGAATTTTTTGAATATATCTGCTGTTTCCATAATTTTTGCAAAGCAGACTGATTTTTGAAAGTTAACCTCTCTGAATCTCTTTATAACTCTATATTTATTGAATATGAAGGAAAATGTATAATCAAGTCGTACAGAGAATAAGATTTTCTTTCATATTAATGATCATAAAATGTCGAAAAATGATATTTAACTGCTTTTTTTCCAGAAAAACTGTTAACCAAAATCTAATCGGCTCTTCATATGGTTGCAAAGAAGAGGAATACGAAAGAATCATAATTTTTAGAATTGTAGTATTGGAGTTATCGTCGGAGAAAAATTTGTCACTCACACACACACACGTACAGACATCAATGTAAAATTAGTAAAATAGTATTCTAGGGATCTTAAAACGTGCTTATTCATTAAAAACTCACCACCGAATTTTTTGACCAAAGACAATACCTTCCTTTTGACGGAAGGTAAAAAATTATTAAATAAAAAATCTGAAAACAGGGTTTAGTTATATTAAAATTATTGTTATTGTTGAATATTAGTGATTATTTATTTAGAATTTTTTATTTTAACAATAAATAAAATAATTATTTCTTCTACAAATTGTGTCTATCCAACTTCATAATGGAGCGAATGAGAGCGGAGCTGTTCACCCGTTATAAATCGCTGCTTCAGAGCCAAACTCAGCACACTTGATTTTCACTCGCTAATGCTGGAATACTGTTTCACAAACCCGAAATTCTACACCAGACAAATTACTACCTTTATCAATAATGACATGCTTTCTGCATAAGAATTGGAAAACGCAACCACGACAATCAAAACAGAGGAAGAAATCAATTTCGTCTTTAAAAAGAAAGAACAGAAGTAGAAACAAGTTTCAGAGGAAGAATTCGCCGCGTTTTTATTCATGCGTAATAATTACAGAATAAATCTGAGCTACTTAGCATTGGATATTTTTTAAGAGCAAATATTTGTTTTGTTTTCTCAAAACACAAATGCACCCATTTTCTTCTAAATATTAAAAAACAATTCCTTATTTCAAACCGCTGATCGATATATCTTCTTTCTCTAGATGTTGACATTTAAAACATCACCCACACATATATTACATTCTAGATTCAGAATGCCACTAGCAGCCTATGTTATTCAACATTTCTTCCACTTTTGTGAAAAAACGCATTTGATTTCTATTTAGTGTGGCCTCATAAATTAACAAATATTGTTCGGTTTACTTTTGTTGCTTGGTTATTTTACATACTTGAAAATAGATTTCGAATTTAAAAAAAGCAATAGCAGAAGACTTGAAAGTAGTAAGTATTTGGAATAGAATAAATGTTCAAGACGTCAAAAATTTTAAAAACTTTTTAAAACTGTAATAATCTCTTTCTTATCTATACTTGATTTCACGTAAGAAAATAGCAGGTGACCCTTGAGAACCGACCGTTTTTAAATTCATTAAATACATAATTTAATTATCATAAATAATTTAAATTCGTGGAACCAAACTTTGTCAATAATATTTTTATCTGTAGGAACGTACAAGACTTGAACATTAAAAAATCTGATATGGCCAACACAAAACCTCCCGCTATTTAATTTTTATTAATATAAATACTTCGATAAATACATACCTACGTATTTACTAACGCTGCAAACTGGTCCACTGCATAATTTTATTTACTATTTGCTTTTTAAA
This sequence comes from Ophonus ardosiacus, assembly GCA_943142095.1. Lineage (NCBI taxonomy): Eukaryota > Metazoa > Arthropoda > Insecta > Coleoptera > Carabidae > Ophonus > Ophonus ardosiacus. Next base: position 56,212,235 of record OW964824.1, read on the forward strand.
ATGTCACTATTAATAATTTGAAGCGATTAGTTTTTTGACAGTGACATTTACTGTCAGTTACATTCATTTGAAATATGAACTGTGTGACAAAGGAATTGTGAATTGTGTTTATCTTAGGCTTCGGGACTTATAAAAAAATGATTTTTAAATTTATCTGTAAAATATATAGAAAAAGTATTAATGTATTCCTGTAGAAAATTCAATAATCATTATTTTTATAATGACATAAAATGCGAAAAAATGGCATTTAATGGTATTTTTTGAAGAAAAACCATTATGAGCTTCAGGTAAAGTGCCATTTCCGGTTATCCGATTTACACCAAACACACAAACACACACACACACACACACACACACATACACATACACACATACACATACACATACACATACAGATATCATCGTGAAAATGTCAAAATTGGATTTTAGGACTTTAAAACGTAGTCATTTACTAAAATCTCGATATATGTCCTGCAAACTATGTTATGTTTTTTTTTTTGCATATAACTATTGCTTTATTGACTATTTTCTTCTTAAAATGTCAGCATTATTAACTTATTAGTTTTTTGACAGTGACATTTATCTAGCAGTTACATTCGAAATATGTACTGTGTAACAAAGCAATTGTGTTTATCAAAGACTCTGAGATTTTAAAAAAGATTTTTTTTTTAAATTTATCTGTAAAATATATAGAAAAAGTATTAATGTATACCTGTAGAAAATTCAATAATCTTTATTTTTTATAATGACGTAAAATGCGAAAAATGACATTTAATGGTATTTTTTAACCAAAAACCATTAAGAGCTTCAAGAAAAGTGCCATTTCCGGTTATCCGATTTACACCAAAGTCTAATAGTTTCTTTCCGTATTAGAATAGAGTCGAAATACAAGGTTTCAGAATTTTCTGAATGATGGTATTTCAGTCAAAATCCATACACCTACATACACACACACACACACACACACACACACACACACACACACACATACATACATACATACATACAGACATCAACGTGGTTATTTACTAAAATTTCGATATGCGATCCCTGTACCTCTCTTACCAAGGGTAGCAGGAGGTAAAAAGACAATAAAACATTCTTAAATATCACTTAATTCCGTCGACTTTATTTGATAACTGACAGCTGTCAGGTAATATTTTTTTCGCTTTTATGGACTAGGATTATATTCTATTTTCTTTGACTATAGTTTTAATACAATGATCAATTTTCTTATTTGTTATTATGGTGGAGCATCCTATTAAAATAAATATATATTTCGGTTTAAATTTGCCGCCTATTTTCCCTCGTGACGTCATACTGTTGGTGTTTAAAAGTGGGCGCCATCTACCTCAATGCGTGTGACACGTGGCCATGCATGGAGCACTTGATTTACGCGCATAAACAATGGCCTATCGGTGGCAGCCACAGGTACCCGACATTCATCTGCAGGATTACTCGCTGTTCAGCAGATTGTTTCACTGGGACCACAGGAGGACACGTATGGTATGGGGTCCTAACCTACTCCATCATTTTTATGGTTTTTTGTTTAGCCCAAATTGCCCAACGATACATATAGGTTATTCAATTTCAAACCTCCGTGTGCATGTGCATGGTAATAAGAGAGGATATTTTGCGTGCTGTAGTTGCTCATTAATTATTAATTTGACGTTATTAATTATAATTACTAGGAGAGATTTATTATACTAGATTTAAAAACAAAAGTTATCTCGAATGTTGAGTCTTGACTCTATAATAATAAGGAAATTATTTATGAAACAAAATTATATTGATGCATATCTGAATTTACATTTCAAATTTGTTTTAATCAATATGTATATAAATTTGCAATTAATTGCTTCTAACTTTGCATTATATTCTTACTATATTAATATTAAAAAATGATTTATTAATTTTAACAGGGTCCGATACAAAAAAATCTGATGTGACCAGCACATTACCTTCCGTCAATAGGGTCCTCCACCGTACAAATTAGAACAAGGGTCAGTTATATTAAAACTAGACCTTAAAACTGTATATTAAGGACTCTCATAGTTTAAAAATAGTTATTATAGTTTCTAAAATAATCGAGTTTTTATTACCATTTCCTCAACTCTATATCACACATTCTATTCCAAATTCTTACTACTTTCAAACATTCTGATATCGCCTTTTTGAAATATCGAATCCATTTGCAAGTATATAATTGCAAAAAATAACAACAATAAAACAACAGAAATAAACCAAATAATACTAGTTTAAATTGATGATGCCATAAAAAATTACAAGCGTTGGTATGAAAGTAAAAGATATGTTGAATGACATAGGCTACCAGTGGTAATCAAATCTTGGACTATTATATACGTAGCATTTTTATTAAATTATTTATTATCCACCCATATTTCCAATTATTGACCACAAGGGTTATTTTAACATATTTATACAATTTATAAGTGCTGAAAAAAAAAAATTGTGTGACTTCAATTATTAGCGAAATCCACTGTTTGAGAACAAAATCATCTCTATATCTACGTCACAGAATATTAAAAAAATTATTACGGCTTAACGAATAACAATAAAGACTTTGTAAAATTACATATCATTTTCAGTTTAATTGAAGTTTTGTAAAAAAAATGTAAAAATATATAGTGGAGGACCCTGTTCTATGTATTTCGTACAAATTCCATGCAGAAAATTTCTTGCAAAAGATATACAGACAGAGTGATCAAAAATGGCAGAAGGTCACGTGACAAAACTGTTGTTCCAAAATAATGTCAAAATTATACTTCAGTTTCCATAATTCATCAAAACTATATTCCATATTTCACAAATGATGTACATGACATTTATTAATATCATTGCCGTACGGTAATTAATTTCTTTTCATTATGACTTTTAATGAAGGGCGTGACAAATTTCTTCTTGAAGCATATTCTCGTTCGGGTGAACGTAAAGAAAAAGGTTCTTATAATTATTCTTACAACTAGCAAAATACGAAAAGGTACGGCAATGGAAATAGTAATGCTCTTATACGTAAGTAAGCGGCAAATGTCAAAATCGTATGGAGTGGAACGCTTCGGCCATTTTGATTACTCTGTATATTTCAATTAAAATTATTTCACTAACATACCAGGTAAATCGCACTTAACAGTGACATCTGTCAATCAAAATTATCTTAATATAGTTGCTGTTTTCATGGTTATAGCATAGCTGACTGGTTTATCAAATTTTATTTCTTTATAATTCTTTAACTCTATATCAATTGCATATGAAGTATAAAATATAGTCAAATCGTATAGAGAATAAAATAATCTTTAATATTTATAATAACATAAAATGGCAAAAAATGATATTTAATCAAGAAAAACACTAAAAGTTGCAAATGACTAATTATAACCAAAATCTAATCAGCTCTTTATAAGAATGCAAAAAAGGGAAGTGCGAAAAAATTTCAATTTTTGGAATTGTAGTACTTGAGTTATTGCCTTACTCACTAAGAAGCTCCTTAGAAACAAAGGACTGTCATATAATTTAAAATTTAATGAAATATTTAATAGATATTTATACCAATGTGAGCTAAGATGATGTTTATTCATGAGGAGTCAATTTCTTCGAGTGAATAAACATTCTTAGCTCACGTGTTTTATACAATATTTTATTCAATTTTGATAAAATAATAATAAAAACCATTAAATTTCATTTTGACAAAATAAAAAACTAATCAGTTAGTAGGCTGTGCATGACAATCGTCGATGACAGACGTCAAGTCATCTATTTAAAAAGGTTTATTGTCTGTTATTTGTGTCGTGAAAAATATTGAATATGGATGATAATGTCTGATAAATACTGTGGTGAGAGTTATTTTCGTGTCTGATGTTATTTTAAATGTATTACTTATTGCAGATTGAGTTAAAATTTTGTGATTTAAAAATATTTAATTCACTTGTGAATAAAATGTTACTTATAGTTGTTGCTATGTAGTTAATAATGACAGTAAAACGTCAAAATTGAATAAAAAATTATATTAGATTACTATACATTTGGAAAGTGCAATAAACGTTAAAATTTATCATTTTGTTGAATCTTTCAAATATATATATAAAAAAAAAAATAATAATTGAGAAGGGAGAACCGAATTCCATATCATTTCTTCAAAAATAATGCTAGTAATAGTACGCTTGTGTTATAAAAGCTAATTCAGCATACGAATTTTCAAGTTTTCTTTTTAACAGTGTCCTGTATCTGACTGTTTTTTACTGATATGCGTGTCGGTGTCTTAATGCCAATTTCTTTTCCTTTTTTACCTGAATCTTTGACAAGTGAGAACAATATCGTTTAAGACAATGAAGAGGTCAGATCAGTACTGAGAAGGCGGCAGTCTGTTTTTTACTACCTGTAGGCCATAAATTTCACAAAATCTGATGGATCGCCTGAGTTCTTTCGTTTTGTAAAGTGCCAAGATGAAGAGAACGAATGTGAAGATGGTTGAGTTTTATTCAAATTTAAAGTGTGAAAATCATCAGATACCAGCAAGCAGTAATTACTGTGAGGTTTTTTTTTTTATCTGGTGATGGAAATCTATAATTATATATTGGTGTACCTATACAAAACGAGGACAGCGTTTTATTATAAGTAAATTTAAATTGCTCTGCGAGTAGAGTATCTTTTATATTATATACTCTATTAATATAGATACAGCATAGAAAATCTATATTAGATCCACGGTTCACAGCAATTAAGTAGAGTTACAAGACTAATCACAAAAAAATGAATTGTTAATGTAGATTAATCTATTTCATAAATTATCCATTTTATATACTCTAGTTAGTTGATAGACGTAAAACTTTATGCAGTGCTTCATGCATAAGAATTTAGAGAAAAAAAATCTGAATATCTGGCTGCCAAAATTTTTATAATTTACATTTTTGGTGCCTCAATATATTTAATTAAAAGATAAAATGGATGTAGTATGTGATTATTAAAAAAATGAATGTTAGTTAAATTATTTATCTAAGTAGTATATCAAAAATTGTTATTTGACATTTCTTTCAAATAAACTAAATCTGTTTTTATTACATTTTTAATGGCTCGTTGCACCGCTTCTAGTTAAAGTTAACTGCAGATTAACAAAAAAAATGCTTGTCGGAATTTTGCGAGCAATATTTAACAACACATTTAACATTTCGTGTGGATACGATATTGTCAATATAACCGCAACACTTTATTTAACATTAGAGCCCTCAGTGGTACAGTTATATCATTATCGAAGTGGGTTAAAAACCCTAATGATCTATTATTTATACAGTGTTAGTTAAAAGTATGGAGACGGCGATTTATTGTCGTTAATATTCATTTTAAGAAATTATGTTCAATACAAAAGCTTTTTACGAAATTTTGATCTACATTTGAGAATACTTGAATTTTATTTTTCTTCAATTGTTTTTGAGTTACGCTTGTCCGCGTAATTTTTTTAAATGGGAACCTATTAATTTTACTCTACCATTCGATAGAGTGTTTTTTTCTCTTTACAACAGTATGTTTGATTTTTGTTTTTCAATTTATTTTAATAACATTTTTACAGGGAAAAACACCGGTTCAAGTATTTACGAATAGTAGGTACATCTAAGATAGACAAAAGCGAAGCGATAAACAAACTCGAACGATGTAATTTACTTAGTTATTAATTTGTAATGATAAAATTCTGACCGACAACTTTATTGGAAATAATTTTGTCTATCTTAGATGAACCTACTATTCGTAAATACTTGAACCGGTGTTTTTTCTTGTAAAAATGTTATTAAAATAAATTGAAAAACAAAAAAACAAACATACTGTTGTAAAGAGAAAAAAACACTCTATTGAATGGTAGAGTAAAATTAATATGTTCCCATTTAAAAAAATTGCGCGGACAGTCGTAACTCAAAAACAATTGAAGAAAAATAAAATTCAAGTATTCTCAAATGTAGATCAAAATTTCTTAAAAAACTTTTGTATATAACATAATTTCCTAAAATGAATATTAACGACAATAAATCGCCGTCTCCATACTTTTAACTAACCCTGTATATATACATACTTAAAAAATTAAGGTCCTTAAAATTCTTGATATTGTTTTGAAAAAAATCTATTTTCTTATTTCTTGTTCATAAATTTAACTATTAAAAGATAACAGTATAATAAATAATTTTATCACATTTTTTTTTCTATATCGCGTTTACGAAGTCAAGTTTGTAGCACTGTTTTTTATTTGTTCAGTTTTTAATTTATTAAGTTGGTAACCTAACTAAAGTGACAAACGCGGGTCTAACATTTTAGTTTTCTTGTTATTGCTCATGTTAAAGTACCGCAATTTAATAGTTTTGTCGTAAAATAATTATAGCTGTAAAACACTTTTTTATTAAAATTGAAGGTTTTAAATTTTAAATTGATAGCATAATAATTATAATTTTTTTTCTCTAATTTGACTTATAAAAACAACTTTTTTCAAAATGTCAAATGTTAAAACAATTTAAATTTCAAATGTTTATTGAAACTGCCATTGTTACCAGGCTCGTAATTTTAATATATTTTTGTAATAATAATTTTGAAAAAAAAATAAATCTGTATGAGTCCAAGTTTGGAAAACGAGCCGGGAGGGGAGTTTTACGAAGGACGAGTGCCTTATGAAACATGTTTTTATACAATTTTTTCTATTGAGGTAATTTTACTAAGAGAATTTTAAAAAATACTACTTGTCAAAAATATGACTAGATGTTTTTTTTTTTGTCAATTATGTTGGTAGCGCTTCTCGCCAACAATTGAAATTTTATATTTTGACAATTTGTATGTTGTGAATTTTGTCTGATTGTTTACCTTAATACATTATATCAAACAGTGCGTTTGAACATCTTAACGACGTGTTATCAGTGCTTTATAGGCTTATAAGAACACCGAAATAAAAAAATCGTATACTATATTAATGGCCATTGTAGCATTTGTTTTTCAATATATTAGTATTTTCTCATTTAGAAAGTAACAATATACCTATTATATGTTTTATAAGTTGTTTACCAAATAGAGATGCATTCGGGCCGGGCCGAGCCGGGCTTTGAGGTTTGGATCGACTCGGCCCGAAAATAAAAATTACCGGCCCGACTCGAAGATCGACTCGACAAATAAATTAGCTAGCCCGGATCGAAAATTGACTCGAAATTGGGTGCATCCGGCATTCCTAATGTTGATTTTTATGTTAAGGCGAAATTTTTAACTTTTTTCGTGTCAAACTTATAAAAAACCTCTACATTCTTATAACTTTCAACATTAGTTAATATAAGTAGTTAAAAAAGAGACCCTTTTAATGAAAGTTTGTTATAAAAATTACAGACCTATGAGTATTTAACACTTTGTTTACCAAAGCCGTTCGAAAATTTAAATAACCTTTTCACAAATCTCATACAAAAAAAAATATAATTTACATAAGGATTTTTTATCTAACTTTGTTTCTGCTCAAAAATAGGACAAGAACATTATGGTAGGAACAAAAATCACTTTTATTTAAGTATACGAGTAATAGCAATAAAAATAGCAACATCACAATCTAATTATTATGCTTTAATGAATAACCTTGAATTCTTGAAGTAAAATAGTACATTTTTATTTATTAATATGTCAAGTATGTTGTTATTAAATCATTTTTTTAACTTCATCCATTTTCATTAAAATATTAAGGAAACTGTGCATTTGATTGAACTATAAGATTTTTCGGGCCGGCCCGAAAATATCGAATTTTCGGGACGGGCCAAAATCAAAAGTCCGACTCGCCTCGATTTTTGAAAATGATTAGCCCGATTCGGCCTGATAAAAAATATCTTCGTCCCGGCTCGATGATCGACTCGAAATCGAGGCGGGTTTCGGGCCGGGCCGGGCCAAAGCTCGAAATCGAGTACATCTCTATTACCAAATATCATCTTATAGATTTTCAACGCTGTGCTGGAAAATTATTGTTGTGGGATTAATAATTTTACTTAATTTTTGACTTCGATCGAAATTAAATTACCATAAACAGGTAAAATTCTTGCCTAACGTTCCACCAAATTAATAGTTAATTTTAACAATTTCATTGTATCTGAAACAAATTTTGTCGAACACTCATAACTATAAAATATGAATAGCATCATCCTTGAACAGAAATATATTTTTCTTTCTTCAATTGTGTAATTTTCAAAAAACTTAACCTTGCTCTTTTTTCCGTCAGCTGTTCCCCGACCTTGTATTTCCCATCTTTTTCTATCTTTTCTCCCTGCCCTATAATACCAGCATGGGCTCTGTTCCATAATGGCTGTCCAACAGTCCTAAAGACCTAGGGGAAGAAGGGGCCGAATCCGTTTGCAATATGCGAACAGAAACAGACTCTAGTTAGTTCGGCGTCATTCTTTGCAAGAGCTGTTATGTGTGTTGATCAGTGTTGTTCATTTTTGTGTTGTTTTTGTTGTTTTAGTGATGATGAGGTTTTTGGTGTGTGGTTTGTGGTTTGGTGAAGTGACGCCATGATGAGGAATCGAGGCGAAAAAAGAGGAGAAGAAATAACACGAAAAATCGTTAATTTTAGTTGTAATTTAGATTTAAGTATCTTTAATAGTATACATGTAAGCTTTTTTCATTGCATATTTTTGGTAGTATACACACAAAATGGCAGCAGAATACCACGTAACTTACATTAAAATAATACTAAAACCTTCGTATTTAATATACCGCGTGAACAAGACAAAATGAAATAGTTTTGTATAGTAAAATTATGGGATAATTTGTATACCTTTAGTTTTAGAAAATTAAATTATGAATTTTCTAATGTCAATTTGTTTTAATTGACGGTTTTATTTAAAGACATTGTAAAAACGGATTTATGGGTATATTCTATTCCGTTACATGTAAACGGACCGTTAAAAAATTTAGCGAATCATGTAACAAAATCCAAGTTTTTGTAATGTCATTCTTCTTCATTCGTTAAATTTTTTAACGGTCCGTTTACATATAGGTAACGGATTATGTTTAAAATACACCCATTACTATCCTTATTTCAAGAAATGAGCGTCGGTAAACAGTCAGCAGTGATGAAAAGAATTATTGTCGACAATTCCGGCATAAAATTTTCTGGTTTGTCGAAATTCCGGCCGCATCGTCGGTAATTTTCGTTAAAATCCGTTAATATCGGGTCGGGTCCGTGTTTATCTCTTGCAAAAAATAGCAAAGTCTGGTCCTATTTTTCAGTAATTAAAACAATAGCTAATGCAATGTTATCCATCAACAATATATCTGTTACCTATGTATAAGAAAAGAAAATGTTCCTTACTCAAATATCTGGAGTCGTACGTATCTCATTCGGTTTCCTTTTTTTAATCTTTTTAATTTTGTTTAAAAATGATGTAAGAACTACCTGTATCCAATCATTTTTCTGATGCCAAGTATATTATACTTTATTTATTGAACAATGTGGGAAATTTTTCGACTGTGATAATGGATTTGTTAACAATTGTTTGAAATCTCAGTCAAACAGTATTTATTCTTACAACACCGACGGTTCGGTGCACAGTTCTTCAGGGTAGTAAGATCTTACAAAAAATTAGCTACTTATCATGTACAAAAATACATTCGTTCTTAATATTCAGTTTAACATCCTACAAAAATTCAAAAATATCTGGAACCTGATTGGCCGGATTCAGATCAAAACCGGATCATTACTAACGAATATTACGATTGTTATTTAAAGTAAAAAATATGTATTTATTATTGGTATCTGCATTAAAGAAAAAGGTATTATACGAATGAATCATCTATAAAAATTGTTGATGAAGTTTTTGTTTTTATTTTTAAAAAGTGCTTTTAATTTTGATGAATCATCTATAAATACTGATAAGTCCTGGAAAAATCATTTTATCTCGCCGTTGTTTATCCAACATTCCTGAAATCAATTAGAAGCAGTTATTAAATTTAATGACGATATTAGCGCAATAATCACAACATTTTTCTAGGTCATCGCATATGGTGATTACTATATTCGATGCTGCACATTTATAAATAATTAGCGATGCAGCGAACGGCTTGCAGCCGATTAATAAAACATGAATCAATACATCGCATTGCCAACAGAGATTCAGACGAGCGCAGAATTTTAATTATTACATACAGCGGATGGTACGCACATAATTAGGAGCCTTTATTCTGTGCTAGATTCATGTTTGATGTTTGATTTTATTTCTTACCTATAAAAGTTCAACTTTATTTATTATTGTTTGGTCACTCACCGACTGTTAAAGAAATATATTAACTAATCGTAAAAATTGCTGATCATAATTATTTGAAAATTTATTTCTCGTTACATTCAATATTAGGAATTAGTTTTTTCTATTTTAGGTTTCTTTATGCACGGAAAACACGTGATTAATAAGTTCTATGAACGCACTGTTTTTGGCGCTTTTTGTTTTCTAGAGGTGGTATGATTGCTTTCAAATTGCTGTCAGTCAAAAAAAGCTATCAACGTAACTAATAAAAAACACGAAGTTATATTTTTGACACGGTACATTTGTTTGGACTCTACAGATTGCCTTATGAAACTTGTGTTTTAATATACCATTATTCACAATTGGTTAGTAATATTATACCTGATCTGTAAGAAGTTAGGAAATAGAGGTATTTATCAGTAATATTAAAGCCGATTATCTGTGATTACCATAAACACGGTTAACCAGGTAACAGACAAGTTACAAAAACTCGGTTTCTTCATTTCAACACCAAGAATAACCTAAAAATTAGTAAATCGATTACTTGCTGATCGACTAATCATAACCGAAATCATAATCATTTAATCGATTAATGGAAATAAACAATTTTTTAAACCGATTTGCCCTATTAGTCATTCAAGTGATTTTCTATTTCTTGTAAATTGTGGTAACCGGTTACACGTTTAATAGAATAACCGATTAACTAAGTAATTTTGACAGCACTAGTGCTCACTTTTGCAATATTTGTTAGATCTGCTTTTAACAATGTCAGGCGTCATCTTACAGGCTCTTAAAATTGAGGAGGTTATGGCAAAAACAACCATAGTCTAAACATTAAATATGAGTGATATACATGTATTTTCAACGATACCAAACAATTTGGTAAAACTATTTTTTTACCTTCCGTCACCTTTAGGTAAGGAAGGTATTGTCTTTGGTCAAAAAATTCGGTGGTGAGTTTTTAATGAATAAGCACGTTTTAGGATCCCAAGAATACGATTTTACTAGTTTTGTGTGTAACAAATTTTTCTCCGACAATAAATCCAATACTATAATTCTAAAAATTATGATTCTTTCCTATTCCTCTTCTTTACATCCATAAGAAGGGTTGATTAAATTTTGGTTATTATTGGTGAAACCTTATTTGAAGTTCTTAACAGTTTTTCTTGCAGTTAAATATCATTTTTTTGACATTTCATGTTATTATCAATATGAAAAGAATATCTGTACATTAATTCTTTTTCAATATTCAAAAATTAGCCAGCTTTGGTATAATCATAGAAACAACTGATATATACAAAAAAAGCTAATTGACAGATGTCAGTGTGAAGTGCAATTTACATAATGTATGTTCGTGTTATAATTTTATTGGATTTTAGAATCTTTTCCAAAAAACTTTTGGTATGGGATTTGTACAAAATACATCGAATTGACGGAAGGTTTTGTGCTGGCCACAACAGATTTTTTTTTTTCAAAAATTATCTTAGTTACAAGTTATTACGTATTTAATTATTATGTAATTGCATATAAATAATTGAGTTACAGGAATCTATAAAAGTAGGAAAGATGGAAAGTTTATCTTTGATTATCTCAAATTCAAAAAAATGGGGTAAGGTTGTATTTACTAATAGCTCTTCAATTGGAACTTATATTGTAAATAAAATAGTTAATATCTTATAAAATTTATATATTTTAGAATTATTTACGTTCGTTGCGAACTTGATTTTTCTAAATTCCTTGTTGAAATTAATAAATCCCTAAAATTAACTCTCGTCTCCATTCTTGAACCCAATCCAAAAGTTACGCCATCTTTATCTTTCTCAGATTGAATCTTTCCGATAGGAGAATAAATAAAACGGGCGCGAAGGTTATGAATATTAGGAAAATACTGCTTTTGGTGCTTGGAAAAAATGAAACACGCAGTGGAAAACATAATAGATCAAGTTGGCTGTTGTAAGCCTGCGCGCCGCCTATGATTTAGTGTTCGGCCTAGCTGCGTAACGAAAGCGCTGAGTTATTCGCCCAAACCGCCAAATAAAAATATCAAGACGACAGAGGATTTATTCAATATCAAGGATTACTACCTGTACACGTAAATATACAAACGTTCACATTCACACACTACGAGTATACACGGTACGCGGATAAGAACATGTTTAGAATTTTTTATGTAGAATATTACATAATTTTTATTAATGGCACACAAATTTCTGCCGAATATAATCTATCATGATTAATGATTATTATGGAAAAAAGTATGAATATTTAACGAAGCGTAGAACTACTGCAAAAGTATTTACAACAAATAATATGTACCGTACAATTCGTTTTTTTAAGAAATGCCTGAAAAATAATAGTTATTTATGATATAAGTGTTAAAAGTAACATTTTATGAGTGAGTGGGGAAGTTTGTGAAACGAGGCGAAGCTGAGTAAAACAAACCCCACGAACGAAATAAAATCACTTTTAACACGAATATCATACACTATTTTTCCTACGACCCTAGTTATGTATTAGTAAAAACTAAAAATTATAGAATGACATTTATGACAGGTCATGATGTATTTGCTATGAACAACTGAAAATTGTTTATTCTAACCTCTACTTCCAACAATACTGTTTTAAATTCCAATTCTTCGGGCGCCTTGTAAGGAATTACCATAAACAATTGTAATAATTGTGCTATAACAATAAACGTTAAAAAATAATGTGTACTTCTAATAAAATACCTATATAAATAATTTCAGTACAAAAATAAATATAAAATGAAACTACATTTACTTAAGAACACTAAATGTAACTAGATTTAGTTATATTTTTAACACTAAATGTAACTAATTTTAGTACTTTTTTAACACTAGTGTTAAAAGTAAATTTGTTTTTTACTTTTAATCCGTTGTCAATGACAACGATTTAAAAGTATTCACTGTGTTATAAACTGTTATTTTTAACTCGCTAAGCAACCGTTAAAAATACTACTTTTAACAGTGGTCATAGAAAAAATTATTTATTATATAATACGCATATTTCTCTAAAACTATTTTTAAGTCAACAAAATATATTTTAAATTACGGATACGAAACAAAATGGACATAAAGTTTGGGTTCAAAATAAATGAATAAAATTCTTCCAAAAATTAATTGCCAGACAAATAAAAAACTTATCAGTGGTCCAATTTGTCTTTCAAATAAAAACAAAAATAAAATACACAGAAATATATAAATACAAAAAAGTTTTGTTGTATTTTCTCACGTTTTTTTTCTTTAAGTTAAAATAAAAGATGATGCTATTTTCACATAGAATATGTACGAGTTAAGTAGCATAAAAGGATTATAATAATATTCAATAAATTATTTTCGGAATTTGGCGTTTTCTAAAAGTTATCTTAACCTAAATAAATCTAGTTTAACATAACCTAATAAAACCTAAGATTTGCATTCTACGTATATACAGTCAAATAGCAGAATGTGTTTCAAAATGGTCGGGATTTAACTAGTACAAAAAAGATGAAAGGTACAAAATAAAGGTAATAAATACAACGAAAATTTTATCCGAAAAAGATTAGCAATAAAATAATGTTCAAAATAATTAATAACCTAACCTAAGGCAAGAAAGTAAAGTAAAAAACTCTTTCCTACAACCGTGCGTAAAGTACATATTTTGCGTACTCTTTACAGTGTGTAAAGTCACTTTTCAAGCACTAGTGCGTAAAAAGTGGATAGGCGTTGCTAGGCAATATACACAATCGTTTAATTTAACTGCCAAATAGATAATTGGGCGGAAATAATAAAAAGATTAAAATTCATTAATAAATTAATATTTAATATACACTGTAAATGAAACAAGTGTAATAAGTTTCATTAACAGATTGAATACTAACTTGTGTTTTAAGACCATTGACATTTTTTTTGACAATGATTTATTTAACTTAACCTCATTTTTAATATTAATATTACATGTACAATTATATGACTAATCCACCTATCTCTTTCGAATGTCTAAGTTACTTTTTGTACAGTCTTATGAGAAACATCACTAATATTTCGGTTGTAGGAAAAATATTGTATCTATGCAACACGTGTGCAAAATAGTACTTTTTATTTCGTGCTGCGCCTCATGCGTAAAACATCGCACTTAACCAAAAAAGTACTACTTTACACACTTGTTGCATAAGTAATTATTTTGTACGGTTATTGCAGAATTTTTTTATTTTGTTTAAATGCTATTTTTTATTGTAGAAATGATATTCCTTTATTGCCAATTTAACCTCTTTTGTATTATCCAACTTTTTTGTACAAAATACAAAACATCCTAATATTGTACGCAATAAATATTAGCTATTTGAAATCTGTCGCTTAATGGAAAAACAACCAATGTTATATATAGTTTGTGTATTGATCGAAAAAGCCATTTTTTGTAAGAAGAATCATGAATCGGCATCTCTATAGAAACAAAAAAATAGATATTGCAACAATATATGTCATAGACATAGAATTAGTGAAATTTGTAATTAACATTAATGTGAAAAATGTTAAATTTTGAAGTACTTTCGATATTATTATTAGCACTGAAAATTTATCACTCATTCTCAAAATTATCAAATGTTAACAGTTGGCATAGGTTAATCTTGAATTAAATAAGTAAAATGTGTATTCTTCTAAATATTTTTAAAATATTTTCTTATGTTTTTAACGTGTAAATTTTGTATATTAGAACAATACAACAAAACAGCTGAATTATGGCATTTTGAAGTGTCAAATATGCAGTTATGATAATCCGCGTTTAAAAACAATTAAAATTCAACCTCCTTGCCGGGAATAACGTCCAAAAATTATTAATATCCTCCAATTATGTATCAATAAATAACTGCAGAAACAAACAGCTAGTATTCATCAATAATTTCGTTCGCTAATATCCATATTCTTTATGGAAAACACCGTCCAATACACAAACATTTGGGAGCGCGTGGCTTCTCCAGGAAATGCTGCTCGGTTCTGGAAGATTTATGGAGGCCAAAAAGAAACTCGCGATTATAGAACAAGTCCGTGGACAACGTTTAGATTGCGCCTTTTCATCGCGGCGGCCATGACTCAGCTCAGACTGTCGACTGTCACCGCCCGCCGCCCGTCGCCTAACTACTAGGCATAAAAATGCACGCGGCTCAAGAAATTCTTATCAAATTGTTATGAAGTGGGCAAGAAATGTGTGAGAAAATGAGACAAAAAATGGGTGTTTGTGCATAAATTTTGCTGGGTTAAGACAAATTGGAAGATAATTTTATTTATTTAATAGTGAAGATAACATGAATGTAAAAAGCGTTGGGAGGAATATAAATTTAATTGCGTTGTAAAGAAAATAAAAATAGAAGTTGTTTGTTTGATTATGAATTTTGTTTTTGTGGTTCCAAATTTGTTTATTGTTATTTAATAATTTGTGTCAAATTGATACGCACTATCTTGTTAAAGTAATAAGAATTATTTATAGAAATTTATATGATAATAAAAATATTATTAATTGTATGTATAAAATTCATAATTAATATTTAATCCTTCCAATATAACTTATGTCTAAATTGATATAGGTATTAGATATTTTGCAAACTGCACAAAATACGAAATATTCGCCCCAATTCTGTAAGAAAGTTGTTAAGTCTTTGCAACATTGCTATAACAAATAATCAGTAAAAATTTTGAACACTGAATAAAATATGAAAATGACAGGCATTGCATTTGTTTTTATTGGTTACAATTTTTAGCAACGTTGCTATAAGACTTAACAATTTCCTTACAGAAATGGGGTGATTATTTACATTAACAACAATAAAGTTCTGATATGGCCAACACAATATCTCCCGCTATTTTTAATTTTAATAAATGCATATTTGACAATGCTGGCAACCGTATTATTTTTTGCTTATAAACCGTTATAAACTATAACTATTGTTCTAATTTTCAATGTACTATCAAAATTTTTCTTCAACATTTTGATTTTATTTTAACTCAAATTATTTTGCTATTATTTTCTGATATTGCCATTGCCGTGCATTTCTTCTTAATTATAAATATATAGTAAATGTATAAAAATTGATTTAAGTATTATATGTTTTATTAATTCATTTTTCTAAAATTTTCTTCTTAGACCGATATCTACATTTGTAGATTTTACAAAAATGAATAATTTTATAAATTTATCTAGATATAAGTACGTACTGGGTATTTTCTTCCAAGATGCACATGCATAGGAGATTAACATGGGAATTCAGTTTTTTTTTTTTTTGCAGACTGTTGCCCCTCATGTTAACTGACAACGATAGTTGTTGTATCAAAATAAAGATAAAATTCTGCATTAAATGAGACCAAATACATGTAAATTATATAATATTTTAGTCCCAAAAACTGATTATAAAATTTATTCAATTTTGTTTTAATAGCAATAGCCATGGAATTCTTGAACAAATTGATAAATAAATATTTGACATTATATCCATCAGATTTTTTTAGCTACATATGTTTTTTTGTTATTTTCTGTGTAATGTTTTACAGCAGATTAGAAAATGCTTAACAAAAATTAAATTAATAAAATTATAACATAATAACATTTGCACAAGTTGCAGGTTATAACAAATTTTGACACATGTCAAACATTTGGTTATCATTTTGTTCAAATGCCATGGCTGTTGCGATTAATACTAAATTGAATAATTAATTAATTTGTGGGCCTAAAATATTACATAATTTACATGTATTATTGATGCAGATTTTTTTTTCTTCCTATTGATACCACAAACATCGTTGTTAATTAAAACGGAGGACAAAAAAGTGATTTTCTACATATGTTAATGTGCACCTTAAAAAAAAAGAAAAACACCCGGTCAGACAAATAATTAATTCATCGGTCTGTTCTTTTTCAATAACTCGATTATTTCAAATATTATGGAAACAAATTTCAAACAAATTTTATTTTAAATTAAAGTAGGTATAGATTTTTCTACAGGGTATTTCATTTTTACGCAAAGGTATGTAACTTTATATTTTCAAATGGAACAGCCTGTATATTTATTCAAATTTGAAAAAAAAAACATGAAATTTACTATCCAATAGTATAAAAAATACAATGGCGACAGATTTAAACATTAATTACCTCTCGCTAAGAGAGGTATTGGATTCATGCTAAAATTCGCATATCCAGATTTTATTGAATAAGCACTATTTAAGGTCCCTACAATCCGATTATAACATTTTTAAAATGATGTCTGTGTGTGTGTGTGTGTGGATGTGTGTATGTGTGTGTGTGGATGTGTGTATGTGTGTGTGTGTGTGTGTGTGTATGTATGTATGTATGTCTGGATGTTGTAGTCACGATTCCTCAAAAACTATAAGACTTAAAAAATATTTAACTGCAGTTTCCACAATCTGACATTCCTGGGAAGAGCTGAAAAGGTTTTGGTAACAATTGAACAACCGGAAGTAGTAGTTTCTTAGAAAAAATCTTCTAAATATAATTTTTTGGGAGTTTTTTTTATTAAATATTGAAGAACATACAATTCTCCATCTAATACACTTAAAAAATTTATTATATCTTGTATAGATTTAGAGATAAAGTTACTATAATTTATAGAGTAAACTAATCGCAGAGGCTAAGGCACTAAGGAAACCAGTTGACAAATTCCAATGTTTATAACATGACACATGTCATTGTCAAATATCAACAGTTTTAGTGACATTCTGATAGCTTTTATTGGGAAGTATATTTAACTTTTCTTATTGTTTTATTAATTAAATATTTGAAATTATAGGTAAAATTATGGTAAAATGCATAAATCCATCAAAAATACCGCCAAATTGGTTAATGAATTGGCACAATCTTTGACATATAGAAACTTCCTCATACAATGAAAAATAGATATAATTAGAATTATATGTGTGCAGAAGACATGTTAAATATAATAAAAAACAATATTTGGGTAATGTTCTGTAAGATTTTGATATAAAACGACGGTTCGAAAGCGAAGTGCAATACAATACTTATATAGCCTAATATGGAAATGGCGAGAGGTCTTGTGCTGGCCACAACAGATTTTTTTTTTATTGCGTGTACTGAAGGGTTAAAATGGATACAGGATTTCAAAAATATTACAGTAAATGTAGATACATAATGGAAAGATGTGCACATTACCCGGCAAATGTATAGAATCGCTTAAAAATATCGTATATAGAACCAAAATAGAACGTATTCATTCATGACAGTCAATTCAAGTAAACAAACAGTATAACCGGAGATAAAATACCGTGCCTAAGTCTGTCTTGTGATAATATTTCAACTTGAAGAAATATTAGCTAATTAAAATAAACATAATTTTTGAAAACTATACAAACTGTAAATTTCAGTCTAAAAGTTAGCAGAGTAAATGAAAAAAACATTAACCTAATTCAAACTCCCCGCTTATACTAACCAAGCCCATCTCTCATCAGAAACAATTAAACCAGTGCTTTCCATCTCTCCGTACCGGGTTCTTACCCCGCTAATAGCCCGCTATTTCATGAGTACAAACACGGGCGCTCTGCGTCGCGATATAGGGAGATATACTCGCCCTCTGCGATGTTGACATAGCTGAAATTGAAACTAGCAGAGACGGTAAATATCCCCATTGCACTTGCACTAAGTAGATACTTTGCTTTCAAGGTCATGATCCGAATTTCGTCTTTTTAACGCTTATCTCTTACACATAAAAGCTATTCAAACAGGAGGTAATTATACACGGAGTTATCAGGTAATTGAATACTACTATTAGGTACATTGTACTCGTATGACACTTTTGTGGTCTCGGGTTCAAACCCTGGCGTCAACCGAATTTTCTCTCATATTTATAATTTATCCTGTTAGTATACCTACGGCCGATTTCACCACCGATTCCTAAACCGTTGCCTAGCTAGGAATTTCCTAAATTTAAGAACTGCCTAAACTGATTATTATCCATTTTGGATTTCACCAAACAAAGCAATGCCCAGATAAGAATTACATACGTAGGCATCGAAGTATTAATTATTTTTGTGATTTATATTTGCACACTGGAAATAAATGAATAATTTTTATAATTTATAATATATATGTCAATCGTATTTGTCTATATTGCCATTGGAAATTATGTGGAGATATTATTAATATTACGTTGAGGTATATAAAATTATTATTAATTATTATTATTTTTTTTTTAAATGGAGTCCCGTGGACGCATGCCTAAGTGTCTGGTCGCGAACCTGAGGGAACCGGGTTCGATCCCGACAGACGCAAAATATTTCCAATTTTAAATGGCACAAAAAGTGACCCCTGTGGTGCACTCTCCACACCAGCTTTGAGTGCCCGTGAGGTGACGCCTGGTAAGCGCCCACACGGTAAAATATATCGTCATCATTACCGATGTCTACATGTGTTGTAGATACTGGCACACCCAGAAATGGGTAATATGCCGTGATGATATATTTATTTAAATTTTTAATAAAATATATTTTACTATAAATTTATTTTAAAATTTGTATAACAGACATGGAAAATATAAATGAAACAAAGATGAAAATGAACAAAAAGAAGAAATATAAATGGCAAAATATAGAACAAATAATACAAAAGCAGAAAACATATAAAATTAGACAAGCGGAATGCAAAATTTTAACTGTCAGTTAAATAAACAATATTGAATCGAATTATTGACAGTAATGATAAATCTGTCATTTAACAGTTCATTTCGTTTCAATTTTGTTTATTTAACTGACAGTTAAAATCTCAACTGGAGATTGTAAAACTGGCCCTTAGCTATTTGGCATTTTTGTTACAATTATGAATTTAATTATGAATGTAATGAATAAGTATGAATATGAATGTAATTTCCCTAAATTTAAAATAAAAACTAATAACGGTATATTTATAAATAATTACTAATTAATTTTATTTCATATATAAACTTGTAATACTGTCTTTTTATTCAGAAGGAAATCTTTTTTAAAACAATTTTTCATTTTAGGATTAAAATAATTTGTTCTTTCTTTTCCATCTCGTACATGTCTTTCTATTTCTTCGTTATAATTATCAAAATATTCAAAAAACTTGTACAATTTTCATTTTAAAGTGTCAGTTGTGAAATGTTAGGAAATGTTTAGCGATTTACGCATTGGAAAACAGATTCCTAGCTAAGTAATTCTTAAATGTATTATATTTTAATACATTACAAATGGTGGAAAGGAAATGAATTAGTTAATTCTGAATTTAGTCTTTTTTATTTTGTTTGTTATTGACTAGCAGTTAATTAATTTTTTAATGATAACGTTCTACGAGTATACTCGTATAATTCCAAGCCCAATGTACTCGTGTTTGAAATGGTACAGGCTACATGCTACAAGTGTCATACGTGGTTGAAATGTAAGATTCAAGATGAAGTAATTTGTAATATATTAGATCAACATAAAATTTATTTACATCTGCAGCTATTTGCTATTATAATAAACATCGTTCAATAACAAATTTGTTCTCCTTCGAGTGCCATTCTTAATTGAAATATCATTTCTTCTTTGACAGGTTAAATCCTTTTCATGCTTCCTATCATACAAACTTCGTTGACGGCACAAGGTCAAATGATTGATAACCGAATTAAGAATGACTTAAGTTAGCGAATGAAAAGATTCATTTGACAGCACAATGCACCGACGTGTTGAGTGTTTGTTTGTACGCGAATCGCCTAGTGTTACGTTATGTTGATAGAATAAGTGGAACGTGGAATACGGCGGATATCTGCTAGGTTATGTTAGTCTATACCAGCGAACAAAAAGTAGTTATTAGTTAAGTTAGGAAGGAGATAATCATAGTAACAAAAAACCTTTACTTTTAAAAATATATTTTCTATGATAATAAAACTATTCTAACAACTAAATAATTATATGAGGTCCTCCTTTATAGCAACAAATTAGAACAGGGGTCATTTACATTAAACAAGACCTTAAAGCCTCATTTCCACTGACTGTCCATTAGGACAGTAAGAGCTATAATTAATAACTAAGCGAAATGCGTAAAAATGTTTATTATATGACAATATTTACTACCATTTCCAGCTTTGCATTGCTTAAGAACTAAGAGCAATGCACAAGAACAAAAGATTGCAAATTTTAATCTGAACTAACAACTATCAGCCTATTTTATAATTATTAAATTTTTTATTTTCCGGTTTAGATATTATAAATCTTAAAAAAAGAAGAATTACTGCTTTAGTGGCAGTCTGCTAAACAACAAGTAATAAGGGCAAAAATTGTGACATTTCTATATACGATCTATATTTGTAATAGTAATTTACGTATAGAGGGCCGAAAGAAAAGGTTTACGCCTGCGGACGAAATTTGAAGCCCGACGCGTAACGGAGGGTTTTTATTGGTCCAAGGGTGTAAACTTCTTTCGGTCTAAGGTACGTACAACGTTTTGCGCACTACCGCAATCGAGTGAAATGTTTTTAAATTATTTTTTAAATACATGCAAAGCTTGTTGCTATATAAAAATATTACATGGCCAACCGTATTTTGTCGTTATATTATAAATAATTAAAGAAAAACTTGTAAAATTCATATAATTAAATAAAAGTTAGTATCATTACCGGGCGTTTTGGTCGGTTTTGGCTTTTTACAGCCCGGCGGGCGGTAAAACTAGCAAAAAGCCCGGCGGGCGTAATGTTCAACTTTCCGCCCTGGTAACTAAGTAGTAAGCAAACAATTTTGATGCAGTTGTAGTAAACATGCAAAATAAAATCAGATTAGTGATTTAGGGGTAAATTTTAAGTTACTACGAATAACATTTATTTGAAACATTTTTATCTTAAATTAAATGGGAAGTTTTACGCAAGGAAAAACTGATTTTTAATGTTAAAAGCCTATGGCCCGCTTTGTAATTATCACCTTGTTTTTGGGTTTTAATAAATTTTACAAAACATAAACTAAAAGTTTGTATTATTACTGTTCTATTAATTGTGTTAAAAATAAAATCTTTTAACAAATTTTTCACATGTATAGTGTGAGACAAGAATCTTATGACCTGAGGGGTAAGGGAAAGAAATGCCCAAATATTCCATAAACGCCGTCAAATAATAATTATTACAGTAACTTTGTATTTCTAATTCATTTGTGTACGCTTATGATCCTAATGGATCCGAGTGTAAACAAGATACAAACTGAAATGAATAGTAATTGCACAGATCCACTGCCGATATAAGAAAGACTGCGTAGCTTTAAAACTTATTTGGGCAACTGTTATATGTTATATTAGGTATGCGCGAAATAAATTAATTGTATTTCGTGTGGATTTAAACGCAGCGCATATATTAGACTTATTTTCCACAGTTCATCTTTCGTGTTCCACACCATACCTAAGTTTCTTCGTGTGAAATTTCAAAGTAAATACGAGTATTCTTTCCAATTTTAATTCGAAACATCTCTATCTAGTCGAAGGGCTCATCTCATAATCGCCTTCTCGTTGCTTAGCTTGGGTAGGAGGGCGTTAGTAGGGCAGAGGCATTCCTAGAGCCCGCCGTCCGAGTCTCTCGTCCGGCCGTCCGGCGATCTGACGTATGCGTGATACATGGCTGGCTCTCGTCCGTAATGGATGCCCCGCTGCGAGCCCCTGCCCCTCCGCAGCCCCGACCATCGACCCGCAGATTAAAAGGAGCCACCGCGACCCCGAATTACAACCAAAATCGGGAGACTGTTAGAAAAGATCACAGGGGGAACATTTATCGATATACTTTACATGGGAATTTTTATTTTAAAGATGAATCAAAAGGCTTATGTTGTAAAATTCTTTATTATGGACGTTTCGGGCTTAAGGAAAGCTCATCTTCAGCTATTGTTACATTAATATTAGCAAATAACAGTTTTAAAAGAAAAGTATATAATATTTCTACCTAACGGTGAATATGCAATAATAAAAAATCTTATGTGGTCAACACACTACCTCCCGCTATTTAATTTTTATTAAATACATACCTACATATTTATTTACTAACACTGCGAACTATATTAAGTTCCTTTGTATATATCTATTAATTTGCATGATCCATTTCGTTAATGTGTAGTTGTAAACTAATATTTGACACGTTGATAACGCGTGCTTATTGACAGGTGTTTGATTTATAGTGCTGCAAACATAGCAAACTTAAATCGGATCATCCTGTACATGTAATATTTATGTATGACGGCAAATATATTATTTTTACCATTAGAATCACTACAATCTCCTTAACACGATTTCATTATTAATTTTAATGTATTTGCTTCCTGACAATGACATTTGTTTAAATATGTCAAAATTGTTATTAAAATATTATGTTTTTGTTTGACGAATAGGCAAGATGATGTACAAAAATAAATTATTTTATTTTATATTTAAAGTTATTTACTAAATGCATCTATTAAAAAAAAATGTACTTTTTTCATTAAAATGGATTTATAAAGTATGTCTTTCTTTAACACAATAAAAGTGTTACACTTTTAATGCAGACGTAAAAAAAAAATTGTATACAACTGTCATATTCCTATTCATAAAATACGTGTATATTTTTTACACTTGTTGCATAAATAACTACACTGCTTAACATTTGAACTGGTACACTTATATAAAATGCAGTAAAAGTAAACAACCCTTCTTAGGCGTTTGGCATGACTTCCTACATGGTCAGGGCTGTGTTTCAATATGCAAACAAATGCCTATCAAATAACATTCGCGATTCAATTGTTGTTTATCTGTCATAAGTGCAGTTAATGAGATCGCGGACGCTTATACTTTATCAAGTTTTAAGAGAATTTTTGCGAATTTCTCACGCATTATTAATCTTTAACAGCCCGATTCACAAAAAAGTTTAAGCTAATCCTCATTTTTGGATTAGTGAATTCTATTCTATTCCGGTATTTAAAATTTAATTTTCTTGATATTATCAATAAAGGTTACTAGGAATACATTAGACTATATTTTAAGATATAAACTGTCAAAATTAAAGTAGAATTCAAAATCCAAAAATTAGGATTAGCTTAAACTTTTTTGTGAACCGGGCTATAAGTGTTTGGTTATCATTTCTTTCCAGAGCAAACTTTTCTGTAATACTAAAATGAAGATTTTGTTATTTTTCTATTAAAACATTTGAAATTCGTTATTTAAGTTTTATTCTTTTAATTCTTCGCCCTAAAAGTGTTTCCAAAACCATATACTATCAATTAAGCAAGAAGGTGTTGCTCAAAAAGTAGTAAATTGTTATTTATATACTATGTTCTTGTAAGAGTACCAGTTTAAATGTTGAGCAGTGAATTAAAATGTCACATAGTTATAAAATTGTCGCTTTAGGTCTTTATAAAACATATGGCAAAATAATATATTAATGATTATGTTACATAATAAATATAACGGATACAATAATATTATTCTTGTTATAAATTTATGATCCGCATGCATGGTCGAATTAATAATCCTAATGCCAGTAATTATTTATTTATATATTGCTGAAAAAATGATAAATAACATATTTACGGCGAAGTCTTACCGATGACATATTTATATTTTGATAAAGAGACTAAATTTATAGTATATTATTTTCCGTGTATACGAACCATGCACTGGCAATGTAAAATAATTATTGAAAATATATAGTAATTTAGTATTATCAGCCTAGCGGTAATATATAGTTGTTGCAGTTATTTTTTCTCTGCATTATTAGATGTTTATCTATAAATAATGTAGAAAATTTCCATATTTTGCTGGCAGTAATCCGTGCGTCAAGATTGCTACAAGTTACGTGCTTAGAAAATTAATTTAGAATAGGAAGCAACTTCGCGCATAATAAATTAATTTTACTACATTTTAATAGGCTATAAAAGACTCAATACGATAAAAACAAAACGAGCCACAAGCTTATCATCGCCAGCTCGAACAGAGCCATACGATACACAATAAAACCCATGAGAAACAAGTCGGTATAGGTCCGGACATTCTTGCGTACGATACGATGCGACCGAGATATTGAGATAACCCCAAACTTTTGGTTTCAAAATTATATAGATATCCATGAGCTATTTAGATTTTTTAGTACTATTTTTATTATAGGTAAATCTAAAAGGCATAACCTGTCTGTCGAGTTAATTTAAAATTCTATTTAATTTAAGGATGCGAATAAAATGCTATAAAGGAAATTAATAAATGCTAAAAAAATGTTAATAGGATAAGATATACATACAAGAAATTAATACCTGACAAATTAGAAAATAATTAAATTTGTTATGAAAATAATGATTTTTTGTTATATAGAAAATTGATTTTCCAATACCGGAAGTCTATTTGAAAACTGTTATATAGGGAATAAAAAGTTGAAGTTTTTATTTTATTGTAGTTAGTAATCTATTAATTTTAGAAAAAAACGTTTCAAATAGAGGTTATAGATAATAGGGAGTTATTGCAACTTCTAAGATGAAAGAACGCAAACGTTAATCTTATGTAGAAAACACTTTATTTTAGAAATAAAGGACTTTCAATTTCAATGTTTACCGCATTTAATTAGTATATTCACGCTAACGTTAACGCTAAAAGCAACACAAACAAGGTTACATCCACACTTTTCACTGAAACATAACCTCAAATGATACAGAACGTGTGACTTTAAACGCTCGCTATTCCATTGCACATAACGTGTCTCCATATTAATATAACGTGAACTTTATTAGTACGCATGCGCACTCGGGCTGTCACGTGACTTTAAAGTGCACATTATTTTTGCGTTGAAGCTGCAATAACTCTCTAATAAAACTGTACACCGTAATCACTAATCATATTATATTTCGCACATTTTGTAACTTAGTAATCTGCAAAACCGGACTTAATATATAAATATTCCTAATTTTTAGTTATAGTCAAGGAAAATGGACGTAAAATTGCAAATAAATGCATGATGTTTGAACTGTCAGAATAATACTATTGAAATATTTGCAGATTCTTCTCTAAATAACAACATTATTTTTATAAACAAAAAAAAAATAGTAATTAATAATTATGAAATTTCTTTTCATAACACAATTAGGCAATCCAACATGACGTCGTAAGCAGAGAACAGATGTGATTTTAACCTCACTTTTGAATTTTTACAAAAATTATTTAATTATATATTTTTGCATGGCTACATCATTGGATGTATACGCAATTTATTTCTGACAGCTGCCCTTTGCTAAATTCATTTTTTATGGATTGGTCTATTAAAATAAATTGTAGTACCTGACATAATAAACAAGTTTTGACAGTAGTGTCAGTTTTACTTATTATTGGCCGCTTTCAGAACGTCGAAGGTTACCGAACCCAATGAATGGACCAATCGCATTCATTCTTTCATTGCGTTCGGTAAATTCCGGCGCTCAGTGCTGTGACGTCGTGAACGCGGCCATGCATTTATGGCTATCACTAAAAAGGGTTATTTACTAACCGCTTTTGAAAAGCCAATTGTCACAATGGCCAAATTCTAATCTTATTTATATTCAATCCTGGTAAAAAATCTTCTCTTCGTCTAATTCTTGATGAAAATAAACACTGGATATAAACAAACTATCTCCGTCTCTGTTTGTGCGTGCTTTTTCGCACTCACGCACACATCACGCACGCAGGGCACGTCTCACGCGTGGCGTCATTCGCTTCTCGACGCCTCCATCGACGCTATAGAGTAGACGTCGACATCACCACATTGATTTGAATCGGTAATTTGCTATATAGCGTGATGGCCAGAAAACCGAACCACATTACGTGAGTGTAAGGATTAAATTGAATAAGGCCACATAAATTAAATTTACAATTTTGATTATATTAGTTGAAACTTACGAGTAGATACGCTAATAACAAATTATTAATTTTTTAATGAAAAGTATGTTTGAGACAAAAATTATTTTTCATTTAACGTTGCTTGAAAACCGTATCGGTAAACGTTAAAAAGAACCCTATCGTACAATAAAATAATAGTATTTTGGTGTATGAAGAATGTGTGGCTAAGAAAAGTGTTGTTAAGGGATTAAGTTTATAAAAGGTTCAAATAAAGCACACTGTCTTTTTGATTTAAAATGCTTTTATTGACAATGTGTGTGAGATGGTTTTTTCACTTGGAGAGAACGGCTTGTAAAACGCATTTATGCTAGTAAAGTTGAGGGTGTTCGATTGCGTGGCCGTCCAGTGAGTAAGGGGATGGATGTGATCTGTAGTGTTTTAAAGGAGCGTAAGTTTTCGAGTGAAAAGAGAAGAAGAACATGTATGAATACAATTATGAATGTGGCTGAGGCGAAAGAAGTGTTCCTGGATGGGAATGTGTGGCGAAGGATAATTATTTCGTAACTATCATGGTGTGAAGATGTATGGTTAGTAAGAATGTTCTTAAGAGAAGGGAGTGACTCAGCTGAACTCTTATGGACGAGGTGAACGAAGTGTATTTAGACAGGAACGTGTAGCGATTGTGATTGTTGTTGTGATTGAATGGGGGATTACGGCTCAATCGAATTAAAGGAAAATAGTAAAAAAATACGAATGTATATGCTGAGTAAAGAAAATATTATTAAAAAATGAAATGGTGTAATTGAGATATTTCGGAAATAAAGGGTTTTTTGTTATAACGCTTCGACATTAATATGAAAATATTTTGATTGGCGACCGAGAAACCGCCTATACATGTATTACAAATAGCGTGTTAGGAGGTGGGATTACTACCAATGGAAGTTAAGAAATTCAAATTCGAAAGGAGGGGCTAACATTCTTGTACTACAGTTTCCAAACAGTTTTTATTTTAACATAAATTTATTGCATTAAACTTAATAATTTAAATACACCTGTAATTATAAAGTATGTATACTTATACAGTGTTATAATATTCATTTATTTTTATGTAAATATAACTTAAAATAGCATATATTTCAAGAACATTTAGGTCCATGATGAAAACAGTTTGATATAAAAACACATAAATGTGACGTCACGTCAATCTTTTCAAAATTTGGGAGACCATAACTCGCTTATTAATAGGAATTTTTTCACCGGATTTTCATCAATAGTCTTAGTTTTCCTAATATTTTCAGATGAAATTATAAAAAAAAAAAATGGTGTAATCCCCCATTATTGTGATCCGGATGCGGTTATTCGCTACCGAAAATCGGTCACTTTAATATGTTCTTATGTACGAATAAATGCGATTATGATTGTGGGCGAGGCGAAAGAAGAATTTTGTTACAGAATGGAGTCAGCTGAGCTGTTACTTTTATTCTTATCCATTTTCTTATTGTTGTTACTATTGTTTTCGGGTTTTTTCTAACCCACAAGGTGGGACAAGCGTGATTTTTTTAAAACAAAGTGTAATGTATTAGAAAGTATTTTTAATTTGAGTCTCTGAGGTTGCTTATCAAACGTCATCTCATGGACAAAAAGAGTACTTGACGCAATTACTATAAAAATTCACAGGAAATATTCCGGTTTTGAATCTGCTGCGCAACATTCTAATAAAGTTAATCGTTTACATCCTTCGCAAATTAATTTAAAATTAATAAGGCTGTGTAAGTAGCGTGACTACTTGTATTGTCTGTAAGTGAATTTTAATATGCGTTGAGTGATTAAAATAATAAGCGCGTCTTCGCACGACCACCGGCGTGGCCTGGTTGGCTGCGACCTGAGACGCCGATAGCATCTCGAAGGGTTAGCGATGATTCGCGACTTTGCGCGGTAATTGTACCGTCGTGCTACCACCGACGCAACCCACAAGGAGGAAATTACAGCCAGAGAGGTAAACGCTCGACGAAATTGAAGACTATGAGGAATGTTCACACAGCAAACAAAGAAGAGAAACAGGCATAGGCAAGGCATGAACATTTTAAATTACTAAACGGGTAATCATAGTGCGGTATATAAGGGAAATATATTCAAATAAAAGCTGTAAGTGCTTTAGAAAATCATGACGCTTTTCATTTATCCATTGTTAAAAGTACCTGTATGCTTGTATGCCTGTGTCATAAAATTACGGGTATGTAATACCAGGGTTGTTGTAATTTTGCCCGACCCAAAAAAAAAAACCCAAAAAACCCATCTAAAAACCCACTTTTATGAAATCATATTTTATTAATTAAATATGGCACATACTTATATGGTACACACATATATACATAAATTTTTGTCACCGGCAACATTTTACAACCAGTTTCATTTTGTGTACTTCGTGTTTGATCATTTTTACTATATTTTTCATTGCTGTGCGAACTGAACACAGTGTTTCTTTTATATTTGAACAACTCCATCCTGGTGTCAGCATTTTCATTTTTTTTTTTTTTTTTTTTTTGAGTTGTGTATTAAACATACTATTAGTTGTGACACTTGGATCTAATTCTTGTACACATTTGCATTGCACAGACTTTAACTATTAATATTAATTCGTGTACGCATGTACACTCTCTAGTTAATTTATCGTTTATTACATTACAGTCTTAAAAAAAAAATAATAATAATATCTATAATCTATTACGCCGACTTTTGTATGTGTATTAAGATAATTTATAAAACTAAAGTTAAAATGATACATACTATATTTCGATGTTTATCAATAAAACCCGCTTTTATTTAATAAAACCCGGATTTTTTTCAACCCTGTGTAATACTAGCCAAAATAATTAAAAAAATGATCATGGATCCGATCTTGAACTGTTTTCGAAAAAATAAATATAAATTTAATTTAATTTCTGGGTGTGCCAGTATCTACAACACATGTAGACATCGGTAATGATGACGATATATTTTACCGTGTGGGCGCTTACCAGGCGTCACCTCACTGGCACTCATAGCTGGTGTGGAGAGTGCACCACAGGGGTCACATTTGTGCCATTTAAAATTGGAAATATTTGGCGTTAGTCGGGATCGAACCTGGTTTCCCAGGTTCGCGACCTGACACTCAGGTACGCGGCCACGGGACTCCATAAAAAGAAGGAAAAGATGTCATTTTATATTAGAAGCGAAGAAAAACTGACAAAGATAGTGACTGAACAAAATTCTGTCTATTGGGCTTCCAAATTATCAAGAGATGGCGCTGACGTCAAACTTCAAAATTCAAACGAATGGTACATTTTTCGCTGGCTTTCGTAAGAGTATAATTGGCGTGCGACTAATTTTCGTAGTTTTTAATTTAATTTCGGATTTAGTATAGTGTTTTTTTTGTTAATTTCGGTAGAATTGAGTTTGATCTTTCTTGTAGTAACAATTAGTGATAGTTTTAATAATATTTTAGTTAATAGGGTTAATTTTAGTATTTGTAGGTTAAGAGTATTTTAGTCATATTTTAATTAACAGTATATTAGTTTTTTTAATAAAAAAAAACATTTGATTTCCTTTATTTAGATTGTATTTCATTGCCGTAGTTATACAAATATTAATTTCCATCTACTTAGCTTTACTTTTATTTAACTGTTTTTCTTTCATAATGAACAATTTGCTTTGCTTAGATTTAGATACTATTTGTAGATTTGGGAATTGTAGTGTATCATCTAGAAATATGGTGGAAGGCCAGCAAGTAATAAATAGTGGCCACATTATATTATGTGGTAAATATTTTAGGAGAAAACTCCATCGTAACTTTAACCTATAAATTGCATATCTCCTAATTTGTTCATTAATTTTTTAAAAATCAAAAACTTACCTGTTATATTAGCAGTAATTCAGATCCTACTAAGAATAAAACAATAATAGCCGAAGATAAAAGCGTATTAAAATTCGTATACAAGTAAATAAAATCCCTGAATAAAACATCCACCTCTGTACATGTACACTTCACTCAGTTCAGAAATCTGCCACCAGTGGTGCATTGTAATTTTGGAAGCCCAATACCAATAAATAGACTATAAAAATACAGTAAAATTTAATGTGAAATATTTCTCTCAGTTTCTAATAGTTAAGAAGTTATTTGAAAATTACATATTGGTTAAGGTCCCCACAACATTTTACTTAGTGTGTCTGGTTTAAGATTGCAAAGGTGTTCGGAGCTTGACGAGAGCGGTTTACGCAGCAACATTTTAAGGTTAAATACGAATCTAAGTTTTATTTTCATAAAATAATAGTAATCAAAACATTCATACATATCATTTGGAGATGGAACATTTAAGGACTATTTTGATCAGACATGCGAAATTGCATGAATAATAAAATATTTTTTACAGTTATTGGCATGTTGAGAGATGATGTGTCTTTTATGTTTATAATAACTTTTTTACTTTATATTATTAGTTTTTTACAATTATATTTATATTCATTTTTTTTTTTCACTTACCTATATTCAATTTAGCTAGCCTAAGTACACAAATTCAGAAGAAAATTTGCAATAACATAATATTGGGACAGTTTGAAATTCATTTGCGTTTGCGCCAATCACAAGCCGGGAAATATTGTCCCTAAACAGTAAAATTTTTGAAAGAAGTCCGATCAAGGCTATCTACGAATTGTATCTATGAATTAAGATTTTGTGCTGTCAAATTTAGTAGTGTGTTTTACTTAGTTTTTATGAGGGTATATAATATCTTGCGTACCTCATAAAAACTATGTAAACGACACTACTAAATTTGACAGCATAATATCTTAATTCATAAATGCAATTCGTAGATGGTCTTGATCGGACTTCTTTTAAAAATTTTACTGTACCTTACTACACTGCTTTCTTACACCAGACACTAGTAGACTAGAAACACTCTTTAAATAGAATCGGCCAAAAATATATGACCTTTATATTTTTCAACATAACTTTAATTAAAATTAGTCATAAATGCGCTCAAAATTTAATAGTATATGCATACAGTATATTAGTATTAGTAGTTACGCATTGGATCGTCGAAATATCGGATTACCAAAACTCGAATCTCCGTCTTAAAACTTTTCTTAGATTTTCTTCTTGGCAATAAAAAGAATAAATAAATATTACCCATTACTGCGTGTACGCAGATATCGGTAATGATGATGACATATTTGTACCATGCGGGCGTTTACCGGGTGTCTCCTCATGGGCACTCATTGCTAGCGTGGAGAGGGCACCACATGGGTCACTTTTCGAAATAATATTGGCGTCGGTCGGAATCGATCCCGGATTCCTAGATTCGCGACCGACACGGCCACGAGATCCCATGTGTCGTATATTTATCATAATTTTGGGTAAGCGTTCTCCACCTTTTGCGTGTAAATATTAATAAAAACGATGAAATATATTATTTGTAAAATCTAGAATTTGCTGCTATGCAATATAAGGGCAAGGTTACATCGTGATGTTGTGGTTTTACAGATTGTTACAATGTAATAGTTATATCGTGGCGGTATTATTACTGAATTTAAAATTAAAATTACGGTACAGACTCTTTAATCCCAACGAATTCAGCCATGAGCTCGAAGGGATGCCTTCGAATTATTGATATTTTCAAATTATTGGATAGTAGCTTAGTGTTCTCAAAAATGCCGTAATAATAACAGACAATGCTCATGAAAAATACTGTTATTTAAAAAAAATTAAAATATAGGTTCGCACATAATATACATTCATACGTGTATGTAATTTTGAATTTTGTTCAAATTTAAATATATTTTTTGTTCGATTTCCAATTTTTTTTTCTAATTTCTTTTGGTTATTATTGATTATTTTATATTATTATCAATATTGTAGTATATTTTGATTTCTAGACGATTTGGGTACATATTTGTCTACATGTTTAATGAATTCGAGTTAAAATATTATCAAGAGAAAAATATTAAGCTTCATAAATTTTAAACAGTTACGATGTTCAATTATTATTATAAGAATTTTTACGCACAACTGCATGAAAATTGTATGTTTCCATCTTAGTTACCATGGCGGAAACTGAAAAATTACACTCTGCGGGCGGTAAAGTAGTACCTGCGGGCTGTAAAGTAGAGCAAAAGCCCAGCGGGCGTTAAACAAGACGTCAAAAATACAATTGTGATATTGGAAATATAACCAACACTCTAATTTTTTTTTAAGTAATACCATTTCTACTAAAGCTTTACAAGTTTTCTTTAGAATTGCTTGAGGAATTTCTTCAGAAATTGCCTCCAAGCTTGAAGCTTGACATTTTGAAAAAAAATCGCTATAGCAATTAGTTATAATGCAACGCATCGCCTTATTGTTTTATAACATAGCCAACTGGCCACGTAATATTTTTCCATAGTAACAAGCTTTAAATGTATTTTAAAAATTATTTAAAAACATATAATTTGTGTGTGTGAGTAGTGCGTAAAAAGTTTTCCGTACCTCATACCCAAAAAATTTTATACCTTTGGACGAATAAAAATCCTCAGCTACTTGTGTTGTTTTAAATTTCGTCCGCAGGCATAAATCTTTTCTTTCGGCCCTCTATACGTAAATAACTATTATGTCTTTTAAGAACTGAATTTTTAAAAAATGTCAACTCATCACGAAACATACATTAGGTATTTTGAAATTAATTATTGAAATTTGTGTAACAATTTGAAAAAGTCATGTGATCTGAAACAAAATTCATATAATTCTAATCTTTTTACTTAATTATTTACGAATATAACAATAAATTATTTTTTTTATGAAAATTATTGCTTAAAGTTTCTGAAATTTAATCTATAGGTAACTAAAATCACTAAAGGCGCATGTTACAATGTTACAAAGTTATGTACAAATGTATTGTGTAACTTAAAAAAAAACAGTTTTTTAGGACACCCGCCCTTAATGTTTTCAGGCACAGAAATAAAATATGTATATAAAGAATTAATGTAAAAATGTTTGTCACATTAGATTTTTAGGTAGCTAATTATTTTCAGTATACTTTTATTATTGGGTATTAAAATCTAATTCTGCTTTGATAAAAATACGCTTAGCATATATACTTCTGGCATCAGCAAAAGGTTGTTAACATTATTTTTGTTAAAATTATCAGGCAAAATTTTCACAAATTATTTGGTGGTCTTTGGAATTCTTCTCGTTCGGATTAGTGGGCGCTCTGATTAGAGTGTGTGCGGTTTGAAAAGTGTACCTACAGTGTAGTACATATGTAGTAATTAATGTGGATGTACATATTATTTTAATGGCAGTCCACGTTAGCTTGCAGCTAAAATAAACAGAGTTTAAAGGATATATAAAAGTTAGAAATAATAATACATTGTTACCTGCACTCATGGCATGCACCTGCAGATTACGGATAAAATTTATCCCATTATACTTATTTTCAATAATTACAAATTTAGTAAAAAGATAAAAAATCCGCAAGGTTACACTTCCAGTTTAAGTGCAAATTATAGCAATCATCCGGCCATTTTTCTACATTAAAACTCGCTATTCATAGGCGAACCGTGGAAGAATTTTCCATTAAATTCAATTTCCAAAGAAAATAATAAACAGCAGTTCGCAAAACACCGGTCATCCAACACGTATTTAAATTAATCGCCAAGATGAAGACCCAAACGGACCGCCACGGTACTTTGACCGCCAGAAAACAGGACATTCATCAGGAGTAACAAGAAGTTTCAACATTTTAAAACACCCAAACAAAAAAAAAATGCTTTCATGGTGTTTCAAAATATTAAGTAGATATTCCGTAGCTATTACGTGATATGGGGTGTACCTATTCTATATCTTGTCATGTTAATTTTAACATTCTGTTTAAAAATTTTATCTAGAACAATACCAGACATTATTTCTACAGTCTATATACAAAGTAGGCATTTGCTCTCTCTTTTGTCAACGCAAAATGTCACTTTGCCGCTCATGTGCAATAAAGTAGAAAGAATGCTAACTGTTTGAATTTCTAATTATAAAATGTTGAGAAATGTCTCTTGTCTACATTATTAATGGGAACGTTTTGGAAGGAATTAAAGGCGCTGTAGTTACTTACACATTTACCACCTCCACAAGTCAATCTGATATATGACTGCTCTGTTGGTATATTACATAACCAAACAAAATGACGTACTGTTGTACCTACACAGAATTCAGAAATAAAATAGGGCATTCATTTACAAAAACGAAAGTAAAAAAATGCTTAGATTAAATAGCTGATGTGGCCAACACAAAACCTCCCGCTATTTAATTTTTATTAATTTAAATACATACCTATTTACTAAAGCTGCAAACTGTTCCATTGCAGAAAACTATTGCTTTATTTACTATTTTCTTTTTAAAATGTCACTATTATTAATTTGAAGTGATAAATTTTCTGGCAGTGACATTTACTGTCAGTTACATTCATTTGTAAAATGAACTGTGTAACAAAGGAATAGTTTTTATCTTAGGCTTCGCGACTAATAAAAAAAATTATTTTTAAATTTATCTGTAAAATATATAGAAAAAGTATTAATGTATTCCTGTTGAAAATTCAATAATCTTTAATTTTCATAAAACATAAAATTCGAAAAAATGGCATTTAATGGTATTTTTTGAAAAAAAAAAAACCACTATGAGCTTCAGGTAAAGTATCATATCCGGTTATCCGATTTACGCCAAAATCTAATGGCTTCTTTTCATATTAGAATAGGATAGAAATACAAGGTTTCAGAATTTTCTGAATGATAGTATTTGAGTTAGAGCGAAGACAAAATCCATACACATACACACATACAGACATCATCGTAAAAATGGATTCTAGGGACCTTAGAACGTGGTCATTTACTAAAATCTCGATATGAGATTTTTAGCACGATCCCTATACCTCCCTTACCAAGGGTAGTGGGAGGTAAAAATATAATTGTTATTTATTGAGTAGTACTGTAAGTACAAAGTGAACATTTTATTATTTTTTGTAATGATGGAGGACCCTATTGTGGCGACTGTAGAAAAAAATCTTGTGTGTGTCTTGAGCTCAAATGGATATTGTCGATTGAGAGGTAGGAACGCGGCATTCTCTCGAATTTTAATTTATCGTTATTTTCCCGTGACCGCGTGCCTGATATTTCCAATTTTAAATGGCACAAAAGTGACCCCTGTGGTGCACCCTCCACGCCAGCAATGAGTGCCCTTGAGGTGACGCCTGGTAAGTGCCCGCACGGTACAAATAGGTCATCATCATTACCGATATCTGCGATAAAGCTCTGCGATAAAGCAGATTGTGGCACACTCAGAAATGGGTAATATACCTTGATGATATATTTATTTATTTATTTATTTATATATACCAACAGAGTAGTCATATATCAGATTGATATTTTGCGCACTTGATACCCAAATAGCGATTCTATTTACAAAATATGACAGGTTGTTAAAATTAACGTTATAGTAATACACCTCATTTTAAAACCTTGGACAATATTAAATATGAAAATTACGATATCTAGACAATATTTTAAAGCGCATTTTTTCCTAATTGTTATTTAATTTTCGTCCGTTATCATCTTTTAAAACAGTAGCAAAAACCCTGATAAAACCCAACTCGAAAGTTCACATCAGGTAGGCTTGTATAACCGAGCGGCCCGATTGTGTGGCAAGGGGTGTGAGATGCAAAGGGCAGTGTAGGGGTTGCCGGTACGGCGGCCATTATATAGAGAAGGGAGCCACAAATGAAGATCTTTTTTTAGTTATGCCCAGCCGGACAATGTTGCCACGTTTACAGATTTCATCACATCAGATTATCTCCGCCAAAGTGAAAGAGAGTGAAAAAATTAACAGTTGTTGTTTTCATATGTTTAATTTTTACAGATAAAAAAATAATATTTCAGATACACAAATTTGCTTTTACTTAAGTAGTATGTAGGGGTATATTTTGTCTTTAATTTGTCATACTAATTTTAACATTGTGTTTAAATTTTTCGCGAATAACCAGTAGCAGACATTGAATAAAAAAAATAATAAAAAATAAAAAAAAATCATAGCAAATGAATTGTACTAAAATAAATACGTTTTTTTTCAATGCAACGAGGGATAGTAAGGGATTAAATACATGCACATTCATACGAGTATATTTGAAGAATTGGCAAATTAATATGTTCATAGGCCTAACCACGGCCTAACAGATCATCTACGTTTTTTAAGTTTGTGTTTATTTTATTTATTCATAATACAAATCAACAATAGTAAAAAATCTGATGTGGCTAACGCAATACTTCCCGTTATTTAATTTTTATTAATTTAAATGCATACCTACATATTTATTAATGCTGCAAACTATATTACGTTCCTTTTGCACTATTGCTTTATTTACTATTTTCTTTTTAAAATGTCACCATTATTAACTTGAATTGGTTAGTTTTTTTGACAGTGACATTTATCTGTCAATTACATACATATGAAATGTGAACTGTGTAATGAAGGAATTGTGTTTATCTTTAAAACACAGGCTCTGAGATTTATAAAAAAGAATATTTTTTTTATTTATCTGTAAAATAAATAGAAAACGTATTAATGTGTAGGTATCTGAAAATTAATAATCTTTAATATTTATAATGATATGAAATGCAAAAAAATTACATTTAATGGTATTTTTGAAGAAAAACCATCATGATCTTTAAGTAAAGTGCCATTTCCACTTATTCGATTTACTCCAAAATCTAACGGTTTCTTTCTATATCAGAATAGGGTCGAAACACAAGGATTCAGAATTTTTTGAATTATAGTATACACATACACACATACAGACATTATCGTGAAAATGTTAAAATATGATTCTAGGGACCTTAAAACGTAGTCATTTACTAAAATCTCGATATGCGATTTTTAGCACGATCCCTATATCTCCCTTACCAAGGGTAGCGAGAGGTAAAAACATTCCTGATATTATTACAAAATCATCTTATTCATTAGCGTCTAACAAATTCATGGCTCTGAAAATAAAATTGTAATCTAAAATTTGTGCTGATAACTGGTGAAACATCAAATGACAAGCAGTGACAAGTCACGTGATCGATGCTGATTGGTCAAATCTAGAATTTCAAAATCGAACATAAACCAGAGAGAAAATTGTAAATTTTAAATCAAAATTTCTAATTGTAAATTACATTCATCATAAACCAGCCTTAAAACTTACAGATTTGTACAGAATATACTTTATTATCTCCAAACCCATTGTGAAAATAGTAAAATCGTATTCTTGGGACCCTAATACGTCTTTATTACCTCCCGCTACCCTTGGTAAGGGAGGTATAGACATCGTGCTAAAAATCACTTATCGAGATTTTAGTAAATGAGCACGTGTTAAGGTCCCTAGAATCCAAATTTAACATTTTCACGATGATGTCTGAATGTGTGTATGTGTGTGTGTATGTATGTGTGTGTGTATGTATGTGTGTGTGTGTGTATGTGTAGGGATTTTGTCTTCGCTCTAACTCAAATACTATCATTTAGAAAATTCTGAAACCTTGTATTTATACCATATTCTAATATGAAAAGTAACCATTAGATTTTGGTGTAAATGGGATAACCGGAAATGGCACTTTACTAGAAGCTCATAATGGTTTTTCTTCAAAAAATACCATTAAATGCCATTTTTTTTAGATTTTGTCGTTATGAAAATTAAAGATTATTGAATTTTCTACAGGAATACATTAATACTTTTTCTATATACTTTACAGATAAATATAAAATTATTTTTTTTTTTTACAAGTCCCGAAGCCTAAGAAAAACACAATTCCTTTGTTACACAGTTCATATTTCAAATGAATGTAACTGACAGTAACTGTCACTGTCAAAAAACTAATCACTTCAAATTAATAATAGTGACATTTTAAAAAGAAAATAGTAAATAAAGCAACAGTTTTATGCAATGGAATAGTATGTATTTAAATGATTAAAATTTAAATAGCGGGAGGTTTTGTGTTGGCCACATCAGATTTTTTATTAAAAACATCGATTTTTTTTACCAAAGACCCTTATTCTATAACTCCGTCGATAATACTTTTTGACAAATAGAAACAAATGTATCATCTGTCAGTTTTATTTTTATTCAGTGTCTGCTGTAATTATTGGCTACAATTTCTTATTGATCGATAAAAGTTATCGATTGTGTTGCAGAATATGGGTGAATATCATCCTTAGCTATAGGTGACGGAAGGTAAAAATTAAAGAATCTATCCACTCGAATATTTTTTTAGTGTCCTCGTCTCCTTGGCGTAAATGAATTCAGGGGCATGAAAGTGACGTTAAAAACCCACCCCATAAGTCAAAATTGAAAGCCTAACGGTAGTTCCCTCAGTGCAACGACCGAGCATCCGAACTACTGTAGACACAGCGTAGGGGATGTACTACAAACTACATACAGCATAGAACATACAACACGCAATAGTCAATGAGAGTTGCTTTGCTATGAGGATAGCGTGGCAAATGCGTTGTCGAGGTCAAGACAAGGCTTCCGTGTAGTTTTTTCTTGGGTCATCGACAGGACAGGTAAAATACACAAGGAAGCAAGGACACTAGTTTTTGCAAACACGAGAAAATATTTTACAGCCTACGGAAAGTGCTGCGCAGCAAAATATATATCTGATACATGAATTTGAAATAGTTTCCTATTGTACCGAAGTGTAAACTCCAGAATGAATTATGGTACACTACGAATAATTACATTACCATAGAAATTTCAGGAATTTCAGTAGAAGTTCAAGAATTATTTAGGCATTATTATCTTACAATCTTACAATATCAGAAAAATATGAATATTGTTATGTCGCCACCATTTTTTTTATGACACGGCATTAGTTCAGTATTCTCATAAGTTCCTTTACGCACAACTACATGAAAATTGTTTAATAATAAATGTACAACAAAGTACAATACCATTGCGACACTTGGTGAAACTGGTCTAATATGATACATAAAAAATCTATTGTGGCCAGCACAAAACCTTCCGTCAATTCGATGTATTTTGTACAAATCCGATACCAAAAGTTCCTTGGAAAAGATTCTATATATCCTGTAAAATTGTAACACGAACACACTATTTTTTATAAATTCCATATTGCAATTCCTTTGAAAAGATTCTATAAATCCAATATAATTATAACACGAATGTACATTCTGTAAATTGCACTTCACACTTCCTCATTGCTATCCAACGCATCTTCTTCACACAGTTCTTCCTCTCTCAAATATTCTGCAACATAGTCCTTCCATCTTCTCTTTGGCCTTCCTCGCACTCCCGGCATTGAAATTGCAAGTCACTTGCGAGGGACACTCTGTCACTTATGTTATTTTCTGATCTTATACTTTCCACTTTGGTTTTGCATTTCACACTGACATCTGTCAATTAGATTTTTGAAAGTTAACCTCTCTTAATATATCTATAACTCTATATCTATTGAATATGAATGACAATGTGTAATCAAATCGTACAGAGAATAAGATTTTCTTTCATTTTAATGATCATAAAATGTCGAAAATTGATATTTAACTGCGTTAAGAACTTCAAATAATGGTACTTCCGGTTGACCATTTATAACCAATATCTAATCAGCTCTTCATATGGTTGTAGTGAACAGGAATATGAAAGAATCATAATTTTTAGAATTGTAGTTTTGGAGTTTTCGTCGGAGAAAAAATTGTCTCACACACACACACACACACACACACACACACACACACACACACACACACGGACACGGACACACATACACACATACAGACATCAATGTATAATTAGTAAAATCGTATTCTAGAGATCTTAAAACGTGCTTATTCATTAAAAATTTGTACGTAAAATGACAAAAATATGTGCAAGAAGAACGAACTAAACAATCCTGATGAATAAGTGTGAGACGAAACACATTATTTTGAGAGTTCTTTACGATAACTTTAATGTCCGAGGTTAGCAACATTGAATATCAGACTGACAGATTATATGTATACCTAACCTATAAATAAGTATTCCATACATTTTAACAATTTTTCGATTTCAAATAAAATTTAATATGAACCTCGGCACTGATGGTTTATTTGACGAGGTACATAAATAACTATTTTCTATGTCTGTTATCTGCCATCTCAAACGAACAACTATCTAATAGAACAGGGAATGTGGATCTATTTTTATTCAATTGCTTTCAATTATTCAATTCCCGATCTAATTGTTGTTAATTATCTCTATTAAGACTTTCATATCCTGTATTTTTCTATGAAACAGAAATTAAGCAAAAGAATGTGCTTGTCATATTACAGAACAAGACTTTATTCCGCATTCCTCCTCGTTGGTGTTGGTATAATCGCGGAAACTTTTATTAACTTCAAAATGCGGTGCATTTCGACAAGTACGACTACAATCCTATACGTGTTAATCATTTTATCTGTGGCTTGTTACTAGAGGAGATAAAATTTTATTGTTGCAATGAATGTCATTTGCTAATGAATACTCGGAAACAAGACGCGCCTAACGTGTAAAAAGAGAACAAAAAATTTGAATTCTTTCACGCACTGTCACACCTGGATGTTGGAAAAATGAAATGCCCTTGTCGACACGCAAAGAAAAGAACGAAAATATGAAAAGATATGACCTTCTGCGAAACTGCAGTTTTTAAAAAGATAAATAACAATAAGGAAATAAAAACTAGCAGTAACAACGACCCTTAGATGGTCAAGGCCTCAAATATCTTACAAATTTGTCTCCAAATACTTGCTAAACTAAAAATTGTTATAAAACAATGTTATATCATAATTAAGAATTTACTTCTCGATGTTCGGTTGCAGAAACGTTAATCAACACCTTGTTCAATCAGCGGTTCATGCAACAAATTTTTTGACAGCAATGATTTATTTGTGATAAGAACAAGGAAACTGATTCGAATTTGTTCGTTTTGATTAACCATTGATTGAACAAGGCATTGATTATCGTTTCTGCAACCGGACATTAGTTTAACAAGAGTATGTACTGTTAGTCGTTATTACTTAATCCGTGATTATCATTTTAAACATGTGAGAACAAGAACTGTTCTATGCAACAATAATCACAATTGCGGCTTACCGTATCTGTGGAAATAAAGGAAACCACAACG
Organism: Ophonus ardosiacus; assembly: GCA_943142095.1. NCBI lineage: Eukaryota > Metazoa > Arthropoda > Insecta > Coleoptera > Carabidae > Ophonus > Ophonus ardosiacus. The sequence continues at coordinate 56,254,483 of OW964824.1, forward strand.
AAACTAAAAAAAAATCAAATATTTCATTCAGTACTCAATTACCTGTTATTTTCATTTTTTTTATATATAAAACTCGTAGTGATGATCATAATTAATTATTAATTAGGCAGTTATATTTTTTCTAAAATTTTATGACGTAGATATTAACCTCATTTTGTTCGCAAACATCAGTGCTTCAATTTAACCGCCCTTTATTTTTGTGAATTTCAAAAAAATTATTTTTGTAATAAAATTAGTATAATTATGAAATAGGAGTAATGTTAATGTGAATATAATAGTTAATTTTCTGATTTTTATTACCCTAATATCAAAATAAAAGTTAAATGCATTTAAATCGACCCATGTTTGTGACGTGCTGGACACTGGCTAATGCTATTGGTGAACAGCTGTACGAACGCGCTAGCTGGACACGAAACGACGTACCCCGCGCGTTTGTCATTTCGTCTCACTCTGCTCTAGAAACTTTTTTGGTGTAGATGACGTCAAACGCTTCGTGAATTTTCTCGGGTCTCATTTATTGAAACTAACATATTAAAATATGAAAAAAAAACTTGGTTATCCGTATTATGTTACATTGTGAAACCCCTATATGTAAAAAATGAGATTTGTAGATAATAAGCAATGTAATAATTAATAAAGTTAGGTATATTATGGTCCAAGTTGCCACTGAAATGATGTTATTATCTATGCCAGTCAACAACAAATCATTTGTTTCATAAATTCATTCATTTACTTGAAAAAGGATTTCGGAGTTCCAAAAAGTAGAAGGCTTGGAACCAGTAAGAATTTAAAAACAAATAAATGGAATATTTTAAAAACTAATAACATTTTTAAAACTTTGATATTCCCTATTATACAGTTACAAGAAACTAAAAATTGCGCATTGAAATTGTTATTCAAATTGCTATAATTTCACCTTATGTCATATTTCGATGTGATATTTTTTATTTGTTAGGAAGTTATACTAGCCATTGTCCTAAGCGATTGAAAACCCGAGTCTAATTGTCTAAATAAATGACGAATTTCCTAATTTGTTGCTATGGAAGGGCACCTCATTGTAGAAAGTATTTTACCTTGAAAATCATTTTGCGATATAAATAAATTACATAGATCGAATTTAAATCATAATCAGTTAGTTACAGCACTCAGCCATAAACCCCTCAAATAATTTCTATTGGGTAACTACTTTTAAAAGTATAGCCGGGAGCAATCGAAGAAGTTGTAATTCCTTCGAAAGAATTTGTCGTGTTTCGAAGTCCTTTCCGCTCCCTTCGTTGTGTTTGGAAATATTTGTAATTCGAGTTGCTAATAGAAAATTTATACCCGTTCGATAAATCAGCGTTGGGCGATAGAACATCGGAATACCGCGAGTAAAATTTCCTTGGTTGGTAAGTTCAGCAAACCACAATGAATAATCTGAGCGTTGGTGGGTTCCCAAATTAACAAATAGGCCAATATCAATTAAAACGAAACCGCGTAATCCAGAGAATTAAACCTCCCCGTGTGCTTGTTGCTGATGTATCGCAGAGAAACAATTCTGTTTTCTGTTTTATTGCTCATTCAATTGGCACTTTCTTAGGTTTTCTCAACTGCTTGCAACGACAATAAAGCCTGATGCATGGCTCCTGTATACGCAACGCGCCCGCCCGATCAAATTGAAACGAATTGAGAATTGTGCCCCAAGACGAATGCAAATGCTGTCCACCTTTTTCTAGGTGCAAAAACAACATCCGATATGTTTGTCTTCCGGGATAACATATTGCTCTATAAGTAGATTGTTATTGCCAGCGATAAATCTTGAGCGAACAACTCAAAAACAAAGAAAATATTGCCGATACTTTTAGCGCCAACGGAAAAGTCAAAGCGAACATATTTCAAACGGGGTCTTCCACTCTTATTACCTCTCGCTAAGAGAGGTATTGGATTCATGCTAAAAATCGCATATTCATAATTTAATGAATAAGCACGGTCCAAAGTCACTAGAATCCGATTTTAACATTTTTACAGTGATGTGTGTGTGTGTGTGTGTGTGTGTGTATGTGTGGATGTTGGAACCACGGTTTCTCAAATACTATAAGACTTAAAAAAATATTAAACTGCAGTTTCCTCAACCTGACATTCCTGGGAAAAGCTGATTAGATTTTGGTAACAAATGGACAATCGGGAGTAATAGTTTCTTTAAAAAAATCTTCTAAATATTATTTTTTCAAAATTTGTGTTATTACTAATATTAAATAATATAAAAATCTCTATCCGATACATATAATTTTTTATTATATCTTCCATGGAGTTAAAGATGGAGACATATAAATATATAAAATAATAAGTTGTAAATGAATCTCGTAGCCCATGGAAAACAAGTGGAAAAATTAAAATGTTTGTAATTGATATTACTGACGATTTTTTCTGGGAAGTACATTTAATATTTATTTTATTATTAATTAAATACTTATAATTATAACTACAAACAAAAAAGTTTTTATTTAGCTGAATCGTTAATTATTGAGTAGTACTTTAAGTATAAAGTATACATTTTATTTTTTGTTATCGTGGAGCACGAGCACCCCGTTCTGCAGTCATGGAAGTACATGATATTTTTTTTATTGTAATATACTTCCATAAAAAAAAAAAACTAGTATCCCATAATATTGATTAAAGCCTGATTTACACTTTTTCGTCAATTTTAGGAACTTAACCAAGTTCTATAAATTGAAAGTAAAACACTTGCATTACACATGTCAATTTTTGTGTCACTTTTAAGCCGTTGAATAAGCTGGAAATAGAGCATATATACTATGAACTTTTTATTGCTTTCTATTAATTTTAACACATCTATCTGTGAGTTTTTTACATATCTTTTGATATTTCAATATGAAAAAAATTGTAAATGTAAACAGTTGCCTAGAAATTGGTGAATTTATAGTATAATTTTAAGTTCAATTTCTTGAGCTTGGCCAAGTTCTTAAAAATGACGGAAAAATTAACAAATGTAAACAGGCACTAAATAAAATAAATGATCCAGGTACAAGCATTCTAAATACATAGCAATAAGCAATAAGCAAAATTGTTATTATTTGTTCGAAACATTTTTTGCAGAATAATTTCAAAACGCGAAAATAATATTCAGATTCCTATTTGAATATAAATGCTTCAGTTTGAGATCACCTGCTGAACATGATAGCATATTTTTATAAATTTTACTGGAAACATAATTTTAGATTGCAGCTGGTTTTAAATTAATGCCCTCATATTTGGGTATATTGCAATAATTATTGTCTTGTTTTATACCTGACATCATTTCAATGGATTCTGACTCCTATATAGCTTCTTTTACACTCTTTACAGTAAGACTTTGGTTATTTTGGTATATAAAAATATTTCGTTTTTTAGCCTATTGTACGAACCAGTCTCATTTAAAATTTAAAAATAAATAAAAATTTACATTATTTATCATTGTATAAAGCCATAGATTAAGATTTTCGTTCATATTGGACAACAAATTTCAGTACGAGGGTCACGCTAGAAATAATAATAATAATAAGTAACATGGCTCATATTTTTAAGAATTTTATTATAAATGCAGTTTCGTGCAAAAGTTTTGAGCCAATCTTATTTTATCTTTTATAAAAAAATATAATTTTTTTGTAATACTCTTACATATTACACTATTAGGATTATTAATTACATTTTAATGAGTATACTTGACATGTTTTAAAATTTATTTTCGTTTTATTTTATAGCGCATACGAAATTGATAGTGTTGTTGTTTTACTTTGTTTATTTATAGTTGTCAACAAATTCTCAATTTAATATTACTTAATTTCAATTATTGTCTAACGAAATGGTGAAGTACACCCATTTTCAGTTACAAGAATCTGTAATAAACCTTTCTCGACAAGGAAAGGATTCTCGTGAGATAGCCTGCTTGCTAATGATCGGTAAAAGTACAGAAAATGGAATTATTACCAAATATGAGTTGACAAAATCATTAGCTGACAAGCCAAGATACAATAGACATAGACGTAAACCAACAAAGCAAATAGATAAAATAACTAAACTAAAATCTATAGTAGATCCAAGAAAATTACAGTGGATATTTCGAAAGATATTCATATAGAAGTATTGTGTCTCACCGTCTTAAAGTAGTAGGACGTATTGGACGTGTGAATGTTAAAAATCCTTTAGTTAGTAGAAGAAATAAATAGGCGGGACTAAATTTTGCAAAACATATCATTGGAAAGTAGCCGAATAGTGAAAAGTGTTGTTTTCGGATGAAATAATTTTCTTTTTTTTTTGGAAATGATGGGACGAACTATTTTCGGTGACCAACAAGTGCAAAATAAAATTTTAGAATTCAAATACCTACAGTTAACCATGGCGGAAGTTCGAGTTATGATATTGAAGTTATAATCTTTTTTATATTAGCGTTATTTTTGTTACACCATTGATAAGAATAATCATTTATGTAACAAGTGAGTAAAGTAGTACTGGTCGAGTGCGCAGCCGAATGCGAAAATTAACACGAGATAAAGTATACTATTTACGCACGAGTTGCATACAATATTTTTCCTATAATCGAAATGTTAGTGCTTTTTCATAATACTGGCAACTTCATATTTTGTTAGTATTAGTTGACAAGTAAATTAACCGAATGTGCAATTTCTTTTTTACGCACTAGTGTTTGAAAAGTGACACTTTACATATTGTGAGGAGTGTGTAAAGTATGTATTTTACGCATTGATTTGTTCTTGTTCATTCGTGTAAAACAGCAAATATACAATTATTAAAGTAATGGGGTAAAAATATAGTTGTAGCAAGAACAATTCATATTGAACAAAATATGTATTGTATAAAATATTGCAAAAAGTGAAGTTAATTTTCTTGTACTTTTGTACCTTTTTCTTGTACTTGTACGTCGTACAGCAATTAAATCTGTGTGATCCTCCCAGTTTTTGGTGCGTCCCTCATTTTGCGCCCTTCCTTTGCGAATTTCCCTTACTGTGAGTAGGTAAACCGCGGTTCTGCCACAAACACAGATAACTCTTGCTCGGCTCTATTGATTAGAAGGCTCGTGCTGCTTGTCGTCGGCTTGCCTCCTGCACTTACAAACAGAACAGAACAGAACAGCCGCACACAGATTACCCGCGACGCGACGCGGCCAGGGGTCATGCCAGAGGGACTTTCCCTGGCGTCGCGGCGGAGGTCATCAAGATGAAGACGAGGACAATAGAGAAAATTTTAAAATAAAACTGTGATACCTTATTATCCATATGACAATCCGTTTCATTAATTTTATTTGTTTCATTGCTAAAAACATGAATAATTGTCGTTTTTTACCTCTCGCTAAGAGAGGTATTGGAATCATGCTAAAATTCGCATATCCAGATTTTTGTGAATAAGCACGATTTAAGGTCCCTAGAACCCGATTATAACATTTTTACGATGATGTCTGTGTGTGTGTGTGTGTGTGTGTGTGGATGTGTGTATGTGTGTGTGTGTGTGTGTATGTATGGATGTTGGAGGGACGATTCCTCAAAAACTATAAGACTTAAAAAATATTTAACTGCATTTTCTTCAATCTGACATTCCTGGGAAGAGCTGAAAAGGTTTTGGTAACAATTGAACAACCGGAAGTAGTAGTTTCTTAAAAAAATTCTTCTAAATATAATTTTTTGGGAGTTTTTTTTTATTAAATATTGAAGAACATAAAATTCTCCATCTAATACACTTAAAATTTTTATTATATCTTGTATAGATTTAGAGATAAAGACACTATAATGTGTAGAGTAAACTAATCGCAGAGGCCAAGGCACTAAGGAAACCAGTTGACAAATTCCAATGTTTATAACATGACACACGTCATTGTCAAATATCAACATTTTTAGTGACATTCTGTTAGCTTTTTCTGGGAAGTATATTTAATTTTTCTTATTGTTTTACTAATTAAATATTTGAAATTATAGGTAAAATTGTGGTAAAATGCATATATCCATCAGAAATACCGCCAATCTGGTCAATGAATTGGAACAATCTCTGACATGAAAATGATATAAAATAGATATAATTAGAATTATATGTGTGCAGAAGACATGTTAAATACAATAAAAAACAATATTTGGGTAAAGTTCTGTAATATTTTGTTATAAAACGACGGTTCGAATGCGAAGTGCAATACAATACATATATAGCCTAATATGGAAATGGCGAGAGGTCTTGTGCTGGCCACAATAGATTTTTTTTTTTCGTTTGATATAAATAAAAATGTACCAATTATACGGGATTGGAAAATAAAATAAATTTTAAGCATAAAAAGAGCTTAGAAATAAATTTGGTATTAAATAATAATTTGAAGTTATATGGAAAATAAAAATCTGATGTGCGGCCAGCACACTACCTTGCGTCAATTTTATGTATTTTGTACAAATCCCACATAAAAAGTTCTTTGAAAAAGATTCTATATATCCAGCAAAATTGTAACACGAACACATACTATTTTCTACAAATTCCATACGGAAAGTTCATTGGAAAAAATTCTACAAATCCAATAAAATAATACATCTTGTAAATTGTACTTGACACTGACATCTGTCAATTAGACTTATTTGAATATATCAGTTATTTGCTGATTTCAGCAAAGCTGGCTGATTTATAAAAGTTAATCTCTTTACAATTCTTTAACTCTATAGCTATTGAATATGACGGAAAATGTATAATCAAACCGCATAGATAATAAGATATTCTTTCTTATTGATAATGACATAAAATGTCATAAAATGATAGTTAACTCCGTTTTTCAAGAAAAACTGTTAACAACTTCAAATAAGGGAATTTCCGGTTGCCCAATTATAACCAATATCTAATCAGCTCTTTATACGAATGTAAAGAAGAGGAATACGAAAGAATTATAATTTTTAGAATTGTAGTATTGGAGTTATCGTCGGAGCAATTTTTGTCACGCACACACACAGACACACATAATCGCAAAACTAGTAAAATCGTATTCTAGGGACCCTAAAACGTGCTTATTTATTAAAAACTCACCACCGAATTTTTTCACCAAAGACAATACCTTTCTTACCTATAGGTGACGGAGGGTAAAAACTAGCATAATATAATTCTATCTGAAGAATTTAATGATAGTAGTCTCGACTTCCGGATTTATCGGAAGTAGGCGTAACTACATTCAGATTCAGAATTTCAAATTGGAACCTTGTCATGTGTGGTATCATTGGATGCGATTCTATATTATTATAGAAACGAACAACTTTTATTGATTTTTATTTTATATTAGGTTTTATTTACGAATTAAATACTAATATTGTTTAAATGTTCGAAGTTCTAGAAATAGTTTTTTTTCCCTGAACCTCTAGGACGTCGTATAGTTCTGAAAAAAAAGCCTGGGACGGGTGGTCTGGAACATCCTGTATAAGATACTTTATCCTGGACATGCTGTATATCCATACGCGATTATAATACATATATTCAATAATAGTATACTCTTATATGAAGCGGATATTATTTTGCTGGTAAAATTTTTGTTTTGAAAAATTGCGGCTGAGGTTAATACCCAGGCAAATGACGTGACTATGGTTCTGAGTAAAGGCGAAGGGATTCATCTTTCAATTAGATGCGGTATTTTACTTAAGTAAAAATTTTACCGCTAAAATAACGGTATTTTACTAGATTATATCCTAAAGAAACCGAATCTAAAATAATAATACTTATAATAATTCTATTCCAGAATTATTCTAAATTATTTCTTCACCATCTTAAAAATTAAAAGGAATTTACTCTTCCTCATATAAGTTTTAAATTTGAACATATCTGGTGAAATTTGAAATAAAAAGTTGAAAATCCTCTTATATTTTAAAGTTTGGAAGTATTCAGAGTATTTCTGTGAAGATTTTTTTAATGAGAATACTGAAAAAATCTGATGTGGCCAGCACATTACCTTCCGTCAATTCTATGTATACTGTACAAATCTAATATAATACCGAAAGTTCCTTGGAACTGATTTATGTAAGTTAATCTCTTTATAATTCTTTAACTCTATATCTATTGAATATGAAGGAAAATGTATAATCAAACCGTATAGAAAAAGATATTCTTTCAAATTGATAATCACAAAAAATGTCAAAAAATGAACTTCAAATAAGGGAACTTCCGGTTGACCAATTATAACCAAAATCTAATCAACTCTTCATATGGATGTAAAGAAGTGGAATACGAAAGAATTATAATTTTTTGTCACACACACACAGACTCACACACACGCACACACACACATTATCGTAAAACTAGTAAAATCGTATTCTAGGGACCCGACGTGAAAGTGATGGTAAGTAAACAAGTTGCCATTACTCAAGACTTTTTACATCCCGCTACCCTTGGTAAGGGAGGTATAGGGATCGTGTTAAAAATCACTTATCGAGATTTTAGTAAATAATCACGTTTTAAGGTCCCTAGAATCCAATTTTAACATTTTCACGATGATTTCTGTATGTGTGTATGTGTGTGTGTATGTATGTATGTATGTATGTATGTATGTATGTATGTATGTATGTATGTGTGTGTGTGTGTGTGTGTGTGTGTGTGTGTGTGTGTGTGTGTGTGTGTGTGTGTGTTGTATGTGTAGGGATTTTGTCTTCGCTCTAACTCAAATACTATCATTCAGAAAATTCTGAAACCTTGTATTTATACCCTATTCTAATATGAAAAGAAGCCATTAGATTTTGGTGTAAATCGGATAACCGGAAATGGCACTTTATCTGAAGCTCATAATGGTTTTTCTTCAAAATATACCATTAAATACAATTTTTTCTCATTTTGTCCTTATGAAAATTAAAGATTATTGAATTTTCTACAGGAATACATTAATACTTTTTCTACATATTTTACAGATAAATTTTAAAATAATTTTTTTTTACAAGTCCCGAAGCCTAAGAAAAACACAATTCCTTTGTTACGCAGTTCATATTTCAAATGAATGTAACTGACAGTAAATGTCACTGTCAAAAAACTAATCACTTCAAATTAATAATAGTGACATTTTAAAAAGAAAATAGTAAATAAAGCAATAGTTTTATGCAATGGAACAGTTTGCAGCGTTGGCAAATCCGTAGGTATGTATTTAAATTAATAAAAATTAAATAGCGGGAGGTTTTGTGTTGGCCACATCAGATTTTTTACCTCTCGCTAAGAGAGGTATTGGATTCATGCTAAAATTCGCATATCCAGATTTTATTGAATAAGCACGATTTAAGGTCCCTACAATCCGATTATAACATTTTTAAAATGATGTCTGTGTGTGTGTGTGTGTGGATGTATGTGTGTGTGTGTGTGTGTGTGTGTATGTATGTATGTATGTCTGGATGTTGTAGTCACGATTCCTCAAAAACTATAAGACTTAAAAAATATTTAACTGCAGTTTCCTCAATCTGACATTCCTGGGAAGAGCTGAAAAGGTTTTGGTAACAATTGAACAACCGGAAGTAGTAGTTTCTTAGAAAAATTCTTCTAAATATAATTTTTTGGGAGTTTTTTTTATTAAATATTGAAGAACATAAAATTCTCCATGTAATACACTTAAAAATTTTATTATATCTTGTATAGATTTAGAGATAAAGACTCTATAATTTATAGAGTATACTAATCGCAGAGGCCAAGGCACTAAGGAAACCAGTTGACAAATTCCAATGTTTATAACATGACATATGTCATTGTCAAATATCAACAGTTTTAGTGACATTCTGATAGCTTTTCCTGGGAAGTATATTTAACTTTTCTTATTCTTTTATTAATTAAATATTTGAAATTATAGGTAAAATTGTTATAAAATGCATATATCTATCAGAAATACCGCCAATCTGGTTAATGAATTGGAACAATATTTGACATTTAGAAACTTCCTCATACAATGAAAAATAGATATAATTTGAATTATATGTGTGCAGAAGACATGCTAAATATAGTAAGAAACAATATTTGGGTAATGTTCTGTAAGATTTTGTTATAAAACGACGGTTGGAAAGCGAAGTGCAATACAATACTTATATAGCCTAATATGGAAATGGCGAGAGGTCTTGTGCTGGCCACAACAGATTTTTTAATTAGTCTTTATTAACTTGTGAATTAACAATTTTCGTCAATATAGCCTAGACGTATTATATAGTATTTCTTTGAAAATTTTGATTCAAATGAATGCTTAATATAGTTGAAGGAAATAGTCAATTAAATAAATGATACCGTTTGAATGAATGTGAGCATCCACTACAGTTGTACCTAATCCGTTTCCTGTTATTATTTGTGTGCACTTAAAATTTTTAAAAATAACTCAATTTACAAGTAATATTAGTCCATTTTACTACTTAATACAACTTTTAAATTAAAATTTTCGGCGTAATTGATACGATTTAAATATTATTAACCTACTTATCTTTCATTTCGTTCATATTAAACTCTGCTTCTCCTCAAATTTATCGTTTGAAACAAAATTATGCAGTTATACTCAAATTAAAACTGAACATAATTTATGCAAATTTGAGAACCGGTTACGAGCTATAAAAAACTATCAGCCCAGCTACTTCGATCATGACAGAATGAAGCTCCCATGGTTTTATACGCCGTAAGATCCGAATAACGAGCGAGTGTGTACTCTCGAACATTCGGAGCCGTGAATTGACTGAGTTTATGGGGAGTTTATTAATTTTAATTGTATATTGCTCTTTTGGGATTTACTTTACGAGTCAATAATTGTTTTTATAGTGACTTTTAGGCTTTAAATCGCGGATGGCGAAGAATTAAACGTTGATTTTATTATCGCTAAAGACGCAAATAAGAAAGTCGTAATTCTATGGTTGTATTTAAACGTTTAATAAGAAATTGATAATAATTTGTACAGTTATCAATTGTGAATACAATTTATACACATTTGAATACGTACTTAATAAGTATAAGTGTTTAATAAAGTAGGTACAGTACGTAATAAATTTAAAATTTTCATTTCTACTAATATTGAAAAATTAACTGCTCTGATCACAAACAAATTTTGAAATTTTAAATACAAAAGTGACTTCTGCGGTTCTCTTCCACGATAGCTTTACTAACTCTCGTCTGTAAACAAATGGATGCGTTTTAAAAATGTTCTTAATAATACAGATATTTGTTTTTATTAAAGATTCATGGGATTGTCCTGAAGCTTAAAAACTTGGCTTGGCTTGGTAATAATATCTTGAAAAATCAAGCAAAGTCTAACGTATTAAAAAAGTTGAAAGCCTTTTGTCCATCAAATAGCTTGGTTTATTTAAATCAAGCTTATTAAGTTAAATTTTGTATAAAATATAATTTATTTAATATTTAAAATTTTACAGCCCGATTCACAAAAAAGTTTAAGCTAATCCTCATTTTTGGATTAATGAATTCTATTCTATTCCGGTATTTAAAATTTAATTTTTATGACATTATCAATAAAGGTAGATACTAGGAATAGGTTAGACTATATTTTAAGATATAAACTGTCAAAATTATAGTAGAATTCGCTAATTCAAAAATGAGGATTAGCTTAAACTTTTTTGTGAATCGGGGTTAAGTAATTTCAGTAAATAACAAACACAAAACTTTACGAGTCCTAATTCTTATTAGTTGGCCTATTTGACTATTTGATAGTGTTATTTCTAATAATAATGGAAGAAGTTTATATTTTTTATTTAAAGTGAAGATATTTCCACATTATAAAGTAATTTTAAATTATATTTCTAGCTAAACATAAATATTTAACAGTATAATAATAACTAAAATTTATTAGTAAATATCTATTATTTATCAAGAATAATTCGTCGATCATTCTTAAAAATTGTCATAATTTTATATGGTGTCTTATTTCTGAACTCTGATAAACAAATGACGTAAATTCTTTTCAAACTTATTTGTTTTTCTTCTTATTGTTAATAAAACTATGAATTATTTTGTTTGAAAAGCAAAAAAATATTTCAGAAAATATATCTTACTATGTAGCACAAGAACCACAAAATATCTATAATATTAAAAAAAAAAAATGCCGATAATTACGTTAGTTATTATTTGTATTACATGAAAATGCGCCAAATAAAATAAAATTTTAGCGACTAGGCCAACTAATATCTCTGGATTAGGGCACGTAAAATATGCGACTAATGGTCGGTTTTATAAACGACATATAAATTTACTTCCAAAGTAAATAAAATTTATTTCTTTAAATGACAGTCGAACTTTTGACAGTAATGTTATACATGCCATAAAATGAATAAAATTGATTCGAATTTGTTAATTTAATAGTAATTTACGTAACAAGACCTGAAAGTGATACTTTACTGGGTGAGCAAGCCTACGGCTCGCTGTGGAAGCTTGTGAGCCTAGTATAGACACTTTCAGGTCATGTTGGGTACAATATTTTTTTTGCGATCCTGAAAAAATAATAAAAAAGTATTATTTTATTTTTTACTGCGACCAAATAAATAAGATATAAATAAACAACTGATCTCCATGGAAACATTTAGCTTTACCGGTCCCGGGATCGGTAAAGTACTTTCCGATCCCTTATAGACAACTTTCTAGCTAGCTCAGCAAAGAAGGACTTTCCGGTCTAAATAGTGATCAGAAAGAACTCATTTTCTGGGCGATCGCCAAAAAATAAATTTACTGTCCATTATAAAACCGGGCATAAGCTTGAATTTTCAAATTGAACATTTATTTTTGAACTTATTTGTATATATATATTTTACATATTAAATAATTAATTATTTATTAAGGGGCAATAATTAATAATTTTTATGGGGGTCCCTTGGCCGCGTGCCTGAGTTTATGGTCGCGAACCTGGGGGAACCGGGTTCGATCCCGACAGACGCCCAATATTTCCAATTTTAAATGGCACAAAAGTGACCCATGTGGTGCACTCTCCACACCAGCTATGAGTGCCCGTGAGGTGACGCCTGGTAAGCGCCCACACGGTAAAATATATCGTCATCATTACCGATGTCTACATGTGTTGTAGATACTGGCACACCAAGAAATGGGTAATATGCCGTGATGATATATTTATTTTATTATTTATATATATTTTTAAGTTAAATATATCTCATGTCTTCATTACCGAAATATGCGAATGAAATGAAATTGACACGCCGAGCAATGGGTAAAGATCCGTAATAATACATACATTTATTTATTTAACTAAGTGCTAGTGAATATAAACATGACAGCTAAATATAAACTCAGATAAAATTTAAGTAAAATTAGTTACTTATTTCTTTATTTCTTGCCCCCACATATTTTGCTGGTAGATACTCTTGAAAATTATTGCCCCTTAAATCATGGCTTTCTTTCAAAACATCTTTCAATCATTTTAACTCCTCATAAATCCGTCCATGATCGATTCGTCTCGTGACAGATCCGCGTTTTGTTTAACAGGCGATAAAGAATTCAGATGGGGCAGGTGCATGCTTTACACACATATAGGGTAGAGTAGACAGAGATTACGCAGGTACGGATACGATAGATATACGAGATACAGAATACATGTTAATTCGGTAGTAGAAACAATAACTAGAAGAATTCTATCCCGTAAATTGGATCATTTGGAGAATTAGATTAGAATTGAATTGTTTTTCTTGTGAGTACTCAAGTCAATTATGATTTATTACAGATAGTTATAATAAAACTACAACAGTACTAATAGTCAATAACTCATTTGACATGTCGTATCAATACGGTGTTGTTAACTTAAGGAACACTTAAAATTTAAATATAATCAGTGCAATCATGTTACAAGTTCAAACTCAAAATAATTCGGCCAATATATATTTGTAACAAATTTGCACAAATGCTTAGAAAATTCTTTCGACTACTTAAATTTAGATTTAAAACTTTAAATTGTCGGTTACGTTAACAGTCTTAAGCAATTTGATTGGTTGCTTTACTTTAAAAACGAGCTCCACGCGCTCAACCACTTGTGCATTTAAATTCTTATTTCAGATAAAAAAAATCTGTTGTGGCCAGCACAAGACCTCTCGCCATTTCCATATTAGGCTATATAAGTATTGTATTGCACTTTGCTATCGAACCGTCGTTTTATAACAAAATATTACAGAACTTTGCCCAAATATTGTTTTTTATTGTATTTAACATGTCTTCTGCACATATATAATTCTAATTATATCCATTTTTCATTGTATGCGGAAGTTTCTAAATGTCAGAGCTTCTTCCAATTCATTAACCAGATTGGCGGTATTTCTGATGGATATATGCATTTCACCACAATTTTACCTATAATTTCAATTTAATTAATAACACAATAAGAAAGATTAAATATACGTTCCAGAAAAAGCTATCAGAATGTCACTAAAACTGTTGATTTTTGACACTGACATATGTCATTCAAGTGGTTTCTTTAGTGCCTTAGCCTCTGCGATTAGATTACTTTATATATTATAGTGTCTTTATCTCTAAATCTATACAAGATATAATAAAAAATTTAAGTGTATTAGATGGAGAATTTTATGTTCTTCAATATTTAATAAAAAAAAACTCCAAAAAAATTAAATTTAGAATTTTTTTTAAGAAACTACTACTTCCGGTTGTTCAATTGTTACCAAAACCTTTTCAGCTCTTTCCAGGAATGTCAGATTGAGGAATCCATAGTTAAACAGTTCTTAAGTCTTATAGTTTTTGAGGTATCGTGTCTACAACATCCAGACATACACACATCCACACTCACACAGACATCATTTTAAAAATGTTATAATCGGATTCTAGAGATAAGTCGTGCTTATTCACTAAAATCTGGATATGCTAATTTTAGCATGAATCCAATACCTCTCTTAGCGAAAGGTAAAAAAAGGTTTGTAACTCGATAGAAGTATTTAAAATTAAGTAAGTGCCAAAAAGTATGAATAGAATGACAACATAAATTCAAATAACAATCATGTCCATCAATGAAATGATCCACTTGAACTATACATTTTCACTGTGCAAACATCTTGGGTGATAAAGGTGTTTTATAGTAATGAAATCTGCTATTATGATTGAGGTTAGGGTCCGGATCTGTGTACGCACACGCAGCGCGTAGTAGAGCAGTGTCCTTTGGCACGAAACCCAAACCGAGAACTGAGTTATACACTCCACTGCCACGTGGCTGTTCACACAGTTTCGCTAAAAAGTGGATGAAATAAAAATCATAACATTCTCGAGATGGGCCATTCTATTCACGGGAGATGTATATTTGTTATTCAGTAGTTGGAATGATGATGTACTGAAACGATTTTGTAAATTTATCGGTGCTGAATAGGTACATCATCATTAACGATTCCTTTAATCATAATATTATATAATCACTGAATTTTTAATCTAGGTAAATAAACTTAATAATATTGCCAAAATGCTTTTTTATTCAAAAATTGATCATTATGAGGTGGAGTGCCTGAATACTCTTTATGACCGGTTGTGGAGGTGTGGTGACTCCGGTTCAAATTTAATCAAAATCAACTTATCAAATTACTTTTACCGTTTTTTATGGATTAATATATAGAATCTTTTTATTAATGGTTACTAGTAATGAATGATTTTCTATTAATAAATGATTTTAATATAAATAATCAGAGATATCATTTCTAAACAGTAAATGTCAAAACTGTAAACTGTAAGTGTTAAAAGTTATTAACCTAAAAAAAAAAAACGTGTCATGGCTTAAAATTAGAATTTGTTTAATTTTTAATAAGATGTTATTAACGGAAAAATACTGCAACTAATGCGTGTATTAATCAATAATTAATGCCCGTGCGAAAGTGTTAAAAAGTATCGATTATTAATCGCCATAATTAATATGTATTAAAACGAGTCTCATAAAATACTTTATGCACGGACGTATCATAATTTGACAATTATACACGAATTTCTTTAACATAAACGTCATTTTATAGCCTGCGGGATTCATTATAGCCCTCTGGGCCTAATAAAACGTCAAACCAAATTATAACCAACAATATAAACAATTTAAAACAATTTAAACAAGCAACATGAAAAGTTTTTATTACAAATTGAATTTTTTTATATTCTTTAATGAAAAATGAAAATTAATTTTGTGATATTTATATGGAAAGCACGGAGATACACAAAATAAATCTCAAATGACATAACTAATAAACAAACAATAAACTGTTGTTCTCCGCTTTCATAGCGACACTAGATACTGGATGTACGAGGATAAATTCTTTTCGATACAATTTTTCTAACACTCATAATTCGAAAATTTTCGTCCGTGCATAAAGTTTTGTATGTACCACGAGCGTAACTTGCTTTTATGGCCTTTGACGTGTTTTTAACCCTCGGTTTACGCCTCGGGCTCAAAATCCCGCCGCAGGCTATAAAAGCCTCCTTACGCTAGGCAGTAAGTTATTTACGTATAGAGGGCCGAAAGACAAGATTTACGCCTGGGGACGAAATTTTATTCGTCCACGGGTGTAAATTTCTTTCGACCTGAGGTATGTACAACGTTTTACGCTCTACTACAATTAAATGAAATGTTTTAAAATAATTTTTAAATACATGTAATGCTTGTTGTTATGTAAAAATATTATGTGGTCAAGTTAACCTTGTTTTGTCGTTATATTATAAATAATTAAAGAAATACTTTTAAAATTCATTTAATTAAATAAACGTTAGTATCATTATCGGGCGTTTTGGCTTTTTTACAGCCCGGCGGGCGTAATGTTCAACTTTCCGCCCTATACGATGTAAACAAACAATTGTAATGCAGTTTTCAGAGCCTATTGCTACGCATAGCAACCGTTCAACAAATGCATAGCAATATAATTTTATGACGATAACTTACAAAATATGTATTGAAAATAATCACTAAATTAACATTAATTCTAAATTTGGCTAAAAAAATAATGTGTTCAACATGTTACTAAACACAGAATAATAGCTTTAGCAGCATTCATTGGCGACGATAGAAAAATAATTTTCAAATAATCCTAAAAATATTTAAGTTTGCTACCTGATAAAACAGATTACTCAATTTTTGAAGAATTAAAGTTTGTGCTTCAGATAGTACAAAAACAAACTTTTCATTTGATGTTATTCGTTTCTTAATCGTCCTGTTCTTGTTGGTGAATATCATCCCAATTACTCGAAAAGATATTCTTTGTAAGTGTGTCTTGCTCGCTCTGCTCGTCTTTTAATTGTTTCCATTCGAGTAGTTTGGTACGGAAGTAGGGCGAACGCCAAACACCGAACGAAAGGGAAAGAATCCACAGCTGTAGCATGGCTACGCTCCGGCTTTGGCTTTGGCTGTGGCGTTCTGGTTCGCTCGCTGATCAGAGGTGCGGGGTTCGGGACGCAGACAGGCCATACATCAGCGGTAGCAGAACTGTCTTCCGCTCAGGACCGGCGCAGCGCTATTCATTACCCCGCAAGAACAGATATGCGAGGATATTACACTTCATAGAGGTTGCGACTTACCATGTACACTCTATGATGTTTTTTAAGGCATAAATCAACATAGGATTTCATAAGTCTAATTGAAAAACTAATGGGGTTATGAACAGCATATGAAAATTTACTTGAAATAAGAAAAGCGTACGAATACAGAATGTAACATAAGTCACGAAAGAAAAATGCGATGCGATGCCACGATTATTTTAAATATGTTCTAAGTAAGGGTGTGTTAACAAAAAATCTGCTCAAATTTAATTTATTAATACTATTTAAACAAAGCTTAATAATATGTGGAGCAACAATAATTTTGTATTGAAGTTTACATTAGTTAATACCGAACATAATATAATTTTCCTACGAGTTGTTTTCAGAAACTAAAATAAATCTCTTGAAAGGAAATGATCAAAGGTGAGTCGATTTTTATTTAAAACAAAGATTATAGGAAAAAATGTTCTCGCCAATAATTTTTAGGTATAGGGATCGCATATAGAGAATTTAGTGACCACGCACGTTTCGATGTCCCCAGAATCCGATTTTAACATTTTTACAATGATGTCTGTGGTTCTGCATGTGTGTATGTATGTGTGTGGATCCTGTGGACACGATTACTCAAATACTATCAATCAAAAAATTTTGAAATTTTGTATACAATTCTATACTTACGTGGGAAGAGCTCATTAGTTTTTAGTGTATATCGGATAACCGAAAATATCACTTATACAAGCTTTTAACAGTTTTTTAGAAAAAATTATATTGAATATAATTTTTCAACAACTTTTACTAATAAAAATTGAATATAATGGTACAATCTTCAATTCTACGATAATAGCATTTGGTAATTAACTTGAAATAACTTTAAATATTAAAAATTTATTTTTGTACATCATCTTGCCTACGCATCACACAAAAACATAATAGTTTAATAACAATTTTGACATATTTAAACAAATGTCACTGTCAGGAGGCAATTACATTAAAATTAATTATGAAAGCATATTAAGAATATTGTATTGAGTCTAATGAAATTAAGGTTTGTAAAAATAATATATTTTCCATAATACTTAAATATTAGATGTATAGGATGACCCGATTTGTTGCGAAAAATAGACAATCTTTAAGAAAATTTGGAACTATTTAAATTTTCACATGTATACGTAAACATGTACATTACAAGGAAGAAATGTGATAATACGAAGCAGAAAATCTGTACCAAAGTATAGCAAAATGCGAGCGTTAATAAATCAGAAAAACTTGATGCATGAAGTGCAACTAAAGAATTTTGTAATTATCGACGCTTTTATTTCACGGTAGATGGTAGTGATTGTGAAGAAAATAAAAGTTATTTTTATGAACAAGACATTCATGGTCCTACAGTATATAAATTTAATAGACGTACGAAATTTCATACAAAGAATTAAAAATAAACTTTGCCTCTTCAAAAATGTAAATGTTTTGATATTAGCTGCACTTTCAAAATTAAATGAGATTAACGGCGGATTTTTATGCAGATATGTTATTTAACCATAGTTTTATATTAGGGTAAAGTTTTTTCATTTGTTGTCTTTTCTAAGTTATATAATACAATTATAATTTTTTTTCTTAACACATTTAAAACTGCCAACGTTGTCATATAATAATTACTGAAGAACTCAAAAACTGTCAGTAAACGAAATCTACGAATAGAAGTGTTTCGGTATATACACCAGGAATAAGTAATAAACCGTGCCGTGATGATATATTTATTTATAATTTATTCATAGCTTTTAAGAATTATGTCAAAATTATCCTATTAATAATTTAATAGCCGAGACAGACGACAAAAATTAATGATCATTAACGTTTAGATATAGTATGCACAAGGGAACTTGAGACTATTGACAGATGTCAAAATTGCGTCTATTAACAAACCAGAAAATATTGAATGTAGTAAGCTCATGTTACTTATTGTATTGCACTCATACAATTCAAAACAATAAGTAACACGTACTGACTACTATCAATATTTTCTGGTTTGTTAATAGACGCAATTTTGAAATCTGTCAACAGTATCACCTTAGGGTACGCATACTATATCTGACCCTTAATGATCATTAATTTTTGTCGTCTGTCTCGGCTATTAGATTATTATAAGCCAATACTTCATGCGTAAGCTGTTTTTGGTCTTTGAAATTTTTTTATCTCCCGCTGCCCTTGGTAAGGGAGGTATAGGTATCATGCTAAAATTACATATTGAGATTTTAGTAAATGATCACGTTTTAAGGTCCCTTAAAATGCCATTAAAGCCATATCTACATGTGTTGTAGATACTGGCACACCCAAAAATGGGTAATATGCCGTGATGATATAGATATATATATATATATATATATATATATATATATATATATAAATCCCAGAGACTCTGACACAATTGTTTTTAATGTCACTGTCAAAAAACTAATCACTTCAAATTAATAATGATGGCATTATAAAAAGATAATAGGAAATAGCAATAGTTACATGCAAAGAAACATAATATAGTTTGTATCATTAGTGAATACGTAGATATGTATTTAAATTAATAAAAATTAAATTGCGTGAGGCATTGTGTTGTTCATGTCAGATTTTTTTTTACTAAAAATGATCTAACCAAAAATTAATCAGCTCTTCCAATAGCAATATCCTCTTCCCTGTATAGGCAGGAGGTAAAACTGTTTCTTTTTCTCCGCTTTTGATTTATGACTAAATGAAAGAGTCAAATTCGTTATTAAACATGAGGAAAAGTGTTATAATTTATGTTCTAGTCCATAGAATAATTTTTCTCCTAGTATGCGTTCAGTATCTTGTTCCTCGTTGTGCGCTGTTTTAAGCATGGCCCCTTATTAGTCTAAATGGGTGGGCCTAACCTCAGCCACAAGACAGATGAAATCCGGTTTCATAACGTACCAGATTATGACCTGTTACATTTTTCTATTTCTGGCTTTCTTCGGAGCTGACTGCATATATAAACAAACAACCAATATTGCCAGTAATACGTTTCGCAAACGCCGATTTCGGAGCAATATTAAAGGCAATTGAATCAATTACAGGGCGTGCAAAGCGCGGGAAATTCAAATTTGTTGGAGTAGCAAGTTTGGAGAAGTTGCGGTTGATGGTTATTTCTTCTAACCGGACAAAAAATAAAGAAACTAATGGAGTAAAAAATAAATTACTATAAATCATTCGCACTTGAATAGCCTTTCCTATATTTTTAATCTTGATCTTGTTTTTATTGACATACACACTGGACAAGAATGAAAATTATGGTGCGTAAATAACATAAATTTGGCAATAGGAAACAAATATTGTTTTGTATGTTAAGTTATTTAGAGAAAGTTGTTGCCTTACAGATAAAATCGAAAGTTACAAAAAATTGACATTGTCGATTTTCAATAACAGTAGAAGTCGTAAATTCTGCGCTCAAATTAATTTAGACTTGATTTACAAGGAGATAAATAATATAGAACCTTGATCTTATAGAAAACCGAAAACTATTAAAATTATTTACTATTTGAAGTATAGGTATTGTGTAAATACTGGTTATTTATATGTTTATCGGAGTTCACCGTTATAGATTTTGGAGAAATTTCAATTAAACGAAAAGCAATATTATAGTACACAAGAAAATATTACAATAAACAAGCAGAAAATTTAGTATAGTTTCTATTGTTTTATTATAAAATCAAAGAAAAAATCTCTCAATTCTATGTATGTTGTACAAGTTCCTTGGAAAAGATTCTGTATGTATATATTTTGGACGAACATATACTATATCCTACAAATTCCATACTGAAAATTCATTGGATAAGATTCTATAAATCCATTAAAATTATAACAGGAGCATATACTATATAAATTGCACTTGACACTAACATCTGTCAATGAGAATATTTGAATACCTATATCATCAGTATCCATGGTTAGCTGGCTAATTTATGAAAGTTAATGTCTTTAAAATTCTTTAACCATATCTATTGAATATGAAAGAAAATGTGTAATCAAACCGTACAGACAACCAAATGTTCTTTCTATTTATATGTCAAAAAATGATATTTAACTGCGTTTTTTCAATAAGAACTTCAAATAAAAGTACTTCTGGTTGTTAAATTATAACTAAAATCTAGTCAGCTCTTCATATGGATCTGAAGAAGAGAAATGTGAGAGAACTATAAATTTTAGAATTGTATAGTGTTGGATTTATCGTAGGTAAAATTTTTGCCTCACACATACACACAATCACATCATCGTAGTAGTAAAATCGTATTCTAGGGACCTAGTACGTGTTTATTCATTGAAAACTCACCATCCAATTTTTTGACAAAAGAGCATACCTTCCTTACTTACTTAAATGTGACGGAAGGTAAAAAGACCTCATCATCAAATAATAATTATTTTATTATAACGTTGATTTAAGGGGTTGTTCTTATAAACTAAGAAAATAAGAAAATTAACTGCACTTTTCAAGAAAAACTATTAAAAACTTCAAATAAGGGAACTTCCGGTTGGCCAATTATAACCAAAATCTAATCAGCTCTTCATATGGATGTAAAGAAGAGGAATATGCTTTAAAGAATTATAATTTTTAGAATTGTAGTATTGTTGTTATCGTTGGAGAAATTTTTGACATACACACATATAGATACACATACAGATATTATCATCGTAATACTAGTAGAGCATAATACCTTCCTTACCTAAAGGTGACGGAAGGTAAAATGTTTCGGTTGCCTCTAGCTAAATATCACATTCCAATCATTATCATTTTTTCGTATCACATCGTAAGAACAGAACAAATTATAATAAAATTCAAAAATCTGTTGTGGCCAGCACAAGACCTCTCGCCATTTCCATGTAAGGCTATATAAGTATTATATTGCACTTCGCTATCGAACCGTCGATTTATAACAAAAAATTACAGAACTTTGCCCAAATATTGTTTTTTATTGTATTTAACATGTCTTCTGCACACATATGATTCTATCTACTTTTCATTGTATGAGGAAGTTACTAAATGTGAGACATTCTTCCAATTCATTAACCAGACTGGCGGAATTTCTGATGGATATATGCATTTTACCTATAATTTCAAATATTTCATTAATAAAATAATAAGAAAGATTAAATATACTTCCCAGAAATAACTGTCAGAATGTCACTAAAACTGTTGATTTTTGACACTGACATATGTCCTTTATAAATTATGTTATAAACATTTGAATTTGTCAAGTGGTTTCCTTAGAACCTTGGCCTCTGCGATTAGAATATTCTATATATTATAGTGTCTTTATCTCTAAATCTATACAAGATATAATAAAAATTTAAGTGTATTAGATGAAGAATTTTGTTCTTCAATATTTGTAATAACAAAAATTTCCAAAAAATTATATTTAGAAAAAATTTTCTAAGAAACTACTGCTTCCGCTTCAACTCTTCCCAGGAATATCAGATTGAGGAAACTGCAGTTAAATATTTTTTAAGTCGTACAGTTTTTGAGGAATCGTCCCTCCAACATCCAGACACACATGCACACACACACAGACATCATTTTAAAAATGTTATAATCGGATTCTAGGAACCTTAAATCGTGCTTATTCAATAAAATCTGGATATGCGAATTTTAGCATGAATCCAATACCTCTCTTAGCGAGAGGTAAAAATATTAGTGAAATTAACAATTTAAAACTCCATAGTTACTAAATGGTTGTAAATAAAATTCACTCCTCATGGGAACGCTTATTCTAATCTCGCGCGCATAATTATCTTAGTATAAGACAACCCGGATATTTAACTCAACACTTTAACTATGGAATATTACATTTAATTTTAAAAACCTATTGTGGCTTAAAGATTGTATTCCATGCCCCAATTTTCGTCCCTCCATAATTTCGCCATAAAATTCCCTCTCCATTTTTGCATCCCATATTCCCTGGGCTAGTCCCTAAGTGAATATATTAACTAAGGTGGACAAGAGGCGGATTAAGGTATAAAGCGTCCGGCTGGTACCCTGGGACACATCCCCCCGCACCACCCGCTCACTAAACGTCTGCAATCGATGCCGCATTAATCCTCTCGTAATGAATGTGAGGCGTCTTGCCGCGGCCAGGACCGGACTCAAGCAAATCGGGAAGGATTTATGGGAATCTTATTAAGGGCGACAGCGACGACATAGGTAGAATGGGGATTATGGGAATATATTAGGATTTCGGGTACAAATGAAGATGTGTTAATTTGAAGGAAAAAATCGGGAAGTGTTAAATAAATTTTATGAAGATAATCACTGAAATATTTGGAAACAAAAAATATTAATGTGGTATGCATTATAACTAACTAAATAAATAAATAAAATAAATATATCATCACGACATATTACCCATTTCTGAGTGTGCCAGTATAGACAACACATGTAGACATCGGTAATGATGACGATATATTTTACCGTGTGGGCGCTTATCAGGCGTCACCTTACGGGCACTCATAGCTGTTGTGGAGAGTGCACCACAGGGGTCATTATAACATATTAACAAATGATAAATTAGAAAACTATTAATGCTATATGAAATAACTAAATTTGTATTGTGATATATCTTGTGCTATATAAAACATAACGGTTTTACATTAAATTTATTTATTTAATTTTGTCTTGTAAGGTTATGTTTATTTTCTTGGATATACGGACAATAAAAGTTGTTGTTTTACAAACAATTTTATTTCACTAGCGGTTTTAAAATGTCAAATATCAACCAAAATTGTTGAAATAAATTTAAATATTCAACGTTTACCCACTATTTCACCACAAGAAGAATAGGAATGTTACAATTTTGTAATAACGTATGTCTTTGATTGTTGGAATAAAATATTGTACCTATGAACCTATATCATATTAAGATGTTAATCTCTAAAAACAATTTTAGAATAATTTATAAGTGTATCATAAACAATTCAACCCATGGTAACCACAGATCACTATGACAACGCATAAAAAATGTGTAATAAATAACTATTAAATTGTTATGAATTTCCTGGTTTAAAAATAAAGGATGTTTGCTATACAGGGTGATTCACAATTTCATGCATATACTTTAGGGGTATATAGGTAGTACTGACTAAAATGATTAAAACAATCTTGATAAACATGGGTCCGATCTTCAACTGTTTCCGAGAAAGAAGCCATTTTGTATTAGAATAAAAAAAAAAACTGACAAAGATTGTGATCGAACAAAATTTTGTCTATGCCGGTAAATACACTATAAAAATCCAATAAAATTTAATATGGAACATTTTTCTCAATATCTAATAGTTAAAAAGTTATTTGAAAATTAAATAGTAGTCAAGGTTGCCATATTTTACTTAGTACGAGTACAATTATTATTCATTATTTTTTTTTTTTTGAAAAAGTAATACACATCACCTTTTAAACATAAATAAAAATCTGATCTGGCCAACACGAAACCTCCCGCTATTTAATTTTTATTAATTTAAATACATACCTACGTATTTACTAACGCTGCAAACTGTTCCATTGCAGAAAACTATTGCTTTATTTACTATTTTCTTTTTAAAATGTCACTATTATTAATTTGAAGTGATTAGTTTTTTGACAGTGACATTAACTGTCAGTTACATTCATTTGAAATATGAACTGTGTAACAAAGGAATTGTGTTTATCTTAGGCTTCGGGACTAATAAAAAAACTTATTTTTAAATTTATCTGTAAAATATATAGAAAAAGTATTAAAGTATTCTTGTAGAAAATTTAATAATCTTTAATTTTCATACAACACAAAATGCGAAAAATGGCATTTAATGACATTTTTTGAAGAAAAACCATTATAATTGGTCATTTACTAAAATCTCGATATGTGATTTTTAGCACGATCCCTATACCTCCCTTACCAAGGGTAGCGGGAGGTAAAAAGTCTCATTTAATCGAAGTCGTATCTCATGTTTTCAAGATAGCAGATTAAAAACTCATTTTTAACTGCCGTATACCTCGGAAACTTGATCAGTACTGTATGCCCTCAAATTTTTTAACCTTTTTTTTTAACACTCTGTATCACTTATCCATTGATCCCTCTATATTGCGTTCATCCATTCTGTACAGTGGTTCTCCACTCCACATATCGTTTATTTGTTCTATGTACCAAATAAATTTGTTTATATGGCCGCGTGCCTGTGTGTCTGGTCGCGAACCTGGGGGAACCGGGTTCGATCCCGACAGACGCCAAATATTTCCAATTTTAAATGGCACAAAAGTGATCCCAGTGGTGCACTCTCCATACCAGCTATGAGTGCCCGTGAGGGGACGCCTGGTAAGCGCCCACACAGTAAAATATATCGTCATCATTATCGATGTCTACATGTGTTGTAGATACTGGCACACCCAGAAACGGGTAATATGCCGTGATGATATATTTATTTTATATTTATACTTACGTATACAGTAGCATTAGGAGTTCCATTATAGCATCTAATTTAATCTCATTAATTAATTTAGTGGAAATCAGTTATTAAACAGCATTAAAAACAAATTCATTTTATTGAGGACAAAGTCCAATAAGTATTTAAATTTGTTATTTCTACCTATAAAGTTAAGAAAATTTTATTATGTAGGAAATTTCATATGTAAAGTTACATTAAAAAAAAAGTTTTAATACTTTCACAAATTCGTGATTAATTACTATTGCTAATGATTAATCTGCTGATTTACGCATTTAATTTTCTAATGAAAAATAAATGATGTCTTTATTGAAATATAAACTTTCTAATTTTAAATAATTGCTTAATATCACGCACATATTTTGATTATTAATAAAACTACTTCTACTATTTAAAGTAGCTAGTATCTCCAAATTAATATTCATATATAAACGCACGAATAAATAAAATATATCACCGTTTTTTTTTTTACGGTATTTTAAATATGTTAGTAGCGTATATAACAGTTATGAAAAATATTTACAATATCTAGTTATTACATTTTTGAAAAAAATACGTTTTGCAATAAAAATTATTTATCATTTACAGAGTATCATATAAAAATCCTCCATTTTACGACCACAAAATAACATTAATTTTTTTCACTCATCCAATCCATACAGTGGTGGTGAAAGAGGCAGATTTATTCCCAGTGTCCAGTGTCGTCCGTGACGGATAGCCGCGGGGGCAGGGCGGCAGGGTGATTAGCCCAGGACAGCGTGTGGGCAGGCTTTGGTCAGTGGCGGAGGAAGGGGGGTTGCGTACCTCTACAGCAGGTGAACTGAATGCCGAGAATTGAGAGATTTAATCAGGGAAATATTTTTAAGGGGCATTAGAGATGGAAATACAAATTATCTAAAAATTCTACAATGGAAATTCTTCTCATAAATTTGATACAGGAGTGTATTACAAACCAAAAATTGAATTTTATATTTTCTTGGTTTTTTCATCGACATAAAACAATCAGGTGAAAGAATATTACTCTTTTTTTATTCATAAGATTAAATGTACTTTATAGAAATAGCTATCAGAATGTCACTAAAACTGTTGATTTTTGACACTGACATCTGTCATTTACAAACTATGTTATAAACATTTGAATTTGTCAACTGGTTTCCTTAGTGCAGTTTAGCCTGTGCGATGTACTACAGGTACATCCGATTATTCTATATATTATAGTGTATTTATCTCTAAATCTATAATCTACACAAGATATAATAAAAATTTTAAGTGTATTACACACACACACACACACACACACACACACACACACACACACACACACACACACACACAGAGCATAGTAAAAATGTTATAATCGAATTCTAGGGACCTTAAATTGTGCTTATTCACTAAAATCTGGATATGCATGAATCCAATACCTCTCTTAGCGAGAGGTAAAAATGTTTATTCACAATCATTATAGTAATATACAGATTCCTAACCTTTTGGAGGTTGGAAAATACGTCATTCCTAACTTTAATGACAATCTCTTGGGTTGGAAATAACAGATTTCACTTCCATCTCTTGGGTTGGAAATGTTTATGTAGGGGTTGCCTTGCAACATTGCCGTAGATCCCCATAATTAAGTAGTCTAAACAAATTTTAAGACAGCTGTCAAAATATTAATAAAATTAAAGGTTCATAAATATTATTTATTTTGAAAATTATTGATTTAAAATGAGGATTATTGTGAATAAAATAGTATACATAACCTCGGTGGGAGTTTCATAACAGCCTCGCGCATTATCTCGGCTGTAATGAAACATCTCCCACCTCGGATGTAATATACTATTCCAACAAAAGTTTGTTTTTCAACGATACCACACATTACCTAGAATTCCATTTGAAATTTTGAAGCTAAGTGTAGTTACGCCTGCTTTCGGGATATTCCGGATATCAAAACTACTATCTACTATTAAATTCCTCAGATAGAATTATGTTTTACTAGTTTTTTTTTTATAAACCTCTAGGATGT
Organism: Ophonus ardosiacus; assembly: GCA_943142095.1. NCBI lineage: Eukaryota > Metazoa > Arthropoda > Insecta > Coleoptera > Carabidae > Ophonus > Ophonus ardosiacus. The sequence goes on from OW964824.1 coordinate 56,282,423, forward strand.
CGTAGTTTTGAAAAAAGCCAGCGACAGGTGTTCTGAAACATCCTGTATTTTCTGAAAGAATTTCCTTAAATTTTTTATTTTATCTAAAATATTTGAAAAACCAGCAAATGGACTTTTGCCATAAAGCTACATAGTAGTAGTATGACATTTCAAAGACAATACCAAATATTTTGGTGCCCTATTATTCATTAACCGCTACCTACAAAAACATCTCACAATCTCCAAAACAAAGAAGCGGTCAGAGGGCGTCATCCGCTTCCGGGTGGGTGTCCAGGGGTTCGGAGGTGTCCGGAGGATTCATTCCGGATTTAGTGTGCGTCGAATGTTTCGCTATCGATTCGCAAAGTGAAAACAGAGAGCCGCGGAATTAAAGCGAGATTTAGAACGCTGGAAAAACTTTCCGAAGTGTTAACGAATTTACACCGGAATTATAAAATACGCCGACATCAGGAAGAATTATGCGCGAAAACCCCGGCAGCACCAGGACACTCTAGGTGGACATCAACAAGACTAGGTATACTCTTATTAGATTTGTTTTACGCGCTTACTTAGTTACCAACTCAAATTAAAAAGAAATATAATTATTACTAGATTTATTGTTTGGTTATTTATTACTCGCAAACTTAAGGTTCACAAACTTATAAAGAAGGATTCCTAGACAACTAAATATTTATGATCGGACCTCCTATGGTGTTCGCTACTAAAAAAAGTTGCATATTTTTTGCCAAATTATCAAAATATGACAAATTTTAAATGAATATGGCAAAATGTTATTAAAATATATAACTTTTATCCAATACCGTTTTAAAAAGTTGAATTATATCTAACCTTTCGTCTTTATGAAATGTCATTTTTTACATAATTGCTACGAAATGAATTTTGTAATTTGTAATTCACGTAAAGAATATTACACAACTGAAAACTTATAGGGTCGTCATCATTAATCATACATATTTGGAAAGTGTATAAGTGATTTGACAATAATTAATAATAGTAACATTTATAACAGTGTCAATATATATTGTGTGGTAACATTGTCACTGTAAAAATTTAATGGAATCACACGTTTCACGTTTCTGTTTTTAATGCTTGATTAACCATCTGTAAAATCAATATCTTAAGGCAGAATAATATATACTTATCTGTTCTGTGATTATTTTTTATTTATAAATTATATGTCATTCTAATAATTAGATCTTTCCTACATGTTCAACATGTTTTTACTTTTATTATTGTAAAGTAACTCATTATTTTGTTTATTATTCTTACTGTTCTGTTATTACAATACAAAATAAAGTTTCTTTTTTACGTTATTTGCTTTGATAATGAACACACATACTAATACTTAAGGGATCGTTGATGAACACTGTTATGGAGACGGACACACTGAATATGTTTTATACTAAATTTTATTTACATATTTATTTACAACTTATTATTAACGACTACATTAAATATAACTAAACATAACTAAATCCTAAAGATGCTGATGCATCTCTAGGCCAAAATATTACGCAGAACGCTAGCCAAAACTAAAACTCTACATGTCGTTTGGATCAACACAGACTCTATGTCTTTATTGTCTTTCCAGTATGAATCTTTAAACTAGGCTAACTAAAAACAAACGTATACTTAATTGTCAACACACTAAATGTCTTAAGCGGCTGACATACAGACTAGAGTCAGGAGTTATGGGAAAATTGATAATTATTTCTAAGCAGAATTTTGACTTACAAAGATAAGATGAAATATTGAAATTGAAACTATAATTTTGAAGAGTTTATAATAAAGTGATTAGCTTGTTATTGCTCTAGTACAGTTCAAAGTTTAGTGCGGGACACGAAAGATGAACTACGGAAAATATGTTAGCACAAATCACTGTCTAATATATGCGCTCTGTTTAAATCCACACGAAATACAATTAATTTTCTTTTCGCATACCTAATATGACATATAACATATAAATGAGTTAGAAGCACAAAGTTAATGTAATAATTATTATTTCACGGCGTCTATGGAATATCACGATATGAGCATTTCTTTCCCTTACCCCTCAGGTCAAAATTGGTGTCGCGCATTATAGTTTCTGTCAACAATAATACACTTCATCATTCTTTTCTTACATTTACAATCTTTTTACCTCCCGCTACCCTTGGTAAGGGAGGTATAGGGATCGTGCTAAAAATCACATATCGAGATTTTAGTAAATGACCACGTTTTAAGATCCCTAGAATCCAATTTTAACATTTTTACAAATTTTGTTTGCACTCTAACTCAAATACTATCATTCAGAAAATTTTGAAACCTTGTATTTCTATCCTATTCTAATAGGAATAGAAGCCATTAGATTTTGGTGTAAATCGGATAAACGGAAATGGTACTTTACTTGAAGCTCATAATGGATTTTCTTCAAAAATACCATTAAATACCATTTTTTCGCATTTAACATCATTGGAAAATTATAGATTATTGAATTTTGTACAGGTATACATTAATACTTTTTTCTATATATTTTACAGATTAATTTAAAAATCATTTTTCATTTTTTAATTCCGAAGCCTAAGATAAACACAATTCCTTTGTTACACAGTTTATTTTTCAAATGAATGTAACTGACAGGTAAACGTCATTGTCGAAAAACTAATCACTTCAAATTAATAATAGTGACATTAAATAATAAAGAAAATCGTAAATAAAGCAATAGTTAGATGCAATGGAACATAATATAGTTTGAAGCATTACTAAATACGTAAGTATGTATTTAAATTAATAAAAATTGAATAGCGGGAGGTTTTGTGTTGACCACATCAGATTTTTTTGGAATGTTTTCAAACTAATTTCTTTAAAACTTAAAAAGAGTCAGCTGTGAAATTAATTAAGAATAGCCAAACTTACCAAATTAATTAATAGGAGACTTATAAACTCAAATTAAATTCAGACTAGTTAAAGCTGTCAAATTATGTATAATGATTCGGAATAGCTCTGTGGTTAATTCCATATCTTCACTCACAATTTGGCAGATAAATAACTCTTTAAAGTGCAAATTTTGTTTTCTATAGACTTCCTCAGTTTCTTATTCTTGATTATTCTAGCGTGACCCTCGAATAATGCGAACCAGGTTTGCAGAAGTCATGCCCTTTCTAAACGAAGTATATATGTAAAACAGGCAGTAAATTTTTCAATTTTTAGGCTGTTAAGCACTTTCATTTTTCAGTGTTGTGCGTCTTGACGTGTATGTTATGTAGGTTTTATGTTGGTACTATAACAATAACAATAAGTGTGCGTGGCACGCGTGAACGTGGATGAGTGTGTCCTGTCCTGGGGACAGATGGCGACACGGGCGCTTTTCTCGCCTGGCAATAAAAATCCATCATTTGACAAACACAGTGCAGCAGGAGCTGGCGTTCTCTACGCTGCGCCGTCACGTGACAAGAGCGAAACACTACACAAACACGGCGCACACATGCATGGCCCACGTGATTTATTTCGCTATAAATCCGCGTTATATTTTAAAAGTGTACAGGCAAAAATAATATGAAAATTGATGCGCACCCTACATGCTATGTGCAATGTGCTGTTGAAGTATTTTTGTTAATTTTTTTGCTCTGTTTTCTGTATTTTTGTTTGGTTGCATGAATTTTTCGAGTGCTTTTAATTGTGCCGCATTTACGCTATATGTTATCGTCAGTTTGTGTTTGGTTTGTTTACGCCAGCATAAATTTACAGAAATTCGAATTTAATGTACTCCCAGCGCACGGATTTAAAAAAGGTTTCCCCAACGTCCAATCGCTACAAATTATTCATTAAATGATACAATTTTCTTCTTCTTACAACACAAGGACTATGTGACTGTCAATGTGAAGAGATTCCAACCAGTGCAGATAAACGGTGGGAGTAACTATGACTGCATATTATAATATAATATACCCTACTTCCAATCTGCAAGATTATCGCCTATTGCGCCAACAACTAGGCTTAAATTTTAAGCGATTCTTAAATATACCGTGTTCCTAAACTTGTGTCACAATTTTTAAGGTTATACACTAGCAACTAAAATGAGTAAAAAGCTTAAATTAACATGGGTCCGATCTTAAAGTATTTCCGAGAAAGAGGTCATTTTGTATTAGAAGCGATGAACAACTGACAAAGATAGCGGTCTAACAAAATTTTGTCTATGCTAGTAAATAGACTATAAAATACAATAAAATACAACAAAATTTAATGTAATAGTTATTTATGCAACAATGTGCAAAGTAGTTCTTTTTTGGTCGAGTACGATGTTTTAGCCTAATGCGGAAATTAGCACGAGATAAAATAGTTATTTACATTCGAGTGCGTGTAAGTTGTATTTTACAGCGCGACAGCTTTGTTTGAGGCACGAGCCCTTAAGGCGAGTGCCTTATTAGCTGGAGCGCTGTAAAATACTTCACGCACGAGAATTGTATCAAATTTTTTGGCCGACGATAATGAAACTCACTTTTTTAATGAGATAGGTTGTACTTCTGAAAAGGGTTAGGTTAAAATACTGGGTTAAGTCAATTTCCAAATTTGATTTTACTTACCTTCATTAGAGTACTTCTTTTAGCGAAAATTTATTTGTAATAATAGACGTTGTTTATGACTGATAATATATTTATTTGCTCATCTTTTCTTCGTAATAAATAATAGGTAGGTGTCGATATTTGACATTTCAGCAATTTTCGCCTCGCGTATTTGACAGGTATATCGATCGGTGACTATGTCGGTAACGGCGGATTTTTGCAATAATGACAGATGTCGCTACCGTGAGTTTGGTTTATATAAATTAATTTTAAATATAGGAAATGTTAAAGTAAAAAAATAACTTAAGTAGGTAGTACTTTTTTACATGAACTTTATTATAGTAAAGATGATTTCTTTTCTAAATGCTCATAAACGTCCAGTGTATTTTGATTATTTTACCGCATAGTTAGACAAGTTACAACACAGTAAGCGTAAAATGTGGGTTACACTTGCTCTGTATACAATTGTAAAGTTTCCATTACACTTCAGGAGGGCAAAAATACTATTTACACGCGAGTTGCATACAATATATTTCCTACAATCGAAATGTTAGTGCTTTTTCTCATAATACTGAGTATGACAAGTAAATTAAACGAATGTGCATGTTGCCTAGCAACGTATTTACTTTTCATGCACTAGTGTTTGTAAAGTATATTTCACTACTAGTGATTGAAAAGTGACACTTTACACATTGTAAAGAGTGCGTAGAGTATGTACTTTGCGCATTGTTGTAGGAAAAACATTTTTCTCAATTTCTAATGGTTAAGAAAATTAAGTTGTAACTCTAATAGTTTTTGTGATCGAAATAAATCCCGTAAAAACTCATTTTTCCTTAACTTATATCTCGGAACCCATGTCGATTAAGATTTTTTTAATTGGTTAGTACTATATGCCCTTAAAATTTGTGATAAAGGTTTAGAAATACCCTGAATAAAAATGCAAATCTTAATTTTAACAGCACTGCAGAATAATTCATTTATTGTCAATTTAAGGAAAGTTTAATATTTAAGTTACGTTGTTGTAACCGAACATTAATTAGGTTAGACTAAAAAAAAATTACATACACAGGCTGTTCATGAAAAAGGCGAACATAGGGAATTTTTCCTCGTTTAATTTTAGCGCCCAGTATTGTTATAAGGATAAATTATCAAGCAAATTCTACTATCGGTTTTGCTTGTTTTTATTAAGCTTTCTTATTTTAATCTTAATCCCTCCCTGAGTAATTTGAAACAATTTGTAACCCATAATGTCAAATGTCACAATATGATAAAGAACATTTAACACACAATGAGAATTACGAGCAGTTCATTTATAAATATGTATAAAACTTGTTGTCGGGTCCGCACTATGAAATTAATATTGTAATGACTTCTCCGAACCACGAGTTTCCGTGGGTGGATCCTAGTCTTCGCAGTTGGAGTGAAGCTTGAAGAACATCAAAGAAAGTTTTACCTTATTTTTTCACCTCTTTTAAAAGATGAAAATTACTACCCGCAACTGGCTATTTTAATATATCAAATTTATGAATAAAAAAGTTGCAACTTATTGACACCTGTATAACTATTAATTAGTGTAAATGATGGGTTTAATTTAAGGGTACCTAAATTTTTTTGCAAAAAAATACCATACGCCCTTTATCTGCATTACAAAATAAAAAAATCTGTTGTGGCCAGCGCTATATTTCCCGTCAGTACTTGTGATGATGCCACAACTGGCGAAATTGTACAGTGAAGAAAAAATATACTTTTCTTGTGAAACTAAACCGAGTGTTATTATTTTTTTTAACTTTTAATACATACCTACATATTTAGTGATGTTGGAAACTATATTACTTTCCTTTGCATTCGTATAATATAACTATTGTTTTATTTAATATTATAATTTTCTTTTTAAGCCGTTACCATTAATAACTTGAAATGATAGGTTCTTTGACTGTGACATTTATCTGTCAGATATACATACATTTGAAATCTGAACTGCGTAACTAAGAAATTGTGTTTATCTTTAAAACATAGGCTCTAGGATTTATAAAATAAATTATTTTATATATTTATCCATAAAATATGTAGAAAAAGTATGAATGCATACCTACCTGTAGAAAATTTTATAATCTTTTATTCTTATAATAACATAAATCGCCAATAAATACATTTAAAGGTATTTTTCGGTTACCTAATGGCTTCTGTCCATATTAGAATAAGATAGAAATACAAGGTTCCAGAATTTTCTAAATGATAGTATTTGGGTTAGAGCGTTGACAAAATCCATAGACACATATACACACACTACACACACATACATAACACGTCGTCATTGACCAAAGTCTCAATATGCGATTTTTAGGACGATCCTTATATCTCCCTTACCTAGGGTAGCGGGAGGTAAAAATATTGGCCTGTATTCTCTCATCTTGAAGTAGCACTACTTCCGAAAAATCGGTACTTCAGCTGTCAAAATATCAACGTTAATATTAAAAATTAGAGAAATAAAAATAAATTAAATTGTAAATAGCACTTATTTCAAATATTATAAGCTTCATTTACAAAAATATCAAACCTATTCTTGTCTATTCGTAAAATTAAATAAAATTTAAAAAATCGCTACTTCCGAAGTAGGGCAACGTAATTTTTCTTTTTTTTTTCTTTACTACTATTACATGATAAGTAACGGAGAAGTATAAATTTAAAATAACACCCAATATGCCTATTAGCAAAATAATACTTAATGAATAACAATTAAGATATTTTAGAACTACAGATCGATTTCAATTTAGATAAAGTTGAATAAAAAAAAAAAAAAATAGAGTGGGACCCTTTTTATTCTAAACATACGATATACTGGTATTTAAATAAAATCCCGATGTTTATCTTGATCACAATTTGTTGTATAAAATTTATGCATTTTAAATCCCGTCTCCGTCCATCTGTTTAACATAAATAATAACACATTCTGCATGATGCTTACTCCGCCTACAACTTTATATGTCATCCTGGTACTCGTACATCGGCTGGTTGGAGTTGGTGGATTCTTTAGGCCGGTAGCCGCACATGTCATTAACAGGTAGTAATCTGCGTAATAAATTATACATAATTAAATTACGGCTTTGTCTCACCGAGAGATGATTGCAGTCCTTCAATGCGAGATTTGCATACAATAACCGCGTAAATCATTGTGTCGATTACCCAGCGTTCAATCATTTCACTAGACTTGTGATTGTTTAATAATACGAGTATGGAGTATGTACTAGTCGGGGTCGGGGTTGCCATTCGATGTTAACGTCGCGGGATAGGAGTGTTATTTTGTTTCTAAGCCGAGTGATGGCAGCACAGTAGAAAATTTGTGCATCTGGTTGATGCCTAGGTTGTATAAGTGCAGCTGTAGCTACAGCCAATCAGAACAGTGTACCTTACGAGTTATAAATTACTTGAAAAGAAAGCCGGGATGGCCAGGGTGCGTGTTTCGACCGAGGAAAACAAATTGTATAATATCAATGAAATACGTATCAAGTGACAAGGAAAAATAAAACAATTATTATAATTCAAACATTTATTTGTGATTAAAAATGGAATTATCCTTGTTTATATTTTGAAATTAATATTTCAAAATAAAGTAATTGTCCATTATTTTGAACAATTGAGAGGAATAAATTCTACTGAGGTTCTCTGCATTTAAAGCCCTTCTGAATTCTTCGCAAAACAATTTCTGGTAGTATGCACTTCTTATAAAAATTAATAAGTTGATCTCTCATATGCTTTTCCCAAAATAAATCACTTTTTTCGATTTTCAAAATGAAAACAGGAGTATCTTTGTTAATAAAAATGATGAAATGTGTAATTGGCCTTGTATCTGAAATGAAATTTGTTTATTTCTAGACGAGCCTACGCTATTATTATTTTAAAAACTATTCAATATTTTTTTTTACTGAATTTGGTATCTAGGGGTTTTTCAATATGACCGTTTCAACTAAAATATTTTCAAAGCAGTAGCACTTCCGGTTTAACCGGAAGTAGCCCCTAACTTTATTATTTTAAATAGAGTTCTATATTTTTTATTTTACCATCGAATTCAGCAGAAAATTTTACATATGAAACAGTAAAAACATTTTACACACGATTAACAATTTCCGTCATAATTCAACTTTTTTTTATTTTTTCTTTAAAAACGGCCACTTCTTTATCACTCTATATATCGAGAATGGAATCGAATTTCTATAATCTGTAAAAATAGTTTTAAAAAGAAAGCTTTTGTTTACACTAATATAAATTAGCAACCGATAATTTTTGAAAAATTTAATTTCTACGTCAACGTAAAATTAAATTACAAAAAACTTAAGTTTTTCTAATTAAAAATTATCAACTTTCAACATGGGATATGCAACACAAACTAATTCTATTTTCTAAAGAAGAATTCATTTAAATAATAAAAAATGGAGTGTTCCATTTGAAAAACAGTGTTTTTAATTTCTTGTACTTCAACTGTGCTTTGAAAATATTTTAGTTGAAACTGGCATGTCGGAAACCCACTAGGTACTAAATTTCATAAAAAAAATATTGAATAGTTTTTAAAATAATAATAGCGTAAGCTTGTCCTGTGACATTCTGTATACCGGGTGTCTACTTTTTTTATAACAAAAAAAAAAAAACATAATTAAATTTAGTAGTTCATTTCCATTTAAAACTGTAATAGAAAAGTGGAAACCCGATATTACATAACATTTACCATCGGGACTTGCTGCTAGATATCCATTTTCTTCATCAATAAATAAACCCGAAGGAATAACTTTCTTATTAGTTTGATTTTCAAATATACGAATAGCTATGTATTCGTTATCCAAACCGTATTTTATGTATTTTGTTATTATGTGGTTTTTAAATAAACAATCTCGTACCTAAACATCTTCTTTTACATACGCGGCCAAAAATTGACGATGTTAGTCTATTAGCTTGTTCAGTATCATATACTAATTATGAATTACAATCCCTGTACAAGGATATCCCTAATTTAGTTTTTTTTATAAAACCCAGTTGAACTGAACTTTAGATTAAAATACGCCGAAAAGAAAACAAATGCCTTTATGATCAATGACACCGGGCGAGGGAAGTGTACCTGCATTTTGCACGTGTTCTTACAAGAAATATTTAATACCAGTTTCTTAGAATGTCTGATACCAATTATCCCAAATTGTTATACCTGTAAATACATATTTTAACAATGTCCCTTAGGTACATTTCACTTTGTTCAGATAAAGTTTTGCTTTCATTATACATCACATAATAAATACATAAACTTTTATCTTTTGAAGTACATAATTTCCAAATTTTTATATTATATGATACGATTACTATACGATAACTAGAAAATGTTTTATTATCATTGGTTGGAAAAGTATTTTTACATAAATTATAAATACAAAGATTGAGAAGAATTAAATCTTCATTTTTTTTATATTTTTACTATTTTTTACAAAAAAATATGTAACTGATTTGTTAGTATTATAGTTTACATTATTTGCATTTAATATATTTCTATTTCTATATGCGATATGTACTACTGTTTTGTTTCTTCAAAGAAGAAGACACCTTATTTCGAGCTTCATTTCTGAAATAGGTTAAAGTTGCAGTGCTTTGATAAAAATATACATACTTGTATTTTACCTTTTCAAATTAATTTTCTTTGCTATTTTAGCTCTTTTACTTCTTTTGCGTTTTCCAAATTGAAAACCCATTTTTCACAACTCAAATAAAAACAATATAAATTCACGCAATGCCGATTTTCCTAAAAGGCTGAATAGGCTGCAGAAGCGAATGCAGTTTATTTCACTATTTCAATATTTTTCCCCTCTACGTAATCTAACAACTTAAGCCCCTCCCTAACTCCTCCTTATGTTCCATTTCGACAGCTCAAATTTCATGCGGCACGTGGTGGCGAAAGAGTAAACTAAATTTGCCTATAATTAACATTGGAAGAACATTTCAGAGAGTCCAGGCGCTGTAATTTTCATTTTAAAAAAATGAAAAAAATTCATGTGATTCTTGAGCCAAAGTTCTATATAGTGAGTATAATAATTACCCTATAAATTACCTCACAATCTATTTAAAAAATGTTTTTAAAGGTACAGATTTAGCATTGTTCAAATGTTGGCTTATTTTCTCAGAATTCAATCATATTATACAAATTCTATGTATCTAGCTATATTCAGTGTTTTCTTGTGATTCCTGTGATATCAACTTTTTAACACAAAACTGCTCCATATATGACTTGGATTCATTTATGTAAAAAATAATAATTTCAGATTTTAATGAATTCAACATTTTTTTTCTCATCAATAATACTATATACAATTTTTGAAAATGTGATTTTGAAATCATTGATCTCTTCTTATTTACTCCTATTATTTGCATTTTGAAATGTTTTCACAGTTTTGAGGAAAAAAATTGCAAACTTATCGCTAAATCATGATTTTGACTGGCGCGCAGCCTTAACAGTTATATTACTTTTGTTTCGTACGAAGATTAATTTTTTATTGATTCTAATTAATATCATCCGCGTTATGTGATTTGTTATGGTTCTAACAGCTTGAGTTCCAACCCGACCGACGTCAAAATTACAAAAATTGCAAATTAGTCTCGAAAGTCCTGCATTTCGTTGTACGATATAATACACTTCAGTACAAGACAGAAATGATTGTTATTATTACTATTACAAACCAGTATACCGTACCATGTGTGTACTGTTTTTTGAACATAGGAAATTCAATATTAAAATTTTGATTTGGCAATATCTCTTTATCTATTCATTTTAGAACAAAAGTGTAATAAAGAAAAATGTTCAGAATGAAGAACAAATACCAATGGTGTTGACCAATTGGTTCTTATGTACGAGTTAAAAGCAAAAAAAAAAAATACGTGGTTTAAGGCAATTATCAGAGTGCTATGAAAAAAAAAGAAAACAATAATTTATATTTCTTGTGTCTGGCATATCTGTCAGATTTGATATTTTTTTTTATTTTATTCTTATTAGAATTTGTGATTATTATTTTTTTCTAAATCAACTCTTCCTATCATTTTATTAATAATAAATTAAGAAGAAATGTTAAATCTGTCAGATATTTTTTCCACGGCACTCTGATAATTGCCTTAAATCGTGTATTTTCTTTTGCTTCTAACATACATAAAAACAATTGAACAACAAACTTGGTACTCATGCAATGGGCCCATAAACCACTTTTTAAAAATATTTTTAAATGAAAGTTCGTTTAATTTTGAAGCAATTCGTGCTAACAAAAAGTCATAATTGTGTTTTGTATAACTGCATTTGATTTTTAACGAAACTTATAGCTATCTTTCTCACGATGGTTTCTGTAGTAGGCTGCGCGAGAAAGATACCAATAGTGTGACGTCATCTGTATCCCTGGAAATAAATTCAAATATCTCGCAAAGTAATTATTAAAAAAATGTTATTATTTTATCTTAATCGTTATTTATTGAGCAGTACTTTAAGTATAAAATGTACATTTTATTATTTTTTGTTATGGTTTATGGGCCTATTGATGCAGTTTTTCATTCTGAATATTTTTTTTTTCATTAAACTTTTGTTCTAAAATTATTAACTAAAGCCCGGTATGTTTCCATGTAACACATTTTGGATATACTCGTAATTCTCGTATGTATACTTGTAGCAAAGGCAAGGTAATATGTATAATTTAAAATATATTCCTAAGCAAAAAATGAAGCATTATTTTGAAACATGTGAAATATCTGTGCTATGTATACTTTACGCAGAAGATATATATTATTATTACTATTTGATTATACCAATGAAATGCATAATAGTAATAACAGTAATAATAATGATGTGAAAAGTATGTAATAACTGTGAAAGTAAACAACAAAAAGCAATATAATTTACATAATGATGTAGTTGTATTTGTACCTATTTCTGTAAAATATAATAATATGTATGTAAATATAATTTGCTAAAAATAGGCAAACGCTTAAACAAAAACCAGGTATACTTCATTTCAGTTAAAAATAATGACCTGTATTACGAGTGCACTTTTATGGAGCAAACTTCTCATAAGAATATAATGTAAAAGCGCTCTCCATAAAAGCGCTTGTAATTAATTGAGTTTTTTCAAGAAAAACTGTTAAGAACTTCAAATAAGGGAACTTCCGGTTGACCAATTTTAACCAAAATCTAATCAGCTCTTCATATGGATGTACAGAAGAGGAATACGAAAGAATTACAATTTTTAGAATTGTAGTAATGCATGGAGTTGTTGTCGGAGAAATTTATGTCACACAAACACACACAGACACACACACTCTAGTATTCTAGAGGCCCTAAAACGTGCTTATTCATTAAAAACTCACCATTTTTTGACTAAAGACAATCAGGCCTATTCTGTAACAAAGTGTTTAATTCTTAACAACTGATAAAATTTTTATCCAATAGTGATTGATTTGACAACTAAAAATCCAATTTTTTGTTATATATCAACATACTTGATTGGTTAGTTTTTTAACCAGTTGTTAAAAATTAAGTACTTTGTTACAGAATAGACCACATCAGTGTAACTGTCAGTTTGTGGCGGTCAACGTAATAACCCTTTCAGACAAACAACAAAAATGAAAAAACTTATAACCACTTATATTACAACTTTAAAGACAAACAGCGTGAAATCCAAAACTAACCTACAAAATCAGTTGATCTGTCTCTATAGACATTACGACATATGTTACTATTTGCAATCCTACATTCTTTAAAATAAAATTATGCTTAACTTATTATTTTGTTCATGCTTTTACTGTACAGAAAGCAAAGAGTATTGTTAAAAGTTAGTAATGCCCAGTTGCACCACCAACACTTAAAATTTAAACTTGACTTTGTTCCAGTAGTGGCTTGATGGCTTGATATGAAAAATAATAAAATGTAGTTACCATGTAAGGGGTTGTTATTTGGAACAGGTGATTTATGAGAGATATTGGAACAACTTCTAAATGTCATTAAATAACTTTAAACCTTGTGTTTCCTTATTATTATCTAATATTAGTACAGACTTTATTCAGTTGACCAAATAAATTGATGTTTATTTCTATTGCATAATTACAGTGTAAAATTGAATTGTCTAATTGAAATAAACCAACCTGAAAGTTTAAGTGTTGGTAGTGCAACTGGGCATAAGAAACTCAAAATATGAATTGAAAATGCGCTTTCGTAAGAACTTCATTCATTCTGATTTGATTTAGGGTTTCGCGCCAAACATGAAACTTAACCACACTAATGTGGTCTATAGGCCCGAATACCTTTCTTATGTAAAGGTGACGGATGGTAAAAATTAAGCAAAATAAATATTGCTACGCTCAATGTACTCTTGAACTCAATGTACAATTATTCATAAATTGTATAAAAAATTAATGTTTTTTGACTAAATTCTAGTTTAAGTACTGGAAAAAGTAAAATGTAAAACAAGTTCAAGAAGTGTTTAGCGTTTTCTTCGTAAAAATACTTTGCTTCTTATAAACTAGTACTCTCTACTTGGACAACCAACTACTGTTCTGTTAGTGCATCTCTTTTTCATTGCTTGTCTTACAAAATTCCTCCCATCGCTTACGAGTTACACTTGCAAACTACTTGTCCTGATCTAATTAACATACCTGGTAGATTCCTCCTTCGTTGCTCTATACATCCGACTATAGCAACTATATTGCAGTGGGCAATTAATTTCACTTTTCAATATCCCGGACCGCTTGGGGGGAGAGGGGGGTCTGCGATGATGCATGGCTGCAGTGACGGGGCCCCCGCTGCCTTCTGGGTGGTCTCCACTCATTAGCCACACTTCACAAGACCTGAAGAAGAATATGATTGGTATAGGATTGTATGGTGGTTGTGGTACTGGGATGATCAAATTTGTAATTGAATAGTGGTGTTGAATTACTTCAAAGAGGTTTTTGGGGTTGTGTCTGTACTTGTACTTGGTTATTACGAATTTGGTTACAAAGAAGGTGTAGTGTTTTTCGTATAAGTGGCTACAATACTGTAAAACAATTTTTCATAATACCATACTGTTACTATGATTTAACAGGACTAAAATCAAAAGTGAAAAGATAAAAATAACGGACGTCGGCCGTTATTTTTTATAACAGTCGCCTACAATTAAGGATCAAGTGTTCCTAGAAAAATAACAGCATCTTGATGGAAAGTTGTCACGGAGAATTTATAAATAAACAAAAAAAGTTGTTTAGATTGACAGGAAAAGAAGAATTTTATTATTATTTTGTTATTCCTAAATATTTAAATTTTATGTTATTATGAAAAATCTTGAACTTCACACAGCCTATATGCAAATAACGAACTCTGCTTACAAACCTCAACCTCGTCCGTTATTTGCCATGATTTTAATGAAGGATATTCATCAACAATATCGAATAATTAATATGTTATCTCAACTCATTTGGTAAAGATAATTGTAAAGGTGCAGATTAGGAAATAGCAAACAGCTCAATAAAAAGAAATTGTTTGATCGTCGTAGAATATGTACTATTTTTTGCTTTAATTTTTTAGTGCTTTTTAGTAATTCTAATAATATCCCAATATGTCAATTTAATTAAATGACTGTTCCATGCCAATGAATTTTAATATTTCAATAAAAAAAAATCTGATGTGGCCGCCATTTTTTTTTAATAATTTAAATACATATCTTGAAAATTTTATTAATTTGCTTTCTACGTTTCTTTTACTATTTTCATTTCAAAACGTCATGATTATTACTTTAAAATGATTAGTTTTTTGACAGTGACATTTAACTGTCAGAGCGCTAAACTGGTGTAACGAAGGGCATAAAAAAATGTAGACCTATAGAAAATTTAATAATCTTTAATTTTTATAACATAAAATGCGAAAAAATGTAATTTAAATGTAGAATACATAGTAAAATCGGATTCTGGGGACATCAAAACGTGCTTATTCCATAAAATCTCTATATGCGATTTTTAGCACTATCCCTTACCTAGGATAACGGGAGGTAAAAATTGATACAAAAAAAATTAAGTTCAATTTATTGAACTTGGCCAAGTTCTTCAAATTGACAACTATAAAACAGGCTTAATTATTTTTCAGCAATAAAGTTAAAAAGTTTGTTTCCGGAACAGGAAAATATTTTATTGGACGTTTTCTTTTTGACGTTAGTTTTAATTAGGTATATAAATGTTATTATATTCTCAAATACCAAGTTAAGAAAAAGTATACGTTTTAACAACCCTACAGTTTTTTATCAAATGAGTTCAGAAAATTTTTAAGTATCCTTTATCTATTGATAAAACTATTGTGTTTAGGATAGTGATTTACACCTCACAAAACAGTGATCAAGTGTGCTGGTTATTTACACATTTCCTTTAATATGACGGATGTGCGTATACAAACCCAAACCCATTGCCATTGCCATGGCATGCTCTTGCAAACATACGTGGCGCGGCGTGGTGGACACTCCCCAAACTAACTGACAGATCCGTCAGGAAAATTTACATGGCGCGTAAATCGTGATTTACTAGCACTCGCGATGAAATAACGAAGGAAACGCGTGAGTGGGAGCGTGAACGTGTGCGTGAACCACCACGCGAACGCGTGGGAAGAGATAGTCATGTTCTACGAAGATTTATAGCCCACTATGATACATTCATGTTTGGCCAATTAAAATTATTTTTTAGTTATGAAAAATCCAGTTACAAATTTCAAATCGTTTTGTTTAAATGCCGTTCGGGTGATTTGTACGATTTTAAAAAGTATTTAAATGAACAAGCTAAACATTTTTTATTTCGGTCGTTTATCTGAACGGACAGATATTTTGAATTAATCTTTTTTACCAACATACAGGAAATGTTCATCCATTCATTTCGCATGATAAATTTTGCACTATTTTCATTATGTAATTGTTTAATCGCTCAATATTTACATTATCTATAATTATTCACATTCCACTTTTAAACGTATTTAAAGGTCTAGTCTTACAATCTTTAAATACAATTTTAACTTCTAAAACATAAATCGGATTATAAATTTGTTATCATGTAACAGTTCATTTCGTTTCAGTTTTGTTTATTTCACTGGCAGTTAAAATTTTAGACGAAGATTGTAAGATTGGCCCGAAACCATTTTTTACCTCCCGCTCTCCTAGGGAGGGAGGTATAGGGATCGTGCTAAAAATCGCAAATAGAGATTTTAGTAAATAAGTATGTTTTGATGTCCCCAGAATCCGATTTTAACATTTTTACAATGATGTCTGTAGGTATGTATGTGTGTGTCTGTGTGTGTATGTGTTTGTGTGTGTTTATCTGCGATAAAGCAGATTGTGACACATTCAGAAGTGGGTAATATGCCGTGATGATATATTTTTTTATTTATTTATATTATTAATTATTAATGCAGAAGTATCATTTTGTCAATAGGCATATTGGATGTTATTTTAAATTTACAAAAGGTACAATATTTTTACCTCCCTGTACCGTTCATAAGGTACCTACGTAAGTATAAGGATCGTACTGAAAATAGCATACCCTAGAATCTGATTTTAACATTTTAACGATGATGTGTATATGTGTGTGTGTGTGTGTGTGTGTGTGTGTGTGTGTGTATGTGTGTGTGTGTGTGTGTATGTGTGTGTGTGTGTGTGTGTGTGTGTGTGTGTGTGTGTGTGTGTGTGTGGATCGTGTGGACACGATTACTCAAATACTATCAATCAGAAAATTTTTAAATTTTGTACACCCATTCTGTTACTAATTTGGAAAGAGCTCATTAGTTTTTAGTGTATATTGGATAACCGGAAGTATCATTTATACAAGCTTTTAACAGTTTTTCTTGTAAATAATTCATTAAATATAATATTTTAGCAACTTTTACTAATAAAAATTAGATAATGGTACAATCTTCAATTCTACGATAATAACTTTAAATATTAAATTATAAGATAATTTATTTTTGTACATCATCTTGCCTATGCGTTAAACAAAAACATAATATTTTAATAATTTTTTTGACATATTTAAACAAATATCACTTGTCAGGAAGCAATTACATTAAAATTAATAATTAAGCCGTGTTAAGAAGATTATATTGAGTCTAATGAAATTAAGGTTAATAAAAATAATATATTTTCCATCATACATGAATATTAGATGTACAGGATGATCCGATATAAATTTGATATATTTGCAGCACTAAAAATCAAACATCTGTGTCAAATATTAGTTTACAACTACACATTAATGAAATGGATCATGTAAAGCAATAGATATATGCAAAGGAGTTTAATATAGTTTGCAGGATTAGTAAATATATAGGGATGTATTTAAATTAATAAAAATTAAAAGCGGGAGGTTTTGTGTTGGCCACGCCAGATTTTTTGTAATATATTGGTACTTATAAAAAATAAAATACTGATATGTCAAAGAAAAATACAGCAACTACTAATGAAAAGCGATACCTACCTGTATTTAATAAAAACCAAATTAATATAAAAAAAAAATGAATCACCAATGTTAATTTCGTCAAGGTCTGGGTGTTTGGGAAAATGATAGTCATTTGTTTTTGTCTGCCTAATCGAAAGTGACATGAGTTATTAGCCTGTAAAAAAATTTAAAACATGTTTAAATTAGATTTTACTTTTGAATTTGAAACGAATAAATATTTCTCTGTTATTCATAGTATGTAGTCGCATATTTTGACTTGTACAATAGGTGTCTTAAAATAAAAGACAATATTTCAGTGGTCTATCATTAATTGGGAAAAAAACATGTCACTAGATATGCGCGAAAATGTAAATTATACAGTTTCTTATTTTTTGTTAATAACTTTCACGTATAAAATAATACTGGATATTGGTTTGCATCTCTTTAGTGCCCTTTAAATATAAAAATTAAAATTTTGACATTATTACTAATGAGACAACTATTTTTTAAGTTAACCGATTTCGTATAGCTTTTATAATCCTTATAAAAGGCTCGTTTTTTGGGACAGCCTGTATATGTACAAGGAAAAAAGAACGTGGGATTTATAGAATAAAAAATGACAGGATGATAATTCATTACATCATTAAACAATTAATTTTGACAAAAATAAATTATGTACTTTGAAGTTTTCGTAAAATATGACGCACGTTGATAATAAAACACTACAAAACAATGTAAGATAATAAATTAAAAGAAATAATAAATTAGAAGGACTATCAAAAAGATAAATTTCATTTTTAGAGCTTTGCTTACTTAATAGTTAATAGTGATATCAAACTAACTCGGAGTATGCTGTGAACCAAGAAACGTTAGTCTTAATAAAAAAAATATTTAATTAATATATAAAATATTTTTCAAAAATGTTATCTACGAGTAAAGAAATCAAAGCTTTTCTTCTTGATTTATTTTAGAAATGGAAACAAGTTAAAAAACGGCAAATAGCAATATTTTTTTTACAATGAATTTTCAGAATTTCCATTAAAGCAGTATACCATACTCTTAATTTCGGGAAAATGGAATTGTTACTATTATAAATACTCATACAGCAAACCATGCCTTAGGATTTTTGCATGAATTTTACGATTATAAATTAATAAGTAGAAATTTATGGCTACCAAGATCTCCCGATTTTTTTTCTCATACAAAAAATAATGTATTTAAAAATCGACTTTAAAATTTAATGGAATTAAAAATGAGTAATTTAAATAACACCTAATATGCTCATTTGAGTAACTGAAACCATAAAACTACGAGTGCATTTGTGCCACGAGAAAAATGGACAACATTTTCAACATCTATAAATAAAATATCTGTTTCCTTCTTTATCTTTTCCATACGCGGAGTTAAACTTTGAAAATGGGGGGCGGGGTTTTTTTGCCGTAGGGTTGCAAACTCTGAATTTTTCCAAAAGCGTACATACATCGATATATTCATAATTTGTGAAAAAAAAACATGCGTCACAGCCGATTTTTTGAAAAAAGTGTTTTAATTTAAAATAAGATAATATAGAGTTCTTTACAATGAAGCAAATTTAATCGAATAGAAGTTAGAAACTCACAGTCGCTAATAAGCAAGATTCAGAAATAATGGATTCTACTGATGAAATAGGTAAATACCTGATTAACAGAAAAGCGTACATTATTACAACTATAGAAACATTTTAACGTTCTGGGATGATGCTTCGTATTAAGATGAAAATAATCATTATTAAAGTTACAAAAATTTTGTTTGGGAGTGTTAATTCAAAATATGAGGGTGATAAGCACCCCAAAGTACTCCCCTAACTACGCCTATGATCTTTTCTAAAAATTACATTTCAATTTTGTCAGTTTTGACAACTTGACTTCGAAATGATTAAGGATCAGACATACGTTGCCTACTCCAAGTTGTTTTAACACTCTACTTTAAATATTAAATAAAATAAGAATAATAATAAGAATAAAAAAATTTATAAAAAAATTGGCGGTAAATGTCTAAAATAACTTCGGGAATTTACATGTTTAAACCAAATTAAAAATTTTCAAAGGGTGCTAACTTTTGTAACTTTTTTAACATAAATTAATTTTTTTACATATTTTATCATTATTTTCTATTTATTTTTTTTAACTATTGACGTCCAAATGTGTGTTGTTTCGTGTTATTTATTTATATATTCAGAAAATATTAATGCCAGTCTGTACAAAATTCACTATTATTAAAACAAAATCACGTAAGTAAATTGTAGCTAAATTTGTAAAATAGGATGAACACTATGTACATTAAAATAATTTATAGCTCCTGAAGAAGGCAAATGAGTTGCCGAAACCGGTAGAGGCCGATTTTGAAATAAATTATCATTGACTGCAATCCAGGACTTTTATTCAAATATCCCAAACATCCATCCAGTCAAGAAGTTCTCAAGACACGTTAAATATTAAGTTAATTCTTTTGATTCCTGTCCTATTATCTAGTAATCTGTGCAAGTAGCCATACTTTGTATAATAGTGGTATGTTGTGGCTACTCTCTCGTTAGGCTAGGCCGTTTCGCATAGTCGGAGCCCAATTAGAGCCGCTATTCGCTACTCAACCGAGTTCCGAGTCGGAGTCGACTGCGTGGCGTGTATGTAGCGTGCTACGTTAGCCCAGCTGCAAGTTCCGATGCTATGATAGCGCGGCAGTGGCGTACGTCAAGCTAAAGGGTAGAGAAAGTAAAAAAAAGTTACAGGATACGTGCATCCCTATCCAAACATACAACATATTAGTTCTGGAACGAAGATCCGGTTTTGATACTGAATCCTGCCATAAAATAGAATTTCAATTCCGGCTGAAGTTCTTGAAAAAATCGGACGCATAATTAAAAATGTTAATCTGTCAATGTGTCAATAATTTTGATGAATAATATGGCATAGGAAAAAAAAAAACATTGTTAAAACGGTTAAGTAATAGTATATTACATCCTAGGTGAGAGATGTTTCATTACTGCCTAGGGCTTATGTATATTACCGAGAGGCGAAGCCTCGAGGTGAGATAAAGCGCGAGGCTCTAATGAAACTCCCACCGAGGTTATGTATACTATTTTATTCACAATCATCCTCATTTTAAATCAATAATTTTCAAAATAAATCAATGAGTTATAACCTTTAATTTTATTAATATTTTTGACAGCTCTTTTACAATATGTTTTAGTCTACGTAAAAGATCGAAATGACGTATTTTCCAACCTCCAAGGGTTAGGAATCGGTATATTACTATAATGATTGTGAATAAATAAAATACAATATTTGGTATCAAAAAATGATTGGATATATTCCATATGTAGGTACATAAAATAAAGAGATTAAGATAGACTTTTTGAGAATAGTTTCTTAGTCACAGAAATTTTCGATCTTCTTTTATTTCTGAGCTACGGGCAAAAATCGTTTTTCGTTAATTTCGAATATATCTCATATTTTATTCTTGATAAAGAAAAATTCTTTAGACAAATTTTGTACCATTTTTTTTTTGGGTATAGAATTAAAATGGCGTAATTTGATTATTTGAAAACTTAATAACTCTCGAGATATAATACAAACTTATGATTTTTTAAATGGAAATTTTTTGGCTGAAAAAATTTAAAATTATTGAGGTACAATTTCAGTTTTTTTTCATTTCTTCAATTTATGTAGTCATCTCAAAAAGCTTACTAAAACACTATTTTCGAATTGTGCCAAAGCCAACTACGATGTCGATAAAAAATAATTAAATTAACCCGAAAATAATTGCTTAAGAATAATTTTGAGAATATAATTAATAGATATAGAATTAAAATAGACGTGTTAGTTTCACTAGAGCGCCGGATTACTGAACATGCCGGACTAACCAACCGCCGGATTATCAAGATTGTACTGCATTACGATTTAATATAGTTTATTTAACTGGAAGTTAAAATTTGAACAGGGAATGGGGTCCTCCACCATAAAAAATATAATAAAATGTACAATTTCTACTTAAATTACAACTCAATAAATAACGATTAAAATAAAAAAACATATATTTATTAATTACTTTACGAGATATTTGGAATTTATTGTCATTGTCACCGTGACGTCGACGTCACACTATTGCTGTCTTTCTCTCGCAGCCTACTATAGAGCTTGACGCGGAGCGAGAGAAAGATAAGAGTGTCTCCGTGACGTCATACTGACTTTGAAAATCAAATACAGTTAATCTAAAAAGACTTTTTAATACCACAAATTACTTCAAAGTTAAACGAACTTTAATTTAAAATAATAAAAACTAGAGTGGAGGACTCCAATGTATGATTGGCCCTTAATCTAAATATTTTGACAGCCCTGTAGGTAAAAATTGTGAGGTTAGGTTAGTGTCTGTATTTCCCGCATTATTATTCCCCCCTACGGCACTGCATGAAAACGCTATAGCGTGGTAGATCGGCAGGAATTGTTAATTGAAATCTGAGCCAGTACACGAACTGTACCGTATAGGCCGCAGTGTTTCTGTTGCACCTAACCTAACCTCAACCTGCTAAGTGTAAGCTGCACGGCGCTGCACGATCAACTATTAAATTCAATTTTATTTAAATGCAATATCGTTATACAACATGAATATCAAATCAATCGAGGCTTTTTACTTGTTCTACATGCACTCTGAGCAAAGTATAATCAACAACAATGTAAGAGGTTAAACACTGTGCTGCGGCCATTATTATCCTAATTATATATAATGTAACTGGTTTACTTTAAAATGTGGAGATTCTTCGGCAAAGGTTCCACAAGAAAAACTCAGGGACTAGTTTAATTTCGTTACATTGTGTGATCAATTATACTACGAGGGTCACGCAAAATTTTAAACAGTTGTTTATTTCTCATTTGAAATTAACTGGCGAAAGTTAGAACCAGTATTTTCAAATAATGAATTATAATTTGTCAACTTCGTCAGTTTTGGTTTTTAAGTCAGTTTGAAATTTATTTGACACTTTTTAAGTACCCAGTAATTACTTTTACAGCTTTGGCATTTTTTTAAGTCGCTGGAAAATAATTCGACTTTAGTAAATTTAATGAAATGAAAAAATGCAACGCGTTTTTTTGACAGCAATGATTTAAATGTCATATGAAAAAAACGTATTTGTTCAACTAAATTTTAAGTGAAGATTAAATTTCTTTACAAAACCGGCTCTTTAATTTGATGTTTAAGCTACTCATTTTCATTTGTTGTAAAAAATACAATCAATTATACCACATGTCTATTGTTTTGTGGACCAAAAAAATAAAATGGTAAAATTATCATATGTCTGTAAATTCTCCCCTATTAATTTTAGAATAAAAATTTAAATACAAAATATGTTCAGAATTAAAAACTGCATCAAACGAGCCTAAATTTATTGATATAATATAAATAATTTAATGAAATCAATAAAATTTTACAACTATTTAACATTTTCTGTTATTGTTCATGACACTCTATAAATAATTAATAGATAATTATTATTAATTAATTATTTTATCCTAACATTATAGGTAATAATTATTACTTGGAAACAATAATTTAGGTCTTCGATGCAGTTTTTATTCTGAATATTTCTTCTCTAAAATTAATATGGCATTACAGCCATTTGAAAATTTTATCATTGTATTTCCTTAGGTCATTAAAAAAACAGACATCCGGGATAATACACGCAATATTTTTGTTGCAAAACTGGTATACTGCTCTTTAAACAATTTGTTTTCGTTATATAAATTGTTTATTGGATATTATTTATGTATACGTATATTTTTGTACTTCTTTTGTAAAGGAATTATTTCTGTAGAACAATAAATTATTATTATTATTATTATTATTATTATTATTATTATTAAAATTCAAAAATTATGTAAGTATGAAAAGTTCGAAAATTACAATTTAATATTAGTACCTATTTTAATTTCCAAATATTGTGATTTTTTTGTCAATAAAAGTAAGTATTTAAACGTTAAAAATAATAGGGTTGAAAAAATTTCTGGATATGCAGTCAAAATTATATTTATTTTCGGGCTTGACCGGTTTCGGCACCACTCGTGATGAAGGCCATCAGGAGCTAGATGAAATTTACAAAATTAATAACTGTAAAACGTACGTGAAAATTTATAAAAACGTAGTTAGAAACTAAATTGTTATTTTGCTTACCAATTTTACATTATTATAATTTTATTAAATTATAAAAATTATTTACATTTATGACAAATAAAACACTACACATTTGCCTTTATTTCGATTTTTGTTAAAATTCCATGGTTAAGTAGGTATTATTAAATAAATAAATTGTAATTATCGTAATTTTCGTGTTCTAATTTTTGCAGTTCCTAAAACTAGTTTTCTTTACTGATTTTTATGCACAACTTTTATTTGAAGTATTTTTTTCTTGGACTTTATTGATATACTGTAACTGTACCAGTAGGATAAATATATTTTTTACGTCTGTTAAAAAAGTACATTTTTTTTCATTAAAATAGGTTTGTAAAATATGCCTTTTACACAATAAAAGTGTGAAAAAAGTGCAATTTTTTAACGCAAACGATTGAAATAATGAAACGTTATGGCACTTTTTTCACACTGTTATTGCAGACGTAAAAAAAATTGTATGCAATTCGAGTAAAAAGTGTCTTATTTCACTCATTTCACCTATTCATGAAATAAGACTATATTTTTTACTCTTGTAGCATAAATAATTATTAAGTAATTGTATATTTTGAATATATTTAGTAGTGTGTAAATTGTTTTAATTATATAAGTATTTTTTGGTTTTAATATTTCACCTAATTTTTATTTTGTACACGAAGTTATCCAATAAAAACAATATCAAAAATACCCCCGTCGTATTATTCAATTAAAAAATCAATTGCATTCTTAACCTACATTAAAACTATCCACCCTTACTACACATACACATTCCCCCACTCTTTCGCTTCAACCATGTGCTCTTGTTTTCTCTGGCAGCGACACTGGCGCCACCAGTGCTCGCGCGTGTAAGCTCCCGGATTCCCGGAGCGCTTGCACCGCCATCTATCGGCCCGGACGGGAACTAAGTTTCCCGCGTGCGGTGAATGTGTCGGTAACAACACATCAGCAGGAGTGGGGATTTCAACGCCAGAAAGAGAGGAACCCGCGGAGTGATATGAGCACTACTTTTAGAAGTGATGGTGGAGGGGGAGGAGGCCAATTTCGGGGGGTTTCGGGATATTTTGAAAATGGGAATTGTTTTTGAAATGAAATTGAGGTTGTCTGGAACACTTTTTAAGGGAAATTATTTGTTCTTATGATATATTAAGGTTTTAAACAATTAATTATATTAATATTAAATTCTATAGGTGTCTAAAATTATATACCTAGGACATTATTTGAAAATATTGTTTCCAATATATTTCAGATCTGTTAAACAATATTTTTCGAACATTTTATCAGCTTTATAAAAAATTAATTTTATTTTCAGTTTTGATTCATTTTCATTGTTATTAATAATTATTTTCTTTTCTAGGTGAGTTTCGTTCCATGTTCGTTCATACTTTTTTCATCATTGTCGTAAGTACATCTAATTTTATATAAATTTGTTGAATAAGGGTCACGCTAGAATGATTGAGAATAAGAAAATCAGATGGGCCGTTAACAAACTTTAAACTGTAATTTTCAACTGCTATTTATCTCTCATTTGAAATTAAATTTTGGAAGTTAATAAATTTTTAAATTATCGCCAACCAGAGAACATTTGCGAATCATGACATTTTTGGCAGTTTTTAAGTCAGCGCGAATTTAATTTTTTATGTCACCCATAAATCGTTTTTACAACTTTGGCAATTTTTAAGTTATCGGAGATTAATTTGACAACTTCGACAGTTTTTAAATCTTCCGTAATTAGTTTTAAAGCATTGTAAAAGATGATTGGTAGGGAGCTTTTAAGAAATACGAGGAAAGTACGTTGAATTGTATTATTGTTGAAAGGAACTGCTATGAACATAGTACGAAAACAATATTTCTTGAGCGCAAAATTTGTAAATAATAATTTTTTCCTAGGGTTATCGCTCAATGGCAGCTGTAGACACGTGTTTCGCTCTTATTAGAGATCATCAGTACAGCATAGCTAAGCTGCACTAGTGCTATTAAACTTTGTCGGTTTTTTTTTATTACTAGCTCTAGTTACTGTCCACCTATTAATTAACTATGCTATACTGTTGAGCTCCAGTAAGAGCAAAACACGTGTCTACAGCTGCAGTTCAGCGATAACCGTAGGAAAAAAGAATTGTTTAGTATCTAATATAAAATTCTGTACCATACGGGCGTTTACCAGACGTCACCTCACGGGCACTCATTGATGGTGTGGAGAGTGCACCACAAGGGTCAGTTTCCATAGATTTGCGACCATATATTTCACTGTATCTCTATGTATACTTTCATGTTTGACTGCACATTCAATTTAGAACAAAAACAATTAATCCGTTTTTCCCAAATATTTATGTGGAATATCCTTATAGTTTAATTTATTTTTAATAAAATCAGAGCATCGAACCCGAATCTGAACCGAACCAAAACCGGAACCAAACCGTAACATTTTAGGGAACCCAAACCGAGAACCGAACCTCAATTATATTTTTAATTGAACCTGAGTCGAAACCGAACCGAGTATTAAAATTTAGATTAGGGGTTCAACTCCGGTTCAGGTTAATTTTTAGTTCGAGAAGTAAATGCAGCCGATAATCGACGTCTTAGGCGTCTGCGTTGGTGTCTGGGCTGACTTTTCATGAAAATTGTGTTCGTTTCTTGTTGCGTTTTGCGTAAATTTCGGCTCTCATTTTACATTATTTCGAACCTGAACCGTGAAAAAAACCGCAAATTTTATTAATGCTTGAATCAGAACCGCACCCGAACCCATCTTTCAAAAAACAAATTAACCTGAACCTAAACCGAACCCAGTTTTTGGCGGGTTCGATGCCCTGAATAAAATATATTAATACAAAATACGAGTAAAATAACAGTAACAATCCCGGGTAAATATTTCGACAATTTGTCCAGTTTTTCAGAGTTTATCTCATTGGCTCGCAAAGATATTGCGGAGAGAGCACCCAGGGACTATTTTTATCCAATTTGAAAATTAGAAATATTTTTTTAACTCTGTCTTATTTATTTATTTATTATATTACAATCAGTCAAATAACGCACTTCGCCAAACAACTGTATAATATATAATATTTGTTATTTATAATTATTATTAGGTATAGTGTTTTCGTCTTGAAAACGATCTTCCACATCTGGTAACCCACAGGTCCTCTTAAAGTGGTCGGTATCCATGTTACCACCCACCGATGCCTCTCCGGGTGTCAAACCATGACATATTACCCTACACGCCTTGCCCTACCCCTGCTGTGAGTGGAACAGAGACACAACACACCATTCGTCCTATCCCCCCCTTGTGTTAGACAGAAATAGGAATAGTGGCCCGCCTGCTTGGGGTGTGAGTAGATACCATCTTGCCAAAATTCCTACGCCCGTCACGAATATGATTTACAACCCTCGATGTTGTACGAAGATGGCTTTGCATTTTGTGAGTTATTTTTGTTTTGGTGACAATCTAGAGGTGATTTACGGGGGAATAATGAAGTTGGGAATAAAGTTAATAAATAATATTAAGGTGAGGTTAGGTAGGCTGTATAGGTTAGGAGGGCCCTAGGCCATTAATACTAATTTAGGGTTTGTTTCTATTACCTAGCGCCACTGGTGGTGTGCTACGCATTTGATTTAAATTATGAATTAGATGATTTATTGTGTGATGAACGGTAGATAGGGTAATTAATAATTAAAATCATATTAAAAAATTTAAATCCCTATTTTAACGGGTTGCGTGAGGATTGTTTGAAGACAATTATTAGAAAATTTTCCACTCTTAATTTTTGATTTGTTTTAGCTCAAAACAGAAGTGTCACTTTTTGAACTCCTTGATATGTTGTAATTGTAATATAGTTTTTATATGTCGTTCACGATGGGAAATATTTATTATTACTAACTTTAATGATAATCTCTTGGGTTGGAAATAACATACAGAGAATTTATTTTAAAATGCAACATTATGGTTCATCACTTCCATGGTTACTCACTATTGTCAAAAAATGACAGCAATGTAATATTTGTCCATTTTAAAATGCATCATTATAAATAGTATTGCAGCTCAGGAGATACCTCCAGAACACATCACAAATGGTGTCAATTCTTTTTATGACCGACTAGAATAGTGCCTTAGTGTTAATGAGGGTATTTTTTAACATTTATTACCTACATGAAAGTTATGAATTTTTGTAAGCTAAAGTTTGCTAAGATGTGCAACACTCATGTTTTGATTTTTTGTTAATCGTTTATGCGCTAATTTATTGGAAATTAGTTTTGATAATACGAAACTACAAATTTTGTATGTTGCAGTTTAAAATGGACAAATATTACATTGCTGTCATTTTTTGACAATAGTGAGTAACCATGGAAGTGACTGACCATATGTTGCATGTTAAAATAAAGTCCGTGTATTTCACTTTCATGTGTTGGAAATGTTTATGTAGAGGTTGCCTAGCAACATTGTCATAGATCCTTATAATAAAGTAGGCTAAAACAAATTTTAAGAGAGCTGTCAAAAATATTAATAAAAATAAAAGTTCTTTTGAAAATTATTGATTTAAAATGAGGATGATTGTGAATAAATTAGTATATATAACCTCGTGCTTTATATCAGCTCGAGGCTTCGCCTCTCGGTAATGTACATAAGCCCTCGGCTGTAATGAAATATCTCCCACCTCGGATATAATATACTATTACATTTATATTTAAATTTAGGAAAAAACAGGTCGTAGGTTCCAAAAATTATGACTAAGTCATAATCGTCTTTATTTGTAAAAAAATAGGACGTTTCGGACAATATTTGTCCATCTTCAGCTACAATAATTATATAAAGTTGTGAAATATAATTAAAAATATAAAATAAATTTCGTCTTACCAATTACAAAGTGTGTGTTTCAATATATTATAAAGTTTCTTTGTTAGTTACAATTTTTTTTTTTGTGAATTAATAAAGAAACTTTATAATATATTGAAACACCCCACTTTGTAATTATAATTTAATTATATTTCACAACTTTATACAGTTGTTGTAGCTGAAGATGGACAAATATTGTTCGAAACGTCCTATTTTTTTACAAATAAAGACGATTATGACTGTTAGTTATAATTTTTGGAACCTACGGCCTGTTTTTTCCTAAATTGAAACGTTCCCGAATCACCCATTTCTACATTTATATTTAAACTATGTTCAAATTTCTTTGAACGAGAAAAGTAACCAATGCAAAAAGCGCATGGGCAATATTCTTGAGTGGTAGGTAGGTTACATATTTAAGTTTATTAGCAAGTTTTGTAAAGGTGACTGAAGCGTTGACAAATATAACAATGGACCCGTATAAAATAAGACCGTAAATATGAACACAACAACTTTAAAACTCAAAGATTTTAAGTTAGTAAGAAGCGAAATAAAATTTTATGAACGCACTGAAAAGTGTGCCACGAAATTTACTGGAATTGTAAATTACAAATATTAGCGTTGAGAAATATTTACATATGTAGACATTCCAAAATGTACAAGAATGTATGTGACGATAAATTAGAAAAATTGGCACTAGACTTGCTGTTTTTGTTTGTTTTGTTTTTCTTTAATACTAGTAAACATGCAGCAAAAAAGTGAATATATCAGTAGTTTTATTTGCTTTATCAGCTTGAAATCGTTGATTTAATGCCCGTGTGCCTACATACATATTAATCTAAATTTAACATAATAAAAAATGTCAATTTTATGTTTTTTCCAAAAGATTATTTTCAGACAAGTTCATTACAAAAATAATTATAATACTTACTTAAGTATTAAAGACAGAAAGTGTTTCCTATCGGTTGAGAATGATTTTGGTTATCGAGGCGAAGTCGAGAGTTACGATCCAATACTAGTAGATGGTAGATGAGTACTTAGGTACACAGAAAAATATAGAATTAAAATTTTGTCTAATTATAATTAGATATTATTTTAGTAGGCAATATGTCTAATAATTTAGTATAATTTACAAATATTAATTCAGTATTTTAACTAATCCGAAATAGATAATAAATAGTTTGTAAAAATTCGTTAATTTAAATATGCAAATGGTTCTTTTAATTACTTTTTTCTTTAATTTTACTATATTTTGGCTGCACTGTTTTTGTCCTACAATTTTCGGTAATTTATCTAATGAATTAGGTAAGTAAATATAGAACATTTAAATATTTATTTTGTTAATTTATTTATTTATTTATTTATGTTTTGTTCAATACTATTTTACTATAATTTGTTATTACTATAATTCGTTATTAACAAATTTAGAAATTAGGATTTAGGTCTTCTTCACATAAATATAGCTTCGAATGGCACACTAATGACATCCATTGGTTTGAATGGCAACACTTTAGAACAACAAAAATGAATTATACAATTTGATTTAATTTGATGCTTCAGATTAAATGTTAATATTATATTTCATAAAATAGAAGCTAAGCAGCTATTCTTTGACAATAAATTTGACGTTTTGACCAAATTATAGCAACGAACATGATTTGTTTAATTAATGCGCGTCAACTTCAAGGCATAGTGTGCTCCTGCAAAACCCTAAAATCTAATTCCCAAAATCCCAAATATTTACTAGATTTAGGGCATATAAATTTAGGATTTAGATATTAGGGTGATAAAACTGTAACATCGGACACAGCCTAAATCAACTTAGATAATTTAGTGATACATAGTAGGCTGAAAATTAAAGAATTTGTTTAGTTAATTTAACTACAATTTAGAAGGTTTTTTCTGTGTACCGACTGCAATGCTTCTTAATTTTTTTTTTTATACTATCGACTGCAAAATGTAAAATACATGACATTAAAAATTTTTAATTGTTATTTTTGAATAAGCTTTGATCTTTTTTATTTACTTACCGTCTCCCCTCGTGATCGGTAAGTAATCATAATCACTTACCAATCAGTAATATGTAAATAAAACTTACTGCCTTGGAAACTATCGGTAAACATAAAAAACAGATCGTGCAAAAAAACGAAACAAAATGTCATTTTGATATTGAAAATGGCAAAGAAAAAATTAGCAATTTAAAACGGAATTAGAAAAATATTTTTACCGCATAATTAGTTTTGTTTTATGGAAATAAAACCTCAGCAAAAATGTTTTAATAGTTCTCTCTAATTTATTCATTTTTCCTGGAATTTTTCTTAGTGGAATGTTATGTATTTTGAAGGAAAATGTTTGTAAGTAATCGTTAAGCACTTGCCGAGCGCATATATTTCAATTTTTCCTCAACGTCTTTTAAATTCCCCATACATAGCGTGATATTCTTATGCACGTTTACCCGAGAGTAATGTCTGCACTTAAACGTCGCTCGTGACTCGGGGCCGTATTGCTGAGTGCAAGTGTCTATAAAAATATCCCTTAATAATCCGTTGTCCAAGTGTTGTTTCCTTTAAGGTACAAACATCTTCTTCAACTAAATAACATCCTTGCAAGAGAAAAACTGAACAGTTAGTTGTGAATCAATCATAAAACCAAACAATTCATCCGTGGTCTAGACGATGTTTTTATTAGCCGTGATTTGATCTGCAGGCTTGCTCTGCAAAAAGCGCAATTATTCCATCGAACAGAGAACGCATTCCCACGGCTGCGCAAAAAGTTATTTTATAAAATCGAAATCATAAGTCATAACAAAAACGGAATCGGAGGAATTAAACCTGCTCTACTTGTACTCTCCAAGTACTTCTTCAGCGAATGAAACAGTTATTTAAAAGTAATTGGAGATTCATTATAAGTTGTAGGTTCTTTGTAAATCCGTTTCAGATGCTTACGTTGACGTTGTTTTATTATTCAAACATATTTTTATTTCACAAGAATGAAAGCTAAAATCCTTTTCTTATATGAAATTCATTTTTACTTCTAGCTAAGAGAGGTATTGGAATCATGTTAAAAATCACAAATCCAGATTTTAGTGGATATGCACGTTTTAAGGTCCCTAGAAATTCTAGGCTAGAATCCGATTATAACATATTTACCTCCCGCTACCCTTGGTAAGGGAGGTATAGAGATCGTGCTAAAAATCACATATCGAGATTTTAGTAAATTACTACGTTTTAAGGTCCCTAGAATCCAATTTTAACATTTTCACGATAATGTCTATGTGTATGTGTATATGTATGTATGTATGTATGTATGTATGTATGTATGTATGTGTGTGTGTGTGTGTGTGTGTGTGTGTGTGTGTGTGTGTGTGTGTGTGTGTGTGTTCTGAAACCTTGTATTTCTACGTTATTCTAATATGAAAAGAAACCATTAGATTTTGGTGTAAATCGGACAAACGGAAATGGCACTTTAATTGAAGCTCATAATGGTTTTTCTTAAAAAAATATTAAAGAATATTGAATTTTCAGCAGGTATACATTAATACTTTTTCTATAAATTTAAAAATCTTTTTTTTTTAATCCCGAAGCCTAAAATAAACACAATTCCTTTGTTACACAGTTCATTTTTCAAATGAATGTAACTGACAGGTAAACGTCATTGTCAAAAAACTAATCACTTCAAATTAATAATAATGACATATTAAATAATAAAGAAATCGTAAATAAAGCAATAGATATATGCAATGAAACATAATATAGTTTGCAGCATTACTAAATACGTAGATATGTATTTAAATTAATAAAAATTAAATAGCGAGAGGTTTTGTGTTGGCCACATCAGATACGATGATGTCTGTGTGTATGTGTGAATGGCTGTTGGAACCACGGTTTCTCAAATACTATAAGACTTAAGACGTGTTTAACTGCGGTTTCCTCAATCTGACATTACTGGGAAGAGCTGATTAGATTTTGGTAACAATTGGACAACCGGAAATATTAATTACTTGACAAAAATAATTCTAAATATTATTTTTTGAAAATTTATGTGATTATTTACAAATATTAAAGAATATAAAATTTTCTATGGCATACATTTAAATTTTTTATTATATTTTCTATAGAGTTTGAGATAGAGAAATATAAATATGTAAAATAATATGCTGTAATTAATCTCGTACCCCATGGAAAACAAGAAGAAAAATGAAAACGTTTGTAAATGACAAATAAATGACATTCTCAGTGTTTATTATTAATTAAATATTTATAATTATAGATACATACAATATTACATATATACCCTTCAAAAATGCCGCCAATATCATCAATGAATTGGAAGAATCTCGAATATTAGAAGAATAACTGGAAATTTGTTCATAGAATGAATTAAAAAATATAAAAATATATGTGTTTTTGTGTGTACCAGAAATGTTAAATATGCACAATACTTCTATAGCCTAATATGGAAATAGCGAGAGGTATTGTGCTGGCCACAACAGATTTTTAAAAATTGTTTTAACATACTTCGATTAAAAATGAGCTACAGTAATAAATCGAAATTTGCAAGAAAGGTATTGGATTATTAAAATATCTTTCAGAACTCATATTAATAATTAGAATAAAAATACCTTTTTAGTTTGTTCTCTATTTTTATTTAATACCAACGTTTCGGCCGCATACACTACGGCCTTCTTAAGGAGAAAAGAATATAAATGAGAAATAAATAATTACAGAACAAAAGCAAGTAAGCAATGTTAACTTAAACTAAAAAGGTAGTATTATTTTAATGGTATTGGATTTTTGTAAGGAATGCGGGAAATATATTGCGCTGTACCCAACAATTATTAATTACTTACAATATAGAAACGGAAATATAAAATGTTTTACAAAGACTTAGTTCCAGCTTAAAATGTAAATATTTGTAATTTATAAAGATCCCATGTTATTAAACAATAACTATATGTGTTAAAAGCTTGAAGCATCAAGCATCGGAACAAATTATAAGCGTATAACAATTTTCCTCAACCTATACTCATGTGTAAAGATATATGTAAGCTGTTCCCATGGTCAAATTGCCGTCCATTGTATCACAATTTAAATATTAATGATAGCAAGGTACAAGCCCTTTAATTTTCATAATGAGTACATTGGTAGAGTAGTAAATAATTAAATAATACTCTCCCATCATAAATGCATTAAGTGCTGCGATTGGCTGCAGCAAGTAGCTACCTGTTCTGGTGCAAACAATCATGTCAGCCATGGCTGCCCTCGTTGGGTGGTCTCGCTAATTAACATTCAAGGCGATTGGCAATTGTCACCAGCGGTATGGCACGCGGTTTGGACCAAACAAAGCCACGCAGCTACCAAGAACTCTGTAAAAAGGCATCGATCATTGGAGCAACGCATTGTGTCATAACGTACGGCAATGTGAACCATTTCAGTTATTCTTCTTGTGAGGTCGATGGGGTCAACCTGCATACGGGATGGAGTTCGCGGAATTCTTCGGGAGAGGATTGGTTGTCGAACGGCCAGTTTTTATAGGTTATTATGAATTTTAAAGACTTGATTTGGAAGTGACAGTTCAGAGAAGCAAATCTGATGACGACCGCATTTTATGCTAACAGCAAATACCTGATGGCGACGACATTCATGGTACCTAATATGCTATATGCTATCCTATAGCTATAGCAAGTGTTTGTATATATAATTGTGAATATGCGAAGACCCTGGGAATATAATTATGTGTAACGCAAAATTCTATCACACGATCAGAAAAAAAAAAACATTTTAAATATATCTAAATCTCTATTTTTACCTCTCGATAAGAGAGGTATTGGATTCATGCTAAAATTCGCATGTTCAGATTTTATTGAATAAGCACGATTTAAGGTTCCTAGAATCCGATTATAACATTTTTAAAATTATGTCTGTGTGTGTGTGTGTGTGGATGTGTGTATGTGTGTATGTATGTCTGGATGTTGTAGACACGATTCCTCAAAAACTATAAGACTTAAAAAATATTTAACTGCAGTTTCCTCAATCTGATATTCCTGGAAAGAGCTGAAAAGGTTTTGGTAACAATTGAACAACCGGAAGTAGTAGTTTCTTAGAAAATTTCTTCTAAATATAATTTATTGGAAATTTTTGTTATTACAAATATTGAAGAACAAAATTCTCCATCTAATACACTTAAAATTTTTATTATATCTTGTATAGATAAAGACACTATAATATATAGCAGATTCTAAATCACAGAGGCTAAAGCACTAAGGAAACGACTTGACAAATTCAAATGTTTATAACACAGTTTGAAAATGACATATGTCAGTGTTAAAAATCAACAGTTTTAGTGGCTTTCTGATAGCTTTTTCTGGGAAGTATATTTAATATTTCTTATTATTTTATTAATTAAATATTTGAAATTAGAGATGTACAATACAATACTTATATAGCCTTATATGGAAATGGCGAGAGGTCTTGTGCTGGCCACAACAGATTTTTTTTAATGTGTTAATCTTTTGTAATTCGTAAATATTTTTAGCGGTAACTATACTAAAATTTTGTATTTACCGTCTTATTTCTTAATATTTTCAGTTTTCAAAATTTATACAAAAATTCAGTATGAATTATTACCTTCAAGTTCGAATAATTTATGAATCCTGACCACTGAGCTGCCCAACCCTTTTATAAAGGCTATAACCCTGCATAAGTAAATTTCTTACATCGCTTCATACAACTATAACAGAAAAATGCCTGCAGCACTGCTTCCAACAATGGAATATTCGCATGGGGCTGTGTAGAGTACAGGAAGAAGAGTGCTCATTGCAGGTGGCAATATTTGTTTAGAACAGTCAATTTCTAAGATTAATCCCTTTATTTTATTGTCCACCTCGTATTTTCAGAAGTAATATCACAAGACCTCCTGATTTTATCGATAAATTTTTATTTTGCTCAATTTTTTTTTGCTTAGCAACAAACACGAAAGCAAACTGCATGGTAAATCCCGACTCCGAAGGAGAGGGGGTTTTACCTAATGTCAGTTTGCTTGAGTGATTTTGCTTCAAAGCAAAAAAAAATGAGTGCTTAAAAATAAAAGTTTATCTGAGAAAATGTGAGAGGTCGTGTAGTATTTGGTGAGATAAATTCCAAAGACAACGCAAAATGAAACTTGACACATTAATTGCCACACTGACAGTTATAAATAATAACAACTGTTTATTTACTTGGTAGCGGAAAAGTATCGGGATAACGGGGTTTTATCAGTATCATACTGTTCCCATTGGTTGAATTTTCAAGTGTTTTGCATCATGATTGGTTAAAAACTAGTCGTTAGAATTTATCAGTATAAATGGCTGAAATTTTGGCAATTTTAAAACCAACAATGGTTACCCTTCTTTCAAAAAATCTTTTATTCAACGCATTTTAAAATAACTTGATCTATTTATGACAAATGAAAGTTAAAAGAAAAACAGCATCCAAATTATAGCATAAATTGTAAAAAATATAGATGTGTCATTTTTCGATGCCACATTGTTCTTATAACCGACCGATAAATTAACCAGCAATTTAACCAAAGTTGAAAATATCGGGCCTTGGTGTACCTAATAGTCATATCGATCACAACTCACAAGTTATGGTCGTTCTGTTTAACGATTCTCTTCGGTAGCTATGGAAGGCGGTATGGGTGACCCTCGAAGTGGTAGTAGTAGGCGGAAGTCGCACATAGTTAGAATACGTAAGGAGATGCAACTCGAGTCACCGAGTGGAAAGGTCAGGTGTCTGCTGCTACGACATTCACGTGAAAGGGTAGCCTAACCTAACTTGCAATGCAAGTGCAGCAATGCAGTACCTGTGACAACGATGTGATCGTTATATAATTACACACACAACGTGTCAAATTGTGAAACTACATGAGGATATTACGAAAAAAAAACAAGAAATATTTTATAATATAAAATACTATAAACTCAAATGGACTACTTGCGTGGTATTGAAAATCAGATTTCTATCACTATGTACGTAATTTTATGTTGAAAACATATATAAAAATATAAATTTTATTTAAAAAAAAATATTTGTTCATTTTTCTCTCTCTGGTCTCTCAAATATATTAATTATTTCACAAATAAACACATGGGTCGTTTCATGTAATTTAAAATATCGATACCAAAAACACAAACTAAAATACTAACCTCCAAACTATTGTTGAAACGTCAAACAGGAGATCTACATTACCCTTACAAACAAGCTTTACGACCATTCATTGGTGCGGCGTAATTTGACGTCATACATGGCGGTAATTCAAATAATCAAATTTCATTATTTTTTTTCTGGCTAATTAATAAAAATTTTGTCAAAAGAAAAAATATGGGTAGCATGTTTTTACCTTCTATTCAAAAATATTAAATAAAAAAATCTTTTGTGGCCACCACAAGACCTCTCGCCATTTCCATATTAGGCTATATAAGTATTGTATTGCATTTCGCTTTCGATCCGTCGTTTTATAACAATATATTACAGAACTTTACCCAAATATTGTTTTTTATTGTATTTAACATGTCTTCTGCACACATATAATTCTAATTATATCTATTTTTCATTGTATAAGGAAGTTTCTAAATGTCAGAGATTCTTTCAATTTATTAACCAGATTGGCGGTATTTCTGATGGATATATGCATTTTACCACAATTTTACCTATATTTTCAAATATTTAATTAATAAAACAATAATAAAAATTAAATATACTTCCCAGTAAAAGCTATCAGAATGTCACTAAAACTGTTGATTTTTGATACTGACATGTGTCATTTACAAATTATGTTATAAACATTGGACTTTGTCAACTGGTTTCCTTAGTGCCGTAGCCTCTGCGATTAGTTCACTCTATAAATTATAGTGTCTTTATCTCTAAATCTATACAAGATATAATAAAAATTTTAAGTGTATTAGATGGAGAATTTTATGTTCTTCAATATTTAATAAAAAAAACCTTCCAAAAAATTATATTTAGAAGAATTTTTCTAAGAAACTACTACTTCCGGTTGTTCAATTGTTACCAAAACCTTTTCAGCTCTTTTCAGGAATGTCAGATTGAGGATACTGCAGTTAAATATTTTTTAAGTCTTATAGTTTTAGAGGAATCGTGTCTACAACATCCACACATACATACACACATACACACATACACATATCCACACACACACACATACACATATCCACACACACACCCACACACACATACACACACACACGCGCACACACACACACACAGACATCATTTTAAAAATGTTGTAATCGGATTCTAGGAACCTTAAATCGTGCTTATTCAATAAAATTTGAATATGCGAATTTTAGCATGAATCCAATACCTCTCTTAGCGAGAGGTAAAAATGGCATGCAAGTAGCCCATTCTGTTAAATAATTGTTGTAATTTTTTTAAGTTCCTACGTGCTAATTTCCGTTGTTCATTTGTTACCAAAAACTAATCAGCTCTCTCCATTAATATTAAAATGAAGAATACTAAGTTTCATACAATCCACACACACTTTAATATCGTATAAATGTTAAAATCGAATTCTATGATCCCAAATATTTTTATTCAATAACATCGCAATATTTATCATACTGACGAAAAACAAAAAAGGTTTTTTTCGTGAGAGAATATCTGAGTGCAGGGTTTCATATTGCGTCCATAATCATATTGCCTCCATAATCAACTGTTAACCTTACACTTAGGTTTGCAATAATTTATTGGTCGACAATATAATACTATAGGTAAATGTCCAGACTGCTGACATCTAGGCTAAACAGACAATTGATAGAAAAAGGATAATTATTTTTCAACAGAATTTTGACTAGAGTTGAAATGTTGTTATTCATACCATAATAATAATTTACAAGAGTTTATATTATAGTTATTAGCTTGTTATTGCTCTGCACTCGTCTTGTAACTAAAGAAGAGCAGCAAATGAATAAGAATTAAAAAAAAAATGTTGTTTTTCATACAAACGACATTTAATTACAAATAAGCATGAGTACATACTATAATAATACAGTACATCATCTTTGCAAATTAGGATGGTATAGAAAAATATACCGCCTCTGTATTCTAAAGATGACAAATATCCTTTTTAACTTACATTAATTCTGAATGACAATTTGTTGTGACATTTATGTTCTTACAATATTCATAAGGTGACATTTATTTAAATATATGAATAATATAGTCAAGTACAACATCTATGTAATTAAATCATCATAGGTAAAACGTACTTATTCATTAAAAAATCATCGTTAAAATTTTCGAACCAAAATCAGGGCTTCGCGTAAGTTTTGCGATTTAAGCTAGGTTCCACATGCAAAGATTATTGGCGTTGATTTGACGCTAGTTTAATGGTGCCAGTTTTAGTGGCACCAGTAAATGTTTCCACAATTTCTATCAGTTTTGAACTGGCATCAGATTAAAAATGGCGTCAATTGAGTTTCTTCAAGCAAGCATTAATATAGTAGTGCAAATTTTGTCTGTTGAGCTCCAAAAAATACTTAATATTTTATATTTAGCAGAATTTACATCAAAATCATTGACTGAGTTAATCATAACCTCTACAATTTTTCTCAATGCGTCATCTCTTTGATTTCGATATTTTTGAGATCAATTTTTTTATTCCAAAGCCTCGTATGCCTCCAGAAACTGAATTATTAGTTCCGATGACCATATTTTTGAAGCTTTTGCCATTGCACTAGCGTGTTGTGTCTCTAATTGGCGCCAAAAAGTGTAACTGCTTCATACTTTTACTGGCGCATTGATTAGTGGTGCCAGGTCATTAGCGCCAGTTGAATTAGTATGTTTCCATATGCAACTAAATTGGCGCTAGTCTAGTGACGCCAATAATCTTTGAATGTTGAAACCTAGCTTTAGGTAAGGTTATGTTACTGCATGTTTAACAAAATACAACAAAATTTCGGTGTTGCAAGTTTTGATAAATTTATTTTGGCTGTTTTTGTTTTTCACAAACTGATCGTTTACTTTCTAACATATCGTGAATATTTTTTAACGTGAAACATTGGGTTTGTCTTATCCATGGTTACGACTTGACATTTGATTTACAGCAATGTATTTGCCTGTCCCATTTAAAAAGAAACATAGGGAACGAATTTGACAGAAGAATTATATTTAAATATTGTATGTAAGAAATTTAGCCGAGTCAAAAATCACTCGAGAGCGCTAAACATATTTCGGGCACAAGGAGCATACAATATTTTTTCTACAACTAAATTTAATTTTTAGGAAACAGGTATAATCATTTAAATAAAATTAACCTCTAATGAGATCTTGTCAATATGACAGATAACCGTTGAATTATCTTATGAGTTACGACTGGACGTTTGATTGACAGCAATGTACTTGCCTATCTCATTGAAAATGAATCTTAGAGAATGAATTTAAAGTATTATATTTTAAATATTGTAAGAAATTTAGCCTAGTCAGAGAATCACTGGGGTACAAGGTGCACACATTATTTTTCCTACAAATAAATATAATTTAGAAAGTAGGTATAATTATTTAAACAAAATTAACCTCTACTGACATCTTGTCAAATGTCAAATTCGTTCCATATATTTATACGGTGCGATTCTGTAATTTTCTATACCACCATAGAACTGTAACTCTCAACAAAAACACATTATATTTTAATGTCAAATGATAATAAATGTATCAGTAAATAAAAATTGTTGTGATTATGTTCACTTTTACATTTCTATAGCGTTATAGAAAATTACAGAATCGCACTATAAATGGGACAGGCAAATACATTGCTGTCAATCAAATGTCAAGTCGTAACCATGGATATGACAAATCCAATGTTCCACTTTAAAAATACTCACGGCATATAAATTTTTGACACTTAAATCCACTGAATATAGTATGGCAGTGCACTTTCAACCAAAGTCATTGCAATAAAGTTTTGAATGACTTCATCTATTAATTGTAGGTATTATTTTCTTAATTGTTATTATTGTAATAACGAACTAAACAATAAATTTACTTTTTATGTGTCTAGCCGCCATACTATAACTATTCATATCACCCATAACAATTCTAGAAATGTTACTACTCGTACTTCAATATAATAAAATAAATACAGTGTTCTCTTTCGCTGTGCACTTTTGATGTTGGGACAATGGTTGCAGCCATTGGAAACAATTCACACCTGACATTTTCAGGAATGAAACCCGTCCAGTTGCGATACCGGCACACGCAAATGTCACTCGAGTGTCGCGGATGCGGTACGGTGTACGGTATCCCGCATGCATTCACGACAACGACATTGTCACCGAGTTTCCTTCAGCTGCTTGTGCATGTGCAAGCTGCTAGTGCCACATTGTTGCAGAAGAGTTGCCAAGATGACGCAGAAGAAAGATCAGAGAAAGACTAAGTAACTGCGTTTTGAGTCAATATTTAAATTAAAGGTTTGTTTGCGGTAACAATCTCTGATGGATCTCAATATTATTCCGTAATAATTCATAAACCGTTGTGTACGCACTGATACGGAATTAATTTGGATTATTTTCTACCGCGAACGCTCATTTTGACATTTAAGGTTATGTATTAAATAATTAAATACAGAAAAGTATGTTTTGCCTCAGAAGATTCCATGCCAAAATGACTAGCATGTGTTTCTTTAATTACCATTCACTAATTCATTTGGCATTATTAAAACAATATGCGAAATAGTGTATTACATGAACAAATAAAACAATATAAAATAATTAATAAAATCTGTTGTGGCCAGTACAAGACCTTTCCTCAATTCGACTTATTTTGTACAAATCCCTTACCAAATGTTCTTTGGAAAAGAATCTATACAGGGTGTTATGTAAGTAAGTGATCAACGCTTAACCCATGGTAGACTGACCCCAAAGATAGTAAATCTGGCAATAATTTTTGTACAAGAACTAGAGGCCTTTAAAACTGACCAATCACGTCATAGTTCAAAACTTTATAGAAAAGTAAAAATCAATGTGACGTTAAATGTTTTTTTTTTTGCATAGACGTACAATTTGTATTCTGTTTTTTTGAT
This sequence comes from Ophonus ardosiacus, assembly GCA_943142095.1. Lineage (NCBI taxonomy): Eukaryota > Metazoa > Arthropoda > Insecta > Coleoptera > Carabidae > Ophonus > Ophonus ardosiacus. Next base: position 56,324,498 of record OW964824.1, read on the forward strand.
ATTCTCAAAATACCATTTACCTTCACCAACCAAGAGTATGCAGACATGCATATGGTTTATAGCGAGACATTACAAAACAGTCATGCTGTTGTAAGACGGTACAGAGAGTTATTTCCAAATAGATGTTAATGATTTTATGTCATTTGTGACAGGTATCACATTTTTTCCAGAGAACACATTGATTTTTACTTTCTTATAAAGTTTTGAACTATGACGTGATTGGTCAGTTTTAAAGGCCTCTAGTTCTTGTAGAAAGTTTGTTAAACAAAAATTATTGCCAGATTTACATCTTTGGGGTTAGTTCTACCATTGGTTAAGCGTTGATCACTTACTTACTTAACACCCTGTATAGTATATATTCAGTAAAATTGTAACAAGAACGTATAGTATTTTTTACAAATTCCATACCGAAACTCCCATGGAAAAGTTTTGATAAATCCAATAAAATTATAACACGTACATGTATACTATGTATATTACACTTGACACTGACATCTGTTAATTAGAATTTTTTTTTTAATATGTCAGCTGTTTCCATGATTATACAAAGCTGTCTGATTTTTCAAAGTTAATGTCTTTATAAATCTTTAACTCTGTGTATTGAATATGAAGGAAAATGTATAATCAAACCGTATATAGAATAAGATATTCTTTCATATTGATAATCACATAAAATGTCTAAAAATGATATTTAACTGTGTTGTTTCAAGAAAAACTGTTAAGAACTTCAAATAAGGGAACTTCCGGTTGACCAATTATAATCAAAATCTAATATTATGCATGTAAAGAAGAGGAATACGAAAGAATAGTAATTTTTAGAATTGTAGTATTGGAGTTATCGTCGGAGAAAAATTTGTCACTCACAGACACATATACACATGGACACACACACACAAACACACACACACACACACAAACACACGCATACACAAACACACACACACACACACACACACACACACACACACACTCACACATACAGTCATCATTGTAAAACTAGTAAAATCGTATTCTAGGAACATGTTTATTTATTAAAAACTCACCATCGATTTTTTTGACCAAAGACAATACCTTCCTTACCTAAAGGTGACGGAAAATAAAAATCATGAAATATCCTATTCCTATTAGAATAAAGCATGATCTATTAAATTGTAATGTCAAATTTTAATAAATTTATCAAAAACGTAATAATTATTTTCGCGTTTTTATCTGTCCGTTATAAAGCGGTACATCAAAGTTATATTAAAATTTATGCTAATCTTCAAAGAATACGTTACAATTTATAATCTTCTGCGGTTAAATTATGGGACTAGTAACTCAACTCTTCCTCCGAGTCTCTAATTTGAGAAATTCTTTCACACGTTAAGAACACAAATATCACATGCACTAATCAGAGGTGTTGCCTGTACACGTTTTTCGAATAAATCCTGGTACAGTAGCATCTTTCCGCTAGACATATTTTTCAGATAAATCTAGCACTGTTGTGTCTATATCGGTACAGCAGCACTTGAAAGTTATTTCCGAAGGCTTGCCTATTTTTACTCCGCTTAAACATGTTTCTAGCCCCACACATGAACTCCGGAGGGGAAAGGTTAATCGCACATGATCCCAGCTACAGTTCCGGAATTAAGGGCCGCTTCCGGGAAGAAAAAATACAGAAATATATAAGGGAAAGAATACATTTGTTACTGTAAAGTGTCCCGCACTGGGTTTAATCCAAGCAATTTACCCCTAGAAATATTTAACTGGATTATGTGTAGATGTAAAAAGTTGTTGAATCATCAACATCGTAAATACAGGGACAAATTTCCAACAGAAACAAGGACGTGGTGATCCTTTGCTTTTAATTACCCACATTGGCGGATTTATGCGGTTGTTCGAAGTCATATACATCTTATACTTTTTTCTACAAAAAGTATAATAAACTTTATTTAATTTAAAACAATTCAGCAGCTATCCGAGTAAAAATATAAATGGAAACTTTAAACTGTATAGGGGTAAATCGAAAAGTGAGACATAGGCGTTTAACATGGGAATTCAGTTTTTCTTTGCGCAAACATTAACTAATTATTTTATACAAAAATACTTCAAATAAAAATTACAGATATTATATTTTGCATCTAAATCATGTAAAACAATTATTGTAGCTTTTCATATAAACGTAAAAATTAATTATAAAGTTACAGTTTTTATGTGCTTTTTGTCTAGGCAGCCATGGATTTATGACAAAAAAATAAACAAATGCGTTTATTTTAACTGTTATACCTAAATTTGGATTACATAAATAAATATATCATGACGGCATATTACCCATTACTGGATGTGCCAGTTGCCAGTATCTACTACACATGTAAATATCGGTATAATGATGACGATTTATTTTACCGTGTGGGCACTTATCAGGCGTCACCTCACAAGCATTCATAGCTGGTGTGGAGAGTGCGTCACAGGGATCATTTTGGTGCGATTAAAAGTCTACACTGGCCGGGATCGAACCCGGATCACCGGATTGACAACCGGACACCATACGCACACGGCCACGCGACCCTATTTGGATTAGAGCAGTAAATTATTACAAACAAAAAAAAGATAAATGTTTTAGGTCTAATTGACAATTAAAATCGTGGCTGCCTGGACTGAAAGGTCATAAAAACTGTGACTATAATTAATTTTTACTTTTATATGACGAGCTAGAATAATTTTTTTACATGGTTATATGCAAAATTTAAATATCTATAACTTTTATTTGAAGTATTTTAGCTTAAAATAATTAGGTAACGTTTTCGCAAAGAAAAATTGAATTCCCATGTTAAGTGCCTATGTATCAATTTTCAATTCACACCCTATACATTGTAAATAACTTTTCTTTTACAAAAGTCTATCACATTATGTAGCTGTGGTAATTGCAGATAATATATAATCCGTCTTTTTATAAAACACCTAGACGTTTCATAAAATGCAGAACGCGGACAAATTACCAAATCTTTGTTTACTTAGCCATTTTACAATCTAGGTATGGTCGATTAATAAAACATCTAATTTAGTTTGTATTTTTCTAAATATAACTAAACGTATTCTAACTAACGCACAAAACTCGACCAGAGTTTTTTTTTTGTCGTTTTGTGCGTTAAGTAATGTTGAGGTGTATTTAAAGAAATTACAAAGGTATAAAACGGTAAAAGTAAGTACGAGCCCAAACTCTTATTAGTTCGACCTGTTAACATTTTCAACAAACAAATAATAAAACCTTTGCGGATGATGAGAAATTTCTACAAGTTTCTTTCAACTGGTTTAAAATATAGTTCTTAAACTTACAAAAACTGAATATACTATTTAAGTATGCCGTCATTTATTAATAATAGCAGCTTTAATTCTATGATTTAGATCTAGATTTTATGGAGTCCCGTGGCCGCGTGCCTGAGTGTCTGGTCGCGAACCCGGGGGCACCGGATTTGATCCCGACAGACGCTAAATATTTCCTATTTTAAATGGCACAAAAGTAACTCCTGTGCTGCAATCTCCACACCAGCTATGAGTGCCCGTGAGCTAACGCCTGGTAAGCGCCCACACGGTAAAATATATCGTTATCATTACCGATGTCTACATGTGTTGTAGTTTGTAGATACTGGCACACCCAGAAATGGATAATATGCCGTGATGATATATTTATTTATTTTAGATCTAGATTTTACTGTTGATTTTTAGAAATCCTTTAATTTTGACATTTGTGTAGATTTTATAATTTGTTGAAAATGTAAACCGACCGAATTATTGCAAGTTTGGGCTTTTATATTCATTTGTTTCGCTTATGTAAAACTGTACTTAACTAAATCTGACATTATCTGTATTTCTTTCTACGATTTATGTACGTACGTTCATCAGTGCTTGATCAAAGTTGGGCGTCTCTTATGGTCCATTCTTTTCGATAAGACAGTACCGCCTTCCTCTTCCTTGCTGAAAATTGCATAGGCCGTCCCTGAGATTGATTTCAACAAACTAATCTAATCAGTGGAATTGTACTTTCAACCCAGAACCAATATTGGTTCTCCCGAAAAAATATTTCTGTTTGCACACGGTTGAAATGCTTGTGCCCGCTCCCTCATGTAGATTACGAAACGCGGACACTGCAAGGAACGATTTATTGTTATTGCCACAGAACTTGAGTTTGTTCTTTTGCTTTATTAATTTATCGCAATGTTTTCTTTCGGTTTTGATGATTTTAGCGGAATTTTGTATAAGGAACGAATTTGTTAAATAAAATCAGCCGAAACCTTCCGATAGATTTGGGACTCTTTAGCTGATTGCCATACGAGAAAACTGATGCCAGAAAGAAAAATACTCTCATAAATATTTTAGGTTAGCTATACAGGATGTCTAGGATAAGTTGTCCAATATAGAGATTCGAAGTCGTTGAAATTAGACAAAAATTACTCCATTAGGAGATATATGATTCTTTCACCGATCAGATGTTTCTGAATTGGTACTCGCAATGTTGTGACATATGAATGAAAACAACAAGAATATTTTTTTCATTTAAAAAGAGGCTAGGTATCATGGAACATTTTAGATATCTGGAAGCAACAGCTAATTCTATATGTTTATTGAAGGTATTTATAATTTTATATATATTTTATCAATAGAAATTGATGATTGCAGGTGAGCGAATTATAAACGCTAACCACATACTATTTATAATGGGGGATAACGGCTCAATCGAATTAAAGGAAAATAGTAAAAAAAATACGAATGTATATGCTGAATAACGAATAATAATAAAAAAATGAAATGGTATAATTGAGATATTTCGGAAATAAATGGTTTTTTATTATAGCGCTTCGACACTAATATGAAAATATTTTAATTGGCGACCGAGAAACCGCCTATACATGCATTACAAATAGCGTGTTAGGAGGTGGGGATTACTACCAATGGAAGTTAAGAAATTCAAATTCGAAAGGAGGGGCTAACATTCCTGTACTACAGTTTCCAAACAGTTTTTATTTTAACATAAATTTCTTGCTTTAAACTTAATAATTTAAATACACCTGTAATTATAAAGTATGTCGACTTATACAGTGTTATAATATTCATTTATTTTTATGTAAATATAACTTAAAGTAGCATATATTTCAAGAACATTTAGGTCCATGATGAAAACAGTTTGATATAAAAACACATAAATATGACGTCACGTCAATCTTTTCAAAATTCGGGAGACTATAACTCGCTTATTAATAGGAATTTTTTCACCGAATTTTCATCAATAGTCTTAGTTTTCCTAATAGTTTCTGATGAAATTATAAAAAAAAATGGTGTAATACCCCATTGCGAAGCCACATGAAATCAAAATACATTTAGGGAGTTCTTCAGACAATTTAGATGGTGGTGCTGATGTATTATTAATATTATCCCCTACTACTTCATTTACTGCATTGCAATGTCACTAGCGTTTACTGTTCTTGGGTTTACACGTTTGGTTTGTCGTAGTAAACGTTTATTATGAGGAACTTTTACTTGAAATAGAGGAGACAAAGTGATGGTACTGCAGTTCTTTTTAAAGTTTTACGCTTAATTGTATCGAAAAATACATAAATAATTAGAACGGACACAACATGAACTTTTTATTCTAAGACAAAATCTGAACATTGAATTTTTTACTCTCTAGGAAATATTTAATCATCCGATTTAAAATGACGAGAACAAACTTTCATATGTTTCGTTATTTGTTTTGCACTAGGAATTGCATATTCACATGCTTTTCGTCGATCCATATCCATTTCAACACCTACACTTGTCGTAATTTCAACTTTATTTTAGCCATGTTTCGGAATATTATAAAACCCAATGCCTGTGTCTCGACCAGATCTTGAGTTGCATCAGAATACACAACAATTAGTACGACTTTTTCCCATTTCTATTCACATCAAATGATTAAACCACATGTAACTCAAGCATACAGTCACAATACAGTACTAAACCGGAAAGTTCATATTTTTCCCAGCAGATGGCATATCGCAGCTTGTCAGTTGTCAATATCAAATGTCAGTTTTTGTCAATAAGTTCACGAACAATGTCGTTCATGTTAAATTTAAAAAATCTGTTGTGGCCAGCACAAGACCTTCCGTCAATTCGATGTATTTTGTACAAATCCCATACCAAAAGGTCCTTGGAACAGATTCTATATAATATCATGTAAAATCGAACACGAACACATACCATTTTTTACAAATTCCATACAAAAAGTTCATTTGAAAAGGTTCTTTAAATCCAATAAAATTATAACATAAACTACACTAAGTAATGTCCTTCCATTTTCTCTTTGGCCTTTCTCTGCATGTCACTTGCGAGTAACACTATGACATACCAATTTGATCCTATACTTTCCATATTTGCACTTGCAACTGACATCTGTCAATTAATTTTTTTTGAATAATTATGTCAGCTGTTTCCATGATAAATTGCAAAGCTGACTAATTTTTGAAAATTAATTTCTTTATAATGCTTTAAATTTACATCTATTGAATATGAAGGAATATATATAATTAAACCGTATAGAGAAGAGTATTTTCTTTAATGTATATAATAACAAAATGTCAAAAAATAATATTTAACTGCGTTTTTTTAAGGAAAACAGTTAAAAACTTCAAAAAAGGGTACTTCCGAAGGATCGATTATAACCAAAATCTAATCAACTCTTCATATGGATGTACAGAAGAGGAATACGAAAGAATTATAATTTTTAAAATTGTAGTATTGGAGTTATCGTCGGAGAAAAATTTGTCACATACGGACACACACACACACATACATACATACATACATACATACATACATACATACATACATACAGACATCATCTTAAAAATAGTAAATTCTTATTGTAGGGACCCTAAAACGTGCTTATTCATTAAAAACTCACTACCGAATTTTTTGAGCAAAGACAATACCTTCCTTACCTAAAGGTGACGGAAGGTAAAAACGGTAATTACGATTTAGTTGGAATAATGTCCAAACGACGTGAAGCAGAACGCACTTTCTTGTGAGTGTTTAAATTCAGAACGCATGTACCATTTAAAATAAAGTAAACAGAGTAGGTATTAATTAAAGTTCTCCTCGCATGGGATTTTGCGGCCGCGATGGTTTATATCTCATTTGCACCTACAACTTCTCTCTGAGTTTATTATGTAAAGCCGGCGTCATTAACAAAAGAGAGGTTCAGATGCGCTATGGTTTACACGGAGCTCGGCTCACCCGCTGAAATATGCCCCGAACAAATCATGCAAATGTGAACAAACCGAGATGAAACATGGACGATGATTAAAGTAAATAAATTCCAAGGAAACTCAACGCGCATACAAGATATTACACACACACACACACACACACTAGAAGATAGAATAAGACAATGAATTGCAATGAAAACTTTCTATCTTTTATTGTCTATAACTTCTAAATTCAAATTGTTTAATGAATATCGTCGTTGTAAACCTCTATTTTTGACTTTTCTGAGAGTTACATGATTATTTCGTTCTGAAAACTAATTCGTCATTAGAGATGCATTCGGGCCGGGCCGGACCGGGCTTTGAGATTTGTATCGACTTGGCCCGAAAATAAAAATTGCCGACCCGATTCGAAGATAGACTCGACAAAAAATTAGCTGGCCCGGCTCGAAAATTGACTCGAAATCGGGCCGGGTTTCGGGCCGGGCCGGGCCAAAGCTCGAAATTGGGTGCATCCGACATTCCTAATTTTGATTTTTATATGAGGCGAAATGTTTAACTTTTTTCGTGCCAAATTTATAAAAAACCTTTACATCCTTATAAATTTCGACGTTAGTTAACATAAGTTGTTAAAAAAAGAGACACTTCTAGTGTAAGATTATTATAAAAATTACAGACTTACGAGTATTTAACACTTTGTTTACCAATGCCCTTCGAAAATCTAAAAAACTTTTTCACAAATTTTATATAGAAAATATAATTTACACAAGGATTTTTTTATCTAACTTTGTTTCTGCTCAAAAATAGGACAAGAAATCATTATGGTAGGAACAAAAATCACTTTTATTTAAGTATACGAGTAATAACAATAATAATAGCAACATCACAATATAATTATTATGCTTTAATGAATAACCTTGAATTCTTGAAGTAAAATAATACATTTTTATTTATTAATATGTGAAGTTTGTTGTTATTAAATCATTTTGATCCTTTTTAACTTCATACATTTTCATTAAAATATTAAGGAAACTGTCCATTTGATTGAACTATAAGATTTGTCGGGCCGGCCCGAAATGCACGAATTTTCTGGCCGGGCCAAAATCAAAAGTCTGACTCGCCTCGATTTTTGAAAATTATTAACCCGATTCGGCCCGATAAAAAATATCTTCGGCCCGGCTCGATGATCGACTCGAAATCGAGGCGGGCTTCGGGTCAAAGCTCGAAATCGAGTGCATCTCTATTCGTCATCAAATGCAAAACCCTGTATCAAGTTTAAAAAAATTGCATGAACGTACCGAGTAAATATCTTATATATACGGAGAAATGTAAATTTCAAATTCGACCAATCACAAAAGAGAACTATTAAACATGGCGGTAGGGTATAACTTTGCTTCATCCGTCAGCTGCTTTTTCTGTTTGAGAGTTGTTTTGTTTTTGATTAATTTGTACGACAAAGCAAATGAATTGTACAAAAATAAAAACGTTTGCTTAATTTCAATGCAACGAGGGATGTCATATGGCATACGAGTATATTTGAAGAATTGTTCATGATTTGGTTATTTCACTATCAGATACAAACTATGTATGATGCTGCCCTTTAACAAATCTATTTATTCCTATTATTCATATGCCTAATACGGCCTAACAGACCATCTACGTTTCTTAAGTTTGTGTTTGTTTTATTTCTTTATTACACAAAAAACAAGCAGTAACAAGTCACGTGATAGATACTGTTTAGTCATATCCAGAATTTCAAAATCGAACATAAACCAGAGAGAAAATTGTAAATTTTAAATCAAGATTTCTAAGTGTAAATTTATAATTAATTACTCTGTATATTTAGAAGCGAAGTTATTGAACTTCCAGTTTGATTAATAAATATTTTCTTTCTTTTCTAGGTGAGTACCGTTCCAAAAGTTCGTGCACAGTAGTACCATCTTCTTTGTAAGTACTGCTTCATATATCTGTCATAATTATTCTAATTCTCACACTCATACTTTTAAAGTACTTGTTTACTGTTTATTAAACAAACAATCATAATCTTATTATTGTTTGTGTTGTTAAAAATTAGCAATTAATATCTCCCCATATTTAAATACTGTTATAAATCCTGTTTAATTTAAATACAAAAGTAAATGTACAAATGAAAGAGCTGTACGTTAGAATGTATGAATGCGAAAGTAGATAAAGTTATTACTTGATGTCTATAGTCCACGACATATAATAAATGGGCTTACAGTGCATACACAGCTATATTAGCATTCATTCATAAAGTACTGTCGCTGTACCTAATCAGACAAGAACCGGTACCAACTTATGGTGGGCGGGTGTAATCAACGCGAAGGAATAATTACACGTATGGAAGAGGAGACGCAATTAAATACGGGATATTTATTGAATACATACAAATCTAGCTGATTTTTAGCAAAATGTACAAAATAGCGTTAATTTGGTGATAATTTTGAAGGTACCAGTTTTATGTTGGCATTGAAATTACTGAATTTTGGGTTAGTCAAAATTCATATTCAAGATGGAGGCTGGTGAAATTAAATTGAAGCATATATAAAGGGATCTAAGTGCCAGAAAATAATATGAAAATTTTTAAAAACATTATTTGAGCTAAGACAAGGTCCTTGCTGTTTTTAACAAAAACCAAAGAAATCTTAATTTTACCTAACATTATTTGTCAACAATCAAGTCTAGTTTTGTTTTTGTTTATATTAATTGATTGATTCACGATATATTCGAATACGAGTACAATTTGAAACTGAACGCCTTGATTTTATACTTATTCTATGTATGGAGAAAAAATGCCACAGTCATACCTACTATGATCATTTATGGAAAGAGAAAATTTTTAATTTTTGAAAATGTTTGGTTTTTGAATCAGATTATAGCATAGGTAATTTATAATAAAACTAAACCTTGAAACTGTACCCTAGAGACTATCAAAGTTTCAAAAATACTGTTAATAGTTTTTAAAATATTCAAGTTTTTAATGCAGTTAACATTTACAATATTTTAAATAAATTCTTACTATTTTGAAGCCATCTTATGTCATGTTGAAATCCTGAAATCATTTTTCAAAAAATGTATGCAGGAAATAGAAAAAACAATGAAAGTAAATTAAATAATACTTATTTAAATTTATTATGCCACTCTATACCTTCTCAACTTCAATTTAACTTCATCCAATTTCAAAATATGTAAATTCAATTTCAAAGAGAAATATCATTTTCAGAGAAAGTAAATTCATTTTCAGAAAAGTTGAATTCAATTTCAGAAAAGATAAATTGATAAATTGAAATTATTTTTCTGAAATTGAATTTTTTTTTATGCAATTGAATTTACTTTTCCTAAATTAAATTAACTTTTTCTTCTTCTTCGTTTGTATGAAAATGAAAGATTGCTTATTATTTAATTATTCACTAAAACGACAGATAAATTTACTTCAAAACTAAATAAAATTTATTCCTTCAAATGACAGTCGAACTTTTGATAGTAAAATGTTAAAAATTGATTCGAATTTGTGAAGTTAAATAAATTTACTTTAGAAGTAAATTTATTCTGCTCTTTATAAAACCGGGGAAAAGAAAGTTATTTTAATCATTCTACAGAAACCCTTTACTTTTATCACAATGAAAAACAACTTCGTAAAAATCCAGTGCGTACAGTAAAATTTACCTTGCAAGAAATATTCTCACAGAAAAATTTGCAGAGCTTAGCAATACAATGCTTAATATACGATTAAATAAAGCTGATATAACTAATAAAGGCGATCCAATATTAACTGGCGGAATACTTGAATAACATTCAGTTTAAAATTTGTATTTTAAACTAGTTAAAATAAATTTGTAGAAATTTCTCACCATATGAATAGGTTTTATAATTTATTTGTTAAAAACGTAAACCGGCCGAAGTTTGGGTTCGTATTAACAAACAAGATAAGTTTTAACATCTACCATCTACGACTTAGAATATTATAAAAAAATAATCCTTTATAAAGAATAACAATTTAATTAATAAAAAGAAATCTGTTGTGGCCAGCACAAGACCTCTTGGCATTTCCATATTAGGCTATATAAGTATTGTATTGCACTTCGCTTTCGAACCGTCGTTTTATAACAAAATATTATAGAACATTACCAAAATATTGTTTTTTATTATATTTAACATGTCTTCTGCACACATATAATTCCAATTATATCTATTTTTTTTATTATGAGGAAGTTTCTAAATGTCAGAGATTGTTCCAATTCATTAACCAGATTGGCGGTATTTCTGATGGATATATGCATTTTACCACAATTTTACCTATAATTACAAATATTTAATTAATAAAACAATAAGAAAAATTAAATGTACTACCCAGTAAAAGCTATCAGAATGTCACTAAAACTGTTGATTTTTAACACTGACATGTTACAAATTATGTTATAAACATTGGTATTTGTCAACTGGTTTCCTTAGTGCCGTAGCCTCTGCGATTAGTTCACTCTATAAATTATAGTGTCTTTATCTCTAAATCTATACAAGATTATAATAAAAATTTTAAGTGTATTAGATGGAGAATTTTATTCAATATTTAATAAAAAAACCTCCCAAAAAATATATTTAGAAGAATTTTTCTAAGAAACTACTACTTCCGTTTGTACAATTATTACCAAAACCTTTTCAGCTCTTCCCAGGAATGTCAGATTGATAAAACTGCAGTTAAATATTTTTTAAGTCTTATAGTTTTTGAGGAATCGTGACTACAACATCCATCAATAAAATCTGGATATGCGAATTTTAGCATGAATCCAATACCTCTCTTAGCGAGAGGTAATTAATTAAATAAATAAAAAATAAAGGAGGATCTCTTCAGAAGTCATATGTTTGTATACTTGTTTATACCTATTTGGTATAAGCAGCATATTTCTAAAACAGGAATGAAATATATCATTATTGTGGAAAGTAGTCAATATAAATCATTTTAACGATATAATTAATAATATGATAAAGCTCCTCTAGAATGTTCCATGTTCTGGTATTGGTGAGAAAGTATAAAAACTAGAAAAGACGTCTTTATTAAAAATATCACAAATGTAAAACATGTCTGGTTGCCATCCATAATGGCACATTCCGTCAGTTTCATGAAAAACAGGTCTAAATTTATGTCATTCCACGTCTTATATGGCGTGAACCGCTCGGCCCAATCCAAAATAAAAAACATCGCGTTATGACGACACTGTCATACAAGGTAAAATATTTATTATCTCGGTTAGAAATGGCGACGGGCGAAGGCATTTATAAATGTGTTGTTTATTTTATGAAACGTTTTACCCAGCATACGAAGAACGGCTGGGACATTCGACGCATATTAATAAAGATGCTTGTAATGTTTTCTGTCCAGCAAATGAAAGATTTGTTTTTCGTGGATTATGAATTGTTCTTTTTATGCTGGAATTCTGCAGTAAATTACGCTCGAAGCAATTGCCTTCGTAAGACACGAGCTTTATTTTTATGTTCCTTCACTGCCTTTCCAGCGTTTTATCGCAGGATTTGATATATAGGATCATTGTGGAATGAATGAATGAATGAATTTAAGATGATAACAGCTAGATATATTCACTTGCTGTCTTAAAGACTCGCGTATCAAGTTTACAATAGAACAAAAATCATGCAACCAGTGATTGAGAAATAAGAACCAATATTACTGAAAGGACGAGTTTTACAATAAACAGCTAATTTGCGATTTCATTTGAATTTTTTGGTTATCTACATTGATTAGTTTAAAAATGAAAAAAAAATCTGTTGTGGCCAGCACAAGACCTCTCGCTGTTTCCATATTAGGTTATATAAGTATTGTATTGCACTTTGCTATCGAACCGTCGTTTTATAACAAAACATTACAGAACTTTACCCAAATATTGTTTTTTTATTGTATTTAACATGTTTTCTGCATCACACATTTAATTCTAATTATATCTATTTTTCATTGTATGAGGAAGTTCCTAAATGTCACAGATTCTTCCAATTCATTAACCAGATTGGCGGTATTTCTGATGGATATATGTATGCATATTACCTATAATTTCAAATATTTAATTAATAAAACAATAAGAAAGATTAAATGTACTTCCTAGAAAAAGCTAACAAAATGTCACTAAAACTGTTGATTTTTTACACTGAAATCTGTTATTTACAAATTATGTTATAAACATTTGAATTTGTCAACTGGTTTCCTTAGTGTAGTTTCGCCTACTCGACTTGTTATATCCCTATATTCTATATATTATAGCGTCTTTATCTCTAAATTTATAGAAGATATAATAAAAAATTTAAATGTATCAGGTGTAGAATATTGTTCTTCAAAATTAGTAATATCAAAAATTTTCAAAAAATAATATTTGGAAGAATTTCTTTTAAAAACTACTACTTTCTAGAGATTCACGGGCTTGGCTTGAAGCTTGAAAGCTTGGCTTGGCTTGGTTTGAAAAAGCTTGAAAAATCAAACCAAGCCTGTCTTTCAAAAAAGCTTGATTTTTCAAGCCAAGCCAAGCTTCTGTTTTATCAAGCCCAAGCCAAACCAAGCCTACCATTAAAAAAAGCTTGAATTTTCAAGCCAAGCCAAGCCTTTGACTGTCAAGTAGCTTGGCTTGAAAACAAGCTTTTTCAAGCTTTTCATAAAATTATTGTGGAGTCCGACAAGACCGTAATTTGCAAACTTCTAAGAATTGGGGTTCCGAAAAGGACCAGCTTCACTACCTGCCAGTTTATTTAGTTTACAAAATTTGTAAAGAGGATTATTATTAAACACTGTCTACTCAAATAATAATAACATTGCAAGTAGTATAAGGTGTAGCAATAAAATAACGAGATTTTTATTTTTCCGGCTTCCCTGTAAATTTGGTAACATTGCAGGCTATGTCATATTAATTTGTCATCTTCCCTCCATTCATGATAATTAGGCAAACCGTTCGGTAGTAGCCTTTGATTGAAATTAACTACATTCCCGTACTCCGTCGGAATTATGTTAGTCTCAATACGAAATTCTGTGTGAAACTTAAAAAATCCACTGCAGAAATGTACGAATTGTTGAAGAATGTTTATGGTGATGAGGGTCTACCTAGTTTTCGAGCAATTTAGAAGATTTAAAGAAGGAAGAAAAGAGATCGGAGACGATTAGCGCTTCGGCCGTGCACTGACATTGTTTTTTCGAAATGCGAGTGATTGTTCACAAGGACTGGGTGCCTGAGGGGCATTTCGTTAACCAAGCATATTACAAGAAGGTTTTGATAACCCTTCATGCACGGGTGAGAAGAAAAAGGGCTGAAATGTGATGGATTCTCCACGAAGACAACGCGCCGGAACAAAACGCCCTGTCGGCAAGACAATTTTGACGAAATACAAAATCACCGTGTTGGTACATCACCGTACACCAAATTCGGGGCCGCGATGTAGTATAGAAAAGCGGCAGAGCTTATGGACAACCTAACAAAAAAGGCCTGCAGGTATTGCTTCCAACAATGGAATATTCGCATTGGGCGGTATAGGGTTCGGGGAGGAGAGTACATTGAAGGTGGCGATATTTGTTTTGTGTAATTTTATACATTGTCAATGTCCAAAGATCAATTTTGTTATTTAATTGCCACACCTCGTATTAATATAAAATACGACGAAATGTGTATAAGTATAACACAAAATTTATTGCAAATATCAATCATTACATATAGAAATATTCAATATTTTTATTAAATATTTATTAAGTTAAAAGTACTTTGAATAAAATCTAATTAATTAAATCATTACGTAACTGGAATAAATTATAAACATAAATCTTTAATAAAATAAACTTTTTAAATTTATCTCATTGTACTTCATTTTAAACACCTACCTAACAACAAACATCAGCAAATATTAAATATTTATGACCATTGTAATGCTACAAATTGATCATTTGGTTCAGAATGAAAGGAATAATATCACTTAAGATATTTAAAAACATCCCTTGACATGTTTCATAAGATTTCAGTCGCAGAATCAACCTCTCAGTCATATATCAGAGACTGGGTCACTCAACCAGAACCACAGACGCGTTTCGCTCTTATTGGAGCTCTACAAAGTGGTGTTCTGACGCGTCTAGGAGGCAGTAAGGCTAACCGAACAGATGAGAGGCTGGTTGAGAGACTGAAATCTTGTGAAACATGTCAAGTAATATTTTTAAATATCTTAATTTAACCAAGTGTCTCCATCATAATGAACTTTATTGTACTTTTATTCACTTAACACCGAAAAATAATTTGTGTGAAAGACTGCGTATGATGATTATGATAAATATTATAGTTATATTTTGTTAAATAGTTCACAAATGTTGAGTCATATTTTTGGTAGCAAAGAATTTACAATGCTTTGTTATTCTACTATTTCCAAATCGTAGGAAAGAGAAAGTTTCTGTTTGTAAGCATATATTTCAATACAATTCATAGCAAAATCCCTAATCTACCCCTAATAAACTGATTTTGTCTGTGGGTTTAAAATAGACAACAAAAGAAAGAGTGAGTATTTCAAGGAAATTCCCATCTGTATAGGGTTTTATGATTACCAGATGTATTTGAAGTAAAAGAAATAGGTTGACCGTTACATTCCATTATGAAATTCCAAAAATATGTATTTAAACACTGGTCTACCGTAAGTCGTAATTTTCTGTCTCCGGGATCTTGAGTTTTTTTTAATTATGCGAAATGAGTATGAACGAGTTTTAACAGTTTATTAGAAGGTTATTTCGTCATGTTACCAAAATACAATAAAGTCAAACTAATGTATAAACATAAACCTATAATGAATGAATGGAGTAAATAAAATTTATAAAAGTAACATAAAAATTGCAGGGTTAAAACTCGAAAATAAAATGCTAAATATCAATAAACATTAAAATTTGTGAAATATTTTTATTTGTCGTTATTAGAAAAATATTTATCTATGTATACGATTATAATTTTAATAAAAAATAATAAATTATGTTGATCGTTTACTGTCAAATATAAAATTCAATTAAATGTTCATATCAATATTGTCATATTTTACCGTCTTATTTCATCTTTACACATAGTTATTCTTCAGTATTACCAGAATGAATTTATGTAAAACTAAACATGGTACAATGGTATTACAAAACATTTATATATCGATATATCGGATATATCGGTATTAATTTCACATCGAATATCAATATTCAAATCTTGATACCGAACTAATAGTTTAATTTCACATATCAGTACCTTTATATTACTTAATATACTGTACAAATAAATGACATGAAATAAAACTATATCCATATTATGTGCGTGCGTAAATAAGTTCGCGCATGAGCATTTACAAAGCTTGAAAGCTTGAAAAAGCTTGAAAAGGCTTGAAAAAGCTTGGAATAGCTTGATAAAGCTTGAAAATCAAACCAAGCCCAAAAATTTAAAAGCTTGAAATTTTCAAGCCAAGCCAAGCCTCGTGTCCATCAAGCCCAAGCCAAGTCAAGCCCAACATTAAAAAAAGCTTGAATTTTCAAGCCAAGCCAAGCTTTTTTATTTCAAGCCAAGTAGCTTGGCTTGGTGAATCCCTACTACTTTCGGTTGTTCAATTGTTACCAAAACCTTTTCAGCTCTTCCCAGGAATGTCAGATTGGGGAATTCATAGTTAAACAGGTCTTATATCTTATAGTTTTTGAGGAATCGTCCGTCCAACATCCAGCCATACACACACACACACACACACACATACACACATCCACACACACACACACACACACACACACACACACACACACACACACAGACATCATTGTAAAAATGTTAAAATCGGATTCTAGTGATCTTGAAACGTGCTTATTCATTAAAATCTGGATATGTGATTTTTAGCATGATTCCAATAGCTCTCTTAGCGAGAGGTAAAAAATGGAACACCGTGTAGTTGATCAAATATCTGCTTAAATTCATCTTTGATTTTTCTCCAGATTTACTTAAGTTAATACGTTCCTATATATGGTGTTCCTCAAGGTTGTAATTTGGGTTCTCTTGTTTTTGTTTTATTTATTAACGATATTACTAATTGACTAAAGACTTCAAAAAAATATTACTAATATTCTAGCCTGATCGTCTTCTTCATATCTATTTTTCAATTTTGAAAATTGAAATTTAGATTTGGAATATAACTATAACTTATGCTCAGTCTCAAAAATTTTCTATCTACGTTTTAAATACTGTTATACTCGAAAGTCAATGTGCTTAGATTCTGTTTACAAACCCAACAGTCGACCTTCTATCACTTTATTCATATAAGCACGCTTGCTCATACGATATAGCAATTTGCTTAAGGTGTCTTCATCACCACAGTAATTTTCACATTTTCTCCTATTATTCTACGTTTGGCGTGTGAAATCTATCCAAGATCCAACTCTGTGTTTGCGTGCGGACAGTGCGTGCCTGCAGTGAGTTATGCGGCAGGCCTGCACTTTGCACTTGCACCGTGCAACGGCTAGCCAACAACCAGCCTTTTCATGTCCGTTCGCGGAACACATACCTACCTATCGCCAAGGGAGAGAGTACACAACATACTTCATTTCAGTAATGAAAGGAGATGGTTTTTGTAAAACAGATAGAAGAAAAAACGATATGGTGGTGATGTTTACAGTAATGGTATTACTTGAAAGAATTTGCGGTATTGTATATATTAACGGAAAATCCGTAATCAGAATATTCAAGTTTTAAAAGAAGCAAAATAAAATGTAAGGTGTACCAGAAGCTTAGGTACAAATTTTAACAGACCGATTCTTAAAAAAGATTAAGCTAATCCTCATTTCTGAATTGGTGAGGTCTATTCTATTCCGGCAATTAAAGTTTAGGGTATATTCCAAACATAAAATATAATAACCAAAACCATGGTTTCGGTTAGTGACTTATTTTTTGAACAGTTCGGTTTCTTTCGCGGTAACCCTAAAGTTTTCTATCAAAACATTACGTCTGTCGTTTTTCATAATAGGCCCATAAACCATAACTACAAAATAATAAAATGTACAGTTTATCCTTAAAGTACTTCTCAATAAATAACGATTAAGATAAAAAAAACCATTTTTTTAATAATTACTTTGCGAGATATTTGAATTGAGCTTAAAACACTTGCATTACACTTGCCAATTTTTGCGTCATTTTTAAGCCTTTGAATAAGCTGGAAATATAACATGTGCTATTTTCATTTTTTTCTGCTTTTTAGTGCTTTCTAGTAATTCTAATTACACACTAATATGTTAATTTAATTATATGATTATTACAAGTCAATGATTTTTGATATTTGAATATGAAAAAAATCTGTTGTGGCCAGCACAAGACCTTCCGTCAATTCGATGTATTTTGCACAAATCCCATACCAAAAGGACCGTGGAACAGTTTCTATATAATATCATGTAAAATCGAACACGAACACACTATTTTTTACAAATTTCATACCAAAAGTTAGTTTGAAAAGGTTCTATAAATCCAATAAAATTATGACCTAAACATACACTAAGAAAAATGTACGTGACACATTTTACTTTCTGCTTCAGCTTTCTCCTCTTTTATTAGGGGTCGCTGTTTCTTCTTCTCTTCCACTCATTCCTGTCCAACGCATCTTCTTCACACAGTCCTTCCTTTCTCAAGTCTTCTGCGATACAGTCCTTCCATCTTCTTTTTAGCCTTTCACTGCATGTCACTTGAGAGGACCACTATGAAATACTAATTTTTCATCCCATACTTTCCATATTTGGTTTTGCACTTGCAACACACCGACGCCAAATATTTCGAATTTCAAATGGCACAAAAGTGACCCCTGTGGTGCACTCTCTATGCCAGCAATGAGTGCCCGTGAGGTGATGCCTGCACGGTACAAATATGTCATCATCATTACCGATATCTGCGATAAAGCAGATTGTGATACACTCAGAAATGGGTAATATGCCGTGATGATGTATTTATTTTATTTATTTATAAAATTTTATTGTTTATTATAGTTTATTTAATGACATATGCATAATTTTGTTCGACCACTATCTTTATCATTTTTCTTCGATTTTACAAAATGGCCTCTTTCTCGGAAACAGTTGAAGATCACACCTATGTTGATTAAGCTTTTTTTTACTTGTACTTTAAATAAAAGATTTTGGAATAAAAACAAAACTGCATTAATCAGGATATCGTTAACCGAGGTATAACTTTATTTATATTAAATGTAACGAAATTTACGTATAGAATAATATATTAAACACTATCAAGAAAAGTGCGTGCTGATTAATTTACGTTTCTGTGAAAATTTTATAGTAAATTTATGGAAAAATGTTGAAGGTTGTCATGTCAAATGTCAACAATATAACATTGTGTACTCTTCGTTGAAATACTGAGCAAGTTGAAAAGAATGTTGCTTGTTGTGTAACTAAAAAATTCCGGATTTTGTAACTGTTTCTAGAGAAAAACTTCATAATGTGTAAAGTTTCTGAGCCGGTTCTGGTCTTCTCAGTCCGGAAAATCGCATCAAGTGACTTGGTCCGTTTTTCCAGCGCTTTTAATATGCACCGCGTAATGAGCATGTTCTCCTTAACGTAATTATTGTGTTGTAAATCAGTCGTAGGGATAAGATGGTAATCGCACACCATCCTACACCTGACGCGTTTGTTTTACGAGTATGATAACACTTTATTTTAATAATAATTAAAACTGGCTTTATAAATAAAGCTTAATGTGCATATTGTGTGCACCGGAACGCTGACTCGCTGAAAGTAGGGAATTTATTGACGATTTCGCGATCACCAAGATAATTGCAAGTATTAAAATTCGTTCTTTGCTTCCGCCGGATATGCTGCCAGAAGAATTCACTTCAAATATTTCAACGAGATATCTATTCTTTACACGTAATCAAGTCATATAAATGTAGATATACCCCATTAAATGCATTTTTATATTATTAACGGACATACATATACTCGTATGTACTTCTTTGTCATTATTTTAATATTTTGTTATCCTGTGTTTGAAAATATCTTATATGAAGCATAAGACCAAAAAAAACCTGTGTTCTAGTAATGGTTCTAATGTAATAGTAATTTTTGTTATGAGTCTGGTAAATGAGTTTTTACGGTTTTTGGGCGAAAGTTTGCTAAAATCTTCATTACACGAAACCTCCCGCTATTTTTTACCTCCCGCTACCCTTGGTAAGGAAGGTATAGGGATCGTGCTAAAAATCACATATCGAGATTTTAGTAAATGACCACGTTTTAAGGTCCCTAGAATCCAATTTTAACATTTTCACGATGATGTCTGTATGTGTGTATGTATGTGTTACACAGTTCATATTTCAAATGAATGTAACTGACAGTAAATGTCACTGTTAGAAAACTAATCACTTCAAATTAATAATAGTGACATTTTAAAAAGAAAATAGTAAATAAAGCAATAGTTTTCTGCAAGGGAACAGTTTGCAGCGTTAGTAAATACGTAAGTATGTATTTCAATTAATAAAAATTCAATAGCGGGAGGTTTTGTGTTGGCCACATCGGATTTTTTTTTTATTAACTTAAATACATACCTACGCATTTACTAACGCTGCAAACTGTTCAATTGCATATAACTATTGCTTTTTTTTAAATTTATCTAAAATATATAGAAAAAGTATTAATGTATTCCTGTAGAAAATTCAATAATCGTTAATGTTAATAATGACATAAAATGCGAAAAAATGGCCTTTAATGGTATTTTTTGAAGAAAAACTGTTATGAGCTTCAGGTAAAGTGCAATTTCCGGTTATCTGATTTGCACCAATATCTAATGGTTTCTTTCTATATTAGAATAGGGTAGAAATACAAGGTTTCAGAATTTTCTGAATGAAAGTATTTGAGTTAGAACGTTAACAAATTCCATACACATACACACACAGACACGCACACACACACACGCACACACACACACACACACACATACAGATATCATTGTGGAAATGTTAAAATTGGATTCTAGGGACCTTAAAACGTGGTCATTTACTAAAATCTCGATATGTGATTTTTACCACGATCCCTATACCTCTTTTACCAAGGGTAGCGGGAGGTAAAAATCACATCGTTTTGGTCTTAATAAAAATAAGACAATAAAGACAGCAACCAATTTTTTTACATTTCTAATATTTGTCAAAAATGAATACGGAAAACGATATTCCTGATCAATTATCTTCGGGAATAAACTGAAAATTTAATCCCGAAAAATCCGCTGAAAGATATGGGAACGAATATTGTATGGGGAAAAATTGCTGATCATATATTATAAAATGAAAAGTTTTTTTTTGTGTTCTGAAAATTTGAATTTTTGTTAAGAAAAATTCAATAATTATTTATCTATCAATTGAAATTAGGTTGCAAAATTTAAGTTGGTTCGAACTTGTTAATTTTGTCAGTGGAACTATGGAATTCACCAGGAAGCATTTTCGAATTATAATTTACACTTTGACAGCTTGAATTTAATTTGATAGTCTTTAGATCCTCTGCTTTAGTAATAAGTTTGACAGCTTTGGCAGATTTAAATTACCGAAAATAAATTTGACAATGGACTACTTGCGTGGTACTGAAAATCCGATTCACTATACTTGTAGTTATGTTGAAAACATATATAAAAATATAAATTTTATTTTAAAGAAAATATTTGTTTTTTTTAGTAAATTAAGAAAGAAAATTTTCTGTGACGTCATTATATTTAACTGGAGAACCATGTTTAAAAATGTAACGTATAGATGGCATGCGAGAAAGTTTTAATTTGAATTTGACATTAGTTAATTTTTCTCTCTCTGGTCTCTCAAATATATTAATTACTTCACAAATAAACACATAGGTAACTACATGTAATTTAAAATATCGATACCAAAAAGATAAATTAAAATACTAACCTCCAAACTATTGTAGAAATGTCAAACAAGTGATCTACATTACCTGTACAAACCTTGTACAAACAAACGCAATGGCTTTACGACCATTCATTGGTGCGGCGTAATTCTACGTCATACATGGCGGGAATTCAAATAATCAAATTTCATTATTTTTTTTCTGGCTAATTAACAAAAATTTTGTAAAAGGAAAAAATATGGGTAGCAAGTTTTTACCTGCTCTTCAAAAATATTAAATAAAAAAAAGGTACGCAAGTAGCCCATTCTTAATTCTCCCAATAATTAGTTTAAAAGCATGCCAAAAGTAGATTGATTAGAAGCTTTTAAATATTTAAAATAAAATTCTAAAAAATATGAACCATATGTCTATTCTTAATAATTCTATCGTGATCCTCGTTCTATATAAAGATCATTTCTTGCTGTTTGCGTTCTTCAAATTGAAAGTAAGATTTTTTCTGTCTTGTTGGTGACTGCAATTACTGAGTAATGCCTGAATGCTTGTATTTATCCTTATTCTGCCTGTAGATAAATAGAAGAAACACCGTTTTCATTCTTTGTTTCCAAGAAAACAAGTAATGGTTCTCGTTAAGGCATTAACAGTACTTGTTTTAGAATGTGGGTGAGTTCTACAGAAATACTTAAGATTTTTCATTTGACAAACAAATCCATCATTGTCCGCTATCAATCAAACAACGCCTTGCCTTAGCCCAGGCTTTAGCCTTGATGGCATAACGCGAGTCTGGAATAACAAGGTTTTAACTGAAAGAAAGAAAAATGGCGAAGAAATTTATTTGAAATTTTAGATCACTGTTTTTAAACACATTATTGTTATCGAATTATTATTTATACCTTCAGTCACCTTTAGGTAAAGAAAGTATTGTCTTTGGTCAAAAAATTCGGTGGTGTTTTCAATGAATAAGCACGTTTTAGGATCCTAAGAATACGATTTTACTAGTTTTACGATGAGGTGTGTGTGTGTGTGTATGTATGTATGTGTGTGTGTGTGTGTGTGTGTGTGTGTGTGTGTGTGTGTGTGTGTGTGTGTGTGTGTGTGTGCGTGACAAAAATTTCTCCGACGATAACTCTAATACTGCAATACTAAAAATTATAATTTTTTTGTATTCTTCTTTACATCCATATGAAGAGCTGATTAGATTTTGGTTATAATTGGGCTACCGGAAGTTCCCTTATTTAAAGTTCTTAATAGTTTGTCTTAAAAAAAAAACTTAGTTAAATATCATTTTTTGACATTTTATGTGATTATCAATATGAAAGAATATCTTATTGTCTATACGGTTTGATTATACATTTTCCTTCATATTCAGCAGATATAGAGTTAAAGAATTATAAAGAGGTTAACTTTCATAAATCAGCCAGCTTTGCTATAATCATGGAAACAACTGGTGTAATCAAATAATTCTAATTGACAGGCGTCAGTGTCAAGTGTAATTTACGTAGTACCTATATCATCGTGTTATAATTTTATTGGATTTGTAGAATCTTTTCCAAGGAACTTTTTTATAGCATTTATCCATTTTTATTTCAATACTTTTATTTCTAAAAATTCACACAGTTGTTCATATACTCTAAAAATGCGTACACTTACGTAAAATTATTTACAATCAAATAATATTACTACCAAGTTTATATCTCTACCCATTTTTGAATTATTGCCCCAAAAGTCAATATACTCCATATTTAGATAAAATCTTCAAAATTTTCAAAAATCTAAATTTTATGTATCTAGATACTTCTCAATGCGCTGATTCCAAATTTTGAAACCGCAGGTCGATATCTCTTCTCGTTCTCGAGATATTTAGATTCAAAGTTTTGCTCAAAACTGCTCATTTTTGGGTAATAACCCAAAAATGGGTTGAGATATGAATTTAACGACAACATCATTCGATTCTACGGGCAAAATTACATAAGTATAGCAATTTTCATAATTTTTGTCCAATCGGTTCATTTTGTACGGACAAAACCTTGAATACCCCCGAAAATGGCCAAAATCTGAAAAAATCGTAAGGGGTACACCTTAGATTTTTGTGATTTTTGGCTATTTTTAGTTATTTTGCTTTAGAGATTGTATGCGGTGTTCAAAAATTTTTAAAATTGGTCTATTTATGTAATTTTGCCCGTAGAATCGAATGGTGTTTTCGCCAAATTCATATCTCGGCCCATTTTTGGGTTATTACCCAAAAAAGGGCAGTTTTGAGCAAAACTTTGAATCTAAATATCTCGAGAACGAAAAGAGATATCGACCTGCGGTTTCAAAATTTGGAATCAGCGCAAGTATCTAGATACATAAAAATTAGATTTTTGAAAATTTTGAAGTTTTCATCTAAATGTGGGGTATATTGACTTTTGGGGCAATAATTCATAAATGGGTAGAGATATACACTGGTAGTAATATTATTTGATTGTAAAGAGAATGTTACGTAAGTGTGCCTACGCATTTTTAGAGTACATTTTTATAAATGAGTATACATAATGTATGTTCATGTGATAATTTTATTGGATTTATAGAATATTTTGCAATGAACTTTCTGTATGGAATTTGTAAAAAAATGTATATGTTCGTGTTGCAATTTTACTGGTTATATAAAATCTTTTCCAAGGGACTTTTAGTTTGGGATTTGTACAAACCCATAGAATTGACAGAAGGTAATGTGCTAGCCACATCAGATTTTTATTAATTAAGGTTAATATTTATTTTATTTAATTAAATATTAATTATTTGCAAATTATTGATAAAAAATGGGGGCGCATAATTCAGCGTTTCAAAACCATTGTCCGACTCTGGTAGATATAACTTTGTTTCTTTATTTATTTACTATCTCGAAAAAAAGGGCAATATTTAAAATTTAATATCAGAAAGAGATAAAATACGGCAGATAAAACTTAGTTATGCGAAAATCTCGTTCTCCAAAAATTTGCTGTTATAAGTTATAACCTTTATTATTCTAGACCCGAGACTCATGCATGTTGGTTGAATTCTTTCTGCGTTATGCTTACTTTTCTGTCTTAAAAATTTATTGCAATAAAGTTTACATTGTTGCATGACTGTTCTGTTTTCTGTACGCTTTAATAGACGCGAATTCCCCAGTTTTTATTCAATGGGAAATAGTTTACGTCCAAGATGGCGCCCTCTACTACGCATGCGTCCTCATTTCCCAAGCTCACGCATGCGCAGATGCTATCGCGGCCATTATTACGAGGAAAGGTTTTGCTGAAAAAGTTTTTATTAATTAATGGTTCGTTAAGTTTTTATTATTGCGAAATCATTGTTCGTTTATCTTACGATGAATTATTAATGTTTGTTTTGCATGTAATGAGAATTGTTTTTGCTGTGGAGTTTTTTGAATTGTACTGACGAGGAATCATATAATTTTATGTATGCGTTGAATTAAAAAACGTACGTCTTGCATTGTGGTTATCTTAATAGTAATTGCTAAAATATACGAATGCAGAAATGCACTTCATTCTTTCCATATTCTTTCGTGAGAAGGAAATATACATACTTGCTTAGTTAGTAAGCCAAATGATATGATTACAAAATGTAGATAAGCTAGTGCGGAAAGCTTGAATAAAATATATTATAAAAAAATTATGAACAACGATAACGGACAAAATAATTAACTGGTATATACAGGTGTCTCTTAAGTAGGGGGACATGGCTTAACCACAGATTCCTGAGGCTAAAATAAGACGATTTAACCAAACTTGCTTCTACCGGAAAGTGCACCATTTAGCCAGAATTCTGCTTCAAAGTTCTTAAAAAAAAAAAAAAATAATTTTGCTTATAATAATCGGACGCTTTATTCGATTTGGATGAAATTTGGTACGACAGTTTATATGATTATAAGTCATCTTTTAAGGTGATACTTGTTATTATTAGTGAACCACTAAGGTGTTCCAACATTGATTAGACTGTAACTTTTTAATGACTATGCAGATTACGTGAAATTATTTTTTTTCAGAAAGATCCGTTCAATACTAAACTTTTCTCTCTCTGTATAATTTGTGATATCTGTTACGGTTCACACAGAAAAAAATAAATTCTAAGTGTCTGCACTGCTAAATTTTTAAAATAAATTTAATCTAGTGGTCTATCCAAATGTCAAACAACTAATTTTTAATGACAGAAACAATTGTTTTATGGGTTGTCGAAAATTTTCTTCGCAATATTCTAAAATTAGTAACAATAATATTTTACTACCATTACTATAAATAAGACAATTACATATCTCAGCTTACTCCTAAACAAGTTGTGAAGATTGACAACTCGTTACTGTCATTAAAAATTAAATGTTTGGCATATGGACAGACTACTAGATGAAATTTATTTTAAAAATTTAGCGGGACAGACACTCAGATTTTATTATTTTATGTGTGAACCTTAACAGATATCACAAATTACACACAGAGAGAGAAAAGTTTGCTATTGAATGTATCTTTCTGAAGAAAAAATTCACGTTTTCGGCATTGCCATTAAAAAGTTATGGTCTAATAAATGTTGGGACAGCTACTTTTCACACACTAATGGTTCACTAATAACAAGTATCACCTTAAAAGATGACTTATAACCATATAAACTGTCACACCAAATTTCCTCCAAATCGAATAAAGCGTCCGATTATTATAAGCAAAATTAATTTTTTTTTTCGAAGAACTTTGAAGCAGAATTCTGGCTAAATGGTACACTTTCCGGTAGAAGCAAGTTTGGTTAAAACGTCTTATTTTAGCTTCAGGAATCTGTGGTTAAGCCATGTCCCCCTATTTAAGAGACACCTGTATATATTTTTTATTTTATTTTTATTTGTAAATACAGGGCATTTCTTTATTTATTTTCAGTGTTGTGACTGATCTAGATAATTTGATCTAAATCACTGATCTAGTGCATTTAGTATGGTTTTTGATCTGATCTAGATACTCTTATGTATTCAGATCTGGATCTAAATATAAAAATCGTAATCTGCGATCTTAAAAAAAATTAAATATACGAGTGTGCCATCCAATATTACCTAAACTAAGTACAGTGTGTTCAAAGAAAAATCTAACTCGGAATAGGCTATGAATAAAAAATATATGTCAATTTGAAAGAATTTAATTAAACGTCAATTTGATACGAAATATTGCCAAAAATTATCTATAGAAATCAATGCTTTCCTTTTTGAAACCTTATTTTATATAGAAATAAATTATAAAACGGTAAATGGCAATATTTTATATTCTTATGTATTATCTTTCTCCTTAAAATCACATTTCACGATCAATTTTGACAACTTGATTGTTGAATTGAAAAATGATCAGACATACTTTTCTGTGTTCATAGCCTACTCTGAATTAGGTTTTTTTTCTGAACAAACTGTATGTTTCTAATATTTCTTCCTACGTGTAAGGCATAAGGCTAGGTATATTCTGTATAATTAATTTAATTTTTGTATCCCTACTTAATTAATAAGAAATAAAAAGCATTTTTAAATCGTTACTGATCTTTTATATGATCGAAGAAAATAGATCCCAAATCCCTGATCTGATCTGATCCAATTGCAAAAATTGACCTATGATCTGATCTAGAACATATTAATTGTAAAGATCTTGATCTTGGTCTAGATCCTTTAGAAATTGATCTGTCACAACACTGTTTATTTTTAGTTCAATACTTATTACGATATAAATGTAATCATTTCAATTAATTTTGTATTTAATTTTACTATGATTTGTTATTACAAATTTAGAAAATTTAACTAAATCAACTAAGATATTTTAAGGAAACATATTAGTAGGCTGAAAAATAAGGAATTTATTTAGTTAATTTAACTACAATTTAGATGGTTTTTTTTTCTGTGTAAATACGGCCCTGGCAACAAGTAAGTCTTTCTCATATTACAACAATTCATAATCAGCGATAAAAATATAGTTTCCTCCATGCTGTTTTTAAGCTAGCAACTAATTTAAAATTACTCTTGTTTTATTCGCTAATTATGCCCCATTGCGGAGTATAAAAACCCTTGCGTAATTATCCCCGACTTACTGTCTTCTCGCTGTCTCTTTCTCCTTCATTGTTCTTTATTCCTTGCTTTGTTTATCATAGTTATCCAATTACTTGCATGAAGATTTACGGCGCTGGTTTCGGCGCCGCGATGCGTGCGTATTTTATCGGAGACGCCGCTAGGGGTGGGGGTAACCGGAAGGGGTTGCTGGAGAGGAAACCAGAGGAGGATTATGCAACAATCAACGCAATCCGTTGGTTAAATTTTCCCATTAGATTGTGTGGTGACGTTTGTCTTCCAAAGAATGTAATGTGACGGGAGATGACAATAAATTTATTAAGATAGGGGTAAGACAATGAGAAATATGTGTACTAATAACGAAATTGGTTGTTTAATTTCCAATATAACAAAATGATATATGGCCGTATTATCGTCAAGACTGTAATGGCCCGATTCTGAACAAAACTGTAAGTCTTACAGATCTGTAAATCCGTAAATATTGAACAAAATCGCAACGAAACCAGCCATTCTTATGTATAATTTTATATTAGTCAACAAAACTAGATGTGTTTTTGTCAGATTTTTTTTTTACAGATTTACAGATCTGTAAGACTTATAGATTTGTTCAGAATTGCCCTATAAGTCTTACAGATCTGCAAAATACTGACAAAAACAAATGTTTTTGTTGATTAATATAAAATATACATAATAGTGTCAGCTTTCGTTATATTTTGTTCATTATTTACAGATTTACAGTTCTGTAAGATTACAGTTTTGAACATAATATTGCCAATAGATAGATTGAAGGTGGTCCTATGATTTTTACCTCTCGTTAAGAAAGGTATTGGATTCATGCTAAAAATCGCATATCCTTATTATAATGAATAAGCACGTTTTAAGGTCCCTAGAATCCGACTATTTTTACGATGAAGTATGTGTGTGTGGTTTTGAACACGATTCCTAAAAAAAACTATAATGCTTAAGACCTATTTAAATACGTATACCTCAATCTGACATTAAAGGGAAGAACTTGAAAAGTTTTGAGTTTTGATAACAATTGTACAACCGGAAGTAGTAGTTTCTTAAAAATTCTTCTAATTATTATATTTTGAAAATTTTTGTTGTTACAAATATTGAAGAACTTAAAATTCTCCATCTAATACACTGAAAATTTTTATTATATCTTTTATAGATTTACAGACAACGAAAAAATAATATATAGAATAACCTGTTGCAATAAATCGCACACGCCAAGGAAACCAATTGTAGAATTCAAAAGTTTGTAATTGACAGATAAATGTCAGTGTCAAAATTCAACAGTTCTACTGACATTATTGAAATCTTTTTCTGGGTAGTGTACATTAATAGTTTTTAACTATCATTAATCGCCAATTAACACACGTATAAAAATATTGTTCAGTTGACCGTTTTTCACTGAAATGTAAAATCTAATTTTATTCCATAACAAAAAAATTTAGGTTAGTAACGTCTGACATTTAAGTTTTGACAATTGTTCAGCAGTAGTATGTGATATCTATACTTAACTAATAAAATCGTTTGTTAACGTAAATCATACATTAACAGGAGTCATTAATGAATGATTTCCTATACATTAATATAACCTATTAATACACGGTCAACTGAAAAATAAATAATGCTGTTTGAGTAAGATTTCGTAAATTGTTACCACCTAACCTATACCAGATCCAGAAATTTCCCACATATGGAAAATCAAAGCATGATATATTCTTTTTCTGTTAAATGATATGATGGTTTTTGATTTATTAATATTTTACAAGTCTTACTAGCCATTAATTTAGTTAGGTACCTAAAGTGATGTCACATATCTCAATAGTAGGTACCCCGGTAAAATACTTAAGGCGGATTTATGCAGCCATTTTCATTTACATTTAATTTAATTTAATTTTCATTTAAAAGATAAATGTATGTACAGTACAATTTTTGAAAGAAGTCCGATCAAGGCCATCTACAAATTGCATCTATGAATTAAGATTTTATGCTGTCAAATTTAGTAGTGTCGTTTACATAGTTTTTATGAGGTACACAAGATATTATGTACCCTCATAAAAACTAAGTAAAAGACACTACTAAATTTGACAGCACAAAATCTTAATTCATTGATACAATTCGTAGATGGCCTTGATCGGACTTCTTTCAAAAATTGTACTGTAAACCAATGTAGCCATGCATACACCATTTTCAATTACGTCTTCATTTATCTCTCATTCTCATATATTTTTAAAGATGGCCAACTTTTATCTAATAAATGAAAATTATAAATGGCGCATGCGTGGACGACTTGACAGGGACGAGAATTTGAGTTGATCAGTTGGTTGTCATTATGTATCTCCGATATCGTTTCTTTTTACGGTTTTTTCTTGCAATAGCATGTTTAAAACTAAACTCATAACTTATTCTCTGTCACTATTGTTGAACATTTTTATTAATAAACTTTATTCCAATGAAAGTCGGGTTATAACGTTCATCATCTGTCAGCGTATTTTTATATGTGCGCATGCTTTCATTTTCATTTATTTTTGTTATATATTTTTGTATGAATAGGTACATTTAAAAATTATAAATGAGAATTAAATGAAAATTAAATTAAAAAGTAAATGTAAATGAAAATGGCTGCATAAATCCGCCTTTAGTGTAAAATGTCTGTTTTCCAGTCGCACAATCACTGTATCATTAAAATAATATTCTTAAGATATAAGTACAAATTTCTTGACAAACAATATGGGAAAAGATTGTTCACCTATGTACAACTTTGCAAATAAGAATAATGTTTTCAGCAGTAGCTCTTGTGCTAATAGTATACATAAAATAAATTTACATTTATTTGTTTCCCAACTACCGAATAAATAAACTATGTAAATTTATCAGGTTTTTTTAATTCCATTTGCTGCGCCTATATCCCCTAACAAAACCTTTTTTGTAAATAAAAATCCCTACTTAACAAATGAATTCTCTCTTAGGTACATTTCTTCACCTTCCATTCAATCAAGAACGAATGCTTCTTGTGGTAGGCTCAGGCAATTGTAGAAATTGTTGTCTTGTTTGGGAGATTGAAAGCGTATTTCATGGTGAAGTATAAAGGGGGGGAGGGAGAGTATGCTGTGTAAGCTCACGCCCACTTCTTCAGCCAATTTCAGTTTATTTCCTCTTACAATCAGTTATCTACTGGCAATTTCCGCTTGCTGACGTATCGCGCAGAGTTATTGTTTTGCATTCAATGGATTGGGATGCTACGGCTTTTCAATATTGGAAGGGGATGAAAATCGGATGGAATTAAATAAATGCCTATTATCTTTTCTTTGTTTTTTGTTTAATTCCTATCTGGAGAATGAAATATGCTTTGCTTGCGTATTTTAAAGAAAGATGTGACAATCTCATCAGTTAATTATGTTCACTAACCTTTTCCAAATTATAAGCATCAAACAAATATTCCAATTAACAATAATCGAAAACTCATCTGACATTTTATTTAGATTTATTTGTAGACTTTAGTCACATTTAATTTAATTGTCAATAAATGCAGTATTTAAATTTAAAAATTATTATCATGGCATCATCATATATGTAAAACTATGAAATGAGCTAAGCTCAATGTTTTTAGAATCAGTACAAGTATCATAATATTTCAGACTTAATTGAAACGTACAACCAGTGATGCAATAAGTTCTTGAAAACTTCTTTAGGCGCACCTTACACACTTTTTCCGGGGCAGTGAACAAGGCTGATAATCTGTCATAATCTACGTTATCTATCAAAAAGAAATTCTAGTTCTAAACTCGCTGTTTGGCGTGACTGCTGCCATAACCGATGTCTGAGTACATAGCAGATTGAAACACTCAGATTACCACACCCAGCAATGGGTAATATGCCATGATATATTTACTTAGTTATTTATATATAGAAGCGAATAAAATAATACACATATATATTATATATTTGTTGTAGATTTTATTTTTTATAACTTCGAAAAGCCGTATTAACAGCGTTACAATGTGATTACAACCTCTAAATTGATTTTTTAAAAGTCTAAAATTGACATTTAAATGACAACGGGAATAAATCGCGCACTCATCACTGGTTTTAAAACTAGAGTTTTAGGATTTGTGACCAGATTTTAAAATAAAATTTGAGTTGTTTCCCAGCCTTCTCTCAATAAAATTTTTAAAAAAAGCCCAGCACATTTAAACATTTAAGTTAATAAAGCTTCCGGGGGCAGTTAAGAGATGGCATTGCAGTACAATCCAAATGACAACCATTTAAGTTATTCACTCCATTTTTTTTGTTTTGACTTTACAGTTAGACTTCGATTGTTCTAGCTGATTAGTTAATAATTCTCCTTTTCATCATTGACATTGGTTGTTCTCGTTTCATTATCACAAACATTGGCTTTTCACTATAAATTTAATAATTGCTGTAATTTTGCATTAAATTAAATATCATATGAATTTTAATCCTTCATATAGGAAAAAAGTTATCGACAAAAAAATTTGACCCTTTAATTATTTTACGCACAACTGTATTGTAATTGTTTGTTTACATTTTAGTTACCATGGCGGAAAATAAAAGATTACACCCTGTGGGCGGTAAAGTGTAAAGCAAAAGCCCGCCGGGCGGTAAAAAATATATACGAGTAATATTGATACATCACCATACCTTTTCATTGAAATATGCGAGCAACACAGTTTCGTTCAAAATTGTCAAAATTTTTTCTGTCAACCAGGCTTGCAACACATCGTATTCGTTTTGATATCGGTCCTTTCACTTATCAGGACATAAATCCGCTAAAGCTTCATTAGCTTCTAGCAATTTTTTTTCAGAAATTTCAGTATCATATTCAGGTTGAAGCTCCATGCTTGACATTTTTAATTATTTGTTTACACAAAACAACTGGTTACCAATAAAACGCATCGTCTAAATGTTTCTTGGCATAGCCATCTGGCCATCTAATATTTTTTACATAGCAACAAGCTTTTAGTCATGCAATTAAAAATTATGTTTCATTTGGTTTCAGTTGTGCGTAAAACATTGTACGTACCTCGGGCCGAAAGAGGTTTACACCCTTGGACGAATAAAAACCCTCCGCTTCGCGTCGGGCTTCAAATTTCGTCCGCAGGCGTAAACCCTTTCTTTCGGCCCTCTATACGTAAATAACTATTAAGCATTGTATATTTTTTTAATAGCCCAGAGTTTGACAATAGAATAGATTATTATAATTCCCTTGTTGGTCGTTTCTGAATTTTATTTAGTATGATTTTTGTTAATATTTATATGTATACTTTAAACATGCGAAGTTCGTTGTTTTAAATGTAAAACATTTCATTGTGCGCAATAATTTTGAATATATTTTCCATTGTATTTGAGAAAATGTATTCGTTATTTATTTTGCGATGCAGGTGGTTGGATAAGCGCGTTGGAATATAATTAGAAACTTATCGATGATTTGATTGAGTGTATTTATAATCCGAATGTATACATCAGGCTGCTATCTATGCATGTGCAGACTCGGCATCTAAATTTCTTAGTTTTTGTCGAGCGTGCCGTTTTTATGGAAATTAGCTGTCTACATCGCAAATGAATGTAATAAGTCTGGCGCTGGGGTACGGTCGCGGCCACGGCGCGAGCGCAGGATAAGTGGCAGATGGGGCCCAACCGGGAGCAAGCGGGCCCACCGAAGGAAGGAAGACGGTTTTTTCAGACTTTTTATATTTTGACGCAACGGTTTAAGTTACTGCATCCGAAATAAGATCGAGGTAGAAATAATGCTATAACTCCTACTCTTATAAATTGACGACGTTTTTTACTCATTTGTAGGTGGGGAAAACAGCTTTCCAAATATTTTTTACTCTACAAAGTATAGGCTGTCCCAATAAGAATGCAAAATTTAAATTGCATGCCATTTTCGTTCTCTTCTATTCCAAACGCCTGCAGTGGAGTCATTTCAAAAGAAAAAAATTGTCGATTTTTTTTTATAAAATCATGATACCCATCTCATTTAATAAATATAGTAATATAAAATCAATTTGAAATATGCGACTTTTCATTCATAAATTTGGTAATAAACTTTCGCGGTTGTAATGATAATGATATATTTTACCGTGTGGGCGCTTACGAGGCGTCACCTCACGGGCACTCATAGCTGGTGTGGAGAGTGCACCACAGGAGTCACTTTTGTGCCATTTAAAATTGGAAATATTTGTCGTCTGTCGGGATCGAACCCGGTTCCCCAGGTTCGCGACCAGACACTCAGGCACGCGGTCACGTGACTCCATTTAATTATTATTCCATTATTTTATTTAATTATATGAATATTATAAAACATTTCATTTGATTTCAGTAGTGCGGGAAAGGTTGTACATACCTCTGGCCGAAAGAAGTTTAGATCCTTGGACGAATAAAAGGGCAACCGTACACTTTTCCGGCCCTTTCCTTTATACGTAAATAACTATTCTAATTAAATATTTAAAATTATAGGTACCGGTACCGCAAATCAATGAATTGGGAAAATCTCAAAGAATACGAGAAAACTAGCTCATAAAATTAATTTGGAATTATAAAAAATATCTAAGTTTTAAAATTAAATGTAATTTGAATGTTTTGTGTGTTCAAGAAAGGTTAAATACAATACTTCATATCCTAGAACCTATAATGGAAATGGAGAGATATTGTACTGGACACAACAGATTTTTTAAAATCTGCTATACTTAGATAAAAATAAGTATATTTTTGTACAATCTTTGAGAAACCCAAACAGTTTGTAATAAACTACTGCATTAATCGTTGCCATTTTAGATCTATTTTCGTGCTTCTTTCGTGGTGTTTTTGATATCAGTCCCGCCATTTCTTCATTGAAGGTGTATAACTTGAATCAATAGACTCCTTTATCTTCTCCTCGCAGCCGTGTAAACACAGGGTGCGTCAGAAATCTCCGCTAATGATGACGAATACACGCTGTAATACACCTAGTGCGATTTACTACCCACCCCCTCTGTCCTGAATCATCGTCCCGCGTGTAATAGCATTAACTACGATGACATTGCGTTAGTGCGCTGACAGAGATAACAGCATGGGAGAACCAGCGGGTGGGACAAAGAGAGAAAAGGCAGATAGCATCGGGGCGGGGTTCGATTCCCGGCAATTTCACGCCGATGCGCCAAGCGGTAAACACTGTTTAAATCAGTTTATTATCTGCATAGCGAATAATGGATGAAACGGGGAATGGTGTGGATATTGCAACAGGCTTATGGGGAACTGAATGTGAAAAATTGGACCAAAATCTCGTTTGTAATTTGGAACAATTATTAAATTTAGAATAAATTAATAAAGTTATGTATTGTTTTATAATGCGGATTGTCGATTATTTTCTTTAAAATAGGTTAATTGTGGTTCGGATCTGTGTTTTACTATATATGGATGTCCTAATATGACTGCACAATTTAATTTTTAAATGTAATATATTAGTAACTTGAAAAATTTAAACATTTTTATTTCAAACTAATCAGTATAGCGGGTGTCTACTTTTTCCCCTAATCATAGCAAATTGAATATTAAAATTTTGAGTTGGCGCCATCTTGTTGGAACCACATGTTTTTGAGATCTATCCCCACTAATTGAGGCCAAAAAAGCATACTTATCATGTTGCGATAACATACACCATACACCGTCACTGCATTATCTATCTCATTTGAAATAACTTTTGACGATGATAACGCGTTCGACAGCGATTCACTTTCACTAATCGCAATGTCTCTAGATGACAACTGAGCAATGAGGTCATTTCACATTTCTGATTTAGTATTATTTTTTTTTTTTCTTGAAAGAACAGGTCGAATTAAATATGTAGGTGTATGTTTCACACCTTACAAGTATTCAGAATCAGAGATATGATTTTTTAAAAGTAGCCTTTAATTTCAAATATTTCAACGGCTGACGACACAGTTTTACGAATACGACAGTCGAGCTCTATCGGGTTAGTTTGGAACTATGATTGTTTGGTTTGGTATTTATTTAAATAAATATTTATTTACATACCTTACATTACACTAGTACTTTTAGAGAAATAGATAGCAATAATAATCTTCTTGTATATTCTGCTGTTAGCTGTTACAATTTTAGGTTAGATTACGGCTTCATGTTGTGGCGCATAAATGAGTATGTGTATGAGTATGGAATTGTGACGTCACAAATTTAGTCCATGTTTACAACCGCGAAAGTTTATTACCAAATTTATGAATGAAAAGTCGCATATTTCAAATTGATTTTATATTACTACATTTATTAAATGAGATGGGTATCATGATTTTATAAAAAAAAAAATCGTTAAAATTTCAATTTCATTTGGTGATGGACGAAAGATCATTAGAAAAAGATTTATAAATTTATGATGTATGGTATGCTTTGTCTGGTCACGAACCCGGGGGAACCGGGTTCGATCCCGACAGACGCCAAATATTTCCAATTTTAAATGGCACAAAAGTGACCCCTGTGGTGCACTTTCCACGCCAGCAATGAGTGCCCGTGAGGTGACGTCTGGTAAACGCCCGCACAGTATAATATATCATAATCATTACCGATGTCTACATGTGTTGTAGCTACTGGCACACCCAGTAATGGGTAATATGCCGTGATGATATATTTATTTTTATTTATAATTAATACTGGGGGTTTACGTTTGAACAATAGTAATATATTCGTACAAGTATATTGTTGTTTAAATAATGTTTAGTCAAAATGGTGCGTCAACTTCAGCCATTAATTCAAAACTTTCGTCTTTTTTGCCCATGTCTTATTAATATTTATTGTTGTTCCTCTCGAAGGGTAGACGTAGACTATCTGATATCTCTTATGGCGCCTTGTTAGTTAATATTGCGAAAACGTGTGGGAGTAAATTACTGCGCAATTACAAGATTTATAATTGGTATTCATGAAATAAGACGCTTCCCCATGCATTTGTGAGGGGGATGATTTAATATTTACTTTCCCCTTACATTAGGGAGGCCCATGGTATCCCTTTATTTACGCTGCTCCTTAAGATCTACCGCAATATGCGTTTAAACACTTAGGACGACGGTTACCCAAAATAACAACAAGGAAACGCACTAAGGGAGCTAAACAAATTATCGCCAGACGTAAAACTTTAAAATTAAATTCCGAACGAGCTATTGCGTATTTTTCGTTATTTCTTTTTAAATTTCAATTCTTAATTGAAACAAATGCAAAGAATAATACTTTGTAATATCTTTTTTTTGTATTCTTAGAGGAAAATGTGATTATGTGGTTTTTCTTTTCAAACAATAAAATATACCTACACTCGTTCTAAATATGTGTTTCAAAAAATCCTAATTCTGAGTACGCCATGAAGAAAAAAAGTATATCAGTTTGAAAGTATTTAATTAATAGGCCAATTCTGAACAAATCTTACAGATCTATAAATCTGTAAAAAAAAACTGACAAAAACACATCGAGTTTTGTTGATTAATATAAAATTATACATGAGTGCCTGATTTCGTTGCGATTTTGTTCATTATTTACAGATTTACTGTAAGACTTACAGTTTTGTTCAGAATCGGGCCATAAATGTCAATTTGACACGAGATATTGTCAAAAATGTTATCTAAACAAATAATCTTGAATCGTTATTTTAGATATATAAATAAATTGGAAAACGGTGAATAGCAATATTTTATATCCTCCTTTGTTATATTTTTTCCTTAAAATTACATTTCACGATCAATTTTGACAACTTCACTTTTGAATTAAATAATGATCAGACATACGTTTCTGTGTACATAGCCTACTCCCAATTAGGTTTTTTTCTGAACACACTGTAAGTGTTCAGTATTTTTCAGGTAAAAATACTAAAAATAGCAGTGCGTAATAAAAAATGTATGATTGTTAAAGTCATGTACGTAATTGAAGTAGTTTCTTTTTGCTATCCAGGTTTTAGAAACTGTTTATAATCATAAAGAGACATTTGTCGTAACTCTGTTCAGGTTCCAGTAAATAATTTGGAACTGTCAACATAGTTCGTATATATTAGCGTATATTTAAGCCCTCTACAGATTTACGTGATTTATCAATAAAGCCAAAAAAAGAAACTTGAAAACAGCGAATTTAAATACCTATAAACAAATTCTTCTTTTCTACAGTCTATATACCTACAAAGTAGGGATTTGCGCTCGCTTTTGTCCACGCAAAATGTCACTTTTGACTGTTGAGAACTGTCACTTGTCTACTTTCTTAGAAATGGGAACGTTTAGTCAGGAACAAATGGCACTGTAGTTACTCCACAAGTAAGTCTGACATATGACTGCTCTGTCGGTATATTTCATAACCAAACAAAGAGCCGTACTGCTGTGTAAAGGAATACAGAAATAAAATAGGGCATACGTTTACAAAAACGAAAATAAAAATGCTTAGATTAGAATGAAGCAATAGCTCAAGAAGAATGGAAAATAATGATAAATTAAAATTAAAAAATATAATCGTTATTTATTGAGTACCTAGTACTGTAAGTACAAAGTGTACATTTTATTATTTTTTGTTATGGCGGAGGAGGCCATTGTGGCGACTGTAGAAAAAAATCTTGTGTATGTTTCGAGCGCAAATATGGCAACAACCTCTCAATCAACAATCTTCCATTTTACGCTCTTAATACACAAATAGCTATTGCATAATGCCATTCTTAGGTGAAGATAAGATTAATATACAAAATTGTTCCACCTAGTACTAAAATTGTCACATAAAGTCTTTTAGTAAAGCTGAATAAATTCTTTCTTCCAATACGTGTTTAAGAGCGTTAAAACCGATTTACCCTGAAAGTTACTATCTTATCTTCCACTAGGGATATGTTCCATGAATATAAAATGCGTGCTGAATATTTGACAATAAAGTTTTTCTCATTAAAAGTAGAATGAAGCATTGGCGTTTGAGTAACTTGGCAGATAGGCAGTAACTCTCTTCATCTCGTTGACAATTAACCACCTAGGGCGATCTTAATAACATCCTTATAAACTCGTTTCACACTAGTGAAATTTATTCGCGGGAAAAAAATTATCAAGAGCAAAAAAGAGGAAATTAAAATTCATGGCGATAACCAAACGTTGAGGTGCGTTGATTATGGAAGATTCAATCTCATTTTCCCAATCTATTCAGAAATAATAGGGCTGTTGCAAGAATTTTTATATGACTTCTAAGTATTAAATTTGAAAAGATATTGTTCTTTAAAGAGCCTCAAATTTGAAAATATCACGAAATATCCTTTAGATATTTTACAATTAATTTTTGAAATTTGGATAAAATTTTGAATAAGTCACGTGATCAAAAACAGAATGTGACATCAGAGTACATACATTTTCAGCGGTTCTAAGGTGTCAAGTGTATTGTCAAAGTTGTCAAACAAGTGTCAAATAAGAATCACGACCAGAACTTTAAAGTAAAATATATTATCAATTTATATTATAAATTCAGTTTTTATATTTTATTTTAACTCAACTCTTTAAAATTCCTTATTTCGGTAGCAGTAAAACAATCGTTCTGATATAAATTCAGCCATCATCCAGCTATCGACCTTCGGTTAATTGTCCGATTTAGCTTGAGTGTAATTTGAATTATCCATTATTACTTTATTATTCATTAACAATGAGCAATGTCAGTGTCAAATGTCAAATTAAAAGATTTTGTTATTAACATGTGACAAACTTTAGCCTACGTTTATTTATATAAATAATATGAATAAACGTAGGTGATGGAAAAACTATTTTCCTATTGATGTAACATATGTGCTTCTACGTCACAGGAGTTGCATAAACCGTAATTAACTTTAATCGTGATTAAAGTGTTAATTTTGACGAGACTTATTGACCAATGTATTTTTGATACGTGTCCATGGTTACAATATGTAGTTAAACACATGATCAGCTAATAACGTTTTATGCAATGGGTCCTTAATATTTTAGTTTTAGCAGAGTTTACATCAAAATCTTTGACTGAGTCAAACATAACCTCAACAATTTTTCTCAATGCATCAGCTCTTTTATGTCGATCTTTATGGGATGATTTTTTTTATTCCAAAGGCATGGTTATTGCTCGTATGCCTCCATAAACTGAATTGTTAATTCCGAAGACCATTTTTTTAATCTTTTGCCATTGCACTTGCGTTGTGTCTCTAAATCGCACCAAAAAGTATAACTGCTTCATATTTTTACTGGCACATTGATTAGTGGTGCTAGTTATTGGCGCCAGTTGAATTAGTATGTTTCTATATGCAACTAAATTGACGCTAGTCTTCGGGCGCCAACAATCTTTGCACGTAAGTGTGATAAAGTCCATGTTAGGTATTTTGTATTTTTATTGAATGTTCAAGACCCTGAAGAAGGTGACTTAAACGTCGTTTCTGAGATTTCGAGTAATTATTAATATAGTAAATACTATTTAGTATTTTGATATGTGTGCTATAACTATGTGTAGCTTCGCTTGCACAGTATTAATAAATAAAATGTCGTATCCCTTGTTGTGTATCGGTTATAATTCGATGTATCGATAAGTCTGGACTATCTGGTATCTGTGGCACATGGCGCTAACCTCAGCTGCCATAGTTCACCGCGAGCAGAACAGAGCAATTCCCTGCAGTGTCCTGGATCACGGTGGCTTTGGGCCGGTGTTTGTCCGGGCAGCGGGGCTCCGGCGTTCTAGCGCTCCGGGCACTCCGGGCCGACACAAAGCGCGACCGCACGCCACCGCCCCAGGCAGCCAGATTAAACACCAAGCAAATGAACGGCCCGTAAATCCCATACCAACACATACAAACATGGAAAATTTAGAAATAGGGAAATGCGAAATTAGAAAACGGACAATGGGGTCAAGAAAGATGAGAAGCAACCACGACATGTTTCATGTTTGTTTGATGTAACTGCAGGTAACCGGAATGCTCAACAAAATGCTGTTATAGTTTAATTCAAGATCATTCTTTTGACTTCTATCCCTGCAATTTAGACTACAATAGCGAAAAGCGCATATGGTGAACTTATAGCAATAGAAAAAGGGTTTTACTTACACGAACAAATTGTGTCACTGAAAACTGCTGTTACCCGAGGGCTCTTGTAAGAATACCTAGAAAAATCGGTACGAATTGTAAATTTTCCAGTTGCGATATGGGCATTCCACTCGAATTATACAGTATACTTTTTCTACGACCAAATAAAAAGAAATATACAAGCATTCAGTTATTATGACTTGAGATTTGACTCACGTATATCTGGTGGGTAGGTGCATGTTATGTCCATTTGTTCATTTTTGCTATTACGTATTATTGTAATCACTTTACTCACGACTCACACTAGTCTATAGGCGTTTTTGTATCCGATGTAAACAAAGTATGATTAGCAATAATTTTTGACATAAGATTTGTAACAAGAAGATCTATCTTACCAACGTATAAATTGAAAAAAAAACCTCTTTTCACGATTGCATTTAAATAATCTTTGAGATTTAATTATAATTGCATGCACATGTTGTAATTTTAATTATTTGATGTAATGAAAAAAGAAATAAAACTTTACGTGCATTCTTGACAGATTTGGCTTTAATTTCATATCCGCACATGGTGTGGATATAACGTACATATCCGTAAATGACAGTATAAAAGAATGTTGCCAGTAAGAAAACGGTATTTCAGTACATAGTTAACTTTTTGGTTTAACTAAAAGTATCAGGTTTTTCTAAGAAATTTACGAAGTATGTGTTTAGCTAACTAATAATTAACTATATTTTATTTATGTTGGTAGTCGTGTTTCACGTACGTTTGAAATATTTTGAGGGAATATCAAATTTATGAATATATTACTGTTTAAAATTAAGTTAGTACCTACTTAGTTCATAAAACATATTTTAGTTAATTGTGCTAACCCATGCTCTACGCTGACATTTGAAAATCTTTTCATATTGCATAATTCAAAAAATGAAACAATTAGATATTTGAAAATTTTTACAATTTATTGCAATTTATGCAATAATATTAATGTAATTAATATTAAATAATTTACAAGATGTAATGTATTAATTATCATGTCCAATATCATGGCTTAATTTTATGCCGGATACTTTTTATTTACAAAAAAACTGTTTTCTCATGTTAAACTTCTATGCCAACGTTTGCTTGGGACACCCGGTATATTCATATAGATTTTATAAAAATTCATAAATGTCAAAAGTCAAATTTAGCAGAAGGTAATGACAACTATGTAAAATACTGCGTCGTATTATAATTACAATATTTTACAGAATTTAAATGCCTTAAGGAGTTTTAATTTAAATGATCGTATGTACTCGTATTTATAATGTTTGCATTTCCGTTTGGTTACACAAAATATATAAATTTTACGGTTGCTGCTTAGTTAAATCGTTGACTTAGAACATTAAGAATATTATCTGGCAATTTATTATACGTATTTGTGTATTCAACGAGTGTAACACATGTGTTTGTTTTTGTGATTTTCTTGCATTAGTAATTCTGTTTGTTTTTTCCAGGTTAGTACCATACCTCATTTGCACATCGGTTCGGGTACAATCGTAAGTTTAATAATTTCATAACCTACAGGAAATTTCCGAAAAGAAAATACACCGAAAATAATTATTGTCAAACATTCATAATATCATAATAATTTGTTTATTTACAGTAACATTTAGTTCTTTTCGGAAATTTTCTTGCATGCATCTTACCTTATTGTGAAAAGCTGTTGTAAAAAATTTTTCGCATAGTTTCGCACAAACCTCCTACATATTGGAATATTGGCCCACTAAATATCT
Source organism: Ophonus ardosiacus (assembly GCA_943142095.1). Taxonomy (NCBI): domain Eukaryota; kingdom Metazoa; phylum Arthropoda; class Insecta; order Coleoptera; family Carabidae; genus Ophonus; species Ophonus ardosiacus. Next base: position 56,367,486 of record OW964824.1, read on the forward strand.
GTAAATAAAAAATTTATATAAGTACCTTTTTACAAAACTACGAGGATGATGGTATGATTATTGACAATAAGATACAAGATTCAAATTTTTTAGAATTTAATTTTAAATAATGTTTGAAGTAGTTGCACTTGCAACCAATTTTCTTTTGGAGGAATATTTTTAAACTAATTTTTGGGAGACTTAAAAATAGTCAAAGCTATCAAATTAATTTCTGGTGACTTAAAAACAGCCAAAGCTATCAAAGTAATAATTGATTAATTATAATATAATTGTAAAAAACTAATAATATAACGTAAAAAATTAATGTAAATACAAAACACACATCACCTGTCAATAATTGTCATAAATGTTTTATTATTCTTGCAAAACTTCTATTCGTATTTAACCTGAAAATGTTCATGTCAAATGGCAGGTTACAATGGAAATTTAGTTTTCCACGGCCCAGGGCCGGCAACAACAGTGGTGCTCGCGGTCTCGAGCACCACACGTAAAGTCAAATGGTGGTGCTCCGCACCACACGTTTAAGCCATAAGTTATTACAATTTTTTAAATAATATGCTGGGTTTATGCAGCATGTAATTTAAGAAATTAAATTGAGCCACTAAAATAAGAAACTAAACTAAAATAACGTCGTTTATGCAGTAAATTAAAATTCAGAATTTTATGTTTGACATTTAGTATAATCTAACTTTTATAGGTGAATTATATTTATATAGGATAGAAAAATGAAGGTAAACAATTTGTAGAATAAATCCAATTAGTAATTCGTCGCCCTTTGCTGCAGAAACTTTGTTATCATCGTATATTTTCATAGGTTAGTTGCGAAAATCTGTCATAAGTGCGCGAATGGCGCAGGCGCAAAACTAAGAAATTATAAAATTAAACTAAAAGTTGAAAATAACCAACTTCTTAATTTACTTTCATTAGTTTAATCAGTTCAGTTGCATAAACGTTGTCATTGATAACAATGGTTTCTACTTGTTTAGTTTAGATTTACAATTTTACAATTTTAATTTAGTTGCATGCGTAAACCCAGCATAGTGCATTCGACAATTTCGACATAAACATAACATAACCTGTCTAGCATTTTTATTATAATAGGCTCTGGTTTGCAACTTTGATACGTATAGCGCATGGCAGTAAGTATTTAATTCTTTTATTTTTTTCGTTGTTTTTATAGTTTACCTATATAGTGTTTTTGTATTTTGAATTTTAGTTGTAGGCAAAAACAAATGTAATGACTTCGACTGTGACTTTAATGCTGGGCTTATGCAGGCAACTAAATTAAAAGATTAAATTGTAAAACTAAAAGTAGAAACAATTGTTATCAATGACAACGTTTATGCAACTGAACTGAAAAATTAAACTAATGAAACTAAATTAAGAAGTTGGCTATTTTCAACTTTTAATTTAATTTTATAATTTCTTAGTTTATGACAGATTTTTGCATCTAAACTATGAAAATGTACGATGATAACAAAGTTTCTGCAGAAAAGAGCGACGAAATACTAATTACTTATTCAACAAATTGTTTACCTTTATTTTTTGATCTTATATAAATGTAATGTATCGCAATTTCACCTATAAAAGTAAAGATTATACGAAATGTCAAACATAAAATTCTGAACTTTAATTTCCTGGATAAACGACGTTATTTTAGTTTAGTTTCAATTTAGTGGCTCAGTTTAATTTCATAATTTACATGCTGCATAAACCCAGCATAAAAAAAGAACTTCGAAAAAATGTTCTGTGAACTGGCAATTTATTTTTGAACATGAAAGGGGAAAAAATTCATTTGCACATCCCTTGAAAAAATGTAGCTTTCAATTATAAGTCATTTGACCTTGAATGAAAAAAAAATTCGCCTGCGGCGCATTTTCTTTTCTGGGTTAAATATCACCCAATTTTTAATGCACAAGCCATCACTAAGCACCACACACTAAAATTAAAACTTGCCGGGCCTGCCACGGCCTACCTGTATTTCTTATTCTCAGTTATTGTAGCGTGACCCTCGTACAACACAAAATACTATCATACTTCTTGTCGCAAATAAATGTCAATATATCCCATTTCATTGATTGATAGCCTTCGAACATTAGCACTTATCACTATAATAAAGTAATTGCTTTTACGATAACGAAGTAATAGTGTTACTTCTATGCAAATATATTGCAAAACAAGTGTGATAATGATTAATAATATAGAAATTGATTTTCCTACGATGTTATTAATTTTAATTGTGATTTGTAATCTACATTGATATTTACATTCAATTTGTCGATATTTGCAATATTAGTTTTAGTAATTAAAAATTATTTACGCTCTATGAGCACTGGATTTATGGGTATATTTAATATGTAATTTATTTAGTTGTTCAAATATTAGCTCGATTAAAATCATAGAACATAGATTGTTATTTGATTTGTAACAAAATTAATTGAAAATATGTATTAGATTGTTCACATAGTTTAGTTTAAATTATTGCTATTTCCAGTTTTTAAGCTCATTTATTTAATTTAACACTATTATAAATTTTTAATTACAATAAGGCTAGTATGTGTTTCTAATAAAACATATTAATATATTTCATTTGTCATTTATTTATGGGTTCCATTAATGTATAGAAAATCATTAATTATTACTTTAACGATATTATAGTTGACCAATTATTGTGAAAAATTTGTGTCAATCGTTACTAACCTAAAAAAATTGTCATGGAATAAGATTTTCATCAATTTAATAAATCAACGAATAATTCTAACTCGTCTGTTAATCAGCGATTAATAATCTCAACAACTAGTAAAACGTCTCGATTATTAATTACGCTTATTAACACACTTCATAGTTTATTTCCATGTAACGTCAAAAAATATAGCATTTTAGAAACAATTAACGTTTGGCTTTTTTAACAAGTACATTTTCTGCCGATATGAGCGGCAGAATAAGTAAATTTACTGCCGCTGGTGAACCAATAAAATTCCGTCATATTAACGAACATTCATTGAGTCTGACATAACGAAAACGAAAGTTTTAATAAATATATTGACATAATATTTATGTTGTATTTTTCTTGGCCGTGTCTCGCCATTAATCACTTTAGCTCCTTGTATAATAATATACTATTTTCTACTTGTTCATTTATAATATGCTTATCATTATATACAGTATCGGACATAAATAGAGCAACTCTGTAGGAACCCATAAAAAATACTTTAAAAACTTTAATACAAATGAAAATCTGTTGGAAACCATTGACAAGAAATCACAAAATCATCCTTAATTTAGGTAATCCGATGCGACAATCAATGAAAGCTGTTAAAAATAATATTAAAGTATTCTAAGTCGAACGATTTTAGGTCTTAATATTCCATATATATATGTACAAAATATTTGAACGTTTCGGACAAAAAATTATCCGATTTTCAACAATAGGTAAAAAATAAAAATTATTTTTGTGAAATCCAATTATCGACACATTTTTATATACGAATAAATCATCTCCGGGTTCGATCCAGACCGGCGCCAAATATTTCCAATTTTAAATGGCACAATAGTGACCCCTGTGGTGCACTCTCCACACCAGCTATGAGTGCCCGTGAGGTGACTCCTGGTAAGCGCCCACGCGGTAAAATATATCGACATCATTACCGATGTCTACATATGTGTAGATAATGGCACACCCAGAAATGGGTAATATGCCGTGATGCTATATTTATTTATTTCATTTATCATCTCCAGGATTTATTGGTAATCATAATAGGAACGGCGAAAAGAAAACTGTGGCGACAGGTGAACATTAAGACCTAAAATCGTTCCACTTCGAAACCCATGAAGGTTCCCAAAGGATACTCCAATTAAAGTATTCTGTAACATTGTTTATTACTTCTCGCTAAGAAAGATATTGGATTCATGCTAAAAATCGCCTATCCAGATTTTAGTGAATAGCACGTTTAAGATCCGATTTTAACGTTTTTACAATGATTTTTCTGTGTGTAAATGTCTGTTTGTGTGTGTCTGGATGTTGGAGGGAGGGTTTCTCAAACTCTTTAAGACTAAAGACCAATTTAACTATGTATTGCTTAATCTGACATTTAATGGGAAGAGCTGTAAAGGTTTTGGTAAGAAATGGACAACCGGAAGTAGTAGTTTCTTAAAAAAATCTTCTAAATATTATTTTTTGGCAATTTATGTTATTACAAATGTTAAAGAATGTAAAATTTTCTATTCAATACATTGAAATTTTTTATTATATCTTGTATAGATTTAGAGATAGAGATTTATAAATATATAAAATAATCTGTTGAAAGAAGTCTTATCGCACAGCCCAAATAACTCCATGGAAACATGTTTGTAATTGACATAAAAGTGTCAGTGTCAAAAATTCAGATACATTTTTTAAGACTTTTTCTAGGAAGTACATTTAATATTTCTTATTTTATTATTAATTAAATATTTAAAATTATAGATATACATAGATACGTATATTACATATTCGAATCGGAAATACCGCCAATCTCGTCAATGAATTTGAAGAATCTCGAACATTTAGAACAGTAGGAGGAAACTTATTTATAGATTGAATTAAAAAATATAAAAATATATTAATAATAGATGAAATTAGAATTTTTGTGTGTACTAGAAATTTTAAATACGAAATGTATTTATATAGCCTAATATGGAAATGGCGAGAAGTTTGACCACAACAGATTTTTTTTTGTACTTTCAGTTTCTTTAAAAATTGTTGTTGTAGTCAATTTTGTTTCAGAGATAATACAGTATTTTTATATAGTCTTTCTATTTATGTCTAATACTGTATATCAGGGTATTTATCACGTGTTTAATACAATAATATACGTATACTCCTATAATAGAAGATTGGGCATTATAATCCTGTACAATATACAATACATCCTATTGATACTGATATCTACTGCGTTGTTATCTGGACAAATAATACGATATAAAGTATCGTCTTCCCGTAGTGTAAATTGTGTTAGGAAATTAGCCGAATGTGGTGCGGCACATCCGCCCTTTACCCGGGGGTGGGTGGGGTAGTTCGGGGGGCGGCGTCCAGCAGGCGTGGCTGCTCCGCGACGCCTCCGCGCGACATATGGAGATAAAGGTCCGTAATGAACTTTCTTTCTTTCCGCCGCGAATTTAAGACGTGCGCGCTCGCTAGGGATGCGGAGGCATGGACAGCGGGGAAGATTTTTCAAGGGGGCAACAATGAAAAAATATGTAATTATTTATTATAATAAATACATAAGTATTAGCTTTAATTGTTGAAAGATACGGCTGCAGATTACATACATACGTACATAGAATCACGCGTGTCCCACTTAGTGGGTTCGCAAAAAAAAACCCCCAAACACAATAGTAACAACAATAAGAAAAAGAATAAGAATTAGAGTAAGAACTGTAGATTTAGTGATTGATAAATAAATATAACGGTTTTTTGTCCATGTTTGGGAGTTTCACGCAGGATTTGAATTTATTTTTACTTAATACTGTCATTTAATATTAATCATCATATAAATGAACGAAGAGAAGAATTTTCACAATGGACTGATTGCGTGGTACTGAAAATCCGATTTATAAAACATATATAAAAATATAAATTTTATTTCAAAAAAGTTATTTGTCTTTTAGTCAATTAAGAAATAAATTTTTCTGTAACGTCATTATATTGAATTGAAGAAGAGAACCATGTTTAAGAATGAAACTTATAGATGGCATTGCGTGCGAGAAAATTTTAATTTGAATTTGACATTTTTCTCTCTCTGGGCTCTCAAATATATTAATTACTTCACAAATAAACACATAGGTAGTTACATGTAATTTAAAATATCGATACGAAAAAAACAAACTAAAATACTAACCTCCAAACTATTGTTGAAACGTCAAACAGGAGATCTACATTACCCGTACAAACAAACGCTATGGCTTTACGGCCACTCATTGGTGCGGCGTAATTCTATGTCATACATGGCGGTAATTCAAATAATCAAATTTCATTATTTGTTTTTTCTGGCTAATTAATAAAAATTTTATCAAAAGAAAAAAAATAGGGGTAGCAAGTTTTTACCTGCTCTTCAAAAATATGAAATAAAAAAGTTACGCAAGTAGCCCATTGGAATTGCAGGAAAAACTTGTAATTTAAAATTTAGGGCGTCTTACACCTGATTAGAATATTCTCAGTCCATAATAAGTAGAGCACTCTAATATATATAAAAAAATATTTGACTAACTGCTTGTACAGAGAAAAACGCTTTCTTTCATTTTCTATGTCTTTTAGTTAGCGTTGTTTCATTCTAAATAAAAACAGGATTAACATATTTAAAACATTTAAATAAAAAAAGCAAATATAAGTAAATTTCATTAAAGGTAGGAATAGTAGTTTCAACCAGTTTTTTTGTTTATTGCTATAGTCTCACCATTATAAAGTCCCACGAGCTACCACTGATTGGAACCATAAGAATAGGGTATACTCGTTTAAAACTAACATTTAGGACAGGGGATTTCATAATCATGCGTCAGTTTTTTAACATTTATTTGTTTGGACTCACATATTCACAATTTTTTCTCATTTATTCATTGTTTATTTTTTATTATTTTTTTGTTGTGCTACTTTTTGCATTGTAACATTGTTAATTTAAATTTATTATTTAGTGGGAACCTACAACTGGTTTGATAAAACTATTGGTTCTCCAAACATGCATAAATAAATAAATATGTTAGAATGTCCTACTAAAGATAGGAAGGTCCTGGATTCAAACTTCGGTGAAGTTAATGAATTTTTCGCAAAAATCTTAATTCGTTATTTAATCATTGAATTCATTGAATCGTTCACTGTTCTGAATGTTAATATTACAAATAGTATAAATACACTTTATAATATAGGTAGTGTACCGGATTACTGGATAAAACATACCTTATAGGTAAAGTTATTTTTGTAAATCATCCAATTTCCCTCTATCGACATCCCATCCCCCATAAACAACATGTTGTTGCTAATACCACCTCCTCGTGGTTCTAATCCGTTATGATGGAGATAGTGTGGCTCACGTATGAGCTCCTTCGCGTTTCGAAGAGGGTGCACGGTACGCCCATGGGGTTCTAGCTGCGGCAGCCTCCGCTATATAATACCCTGTCTCCTCAGTCTAGCACGTCCTGCCAGGAGATATATTGCTCCCAGTGCCTCGTTCATAATTCCTCGCAAGCCTCTTATACCGGGTGCACCTCCCTCACAGGGAACACACCTCGGGGGCGGAAGTGTAGCTGAGAGGGATAGTTTTCCAAAGGTGAAGGATAGTAAAGGAAAATGTGTCAAAACTATAGCAACAAGAAATATACCAACATTCCATTTTAATTCAATTCTTGACTGCAAACTGCCCTTATTAATGACATTAGATTCAGTTACAAATTTAGAGATTTGTTTTTCCATGTTGCTGTACATTACAGTAGGGTCCTCGACTATATTTTTTTTTAAACTTTTTACAAAAGTTCATCTAAACTGAAAGTGATATGTAATTTTAGAAATTCTTTATTGTTATTCATTATCCGTAATAATTTTTTTAATATTCTGTGACGTAGATATAGAGATGATTTTGTTCTTAGACAGTGGATTTCGGTAATAATTGGTCACAAAATTTATTTTTTCAGCACTTATAAAATGTATAAATATGTTAAAATAACCCTTGTAGTCAGTAATTGAAAATATGGGTGGATAATAAGTAATTTAATGTCATAATTAATAAAAATACTACGTATATATTATAGGCCAAGATTTGATTAACACTGGTAGCCTATGTCATTCAACATATCTTTTACTTTCATACCAACGCTTGTAATCTGTCATGGCATCATAAATTTAAACTAGTATTATTTGGTTTATTTCTGTTGTTTTATTGTTATTATTTTCTGCATTTATATACTTGCAAATGGATTCCGTATTTCAAAAAGGCGATAGCAGAAGGTTTGAAAGTAGTAAGAATTTGGAATAGAATAAATGTGTGACGTCGTATTTAAAATTTAAAATAAAATTTATGGGAAATAACATTGCCATTTTGACAAGTTACATTCTAATAAAAATATCCATAATCGGTAAATATTTTATCATTTTACCTACAAACATTATTAATAAAATTGACGTTTAAAACTAAATGATTACTAATCGATAATGAATATAATAGCATACATATGTAGTGGGCCTGGTTTATAGTTACTTGTGTAGCGGGCCTAGTGGAATTTTTAACTTGTATTTTTTGTATCTAAAATAAAATGTTTTGTAAAGATATAAATATTTCAATTCTTCTGACTTGTAAAAACATGTTCATAAAACTGTCTTAAAATTTATTGTATTTTATAGTTTTTCAAACCACTATAAAAATAATATGTAGATAAGTTAAATTGAATTTTATCTATACGATAGTGCGTAAAATTGAGGATTAGTTAGTTTAAACTTTGTAAAACGGTTGTTTAGTAACAGTTTCATTAGACACGGGTTGCTGAGCAACAAGTGATGACAATTTTTAAACGTGCTAAATTTGCAAAAACATGAATATTTTATCATGGCAAACTTTTCATTTAATATTGTTATCCTAATTAAAAATATTTTTTTTATTTCTTAAATTTTTAGATTCTCTCGTAGATAAAATATACGGTTCACATACGTAAAGCATGATTCATTCGTGATTAAAGTCTAGCTTTACGTAGGTACTTATAAATAACTATTATAGTTTTACAAACTAGTGTAAAAATAATATGTAAACAAAATTGTAACACGAACTTATACTATTTTCTACAAATTCCATACCGAAAATTCCTTGGAAAAGATTCTAGAAAATCCAATAAAATTATAACACGAACATGCACTATGTAAATTGCACTTGACACTGGCGTCTTCCATTTACTATTATTTGAATATATCACCAGTTTCCATGGTTATAGCATAGCTGGCTGATTTATGAAAGTTAATATCTTTAAATTTTTTTATCTCTATATGTATTGAATATGAAGGAGAATGTGCAATCAAGCCTTATAGACAATCAAAAGAACTTCATATAAAGATACCAGTTGTTCTATTATAACCAAAATTTAATCAGTTCTTCATATGGATGTAAAGAAGAGAAATATTGTTGGAGTTAACGTCAGAGAAATTTTTGTCACGCACACACACACACACACACACACACACACACACACACACACACACACACACACACAGACACACACACAGACACACACACAGACACACACACAAACACACACATATACATGCATACATACATACATACATACATACATCATCGTAAAACTAGTAGGGACTCTAAAACGTGCTTATTCATTAAAGACTCACCACCGAATTTTTTGATCGAAGACAATACTTTCCTTACCTAAAGGTGACGGAAGGTAAGAAGTCTAAAATGTCAATGAAACATTGAATTCCTGATATAAAGTATTTAAAATGGAGAAAACTCTAATTGATCTATCGCCATTGTATTATTTCCCTATTAAATTTCCCTTGGTAAAAGCATTTCCTCATTGCGGGACCACATCTTCCCGGCTCCGACTACATAAAGTAAATACTCGGTCACATAATGAAGATCATACGAACTGGCAGCATACTACATTACGGACACTGTGCGACAAGGACAGCCTTCTACGGCAGCATACTCCCAACAGAGATGACACTAGCGATACCAGCAACGATGTATCAGTTGCCAGGATAACAACAACCTCAGGATAAAACAGACAAAGATGAAAACTTTCCAATGGGTATTTCTCTTGTTCAAGTATGTGTCGCCATCCATCTTCGGTTATCTGCTGGTGTCTCTCTCTCACACACGCACGCACACATACGCATGCGCGCTCAATGAAAACTTTAATGCAAAGGGAAGACAAAAAGATGTGACACCCCAATTTCCATTTTAGATCGAAATTTCTCTCTCCAGACGAGGGGCTCACGCTGTTCGTTTTCTTTTAAACTGCGAGGAAGAATAAGTTTTATCTGCCGCACATTTCCTTTCCCACTTCTACATATATTCCCTATTCAAAATAGAGATATGTATGTGTGTAGGGGAAAATTATTACGCCAGCATAACACCTCATGAATTTATTACAAGAATAGTTTTAATTCGCGGAGGGTACTACAGTTTCCCTCTTTTAATGCATATCATTATATCTTACACTTTTTTTTTAGGAAGGCAACGTTTATATGCCTACAGTATTTAAATACCGGATTTATTTATTTACATATACATTTTATATATATATATATATATATATATATATATATATATATATATATATTTTTCTAGTTTTTATAACTTTACGCTCACGATATATGTATATTTTTATATATATATATATATATATATATATATATATATATACAGGGTGTCTCTTAAATAGGGGGACATGGCTTAACCACAAATTCCTGAGGCTAAAATAAGACGATTTAACCAAACTTGCTTTTACCGGAAAGTGTACCATTTAGCCAGAATTCTGCTTCAAAGTTCTTCGAAAAAAAATTAATTTTGCTTATAATATTCGGACGCTTTATTCGATTTGGATGAAATTTGGTATGACAGTTTATATGGTTATAAGTCATCTTTTAAGATGATACTTGTTATTATTAGTGAACCACTAGTGTATGAAACTTAGGTCTCCCAACATTAATTAGACCGTAACTTTTTAATGGCAATTCCGAAAACATGAAATTATTTTTCTTCAGAAAGACACATTCAATAGTAAACTTTTCTCTCTCTGTGTAATTTTTGATATCTGTTACGGTTCACACAGAAAAAAATAAAATCTGAGTGTCTGCACTGCTAAATTTTTAAAATAAATTTAATCTAGCGGTCTACCAAATGTCAAACAAGTAATTTTTAATGACAGTAACGAGTTGTCAATCTTCACAACTTGTTTAGGAGTAAGCTGAGATATGTAATTGTCTTATTTATAATAATGGTAGTAAAATACTATTAGACCGAACAAACGGATGTTACTAATTTTACAATATTGCGAAGAAAATTTTTGACAACTCGTAAAACAATCGCTACTTCAAAGAAAGTGTTAGCAAACAGCAGTTCTAGTGTGGACGTTCATGGGTGATGATCGATCTTAAAAGTGTAGTTAGCTCTTTTAACAATGGAGTGGAGTGAAGAGAAAATTATTAATTTAATCGAACAATATGAAGTGCATCCTATTTTATGGAATCCAAAAAATCCTCATCACAAACAGCGGAATATGATGAAAGACTCGTTTCAAGAAATTAGTGCAGCTCTAAATATGCCACAGTTTGCAAATAAATTTTTTCTCCGCCACCTTCTTTTACGGGTTCTTTCTACTTTATTCTTTTTCAATGCTGCTATAATTAAGAAACTTGCACAAGCAACAATATTTTCTTCCTCGCTTGACGACGTGGACATTGTTTCTATATATTTTAAAATAATGAAAATGCAGGACGCGTAGCTTTATAACGAACTTCTGACGAACTGCCTTCAAACTAAATGACGAACTTGAGTCTCGATTCGAAAACAGTGGTGTGGACGTTGAGCTCTCGAACAGTTCGCGAACAGCTCGCGAACTGTTCGTGAAAGCTGATTTTTGTCTGTACGCGGCTGAGAGGATGCACTAAGTTAGGGAAACCAAACTGAAATTCGTAAATGATTTTCTCTACAGTCTATATATAAAGTAGACATTTGCGCTTGGTTTTGTCACCGCAAAATGTCTACTTAATGGAAATGTTTAGTCAGGAACTAATGGCGCTGTAGTTATTTACATTTTTAGTCAATCTGACATATGATTGCTCTGTCGGTATATTACATAACCAAACAAAATGCCTTACTGATGTGCAAAGAAATACAGAAATAAAATAGGACATTCGTACAAAATCAAAATTAAAAACTACTTTGATTAGATTGAAGCAATAGATCAAGAAGAAAATTATAAAATATAATTGTTATTTACTGAATAGTACTGTAAGTATAAAGTTTACATTTTATTACTTTTTGTTATGGTGGACGTTGAAAAAGTAATATTTTATTTAGTTGCTTCTGGTATCCCAACTTCTTTTGCAATCGGTCAAACTTTCTTCGTTTTCTAAATCTTTAACAAATCTGATATTTTCTTTCGTTCTTACTATCACAAGTTTTCCTGTTTCCTTCTGCTGTGTAAATAACCCCATTAGTAGTTTGTTGCAAATGACGAAATGCACATTAAGCCGGTTATCATTCTCCCCGACAAGACTGTTTATTTTTGTTATAAAGCCTCGCTATTACTGGTAAAAAACGAAAGCGAAGCCTTATCCGAAAGAGAATCGCGTGCAAGATTTATCCTCTCGGTCCGCATTGCGAATGCACGTCTTGATAGATATAGATGGCGAGAAAAGAGGAACAATCTATCTTGTTGTTGTCTGACTTCCCGGAGCTTCCCGGAGTCCCGGAGGAATTCTCTGGTCTAATCTCTCATCGGATAGCGTTGCGCCAGCCGTTCCCTAGGAGGAAGAAGATGGGAATAGCAACAGAATCACAATTACCAGACGAAGCACTGTAGTGAAAGGTGAACTACTCAACAAAATAAAAGGAAAAATATTAATTACGTTCTTTAATTGATTTTATGCTCTTTGGATAAGAATATTTTTATTTGCTTTACTCACGGAAGATTAAACATTAATTGCTAAATAATTTGCGTTGGTATTAATAGTTTCCGTATTTCAAAAAGAAAATGAAATGTAACTTCATTTCTTTAGCTCATTGCTTGGTTGGTTGATTTCAATATTGAAGTCAATTTAGTGGTTTTCAAAGTTTTGTGAAACATGGATTAATGAATTTACATTACTCCAAAAAAAAGTTAGCTACAAAATTCAAATTGGAATTATTTCCATTTTTATTTTTTTAAGAAGTTCCTATAATAAGACGTAAAATTTGATGTCTCTTTTTAACCTAACCTATATATTTCGCATACACCCAAATGTACAATATTTGTTTAACTAAATGTCCAAACGAATGATGACAAGATACATGATTTATATCTTTTAGAATTTTATTTTAAATACATTCAAAGTAGTTCACTTCAACAATAATACACTTTAATGTGTAATGGAGGAAGTAACGCCGTACTTGTTGATAAATAAAATATATTAACGGATTTCTCGGCGGTGATTGTTAGGAAATATATTGTTGTTATTCCATGAAGTAGTTAATTTTATTTAAATTCCAATATTTCGTTACATATTTTGTAACTTCATCAGGGAAAAAATAGTTATAACTGGTGTAATCACTTGCCAAATTGATAATTTCAGAAACATTCAAATTTGTTGTTGTTAAAGTTTAAGTTTTATACTGATTTACATGTTATTAAAAGGAATTTTGACTATATAAATATAAGATATAAATTATGGGGTCCCGTGGCCGCGTGCCTGAGCGTCTGGTCGCGAACCTGGGGGAACCGGGTTCGATCCCGACAGACCCCAAATATTTCCAATTTTAAATGGCACAAAAGTGACCCCTGTGGTGCACTCTCCACACCAGCTATGAGTGCCCGTGAGGTGACGCCTGGTAAGCGCCCACACGGTAAAATATATCGTCATCATTACCGATGTCTACATGTGTAGATACTGGCACACCCAGAAATGGGTAAAATGCCGTGATGATATATTTATTTTTATTTATTTTAGATATAAATTACATTAAAAAATAGTATTAAAAATTTTACCAGTTTGATATCGACAGCGTTGAGTATTTACATATCAGACTAAAATATCCCAACTTTACAAAAATCAGTCTGCACTTACCCCACTTCACCTTAACTGATATTTCGAGAAATTAATTCTATCATAGACCATAGTCATTTATCTCTAATTAATTGTTTTGTAAGATATCTTTTTGGGATGTTTATTATCCGTTCACTCAGCCGACTCAATGTCTCCTAGAGGCGTCAGTGCACCACACTGAAGAGCTCCAATAAGAGCGAAACGCGTCTGTGGTTCTGGTTGAGTGAGCCAGTCTCTGATAAATGACCGAGAGGTTGATTCAGAGACTGAATCTTGTGAAACAGTCAAGTGTTATTTTTTAATATCTTATTTAAACTGTTTCACCAAGTATTGCCATCATATTGTACTTTATTGTACTTTTATTATTAATTGTTTTATATATTGATTATTATTATCGTTGCTGTAGATCGCATATGAACGTTTTCTGGTCGGTTAGTTTTTGGTGTAATTCTTGCAGGAAGCGCCGTATATGTATCGAATAGGAAGCGCTAATAAACAGGCAATACAAAACTCTATTAACTGGTGCTGTAAACATAAACACGAATAGTACCGCGGTTAACACGCAGTAAACAATAGTCGGGTGGCTGGGGTCACATTTTCCAGACAATGGGTGGCTGTGGATGTAGATGGGCCGTGTTTGGAGTTTGCGCCGTGCCGTTGGCTTAGCCCGCGATATACGGCGTGCGTAATTCCGTCAGATTAGCGCAATCCTACGCGGCCACGGCTCCTGACACATTACTACCTCATTACAGCTTACCGGCTTTTTATTTCGACCGTAAATAATAGACGAATTCTACAACAGTAGTGAGCGAAGACCGATATCTGCAGCCTACCCGTACACGTGTATTGGAAGAGATCCTATCGGAAGGTTCCTCTAATGAGATGCAGATTTCACCCACGCAAGAGAGAGGAGTTTCCTTTTTAGTAACGTGCTACTTCGATTCGGATTTTTGTTCAGGAGATGGAATGCATTAGCACAAAATAAATTGTTTTTAACCCGGCGCTGGTAAGTGGAGTTTTGTTACCTAAACGGTAAGGTAGGGTAAATATAACTCCATCGTTTTTTGGGATTTATATTTTTTATAATTTTATTATTAAATCAATACTTTAGGTACGACCAAAAAATTAGTAATTCATTAAGATGTTTCGAAAGCAAAAAACACATTTCTAAAAAAAAAAATCTGTTGTGGCCAGCACAAGACCTCTCGCCATTTTCATATTAGGCTATATAAGTATTGTATTGCACTTTGCTATCGAAACGTCGTTTTATAACAAAATATTACAGAACTTTACCCAAATATTGTTTTTTGTTGTATTTAACATGTCTTCTGCACACATATAATTCTAATTACATCTATTTTTCATTGTATGAGGAAGTCATTAACCAGATTGGCGGTATTTCTGATGGATATATGCATTTTACCTATAATTTCAAATATTTAATTAATAAAACAATAAGAAAGATTAAACATACTTCCCAGAAAAAGCTATCAGAATGTCACTAAAATTGTGTTTTTGACACTGACATTAATATATGTCATTTACAAACTATGTTATAGACATTTGAATTTGTCAACTGGTTTCCTTAGTGCAGTTTCGCCTACTCGACTTATTATATCCCGATATTCTATATACTATAGCGTCTTTATCTCTAAATTTATAGAAGATATATTAAAAAATTTAAATGTATTAGATGTAGAATTTTGTTCTTCAAAATTAGTAATATCAAAAATTTTCAAAAAATAATATTTAGAAGATTTTTTTAAAAAAACTACTACTTCCGGTTGTTCAATTGTTACTAAAACCTTTTCAGCTCTTCCCAGGAATGTCAGATTGAGGAACTCATAGTTAAACAGGTGTTATGTCTTATAGTTTTTGAGGAATCGTCCGTCCAACATCCAGCCATACACACACACACACACATCCACACACACACACACACACACACACACACACACGCACACACACACAGATATCATTGTAAAAATGTTAAAATAGGACTCTAGTGACCTTGAAACGTGCTTATTCATTAAAATCTGGATATGAGATTTTTAGCATGATTCCAATACCTCTCTTAGCGAAAGGTAAAAAAAACAAATAAATGTGCCACTAATATTTTTTTATGTTAAAACAATATAATATGAACTATTTGACATTAAGAAAACAAAAAAACTAAAATGAATATATTATCTGTGTTTGTACATAATTTACAAGATTTTGAATATATCAATATTTCGAAGCAATAAATTTACAAAATTATTGAACATGTTATATTAATTTTCTTGCCTGTTTTCAAAGACTATGATTGGAAGATCTAAAGAAATATGGATTGCACGAGGCAATATAAAATAACTATAAACGATTTTAATTTTTGCACTTATATTTGCAAAATAGTGACAGGAAGATAGGTGCAGTTTGATCTTGTTTTTTGATTGAATAATAGTCCGATATTATCCAATCAAACAACAAGATCAAACTGCACCTATCTTCCCATCACTATTTTCTTACGTGAAATGAAGTATAACATCTTTGTCCGACGTCGCATTTTAACATTTAGATTTTAGCATGTAGGTCTTCTTCACATAAATACAACTCCGAATGGCACACTAATATCATCCATTGGTTTGTATGGCAACACTGTAGAATAACAAAAATGAATTATACAATTCTTTGGCGGTAAATTTGACATTTTGCACTAAATAATAGCAACGAACATGATTTGTTTAATTAGTGCGCGTCATCTTTAAGGCATAGTGTGCTCCTGCAAAATGCTAAAATCTGATTCTTAAAATCCTAAAGACATTATTTAGGGCATATAAATTTAAGATTTAGATATTAGGGTGATGAAATGCCACATCGGACACAGTCTAAATCTTTCTCGTTCTTGTTTGTTAGAAATATCTAATTTTCTACTTGACGCTAAATATATTTTTTATAAATGTCTTGCCAACTTTCAGCTTAAGGTATACCGATTACCTTTTTCTAAATGCCTTCTATAATAAAAATAACTTTTTACCACAATGAACTTGAATAAAGCTTATGTACTTTTATTTAATCATCTATGACAACAGGAAATATTTTACTCTTTTAAATTTTATTCCTTAAGTCGTTTTTTTAATGCAGATATCTTTTGATCGTTTAACAATAATAGACAAAAGTAAATGGATTCCAACCACTGGAATGACAAGATATTAACATTTTTAGTGATTGTTTTTGCTGTTTCTTTAATGATTTGAGAAGGTTGTGAACCACTTATGACCGGTTGCACTAAAGTAACTTAAATTTAAAACTTTTCTTAAATTGGCAATATTAATTATGTTAAAATGAAATGGCAAATGAAATATTTTGAATTGCTGCCAAAAGTTAGATTTAAACCTTGTTGGTGCAACTGAGCATTAGACTTTTTGTTTAATATAATAATTAATAATAATAATAATAATAAATACAAATATAATAAACATAATAAATTTAAAAAATATAATATATATTCAATTATTTTCTATCGGATCAGCTGGACTAGTTTCCAACTGTTCCATTAATTCTGACGCCTCTTCTTCAATATGAAAATATAAAAATTAGTGCTGTGAGGATCCAGCAAAACTTGGATCCGAGTACCCAGATCTCAAAATATCCGGTTCCTCGGATATCCGATGTTCGGATATTTAAGCGGATATCCGTAAATTTAATTCGGATTTGGATCCGGATCCAGATTTGAGTCCGCATCCAGATTTGAGTCCGGATCCCTTTTGGATTCGGATCTAGACTTGGATTTGGATTCGGATTCGATGTTTTATTTACGGATCCGTATCCGAATTTTAATTCTGGATCCAATTCTATTAACTATATCAAACAAAAATTTATTGTGGATTATTTCAAAATCAGATTTATTTGGTTTTGAAACTCCGTGATAATACTTATACATTTAAATATTATCATCGGGTTCAATACTGAGAATATTCGAATCCAAGAACCGATGTGGATTCTGAAATTCCATATCTAAAATCCGATACTCATACTCATATTCGGATCTGGATCCAAAATCCAATACTCAGATTTGGATCCAAAATCCGATTCTCAGATCCGGATCCAAAATCCGATACTCAGATCCGGATAGTTCAACAATCATTTATCCGGATATCTGGATATTTTTGGATCCGAAACCGAAACTATCCGGATCCGGATCCCACCACTAATAAAAATACTTATGGGAGGAAAGAAAATATTCGGAACTGCAGTCTGTACGCTTTTATTGATTTCAAACCAACGTTGAAGAGGATCATAGTTATGATCGAAACAATAAAAGCGTACAGACTGCAGTTCCGAATATTTTCTTTCCTCCCACATCAATCTCCAGTCGATCATCGTTACTCCAAAAATACTTATATTGTATAATAATAGTCACCAAAAAATGTGAAGATTGTTTAGAAATGTTGGAATATGTGTTATGCAGAAGATGGTGAACTGTCTTGCAGAATGAAAATGGCGTTAGCGTGGGGGTAGATATAACAAACGTCTCTATCGAACGTCGTCCGAGACGAAACGCGAAAAAAAGCCTCGCGAAGTATCTGGAACTGTAAACGGGTTTCTGTAGCCTGAGCCTGTGCAAGAACAAGCCCAGCCAGACCGCAGCCGCAGAATGATAAATGCATTTATGCAACACTTCTTATCTCATATAGGCGCGCGCGGAGTTAGAACCGACGTACGTTCACCTCGAGTTTGACTTTTCCTCTTTCACTTTTTCTCTCCGATCCGAAGAGTTTTTGCAAAACCGGCAGCTGGAAGGAAGCTTTGCGGCCCCCAAAATGGGCAGCGCAAGAAATGAGACACAAGTCGGAGGATTGTTGCTAGCTGCCGTTGCCTTGCGTTTCATTTATAATTGGCTTCGTTCGTCCTGCGTCTAACTCGGCCAACCCAATTCCTTCGCGTCACACGTTTTTTGCGCCATCGGCCATCTTCTACGGGTCAACAATCCATGCCACTACCTTGTCACGGACAGATTTACATACATGTACATACTGACATGAGTCCAGAGACCTATGGTTGTTTTGACATATCAACAAAGATTTGATAACATCTCCAATACTCATATGCCTTCTTCCTGGTACGGCAGTGAACATTTTTCAGTAGGTTATGATCTTTCGGTATACAGATTAGAAACAAACCCGATTTGCTTTTATCATTTTTAGAATCTATACTTTAAGTACGACCAAAAAATCCAATGCCGCAAAAGTGATACTTTTTAATAGTATAAGCTAGTAATTTTAAACTTATTATTAAAGATCAAACACGTTTTTAAAGTTCTCTTTATTTGAGGCGTTTAGTCTCTCTTCAAATAAATAATTTTTCAAGTGTACCAATCTGCTTTATAAATAAATATTGGTAATGATAAATATATTTTGGTTTTCTGCGAATAATTTACTTTTGAATAAAGATAAAACTCAAATAGTTATTTACATTTGAGTGCGTGTAAGTTGTATTTCACAGCGCGACAGCTTTGTTTAAGGCACGAGCCCTTAAGGCGAGTGCCTTATTAGCTGGAGCGCTGTAAAATACTTCACGCACGAGAATTGTATCAAATTTTTTGGCCGACGATAATGAAAATTACTTTTTTTAATGAGATAGGTTGTACTTCTTAAAAGGGTTAATTTAAAATACTGGGTTTAAGTCAATTTCCAAATTTGATTTTACTTACCTTCATTAGAGTACTTCTAGCGAAATTTTATCTGTAATAATAGACGTTGTTTATGACTGATATTATATTTATTTGCTGATGTTTTCTTCGTAATAAATAATAGGTAGGTGTCGATATTTGACATTTCAGAAATGTTCGCCTTGCGTATTTGACAGGTATATCGATCGGTGACTATGTCGGTAACGGCGGATTTTTACAATAATGACAGATGTCTCTGCCGTGATTTTGATTTATATAAATTAATTTTAAATATAGGAAATATTAAAGTAAAGAAATAACTTAAGTAGATAGTACTTTTTTACATGAACTTTATTATAGTAAAGATGATTTATTTTCTAAATGCCCATAAACGTCCAGTGTATTTTGATTATTTTACCGCATAGTTAGACAAGTTACAACATAGTAAGCGTAAAATGTAGGTTACACTTGCTGTGTATACAATTGTAAAGTTCCCGTTACACTTCAGGAGGGCAAAAAAATAATTTTCTCAAATAATCGTAATTTCAATAATAATGATTTTGTTTTAATTCTTGGAATGCTTTTAGAACCAGCAGTGAATGGTTCTTGTCATATTTCATTTATCTATTTAAACTGTCAGGAATTATTTTTTTGCTACGTAGACTAAACTCTATTATTGATAAATCTACCTTGCGAATGGTTTATTTTTCATTCTGTTTTATCTTACGGTATTCTTTTATGGGGTTACTCGCCAAATTCTATTAAAATACTTCGTTTGCAAAAGAAAGGAGTGAGAATTCTTTATAATCTCTCTTTTAGAGACCATTGCCATTGTAAAGCAGATTTTATTTAGAATTTTGTAGTTACTTTAATCATTAAATAACACCTTAAATCTAGATCACTATAATTGCTTGCCCTCCACAATTAAAAAACTGAAATTTTAAGCTTTTAAATTAGCAGTTAAATTTTTTTTATTGATAAATTGTTTTTATAGAACTAAAGAATATTTAAAATTCATTGTTATTGATTTTATTTATACATACCTACAATCCTACGATTGAATCAGTTTAAATACAAATACACTCAAATATTTATTGTTTTACAATTGTATTTTATTACTAGTCACTTTTATCCCAGTTTACGCGATACCACTTACTTCGTTACTTACTTTGTTTAATATTGTACTTGTTCTCTTTTGACATAATCGACTAATGATTATGTATTTTGAAATATGTATTTGTTAACCTATTTTTATCGCCATTTTTTTTGACGTACTGTAAACATTGTAAAAATGTAAAATACTCAAAATAAATAAATACTTTTTGTACCGTGCGGGTGTTTACAAAAAGTGGCTTCTGTGGTGCACTCTGCTCTTGCCAGTATAAATATTATATATAAATATGAACTAAATTAAATATTATGCCTATATAATATATGTGATAAGAGTCCTAAAGTATTATTAATAAATGCTGTACAAACTTCGTATGTCATCGAGTGAAAATAAAAGGTCGTTTCTAAATTCAAAACTGTTCTGATTTTGGTGATTGATGCAATATTTAGTGTGCGTATTTATGGTGTTGAGGGTGTTCTCTCCCTCACATCTTGTGTAAACTAGATGAATAAGAATAATTAAGGCTGAAACAATGGCCAAAGCTAATTAGATATCAATGCACCGACACTGCATCAGTATCTCGGCTGCATCGGGACTTCATTCACCTTATGCGGCCCGCGTAATTGGATTCCAGTAATCCGATATCCAGGCCCGATAAGTCCAGTGTGGGAACGAATGTGAGCCTGCCAAGCTGCGCGATCTGATGTGGCTGACGGACACCGTGTAACGTCACCACAACCAGACATATGTCGACGGAACAGTCGTCATTGTCTAGTTGGAATTCACCACCTGACGGGATAAAATATTGCTCTTGCCGATCGAAATTGAGACCTCAACGAGATTCTTATACATTTATATTTTTCGTAGAACGTTATTTTTCAGCAAGCATAGGAGAAAAAATTCTAAAAGGGGATACAAAGACTGGTGTTCCGATTTTATTCCAATCTTCGCTCTGCCAAAATTAAATTTGTATTCCATAGAATTTCTGTAGTTTGCTCATCAATCTTCATGGATAATTTTTGACCTGTTGGTCTTTTCACCGATTGCTTTACGATTATAAATCATTTTCTTTTACTCAAACCAAGAAACTGCAATACTCTTTTAATTTAAAAAATACATATTTTTCATTATACATATTTTAAATAAATTTCACGTAGTAATAGATCATGTGTATGTTTTATTTTCCCCGGGCCTAGAGCCTACTTTTCTACTCTGCCCAAGTCCAATCCCGCTAAGCCTACCTAAAATCATGTAAATCTATAATATTAGTAATTAACTCTAAATTTGTAATAAATAACATACAATATTTTAAATTTACTGTAATAAATTTAGAATTCACTCGTATTTCATGTAAAAATACATACTAGAATAAAAATATTAAGTTTTTACATAGTACTTATAAAATTTGACAAAATTGTCATAGAAATATAAATATATCATTGTAAAAACACAAATATTTGTAGCAATTACCTCTAAACTTGTAATAAATACATATAGTATTTTAAATTTACTATAATAAATTTAGAATTTGTCCATAGATCTTGTAAAAATAGAAACTAAAATAAAAAGAATTTGAAGAGTTTGTACATAGTTCTTACAAAATTTGACAAAATTGTTATAGCAATATTAACATATCACTGTAAAATTTCATATATTTATTGTAATATGAATATTACATAGCAATTCTAGTATTTTTTTTTTTCATATTTGTAAGGGTGAATTATCAAATTTATAGAATTATTTGCTATGCAAATGTAAGTCTACATAGTTTATGTAAAATTTGTTATTGCATACATATTATAGTAAAAAATTACTATAACTTTTCGACAAAATCGCTATTATTTTTTACAGTGTAGCTAATCGTTATCCTAGCTTTACCCGTGCGAAGCCGGGGCGGGTCAGCTAGTAGTAAATAAACAAAAACGAATTTACTGTCAGTTTTGCATTTTTAGTGGCGTTTTAATTTTTCGTGACTAGTCAGGGAAATACAATTTTCGCTCCTCATTCTAGACTCGAAAATAGTACTTTCGCTACGGTATCAGAAAAAAAGGGTTTACTATGTTAAAACGTAGAAGGAATAAGTACCTTCACGGTAATTAAAATTGAAATATTTTGTTTTTATATATTAGGGACAATAAATACCTAATGCCTCGTACCTATTCTCAATAATTCTAGTGTGACACTCGTCTGAGAAAATAAATATCTCATTAATTAATTTTCTGTTTACCCTTTGCGTATCAATAAGATAAACATTCTTCCTAATTAATCTGTGTAAATAAAATTGAGGCTATACTTTCTAATCTATAAAAAGTGCTCAAGCAAGTAAAACAATTCCATGGCCAGTGTGATCTAGTAAGCCTAGCCATGCCCTAATGATACGTGGTTGGTTAATTAGCGATTTTGGAGCAGTGGAAAGTCCGTAATGCGTCCGTTGCGTTACTTGTCACGTCCTGATCGCATTCGTCAACTGCACTTCGCCAATTATAAACAGAGCCGAGCCCATACGTGAATTTTAATTTTTATCAAGCCACAAGAGACTAATTGCGAAAAAATCAAGAGCTATTTTAATGAAGCTGCGACTGAGCTCACTACTCCAGTTTCACATTCAAATTCCAGAACATTCTACATTATTTATTTTATTTAGTATTAAGAATTTAATATTTTACTACATATAATGCAATAAACAGTGCTCTACTTATAATTAATTTTCAATGTTATTTGTCAATTGTGTTTAATTTTTATTAGGCGTGTTCTACAATAAGTCGTTTGTAGCTGTGGGTAAAAATGAACGAAATAACATAAGATGAAATAATTATTCATTATGTACAATAAAATAGTAGTTTACAAAAGGAACAAAATATACAGATACAAAAAAAAAATTGATATTTGAACCAACATTAACGGTAATATGAGGTATTACCTACCATATTCTTGTACATTTTTGTCTACTTTTTTACATCATCCGTCGTATTTATAAAGCCATATTGCAATTAAATTAAAATAAATTTGTAGAGATATAAAATCCATAATCTCACTTAAAAGAATTAGTTGGCTACGACACCTTACGACTCTTGCAACTATTAAAACAATATATGGTGCTGCTAACGTCAAACTACTTACGACAAGCGACAACCGACAAACGACTCAATAGGGCCATAAACTATAAAAAAATTAAATGTACTCTTTATTCTTAAAGTACAACTCTATAAATAACGATTAAGATAAAAAAAAAAACATTTTTAATAATTACTTTGTGAGATATTTAAATTTATTTATTCACAATCATTATAGTAACATACAGATTCCTAACCTTTTGGAGGTTGGAAAATACGTCATTCCTAACTTTAATGACAATCTCTTGGGTTGGAAATAACAGATTTCACTTCCATCTCTTGGGTTGGAAATGTTTATGTAGGGGTCATTCATTGATATATTTTGAAAATTATTGATTTAAAATGAGGATGATTGTGAATAAAATAGTATACATAACCTCGGTGGGAGTTTCATAACAGCCTTGCGCATTATCTCACCTCGAGGCTTCGCCTCTCGGTTATAACCATAAGCCCTCGGCTGTAATGAAACATCTCCCAGTTCGGATGTAATATACTATTTCAGGCCACAGATGACGTCACACTATTGGTATCTTTCTCGCGTAGCTTACTACAGAAACTGGTGTGAGAAAGATAGCTATAGGTTTCTTGAAAAATCAAATGCAGTTATACAAAAAACCATTATGACTTTTTGATACCACGAATTGTTTTAAAATTAAACGAACTTTCATTTAAAATTTAAAAAAAAGGTTTATGGGCCCATTGCAGAACAGGCCTTAACGAATAACACTAAAGTCTGTCTAAAACAACAAATCGCTTTCATTTTAGATGAAGATTAATAAATAAAGTTAAAAAGAAATTGTCAAGGACCCCATTTATTCATCACGATTTTTAAATATTTTCATTCGAATCCCTTATAGGTACTCTTGCAATTAAGCGACTTTACTGCTGTAGTTTCACATTAAGAATTTCATATTTAATTTCCTGCTAAATATAATGCAATAATCAGTAATCTACTTACAAGTAATAAATCATAATACGATATTTCATTTTTTAAAGAAAGCAATTAAAACTTTAATACTTGAGACATTTTTAATGATATGTTCATAAATTTATATAATTATATATTATGTGTAAAACAGCATGCAAATAATTTATGTTTAACACTTAATAAACGTTATTAATTATATACGTATGTGGATGCATACAATGATTGATTTTAGAGCAATTATAAAACTCTATAATACGCAGACCTATGTGTTTTAATCATTATCTCTTTATAATCTATACCTATGTCGTAAACAAATTTTAAATCCGTCATTTTATAAATCGCTTAGTATTTTTATAAAATTCGGCCAGATTGTCAAATCTTCGTTGACCTAACGTTATTTTACGGCCGCATTGTCAAATGAATATTTGAATTTTTTTCCTTGCAATTTCTCAACATAACCTAATCTAACGCACAGTACTTAGGCTTCGAAAACTCGGACCGAGTTTTGTGCGTTAGGTTGGGTTATATTTAGTGAAATTCACAATCTATACATTTTATAAATCACCAGTTTATAAAATAATGCTAAGTAAAGTAGACAAATGTAAAAATGGAAAATAATCACACATGCAGTCGTTTGTAAATTATTTATGTCCTGGCCGACGTTTCGACTTTAACAAAAGTCTTCTTCAGGGCTAGAAATAGTCAAAATTGTAAAGTAGCAAGTGGATCCCCTATACGACCCTAGACATGACTATTTCTAGCCCTGAAGAAGACTTTTGTTAAAGTCGAAACTTTGGCCAGGAAATAAATAATTTACAAACGACTGCATGTCTGATTATTTTCCATTTTTACATTCTGAAATCAGTCGATCATCGTAATCAACCATTAAAGTAGACAAAGATTTGACAATTTGGCCAGGTTTTAGATTATATCTAGGCATTTTATAAAAAGACGGATTTTGCAATATAGCTACGACATACATCCATGTGATGTCTGAAAAAATAGGGAAAGTTGCTGTTTTCTTTATTATTAATTTAGTAGTATATAAATATTATTATATATAATTCTTCTATAAGAGGTGAATAGGGAAAATGTTATTCTTATTTATATAACTTCTGTAAATATATACCTACCTTTATCATCAAATCATTTCATCATATGTACAATTCATCCATCATTCTAAATTCATTTTTGTAAATTTTAGAGTATTACTAAATTACAAGAATAAAAAATTAACAAAGTTATCATCTGTTCTAGGATCCTCGTTATATAACGGTAAGCAATGAGAGCAGAACCAAACCATACCAGTCTGGCAAAAAATAAGGTTAAAATTTTATTTTTTAAATAACATTACTTAAACATGGAACTAAACTGAACAAAATTGTGATTTAAACAAAGAAATAAATAATCTTTATAAACGCAATTTTGTTAACTTTAGCTTCTAATAATTATCATGATTATTGATTAGTCGCACGATAGATCTTTTAAGGAAGACAAGGTCTCAAGTAGGTACCGTAGGAATTCTTCGTAAAAGTCCTTTTGGTCTTGGTAGTGTAGTTAGAATTTTTGATTATCTTGTAACGTAAATTGTAACCAAAGACGATATTACTATAAAAACAATGTTTAGATAATTTAGTATTTTTACTTCTCGCTATCGAAGGTAAAAGATGTATACGGATCGTGCTAAAAATCTCATATCCACATTTTGATAAATTACAACTACTAAATAAGGTATAATTGATTCGTCCACCATTGGAGCTCAAATAAACGCAGAAAATTATGAAATAAAAGTGGATTTTATAATTATTTTATAATTGAATATAAGTTTCATAACGCACGATTTAATTCAACTTTAATTTTGAGTTGAGTGTAATTGTACCTGATGTAAAATTGAATTAGATTTTCTGGGGCTCAACTAATGATTATAAAATGGGTCAAAGTTAAATCAGACTTTTCGAGTAGGGCTCCAACATTTTCTTCTGCGGGAAATATATTAATAAAATATACTAAAATATTCCAAGAAATCAGAAGGAAGAATACGGCTTGTTGAGATTAAAGAAAAAAGATATACAGTAAAATTTTTAAAAGAAGTCCGATTAAGGCCATCTACGAATTGCATCTATGAATTAAGATTTTATGCTGTCAAATTTAGTAGTGTCGTTTACATAGCTTTTATGAGGTACATAAGATATTATGTATCTCCATAAAAACTAAATAAAAGACACTATTAAATTTGACAGCACAAAATCTTAATTCATAGATACAATTCGTAAATGGCCTTGATCGGACTTCTTTCAAAAATTTTACTGTACATATATTTCATTAATTATAACCATTTCTCAAATTATTTGCATAATTTGGAGCAGAATAACTGGTCATTGTAGATTATTTTTATGATTAATAATATTGTAACACTGATATAGAATGATTAAAGTAGGCTCCAAATTGGAGGTCGAGTCAGCTTTCCTTTATGTATAGTAGCTATAGGTAAATAATACAATTTTATCATTTTAACGATATCATTTGTGTGTGTGTGGGTGTGTGTATGTGTGTGTGTATGAGTATGTGTGCATCCGGTTAACCATCTGACTTAAATACTACCATTCGAAAAAATTTGAAATCTTAGTATTCGTACCTACTTTATTTTTATATGAAAAGAACCCATTAGAATTAGATTTAGATTAGAATCGGATATTAGGAACCCATTTTACTTGAAGTTCTATATGGTTTTTAGTTTTTCTTAGAAAAATACTTTTAAACATTATTTTTTCGCGCTTAATGCATTTTAAAATAACAATGAAACGGTACATAATTCCAAAAGTTAATACGAGTTCAAACTCGTTCTGCCGGTTTACATTTTCAACAAATTCTTAATTTTATACTACTGCTTTTAATATAGACTTGAAACTTAAAAAAAAAAATGACTGATGATATTAGTTCGACCGGCATTTTGAGGGCCATCTTCTAGGCCAGATTTAGCTTCTACCGACTCTTTACTTTGGCATAATGAAACGCAACTTTGTAAAATTTCAGGGCGTACAGTAAAATCTACATTACAGGATATATTGGATAATATTAACAGAAAAATATGCAGTGATACATTGCCTAAATAGAATTAGCTGGTATTACTAATAAAGTCGATGGAACCCAATATTAAAGGCGGAATACTTGAATAACATATTCTTTCTTTGTAAGTTTAAAATCTATTTTTTAAACTAATCGAAATAAATTTGTAGAAATTTCTTACCATTTGCGTAGGTTTTATAATTTGTTCGTATTAACCGGGCGAATTAATACGAATTTAGGCACATACATATGCAATGCGCTAACATCCAAATAATTTCCTACAAAGTCTTTAAACTTAGTGAATTTTTCTTTACTCGTAAACTCGTAGGATATAATCTGAATAGACTCTGTCGAGTATAGCAATAAAAATATAAATATTGTAATTAAGCCAAAGCTGCATATCGCTCACTGCTTGCATTATAAGATTGGGTGTCAACGGGTTTGTTTTTGCGCCGCTTTGTTCAAATAAAAACATGCTCTGTATAGTAAAATATAGTAAAATTGCATATAATCAAACCGTATAGAGAAGAGCATTTTCTAATATTTATAATAGCATGAAATGTCAAAAAATAATATTTAACTGCGATTTTTTAAGAAAAACTGTTAAAAACTTCAAATAAGGGTTCTTCCGGTGGATCAATTATAACCGAAATCTAATCAGCTCTTCATATGGATGCAAAGAAGAGGAATACGAACGAATTAAATTTTTTAGAATTGTACTCGTAACCTTAATATTCCTTTAACAAAAATGCTATTTTTGGTTGTAAAAATTTCTGTAGTTCCAAAAATTATTTCAAATAAAAATAGTATTTATGTTAAATGAACAGTAATTTTTTTTTACTATGCAGAACACTCAGCTCAGAGCAGATAGAAGTAGCAGGTGTCTTTATTTCAATAGAGCGGCCAGTATTATAAAGCAAACAGTAAGCGATACGCCGCTTTGTCAAAATTACGATATTTACAGTTTTATTGCTGGACCTACAGAGTTAATTTTTCTATAGTATATTCTTTCTATGATTGGGGCTATCGACCCGTCTCTAATAGATAATGCAAGTAGGATATCCTTCCTCGCCAAGTTCGCAATCGCAACTGGTATTGATCGAAACGTCTGGAAGACGAACGGCCTGAATTTGATATCCAATCCAGCCAATTCTATTGTAACTTTTATAAAGAGTTATACGGCAGTTTTAAACTTCGGCTTGTATTTTTATTCGAAAACTGCGATAAATTTCAAGTATCATTTCGGGAATTGTGTTTAGTGCTCCTGTAAAATTATTATTTATTTAAGCTTCTGAGAGGAGATGACGCTGGCTTTATACCGTTATGGCTGTAATTGATTGCGCTATTGCAACTTATCACGAACTGTTATTTCATCTACTAAAGAGGATAAATCACAAACTACGAATCCGTGTTCGAAAACAAACATCTACCAATGTTCCTCACTTTTTATTCAGAAACGAATAAGAAATACCTCATAATTTGCACATTGTTATAGCATTAGAATCCAATGTGGCTAGAGATCAGCACAATACCTCCCGTTATTTATTTTTTATTGATTTAAATACATACCTACATATTTAATAATTCCTAGTAAAAATAGCATGGCCACACCGAGAACTTTTCGTAAACAAGCACGGCCGTACTAAATGATTATATTTATTTATTTATTTATTTATTTTTCTACATTCTATATGCAAAGTAGGCTAGTAGGTATTTGCGCTCGCTTTTGTCAACGCAAAATGCCACTTTGCCGCTTATGCTCGAGAAAGTAGAAAAAACGCTCGCTGTCTTAATGGGAACGTTTAATCAGGAACTAATGGCGCTGTAGTTACTTACACATTTACCACCTCCACAAGTCAATCTGACATACGAGTATAAATGCTCCGCCGATATATATTATATAACCAAACAAAATTCCGTACTGCTGTGTAAAGGAATACAGAAATAAAATAGGGCATTCATTTACAAAAAAACGAAAGTAAAAAATGCTTAGATTAGACACTAAAAAATTGTATATCTTCTATAGTTTTAGAGATAAAGGAAATATAATATATAGAACAATCTGTTCTAATAAATCGCACAGTCCAGACTACACCAAGGAAACCAGGTGTTAAATTCAAATGTTTGTAATTGACAGATAAATGTCAGTGTCAAAAATCAACAGATTTACTGACATTACTGAAAGCTTTTTCTGGGAAGTACATTTAATATTACTCATTGAATTATTAATTAAATATTTAAAATTGTAGGTATTAATAGTAATAGTCCATATATCCTTAAGAAATACCGTAAATCCGGTCAATGAATTCGAACCATCTTAGCATTTTAGAAGAGTAGGAGAAATTCCTTATAAAAGTAAAGAAAGGATATAATAGACCACATTAGTGAGGTTAAGATTCACGTATGGCGCGAAACCCAAAATCAAATCAGAATGTATGAAGTTCTTATGGAAGCGCACTTTCAGTTCATATTATTAAAGCTATTCTGTGTTTCTTAAGTACAATTTTGAGTTTCTTACTAACTTTTAACAATATTCTTTGCTTTCTGTACAGTAAAAATATAAACAAAACAATAAGTTAAGCATAATTTTATTTTAAAGAAAGTAGGATTGCAAGTAGTAACATGTGTCGTAACTTGGTGCAGTTAAAAATGACTACAGTGAATGATCAACTGAATTTGTAGGTTAGTTTTGGATTTGACGCTGTTTGTCTCTAAAGTTATAAATATAAGGCGGTTATAAGTTTTTCGTTTTTGTTGTTTGCGATATCTGAAAGGATCTAAATTGTCAGGATTAAATAGAATCGAAAACAGCTACGAACTACGTTTTAATGAATTTAATTACAGTTTATTCAATAATTTTAAGTGTTTTAGATATTTATACGACATAAGTAGATAGACAATACATTAGAGATTTGTATTTATAAAGTTTAATAGATAAGATTTGCATTTTAAAGTTCTTTTGAACATTTTGAAAATAGCGTATTTTTGTTCCCGTATGAATAACATGGGAGTATAAATCGTCAGAGGCGAGTTAGGGTTTTGGTTTTGAATTTGCCGCCACAAATTGACCGTTACACTAACGTGGTCCTTTAGAAGTGTTTGTGTGTACAAGAAATGTTAAATTCGATACTTATGTAACAAAACGGCAATGTCGAGAGGTATTGTGCTGGCCACAACAGATTTTTTGGCTAAGAATACATAAAAATCTCCCCGTACATATTTACTGCTTTCTACATATTGTTATTTTGTAAAAGAAAGTACAAGTTTGGTATCAAAATTACGAGAAAAAATTTCTTTTATGAATCTCAGCTTGGAGTAATAAATCTCCGAATCTTTACAGGAATTTTTTGGAAATGAATATTGGTATAGTAAAAGTTTGTGTGTGTAAATCACGGCACGGCCACATGTTCTCCGGTTGATGTAAAGTTGAAGAGGCGAATTTACGCGTTTCTTCGGAAAGTTGCGCTCGGAAGACGCGGTGCAGGAGAGATCGCGGGCCGCCAGTTGCTACTAACGACTTCACTAACTATCCCCGCAACGCTCCGGCTACCCATCATTACGCCAATAACTCATCATGTGAGCGAGATTTACACAATGGCTAATGCTACACAAACCAAAGAGCAGTTTCATTTTCGGGAGAAGATCTACACCTTTCTTTATTAATATGCTTTTATAAGTTTTAAAAGATTGTTATAGATATAGGCTGTGTCCGATGTTGCATTTTTATCACCCTAATATCTAAATGCTAAATTTATATACCCTAAATCTAGTGATTATTTAGAATTTTAAGAATTAGATTTTAGGGTTTTGCATGAGCACACTATGCCTTGAAGTTGACGCGCAATAATTAAACATTAAATCATGTTCGTTGCTATAATTTGTACAAAACGTCAAATTTATTGTCAAAGAATAGCTTGTTAGCTTCTATTTTATGAAATATAATATTAACATTTACTCTGAAGTATCACATTGAATTGGATTGTATAATTCATTTTTGTTGTTCTAAAGTGTTGTCATACAAACCAATAGATGTCACTAGTGTGCCATTCGTAGTTGTATTTAAGTGAAGAAGACCTAAATACTAAATGCTAAAATGCGACATCGGACATAGCCATAGACTTATCACCCATTTTGTTATTATACATACTTATTGACATTTGCTTCATTCTAATGATTCAATACAAGGGTGATTTAGACATTTGTATCGTCTAGTTTCAAACCAGATAAATCCACCAAGGTAAAATTTTAGAAAATCGCAAAAAACTTTTTTCTGATTCGTTCCAAATGAATAATTATATAAAAACATCAGTATACATATAATGAAGAAAATATAATTCCTTAGTCACGTGACATGTTTTCCGCCAATCAGAATTCAGAATCTTCCTAGTTATACCTCGTCCAGAATTCATTTGAACAAATGACTTTTAAATCCTCTGTGTTAATCCTAATCTTTGCTACTATATTGAATATTTTTACGTTTCACGCAAATATAGTTTCTTCTCAAAATACATTATATGTCTATGAAAGTTGAAAATTGCTTGTAACTGTTTAAAAGGGGAAAAGTTTTATTGGGGTTTCAGAAAACCATAGTTGACCTGTAAAATTCTTATCCAAGATGTTATGCTTGCTTTAACAATGAACGCTCATTACTGAATTGAGCAACTGTACCTCGTGCATATTTACATTTTGGCACTACCAGTTGCTCAATTCAGTAATGAGCGTTCATTGTTAAAGCAAGCATAACATCTTGGATAAGAATTTTACAGGTCAACTATGGTTCTCTGGAACCCTAATAAAACTTTTCCCCTTTTAAATAGTTACAAGCAATTTTCAACTTTCATACACATATAATGTACTTTGAGAAGAAACTATATTTGCGTGAAACGTAAGAATATTCACAGTAGCAAAGATTAGGATTAACACAGAGGATTTAAAAGTCATTTGTTCAAATGAAATCTGGACGAGGTATACATGTCTATTACAGCGATGATAAAAAACAAAGAAATTATCATCTTATTTATGTTCGTTACTAAAGGATTTTTGCAACATTAACAGTTAATTAAAAAAAATCATTAAATTCTCCCATTAAATATAAGCTCGTGATATGATTAATATTCGAAGATTTTGCTCGTGAAACCGAAGCAGCATATTTCACTCGTCCTTTGGATGATAATAATAATAATAATAATAATAATAATAATAATATCACTTGTTATATTGTATAAGAATAAAGTAAATGTCATATTAAAAACAAATTCTATTCTTTGTTGAAAAATTAGCACTTAAAAATATGCAGATGATTCAACTACAGCCCAGAATACCCAATATTGATACGTCCCCTACTGTATTTCTGAGGTAGCGCATAGCTAAGGCCGTACTACTGAACAATGAGCCGCAAATTAATAAGAATTTTAGAAAATAGTGTTTATCGCGCGAAACACCTCAGACTCTATTTCTAGGAATTTGAGTATAAATTTTAAGTATGTTATTAACATAACACTAGTGAACAATATGTTCCAAACGAAATTTTGAAATTTTGTAAAGAACCGATGATATCAGCTATAAAAAATAGCTGTTTTTCAACTAGTCATGGCTCCTAAAAAAATTCAGAAAGTGTATTGTTAATTTGTAGATCATACTTTCTTCTTTCATAATACGTATAGTTTGTAATGAATAGTTCAATAGCGCGGGCTGTTGTGTTTCGCGCGAATTCCAAACATCATTTTGAGGACTGCTATTAGGATCGTATTAAATAAAATTAATACAAAACTATATATATATGCGTGTTTCTCAATTATTTCTATTTCTCTTGTTTTGAACGACTCGAATTTTCAATTACAATGACTTATGATAAAAGAAGGTGCAGATATTCGAACAAGATAAAAAATATAATTAGTTCCTTTTATTCTGGGAATAAAACAAACGGCATAGCACTACCATGAATAAATTCCAAACCGGAGGACAATATTTACAATCCCGCACGACTTGGAGCAAGCGAGACAGACTTATTCTCTCGTCTGCGTGTTAGACAGAGAACCCCAAATGAAACACACGATTCAAGTAGAGCGCTTGGGTACGAGAAAGAGGATCTATTTTCTCTCCTCGTAGTGCATAAGAAACTGCAGTAACTCCTGCAGAAACTGAGGTGTACGAAAGACATTTTAATTTATCCTGAAGTTGGTTTATGGGAATTCGCCATGAAGATAACACCGGGACTCGGGCGCATGCGCCAACTACAAGCGTGAAGTTGCCGCAGACCATTTTTTTCTTTTACTGGCAATGAAACATTTCAAGAGATAAAAGAAGTTTAATATAATATTATGCACTTCTACAGAACTACCGTCTTCGCATTAAGAGGGAGATTACTTCAGTTTTTCTATTAAACAAAACATTATTTTTGGCTATGGATACATAAAACAAATATATCAGTAAAATCTGAAATAAATATAATGATAAATCATTACTGTTTAGTATCCA
This sequence comes from Ophonus ardosiacus, assembly GCA_943142095.1. Lineage (NCBI taxonomy): Eukaryota > Metazoa > Arthropoda > Insecta > Coleoptera > Carabidae > Ophonus > Ophonus ardosiacus. The sequence continues at coordinate 56,401,608 of OW964824.1, forward strand.
TTTGCTTCTATCCGCAAATTCCGGAAAAACTTTCTTCGAAAATTTTTTGGTTAAAAAATTATCCAATTGAATCCCTTTATTGCTGACCACGTGTGCGAAAGTAACCAATCAAAACAAACTTACACTGATAATTATCCTAAGACAATTATCACTTATGTTACTAAGTTGCTAAGTAACAAACACTTTTTGACATATAATTAAAGATTAATTGTTTTAATTTAAAAATGTCATTTTCACGCTGTCAATGAAAATGATGATTTAATCAACAAAATTATAGAAGAAAACACATCAAAAAATACTGTATTAAATAAAAAACTAAATGTGGAGAATATTTATGGACTTTTGTATATCTTATCTTCTTCTCTTTGGTCTCTCTCAAAGAGGTCTCATTCTCATTGCACACTTCACACTGAACATATTCATAGCCACATTCACGTTTATAGCTACTAGTGACATCTACTGGGCTATTTTAGACACAAAAATTCTGTCAAATACAAATTTTAGGCAAATTTAATGTTAAAACTGCAAAAAATTTTCTCACCGAATACCCCTCGATCATTGATAAATACTTATAATTTTATCACACTTCCTCAAGCACGTTGCTTTTAGGTAACACCACCTCCGCCTTCGGCATCGGGCTGTTACCAAGCAACGCGCTTTCGGTAACTGTCATAAAATTATTTCGTAATTATCAATGTCCTTGGGATATTATAGCTGATAATTTTTATTTTGTTGCATTTAGTGCCCTTTAAAGGTAGCAATGATAAACAGGATTGCTGGGCCGATACTTGTACTCAATTTCAGATATTGATACTTTCGAATGTCAGATACTTTTTAAATCTTTAATGTTTGGATTTAAATTTTGCTAAATTTGCATTTAAAAAATAAATTAAGGTCAATGACTACCTACACAAAAAAGTGTTTGAATTTATTACTTTTCTTTCTCTCAATCTTAATTTCAAAAATCTGATGTGGCCAGCACATGACCTCCCGCCAATTCCATGTTTAAAATAGCAGTGAACTTTAAGTAAAGTATCATTTCCGGTTGATCGTTTGTAAATAAAATCCGATTTGTTGTCCAATAAACAGAAAAGTCTGTAATACGAAATTTTGGATTTGTTTTATTGTTTTTCGTCAAAAATATGTTAGAGCTCCAAATTAAGTACTACATCCAATTTATCATATATGGTTAAAATCAAATATGTTGTTTCAAATTATATATGAGTTTTTAAAACCAAATTTGAGAAGTTTTGGATCATATTTTAATAGATAGACATACATTCTTATAAAAATCAGCATCAACTTCTAGGTGCTCTATAAAACGCAATCTTTGTAAATTCTTCGCCGTACATTATCCATTTCGTACATGTGTAGTTGTAAATTAATATTAATTTATAGTGCTGCAAAAATAGAAAAAAATTAAATCAGACCATCCTGTACATCTAATATTTATGTATGATGGAAAATATATTATTTTACAAACCTTAATATCATTAGAATTAAATATTTTACTATTATATTCCCCTTAACATGGTTTCATTATTAATTATAATGTAATTGCTTCCTGACAGTGATATTTGTTTAAATATGTCAAAATTGTTATTAAAATTATGTTTTTGTTTGACGCATAGGCAAAACGATATATGAATAGTTATTTACATTCGAGTGAGTGTAAAATACTTCACGCACGAGAATTGTATCAAAATTTTTGACCGACGATAATAAAAATCTTTTTTTTTTTAATGAGATAGGTTGCACTTCTGAAAAGGATTAGTTTAAAATATTGGTGTTAAGTCAATTTCCAAATTTGATTTTACTTACTTTCATTAGAGTACTTCTTCTAGCGAAAATTTGTAATAGATAATAGACGTTGTTTATGACTGATAATATTCTTATTTGCTCATGCTTTCTTCGTAATAAATAATAGGTAGGTGTCGATATTTGACATTTCAGCAATGTTCGCCTCGCGTATTTGACAGGTATATCGATCGGTGACTATGTCGGTAACGGTGGATTTTTACAATAATGACAGATGTCACTGCCGTGATTTTGGTTTATATAAATTAATTTTAAATATAGGAAATGTTAAAGTAAAAAAATAGCTTATGTAGGTAGTACTTTTTTACTTGAACTTTATTATAGTAAAGATGATTTCTTTTCCAAATGTCCATAAACGTTCAGTGTATTTTGATTATTTTACCGCATAGTTAGACAAGTTACAACACAGTAAGCGTAAAATGTAGGTTACACTTTCTGTGTATACAACTGTAAAGTTCCCATTACACTTCAGGAGGGCAAAAATAAATTATATTATATATTCATATTTAAAGTTATTTAGAGTTGTTTACTAAATGTTATTATCGTAGAATTGAAGATTGTACCATTATATTCAATTTTAATTACTAAAAGTTGCTAAAAAATTATATTCAATGCATTTTTTACAAGGAAAACTCTTTATTCACTAAAATCTCTATATCCGATTTTTAGTACGATCCCTATATGTTTGCAGATCGTATTTTGTACAGTAATATACTATTATCGTACAATAATGGATTATTTTACAACATAGCAACCGTTATTGCATAGCAACAGTTTGGTCGTTTCACATTTTGACCCAAGCAATTGTTTATTTTTATTTTTATATTGTTTATCTTCTAAATTGTTTTCCATGTTCTTTTCATCATCTAGATCCATCGTTTTGCAAATCGATCTCCAAAAATTAATTTGTTTGGAGGTTGTAAGGTACAAAAAAAATGACTGTCAGGTTACTTTGTTACTGAGAATCACTTTTATGGCATTTAAAACTTGCCATACTCGTCTGGTAAACTTTCACTTTTCATAACTTGGAACGTAATATATACTATTTCGGCAATAGCAAATATATCAGAATTTCAGATATCGTATCTGAAGTTTTTAGTATCGGAATTTTACCAGTAGCGCCCGATATTTGACATTGAAGATTGAAACTTCAACTATATTATTATCTATTGCTTCTGTTTGCCCTGTGTCAGTTAGTACCCCGAGTCTGTTGTGTCCTGGTCATCGACCGTGTAATATTTTCTGCGTTGCATATTGATGGGGTCCGGGGTTCGGGTCTTGTTACGGGGTGAGTGATGTGGAGTGGCCGCACGGCTGCGCATGGGAACGCTAATGAACCTGAGCGATCCGGGTCGAGCTGCCATGCCGTCCGGGTCATCACATCACGACATGTGACTCCCGCCAGACCACAAGAAGTTATGCAGATTGCGACAACCGTTGACAACGGTTTGATTTAAGGGGATTGCCATACGGAATGGATTAGTGAATGTAAGAACACAGAGGTACTATCAATGTATGACGGGTAATGGATAATTACATATTTACTTCATGTAGACAAAAGGAGCCCCTATGGTTTGATAATTATGTCAGCTTTTTCTTATTGAATAGTCTGAAGTCTATATTGAAGATCTGTGAAATAAAAATCTAAAAAATAACTACTGGTTGCTATATAACGATAAGTATACAGTTGTCCTAAAAAATGCGCCCTATATGAATAACTCAAGAACTATTATATAATATGTGATACGAAGTCAGATAAATTAAACAAAAGTTGTCCCATTAGAAGACTATTTTAATAGTGTGTCGTTTGCATTTTTTTATTTTTCCGAAAACTTCCAAAGTTTCTACAGCATTTTTTCATCTTCTCTCGAATGGCGGTAGAATTTATTTAACTATCAAGTGTGTTAATGAGGATGGATAATGATAGAGACATTCGCTACACTCACGAATTAATTGTTGATATCATTAATCGCCAATTAACACACGTGTGAGTTACAATATTTTTCAGTTGACCATATTTTACTGAATTGTAAAATCTAATTTTATTCCATAACAAAAAAATTTAGGTTAGTAACTTTTGATATATAAATTTTGGCAATTGTTCAGCAATGATATGTGGTTACATACTAAAAGCCTTTATTAATAAAAAATGCATTAATAGGGGTCATTAATGAATGATTTATTACATTAATAGAACCTATTAATACACGGTCAACTGAAATAAAAAATGAATCCATCAAAATCATTATGATTATTTTAACTATCGATTTAATCGTCTATTTATTAACGTTAATTGAAGGTGATGAAATCTAGTGCTGAAAATAATGAAACAACGGAAGTAAACCCAATATTTTTTTTATGATTTTATTAATGCCATATCAAAATAGAAATCATGTGCGTTTGTATGAAAATGACTCAAAACGAACTAAAATACCTATACGTAGTTTTTTTTTTTTATTAATTACTTTATTAAAGTGCTTATTATCTCTGCATATTTCCAATTATTAACCACGAAATTTATTTTAAAAGTACAGGTTATTCTAAATGATAGACCCATTTTTAAAAATTCGCATTTATTAAAGTACAAATCCAAAATTAACAATCTTTATACCAATTAAATTAAAAGAGGAAGTTTCAAAGTTTTCGGCGGACGGTGATGGTTCCAGAAGCGGCCGGTAAAGTTCTCGCGGCAATAGGTATTACCTTAGACCAGGAATTCCTTGTCTAAGGGTATTACATCCTGATTTCGGAATTTTATTTGTCAAATAAATATAAATTGTAACAATTACATAAAAATAAGTGTACTTTAGAAAAATGTCCAATAAATCGAATTTTGCCTAGTACAGGTCCGTATCTAAATTATTTTCAAAGATACATCCCTTGAAACATAACTATGTTTCCCGGAAGAAAATCAGGAATTTTCAATTAGATTTAATTTTAAATAACTTGTAAACTAAGGCTCTTGGATTTTTTTTTAATATTTTTTGGTATAAAAATTGTTAATTTTGGATTTGTACTTTAATAAATACGAATTTTTAAAAATGGGTCCATCATTTGGAATAACCCTGTATTTTTATATTCCGCGGGTTCAAATCCCGGTGAATGACATAATCTTTTCCCAATTTATATAGTTTTTATATATTTATAATTGAGTTGAACTGGAAAACTACTCCACTGTCTGAAAACAAAATGAAATTAACATTTATGTCAGTATTTATATTTGTTTTAAAATAATTATTACGTCTGAACGAAAAAAGTAAGACTATTTAGAACTATCTACAAATCTTTTCAATTTGGAAGAAGTTTAATTTAAAAAATATTGGAGGACCTCATTGTCTAATACATTCTACGATTAAATTTAATCTGTATATAGAATAAAATATTTAACTGTAGTTCGCGAAAACGGCCTGTATTGAGTATTGGATTCAAGTAAAGAATTAATCAATTTCAAATAAATTCATTAATTAATAATTGGTAAAATATGACAGTTTATTTAGTTTAATAGACACTAGTTTTTGCTATATACAATTAATATTATTAAAAGTTTTTCTTGCATTGCTATTTTTTTTGTTTTGTAACAGTTTCATGTCATCGTTAATGGGTGCAGCTAACAAGGTATCATTTTTTAAAAACATTGTCCTTTATGAAACTATATAAAGAAATAGACTGATCTATAATGTCAACATAGCCAACTAATATTTTTCTTATTGCTGAACGAGTTTTTTATCTTCGTATTGCGTCCATTTTTAATGATGTTCTATGGGAGAAATATACGTTTATAAACGTCAATAAATAATTCATGTGTTGAAGAATCTGTCATTAATAATTAGCAATTGTTTAATTAGCATTATCTTTTAATTACAATGCGAAAATGAAATTTATTGTGCAATAATGAATATTAAGTTGAGTTACTTGCAAAAAGTGTTTCCATTATAAATATGGTATATGTGGTTGAAAAAGTCATCTTGAAAATGCAGACATTGCAGAACCTCATTATTCAGTTACACACACAAGCAAATACAAGACTCAAGAGATCAGCCAGAGCAATAAATCAATGACCATAAGTTAATCACTTTCAGAAATAAATTATTACAAGGCCAGCCTGATCTGCAACAACTGCAGTGAGGTCAGTTCACATTAATCATTGCTTTCGTTGCGCGCGAAGACGCATGCGCAGAGGAACAGCGTCTTACCGAAACAACAAAACAAAAATAAATGAGATGCTATGCCACAGCCAGAGATAAGAAAAATATAAGTAAAGATTATCGCGGCACATAAATCAGTGACATGTTAAAATGGGTTCGAAATTAGAAGGGATGCTTTTTACATACCTCTCTCGAACTTCGAAAAAAGAAAAAGAAACATCGCGATAGGATAAAATTAACAAAGCCACTTCCAGCCCGGAGAAATTTCGATTAACTTCTTTGTAATTAGCCAAAAATAACAGAAAACCCTCTGGCTAATTATAATGCGCAGTTTTATTTCTCAAGAGGGCTCTAAGTTTATCTTGAGGCAAAGCAGAACCCTCCTTACTTCACACGATTCGTTTCATAAAACAATTTCTCAGATGCATCAACATGAGATAAACTACAAACGCGCACATTACATTAAAGAATATTTTCTTATCTTTATCCTACAAAAAATTAAAAGATAAAAGAATTAAATTAATTTTATTTGATTATTTTTTGACGGTTCTTAAAACCAATGAAATGTTTTAATGTTTCTCACGTGTCTGCGTTTTAACCAATCCTGTTATTATACCTAATAGTGAGCATTTAATTCAAAAATAAATAATATCTGTAGCTTTTGTTTTTGTTGACAAATGTCAGATAGTTATTAACACCCAAGTAAAAACAGCGAAAATACCTATTTAGTGCCATTTTTGACAGGCTTGTTGTAATTTTGCCCGACCTAAAAAAAAAACAGCTAAAAAAACAAGCTAAAAAACCAAAAAAACCCATCTAAAAACCCACTTTTATGAAATCATATTTTATTAATTAAATATGGTACATACAATGAGCAATGAGTGTCCGTGAGGTGACGACTGGTAATCGCCCGCACGGTACAAATATGTCATCATTATTACCGATATCTGTGATAAAGCAGATTGTGGCACACTCAGAAATGGGTAATATGCCGCGATGATATATTTATTTATTTATTTTACATACTTATATGGTACAAACATATATACATAAATTTTTGTCACCGGCAACATTTTAAAATCAATTTCATTTTGTGTACTTCGTGTCTGATCATTTTTAATATATTTTTCATTGCTGTGCGAACTTTGCACAGTGTTTCTTTTATATTTGAACAACTCCAATCCTTGTGTCAGCATTTTCATTATTTTTTGACCGCGTGCCTGAGTGTCTGGTCGCGAACCTGGGGGAACCGGGTTCGATCCCGACTGACGCCAAATATTTACAATTTTAAATGGCACAAAAGTGACCCCTGTGGTGCACTCTCCACGCCAGCTATGAGTGCCCGTGAGGTGACGCCTGGTAAGCGCCCACACGGTAAAATATATCGTCATCATTACCGATGTCTACATGTGTTGTAGATACTGGCACACCCAGAAATGGGTAATATGCCGTGATGATATATTTGTTTATTTTATTTATGTATTAACTTGCAATTATTAATATTAATTCGTAACTTGTACGCATGTACACTCTCTACTTAATTTATTTTTTATTACATTACAGTCTTAAAATAAATTATTAATAATATTAATATCTATTATCTATTATGCCGACTTGTGTATGTTTATTAAGATATTTCATAAAACTAAAGTTAAAAATTATGCATACTATAATTCGATGTTTGCCAATAAAACCCGCTTTTATTTAATAAAACCCGGGTTTTTTTCGTCCCTGATTTCTGATCATGAAATAAAGCAAAATATTGAGTGCTTACTCAACGCCTGAATATTCAAAACTAGAATGTTAAAAACATTCAAAAGCAAAATATGCATATACAGAACCATTCAAATCTCGAATATTCAAACACAGAATCGCGCATTGATCAAAACAAGTTTTCGAAAAATCTGTGCAAAAAAAATAACTGAATATATCATCACGGCATATTACCCATTGCTGGGTGTGCCAATCTGCTTTACACAGATTTCGGTAATGATAAATATATTTGCACCGTGAGGGCGATAACCAAGTGACTCCTCACGAACACTCATTGCTGGTATGGAGATTGCACCACAGGGGTTACTTTTGAGCCATTTAAAATTCGAAATATTTTTGGCGTCGGTCGAGATAAAATAAAATAATGTGATCTATAAAATCAATAATAAGATTTAAACATCTCATATGTTTTTCTTTGAGAAGAACAAAATGTAACAATTTAATAGTTATTCTCCATCTATTTCAATCATTTCATTTTATTTTGCAGGTTTTGTAACAGAAAATCGAGTTTAAATTTTTATAAAAGTTACTACAGTGTGATCAGAAAAAAACCTAATTCGGAGAAAAGGCAATAAAGAAGAATACAGAAAATTACCGTTCATCGTTTTCTAATTTATTTCTATTTCTAAAATAAGGATTTAAGAAGAAAAGCATTGATTTCTTTAGATTTTTGACAACATCTTGTGTTAAATTGACATATCCTTAAATACTTTCAAATTGACATACGTTTTGTTCATAGCCTACTCCGAGTTAGGACTTTTTTGAATACACTGTACTTCATAGTATTAGCCGTGGAATTGAAAATCACAAACAAATGTACAAATTTATGATTTAAAGAGAAAGACATGATAAAAATAAAAATAAATATATATCTAGTATTTATAAAAATAAATATTATATTTGATCAACACAAAATAGTAAATATTTATATTTTTATTAGAGTATAAGTAAATAAGTAATAAAATATTTTGCGATTTCAAAACGAGAATATAGCTTCTAAAACGTCGGAATCATCGTCCGCAATTTTATACCTAGTCTAAAAATAAATTCGACTCTATTATTATCACCGGTTGTGAGTTGAAAATTTATGTCAGTGAGTCACTGCCCAGTTAAAATTATAACTGTTTATATTTTAAATAATAATAAGTGTCGAGGTAGACAATAATAGATATTAAATAAATAACTTCCCAAAGTGCGGTTAAATCGCAGGCTAACCACTTCGCTCTTACTAACTTATAATCGAGACTTTAATGTTAAATTAATATACTATTAAAGTCACATTTACGGATTATTTATTCATTTCTCCCGGGTATTTGAATAAGTAATCGCACTTGCAAACACATAATTAAATTATGACTAATATAAATATTTTCCACTGCCGCCTGGCCATTTTTTAGTGTTCGCTCCAACTTCTAGTTTATAATAAAGTTATTATAATTATTTACGATTTGTTAGCTATAGCATGGAAACGTTCTCTTCAACACGACATATTTACTATTTATTAGATTGATACGAGTTATATTCATTTGCATTTAAATATTTTATTGTCAGAGATATAACGTTTCAATATAATATTATTGCCTACGTAAACAACATGATATTGTTTTCTGTTCCTGTTACTACTTACAAGAGGAAGGAGATAATTATTTATTACAATATAAATAAAAATAAGACCTTTGTTCATGGTTTTGATAAATGTCATATGACCAAGTAAACAAAGTGTATATCACTTTTTTTTTAAATGTCGATGAAAATATATTGAACGTAATATCAAGATTCCAGAATTATAATGTGTTTGCATTTAAATTATTGAGTTACAAGTACCTACCGTTCTAAAATTAAATATAAAATTCTTACAATTTTTATTCTGAAAGAGTCTTGTTTTCATAATTTTTTATAAAATTTATTCCCATAACGGATTTTAAGAATACTGGCTGTAACACGAGAAGCGGGTCATAGGCGTGTTTTATGAGAAAATAGTTTTTTTCCATGCAACGTGGCTTATTTAATTAAAAAAATGCTTCAAATAAAATTTTGCAACCAATTCAATAATGAAATTTTATTTTACATGTTTTATATGCATGCAAATCGAATTTTAAATTAAATAATCTAATACGGACAATATCTTCTACTATTTAACTTTTATTAATTTAAATACGTACCTACATATTTATTGATATAACTATTATTTTATTTACCTACTACTTTCTTTTTAAAACGTTATCATTATTAATTTGCAATAATAGGTTTTTTGATAGTGACATTTATCTGTCAGTTACATACATTTGAAATCTGAATTATATAATAAAGATATCGTGTTTATATTTAAAACATTTCCTCCGGGATTTGTAAAATAAATTATTTTATAAATTATTCTATAAAATATGTAGAAAAAGTATGAATGCATATATCTTTAGAAAATTTAATAATCTTCAATTTTTATAATAACATAAATCTCGATAAAAAGAAACATTTAAATACCTACCTTTATCAAAGAAAAACTATTTTGAGCTTCAAGTAAAATACCATTTCCTATTATCCAATTTACACCAAAATCTAATGGTGTCTTTTCATATTGGAATAGAATCGAAATACAAGGTTTCAAATTTTTTCGATTGATAGTATTTGATTTAAAGCGTAGATAAAATCCGTATACACACATCATCATGAAAATGTTAAAATTGGATTCTACGGACCCTAAAACGTGGTCATTTACTAAAATCTCGATATGCGAATTTTAACAAGGTCCTTTTTTGGTAGCGGGAGATAAAAATACTTCTTTATACTGTTGCTATGAAATTGAAACAAAATTAAGAATAAATTAAATTATGTTTTCCCTGTTATAAATGCTCTGTTTGAGTTATTATTATTGACAATGGAGAAATATTCGAATAAATAAATGTTGCAAATTATTAAATTTTATTTCTTATTTTGATATAAATTATATTTTATAATTCGGAATTCTCTCCGACAGGTAGAATATTATGTTTCACAGTAGTTCTATTTTTATATTACTACAGTATTTATAAAATAAAAATAATGATCAATTTTGAATTATTTCTTATATTTATTGACATTATTGAAATTTATATTGCTGTATAATTTACTTAAATTTTATTTCGATGTACTCGTATACTTATACTTTAAATTTTTAAGTAACATTATCAGTTTGATTGATTACTTCATTTAGAATGATACAACATTTTAGAATTTAGAAAAACAATTTTAAACACAAATTAATGTTAATGTCATCAATTTACCATTTATTCGTAGCCTGTATTTATTTACAAACAAGAAATCTGTTCTCTGCTATTATATTCACCATTTCACCCATTAAATATACTTTTATTTATTTCCAAAGTCACTAAAAACGTTCTCCATTCAATTATCTATACACACTTTGTCTAAATAATAATAAAATTCCCTATAAACTGATTATAACTCGTATAAAATCCATGATTCCCAGTGTAAATTGCCGTGCGCGCCTCGTTCATGAAATGGCCGGCGCGGCGGTACTTTTAGCGGGCCGACGGCACGCCACTTGCCGGCAATGAAGTACGGCCCGCCCCGAACTCGCATGGCCGACGAGAGCAGGTATTTCAAAGTGCTTGAGCCTTTCCATTTGAACTAATTCAATAATTTATTAAAGATTGGATTGATTATATTAGTTATTTATACAAAATTGTTGTTTTTAAAGTATATTATTATTATTTATTTATTTAACGTTTAGGTTGAGTTTAATAGAAAGAATTATATCTGAGGATTAATACGAGAACAACCATTGTCATCGTAATGTTGAGAAAAAAGTGATTTAAAATAAACAATGAAATTCACTATAAATATTTTCTGTAATACTTGACATTAAGCATTAAATAGGAGTATTATTTATTCATTCATTTATTTATTTATAGGACATCAACTATTTACATAGGTTATTATCCTAAAACAAGTTAACAATAATATAATATAAAATTAAATATGTGTATATCAATAAATATTATATTATTAATTATGTAACGCCAAATTAAATATAAGAAAAAACAATACAATAATAAAAAATCTGATGTGACCAACACAAAACCTCCCGCTATTTAATTTTTATTAATTTAAATACATACCTACCTACGTATTTACTAACGCTGCAAACTGTTCCATTGCAGAAAACTATTGCTTTATTTACTATTTTTTTTTTTAAATGTCACTATTATTAATTTGAAGTGATAAGTTTTCTGACAGTGACATTTACTGTCAGTTACATTAATTTGAAAAATGAACTGTGTAACAAAGGAATAGTTTTTATCTTAGGCTTCGCGACTAATAAAAAAAATTATTTTTAAATTTATCTGTAAAATATATAGAAAAAGTATTAATGTATTCCTGTAGAAAATTCAATAATCTTTAATTTTCATAAGACATAAAATTCGAAAAAATGACATTTAATGGTATTTTTTGAAGAAAGACCATTATGAGCTTCAAGTAAAGTACGATTTCCGTTTATCCGATTTACACCAAAATCTAATGGCTTCTATTCCTATTAGAATAGGGAAAAAATACAAGGTTTCAGAATTTTCTGAATGATAGTATTTGAGTTAGAGTGTAAACAAAATTCGTACACATACACACATACACACATACACACACACACACACACACACACACACACACACTTACACACATACAGACATCATCCTGAAAATGTTAAAAATGGATTCTAAGGACCTTAAAACGTGGTCATTTACTAAAATCTCGATATGAGATTTTTAGCACGATCCCTATACCTATACGATACATATGTAGGTACAACACAAGTATAATAAAATTTACTTTTTTATAGAAAACTTTATAAGTACTTAATGTTGATTACAAATAACATTAATTCTGTGATATAAATTATCTGTATTATTTGTAGCCCTTTAAAATTTTACTTTCATAAATCTACCTACATTGGTTCAATGGATACTTATTCCTACCTATTAGATAGACTTTGGTTGTTTTTGTATATAAAATATAGCGTCCATTTAGCCGATTACATAATAAATCCCATTTTGGTAAAATAAAAATGATATTGGTTGTTTTTCGAATTAAACCACAAATATAATATTGTAAGGAATTAAATATCTTTTATATATTTATTCATAAATTTCTCCATAATAGTGAATTATTAATTTGATAGGTAGAGATTAAAGTAGGTACATATTTGAAATTAAAAGAGTTATTTAATTTGTTAAATTATTTTCAAAGACCAGTCTGACAATCCCAATTCCCAGTAGTTACATTTTAACTTTTATAAAATAAACTATATTAAATCTCATTATCGACAAGAATTAAAAATTTATCATGTGACAGTTCATTTCGTTTCAGTTTTATTTATTTAACTGAAAAATAGATGTAGTAGGTATACCTATGCGATATTTCCAAAAATGAACGTTCGGTCAACTGTCAAATCATAAAACAAAAAAAATAGGCACAACGTACAAGTACCTAATATTTGACAAATAAGTCACTGTTTATTTGAAAAAAAAAAAATAGCAAACTTGATCTATTTTAGCCAAGTTTATAAATTAAATTTATTCGACCTCCAAAAAGTCTAAAGAAATTAATTAAAAAAACACAAAGAATTTTGTTCTGTAAAAATTTGTATAATTTCTCAATTTTGTTAAACAATTTTACAAACAATAAATTCTATATAATTTTATTATCTACTAATAAAGGAAATTATAACAAATTATTGTTCTTGCCTATACTTCTTGAGGCATTATTAACTTATAATTAATAACAGTTTGAAAGAATATTAATTGATTACAATCAATAAATCAAAATAACAACTACCAGGTCTATTATGATATAATAATCATACGTATTTAAAAGCCGAGAAAATGATTACGAAATCACATATTACTCAATGTGCATATAGACAATTTATAATTATGTAATATTTACCATATGTTGCTGTTTTTTATTTGCGATATTTATAGGTATATTTAAAAATAATGATAATAATTAAAATTGTACATACCACATGCTTATGATAAATATAAACTATCACAAAAACTAATACGCTTTATAACTATGAACACTATTGAAACCATTCACTATTTTTTTCCACCTTACTCAAAGCATTTTCGTACAAAACTAAAATCACCTAAAAAATATTGGTAAAAAATTCTCGTCTACTTTCTTTTTTACTACCCTCTTTGTGTCCAAACTTTCTAAATTCGCCGGTGACAAAAAATAAAAAAAAATATACCGTTAGGAAAATAGAAAGTTTCTATTTCTAAACCGTTAAGGGACTCCCGCATAAAGAAATATTTTTAACAGCTGCTGAAGTAGCGTTTGGTGAGATTTGGAAGATTTTTTAGGATTAGAAACTCAAAACAATGTTTAGGAAGTTTTGATCGTTTATAAAAAACAATAATATGTAGAAAAATGAGTAGTGCTAACAAATGCTCGATTTTTTTTTATAAAATCACTGTGTTTGTGTACACTTACATTAGACTTTCAGGGTACTTAGATATTCATAAACATAAATTCATGTGCACATAAATACATTCATTTAAACATTTCTTATTACAAACTACGAAAAAATAAAATAAACTAATCGACTATTCGACCATTTTCGAAGCCGATTAGTCGGGTCGACTAATTTCATGCATCCGATCTTCACCGTAATTTGTTTATTTCCAATGTAGTGTAAATGTGTTAGTCTCAAATGTGTATTTGCCTAACATTTCTTCATCACAATCTGCCTTTGATTAATAAACAATGATTAATAAATAATGAAAATATTACATATTAATAACATTTTTTTTACCTCCCGCTACCCTTGGTAAGGGAGGTATAGGGATCGTGCTAAAAATCACTTATCGAGATTTTAGTAAATGACCACTTTTTAAGGTCCCTAGAATCCAAATTTAACATTTTCACGATGATGTCCGTGTGTCTGTCTGTGTGTGTATGTGTGTGTATGTGTGTGTGTGTGTATGTGTAGGGATTTTGTCTTCGCTCTATTTATGCCCTATTCTAATATGAAAAGAAGCCATTAGATTTTGGTGTAAATGGGATAGCCGGAAATGGCACTTTACCTGAAGCTCATAATGGTTTTTCTTCAAAAAATACCATTAAATGCCATTTTTTTGGATTTTGTCGTTATGAAAATTAAAGATTATTTAATTTTCTACAGGAATACATTAATACTTTTTCTATATACTTTACAGATAAATATAAGTCCCCAAGCCTAAGAAAAACACAATTCCTTTGTTACACAGTTCATATGTCAAATGAATGTAACTGACAGTAACTAATCACTTCAAATTAATAATAGTGACATTTTAAAAAGAAAATAGTAAATAAAGCAATAGTTTTATGCAATGGAATACTTTGCAGCGTTAATAAATACGTAGGTATGTATTTAAATTAATAAAAATTAAATAGCGGGAGGTTTTGTGTTGGCCACATCAGTTTTTTTTGTTTTAGTTTTTTTTTTTGTTATATCAGCCTTATGGTAAATAAATATATTTACTAATTAATTTATTATTCATAACTATTTCTATGCCTTATTAAATATAACTTATCAAATACTAAGGCGATTAATTGGTGATTTTACCTATTATTCGTCAATTAATCGTCGACTAGAATAGTGGTCGGATAATCGGCTTAGCCGACTAATGGCCCCTTTTTCGCACTTTAATAATAAAAGCGCTTTTAAGGAGTGCCCTTTTACATTAAGGAACTACCAAACAAAGGACTTTACTAAAATAGGCAATAAAACAGCAGTATTCTATGCAAATTATTGGAATTCAGATATTTAATTATAAATTCATTGCATGTATTTCACTTTCATTTTCGTTATTTTTGCTTTGTTTACTTTTGTTATTTAAATTTTATGACCGGTAGTATTTACTCTTAAACAGGGGTGATTAAGCGTTGACTAAAGTAACAAATTCAGTTGTTTTTTAATCACCCCAATGTAATTCTAAATGGTAGTCATGGTTATTAATTAGTCAGGGTGACTAAAATTTTGAGTAAATACTACAGGTCAATATGTTTGTAAATGAACTTATATTTAAAGCTTTTCGACCTAAAATAATTTGATACACAATAATGAGGATATAATTTAATTTTTTATTTATTTTTCTACGAAAAGTGTAGAAAAAGCTCTCTGATTAATTAACTAACTTCATTTTCGTAACAAATTGAAGTGATAGGTAAATAACTATTTAAAATGATCGTGCAAATAAAAAATAAATTTTTAAAATTGTATATTTATATAGGAAATAAAAATTATTTGTTTTATTAAAAATGTGTCCACCAAAAACGCAAGTAAAATTGTGAATACTAAATTAAGGGGCTAATTATATTATTAAGGGTAAATTAAATAAGCAATTAACGTCAATCACTTTATTTATTTATTTAAATATGTATCATGAAAAAATCATCTCTCCTGTTAGCATCCAATTAAATTATAGCATTCAAATTCACTTAGTACACACTGTGTGCTGGTATGAAAAAGATGCCGCCTTTGATAAACACTTTAATTGCTACCGTATAGAGACAAAGCCTCCTTGGATCTCCACAATTCATATTCTCTGCACAGAGCGTGAAAGTGCTCGTACTAACCGTATTCAAAGACCTCTGCTAGAGATAAATTAGCTAGAAGCGTTGAGTTGGCGATTGTCAGCCATTTGCAAAGGTCGCTATTTCAACAATGCTACCGTTCACTAAACTCTATCATACATACTGATAGACGATTTAATGGTGCTATTAAAAATAATGCCAGTTGCAAAAGGGTGAGAGTGAACACGCCTTATACATCACGAATGGAATTTATAACATTTGAACACAGATATCTATATAAACACTACATAAAACATTTCGTCATAACATACACAATAATGGGGATATATCTATTTTTACCTTCCGTCACCTTTAGGTAAGGAAGGTATTGTCTTTGGTCAAAAAATTCGGTGGTCAGTTTTTAATGAATTAGCACGTTTTAGGATTTTTAGATAATGTCTGTATGTGTGTCTGTGTGTGTCCGTGTGTGACAAATTTTTCTCCGACGATAACTTCAATACTACAATTCTAAAAATTATAATTCTTTCGTATTCCTCTTCTTCTCATATTTGAAGTTTGTAACAGTTTTTCTTTAAAAAAACGCAGTTACATATTATTTTTTGACATTTTATGTTATAAATATTAGAGAAAATGCTTTTTTCTATACGATTTGATTATACATTTGCCTTTATATTCAACAGATATAGAGTTAAAGAGTTATAAAGAAATTAACTTTCAAAAATCAGTCAGCTTTGATATTTATCCGGGAAACAGCATATATATTCAAAAAATTCTAATTGACAGATGTCAGTGTCAAGTGCAAAATTAAAGATGGAAAGAATAGGGTCAGAAAGTGTTATAGTGTTCCTCACAAGTGACATGCAGAGGAAGACCAAAGAGAAGATGGAAGGACTGTATCGCAGAAAACTTGACAGAAATGAGTGGAAGAGAAGAGTAAGAAACAGCGACCCCCTAACAAAATAGTGAAAAACTGAAGAAGAAAACAGTGTCAAGTGCAATTTACATGTGTATGTTAATGTATAATTTTATTGAATGTATAAAATCTTTTCAAATGAATTTTTGTTATGGGATTTGTACAAAATACATTGAATTGACGGAAGGTCTTGTGCTGGCCACAACAGATTTTTTTTTATTTATTTGCCTTCGAAAACTTACTTTAATACTTTACTACAATACTTTAAAAATTGATTGACTATAGTCAGAAAAATTGACTCTGTCGGGTTCAGCAATAAAAATATAAATATCGCAATTTTGACAAAGCGGCATATCGCTCACTACTTGCATTATAACACTGGGTGTCAACGGGCTATTATTTGCGCCGCTCTGTTGAAATGAAGACATGCTCTGTATAGTAAAATAATCTTATTGTTCCTTTAACATAAATGCTATTTTTGTTTGAAATAATTTGTGAGAATGAAAAATTTAGTTCCAAAATATTATTTCAAACAAAAATGGCATTTATGTTCAAGGAATACCTAGTAAGAAGTACCAGCCGATGCATGTTTTCATTCGAAAAGAGCGGCGCGAATAATGGCCTGTTTTATCCAATATTATATAGCAAACAGTAAATGATATACCGCTTTATCGTAATTATGATATTTATTGTTTTATTGTTGGATCTGATAGTCAATTTTCTGATTATAAGTTCTAAGTAACTTCATTTTCGTAACTTAAATTGAAATGATGATAACTGTTTAAAATGATCATGTGCAAATAAAAAATAAATTTTAAATTTTTTTTATTTATATCTAACAGCTTAGGTATGTATTTAAACATAAAATTACTATTTGCAAATGAAACCTACATTTTACTTTTAAATTTATCAAAATTGGTCGTAGGTATAAACCTGTTTTAAATTCGTCAATTTTTCTATTAATTTTAACAACTTTGCCAAGTTCTATAAATTAACTTAAAATTGTGCAATAAATTTATCAATTTCTAGACAACCGTTTGCTGTTGTATGTTTTTGTGTTAATATAAAGAACAAACATAGAACATGCTCTATTTTCCAACTTACTAAGCGGTTTGCTATGAACTTATAATTTTCGTAAAAATTCACAAGTGTGTAATGCAAGTGTAAGATTTTAATTTAATATTAATTTGCACCATAGTTCATAAAAACATAATAGGTACCTATAACTATTAAAATTTTTCTCATTGTATTGACATAAAACAGGATCGAACTTACTTTTTTATTATTAGGTATTATTTTAAAATCCGAAAAGGTTCTGTAGTTTTTCACTGTTCCCAAAGAAATAACTTGCGGGACCTCTCACAGTTAGAATCAAGGCTAAATTTTCAATTTTTAAAATTTAAAAAGATTTAAATTTATTTAATTTGATATAGGTACTCTATTATTTAAAAAATTGTCTTATGAACAGCTCGTTTACATATTTGACCAATTTACAATTTTAGTATAAAACGATAGGTACATTTATGAATCAAATGAAACAAAAATAATTTTTAAACTGTAAGAATCAGTCGAGAAATCAGTTGCATAATATCCTTCACTCAATCGGACACAATTTTTTTTTTTATTAAATAAGCTATTTATTTCCATAAAGAAAAATAAGACGTCTCCTGAAAGTATTTATTTACAATAAAAGAAATAATAATCAATTCATCGTTTTATGCGACCGAAATGGCAGTATTTATTTATTTAAACAACACATGTGCGGTAACGATATAGCATGAAATTGGTCAACAGTGTAAATATTTTTCCTGAATGAGTTCGTGCAGTTAAACTAATTATAATTTGCAAAATTATTTGAGCATTCACTGTTTACATTTTACATTTAATGGTTTATAAATCATATCAAATTTGCAAATCTGGTAAATTACTTTCAATGGAGTTTAATTATAAAATTTATACGCTGAACGAAAATAATAATTTTAGGTTATATTTTTAATTAATTATCTATAAATAATATATTAAATTAAGCAAGAAAAAGGAAGTCGCAGGCTGTAAATTTCGTATTTTATTCTCAATTAAAAACAGAATTTATGGGTCGGAAGAAAAACAGCAAAATTTATTTACGAGTTGACAAATTTACAGCAAAAAATAAAAATAAAATTGCTGTATACACAACACACAAATTTTTATTCGAATATCCAACAAAAATATCACAATTTTTAGGATGACTAATATTCTATTTATTGATTAACATCACAGTAGGCCTATATTTTAATAACTGACTACCTACCACAAAACAAAACACAACTACTTTTATTATCACAAACATCGAAACAAAACACAGTTTACTTACTCAATTCCAATTCTTACAAAGACGCGATTTGAGTTAAATCTTTCAGTAGTATGACGTCGCTTTGAACGCCGACGCCATTACGACAGACGCTTCACGTCGATAAATTTGTCGTCGCCTTTACTTTGAGAATGTTTACAGTGTCTAAATAAACGCAAGTGCAATAGGAGAGCAGAAGATTATTTATTTGATAGTATAAAAATAATAGAATACGGTGTAGAGTGTTATTTGTTGCTAGATAAATAATGACGTTAAAAATTGTGGTTAGGATGATAAAAAGGGTGCATCAAAAGGTATGGAAACTTTATATTCACATTATTTGATTCATTGGATAACTATAATATCCTAATATTTAACAAATTATGCTTTAAATAATTATATTTTGTTGTATTTATATATTTTACAACACAATTTTACACAAACGTATTTAATAAAACTAAATATTGTTGTAATCAAAGTAGTAATTATTTATTATTTTATATTCACATTATTTGATTCATTGGATAGCTATATGTCCTTTTATTTAACAAATTATACTCTAAATATTTATAATAAAGTTATAAGACGTATATTTTGCTGTATTTATATATTTTGCAACACAATATTACACAAACATATTTTTATAATAACTAGGTATTGTTGTAATCAAAGTTGTACTCATTTATTATTAATGTATTTATTACTGAAGTATTATTTTAAATGAATCATAATTTATTTTTATATTACTAAGCTATAAAAATTCATAATAATACTATTTAAAATAGCTTATTGTAAAAATCAATAATATATGTTTGTATTAGACTATTATATCATATTAAAATATTGGAAATATAAATAAAAGCATTAATTTTTATCACTAAAACATTATTATTGTTGTTATAATTGTAAATATTTTAAAGTAACATTTATATTTTGTAAATAAATTCCTCTTTCTCGCGCTACGCCTCCATGTCTGCGCCGCCATGCTGCTCCCCACATCATCTTTGATTAAAAACCACTAAACCATCGCTTTATCGCCGGTAAAAACACGCTAGGAACCATCAACATATCTCATTATCATCCACCGTGAACTAATTCACAAGTCACAAGGGTTTAATTTTGCAAAAACCAGTAAAAAACACTGCAAAACACTCGCACAGCGCACAGACGGCAGCACGGTAGAGCAAAGCCAACATGGCCGCCGCTTGGTGCGATGCGCAACGTCGCTCCGACAAGTTTCAAGCATGGGTGGGGTGGTGGGGATGAGTGGAAGTGGTAGGGGGAAGGACTGGACGGCACGCCGATCGCGGTAGGCTAAAAAGGCGGGAAGAACGGAAAAACTTTGAAATTGAAACAGGCAAATCTTTGGATGTTTTTATTGACAATAATTGCATATATGGTTTATTCAATACATAACTAAAAATAAAATAAATAAAAACAAAATAATATAAAGAAAATTATAATAAAATTGCAATATGATGGCGACACTTGGTCAAACTGTTCTAATAAGATATTTTAAAATCTGATGTGGTCAACACAATACCTCCCGCTATTTAATTTTTATTAATTTAAATACATATCTTCATATTTACTAATCCTGCAAATATATTAAATTTCTTTGCATAAATCAATTGCTTTACATGATCTATTTCGTTAATGTGTAGTTGTAAACTAATATTTGACACTTTGATAACACGTGTTTATTGACAGTTGCTGCACACATAGCAAACTTAAATTGGATCATCCTGTACATCTAATATTTATGGAAAATATATTGGGTGGAATTCAGTGGGTTGTATTAAGGTCTGTATTAAAACTTGTATTGAGTATATGGCAACATTGTAATATTTTCCACATGTGTCAATGAGATTCAATTGTGATTTAGAAATTTTACCACAGGGAAAAGTAATACAGATATTCTTTAGTCAAATGAAGAAGTATTATTGTAAATGGAAGGTGTAAAAGGAAAGTCATTATTGCAAAATTAGGTTGGAAATATGTCAAATTTTATGTGTCAAATATTTCATACCTGAATGTAAATGAATTTGTCCTTTTTTTCTTACTTCTGTTAATAATATTTTTTTCTTTATGTGATCCTTTGGTCTCTCACTTTTTTCTGACAGGTATTACAAAGTTGCCAAAATATTTTTGACAGAGGGCTGTTTTAGCTTAAAACACGCTAATACAACCCACTGAATCTCACCCATTATTTTTACAAACTTTAATTTCATTAGAATTAATATAATCTGCTTAACACGGTTTCATTATTAATTTTAAAGTTGTTGCTTCCTGATAGTGACATTTGTTTAAATATGTCAAAATTGTTATTAAAATATTTTGTTTTTGTTTGACGCATAGGCAAGATGATGTACAAAAATAAATTATTTTATAGTTTTATATTTAAAGTTATTTACTAAATGCTATTATCGTAAAATTGAAAATTGTACCATTATATTAAATTTTTATTAGTAAAGATTGCTGAAAAATTATATTCAATGGATTTTATACAAGAAAAACACACACACATACATACCCACAGACATAATTATAAAAATGTTAAAAATCGGATTCTGGGGACATCAAAACGTGCTTATTTACTAATATCTCTATATGCGATTTTTAGCACGATCCCTATACCTCCCTTACCTAGGGTAGCGGGAGGTAAAAATAACACTTGACATGTTTCACAAGATATCAGTCTTTGAAACAGCCTCTCAGTCATTTATCAGGCTGGCTCACTTAATCAGAACCACAGACGCGTTTCGCTCTTATTGGAGCTCTTTAGTAGTAATATTATATACAATATAAATCTGAATATTATTGAATGGTTTACGCAAATTACAAATAACACAAATTGTGATGAAAATGATATTATATATATTTTTTAAATGGGGGATTACGGCTCAATCGAATTAAAGGAAAATAGTAAAAAAATACAAATGTATATGCTGAGTAACGAATATTAATAAAAAAATGAAATGGTATAATTGAGATATTTCGGAAATAAAGGGTTTTTTGTTATAACGCTTCGACACTAATATGAAAATATTTTGATTGGCGACCGAGAAACCGCCTATACATGCATTACAAATGGCGTGTTAGGAGGTGGGATTACTACCAATGGAAGTTAAGAAATTCAAATTTGAAAGGAGGGGCTAACATTCCTGTACTACAGTTTCCAAACAGTTTTTATTTTAACATAAATTTCTTGCATTAAACTTAATAATTTAAATACACCTGTAATTATAAAGTATGTATACTTATACAGTGTTATAATATTCATTTATTTTTATGTAAATATAACTTAAAATAGCATATATTTCAAGAACATTTAGGTCCATGATGAAAACAGTTTGATATAAAAACACAAGATTGTGACGTCACGTCAATCTTTTCAAAATTCGGGAGACCATAACTCGCTTATTAATAGGAATTATTTCACCGGATTTTCATCAATAGTCTTAGTTTTCCTAATATTTTCAGATGAAATTACAAAAAAAAAAATGGTGTAATTGCACAATAAATATTTAATTACAAATTTCATTTTATTTAAATAGTTTAATTTATTGAAATAGAAAGGCGGTTTGATGGAACTGACATTTAATAAACAAAACAATTAGTTTTGAAAAAATCATTGAAACAAGACGAAGTTATTTTGACTGTGTGATAATACTTATGTCAATTCTCAAAAGTCACAGTGATTTTACGTTACATCGAATTTCGTCTGCGAAATGTTTAGTTCGAGTCCGGTGACACAAAAAATATTTTATAATAAATTAATAAAAGTGAAAAACTTTATTGACGTTAACTTAATACTTATATTTTGTTATATACTAATCTTCTCCAAAAATTTAATTTCTCCTTGTCGGAGTCTGTTCTTTTTGGTCTGGTTTATGGAAATTTCCTATTTTCTGTGGCATGCCTGGCCTTCATGTCATCCTACATCCACATATGAGCGATTTACTGGACAGCAGAGGAAGAATTGCCTGGGATGCTGGCTTGGTTGGTCCCATGCATGCACGCTATTTAAATGATCTTATTAAGCTACGGGCTGTAGACTGCTCCAGAGGCCGTTTGCCCCGACTATTTGCATTTACACGGTAGTTTACTTAGTGCCGTTTAGCGCACGTTATAGCGTTTCACTTTCAGGAGCAAATAACGCTGATGAAAGAGAAAATAATATGGAAATTACACAATAATTATTAACAAGTTACATGAAAACTATAATAGTAAACAGGTAGATACAGGAAAGTAAGAATTCTTCGGACTTTCAGTCAAATAATAAAATTTATTCACGCCGACGTTTCGACTATACAATAGTCTTCTTCAGGGCTAGAATGGTCAGTTGAAAAAAGGAAACCACATGTGGATAACAGAACATACAGCATACAGCACGGACAATTAAAAAAATAAATAAATAAATATGAATAAATAAATAAATAAATAGTTAAAACCAACAGTTTGGGCTTTCGCGTACCAATTTATATGACTAGAGCAACGGATTTATTCTTTTTAGGATTTAATAGAACTAATGCTGCTTTCAATTCTGCACTAAATCGTCTACCATTTTTTTACAATAAATATGTGTCTTATAATAATTCAATTGATATATTTCTTTTTAGTTTATCACAGTTTAAAAAACAAGTGACAAATGTAGTACTGTCCTTTAATTAGTTATTTGTTATTAATTTTTCTATTATGTTTTCATTGTAGTTGGTTATTTGTAATGTAATGTAACTTAATTGCTAATGTATTTTTTATTTTGCATTTATGTTGTATGTGCTTTCCTGTTATTGGGACATGGTCCTGTTGGAAAGCCGAAATTAAATAAAATAAAAAAATAAAATAAAACATATCACAGAGAGAAAATCGTCTAAAAATTAAAAACTTGCCCTGGATGAGTGCAATACATATGGAACTACAAATAACTATCTATTGATTTTTCAACTATAATAGTAAACGTTTTTTGAGTACTTAGATGCATAATAGAATGAAGTATAAAAAATCATTCTGAAGCTGAAATTTGAATATGAAATTACGAAAATTTTTGATTTTTTTTTGCGGAATATTAATTCGCAGGTGAACGGTAATAATTATAGCAAAATTTGAAGCAACACCTTTCTGAAAATTACTGAATTCATTTGAATATTTTAAGAATGTGCCTACTAATTATGAATTTTAAAATTCAATTTCATCATTAGTTTAAAATATATTTATGAAAAAATCTGTTGTGCGACCAGCACATTATCTCCGCCATGTAATTTTTGTTCATTTCAATAAATACATATTTAACAACGCTGAAATTCTGAAATATACCGGTTATGTGCAACGAAACGTGAAACATACGGGTTTAACATAGGATTTTAAAAATGTACCTACATTTTAGAGCAATTTTACAAGAATGAAAAGTTATCTAAAATAATTTACACTTTTAACAAGTCTTCATTTAATGCAAAAGAATTTCTGTAGCACTAGATATTTAGAAAATAAAACATATTGTCAAAATTCAAATAGCCATGCATGGAAATAAAAAAAAACAAATTAAATAAATCTCATTCAGTTAGTTCAGTTTCATTTCAGTATTATTAATCTTAATTGTTATAATTATTAGTTGATAGCACAAGACTTGTTTTAACTAAAACTGTTTTAAACAATATCAAATTTCATTATTTATTAACAAAGGTAAATAATATCAAATTTATCAAAATATGATTTTAAAGCAGAACATAGTTTGTATTTAAATAAATATTTTTTAAAGTACCATACTTTACACATAAGGGTGTAATTAAATATTGAAATTTGAATTTGACATTCTTAAAACAGCGTTTTAGTTAAAACAAGGCGTTTGTTAACCCAACCATTGTATGTACATTGTTCTAATTCAGCATTAAATATTCAAGTATTATGATCTTACTTGATGTTTATTTGTTTTTACCACTCGCCAAAAGAGGTACTGGATTCCTGCTAAAAATCGCCTAACCAGATTTAAGTTAATAAGCTCGTTTTAATGCAGTAGAATCAGATTTTAACATTTTTACAATGATACGTGTGTGTGTGTGTGTATGTGTGTGTGTGTGTGTGTGTATGTGTGTGTTTGTGTATGTGTTTGTGTGTGTGTGTGTATGTAGATATGTAGATGTTGGAGGGAGGGACGGTTTCTCAAATTTTATAAAACTATAAAGACTAATTTAACTACGTATTTCTTAATCTGCATTAATGGGCAAAGCTGAAAAGGTTTTGGTAACAATTGGACAACCGGAAGTAGTAGTTTCTTAACAAAAATCTTCTACTTATTATTTTTTGGAATTCTCTATCCGATACACTGAACATTTTTATTATATCTTCTACAGATTTAGAGATAGCTATATAAAATAATCCGTTCTAATGAATTCTCACAGCCCAAATAACTCCATAGAAACCATTTGAAAAATTAAAATGTTTGTTATTGACAGAAAAATGTCAATGTCAAAAATCCAGATACATTGGCGAAGGCTTTATCTGGAAAGTACATTTTTTATAAGTTAAATATTTAAAATTATAGGTATATACTCATTAGAAATACAGCCAATTTAGTCAATGAATTTGAAGAATCTCGAACATTTAGAAGAGCAGAAGGAAACTTATTTATAGAATAAATTTAAAAAACATAAAAATGTATTAATAATAGATGTACCTTAATTACAATTTTTGGGTGTGTATCAGAAATGTTAAATACAATATGTACTAATATGGAAATGGCGAGAGATCTTGTGCTGGCCACAACAGATTATACCGATTGTGCAAAAACGATATGTTCTTACGAAAAACAATTTACATCTTCAAGTAAACTGTCACTTCCGTTTATCTGATTTCCACCAAAATCTAATGACCTCTTTCCACATTCCACTAATCTAATGGGTTATGAATTCTTGTTCAGTTTACAGTAACTAATAGTAGTCCTATTTAATAGGTTATTAGCTGAGATCAGTATGGTATGTTATTTATAGAAATTAAGTCACATCGTCTTCTAAATAAAAAACATCAGATAGCCGATCTTCCAGGTATAAACCAACGTTTTTAGCTCCGCTTATACCCTGTATTCCTGTATAAGATAATAGTACCATATCTTTAGGGCTAACACACAACCACATACAAAAACCCACAAACACACACACACATACTCTTCCCAGAAGTTCACCGGTGTGTTCGTACCCCTATGCCATCTTACAATACCTTGCGACCTGGCTAGTTCGTGGAGGAAACTCGTTCAACTCGGTTCACTTGCACAAGCGAACGTAAAAAGTCAAAAAACGGTGAAAAAGAGAAAGTTTGACGCTATCAAGGGTGGCTGGGTGAGTTTCCATCATACGGCAGTTGTTTGTGAAGAGTTGGAGAAGTTAGAAGGAAGAACGGGGGTTAAAAATGGCGGAAAGGCGGTTGTGTGCAAGGTAAATGTTTTTATTTTTACTCACTTCCTGTAGTTTTTTCTCTGGTGATGTGCAAGAGTGGATTTAGAATACTAACAAAAAGAGAAAAGTAAGTTGTTTAAGATCTTTGAATATAGGAGGAAAGTTTGAAGTTTTTTTTTTTGACGCTTGGGTTAAGTTACGTAACTTAAGGGGGCCATATTGAATTTCTAACACCGAAAATACAATACCACCAAATTTTGTATATAGGTACGTTTATTAATATATATTAATATTATATATTGTACCTGTTCAATATGGTATGTTAATACGAAAACTGATTATGTTATTGTAAATGAAATACAATAACATATTTATATTTGAAAAATATAATAATCTAAATTAAATAATATAATTATAAATAAATATTATATCAACTTTTTAAAATCAACTATTCATGTTATAAATTATAATATCATTTTCTGAAATCGTCATGTAATCTACTACTTCTATGCCGCAAAATCCTGCCAGGGCAGAGAAGTAAAATACATAGTTGCCATATTTATTTTCACAAACACATTTTACTTTTCAAATAAATAAATATATCATCACGGCATATTACCCATTTCTGGGTGTGCCAGTATCTACAACACATGTAGACATCGGTAATGATGACGAAATATGGTGTGGAGAGTGCACCACAGGGGTCACTTTTGTGCCATTTAAAATTGGAAATATTTGGCGTCTGTCGGGATCGAACCCGTTTCCCCCAGACACTCAGGCACGCGGCCACGGGACCCCATACGTTTCAATATAAAATAAATAAATAAACATATAATTAAATAAATAATATTTATTTGCGGGTGTTTACCAGGCGTTACCTCACGGGCACTCATTGCTGGCGTGGGGAGTGCACCACAGGGGTCACTTTTGTGCTATTTAAAATTCGAAATATGAAATTAAAATAAATGATGTCCAGTATACAGTCCCTTAAGTTTTCAAAGTGATGTACTTGTTAAATGAAAATAGGTTATATGTGCCATTCAGTAATTTTGAATTCTTATGCGATATCAGAAAAAAATTAATACTTATCTCGTCATTGAAGTTACTTTTCATGCCTCATGGTTATTTGCCTCGGCTAACAATCTCCATATTTGTCTTGAGAAGATGAATTTCTCATGATAAGTAAATAACTATTTTGTGATTGTGACCGCAAATATTAAATAAATAAACATAATCATCACAGCTTATTACCCATCGCTGGGTGTGCTAAATTCTGCTTTCTGCACAGATGTCGGTAATAATTAACGATGATGACATATTCGTACCATCTGATAATTATCAGGCTTTACCTGACGGGCACTCTTTAATGGCGTGGAGAGTGCACTATATTTGTGATATAATTGGTTACTTATTTCTTCCGGCTTTGCATCTTATAATAAGGGCGAACTAGGATTTTTACCGGAAATATACTAGATGACTGAGAAAATAAAGACAAATAGCTATTTTTTTGTTTTTAATTTTTTTAGCTCACTTGGTGTATACGTTATACGTTTCAATATCAATTCTTGTTAAAAATTTTCACATAAGTTAAAAACTGTTGTCAAAATTATCTATAGCATCATTGTGAATAATTTTGTATTTCCTGAAAAAGGCACATGTGGTGCGGAAACTAGTTGAGGCCGAAAATATGTTTTTCAACCATTGACTAAATTCCAGAAGATTTCCCTACCCATCAAAAATTAGATTCAAAATCTCTTCAAATTTGATTTTTTAAGAAATTGCAGTATTTTAGGTGTGATTTGATATTTACTTCAAATTTTTAGTGATTTTTAATTTTATTAGAATATATAACGATTTATTTAAACAAGCACGCAGTCTAACATCATTTTATTATTATTATATCTTATTAATAGTTTTATTTATGAATATTTCCTTCATTTTCTCGGTCTGTATTTTCGTGAAAATATTCCTTCTTTGATAAATTTCCAGCTCTTTGGAATTCCACGAATGTCTCTTATTAACTGTACTTTCTAAGGCATAATGTTATTGAATGTTGATGATATAAATTTTAATAATTCTCCGCTAGTCCGTCAGCGTTAGCATAGTAAATCTCTTGTTGCAATACGACGTCAGAGTGGAATTCCAAGTCTCTTTGTTTAGTTGATGAAAACGTTAGTTTGTGTTCTGTTGCCACGAAGAGAATCTTAAACTGCGCGCGCCATGCTTTATTGCTCTGTTGCCTTATTTTTCTTCGCCTCTGTGAAATCAATACCGCCCTTAGCGATTCCACACAACGGGGGAACTATTTTCATATTTTAAAATCGGAACAAATATCAAAAACAAAGAAAATAATCACTTCTAAACATTTTAAATCGGAAGTGGTACTTAATTTGGAGCTCTTGACAGATTTTCAAAGAAGAACATAAAAAGTATAATCTAAAATTTCGTATTACAGACTTTTCTATTTATTTGAACAACTAATTAGAGTAACCGGAAGTGATACTTTAATTAAAGCTCATTGCTGTTTCAAGCAAGGAATTGGTGGGAGGTCATATGCTGGCCACATCAGACTTTTTACCTCCCTCTACCCTTGGTAAGGGAATCGTGCTAAAAATCGCATATCGAGATTTTAGTAAATGACCACGTTGTAAGATCCATAGAATCCTATTTCAACATTTTCACGATGATGTCTGTATGTGTATGGATTTTGTCTACGCTCTAACTCAAATACTTTCATTCAGAAAATTTTGAAACCTTTCTATTCTAATATGAAAAGAAACCATTAGATTTTGGTGTAAATCAGATAACCGGAAATGCACTTTATTTGAAGCTCATAAAGGTTAATAAAAAATACCATTAAATGTAATTTTTTCGCATTCTATGTCATTATAAAAATTAAAGATTATTGAATTTTCTACGGACATACATTAATACTTTTTTTTATATATTTTACAGATAAATTTAAAAAATATTTTTTTTATAAATCTGAGAGCCTATGATTTAAATATTCCTTTGTTCTCATATACAGAGTGTCTCAATAAGCTTGCTCACTATTGGTAACTTTTTTATTTGAAGAGGTACGAGATTGGTTAAATGAGCAAAATTGTGCCATTTTATATTAGAAAATTGGTCATGTAGACAAAATAAAATTTGTGTCAGCGGTTCTCAAAATTTTGGACAATATATATATTTTTAAATGGAAATATATATTTTTTATTATCTTATTGGGAATAGTATTTTTTTCTCTTTCCAATAAGGTAATGTTGTTTATGTACAATTTTTTCAAATAAAAATTATTTACGGTTAAAAATTTTAATTTTGTAAACTATTTTATTAGTTTTTTAGTCAAGTAAGGCATGGAAACAATTGATTCTTTGTTTGTTTGACGTTTAATATCTCCCGTAAAGTTCTCTGTGTTTAATAATGTTTAATAACTTTACAAATAAAGAAAAGTTAGATATGATCTTGCTATATGGAAAGTTATATCTAGACACCAGTTACGTAGAACGGTCTGCTCTCTTTCCAAAAGAGTTTAAATGTGCGAAAGAAATAATGGGTTTCAATTTGAATATTTTCTTTGTTTTGTTATTACTGTAAAATAAATTAATAAAATAATAATTTTATAAGAGACAATTGTTTCCATAGTTTACTTGACCTAAACTAATAAAAGATATTTTTTTATCTTTAAACGTAAATAACTCGTTTATTTGAAAAAATTGTACATAAACAACATTACCTTATTGGAAAGAGAAAAAAATACTCTGTCTAATAAGATAATAAAACATAAATAGTTCCATTTAAAAAATATATATTCTGTCCCAAATTTTGGGAATCGTTGACGCAATTTTTACTTTGTCTACATGACCAATTTTCTAATATAAAATAGCACAATTTTGCTAATTTAACCAACCTCGTATCTCTTTAAATAAAAAAAGTTACCAATAGTGAGCAAGCTTATTGAGACAGCCTGTATATGTTACTGTCAAAAAACCAAACATTTCAAATTAATAATGGTGACATTTTAAATGAAAATAGTAAATAAAGCAATGGTTATATGCTAAAGAACTTAATATAATTTGCAGCATTAGTAAATATGTAGGTATGTATTAAAATTAATAAAAATTAAATAGCGGGAGGTATTGTGTTGGCCAAATCAGATTTTTTTATTAAAATTTTTTAGGCAGACTGTTGAAATTTGAAATCCATAGTTTTTGTATTATCGCCCGTTATTAAAATTTTTGAAAATTGCTGCATGTTAGTGATCCATATTGTTTAGTAAATTTGTTATTTGTCATTGGATTACGTGCGAAAACTGCACAACATATGGTGTCCTCTGCATTCAGTTCACAAATAAATAATTTTATTAAAAACAACGTCCATAAATTTTCACTATTTTCGTGTTGCATCATTGAATAAAATTCATCAGACTGTTTTAAAAACAAAATGTCGAATGCAGGAAGAACAAAATCGTATATCAGCGAACATGGAGTGCCAAAATAATATTTTAAAATGCAACAAAAGAGTTTTATTCGTACAAATCATAATTTCCAGTTCAAACAGACGCGAAAATAAATCAGACTTTTGCGCAAACACTCTAGTTTATATTCCGAAATAAAATTTAAAAAACTAACAACGTCGTTCATCATGAAATGTTAAAAACAGTAAATTTTACCCAGAAAACGGAAAAACTTGCAAGAGTTACTACATTTTTCTCAATTATTTTCCAGAATTATATTTGGTACCTCATATTATATTTTCCTTTAGCATTCTCTAAATTTAAATGTAAGTTTATAATAAGTTACGGAAGTTTTTTTTTTTTACAAAAACAAACTTATCATTTCAAATTCGTTTATTGTTTGACTGGGGCAATTGTCGCCGAAATATTAATAAGCATAAAAACAAGGGAACGGCAGAACATTGTATAACTGTAACCAAAACTAAAAGCGATTGTAAGAAAAACAAATATATTTTGTTTTTTTCCGTCAAGTCACGGTTATGTATACATTTTATCAATATTTTCCATAAATATCTTTTATGGGTAAGTATTGACTAAAATGCTGAGCGCCTGCTTATTTTCAATCCTGGTTACGCCACTGCCTATAAACATAGGTAATCAGTGAAATTTTAGATAGATCGATAGAATTGATTTTATTAAAAAATTAAACATATTTAACCAGAAAACCATATTTTATTATATCTATTAAATACACTATTTCTAAATATAATTAGTTAAAAATAGTTTGGTTTAAATATAATTCATTAATTGAAGATAAAGGATTTTACATTTAAAAAAATAAAATATTTATGGCCGGTTGTACAAATGTAACTTATTAAACCTGTAGTGGTAGCATACACTTTAGAATTCTATCATAGAAAACAGGCGAATACAATTTTACTTTTACAAATCTTGGTAGCATAATTAAAATAAATAAATATATCATCACGGCATATTACTCATTTCTGAGTATGCCAATCTACTTTATCGCAGATATTAGTAATGATGACGTATTTGTACTGTGCGGGCACTTACCAAGCGTCACCTCACGGGTACTCATTGGTGGCGTGGAGAATGCACCACTTTTGTGCCACTTAAAATTCGAAATATTTGGCGTCGGTCGGGATAGAACTCGGTTCCCCAGATTCGCGACCAGACAATCAGGCACGTTGCCACGGGACCCCACCTAAATAAATATATCATCACGGCATATTACCCATTTCTAGGTGTGCCAATCTGCTAGCATGCACTTTAGAATTCTATATTCGCTTTTTGTTTAGGAAATTTTTTAACTTTATACTATTAAAATAAAATATTTTAATAGTTGTATATAATAAAGGTAGTTTAAATTATATACAAATTGGCTTTGAATAGAATTGTGGCAAAATAATGACGTTACTTTTTCTTTGGCACTTTCGGTCGCCTCGAGTTTTACGCCTGCAGGCAAATATTTTGAGACACACATACTACCAAATTTTCGCTTCGTGGCGAAAAACGAAAACAAATGCTTCATTTGATAGAATTCTAAGGTGCGTGCTGTCACTACTGGCTTTAATTAATAGTGAATCGAAATGAAATATCAAATAAATGATAATATATTGCAGTCAAAATTTCGATCTGCATCTTTTTTGTTTAATCCTAGCTTAAAATTTAAGCCTTGCTGAAATAATTGGGCATTAATAAATTTAAATTTGTTTTCTACATAGATTGCAGTCATCAAGTTAATTTTAACATAAATGTACATGGAAATATCTTCGTTATTATTATTATTAGGTACGTTTAGTTAAAAAAAAGAATACGAGTAGGTAATACTTGTACTAAATTATTACTAGGTACTATTTATAAGGAGGAAATATGAAAATTAATGATATAATTATGCATAATTGGAGCATTTAAATTCAAAGAGTTCTATGCGCCATTTTTCTATTTTAAAGTTAATTAACAAAAAGTGTTTTGCACGTACGAAACGATAGCTGCAATTTTGCCGTTATTAACTTTATTATCCGTACACTTAGTTCCTCTGATCTGTGATTAAAAGTACCTATTATACTAGTTTCATCTTTGTCTTTAGGTTTAAACCATATCTAAATTTCATGACATTTGTAGTAGGTACTTGTATAGTTTATTTATATTTTAAATGGGGCTGTTGCAAGAATTTTTATTTTACTTCTAAGGACTAAATTTTAAAAGATATGGTTTTTTTAAAGAGCCTCAAATTTGAATATATCATGAAATATCCATTAGATAATTTTGAAATGAAATATTGAAATTTGTATAAAATATTGAAAAAGCCACATGATCCGATACAGACTATGACGTCAGAGTAAATAGAGTTTAACATGTGACAAACTATCGCCTGCTTTTATTTATATAATTAACGTAAACTGTACTCCAACGTTCCAGGAGTGGGGGTTATTTTTCATGACTAATTTTGGCGCCAATCTTTTTTACATCTCGCTAAGAGAGCTATTGGATTCATGCTAAAATTCGCATATCCAGATTTTATTGAAAAATCACGATTTAAGGTTCCTAGAATCCGATTATAACATTTTTAAAATGATGTCTGTGTGTGTGTGTGTGTGTGTGTGTGTGTGTGTGTGTGTATGTATGTATGTGTGTATGTGTGTCTGGATGTTGGAGGGACGATTCCTCAAAAACTATAAGACTTAAAAAATATTTAACTTCAGTTTCCTCAATCTGATAATTCTGGGAAGAGCTGAAAAGGTTTTGGTAACAATTGGACAACCGGAAGTAGTAGTTTCTTAGAATTTTTTTTCTAAATATAATTTTTTGGAAATTGTGTTATTACATACATCTAATACACTTAAAAATTTTGTTATATCTTGTATAGATTTAGAGATAAAGACACTATAATATATAGAGTATTCTAATCGCAGAGGCTAAGGCACTAGGGAAACCACTTGACAAATTCAAATGTGCTGGCCACAACAGATTTTTTTTTTACTTATTTACGAAAGTAACAATAAATTATTATTAATATGAAAAATATTCCATAAACTTTCATTTAAAATACTTTTTAAAAAATGTGAAACAGGCTCATTTTCATATAAAAATTTTATATTGGTAATAGGTATGTCTTCGAACTTAAATTCTTTTGAATTTAAATGCATAATTTACTTTTTTTTACATAAGATAATATGGTACAAATACAGTTCACACATTTTCCTTTTAAGTTTTTATCATTAAATTACAACCTTCATTAATTAATCTCCTTAATTTATCATCTTTCTTATGATTTATTACATTTTTTATCTGGTCACATGTACTCCTACACTCAACAATATTTATACTCTTTATAATCACTATCTTATATATCAAATCACATTAAAGACTTGCCTCTTTAGCTAAGTATTAATTTTTTCTAGTCTATGAGAAACTATCCATTCTCATGCGTGTAGTATCTGCTTAACATGGTCCAATTTCGGGTGTATTCAAAGTTGTGAATATAAATCAAGTTGCTTGTTCAACATGGCCACTTGACACGACGCAGGCCATCTGGTGGATGCGGGGTGAACTACGCAGTACGATGGACTGTAAGGACATGCATAAATGTTACGCAAACAAACGAAACGGGCACTTTCTATTGTTTTCGAAAGGGGTAGGGTTTAATTGTTATTGCGGGTGGAATTTGTTTTATGATTTATTTTTATTTTATTGAGGATTTATTTCGAAAACAAAATGAAAATGGATATTTAGATTTGGAAATAGACGCCATAATGGCATTTAAATACTTTTTTTTCACTATTTATCTTTAAACATATTGGTCTTATTACGAGCGTACTTTTATAATAATACCGCATTTATGGAGCACGATTTTACAGTATATTCTTATGAGGAGTTATTCATTCCATATACAGTGATCAATTAATCACATATTATTAAATTCTTTTTATGCACAACTGCATTAATAGCTATTTTTAGTACAAGTGAGCAAAGTATGTCTTTTTCTCACGCGTCCGGAAATTGGCATCACGAGCGGGAGGGTGTGCTCAACTAGACAAATGAGAAAAAGACATACTTACGTGTGCTAAACATGATTTTTTCCACAATCTTGAAACATAATTTTTCTAAAAAAATGAAACATTGTACTTTTTACCTCTCGCTAAGAGAGGTATTGGATTCATGCTAAAATTCGCATACCCAGATTTTATTGAATAAGCACGATTTCAGGTCCCTAGAATCCGATTATAACATTTTTAAAATGATGTCTCTCTCTCTCTCTGTGTGTGTGTGTGTGTGTGTGTGTGTGTGTGTGTGTGTGTGTGTGTGGATGTGTGTGTGTGTGTGTGTGTATGTATGGATGTTGGAGGGACGATTCCTAAAAAACTGTAAGACTTAAAAAATATTTAACTGTAGTTTCTTCAATCTGACATTCCTGGGAAGAGCTGAAAAGGTTTTGGTAACAATTGAACAACCGGAAGTAATAGTTTCTTAAAAAAAAATCTTCTAAATATAATTTTTTGTGAGTTTTTTTTTTTTATAAAATATTGAAGAACATAAAATTCTCCATCTAATACACTTAAAATTTTTATTATATCTTGTATAGATTTAGAGATAAAGACACTATAATTTATAGAGTAAACTAATCGCAGAGGCCAAGGCACTAAGGAAACCAGTTGACAAATTCCAATGTTTATAACATTAACTTTTCTTATTGTTTTATTAATTAAATATTTGAAATTATAGGTAAAATTGTGGTAAAATGCATATATCTATCAGAAATACCGCCAATCTGGTTAATGAATTGGAAGAATCTCTGACAATTAGAAACTTCCTCACACAATGAAAAATAGATATAATTAGAATTATATGTGTGCAGAAGACATGTTATATACAATAAAAAACAATATTTGAGTAAAGTTCTGTAAATTTTTGTTATAAAACGACGGTTCGAAAGCGAAGTGCAATACAATACTTATATAGCCTAATATGGAAATGGCGAGAGGTCTTGTGCTGGCCACAACAGATTTTTTATTAATGAAAAACTCACCTACTTATGTTCACAACTGCATTTTATGTAAAGTTAACTACAAAAAATTATTGTTCCTTCATGTTAAATCGTAGATATTTGTTGTACAATTTGTAGCTCCATCAAAATTTATGACTCTTGGCGTAGATTATTATAGGCTTGAGTATTTTGCTTACTTGTGAAGAAAGTTATTTACTTTGCTGTCTTATGATGTAACATGCTACTTTGCTTACTATTTTAAGTTGAATAATAATGAATTTTGTTAACGATTGTGAAAAAAATGGTTTGTTTGCATCTTAGTTCTATGGCGGAAACTGAAAGATTACCCAGCGGGCGGTAAAGTAGCATACACCCTGTATGTAAAAAAAAATCATTTGATTGCAATAGTGCGCAAAACATTGTACATACTTCAGGCCGAAATAAGTACAAACCCTTGGACGAATATAAACCATCCGCTACGCCTCTAGCTTTGGATTTCGTCCGTAGGCGTAAACCTTTTCTTTCGACCCTCTATACGTAAATAACTGTTTCATCCTACTAATTTTTCTTTGCCATCATTCTGGCTATGACTACTATATGATCTCACATATCTAAATATATCGCCATAATTTATAGCCGTAAATTATAATTTCACAGTTCATTGGTCATTTTCTTGAGATTTCGGGACGAAGTGATATCGTCTTATCAGCTAGAGACTGAACGAATGTTTGGTGTTATTTATGGCATTGGCATGGCCTTCTGGTACAGGGTCAAACGATAAGTAATTCTCATTTTGATGAAGTGTTTATTTGGGGATTAAGAATGTGCTAATTGGCAGAATATTTATGCCGAAATGCTTTGATAAAAGGAATTATCAGTGTTTATATTATTGCTTATTTTCAAACATAAATATTTACGAAGATATAATTAATAAAATATATTAATTAATGAATAGAAATAGAGCAATATTGTACGTTGCTAATAATTAATTCCGTTTAATTGTTTTTAACAATATAATTGATAATAAAATCAAAAACTACCCGTACGCGTAACATTTTAAATGTTTCCCTATCATTAAATTTCAAGCAGGTCCCGTATTATTATTGTACATACATTTTATGCATATTCTTTAAATTATTTTTATTACTATTATTATTATTATTATTTGCTTGTCGCATTATAATTATGTAATAGTAAAATAAAGGATGTCAATAAATAGTCTGTAGGTGTATTCTGAATAAGTTGATAGGTATACAAAAAGGTGCGGGAACCCTGTTTGAGAGTATTTGTTTTATTAAATTTCGTTTTATTATGTGATCAATGCTGTATTGTGCCAAATAAAACACGTTTATTGAGTGATAATATACAAAATAACATTTACATATTTGAAATGAAATATGAACATTTGTGTAAAAAAAAACTGTGTTTTTTATTAAACGAAGGCGTCGGGTATTATTTTTCATTGACCAGTAGGTAAGTACCATAATTTACTCTGTGTAAAATACATTCTATGGATGAAATTCATATAAAGTCTTACCTTTATATTGATCTTTAAACATACGAGCCCCGTTGCACGTTAGTTCGTCCACTTGTTAAAAATTATTTTATCATGACTAACTAATAGAATTTGTAACAATATTTAAATATATCTTTACTTTTTATTTAAAATGAAAATTTTTCAACATTATATCGTAATTTTAAATTAAATTTTTAACTAAAGACTAAATTTTAACGGTATAACTCCTCAGCGGGAGTACGAAAATTAATAATTATTGCAACAATGGATAGCAAAGGTTACTTCGACATTTTAAAAGCAAATTTTAAACAATGTGCCGAAAAATAGGGCCAGACAATTTTAATTTCATGCATCAGAAAAATTCGACAAATAATTCGCGTCTATAAAAAAATGCGTACTGTATAATATTAAAAATATGCTTAATCATCCCTCACAGCCTCTGGACTTTAACCGGATTGAGAAAGTGCGGAAAATTCTTAACATAAATAAGAATGTAAAGCAAAAAATAATTTAAAATTAATTACAAGTAAAATGGCAGAATATAATGCCATCAGTGACCAAAATTTTGGTAGATTCAATGACTCATCGCTTAGTTACTGGTGGAAAATCCAAAGGAAAACCCTCCAAATATTATATTTCTTTATGAAACATAAATAAATGGTTCAATATTTAATTGTTTTGGTTATCGTACGGAGACTTTTGTCATGAAATTATGAATACTTTCAATGTTTACCCCGTAATATAAATAAATTAATTAAATTATTTGTTTATTTTATATTTATAAAAACGTAATATACTGCGTTTCATTTTGGATTAAAAGGAAATGAAATATATTAAGTTTTAGACTGCTATTTTTCGTAAAATACATTAAAACTACTGTCGTACGGTGTTGTATGACTGTTTATATATATATATATGTATGCAAATATTTACAATTTTAATTAGTCTATAACTACCTGTAGTTAATATATAATATTATGTACCTATGTTAATAAATAATATGATATATAAATAAAAATGAAAATAAAATGTAGTTAACACAGAAATATTGTTCTTGAATAAATTATTGTTTACTGTTATGTATTAATTTATGAAGTATACCTACATATAGATACTCATACGTAACAAGAAACTACTAAAAGATATATCATAAATCATATCTTCGTTTACATATTATTAATATTGTTTATTTATTATTATGCAAATTAATATTTTAATTACAATATCAAGTAAATCTACTCTTATTACTGAAGTGTAAAAACAATGGTTTATGTTACTAATTTACAAGTATTTATGATTGTTACACGAATCTGATAAACTTTGATCTCTTTACTAAATTGTTACATATCTCTGGTTAGTAAATAAATCAACACAGTTTATTACCCATTTCTAGGTATACCAGTATACTTTTATTTGTAGATTTTATCCGTTATTGTTAGGATGCGTACAAAAGCTTCAGATTTTTAATTATTGCGCTTTTGTATTTATTATAATTCTAATTTGTGGTTATTTTTTCAGGTGAGTTCCGTATACCACGCGTCGTTCAAATCGATTCCAATTTATTTTGTAAGTACCTCATCTTTATACACTGTTATATATCTCATACAAAATGGCGAAATCAGAAAATCATATTCATATTCATATACCTACCCAAGCAACAAATTCCACGTTTACAATGCAAAATATTCATACGTGTAATTAACGCTTGTGTGATAAACGACTTGGTGACGTCACTTAATCTAGGAGCATAGTTCAAAGGCTTTGCGATCGGTGCAGCACCGGGCAGTGCTGGTCCCTCCTCCCCGACCGCGCCGCCGACTCATTACTGCATTAATAAAGTCGGACTTAAGGGCTGAGCAGAGAATGTAAAGCCCGGCTTTGAATGTGGAGGGATATTTATGGTCGCGCAAATTCCGCCAAAGTGCACCCAAACAGAGACACTTTAACGGTTTTACATATGGAGAAATGGAAAGGTGAACAGTTTTAGGTGCTCTGGAATCAACCACAAAAAAAAAGATAAAATGAAACTTATGTAATTTTTACAAGTTGTGTTATAATATCATTGTTATCGGCCTAATTCTCGAAGCAAAATTGTTAAAATTAACAACCATTTTCAGTTGTTAAATTGAATATCAGTTGCTAAGTTCAAAGTTCCAATTCACTA
This sequence comes from Ophonus ardosiacus, assembly GCA_943142095.1. NCBI lineage: Eukaryota > Metazoa > Arthropoda > Insecta > Coleoptera > Carabidae > Ophonus > Ophonus ardosiacus. Next base: position 56,441,692 of record OW964824.1, read on the forward strand.
TTAAATCAACTTTCTAAAATTTAACTAGTCGTTAGTCGTTACGTTAACTAAGGTACTACTCTAACTGCATTTGTCGCGTTGTTAGTATTGAATAATTATTGGCAAATGGTATTGTAAATTTTATTAACTTTTACGAAAAAAATTTCAGAGTGCCATTGAATTACTCATTTTTTTTCTTTGGCAGATTTCAAAATTCTGCTTTTGTCAATAAATAATTTTATATAATTATTAAAAGTGTAATTAAACATAAAAAAGTACAAAATGATTCAAGAATGGTATAATAATTAATTTATTACGTACAAGATTTGTTATAATAGCGTTTTAAAATAGATCATTTATTCTCAAATATCAACAATTTTGAATTTTTCAAAATTAAAAGTAGGCAGACGGCAGGTTCATCTATTCGTTGCTAAATGAAACATTTTACGCATTAAATTGTCACTTTTACGCATTAAACTGTCACTGTTACGCATTAAACTATCATTTTTAAGCACTAATGCTCAAAAACATTTCATTTAGCAACGAAAATGATAATCAAAAAGTTGTTATGTAACGCTAGTATAAAAAATATTATACAGCTTTTGATATTGAGTTTCGACTTAAAAAATAGATTTTGAATTTAATATGATAGAAGGCGATGGTGATTTAGATGCATTACAACAGGACTAACTATTTTTAATATTTTGACGAAATAAGTTTTTTAAACATTTCCATTTGACAAAAAGCACTATTAGATTTACTAGCAAGTATTGCACATGAGCTGGAATTTCCATACAATTTTGTACAATTTCTATACCGGAGCACAAGTTCTTTGTTATCAAATCCAAAACGATTTTTTAATCTACTGTCCTTTAATAAAAATAAAAATATTTTTATATCTTATTTTTATTATCTGTGGCAGCATATAAAACAATAATTATTAGTACTTTCAGGCATCACACTCTTACATTTGACATAATTGTTACTAATAACATAATATGAAAATGAAAAGTTACTAGAATTTCTTCTTATACTTCATCTAAGCTACCCTTAACTAAACGACGACTACGTTCTATTTGCGCAAACCATTTAAACTTAAGAGCAACTTAATAACTAAGTAGCAAGCAGCGCTTAATTACAGGGAACATTTAATTGATACCGGTGCAAACGGACATAAGACAAGTCATAGTATATTACTAACCGTGGTGGAAAGTGTTTCATTTTTGTTGAGGGCGAAGATGCAGTCCGAGACAAAATGAAACTTTTCACTGAGGTTTGTACTATTTTATTCATAATCGGAAATTAATAATAAATAATTGATATTTAAATAACAATAATAATCTAACATAATTATGCCCCGATTATGGTCATTCATTATAGCTCTATAGCGCTTTAACACTTTAAAATTTAAGAATTAAAGTTGAAAACAATTATGGACATAACTTTAAATATTTACGCTTTAACTTTAGAATTTGAGAGTTAAAGTTTGAACACAATTATGGTCATGGCTTTAAATATTTAGTTACTAAATATTTCTATAAATTTTACAGTGACAAGAACCTCGTTATAAAATGTCATTTAATTTTTTTTAATCAAAAATCCAAGCAAAATATGGACAATATTCCAATTTTTGTGGTTAAATGAAGATGATGAAGGGTAAAAAATACATATTCTTATAATCGTGCAAGTTAGATTAATTTTTTTTTCTTATGTAGGAATGAAATGAGAATTGAAAGAAGAATATTAAGGGTTACTACGAATCCTTTCGAATATCCCGAAAATAAATTTATTAAAGACTTTCGTTTAAACAAAGTTATAATTTAATTTCATAGCTAATTCTTTCCATTTCTTTTCAATGTAATCAGGAGGTAATGTTGGGTTTATTATTCCCGTTCTAAACACTGTGGGTGGTAGCATGAATGGTGCTTAGGAGATGACTGAGGAGGAGATGACTAGCAGTGTTTTCGCGCTGTCAATCGTTTACGGATTATTTTAAAGAAAAATAATTCAAATAAAAGTTACGGACAATTAATTTTTCTATAACTGCTATTTGAAGTATTTTTTTCTACAATAATCCATAAACGATTTAAAGCGTTAAAACACTGCTAGTCATATCCTTGCTAATCACCCTGAACGTGTTAATCACTTACTCATTCTACCACCCAGTATCACTTTCCATAGCTTTTATAACTCTTCATATTGTTCAGTAAATGTATTGGCATGCTTTACAGGTTTTTTATTTTTTATTAACTAGTATATTAACGTGAATACGTGATATATTTTATTTACCATGAGCTACGGTGAAAATTTTCCATATTTTGAGATGTTTTATTTTCTAACCTATATGTCACTATAGCAGTAACATAACATAAATGAAGTTAGCTACTCTATAAAGTGACATTTCGAATTTAAGAAATTAAATTTAAATGACCGTAATCAGAATTCGTTAAATTATTTAAGAATCTCTTCAAGACAACTCTTTAAGCTTAAATTCTATAATTTTTAAAGAGAAGACCATAATCGGGGTATAAACGAATGGTTTGAGCTTGTTCATTTGTCACATGAACTGTCAGTTCAGTTTGTTATCTAACCTTAAATTTTGTTTGTCATATATATATATATATATATATATATATATATATATATATATATATATATATATATATATATATATATTATTTACAACTTCGTTCGTCTCTTTACATATAAAATGTAAGAAGCTTTGTTTACGATTCCCTGATTTCTCAGGGTGCGAATAGGAAATAGCCCGGAAATCGTGATGTGACAGGTTGGAAAGTATATCGTTAGTTTAGCTGACCTCTTGGAAAATGAAGTTAGCAATAACTAATTTCCGAAATTTTAAAAGTCGGAAATCGTCATATTACTATCTGATAGTGAATATTTTTATTGTAACTCAGGTAGTAATATAATTCGTATGATATACATAAACATTTGACATTTGTTTATATCTTCCGCGTTTCCGCCTACTTGTTTCATTCGCGTGCGAGTTGTAAAAATCCATCCACCATGAAGATGTATCTTTATCTACTGATAACTCGGATAAGGTCTGACTTTGCTATCCTGCTGCAGTGACAGGAGCGATAACCTGAGCTGCAGCACTCCATGCATTAATGAGAAAAGATTTATACCCTGCGCATGTCTCACGCCCATAACTCATTACCTGCGCATGCGTGCGCGCAAGGATCTGATGAACGCAGGGTTGCATGTGGGCAACTTGGAGACTCGGTTTGGTCTTTTTCTAGCTGTTTGATCAAGCAACAAGCTATTTTTAATTGAGATTTTAGCGCACGAAATGAGGATGATTTATATTCGGATGGGCTACAAACCTACTGGTATAAATACATTTTAAAAGTTGTAGACGGGATTTAGTTAATGTTAATATGTGCTAAACTTGTCATTAATATACAAAACATTCATACATATTCATTTTATTTAGTAAATAGTAATAAATTCTGGTGAAATTTAAACTATTTAAAGAAATAATATGTATGTTTCAATCTAGTTTTCGAAGATTGCGGTAATACAGTTTTTTTCTTTTTGTTTTCCTCTTTTGTCTAATGTATTTCACTATTTCCCACCTATGTCGCTTTGACATTAATATATAGAGATGTGAAATAGTTTTGGAAAATAGTGAAATACATTTGACAAAAGAGGAAACCAAAAGAAAAAAACTGTAACATCATATTGACATTTTAATAGACTTTCAACAGTCGTCGTCTCATGAATATTTATAATTATTCTTAACTTTTTTTTGCTGTGGACCTCTATGCATTAACTTTTGAGATAGAGGACACGAACGTAAGTTTTGTCTGTATTGTTTTTACTTCTCGCTAAGAGAGGTATTGGATTCATGCTAAAAATCGCATTTCCAGATTTTAATAAATAAGCACGTTTTAAGGTCTCTAGAATCCGATTAATACGATTATAACATTTTTACGATGATATGTGTGTGTGGATATGTGTGTGTGTGTGTGTATCTGGATGTTGGAAGAACGATTCCTCAAATATTTAAGACCTATTTAACTACGTATTCCTTAATCTGACATTAATGAGAAGAGCTGAATTTTTTTTAATAACAATTGGACAACCGGAAGTAGTAGTTTCTTAAAAAAGTTCTTCTAAATATTGAAGAATATAAGATTCTTCGTCTAACACATTTAATTTTTTTTTATTAAATCTTGTATAGCATTAGAGATATAGAAAATAGAAAAATTTGTTGCAATAAATCGCACAGTTCAAACTACACCAAGGAAACCAGTTGTCAAATTCAAATTTTTGTAATTGACAGATAAATGTCAGTATCAAAAATCAACAGTCTTACTGACATTACTGAAATCTTTTACTTGGAAATAAATTTAATATTCCTTATTGAATTATTAATTAAATATTTAAAATTGTAGGTAGGTAGGTATATTAATAGTAATAGTACATAAATATCCTTAAGAAATACCGCCAATCTCGTCAATGAATTGGAACTACATATTTTGAACATTTTAGAAGAGTAGGACAAGATTCCTTATAAAATGAAAGAATAAATAAATAAATAAATAAATAAATAAATAAATAATTAATTAAATAAATAAAAAAATAATTGTATTATCACGGCATATTACCCATTTCTGGGTGTGCCAAACTGCTTTGTCATAGATATCGGTAATGATGGTGGCATATTTTTACCGTGCGGGCGTGGTCATTGATATACAAATAACTAGAATTATTTGTGTCTATAAGAAATGTTAAATTCGATACTTATGTAACAAAATGGAAATGGCGAGAGGTATTGTGTTGGCCACAACATCAGCTTGTTAATATCAGATTTAATAATTGCTCGTTGTATCTTGAGATCAAAATCGACATTTTTCAGTCTAGTCCTGTATTTGTTTTTCGTATAGACTAGGACTAGAGAAAAAAAAATCTGTTGTGGCCAGCACAAGACCTCTCGCCATTTCTATATTAGGCTATATAAGTATTGTATTGCACTTCGCTTTCGAACCGTCGTTTTATAACAAAAAATTACAGAACTTTACTCAAATATTGTTTTTTATTGTATTTACCATGTCTTCTGCACACAAATAATTCTAATTATATCTATTTTTCATTGTATGAGGAAGTGTCTTAATGGCAGGGATTCTTCCAATTCATTAACCAGATTGGCGGTATTTCTGATGGATATATGCATTTTACCATAATTTTACCTGTAATTTCAAATATTTAATTAATAAAACAATAAGAAAGATTAAATATACTTCCCAGAAAAAGCTTACAGAATGTCACTAAAACTGTTGATATATGACAATGACATGTGTCATGTTATAAACATTGGAATTTGTCAACTGGTTTCCTTAGTACCTTGGCCTCCGCGATTACTTTACTCTATGAATTATAGTCTTTATCTCTAAATCTATACAAGATATGTAATTCTTGAATAATGTGGACAATTATACGATTGCTAAAATATAGTTTATTAATATTTATATTACAACTTAATTAAAACAATATTACCTAAAATATAGAATTGAATAAAAGTCCTTTTATTAGGCTTTGTATTATTTAGAATATATATCCTCTTCTCTGACATTCAAAACATATATTTGTTTAGACAAATTCAAAGTTACCATGTTAGCAACGACAGAACAAAACAAACTAAATAACAACATGAAAAAGGCGCTAAATTTTTAAATTTACACTTCCGGTGGTCGGAGACTCTTTTTTTCAGGTAAAAAAGAGTAAGGCAGCAATTTACAACTATGGAATAAATTTGCTTCTTTACGTTTTTTGTTACATTCTACTTCATAAATTGATTTAGAAATTCTTTTTTTTATCACAAATGGTCCTTTTCTAATTTCATCTAATTTATTTCTATTTATTTTATTACCATTTGATACATAAACTAAATCACCTTCTTTAAATTCATGATCTTTTCTATCTTGATCTATTCTTTTTTTATTTTTTTCAAAACTTCTTTCTGAATTTTCGAAAGCTTCTTTCCTGTCTTTTTCTAAATCACGTTCTCTTTCTAATGTAATTGGTATAATTTCAGATGTCTCTCCATATAATAAATAAGCAGGTGAAAATTTTGTTGTACTATGAACAGTGTTATTATATTCCTTAATACATAATTCAGCAATTTTTGCCCATGGACTATTATTATTATTGTTATTATCATTTAATTTACAACGTATTCTATTAACCAATGTTTGGTTTAAACGTTCATTCAATCCGTTTGATTGTGGGTTATCCACTGATGTAAAAATTAACTGAATTTTCTTTCTTTTTAAATATTCTTTAAATTTAGTGGAATTTAATGCACTATACTGATCTACCAACAACATTTCAATCTTATATTTTTCTACTATTGGATTAATTAATTTAATAAATTCATCTGCAATTTGTTTTCTCGATGTTAAAATCCACGCGTATCGACTAAAATGATCCACTAGCAAATGCATATATTTTTTTACAGATTTATTACCACCAAAACCACCAATCGTATCTATGGACATAATGTGAAATGGATACTGTGCTGGACCCAATTTTGATAACAACCCAAATGCTCTACATGATCTAGATTTATTTTTTATGCATATCTCACAATCTCTACAAAATTCATTTATCCTTTTATCCATATTCTTGAAATAGTAAAATGATCTTAATTTGTTAGCTATCTGACTACTGCCAATATGTCCATAATACTTATGTATTTTGTCTATTAAATGTAAACCAAATTCTTCTGATACATATATTCTTTTTCTGTTTCTTAACATTTTAAAACTAATGTCACCTTCTCTTTTAATCTTCTTTGAGTTCTCAATTTCTTCTTTAATAGATTTTTGATCTTTAATTATTTCTTCTAATTGAATCATATTTACTACCTTCAAACAATCATCTTCATTTTCAAAACTCTCTAGAACTGGATTTCTTGATAGTGAATCAGCTTCAATATTATCTTTACCTTCCTTATAAATTACTTTAAAATTGTATTGTGATAAATATAACATTAAATCACCTAATGCTTCGTCAGTTCTTGATTTAGATTTTAAATTCATAAGTGGTTTATGATCTGAAGTTACTATAAACTCTCTTCCTATCAAATAATGTTGCCAATATAAAATTGCCTCTTTTATTGCCAGACATTCTAAATACATTATTTCTTTTTTCATTTGGCCTGGTGTTAATTTCTTTGAAAAGTAAGCTACTGGATGTAGAACTCCATCCTCTTGAGTTTGTTTAAGAACTGCACCTAAACCTGAACGACTTGCATCTACTTCTATTACTATATCCTTATCTATATCATAAATAGCTAAAATTGGTGTTGAACATAGATACTGTTTAATTTCATTGAAACAATTTTCACATTTTTCAGTCCATATAAATTTTTCATTTTTCTTTAATAGATTGTGTAATGGTGCTAATCTTTGTGTACAATGATCTACGAATTTATGATAAAAATTAATCTTTCCCAACAATTGACGAACCATCTTCTTTGTTTTAGGACGAGTAAATTCTTTAATTGCAAGTAAATTATCTTTAAGTGGATAAACTTTACCATTTTCTATTACATGGCCTAAATATTTAACTGAATGTTTAGCAAAACCACATTTAACTAATTTTAGTTTAAATCCTTCTTTCCTAATTGCATCAAAAAGTAATCTAATGTGTTTTAAATGTTCATGAAATGATTTTGAGAAGATCAATATATCGTCTATATAATTTACACAAAATTTATCTAGATTATATCTCCTAATTATACTTGCCAAAACTCTTTGAAAAATAGCTGGAGAGTTTTTTAAACCAAATGGAAGTACTTTCCATTGCCAGTGACCTTTTTGAGTAATAAATGCTGTTTTCTTACGATCTTTCATTCTAATTGGTATAGACCAGAAAGCTGAATTGATATCTAATGCCGTAAACCAATTACAATCACCAACATTCACTACTAAATCGTCTATCCTGGGAAATGGTTGAGGTTCAGGTACTACTATCTTGTTTAAATCTCTAAAATCTACGCATAAACGAGTTCTTCTTCCATCTTCTTTTTTAAACGCTAATGTTACAGGAGAAGCAAATGGCGAATTAGATTCTTCTATTAAATCATTCTCCAACAATTTCGTAATTTGTGACTCTATTTCTTCTTGATCGGGGAATGAACATCTATATGGTTTCTTGGAAATGTATTTGTCTTCTTTTAGTTTAATTTGAGCTTCCGCTGCTCTAACTGAACCAACATCAAACTTATTTTTAGCGAAACATGATTCATATTCTTTTATTAATTCAATTATTTTCTTTCTTTTTTCTGTATCTAAATGATCTAAATTCATTTCAAAATTCTCATGTTCATAAATTTCGAGCATTTTTTTATTTTTAAATGTTTCTATTATTTTTTCTTTGGAATCATTCACAGCTTCTTTTAATTCCTCTTTTTTTTCTCTTATTTCATCTTCTTTTATATCATCTATATCTATTATTTTATCATTTACTTTCTGTTTAATTTTTAAATTTTCATCTTGTATCAATTTAAACTTTTTAATTGCATCCAAACCAAGTAATAGATCATAATTAAAATCACTATTTTTTACTACTATCAGATCTAATTTATCTTCTATTTTCCCAATTTTTAAATGTAGAGTAGCCCGGCTTTTACAAAAATTCACACCACTTATAGTTTTTAAAACACTTTTATTAGTATTTAATTTTGTTTTCAATAAATCTACAAGTTTCTCATTGATTAATGAACAGGTAGAACCATTATCATATATAGATTTAACTAATTTTCGTTTGTCTACAATTACCTTAATTTTAATTAATGAGCATGGCGTGGATTTTTCCGGGCATCTTAGTTTTTTGTATTCTTATCGTCTTGATTCATTTCAATCCTAAATATATCATTCTCAGTATCTTCACCTTTTTCAGTTAAATTTATTTGATTTCTGGTTAGTGTTGTTGTTTTCTTATTTCTACATACTTGTATTGGATGATAACGATTTTTATAACCTAGTTCTTCACATATTGGACATGGTTTCTTCTCTAATTCAACTGTTTTAACAAAAATTTTCTTATCAGGACAAGTTTTTTTCTTTTCTTCATATTTTCTTTCTTCTAATTTCTTTTTTAAAACATATGAATCATTAAATTTCTTTAACTCTTTCACTAACTCATCTATGGTATTAATTTTATCTCTTTCGAGCTTATCTTGTACTTCTAGTGGTAAATTATACACTATTTGGTAAATTCTAAATAATTCTGGTATATTTTTATCAGCTTCAAGTAATAAACGTTCTTTTTTAAGCACAAAATCAATCAATGAACCATACATATATTTATAATTAAATGCAGCACGAATAGATGACCAATTTTTCTTTCCATAAACTAATAAAAAGGATTTTTTCCAGCCCTCCCAGTCAGATAATGACAATTTAATTAAATTAGAACTGTACCATTCCTTTACATTTCCATCTATAAATAATTTTAAAGCTTCCACTTTTGTTGCACCATCTAATATTTTAAATCTATTACATTCTTTTTCAAACACATTAATCCAAGTTGAAGCATCTTGTTTACCATTAAAAATGTTTAATAAAAATTTCTGTTCTACTTCACATAAACTTAATTCATTTGCAGATGAAATACGATTTTCTAATTCTTTGATTCGTTTAATTAAAAAAATTTCATTGGTAGTTTTCGTTTCACCTAATACACTACTTATAGCACCAGATTCTTCTTCATATTCTTCTAGATAATGATCGTTAATACGAAAATTTTCATCTTCATCCAAATACTTTTGCTGTAATTCTGGTTTAAATGTTATACTTATTTTTCGAAAACCACCTAATTTTGTAATGGATTTCATACTACTTGTAATAGTTTTAATTGCTAATAATTCTTCATGAAAAGTTAAATCTTTTAATTCATCTGGTATTCCAAACCATACCAATTTATCAGCAGATAATGAAACTAATTCATATTTATTTTCACCTCTCTTAACGATATGTACATGTAATTTCTTTTGTGATGCCATTATTTTGACGTTTATTCAATTTGTAATTCTTGAATAATGTGGACAATTATACGATTGCTAAAATATAGTTTATTAATATTTATATTACAACTTAATTAAAACAATATTACCTAAAATATAGAATTGAATAAAAGTCCTTTTATTAGGCTTTGTATTATTTAGAATATATATCCTCTTCTCTGACATTCAAAACATATATTTGTTTAGACAAATTCAAAGTTACCATGTTAGCAACGACAGAACAAAACAAACTAAATAACAACATGAAAAAGGCGCTAAATTTTTAAATTTACAGATATAATAAAATTTTTAAGTGTATTAGATGGAGAATTGTATGTTCTTCAATATTTAATAAAAAAAACTCCCAAAAAATTATATTTAGAAGATTATTTCTAAGAAACTACTACTTCCGGTTGTTCAATTGTTACCAAAACCTTTTCAGCTCTTCCCAGGAATGTCAGATTGAGGAAACTGCAGTTACATATTTTTTAAGTCTTATAGTTTTTGAGAAATCGTGACTACAACATCCAGACATACATACACACATACATACATATATACATACACACACACACACACACATACACACATCCACACACACACACACACACACACACAGACATCATTTTAAAAATGTTATAATCGGATTATAGGGACCTTAAATCGTGCTTATTCAATAAAATCTGGATATGCGAATTTTAGCATGAATCCAATACCTCTCTTAGCGAGAGGTAAAAACAACGTTTTTTCACACAAATACCTAATGGGGTCATTTCAAAAAAAATAATTGTAGATTTTTTTTATAAAATCATGATGTCCATCTCATTTAATAAATATAGTAATAGAAAATAATTTGAAATATGCTACTTTTCATTCATAAATTTGCTAATAAACTTTCGCGGTTTTAAACACGAACTAAATTTGTGACGACACAAATTCATACTCACACAAAGATAATTCACTCTCACACACACACGCTTCACAACATGAAACAGTAACCTAACCTAAAAATGTGACAGATGACAGCAAATTATACAAGAGAGAAGATTATTATTACTTTCTATTTCTATAAAAGTACTAGTGCAGTATAAATTATGTAAATAAACCATTTATTTAAATAAATACCAAACCAAATAGTCATAGTTCTAAATTAAACCGGTAGAGCTCAACTGTCGTATCCGTGAATATGTGTCGTCAGCCGTTGAAATATTTGAAATTAAACGCAACTTTTAAAAAATCATATCTTTGATTCTAAAGACTTATAAGATGAAAAACATACACATACATGTTTAATTTGACCTATTTTTTCAAGAAAAAAATAAATCAGAAAATGTGAAATGACCCCATTACAAATGGGATCATTAGTTAATTTCAATCACTTCTTCGCCAGAGCAATAGTGCCAGCACGCATTTTAGAATTCTATCAAATGTTTTTGCAAATTTATTAAATAAATTGATCATAAACCAACCCAAAAATTATTTTTATATTCAATTATTTCATTCGATCCACTTTCCTGGATTTTGTGTGAATTTAGCACCATCGTCATCAGAATCCATGTTGTATTTACTCTTTCATTCACCCATGATGTCTGGATGGTCGAACGGAACCGGTTCGAGTGCGTGTGTGTGATGGTACAGGTATGCGCCCAGGGCCTACTAGGCGGAGCTGGTGTACCACATGTTGCTGGAATGTACTCGGTCTCTCTCCACATCCGTGCCGATGTCTTCATACCGCTGCGATCGGAAAAGGAGAGAAAGAGGAGACAGAGGACGGTTTACGATGACTGCGCTTCTTAATAAAATACGAGATCTTCAACTATATTTGAAGTAATGATAAAAAATTTGCACTAGTGTTTTAAACAGTTATTTATCTGTCATTTTTAATTTAAAATTAAAACAAATTTACTTTTGATTTATCCACTTTATTAATTGAGGAGCAGAAATTCAAAATGCAGTTTTGACCGAAAGTATAAAAATAAACTTACAGACTTGTTTTAAATCTATGTTATTCGAATAAAATAATGTCTTATTACAGTGTTATAGACCCTACAAAAGTGGAATCTCAAATGCAGAATTTAGAACGAAATGTGAATTTCAAAATTAAATTTTTCTTTTATATTTTTATGCACGGACGTATCATAATTTGACAATTATACACGAATTTCTTTGACATAAACGTCATTTTATAGCCCGCGGGTCTCATTATAGCCCACCGGGATGTAATGAAACGTCAAACCAAATTATAACCTACAATTTAAATAGGCAACATGAAAAGTTTTTATTACAAACTTAATTTTGTGATATTTATATGGAAAGCTCGGAGATACACAAAATAAAACTCAAATGACATAACTAATAAACAAACAATAAACTGCTGTTCTCCACTTTCATAGCAACACTAGATACTGTATGTACGAGAACAAATTCTTTTCGATACAATTTTTCTAACACTCATAATTTGAAAATTTTCGTCCGTGCATAAAGATTTGTATGTACCACGAGCGTAACTTGCTTTTATGGCCTTTGACTATTAACTATTATTAGGTATCAAATGTTTAAAATAGACGAAAAGAAAAATCTCTCCCGAGCGAATATTTGTTCAAAAATTAAACGATGTTTGAGTAAAAATCGAAATTTATTACAGAAACAAATAATTTGTGACGTTAAATAAAACTAACTAAAATGGAATTAGTAAGCTTTCTTTATATTAAATTAATTTTTTATATGCTCTAGTTTGATTTTTTAATACAGTAATAAAACAATTTAATTTTTACCTCCCGTTACCTTTGATATCGGAGGTACAGGGGTCGTGCTAAAAATCGTACATCGATATTTGGTGAATGATCACGTTTTAAGGTCCCTATAATCCGATTTTAACATTGTGTGTGTGTGTGTGTGTGTGTGTGTGTGTGTGTATTTGTACCTTATTCTTACATGGAAAGAAGCCGTTAGATTTCGATGTAAATTAGGTTACCGGAAATGGCACTTTATTTAAAGCTCAAAATAGTTAAAAAAAAAAATACGTTTACGTGTAATTATTTCGCAAATTATGTTATAAGAATTAAAGATTATTAAATTTTCTGTAGGTATGCATTCATACTTTTTCTACCGTGAGTTTCATTTTAAGTGGAACAGGCAAATACATTGCTGTCAGTCAAATGTCAAGTCGTAACCATGGCTATGACAAACCCAATGTTTCACGTTAAAAATACTCACGGTATATATGTTATTGATAAATATATAAAATAATCTATGTTTAGTTACACAGTTCAGATTTCAATTGTATTTAACTGACAGATAAATGTCACTGTCAAAAAATGTATCAATTCAAATTATTAACGGTATCGTTTTAAAAAGAAAATTGTAGTAGTAAATAAAGCAAAAGTATTTATTACTTTACCTAAATTAGTTTTGTGTACCGTCTTAATGATTCAAGTTTCTTTAAATTTTTATCTATTTTGTCAGACATATTGACTAGTAGTACGAGCTCGGTTTTAACTAAAACGCTGTCAAATTCAAATTTCAATATTTAATTTCATCCTTATGTTTAAAGAATGATTTTAAAAAAAATATTTGTTTGAATACAAACTATGTTCTGCTTAAAAATCATATTTTGATAAATTTGATATTATTTATTTATGTTATTAAATAATGAAATTTGACATTTCTTAAAACAGCGTTTTAGTTAAAACCGGGCTCGCACTACCAGCCATTCAGTATGCAATTTAAAAAATGCCAATAGCGAGTAAGGAAGGCTGATTTGTTTATCAATTAGTTCTATGTTACTGTAAGATCTACACGCTTCAGTAACAGAATAATTAGAGAAGCTGTAGAGATTTTTAAAACCAAATATAATTATACCAATCATTGTGACAGTTTAGAACTTAGTCGAGCATGGCTTCCTACATACTTCCAAGTTATATCCATTATATTAGCTGCTGTAGTGTTAATTATGTTTAATTCTAATTTATAGTCTATGACTGTGTTATTGTGTGGTATTATTATAGATTATAAACATCTTCCTGATTAAGCCTGATATAATAACTAAAACACATCATTGATTTTATGGAGTTCAAACGCTCCCATAATATCTCTGATTGAATAAGGTGGAAAAACTTGCCATGCGGGATCACAAACTTGGTGCAATTCCAAAATGGCAGCTCCCTTCAAATGGCTTCCGATTCGGAGCGATAATGCGATGTCGCTGTCATTGACTGTCACAAGAGATACGACCCATCCCAAAGGATTTCGTCTCCGTTATGAGAAGTTCACAGAACGAATGGATGATGCTGTGAGTCATATGCTGAGCTGGGTTATGTTATTGGCTCGTACTTTAAAGTCATTTACATTTTATTTGATTTTTGAGAAGTCTAATATAGGTTTTATTGAAAGTTTATGCCATGACGGAATGAGTCATAGTTTTGAGAAATATATTGGCAATATTGCACATCCTTTACTCTTCAAATATATTAAATATACTACATTAAAGTTAAATCCAATTTTATATACTTAAATAGTCTGCCTAACGTTACTACATCAAATATACTGATCTTTTCTTTATGAAAAATTCTTTTAAATCCTTTCGGATTATGGGGAACAATTGAATATACTTATTCCTTTTCCATTTTACTTATTTTTAATGGTACAATAAAATACAGTCCCTTTGAAGGATGTACTGTGCTATTTTATGTTCTGACGAGGAGCTATTCGCATTCCAAAATTTTGATATGATCCAACAGCTGATTCTAGTGTCAATTCATGCACTTATACCTCAGCCATTAATTCTTAACTCCCAAGAAGTAGAACATTTATTTATGATAAATATAATATGGCTAAATTTGTTAAGTTTATTGATCGTTAGTATGAACAAGTGACTAAGGGTCAGTTTTACAATCAATCTCCGATTAGAATTTTAACTGTAAATTAAATAAACAATATTGAATCGGATTATTGACAGCAATGATCAATTTGTCATTTGACTGTTCATTTCGTTTCAATTTTGTTTATTTAATTAACAGTTAATTTTTTTTCCAGGAATTGTAAAATTGGCCCTGTGGGTGATTAGCGATCATTTGATTGTCATTGATTTATCTCTGTCAGTCGTTCATGGAGTATTTTGGAGACAAATATTTCAAATATGTGCTAATCAAATGTTCGCCGTAATCAGTGTTCATACTAGCGGTCTTTGTTTTCTTTTTCTTTTGTTAGTATTCATTGATTGATTTTTGTTTGCAACTTTTTTAAACATAATATAAATAATAAGTTTATATTGAATTTATATAATAATAAAAAATGTATGCAACACTACTATTCTAAAAATTATAATTCTTTTGTATACCTCTTCTTTATATCCATATGAAGAGCTGATTGGTAAACCGGAAGTTCCCTTATTTGATGTTCTTAAAGTTTTTCTTGAAAAAACGCAATTAAATATCATGTTTTGACATTTTATGTAATTATTAATATGAGAGACTACCTTATTGTCTATAAGATTTGATTATACATTTTCCTTCATATTCAATAGATATATAGTTAATGAATTATAGATATTAACTTCCCTAAATCAGGCAGCTTTACTATAATCATGGAAACAACTGATATATTCAAATAATTCTCAGTGATAGTCAAGTGCAGTTTACATGGTGTTATAATTTTATTGGATTTATAGAATGTTTCCAAGGAACCTTCGGGTTGAAATTTGTAGAAAATAATAGGTATATGTTCGTGTTCAATTTTACTGGATATATAGAATCTTTTCCAAGGAACTGTTGGTATGGGATTTGTACAAAATACATATAATTGACGGAAGGTACCGTGCTGGCCACATCAGATTTTTTACTTTTACTTATAGAAGAAGACTGCATTTTATTCTGTTCCAATCATGTACTCGTCATATTTGAATCGTATAATAAAATTCTTGTCCTCTTGCTGGTTACGCCGTTCTGGTAAGAATTCGTGGTCGTTCTCGTTGGGGTTAAGGCCAAGAGAACCCCTCCCCCTTCTCTTGTACGTGTCGGCGGACGTATTGCGAATAGTTTGTCACCATTTGGGGATCCGGCACGTGATATACTCCTACGGACGATGCGCAATAAAGCTTTGTCTATAAAGGCCAATATTTCTAAAAATCCCATACTTTAGAAAGTCGTAAAACGCCGTATAGATGCCGTGTCTCGCCCCAGGCATTTTATATCGATATTTTAAATTAGATTTAGATCGGGGCGACGCGAACTGCATGCTGAACACTTTTAGATTGCCCGTAAGTCATTTAATACTCGTCATATTGACCAAGACTGCCGCCCTTACTACGTTTTTATTATAGTAAAATAGAAAAAAATTGAAGACAAAGCAATTTTTTGTATAATTGAACAACCAAATGCATTTTTACTGACATTTTTGGGTCCCCTATCCTTCAGTTAAGGTCTATTTTAAATTTTTATTAACTAGTTCACTCATAAATTCATAAACCAATCCAAAATCAGGATTCTACCTAGTTACCAAGTTCTAGTTTCACAAAACACCGCCACAAAAAAAAAAATGCATCCTGTGAACTAATAAGATGCTATATTTTTACGTGAGTTTTAATAATCGAATTATTTTGACCCGGGTTCGATCCCGGCCAGTGCAGACTTAATCGCACAAAAGTGATCCCTGTGGTGCACTCTCCACACCAGCTATAAGTGCCCGTGAAGTGACGCCTGGTAAGCGCCCACACGCTAAAATATATCGTTATCATTACCGATGTCTACATGTGTTGTAGATACTGGCACACCCAGTAATGGGTAATATGCCGTGATGATTTATTTATTTATTATTTTGACGTTTTAAGAGTTTTTAGGAACATATTGTTTATATACATGTCAAAGTTGGATTTTGTTCATTTATTTTTATTTTTATTTTGGAAATAGTTATCCGAATACTTGTATACCATTCGTGGTTAAATTTTATTCTTGCAAAATTTTCCGATTGCCTTACTCGAGCCTGTTGCTAATAATTTATCTCGGGACATCCGAATATAGGAAATTCAATCTTAAAATTTTGATTTGGCGATATCTCTTTACCTATTAATTTTATAATAAAAGTAGATCAATAATTGTTTCTTATGGTCGAGTTAGAAGCAAAAGAAAATACGCGATTTGAAGTAATTATCAGAGTGCCACGGAAAATAAAACAATAATTTATGTTTCTTGTTTCTGACATATCTGACAGATTTCTTTTTATTTTATTCATTGTTTTTTCTTCTAGATTGTCTTCCTATTTTTTCTAATAATAATAAAATAATAAGAAATGTCAAATCTGCCAAATGTCACAAACAAGAAACATGTTTTCTTTTTCATGGCACTCTGATAATTGTCGTAAATAGTGTATTTTCTTTTGCCTTTATCTCGTACATAAGAAATAATTAGCAACAAACAATCGATGCAGTTTTTCATTCTGAACATTTTTCTTTATTATACTTTTATTCTAAAATTAATAGGTAAAGATATATATCGCCAAATTAAAATTTGAACACCCGGTATATGAAAATACTGAATTGGCAATAGTATATTTCCGTGCTCCGTGATAAATAGGTTATATACATGTATGCGTTCCTGGTTTTATCTTTAACTATATCAGTACATTGTTTCGTAATTCCGTATTGTATGTATTCATATAGGAACAAAGCAAGTGTCCGAATTCTATATTAGGAGATACTTATTAAGATATCATATATGAATAGCAAAACCTTGCAGACATCGAGTTTCCTGTCACTGTCACCTGTCTCTAAATCAAAAGTTCCTTCAAATGTCACCAATTCAGACATCTCTAGATTCTAGAATTTGTTTTGCATTTCTTAGCAGCAAAAAAATTGCAAATTGAAATACATCACAAAGTTAAAAATATTAGAATTTTAGGTATTTCGGTAAATTCTTTCTTATTTATTTTCAATTTCAGAAAAAGTAATTTTGCTTTTCGCAAAAATTAAATTAAATTTTAGAAAAAGGTATATTAAAATATTAATTTACTTTTTCTGAAATTGAATTTACATTTTCCGAAATTGAAATTACTTTTTCTGAAATTGAATTTACTTTTTCCGAAATTGAATTACTTTTTCTTAAATTGAAACTACTTTTTCTGAAATTGAATTTATATCTTAGGAAATTAAATTTACTTTTTCTGAAATTGTAGTTCTTTTTATAAAACTGAAGTTGAAAAGGTATGTCATCACAAACATCAAAAAGGTTCAAGATTTGGTTGTAATAAAATGAATGATAAAAGTTTCAATGATTGCAGAAATGATGTGGGGATGTGAGAATAATCCAAATAAAATATTTCTTCTTATCTAGATAAATTATTTAAATATTTATTTGTTTCTATACTGCTTTACTCCGTGGTTAATATTTTGTGTTATTTAATTTGCTAAACGTCTCTATTTTATCTTGTGGAATTTTACTCAGTACGGCCCTTCTTCTGAGCCCCTTCGCCACCGTCTTGCTACTTTTCCGTCCGATCACGTCCTGTATATTCTTCTCTTTTTCTCTCCCCTGTATTTCGTCACGTTCTTCTCTCTCCGTTCCGTTGCTGCTCGTCCACGGGGCGAGAAATTGCTCAATAGCGCGATTCCGCCATATACAATCATACTGAATCGTCCTGTTTTATTTTATTTTCCTACCATGCGATTCTTTCACCTCAACACGAGAATTTCGACTTGAAAAGTTCGTTCAAATAGAATTTTTATCAAACTATATACTCAGATTATTTTTAGATAAAATAAATATGTTATGTATTGCGATCGGTGTAATTTTAACGACCTAATGAGAGAACTTAAATATTGATAGAAGCTTACAGAACTTATATTACATAAATAAAACAATATTTGAATAAAGTTCTGTATTTTTTTTTTTTTTTTATAATATAATGAAGGCAGCCGAGTTCACTATTTGCATATCTGCCTTGTGGCGTTCAAGATTATTCGTGGTAACATAAAATTCAAACATTTAGAAATAATTAATTAATAGTTAAGTTCTTGCCTGTCATACAGAACAACTTTTTTGTTGATTTATAAAATCTCCTTGGCAACGGTAAATCAAGATGCTGTGATTTTGTAGGAATATTTGATTCTTAATTGTAGGCGACTTTGTTACACAGTTTATATTTCAAATGAATGTAACTGACAGTAAATGTCACTGTCAAAAAACTAATCACTTCAAATTAATAATAGTGACATTTTAAAAAGAAAATAGTAAATAAAGCAATAGTTTTCTGCAATGGAACAGTTTGCAGCGTTAGCAAATACGTAAGTATGTATTTAAATTAATAAAAATTCAATAGCGGGAGGTTTTGTGTTGACCACATCAGATTTTTTCTTATTTGTTCGCAGTAAATAATAAAATAATACTTTTTTATTCTTTTTTCAGGATCGCAAAAAGAATATTGTACCCAACATGACCTGAAAGTGTCTATACTGGGCTCACAAACTTCCAAAGCTCGCCTACGGTTCGCTCTGTAAATTACTATTGCGTAACAAGACCTGAAAGTGATACTTTACTGGGTGAGCAAGCATATTCCAGAGCGAGCCATAAGCGAGCTTTGGAAGCTTGTGAGCCCAGTATAGACACTTTCAGGTCATGTTGGGTACAATATTTTTTTTGCGATCCTGAAAAAAAAATAAAAAAGTATTATTTTATTTTTTACTGCGAGCAAATAAGAAATAAATAAACAACTGATCTCCATGGAAACATTTAGCTTTACCGGTCTCGGGATCGGTAAAGTACTTCCGATCCCTTATAGACAACTTTCCGAGCTAGCTCAGCAAAGAAGGACTTTCCGGTCTAAATAGTGATCAGAAAGAGCTCATTTTCTGGGCGATCGCGAAAAAAGACAACTTACTACTGTAAATCCTATCGGTAAACATTAAAAAAAAATCGATCGTGTAAAAAAGTTCTTTTTTAGCTTTAACTGATTTGCTGGTCTGACTTTCGTCTCGTCCAAAAAGATCACTTTTACAACCGTGAAACACAAATAGCTACTTTTTATTTTTGAAAGAATTTGCCGGAAAATTAGTACAACTGCAATCTTTTGCTATTGCCCAGCAATTTAATATAACACATCCTCTGCCTACACGAAGTATATTAGTAGGGCCGCACCCTAGTGGCAAGCGTGCGAATTCTTCACGTCTGGAAGACCAAGACAGCTCCAGCTCCAACCCTCAGCCCTTGGTACGTGCTGCCAGTGAGGGTGAAATTTCATCCGCACCGCAAGGGATGCACGAAGTTTCACGTTGTTGAGAAACTACAGGGGGGGACTTACCGCATTCGGAGTTGGCCACAGGATGGAATAACTTATTTGTACAAGAAGCAGTTTGTAGTGAGAAATACAAATAAGAACTAAAAGTAAAAAGTTATCGCAGTATTGGACATAAATAATTTTAGAAATAAATTACAGGATTAGTGTTTCATAGAAACAAGTTTATTCTACGTTAAAATAACATATTGAATTTATAAAATATATTTAATTTGTATAATTTTTTTTGTCTGGACAATAAAAATAGCAAAGATATGAAAATTAGGATTTCTTATTAGTACTATAACCATCAGAATTTATTACTTCTCTGCATCATTTCAGCAAGAATTCTAGTATTTTTAATATTACATCCTTATTAACTTTCCCTCCAAGAACTTCAAGACACTGAGTAAAACTTTTTTCTTGTATGACTTTGATCTCTAATTTTTCAATTTAATTTTCCCAGAGATTTTCTTTTGGATTTAAGGTAGTAGGTAGTTCATCCGTGACATCCCTAATAAAGTGAATAATTATATTTCAACTCATTAAAAAGTTGTATTGTTTAAAAATTGATAAAATAATTTTTATCTTCATTTGATGAAAACCAAATGTGTAAAATATCAACAATAGTAAACCTTTCTTCACAAAATATAAACATAATGTTTATAAATATGTCAAAATTATTTAAATTTTTTTAGGTTAAAGTCACAATATTTATATCGTACTTGATAATTTGATTATAAATATAAAAATAAGTATTATTATTATAAGTATTTATTATTGTTGATATTTTAATTTATATCTTCACGTAACTCTACTTAATTTACCAAATATATAGTTTACCTTTTTTAATTTATTTTTTATTATTAGTTCTGTGTATGACTTCAGTAGATACTTTCGAAATGAAAAATCCAGCCGAGAAATAAGGCAACATTACTTTTTATATAAAAAGGTTTAATTTTCTACGATTTCATGTTACACAATTTTTTCTAATATAATTTACCATATTTCGAGTGAAATAAATTAATAATTAACACTTTATTGTGCATACACATTATGGTGTCCAAAAAATATATATATTTTGAAACTGTAACTTTTACTTGCAATTTCTCTACAATGATAGTAGTGTCTCATAGTTTTTATGTTTTTCATAAATATCTCAAACATCAAAGAATATCATATTCGTTTTTCAAACATGTGTTGATATGTTTTCATATTAATATACTCTTATCAGTTGTGAAACTACTGCTAACCTCAATATACGCAATGTATTCCAGTGTCAACTATAAATTCAATTATCTTCGTTATTTCAATGGTTACCTATGATATCTAATTTACATCCAAATTCTTCGACTTGTAATGAATATTATATATTTATTTGAGTCACATTTTGAATTGTGGCCATCAATGGATGAATTACCTTAAGTCTAGCGACTGCAATGGCCATTTCATTACATTAACTTTATTGGCGTCGTTCGGGTTCGGGATCGCACCCGGTTCCCCAGTTTTAAATAGGCTTTTGTATTTTCTGAAATTTCAAATTTTTTATGTGGTTTAAAACGTTTTTTTCTTTTCATTTTGTAATTTTGAAAATATCTTTTCCCTTTCTTTTTCTCTTTTTTTATTATGAAAATTAATTTGTTTAATAGGAGTCTTTATTTCTTGGGAATATTCGTTCTCATAAGATTTACCGAAAAGTATTTCATTGGGAGTAAATTTTGTTATAGAATTTTTACTGTTGTTATATGCGACATGGGTTTTTCTCAATAATTCAAAAAGATTTTTATTTGGTTCATTTTTATATAAAATTCTTAAATGTTCCATGAGCGTAGAATGAAGGCGTCCAATTGCGTTTGATTTGGGATTTGCCAAATATTTCGAATTTTAAATGGCACAAAAATGACCCTTGTCGTGCACTCTCCATGCCAGCAATGAGTGCCCGTGAGGTGATGCGTGGTAAGCGCTCGCACGGGTCAAATATGTCATAATCATTACTGATATCTGCGATAAAGCAGATTGACACACTCAGAAATGGGTAATATGCCGTGATGATATATTTATTTATTTAACTTTATTGGCTTTGAAACCATTTTTAAGTGTCGAAGTATGCTTTGGACCATTATATTGCTGCAAAATATCTTTCAGAGGCATTCACAGATCTTCACTGATCCTCCACCATACATCACCATACATCATCACTTCTAAATTTTTTTAAATCAATTTTATAAATTCAATATATTCGTACGTTATTTTAACGTAGAATAAACGTTTGTCAAGGGAACGTTATTAATACTGTAAATTCCTCTTAATACTTGAGAGTAATTGACAATTTTTAAAAGATTTTATCATTATGGCTAATAACTGTAGGTATATAGTTCGTTCGTACAGTGTCTATTTCGAGAAATACCCCTGGATCCTTTTATATCATATCCAAAAAATGGGTGAGTTTCGTTGATTGGAGCAGAGTTAGTCGCCATACAAGCCTCCTTCGTCTTTGTCCTACTCCACCCTACGCAAGGGTGCGGCAGCTTCTTTGTCGGTGCGATATGCGTTCCCGATGCTCGTCCTTTCTATTGTGACACGGACAACTTATGAGGTCATGGCAGGTAATAAAATTACCTGGAGACATCGGCTCTTTTCTTTTCTAAATTAATCTTCTAATTTGTAGCTCCGCCCTTCCAAAAGTGAAAAGACCCAGAGATATATGTGTTTATAACAAACTAACAACTCTAAGTAGGTAAGCCCGAATTTTGTGAACTTCTACGCAGCTAATTCCTCTTCATTATAATCAATTATTTCACGCACATTACACAACCGAAACGCAGGTTTAGGGATTTAAGTTTCGGGGTTGGTTTCATTATCATTTTCCTGCTTTGAGTGTTGTCTAAATATTATACCCCAGGAGGCTTAACCAAATTCTCTAATGGGTCTCTAATTCTAGTTTCTGGCGAATGAAAGTTAATGTGTAATGCCCAATTGCACCAACATGAAATTAATTTTAATCACGTTTAATCTACGTTTAAACAAAAAAATGCAAATCGAAATTTTGACTTCAATCGATGCAATATTGTCAATTTAAACTATGATTAATATTTAAGATACGTTGGTGCAATCGGCCATAAATATTATATTTGTACATAAAGACGTTATATAAGACAAGCGTAATGCGGAGACACGTTACTTATAATAATCATTTCTTTGATTGAAGTGTTAGAAAAATACAATTTTGGTTGCATCTACAGTAATGCTTCTCTAATCCAGATCAATTGAAAATTGACTCATTCCGGATTAATGAAAAATCCGGATTTTTATTTAAATTCTTACAGCAATGCTATACCAATATACAAACGACCAAGAGAAGTTCGTATCGATGATGCAAGATATTTCCTGTTTGTTTCCGATTTATTCTGTTGTCGTTTTTGAAAGCAAACTAATGTGTGTGTGGTCCTTATGAATTTTTGTTCGATGTTGTCAAAGCTGAATAAGAACGAATGTATTTTGTGTATATGAAATATAATAATTTGTAAGATTTTACCTGTAAGTGTATAATGTTTATGTTATATTACTTCCTTGTATAAAATATAGTTTTATTGTTATTTTAGAAATATATGCTTCAAGTAAAAATTGATGCCAAATAATTCGATTTTTAAATGGCACAAAAGTGACCCCTGTGTGCACACTCTTCACGCCAGCAATGAGTGCCCGTGAGGTGACGCCTGGTAAGCGCCCGCACGGTAATATGTTATCATCATTGCCGATATCTGCGATAAAGCAGATTGTGGCACACTCAGAAATGGGTAATATACCCTGATAATATATTTATTTAAGTAAAAATTAGCTCTTTGTATAAGCGAGATATGTAAATTTAAAAATCTGATGTGGCCAACACAAAAACTCCCGCTATTTAATTTTTATTAATTTAAATACATACGTATTTACTAACGCTGTACCCTGTTCCATTGCAGAAAACTATTGCTTTATTTTCTATATTCTTTTTAAAATGTCACTATTATTAATTTGAAGTGATTAGATTTTCGACAGTGACATTTAATTTACTGTCAGTTACATTCATTTGAAATATGAACTGTGTAACAAAGGAATTGTGTTTATTTTAGGCTTCGCGACTAATAAAACGATTATTTTTAAATTTATTTGTAAAAAAAAGTATTAATGTATTCCTGTAGAAAATTCAATAATCTTTAATTTTCATAAGACATAAAATGCGAAAAATGCCATTAAATGGTATTTTTTAATGAAAAACCATTATGAGCTTCAGGTAAAGTGCCATTTCCGTTTATCCGATTTACACCAAAATCTAATGGCTTCTTTTCATATTAGAATAGGGTATAAATAATACAAGGTTTCAGAATTTTCTGAATGATAGTATTTGAGTTAGAGGGAAGACAAAATCCATACACATACACACACGCACATACATACACACATACACACATACCGACATCATCGTGAAAATGTGAAAATTGGATTCTAGGGACCTTAAAACGTGGTCATTTACTAAAATCTCGATATGTGATTTTTAGCACGATCCCTATACCTCCCTTACCAAGGGTAGCGGGAGGTAAAAATTATGTCTTAGTTTCTGTATAATTAAGTTTGCTATGGATTAGGACAAAAATAACAAAAAATAATTGTAATGTCAAATACGTGCAATATATTTAGTTATTAAAAAATTATGTAAAATTTAGTTATTTAAACAATATGTATAGTTAATAGGCGTACAAGGAAGTTATGTGGTGTCCACATCAGATTTTTTATTAATATGTGCGAGTACTGTTGTGTTTTGGATCGAAACATCAGTTTTGTAAGAGAATAAACGCAGAATGACCGAGATTTCAAGTAATTGTTAACACCTGATAAATATGCAATTGCTTGTATTTTAGCGCTTTAGAAATTGATGACGCTTAAGTGAGAAGAACCGGTATCTATCGCTGATGATATTTAAACAAATGTTGTCTATCGACATCTCAAGACGGTTTTCAAAAATATCAACTCACATATTTATTTGGTTTCAAAGTGTGATAAACAAATTTGTTACCAATATTATTAGCAATGAGTGTACGTGATGTGATACCTGGTAAACGTTTGCTTATTTTGTGGGATTATTGTTGAGGTTTAGTGATTTGGTTGGCTGGACAATGGCGCAATGAGAGGCAGGTCTTTGCGTTGAAATCGGCCATAACTCAGCAATAACTACAGCAATAATTGAGAGTTTAAGATTGCAAGTTTGATTTGCTCTATTCAAGTCTATCGTTTATGAAGTCTCCGCAGGTAGAATCTCAAGTGCACGCGGCCCCTTTGCAGTTACGGTGGATAAGCACGACAAGCCAACAAGTCCACAGTGCACCAACCAATAATATCCTGTAAGCTGTTCGCAAGTTAGGTTAACTCTGCTTTATAAATAGACACAATCGTTAAAATAATTGCATTGTAATTTACACACGGTGCAAACGGAGCAACTTGACGAAGAGATAATATTCCTCATTGTTTCTTCTTCTGCGAGTGCGAGTACAAGTGGTGATGGTAAGCAGGAGGCCAATAGGCAACCGGTTCTATATATGGCCGCCGGTTCGGACATTTTCTTCACTAATGAGATGGAATTGGACGGACAAGCGTTTGCTGTTTAGACATTTTTCTCGGCTCGATGAAACAAAAACCGAACGGAAACAAAAACACCAACAAATGGGAAAAAACAACACACAACATCAAGCATTTTAACAATTGATTAGGCGCACTCAATATTTGGACCACACGGCTATAAAACGATGAAATTATAATGAGGATGATTTAATAAGTTCACATCGAAATGATGATGTAAATAAATAAATATATCATCACGGCATATTACCCAATATTGAGTGTGCCAGTATCTACAACACTTGTATACATCGGTAATGATAACGATATATTTTTACCGTGTGGCGCTTATCAGGCGTCACTTCATTGGCACTCATAGCTGGTGTGGAAAGTACAATACAGGGATCACTTTTGTGCGATTAATAGTCTGCACTGGCCGGTATCGAACCCGGGTCAGCAGATTGGCAACCAGACACTATACGCACACGGCCACACGACCCCAAATGGTGATGTGGTTTTTGAATTTATTAAATCCAAAAGTTCTCCTTATTTTAGGATCCAACTTCATAAGAAAATTAAATTTTTGGGTCTTTAATATTTTTTAAGAAAAATGTTAATATACTGTTTTTGGAAAGATCCGCATAACGCCTACAGTTAGATTCAAATAGGCGAACAAAATAGTACGGGGGTCACGCTAGAATTATCTAGACAAAGACGTACCGGTTGGCACTCGAAATTCGTTACATAGGCATTTTACAATGGAAATTAGAATATTTAGAATAGGTATTTGTTAAAAATTAATAAAGAGGAATAAAAAAAATTACAAAATCTGATGTGGCCAGCACATTACCTACCGTCTATTCTATGTATTTGGTACAAACCCAAACCAGCAGTTCTTTGTTTCTTTGGAAAAGATTCTATATCCAGTAACGTATCGCGAACATATACTATTTTCTACAAATTTCATACCGAAAGTTCGTTGGAAAAGATTCTAAACCCAATAAAATTATAACACGAATACACACCGACATCTGTCAGTTAGAATTGTTTGAATATATCTGTTATTTCTATGATTATAGCAAAGTTAATCACTTTATAATTCTTTAACTCTATATTTATCGAATATGAAGGAAAATGTATAATCAAGCCGTATAGAAAATAAGATATTCTTTTATATTGATAATCACATAAAATGTCAAAAATGGCATTTATCTCTTATCTATTTCTAAATCTATAGAATATATAATAAATATGTTAAACGTATGGGATCTTTGTAATAACAAATTTCCAAAAAATAATATTTAGAAGATTTTTTTTAAGAAACTACTCCTTTCGGTTGTCCAATTGTTACCAAAACCTTTTCAGGTTTTCCCATTAATGTCAATTTTAAGAATACGTAATTAAATTGGTCTTTAGTGTTATAGAATTGAGAAACCGTGCTCTCAACATCCAGACACACACACATCCCCACACACACACACTCACACACACATCATCGTAAAAATGTTAAGATCGAATTCTAGTGACCTTAAAACGTGCTTATTCACTAAAATCTAGATTTGCGATTTTTTGCATGAGTCTAATACTTCTCTTAGCAAGAGGTAAAAATAGTGACACGCACAGAATTAGGCAATAAACTAACGTATTTATGTTTACTTACTTTATAATAACCTCACGAATTATGTATTCCCAAAGGGTGGAGTAGCTACGTCGTCGCCTGTCCGTCGCCGTCGACTTCTCCAATCAACAAAACTGTTTCATATTTTTTGGGCGCGGTATAAAAAGCTCTGTGATTCCCGATGCAGCCGGGATAATGAACAGAACAGTGAACAGAACAAGGCGATAACATAGCTGCCGCAGAACAAACGCGACCGCGACGAGAAAAAGCCGCCATTGTCTCGCTCGGAGCTTCTTATCCACGGTGTTGATTTTAATGAAGTGAATGTTTCATAAAGATGATTTCTCGAGAACAGGACACACAACAAAAACGCAAGCCAAACGCTTTTTACAACAAGGACTTTGTCTCTAATTGAATTGCGCTTAATTAAATTATTTCTTAGTTCTCACATTAAATTGCAATTACTACCAAATAAGAACATACTAGCTTTACCTAGCATACAACAAAAAGCAAATACTTCATACATATTAAATCAAATTTAAAACTATTTTCATAGCATTCTACTTGGAATACTTACACATTATTTCTTAATGATCTATTTGAACAGGATATTAGAAATTGGTTATTATTTTATAATTAAAGTAATATGATGTCACCACAGCTTTTTATAAATTATTGTGTGCTGATCTACTTTTATACGTAAATTTCTGGTCTGACAATATAGCGTTTACCAGACGGCATTTTAGGTGTTTTCGACATCTTTTAAGGTCCCTAGAATCTGAATATAACATTTTTAAAATGATGTCTGTGTGTGTATGTGGATGTGTATGTGTGTATGTCTGGATGTTGTAGACACGGTTCCTCAAAAACTATAAGACTTAAAAAATATTTAACTGCAGTTTCCTCAATCTGGCATTCCTGGGAAAAGCTGAAAAGGTTTTGGTAACAATTGAACAACCGGAAGTAGTAGTTTCTTAGAAAAATTCTTCTAAGTATAATTTTTGAGAGTTTTTTTTTTTTTTTATTAAATATTGAAGAACATAAAATTGTCCATCTAATACACTTAAAATTTTTATTATATCTTTTATAGATTTAGAGATAAAGACACTATAATTTGTAGAGTAATCTAATCGCAGAGGCTAAGGCACTAAGGAAACCAGTTGACAAATTCCAATGTTTATAACATAGTTTGTAAATGACACATGTCAGTGTCAAAAAGAAACAGTTTTAGTGACATTCTGATAGCTTTTTCTGGGAAGCATATTTAATCTTTCTTATTGTTTTATTAATTAAATATTTGAAATGCATATATCCACAGAAATACCGCCAATCTGGTTAATGATTAGAAGAATCTCTGACATTTAGAAACTTCCTCATACAATGAAAAATAGAAATAATTAGAATTATATGTGTGCAGAAGACATGTTAAATTCAATAAAAAAAACAATATTTGGATTAAGTTCTGTAATATTTTGTTATAAAATGATGGTTCGAAAGGGAAGTGCAATACAATACTTATATAGCCTAATATGAAAATGGCGAGAGGTCTTGTGCTGGACACAACAAATTTTTAATGTAGTCTTTGCGCTTCTCTCTGGCCTTTCACATTATTTTTCATTTCACCAATTTTTACCTCTCGCTGAGAGTGATATTGGATTAATGTTAAAATTCGCATATCCAGATTTTAGTGAGCATGTTTTAAGGACACTAGAATCTGATGTTAATATTTTACAATGATGTCTGTTTGTGTGTGTGTGTGTGTGTGTGTGTGTGTGTGTGTGTGTGTATGTATGTGAATGTCTGTATGTTGGAAGGACGGCTCAATTTAACTTAATATGGCATTATGACAATTGGACAACCAGTAGTTTCTTTAAAAAAATCTTCTCAGCATTATTTTTTGAATATTTATGTTATTACAAATATTATTAAGATGGAAACATTTATATTATATCTTCTATACATTTAGAAACAGATTCATACATATATAAAATAATCCATTGTAATAAATCTCACAGCCTAAACAACTCAATGGAAACCAGTTGAAAAATAAAAATGTTTGTTGACAGAAAAATGGCAGTGATAAAAATCCAGATACAGTACTTAAGGCTTTTTCTGGGACGTACATTTAATATTTTTTATTTTATTATTAATTAAATATTTAAAATTATACATACATATATTACATATACCCATCAGAAATAACGTCAATCTATTCAATGAATTAGAAGAATATCGGACATTTAGAAGAGTAGGAAAACACTTATTTATAGAATGAATTAAAAAATAAATGAATAATAAATGTAATTAGATTTATTTGTGTGTCACGACAAAATTATTTCTAGTGTAATAAAGAATTCTTAAGGGTAGGTACATATTTTATTGATTTTAGATTTTATGCATTTTCTAATTTCAATGAATGTTTATTTATTTTTACCCCTTGATTACTTTTGTGTATTGAAACAAATCATCCATTTGGTAATCGAATATCGATCAAACATTGCTCCATCCCAGAAAAAAGTACCTAATATATCTATTGTATGCGTGTGAACTTACGAGCAGTCCTGTAGCTCATAAACCGCGCGACAGTCATCGACCAGTTATGAACTGCCAATTACAGTCCATAACTATCGGCCTCCGGCGGCGTCGGTGGCGTCCACGTTGGCGTCGGTGTGTAGCAAGCGTCCTGCTGCCCGGCACAATGCGTGACCGACGCCCCATACCACTATGCCGAATCGAATTTGTCACCGGTGGGATGTTTATAGCCTGATCGAATAGTGGATAGATGGGACTAGCACAGATATCGATGGGATATTATATGGGATTCCTATGTTTACGGTATTGCTTGCAACCAAAAACTTATCGACTAATAATAATTTTTACTGGGATCGTGATCGTATCAATTAACAGTTGTTGCCTATAGAGCATTTCTATTTTTAATATAGTATTTAATTTATTCTCTCTAACTACCAAGTGTGCTAATAAGGGCGATTTATAATCCAGACATTTTAACGCAATAGATGAAATAACAACTTTTATTCACAATCATTAGGGAGTTATTGCAACTTATAAGATGAAAGAACGTAAACGTTAACCTTGAGTAGAAAACCCTTAATTTTAGAAATAAAGGACGTTCAATTTCAATGATTACCGCATTTAATTAGTGTATTCACGCTAACGTTAACGCTAAAAGCAACACAAACGAGGTTACATCCACATTTTTCACCGAAACATAACCTCAAAAGATACAGTAAGTTTGACGTTAAACGCTCGCTATTCCATATTCCATTGCACATAACGTGTCTCCTTATTCATATAACGTGAACCTTATTAGTACGCAGGCGCACTCGGGCTGTCACATGACTTTAAAGTGCATGTTATTTTTGCGTTGAAGCTGCAGTAACTCTCTATTATTGTAATATACCGATTCCTAACTTTTTGAGGTTGGAAAATACGATATTCCTAACTTTAATGATAATCTTTTGGGTTGGAAACAGTGGCGTATTAAGGTATCTTGGCGCCAGAAACCCTTGAATTTTAAGTTATAAACTATCAAAATTAGAGTAGAATTCGCTAATCCTAAAATGAGGATTAGCTTAAACCTTTTTGTGAATCGGGCTGTTAATGACAAAAATATAATTAAATTGACATTTTTCTTGTTTTGGCACTGGCAAAAATATTGGGTGTTGTCAAAATGAATTTCATTTAAAAGAGTTTTTTCAATGCACATAATAACCAAAGCGTTTAATTTTGCGGTGATACTGTAAACCTGCAGTAATCCTTTACTTTCTTCATAAAATTACAAAGTTAGGATAAAAATTCTCAATGTTCTTGTCTTTTAATTGTTTCAAAAATTTCAGCAATCCGTTTGTTAATTTATATTAAAAATTTAAAATTATTTTTCAATTTCTGACATAATTTTGCGCCAGAAGTCCGGACTTCTCAGGCTTCTGCGAAAATACGCCACTGGTTGGAAATAACAGATTTCACTTCCATCTCTTGAGTTAGAAATATTTATGTAAAGGTTGTCTAGCAACATTGTCATAGATCCTTATAATAAATTAGGCTAAAACAAATTTTAATAGAGCTGTCAAGGTTATAACGCATTGATTTATTTTGAAAATTTTTGATTTAAAATGTATTGGATTCATGCTAAAAATCGCATATCCACGTTTTAGTGAATAAGTACCTTTTAAGGTCACTAGAATCCGATTTTTACATTTTAACAACGATGTCTGAGTGTGTGTGTATGTGTGGAGGGACGGTTTCTCAAATTCTATAAGACTAAATACCAATTTAACTACGTATTCCTTAATTTGACATTAAAGGTAAGAGTTGAAAAGGTTTTTGTAACAATTAGACAACGGGAAGTAGTAGTTTCTTAAAAATATCTTCTAAATATTATATTTTGAAAATTTTTGTAATTACAAATATTGAAGAACATAAAATTCTCAAATTTTTATTATATCTTTTATAGATTTAGAGATAAAGAAAATATGTAGAATAATCTGTTGCAATAAATCGCACAATTCAGACTACACAAAGCACCAAGGAAACCAGTTGTCAAATTCAAATGTTTGTAATTGACAGATAAATGTCAGTGTTAAAAATCAACAGTTTGACTAACATTACTGAAAGCTTTTTCTGGGTATATTTAATATTTCTTATCGTATTACAAATTAAATCTTTAAAATTGTACATAGGTAATTAGATATGTATATTAACAGTAATAGTACCTAAGTACATATATCATTAATGCCCAGTTGCCTCGCTGACATTTAAATTTTAAGCTAAACTTAAACAAAGAAATACAAATCGATATTTTGACAGCAATATTCAATTATTCATTTGACGTTTTGTTTTGATACGATATTGTCAATTTAAGGAACACTTAAAATTTAAGCGACAGCGGTGCAACCGGGCATAAGCAATACCGCCAATCCGGCAATGAATTGGAACCATCTTGAATATTTTAGAAGAGAAGGAGAAGATTACTTATATAGAATGAAAGAATAGATATAATTAGAACTATATGTGTGTACAAGAAATGTTAAATTCGATACCTAGGGAACTAAACGGAAATGGCGAGAGGTATTGTGCTGGCCACACCAGTTTTTTTTTTTTTATAACATAGTTGTACAAAGACTATTTGTTCTAATTGAATGTGTTTATCTGGATCGGTTAGATAATTAAATAAATCCATAAATAAATGTGCGTTCTGTTAGTTTTTGTTATCAGGCATTTTATA
This sequence comes from Ophonus ardosiacus, assembly GCA_943142095.1. NCBI lineage: Eukaryota > Metazoa > Arthropoda > Insecta > Coleoptera > Carabidae > Ophonus > Ophonus ardosiacus. Next base: position 56,474,425 of record OW964824.1, read on the forward strand.
TTTCATGTATTTCTTGCTCGTTGCAGGATCACTTCTTCTTCTTCAGACGTCCACTTATGCTTGGCATTCTGCACAACTCCTCGCTAATTGGTATAATTTCGATAAAATTCCAGATGCGAATTATTAAATATTTCGATAAATGATACTTTGTGCGTATTTGCCGACACTTTTTAATAGAGTGCAGCGTTCAGTTCTCTGGTTATCTACACAATACATTCAATGGAAACATTCATAATGATGACAATTGGAATACGAAAACATTCCAGCAGATAGTGCATAAAGAATTTTAACTAACAGTTTTAAATATTGCGGACGAGACAACGACAAATAAATGGGAGGAATGTTGTGAATTTATAAACCACGTTGTACTAAAAATACCCCATAGATTAATTTGACATTCGAAGAGTTTATAATTGTTGTAGGTTTTAATTTAAACTGGAAATTAAAACATTACATCAAGGATTTCAAATTATTCACGTCCGAAGTTTAAATATACAGGAACGAACAGAAAAAAATAGGACAGTATTTTTTACCTCCTGCTAACCTAGAAAGAGGACATTTTTTTATTAGAAAGTAAGGGAGATATAGGAATCGTGCTAAAAATCGCATATAGAGATTTTAGTGAATAAGCACGTTTTGATGTCCCTAGAATCTTATTTTAACATTTTTACAATGATGTCTGTGGGTATGTGAGGTGCGTGAAGTTGGCACCAAGGTATAGGGTACTAATTTTTAAATTGATACTACGATTTAGTACCCAATTTAAAAATTAGTACCTACCCTATACCTTGGTGCCAACTTCACGCACCTGTGTATGTGTGTGTGGATACTGTGGACACGATTACTCAAGTACTATCAATCAGAAAATTTTGAAATTTTGCATACCCGTTCTATACTAATGTGGGAAGAGCTCATTAGTTTTTAGTGCATATCGGATAACCGGAAGGATTATTTGTAAAAGCTTTTAACAGTTTTTCTTGTAAAAAATTCATTGAATATAATTTTTCAGCGACTTTTACTAATATAAATTAAATATAATGGTCCAATCTTCAATTCTACGATAATAGCATTTAGTAAATATCTTTAAATATTAAATTATAAAATAATTTATTTTTGTCACTGTCAGAAAGCAATTACATTAAAATTAATAATGAAACCGTGTTAAGAAGATTGCATTGATTCTAATCAAACTAAGGTTTGTAAATATAATATTGTTTTTCGCGGAAAGTCCTTTTTTGCTGAGCTAGCTCGGAAAGTTATCTATAAGGGATCGGAAAGTACTTTACCGATCCCGGGACCGGTAAAGCTAAATAAGGGATCGGAAAGTACTTTACCGATCCCGGGACTGGTAAAGCTAAATGTTTCCATGGAGATCAGTTAATTTATTTCTTATTTGCTCGCAGTAAAAAATAAAATAATACTTTTTTATTCTTTTTTCAGGATCGCAAATAAAAATATTGTACCCAACATGACCTGAAAGTGTCTATACTGGGCTCACAAGCTTCCAAAGCTCGCCTACGGCTCGCTCTGGAATATGCTTGCCCACCCAGAGGTCTTGTTACGTAAATTACTATTCCATTATACATAAATATTAGATCTACAGGTGATCCGATATAAATTTGCAATACTAAAAATCAAACTTGATATAATTTGCAGGATTATTAAATATGTAGGTGTGTATTTAAATTAATAAAAATTAAATAGCGGGAGGTATTGTGTTGACCACATCAGATTTTTTCTATTGTAAACTGATCCTTGCCAGAATAATTCAATTTGAGAAATGATATAATAAAATTATTTAAAAACTACAATTTTTCTAATACTTGATCATTGCACCATTTCGATTGATGATTTCGGTCAGTCTGCGTGGCGCGAAATTAACGAAATTCATAAATATTCTTCAGTTGATACGCTGTGTTGCCCTGATCCTGGATTCCTCCCTGGTCTGGCTACCTGTCTCCACTTATTTAAAATGTTAATGACAGAATTTTTATTAATATTGCAGCGCTGGGTAATTTGTTTGATCGGCATTCCGTCTTCCGCTCTAACAATTACCGAACAATTAACAATATCGCTAATTCGAAGCATATCTTTACTTTGATTCGACAATCGACAATTCAATTTTTGATAAATCAAAATGACAAATAAAGGTAAAGACAAATTCAAGCAACTAAATCTTATAGAAGAAAGTTTACTTGATTTTTCTACTTGTTCTATTTTTTCCGTCCACCACTGTACCTGTTATAAAATATAAATTGTGATAAATTTCTTCGTGTTATATATGGTTGATAATTATTGTTTTTGATAAATTGGCAAATTTTGAAAGTATATAAAGATATCTTGGCAACCAGTTCGTGCTGAGAGACTGACCTCTCATCGAGTATGATGTACGATGAAAAGTACACAACTTGGGTCGTAAATATACATAGTAGATCAAATAATTCACAGCCATTGCAATATCGACATCATGTTGTGTACACGCTGCACCAATCCAGTGCATCTCAACAATGCAAAGTGCAAGCTATACTACTTGCTCGCAATCTTAATTTTCACCTTAAGTAGTTGTCACTTCAATGTACCTATTCAAAAACGTGCTCTACATATGTTAAAATAAAAATTAAGATAATACAGTGTCTAATTGCAATAACTTATATTTGTTAACATTACAAATTGTATAAGAATAGTTGAAAGCTAATATAAAACACTGTAACAAATTAATTTTCTTTATTTGTCTGTGGAAATGTTTTTCTTTGAACTGTACCACTCGCATATATTTTATTTTTTTATCGTATGGCACATTTGTCACAAAATTTAAATGTAGTATCGTTCAAATCGGTTTGTGAAAATCATGAAAATTTCTAATCGTTTACTGACTCTATAAATGAATTGTATTTATAAAAGATAAAGTGGTAGTTCGGTATAAAAGTAATAAGATATTTTAAGATATAATACTAATTCTAAACTACAAGTGGGAACCGCATAACAAATTAAAATGTGTCTACCGACCTGTAATAGCCTTGAATACCTGGATATGTCCTGGAATTAAAAAATGGTCCTTGATTTCCTTAAAAATCCTTAAATTTTAACAGTATACCTACCTTTGATATTTTTATAATATTTTTTGTATTTAATTTTAAGTAATCAATTCTAAAATTGTAACTTTCTAACGTTATAAAAATGATTTTATTTGATGACGTAGTCGGTTTGTTAGGTTTGGTCAACTAATTATTTCACTTAATTAATTATTTGAGTAACGTGAAGATAAATTAAATCAAAAACAATACTAAACCTTTCTTCACAAATAATATTTTATTCACAAAATGTACATTTCGATTGCAAAGCAGTCATCATCAGTTGTACTAATTATTTATTGATAATATGTGAAATAACCTGGAATTTTTGTAAATTTTACCTGAAGTTAATTATTTGAATATATTTCTTTTTTAAAACAACAAAAGTAGTATTATATCGATTAAACTTTTTATGCTTTTCACGTAAAATACCCATTTAAAATATATTTCCTTTAATATTACATCTGAAATTCGTTTAACCAAAAGCAGCTCTTATTCGCTAAGACATGAGTGGAGAGTGTGGGTGTTGCTAACCAATACTTCAGCTGGAATGGCATGGTTGCTTCATATAATTCTATTTATTTATCGCAACTTCAGATGAATGGGCTACTTGCGTGGTACTGAAAATCCGATTTCTGTCACTATATACGTAATGTTATATTGAAAACATATATAAAAATATAAATTTTATATTAAAATAATTATTTGTTTTTTACTAAATTATAAATTTTTCTGTGACGTCTTTATATTGAACTGGGGAGGGGAAGCATGTTTAAGAATGTTATCAATAGATGGCATGGCGTGCGAGAAAGTTTTAATTTGAATTTGACATTAGTTCATTTTTCTCTATCTCTGGTCTCTCAAATACATTAATTACAATATAAATAAACACATAGGTAATTACTTGTAATTTAAAATATCGATACTAAAAAGATAAACTAAAATACTAACCTCCAAACTATTGTTGATACGTCAAACAGGTGATCTACATTACCCGCACAAACATACCATTACTATGGGACGGCACCACGCTTGGCCTTGCGACTATTCATTGGTGCGGCGTAATCTACGTCATACATGGCGGGAATTCAAATAATCAAATTTCATTATTTTTTTTCTGGCAAATTAATAAAAATTTTGTCAAAAGAAAAAATATGGGTAACAAGTTTTTATCTTCTCTTCAAAAATATTAAATAAAAAAGGTACGCAAGTAGCCCATTGTCATTTTTAGAGGCAATAAAATTAAATCCGGGTAGTAAATAATTTTAAAATTTTTGTATAAAATCCGTAAATTAGTTTCTTTAATTATTTCAGCTCTTACTTGGTGAAACTTGTTATTCATTTTAATATATTAAAATACACGGTTTTTAGTTTCACAAAATTTTTAGTAGTCGATAACTAGATTCGCTAATACAGTCAGTACTTATATGTTTTTCTTACTTGAAATTTATAATATTTCTAGAAATTTCATTAGGGGTGAATTATTTAGGTTAAAATTTTTAAATACATCCCTTAATCCTGGTTGTAAAGTCATTTTAAATGACTCTTTATATTCCAATGGTATTGCGTACAAATCTAAACTTCTCTAAGGGAATATATAAAGGTCAGTTTTCTTTCAAATCAAATCATGGGACGAATTTATGAAAAGAAACCATATCTATAAAATAATTAAACGTCAACTTTCTAGTCGAACTATAGGTACCTACCATGCTTCATTCTGCATATCACATTCTTCATTCTCCCCTGTTCAGTTCTTCGTTTGAGCACCTCTGTCTTCGGTGTTGCTTTCTTCCTCCGTAGCTCCGTGGGAGTGAGCAATCTCAGAAGCGGGTAGTTGATGAGCGTCCCCCCGCCCCCCTGTATACTTTATAACATAATCCCATCGCATCTGGCCTCATGCCGGGCCGTAAACCATCCATACAGATCAATTGATTACACGGTTGCATGTACGCAACAAAAAGTGCCGTGATGTTATAATTCCTCCCAGTATACTAGTATGAGTATGCTACTACTATGCCTACACCAACAGCGCTTTGCATAATCGCACTTTGGACGAGTTTTTACTCTAATTTATAGAAGCGGTTTTATGAGCCAGATAGTAGATAGATTTAATATATTAGGTGGTAATGATATATCGCTATGAGGTAGATAGTCTATAGTGACAAGCACGGAATATTTAATCAACGCGTGTGGATAATCATAAATCACTTTTTACTTTAACGATATACAAGATAATGTATAACCTACATGAAGAAAACAAGAAAAATGACCATACGATATGACCTTATTATATGCAAAATCTTTATAACATATAATTCGTTTACAAGAAATCTATTAAACTCTGTTGCTGATAGTGATCAGTGGTCAATATATTTTCTTCCCGCCACTTCTGCTTTTACAGAGAGAATTTTTTCGATAGTGAATCAGAAATAGAGGGAAGATAGAAATAGAACAAGATTATATTTAATAAACAAGACCTCTCGCCATTTCCATATTAGGCTATATAAGTATTGTATTGTACTTCGCTATCGAACCGTCGTTTTATAAAAAAAATTACAGAACTTTACCCAAATATTGTTTTTTATTGTATTTAACATGTCTTCTGCACACATATAATTCTAATTAGGTATATCTATTTTTCATTGTATGAGGAAGTTCCTAAATGTCAGAGATTCTTCCAATTCATTTACCAGATTGGCGGTATTTCTGATATATGCATTTTACCTATAATTTCAAATATTTCATTAATAAAACAATAATAATAATAATAATATACTTATTTACGTAATCAAAATTACAAAAAATATTTATCAACAATAAGAAAGTTTAATGTACTTCCCAGAAAAAGGTATCAGAATGTAACTAGAACTGTTGATTTTTGACACTGACATTGAAGTGTCTTTTACAAAGTATGTTATAGACATTTGAATTTGTCAAGTGGTTTCCTTAGTGCCTTAGCCTCTGCGATTAGATTATTCTATATATTATAGTATCTTTATCTCTGAATCCACACACACACACACACACACACACACACACACACACACACACACATACATACACACACACGCGCGCGCACACACACAAACACACACAGACATCATTTAAAAAATGTTATAATCTGATTCTAGGAATTTTAAATCGTGCTAAATAAATAAAAAATAAATATATCATCACGGCATATTACCCATTTCTGGGTGTGTCAGAATCTACAACACATGTAGACATCGGTAATGATGACGATATATTTTACCGTGTGGGCGCTTACCAGGCGTCACCTCACGGCCACTCATAGCTGGTGTGGAGAGTGCACCACAGGGGTCACTTTTGTGCCATTTAAAATTGAAAATATTTGGCGTCTGCCGGGAACGAACCCGGTTGCCCCAGGTTCGCGACCAGACACTCAGGCACGCGGCCACGGGACCCCATTAAATCGTGCTTATTCACTAAAATCTGGATATGCGAATTTTAGCATAAATCCAATACCTAAAAAAGAATGAATGACTTAGAATTTCAATGTAATGATGCAATTAATATTTTTTTCCAAGACTGTAAGTTAAATAATAACTCATTTTTCAAGCTCGGACTCATGTTTATTAAGTTTTTTTTACTCAATTTGGTTAGTACTATATGCCCTTAACAAATTCACACTGTATATGAGGTTTCGTTATTTCAATAATGTACTTTTGTCTCAGTGAGCTACAAAAGCACAATCTTCCGTAACACAACTAATAGCTACATGTAGTAGCTCTAGTTTAGAATAGACTGCAATTACGGTAAGAATTTTTCCTCCTCGTGATAGTATCTCCTTAAAATATCAAATAAGAAGCCATTTTGTAAATTGATTTCACTTATCGCTCGGTCGTTATCACAGGCATTAGTGGGTGGTTCACATTATCCTTACACGAGATGATATCACTAAGACATGAAGGGCCGCGAATGTTCCATTACTTGGAGCTAGAGCTAGAGCATACTCGTACGTATATTCTCTTCTCTAGATATTATTAAAGCAGCAGTTATTCACTTGGTGGTTACACTGCTATGATTTATATTACATCCGCGTAATGTGTAAAACCTACGTATGTGGAAAGCCGAATTTCTATACCGTAACATTATTCATATGCAAATAACGACGTGAATATAAATTATACAATATTAAATTCATTACGAACAAATACAAGATATTAATACTGATGTTAGAATAAATAAAGGTTACATCTGAAGTATGATTTACAAAGAAAAGTATTTAAAACAATTTATTTTAGCTTTTCAAACATTTAAATAAATATTTATGGCTTAATGCAAGAACTACCAGTGGTCAACATTTCGTAATTTTGAGAATGGCTGATTTAAAATCAAAAAGAAACTTTCAGATTAGAGGTAAACAATATTTTATAATACGTGGCAAAATTTTAAGTGAAAAAATCTGATGTGGCCAACACAAAACCTCCCTCTATTTAATTTTTATTAATTTAAATACATACCTACGTTTTTAGTAATGCTGCAAACTATATTATGTTCCATTGCATATAACTATTGCTTTATTTACTATTTTCTTTTTAAAATGTCACTATTACTAATTTGAAGTGATTATCTTTTTGACAGTGATATTCACCTGTCAGTTACATTCATTTGAAATATGAACTGTGTAACAATGGAATTGTGTTTAAATACTTAAATAAAAGTATCATGTGTTGTAAATATTGTACATATTTAATTTCTTCGTAAAATAAAATCAAATTTATTAACTTAACATTTTATTCCCTTATATTTACGGGTGGTCATTCAAGAAATATCCTTGGGGTTCATCATCAGGATCCTTCATTGATAATGTCGTATCGAAACGAAACGTCCAATGAGTAATTAAATATTACTGTCAAAATTTTGATATGCATTTTTTTGTTTAACTGTTAGCAGTGCAGTAGGGCATAAGTATTAAGTACCTAATATTGTTTATTTTTGAGTAATTTAAATTTCTTTCATAAATTGTTATTGAGGTTAATTATTAAAATTTGGGTATATATATATATATTTTTTTTTATTAAAGTGGTTGTTGTTTTCCGTCCCGAAGTTTTTTTATTTCTTACATTACTCATAGAGCTATATCTACAGCATTTCAATCACTCAAAATCCTCTTTGCTTTAAGGCCCTACCTCTGACATAACCTATTCGTATTTATTCTCAAATTGACATGTCAAATAGTATTGCCGCTTTTATTTTATGTTGTGGAAACTGTGGACTAAAAAGATTTCGAGAATTGTATCACTAACTGCATCATTTCTCTATTTATTATTATACAATAAGTATTTTTTTATGACATGATGGATAGCGATTCCTTTAGAAGTCCCGTTACAGTTAGAATTTGATGATTCCTGTATAAAAAAATAAAAAAAAACATTGGTTGGTATTGCATGAAATATAGTAATACTTAAAAATTTTATTCTGACAGGTAATATTTGTTTTGAAAGTGCTGTTTATCTCATGTATCTAAAAAGATGAATTCTTGTTCTTTGTGAACTGCTCGTACGGCGAAATTTTTCTAACGGTTTTTTAAGTCTTGTAGAAATTTAGTTTCTTTTTACGGCGATACAAAGGTTTAAGATTTCTCCCAGCGGTGGCTTTTACGACTGTTTTACTACCCTTTTATTGCCTTAAAAAATGTGTCGATTTCTCTTGTTTAAGGGTGTCCTGTCCGCCGCATCGAGTAGCTATTCATGTACGAGCGCTTTCTATTTTTTACCGATTTCTCTTCTTCAAGGGGTGTTTTAAAAACTTGTCATAATTCATAACTTTCACTACACTTTTTACCTGCCAACCCAACTTTTTAGTTTTACACTTTTTACTAAAAATTTGTCTTGGGAAGGAAAATATTTTTTACGATTTTGACAACCGTAAAGACATAAATCAGAAATTTCATATTTTGAAATGAGTTAAGAAAAATATACTGTGGAGAGTTATAAAAGAGGAGAAAATTTTGTTAAAATCGAGAAACACTTTCTAAAATAAAAAGACCCAAAATATGTTCATATCAACCTGAAACTTAGACCACCTGACAAGGGGTTCCTCTAACATAGAACAAATTAGAATATGGCTCAGATATATTAACACTATATACTTTAAAACTATATTTTAAAATTGTTATTAGTTAATAAATTATTTGAAATTTTTAGTGTCACACATCTACTCATTTCAACATTCGGAATCAATTTTCAAGTGTATTAATTAAGAAAATAATGAAACAACAAAAGAAAACCAAATAATGTTTTTGTAGAGTTGTTAAAGAAATAGAATTTTTTTTACTTAAAATGTGCTGAATTTTTTTCTGAATACCTTCAATTCTTTATTATCCCCAATTCTTAAAATACATCCTGGCATTTTATATGACATTTTGACAATATGGTCAATATGTAAATCAAAGATTAATTTGCTATCTAAGATAACTCCAAAATCTTTTACATGATTTACTCGGTTCACATTGTTTGCGTCAAAACAGTAATTATGAACATGAGTATTTCTGTTCTTAAAAAATGTTATACATTAACATTTATCAAGATTAAGGGTTAAATCATTTGCATGAACATAGCAGTCAAGCCTGTTAAGATCCTTTTGATGAGCCAAACAGTCAGATAACGAAGTAATTAACATATAAATTTTAAAACATACATATTCAACAATATTATGGATACTACCACACTTACAAGTAAGAACTTTAAAAAAATTCATATTCTCCTGAATACTTCGTCAATGAATTTCGTAAATTGCCCATCTCTATGTATGTCAATCTGCTGTTATATTTCGTAAGTTTCTCTATTTTGTCACCAAATTTTTATTTTCACTGTTGAAATCCATATCTTCCGTAATTTTACCTCCTGCTACCCTTGGTAAGAGAGGTACAGGAATCAAGCTAAAAGTCGTATATCCAGATTTTGGTAATGACACGTTTTAAGGTCCCTACAATCTAATTTTAACTTTTTCACGATGATGTCTGTAAGTGTGTGTGTGTATGGATTTTGTCAATGCTCTAACTCAAAAACTATCATTCATAAAATTCTGAAACCTTGTATTTAGACCCTATTCTAATATAAAAAGAAACTATTAGATTTTGGTGTAAATCGGATAACCGGATATGGCACTTGAAACTCATAATGGCTTTTTATCAAAAATACCATTTAATGTCATTTTTTGCATTTTATATTATTATAAAAATTAAAGATTATTGAATTTTCTACAGGTATACATTAATACTTTTTCTGTATATTTTACAGATAAATTTAAAAAATAATCTTTTTGTAAAACCCGAGCATATGTTTTAAGATATATTCAATTCCTTTGTTACACAATTCATATTTCAAATGTATGTAACTGACAGATAAATGTCACTGCAAAAAACTAATCAATTCAATTTAATAATAGTGACATTTGAAAAATAAAATAATAAATAAAGCAGTAGTTACATGCAAATAAATATATCATCACGGCATATTACCCATTTCTGAGTGTGCCATATTTGTACCGTGCAGGCGTTTACTAGGCGTCACATCACGGGCACTCATTGTTGGCGTGGAGAGTGTACCACAGGGGTTATTTTTGTGCCATTTAAAATTCGAAATATATGGCGTCGGTCGGGATCGAACCCGGTTCCCCAAGTTCGCGACCAGACACTCTGGCACACGGCCACGGGTCCCTATAGTTATATGCAAAGGAACTTAATATAGCATTAGTAAATATGTAGGTATGTATTTAAATTAATAAAAATCTGATGTGGTCAACACAAAACCTCCCGTAATTTATTTTTTATTAATTTAAATACATACCTACGTATTTACTAACGCTGCAAAATGTTCCATTGCAGAAAACTATTGCTTTATTTACTATTTTCTTTTTAAATTGTCACTATTATTAATTTGAAGTGATTAGTTTTTTGACAGTGACATTTACTGTCAGTTACATTCATTTGAAATATGAACTGTATAACAAAGGAATTGTGTTTATCTTAGGCTTCGGGACTTATAAAAAAAAAAATTTAATTTTATCTGTAAAATATATAGAAAAAGAATTAATGTATAGCTGTATAAAATTCAATAATCTTTAATTTTCATAAGATATAAAATGCGAAAAAATGGCATTTAATGGTATTTTTTTGAAGAAAAACCATTATGAGCTTCAGGTAAAGTGCCATTTCCGGTTATCCGATTTACACCAAAATCTAATGGCTTCTTTTCATATTAGAATAGGTTAGAAATATAAGGTTTCAGAATTTTCTGAATGATAGTATTTGAGTTAGAGCGAAGACAAAATCCATACACATACACACACACACATACATACACACATACGCACATACACATACACACACACATACACACATTCAGACATCATCGTGAAAATGTTAAAATTGGATTCTAGACCTTTTCAATAAGTTAGTACTCTTTGTAAGAATCTTAATTATTGTTTTGTGTATCATTATTAATACCAATTTTCTGGAGACGTTATTTCAAGCATTAGATTATGAACCATATTCATCATGAAGGCAATTGATGAAGTGTATCCATGAATGTAGTTAGTTACCCCTAGTGTGTAGTAATGCAGTACATTGTCCTTCTTCATTCAAATCGATCACTTGTCACATAGCAATAAATTTCCCAATTTGCTCATCCTCAAAACCATGCAATACATCAGGGCATAACGGACCGTTATAAACTATAATTTAGTCCTGTTGACGAACGTGCGTGGTGCGGCGCGGTAGTCCGTTAGAGCAAATGTTACAGCGCTAGACCGGCTCGCCTCGGCGGCTGTGAAAGCTACAAGCTACGGCTACAGCTGATTCATATGGATGTGTAACAGATTTCCCGGAATGGGACTTTGTTTGGATGGAAACCGACGTCAAATAAACACAACACGACCCGGAAGACGAGATTGAAATGAAAATGAGAGAAAATACTTGATTGGATGACGCCAATGAAATCAACTTGTTTTGATAGCCGAATTATAGATCACCAATTAATTATGATAAATTTCTGGGTGTGTTAATCAGCATTTAGTAGCAGAATAGTAGATGTAATAACCATATATCTGTTCTGTTCTGATCAATTTTAGGCTATTTGAAAATTGGAAATAATTTTCAAGTTTTTCATGCCACAAGAAATGAATATTTTTTTATTTTGCTACAAAAAATTCTTAATCTGCAAAATAGGAGTTTGTTTCCTTGTTGATAGCAATAAATCCATATTACATCTATGTTATAAAACGATGCTAAAATTCTTATAGATAAATCGTGCTTAGAAAGGTTTTTTTTTATATGACTTCTAAGGATAGGCGCCGACTTGTAAGGTGCATGGGGTCAAGTGCACCCGACAAATTATTTTGCCAGGTGCAAAAGTATGGATTTGCACACGACAAAAATTTTAACCATTAAAATATTTTATGTCATATTTATATTCTTACGCATTTCAATTTTCATTCGATACTAATTATTGATTAATATAATTACGTGTTATACATTATTAAAATTATTTGTATTTCCACGCTTACGTAACGCCATTTATCACAGCACAGCCTAATTTATGTCTTTAACATCCGACTTCCGTTATTTTCTGCTTCTCTATTTTAGGTAAAAATGCTACAAAGAAAAGTTGTAAAGCATAAAATTCTATATCTGAAGCAAAAGCAATGGAATTTAAACGAAAATTAGACTTTTGTTAATTATATTGTCTCAATTTCATGGCTCCATATGTATCGTTACTTTCGAAGTGATTTTCAACATTTTCATACTCATTTTTCTTTTTATTTAATTATTTACGAAAATAACAATAAATTATTATTAATATTTTTATTAAGTATGAAAAATATTGCAAATACGTTGACAAAGAAATAAAACAATTCTAATTTATTTTTGTCTTACTAGTATGTTATTGTTTTATAACAACCTGAACATTAGGTCCGTTATTGAGTAAATAATGCCCTAGGGCGTATTAAGTTGCTATGGTATTAATACTAACATAAAGTGCAGTTAAGGTTAATAAGCATTGTGAATTGTAGTCGTTTATAATCATATTTGTTTCATCACAAATACAAACCAGCATACTTCTTATTCTTAGCAATCACATTTCTCATCCATATTGATAGAAAAATAACTCAAGAAATATATTTTTTGTTTGAAAAAATGCTTTGTTTACAGAAACAAAATATTACCTAGATACCGCATTCACAGGCTACTTTGTAAGTTGTATTAAAATTTTGTGATTTATTATGTTTGTTTGATAAATTCTAGTCAGACAAAATGTATATTAAGAATTTCTAGTAAGACATAAACCGTTGAAAGCACCACGGGTGTTAAACGACAATAATGCCTTCGGTCAACGTACTCGCCTCAGGCCAGAGGCCCTCGACAGTACACTGTTGACCTCAGGCATTATTGTCCTTATAACAACCCTTGGTACCTTAATTACTATAATATTTATTTAGTTTCTACAGTCATTTATAAAAATCATATTATATAAATTTTAACCTTTGCAATTTCCGTATATTCATTTAATTATGGTTTCAACAGGATTTCAATTCAAATGAATTATAAAATTAAACTAAAAGTTCAAAATAGCCAACTTCTATTTTCATATAGATTTATTGGTTTAGTTTTTCATTTGAGTTGCATAAATGTTGTCATTGGTAACAATGGTTTCTACTTGTTTACTTTAGTTTTTTTTATTTATTTTTTTATTTTAATTGTCTGTATAAATCCAGCCTTACTCTCAATGGCTCGTAGTATGATCACGGTTTTAACTAAAACACTGTTTTAAGAAATGTCAAATTCAAATTTCAATATTTAATTTCACCCTTATATGTAAAGAACGATTTTGTAAACAATATTTGTTTGAATACAAACTATGTTCAGCTTTAAATTCATATTTTGATAAATTTGGTATTATTTATTATTATTATTAAATAATGAAATTTGACATTTCTTAAAACAGCGTTTTAGTTAAAACCGTGATCATACTACGAGCCATGAAGTCTAATGCGACGCTTGTACTACAATCAATTGGTATACAAATTGTTCTAAATGTTATACTGTAGTGTAAGAAAGAAAATGGATTCTTTTTTTCGGTACTGTGACTGTGAGTAGAAATAAGAGAGCGGGATCTGTCGTGTGATATTATTTGTAGGCTCTTGAGCTAATCTGCTTGTAGCACGTATGAATGGCGCATTATATCTTTGGTCGGTGTCGCTTTAAAAGCTTTTTTCATCATGGCTCCCCCGTCTTGTGGGAAATAACTCAAGAACGTTCCTCTTACAGATAACGTCGTCTATGACGAATTGTCTCTCTCCCCAATCATAAAAATAAATTAGATTTTTTATTTGGCGCGAATGCAGCGCGTGTTTAAACTGGTGCGATATTGCAGAGATATATTAAGATGTAGAGAGGCTCTCGTATGGCGCAGTGTTTGTTGGGAGGTAGTTCATCTTGGAGGGTAAACAATTCGCTAGATTCATCTTCACAGTCTGGGGGTTATGTATGGCAGTATGTTGCCGAGGTGTACGCTCTACCAGCCATTATACACGAATAATTGCTTTTTGGAGGAACTGCAACATTTGCGGAAAACAGATCGTGTATCACCAGCAAAATATGCCGTGCCAGACAAGACACCGTATACGTTTATTTACTTAATTCTTCAAATAAATTTATATCTTTTTCAATAAAATTTACGAGAAAAGCGAAATAGAAAAATAAAGGGAAAATGGTAGCATTTTCACAAAAATTCAAATTTTTAGAATTAAAAGATTAGAACAAATTCAACTGTCATTTTGACAAATTAGTAATCTCTGATATTTATAGATTGACAGCAACAGACTTTTATTATAAACAAAGTTGAATTTTCTCAAATTTCATGTCGAAAATTTTAATTTTACGTCACTACTGTTCAATTGCTCGAACAAAGCTTAAATTTTAAGCTAAGCTTAAACAAAAAAATGCTAATTGAAATTTTGAAATATATTATAATTCATTTGACAATTCATTTTGATGCAGTATTGTTAATTTAAGCCAAGTTTAAATTTAAGTTACGTTGGTGCAACCGGCCATACTTCTTTTTTACCTTCCGTCACCTGAAGGTGAGTTTTTAACGAATAAGCACGTTTGGGGTTTTCGAATATGATTTTACTAGCTGAGTGATTATGTGTATATATATACAGGGTATAAATTTTAAAACGGGTCATAGGGCTATAACATAGAAAATCAGTTTTTTAGACGCCAAAAGTTTCTGTATTAAATAATTGAAAAAATAATTGGTGCATATTATAAAGAAAAAAATTACGAATTTTTTTGTACCAAACACATTACATTTCTGTTTCGTATAAAGTCATAAAATAAATTTAAAAATTAGCAAAATTAAGAAAAAATATCATTAGCCGTGTAACTGACAGAAACAAAACAAAACAATTGTTGACTTAAGACGTTCATTAATAAATGTTTTTTTGCAAATTATTATTATATTCGTTTTATTAAGAAATCATGGATAATTTGTCTCATGAAGAAAAATTACTAATTATTAAATGGTTTTAATTGTTACATGTAGATCACCTATAATTTGTTAATACCTATTACAAAAAATAATAATTGTTTCTTAAATAAATATACTAGTGTTTTTTTTATTTTGTATCAGTTCATAAATTAATAACTTTAACTTTAATTGTCACATCATGTTATTGTAAAATGACTATGTTTTGTTACTGTCAGTTTCATGGCTAATGAGATTTTTTTTAATTGTACAAATTTTTAAATTTATTTTCTGGCTTTATATGAGACAGAAATGTAATGAGTTTGGTAACAAAAAATTCGTAATTTTTTTCTTTATAATAGGCACCAATTAATTTTTCAATAAATTAATATAGAAACTTTTGGCGACTAAAAGACTGTTTTTCTATGTTATAGCCCTATGACCCGTTTTAAAATTTACACCCTGTATATAATATATATATATATATATACATATATCGAACTCGTGTTCCATAAGTCGTTGAAAATAAAATGTTTCTAATGTGAACCTTTTAGAAAGAATATTTTTCTGATAATAAGTATAGCATTGCACACCTTGTTTGTTGAAGAGTTCGAAATTTTATACAACTTTTTTAACAAATCGTGTACGATCTTTTACATTAGGATTTATTTTAACTTGAAATGGTTGTAAAACTAGCTTTGTAGTCGTGAAGTAAAATAAGTTATTAACGTTATTTTACCAGGATGTTCAGTGAAATATCACTATAGATTTCATAGGTCGCACTTCACAACGGTGAAAAACTTTACGAATCCCTATTTTCCAATTCGAATTTTCTGATAATCAATCAATCAATCTTGTTTATGTGTGGGGTGGGTAAAGGTAGCGTATGCAATCCATCCGGTGTTAATTAGCGCATGCGCACACCAGTGGCTAGCAAACTGTGCTGCACAACCATCCGTCACGGGGTCCTCGTAAAACAGGCGGAGCGCTAACCCGGCCCGCCATTGTGACGTAGTAAGAGCTATATAGTTTACCGATACGGAAATAGATGGGGTGATTCTTGTCAATAGCTAAATCATAGACTACGTTATTGGGATAGCGGTGATGATTTTACAGTATACAAATTTTAGTAGGGCAATAAACAGATGTTTATGAATGTACAAATTTAATTTAATGGAAAAGTAAAATTCTTAAACTTAAGGAAATTATTATAAATATGGATTAATAAAATACGTACGTAATCAAAATAGCACTTGTTTGCCTTCCGCCACCTTTAGGTAAGGAAGGTATTGTCTTTGGTTAATAAATTCGATGCCGAGTTTTTATGAATAACCACGTTTTGGGGTACCTAAAATACGAATTTAATATTTTTACGATTTTGTGTGTGTGTGTGCGTGTGCATGTGTGACGATTATTTCGATTGGGATAACTCTAACCGGAAGTGCCTTAATTTGAAACTTTTAACACTTTTTTCTTTAAAAAGACCAGTTAATTTCATTTTTTAACATTTTATGTTATAAATATTAAAGAATATTTTATTATTTCTATATGATTTGATTGCAATATATTCTTCATATTTAATGCATTGAGTGACAAAAATTTGTAAAAATATTAATTTTCATAAATCTTGCAATAATTATTGCGTCGCCATGGATATAGTATCAATAATTCAATATTACTAATTGATAGTTGTCACTAATGCTAGTGTCAAGTACGATTTACATAACATGTGAAATAATATTACTGAAAATACGAGAAACTTTCTATATGGAATTTATATAAAATATTTACATAGAAATGACGGAAGGTATTGTGCTGGCCACAACATATTTTTTTTTAATCTTTACTATTAAAAAGAAACGATCGCGTCAATATCAAAAATTAATAAAAATACGAGTAGGTACTGACGGGAAATAATATGCGTTCCACACCATATTTTTTAACAATGTGCAAATTTTATTTTACATTTTTGCATTAAGATTAGATATTTCTTCGTATTATTCTTCCCAAATTTATCTAATTTAATTTGTCTCCCTCTAATCCAATCTTCTTTTGTTGCAGGTACGTTCATCTTCTTGATTTCCATGGCCCGCTCGATCACTTTGTGAGTACATTCACGCAAACATTTATACATTATTGGCTTAGTTCTACCCCAAACTACTTGGTCCATTCCGGCTCTGGAGGGGTGCGTACCCCTTGTAATATTGTAATTCGCATGGGTATTGGGACGTGTAATAGACTGATGTAGGGCGGCTGCCTACAGGGACGTACTGGGATGAAATACGAATTGGAAAGATAAATTGAGAGGAAAATTAACAGCAACACCGAAGGATTTGTTTCATATAGAATTTTGTGCCCGGAATTAATTAAAATGCGAGACGTTAAACTCGCAATAATATTCCTCGTATAAAAATTTATAAATTAAATATAATAATAGGGTAGTTTCGCATTTTCCAATTTATTTATTTTTCTGAAAGAATTGTTCAAGTTATTCACTTTAATACATATTTTATGTCTGGCAACTGTATATTTTCAAAATATAATTTTTTTAAAAATAATTCTTATTTCAAATTTTCCCTTGGTGACGTTTTTTATTAATACCAATCACAGTCTTTCTTGCCCTAACGGTACACTCTCAGTTGTACACTCTGTACACAATACTACCATTTTTATTTGAAACGATTTATATGTTTGAGAGAAGCATTATTTCAAAAGAAATTATTCATTTTCACATAAATTCATTAGTTTCATTACCTTGTTTTAAATCTGCTGATATAGAAAAGAAAAACAAAATATGATTTAAACACGTAAAACATAGGTTATGTCACTAAAAATAACATGTACATTCACTGGAGTGTGCAGCCATCTGTTGGCAAAATTATGAAGTTGTCTATATAAGAATTAAATATCTTGAAAATATCTGGTATTCAAGTAAATAATTATAAAATATACGTACTATTAAATAATACTTTTGTATCTGTTATTTTTCTTTTAGAATTATACTGTAAATATTTGTATGATACAATGAAATGTAATTCAACATCTTCGCTTTGTCGTGGTATTCTAACAAGCTTGTATGAGTCATACAGACTTGGTCGAACTATATAATTATTAAAAGTCTACGTCACAAGAATTCCACCGCGAACTTTATTTATGGAAATTATGAATGAAAAGTTTTATATTTTCTAATAATTTTTACATTAATATGTTTAGAATTAGTTTATATTTCATAATTAATAGGAAAAAATAACATTTATTTTTTTCGCAACTACCCTATTATGAAAAATACTGCTATAACTAGTAAAACAGGAAATAAGGAAATATGCTCTACCTAAAATAATAATAAACACTGAAAGAAAAGTCAAAATATAAAAAGAATCAAAGAAAAACTATTAACAGCAATGATACGCTTATGAAAGTTAAACAAAAGTGCTCCCTTGTCGAAGGTTTGACGTTGGCGCACAACACCATCTCTACGTAGTGAAATATCCCAATAGGTGAATTTTAGAATATATTTCTGTGATATTTTGTGAAAACATTATCATTTTCCTAGCGTTTATTTTGAAAATTATGTTAAATTTTTACATACTCTGAAATCGTGTTCTTTAGTTACGTTATTGCTATGGTTTGGTTACAATTCAAAAATTTATTGAATTCCCTTATAATCTAGAGAAAAACTTATCGATAAAAGTCTTTGGAAGAGGCGATGACCTGTGATAAATTCAGTCTACAGTTCCGGACTAACGGTAAATCAGGAGAATTTCTTTCCTAAACTAAAAACGTGTCTGGTTTTATTCTATTGCTCGTACTGAGACGCCGTCTTTGTATAAATATCCGGTATTGCACTGTTCAGTGGCGCACGAGTTTCCTGTTCACTGGGGGTAGATTTTCGAGCCATTTTCTTCAAAGGAAAGGAAAAAAATATTGATTTAATATGTTATAATTGAGTGCACTAGTTGTTAGGTTGTGGTTTTAATATTTTGGGTTCAAATTCGAGCATTATTACTTACAATATTCAAAAATCAGTGTACCATTATTGAAAACTAGCTGTATCCGTTGCAAATATTTTGCAACAAACTATATTATGGGGTATTGTTATTAAATTCTATATTTGATGTAAGTTCAATTTTTGGTACTCCTCTACACTGTTTTTTTTTTTTTAATAAAAACACGGTTGCTTTGTTGAACACATTGACACATAGGGAGAACTTTGGTTCATTATTTGACACAACACTGTTAATAATAAATAAATCATTTAGGGCCGGTTTGTTATGTTATGTTGATTAACGCATTTCATAATCAACGATAATCAATAAACTCGAGAAACGGTAAATAAGTGCACAGTTGACGATCATTAGATAACACAGTAATGAGCAACTGTCAAACAACAAAACAGCGAGTGAGGTTATGATAATCAGTGAACTGCAAAATGATGATTCATACTCGCCTTTTTATTTTAAAGGAGCACTCCCAAGTGCTTGTGATTATTCCCGAATACTCTCGAAAACCAATGCCAATGCTTTTATAAACAGTTTTTTAGACGCCAAAAGTTTCTATATTAATTTATTGAAAAAATAATTACAGGATATTATAAAGATTTAATACCAAACACATTACATTTATGTTTCATATAAAGCCAGAACTGACAGAAACAAAACAAAACAATTGTTGACTTAAGACGCTCATTAATAAACGTTTTTTGGACATTATTTGTTAAATTATTATTATTTTCGTTTTATTAAGACGAAATCATGGATAATTTGTTTCATGAAGAAAAATTACAAATTATTAAATTATTAGATCATCTTTAATTTTAAATACATATTACAATAGATTATTAGTTCATAAATTAATAACTTTAATCTTTAATCCCCTATCATGTTAGTAAAAAAGACAATGTTTTGTTACTGTCAGTTTCATGGATAATGATATTTCTTCTTAATTGTACAAATTTTTAAATTTATTTTCTGGCTTTATATGAAACAGAAATGTAATGTGTTTGGTATTAAAAAATTCGTAATTTTTCTTTATAATAGACACCAATTAGTTTTTAATAAATTAATATAGAAACTTTTGGCGTCTAAAAACTGTTTTTCTATGTTATAGCCCTATGACCCGTTTAAAAATTTACACCCTGTATCTAAAGGTACACTTCGTAAAAGCTCCCACCTAAGCTTCTTTTAGATTACTTTCAAAATAAATTCTGAGAGACTTAAAAGCTGCCAAAGCTTTAGAATTAATTTTTGTTTTATATTCATATAATTTATTTTACAAAAATGTTTCACCATAAGATCAATGTACAATATTGTTCCTCATAAATACGAATAGTGTTTATCAAACTACATACAAACAAAAATATGTTTAAGAGAGCAGGCGTGGTTTACCATACATTTTATTTAAATGTTATTATCCCAACTTCTACTCAAAATCTAAAATCTCACTCTTGCACTTCAGCAGATCATTACTCCTCGAGTGTGAGTTTTTATGCACCGAGTTCGTATTTATTCTTTTGCTTTTTTCCCGATTCAAATTTATTCAGAGCCGCGCGAATAGCGAATGAAGTCTCCCCGTCTAAAGGGTTGCGAGCTTAGACTGTGAGACTACGTAGTTCCTTAACCAGATACAACAAAAACGGGAAACGTCTGAGATACGACGAGTGAAAAATCTACTGTTACGGTGTATTTATGCGGGCAACTTTCTGAAATAAACATACGGAAAAGAATCTGATTATTTTGTTTGGAGATTGCTCCAAATTAAAAGTTTCCGAGGAGGACTAAATAATAACGAAGAATATACGTATATTATCATTATATCGCCGAAAAATATCACATTTTTAAATTGGAAAGTATATTTAATTTTTTTGTGACAACTGCCATAAATATATGCCCAATGAAATTACAATTCGCCCAACGACTAAAATAAAATTCTTCAGATGTTAAACTCTTTCATAAAACAATGGTGAGAAGAGTGTATTCTTTAGTTTTCCAGCATTAGTAACAAATTTGAACATGTATCATTCTTATTAAAACTAGACTTTAAAATTGTATATAACATAACATCAATAGGCATTTACGAAAATTCTACCGGTGAACTGTTACCGGTATATACCGGTAAACAGCTGTTCATCAGGTTACAGCTATCGGGATAGATACTTTAAGAACGCAAGTGATAAACAGGGTAGATTTATAACCTATGAAAAGCAATTGAAAGATGTAACAGATTTGAGTGCGAGCTCGGTTTTAACTACAACGCTGTTTTAAAAAATGTCAAATTCAAATTTCAATATTTAATTTCACCCTTATATTTAAAGAACGATTTTTTTAAAAATATTTGTTTGAATACAAACTATCTTCTGCTTAAAAATTATATTTTGATAAATTTGATACTATTTATTTTTATTATTAGATAATGAAATTTGACATTTCTTAAAACAGAGTTTTAGCTAAAATCGAGCTCGCACTACCAGCCATAAACTACAGAGAATTTATTTTAAAATGTAACATTATAGTTCATCACTTCCATGGTTACTCACTATTTTCAAAAAATGACAGCAATGTAATATTTGTCCATTTTAAAATGCAACATTATAAATAGTATTGCAGCAAGGGAGATACCTCCACAACATATTACAAATGGTGTCAATTCTTATTACAACCGACTAGAATATTGCCTCAGAGTGATTGGGGGTATTTTTTTAACATTTATTACATGAAAGTTATGAATTTTTGTAAGCTAAAGTTTTTTAAGATGTACAACATTCATGTTTTGATTATTTGTTAATCGTATGTAGGCTAATTTATAGGAAATTAGTTTTGATAATACAAAACTACAAATTTTATATGTTGCATTTTAAAATGGACAAATATTACATTGCTGTCATGTTTTGACAATAGTGAGTAACCATGGAAGTGATTCGCCGTATGTTGCATGTTAAAATAAATTCCCTGTATATATAACTATTGAATATAAAGGAACATGTATAATCAAACAGTATAGACAATAACACATCCTTTCATATTGATAATCACATAAAATGTCAAAAAAATAATATTTAACTGCGTTTTCTCAAGAAAAACTGTTAGGAACTTCGAATAGGGGAATTTTCGATTGAGGAGGAATACGAAAGAATTATAATGTTTAGAATTGTAGTATTGGAGTTATCGTCGGAAAGAAATTATCACACAGACACACACACACACACACACACACACACACACACACACACACCGTAAAACTAGTAAAATCGTATGCTAGGGACCCTGAAACGTGTTTAGTCATTAAAAACTCATCACCGTATTTTTTGAGTAAAGACAATACCTTCCTTACCGAAAGGTGACGGACGGTAAAAAGTAATGTTATACGATTATCGTCTTTTTCGTAGTTGACATTCCATATTCGTAACTGTCTTTCTGATTATAGAAAAATAATATCGTAATGGATGTAACCTCGTGACTGTTGTGGCTGTGGCATTTTTAATTCAATGGAAATGTGTTGTAATTAATTCTTAGTAGAAGAGAACGGTAGCAGTTTGCGGTGGCCTAATGAAATATGCAGCGAGCCTTATACCTATTTATATCTATTCTACATTTTCCTTACTCGACAATGCACTGCACAGCAGAATACGAATACGATACGAGATTGTTTTACCGCACAGCACAATTCAAATGTCCTCCTACAACCACTGTGCATGTCTCAATCCAGAAAGAAAAACGGGATTGAATATATTAATACGAAACGGGGAGAATGGAAAATAATTTAACGAAGATGATAAGTATAATGCACATTTTTTATACATAGTTCTTATGTATAGTGCTTTAAGAAGTAATAGGATCCTCCATTTCTTTTTTTTTTATTAAATTTCATTTTATGGAGGGTTATACTTTTGACGTCACGCGCTCGTGCGTCTAATTTCTGGACGCGTGAAAAAAAGACATTCTTTACTCACTTGTACTTGGTAAATAAGCGTCTATCCAATATTTTGATCCCCAAAAACGTTAAGTTCACGTTTCGGCTATCTATTCAACCAACCTATAGATTAATTTGTGTATTTCAAGTTTGTATTACATCTTTCAAAACTATTTCTGGTAATTTTTTACATACATTATAAATGGTATAACTTAAAAATATAATGATACTTAGATATCTTTGAATTTAAATTAGGAATGACGAATTCCGATAATTTTGATACCCGAGTACCTGAAACAACTACCCGGATAGTACCCTTTTACTCATTAATTATCCGATACCCTTAAATTACCCGTTATCCTTTAAGTACATATACACAATTCCTTAATTTGTTAATTATCAGTTACCCTTATATTAGCAGTTTACTTTTTAATAAAATTCATAATTAATGTTTACATATATTTATTAAATAAAAATCTGATGTGGCCAACACAAAACCATCCGCAATTTAATTTTTATTAATTAAAATACATACCTACGTATTTATTAATGCTGCAGACTGCTCCATTGCATATATGTAACTATTGCTTTATTTACTAATTTTTTTTAAAATGTCACTATGAAGTGATTAGTTTTTTGACAGTGACTTAATTTTTATTAATTTAAATACATACCTACATATTTACTAATACTGCAAACTATATAAGTTCCTTTGCATATAACATAAAACTATTGCTTTATTTACGATTTTCTTTATTATTTAATGTCACTATTATTATTTTGAAGTGATTCATTCTTTAACAATGACGTTTACCTGTCAGTTACATTCATTTGAAAAATGAACTGTGAAACAAAGGAATTGTATTTATCTTAGGCTTCAGGATTAAAAGAATAAAATGATTTTTAAATTTATCTGTAAAATATATAGAAAAAGTATTAATTTATACTTGTAGAAAATTCAATATTCTTTAATTTTCATAATGACAAAATGCGAACAAATGGCATTTAATGTAATTTGTTGAAGAAAAACCATTATGAGCTTCAAGTAAAGTGCCATTTCCGTTTGTCCAATTTACACTAAAATCTAATGGCTTCTTTTTATATTAGAATAGGGTAGAAATACAAGGTTTCAGAATTTTCTGAATGATAGTATTTGAGTTAGAGCGAAGACAAAATTCATACACATACACACATACATACACACATACACACATACATACACACATACACACACACATACAGACATCGTGAAAATGTTAAATTTGGATTCTAGGGACCTTAAATCGTGGTCATTTACTAAAATCTCGATTTGTGATTTTTAGCACGATCCTTATACCTCCCTTACCAAGGGTAGCGGGAGGTAAAAAGTAATAAAAATAAATAATATACTGTATCTCTATAAAAAACTTAACATAAATTATATTAATTACCTATGGTATGGTAATAAAAAGCTCTTCTTTTAGATACAATCATTCCGGTAGCTGAAATCTGTTCGGGTAATTAAAGGGTATTGGGTAATTAACAGGCAGCGGGTATATTTCGAGTAATCAGGTAAGAAATTTTATACCCGGGTACATTATTATCAGGCAGGTTCCGAGTACCCGGGTACCCATCGTCATTTCTAATTTAAATGCGTCAGTTTAAATCGGAATACTACACAAAGAATTGGTGAAAAGTTTGTTTCTCCACTTGACATTATAAGTCCATTTTAAGCCCATTGACTTCATTTTTATGTATCTCCACCACATTTGAGTGTATAATAAAACTTTTGCCCACATAAAATGATTTTTGTTTGACATTTAAAGTCTTGGATCTGCTCTCCCGTTTCCGTTTGTTTAGTGCGTTGAAATAAACGCATCATGAAGAGTAATTTGGCATGGGCCATGCGTCGCGGCGCAGACAGACGCCGTCGGCGGAGCGGGGGCGGCGTCGGACCATGCGTCAGGCCGTGTGACAATGGCGACGCCCACCGTGCGCGATCAGACTCGCAAAAAATAACAACACAAATTTTAGCGTTCGAGCTGCGATAATACCGCGCGAGCGTTAGCGTTGCAATGCCGTTGCACTCTGGACATAATTTATTCCGCGGATTTATTATCGGATGTGCAATTCCGAAATAAAACCTTCTACTAATGTTATTGTTGCTTCATTGCGCACGGTTTTTACTTCCTACGGATTAAGTTACAGCGACAACCGTTTCATATTTCATGAGATATATGGATGTATTTTTCTCACACTAAATTATGCTAAATATGTCACAAGATTTTACTCAGAAACATTTAATGAATTATGAGGTAATAAATTATTATATATAGCATTTCATTAAACTATAGTTCACGATAACTCCTATAGAGCGAAAGCTTTAAATACAATCTTATCGATTCGTATAATAAGGGTATGTTAACAAAAAATCTGTACAAATTTTACAGGGTGGGACAGAATGACCTCCCTGATTTGAAGGGTTAATTGTAAGAAAACGGTTCAAGATACATAAAAAAGGTTTTTATTGCTCAAAAGTACATATAATGCCGTTTTATTTTCACGATGTTTGGAAAATGATATCGTCCAAATGGCGGCCATGGCGAGTAATGCACATATTGAGCCTTACAACGAAGAGCATTTTCATCTTTGTGGCACAGTAAATAAATAATTTTCGTTACTGGGCATCTGAGAACCCTCGTGTACTGAACCTCTTCACAGCCCCAAAGTAACAGTTTGCTGCGCTGTGTCCTCTATACGCATTATTGGGCCTTATTTTTTGAATCCGAAGGATTAACTGTTCTGTTACCGTCAATTCGGCTCGCTATTGTGACATGGAGAACTCTTTGCCCCCAAAATCGAAGAGTATGGCGAGGAATACGACACAGAAGCCTTCTGGTTTCAGCCACGGCCCATACTTCCCGTCGATCTCGCGAAATTCTGCAAGAGCTCTTTCCCGGTCGCCTGATCTCTCACCGGGAGGATGTTCCATGCCCCCTCGCTCCTCCGATTTGAGCCCTTGCGACTTTTTTTCTGTGGGGATATGTCAAAGCTGTAGCTTGAAGCTCTGAAGGAGGCGATTGAGGACGTCATCGCTGGAATTTCGCAAGATATACTGGGAAGAGTAGCCGAAAACTTCTTTGAAAGGCTCAATATGTGCATTACTCGCAAAGGCCGCCACTTGGACGATATTTTCCATACATCGTGAAAATAAAACGGCATTATATGTACTTTTGAGGAATAAAAACCTTATTTATTTATCTTGAACCGTTTTCTTACAATTAACCCTTCAAATCAGGGAGGTCATTCTACCCCACCCTGTATAACTGGATTATTTAACTTGCAAAATTGAAACAACTTAACCCTCATATAAACTACAGTTAAATAACATATCGGTTCAAAAATCCAGCTAATATTGTCAAACAAAACATTCTTCTTTTTGAAGTAGCTAACTTTTTGTTTAATTCTTTGTATGAAATTATGTATATCGATTAATTTTATATACTGTAGGACCATGAACGCCTTGTTTATAATTATTACTTTTATTTCCTGCATAATCACTACCATCTAACGTGAAATAGAATTCGGCATCGGTAATTACAAAATTCTTATTGCAAGGCATCAGATACAGGTCACGCAGCAAGTTTTCTTTCTTATAATTAGTGATGCCGCGAAATTTCTCATTTTCGAGATTTCGTCTCGAATTTCTCGAATTTTCGGGACGAGATTGACTCTATTCTCGTTTAGATATTTCGAGACGAGATGAGAATAATGCCCTCGAAACTTGCGCGAGACGAGAATAGAAATTCGAAATCTCGATTGTACGACTTTTTATAATACATAAATATTTTTAATTAAAATACACAAAATAACAAAATATTTGTCGGTATAAATAAATATTTTAATTGCCTCTTCATTTACATTTATATTTATATATTAATTCTACATTTATTGGGTATTAGTAAAAAGAAAATGCACAAAAGTGACATCTATGGTATACTCAGCACGCCAGCTTCAAGTGCCCGTCCTATAAATAAATAAATAAATATATCATCACGGCATATTACCCATTTCTGGGTGTGCCAGTATCTACAACACATGTAGACATCGGTAATGATGACGATATATTTTACCGTGTGGTCGCTTACCAGACGAATATATAATCAAAATTACCAACATTAGCTTGTAAAGCAGATTGCTACACTCAACAATGGGTAACATCACTACTTATAGTGTGTACATGTACAGGGTGTAAATCGAAAAACGAGACAGGCGTTTAACATGGGAATTCAGTTTTTCTTTGCGCAAACGTTACCTAATTATTTTATGCTAAAATGCTTCAAGTAAGTGTTATAGAGATTTAAATTCTACATCTAAATCATGTAAAACAATTATTCTAGCTCTTCAAATAAACGTAAAAATTAATTATAAACTTACAGTTTTTATGAGTTTTTAGTCTAAGCGGCCATTGATTTATGACAAAAAATAAACAAATGCATTGTTTTTAAATGTTAATTAAAACTAAAACATTTTACCTTTTCGTTTTTGTGTTAATTTACTGCTCTAATCCAAATTTAGTTCTAATTGACAGTAAAAACAATGCATTTGTTTATTTTTTGTCATAAATCCATGGCTGCCTAGACTAAAAACTCTAACTTTTTAATTATTTTTTACGTTTATTTGAAGAGCTAGAATAATTGTTTTACTTGATTTAGACCAATTTGCTTTTGTCTTGTACTCTAGATTGGAGTACAAAATAAGTACAAAATAGTTTTATTTTTTGATTTAAGAAGCATATTTCATTAAAATGGTTCGTAACTTTTCGTGTATTGCGTCCATTGCCCTTAAATTTCCAAAATTACGTACAAAATTTCATCTTGAAATTGCTTCCATCTTGGTGAGCGCTTAATCTGGTATATAATGACGCTTGGTAAGCATCAGCTCGAGAGTGCATTGCAGAGGCAATAGACATGTCGTTATTGCATACGTCGCCGCTGAGTTAATTAAATAACGTATCACGCAATTCAATAAAATAACACGGCCAGGTAATTACGCTCAAGTGATGGGCGTGGATGGATTGTTAGAGAGATTGGACGCTCCTGTTTTAGTTACCAACACAGGGAAATCAGATAGGATACGGTAGGGGATATGCCATATTATATACCAGCAAATAAACACATCAACAAGCTACCATAATATCTACAATATTTTCTTTTTCTTTATGACACGATTTTTAATCACTTTTTAGTTAACAAAAAATCTGCACAATTTTTAATTTATTAATACTATTATAATAGTTATTAATGTCATTAGGCCGAATAAGGCAAATAAAGGACGCGACTGAAGTTTGTAAACTGAGATGATGTCCGAGGTTTATAATCAGCCGAGTTTGTTATTTGCATATCGGCTAATAATAAAATTCTTCTCTTTCTGTCGTACTGAACAACTTTATTGTTGATTTATAAATTCTCTTTGACAACGGTCTATCAAGATGCTGTTATTTTTCTAGGAACACTTGATCCTTAATTGTAGGCGATTGTTATAAAAAATAACGGCCGGCGGCAGTTATTTTTATCTTTTCCCTTTTGTTTTTAGTCCTGTTATATTATAACAGCATCGTATTACGAAAAAGTAATTATGTGTTGAAGTTTACATTAGTCTAAAACCAAAAGTAATATATTTTTTTTATAATGAGTTGTTTACAAAAACTATGGTAAATCTCAAGAAAGGAAAAGATAGAAGGCGAGTTATTGGCGATTTTTATTTGACACAAAGATTATAGGAAAAATCGTTCACCGTCCGTCATTTTGTTCTTATAGGAATATCACGGCCGACTAAGTATGATGTAATTAAAAGAATTCACGGCCGGAAAATTACTAAAAAGAGCCAATGGCAGTTGTAGAACAGCTAGAAAAATGAATGAAAACAAGAAGCTTCAAATGCAAAAGACAATATTTAAGAAAATTTGTCAGAATTAAAATTTCTCATATACAAAATTAAAAATTACTTGTTTGACATTTGGATAGACTGCTAGATTAAATTTATTTTAAAAATTTAGCAGTGCAGACACTAAGATTTTATTTTTTTCTGTGTGAACCGTAACAGATATCACAAATTACACAGAGAGACAAAAGTTTACTATTGAATGTATCTTTCTGAAAAAAAATAATTTTATGTTATCGGCGTGTCCATTAAAAAGTTACGGTCTAATCAATGTTGGGACATCTAAGTTTCATACACTAGTGGTTCACTAATAATAACAAGTAACACCTTAAAAGTTGACTTATAACCATATGAACTGTCATACCAAATTTCATCGAAATCGTATAAAGCGTTCTGTTATTACAAGCAAAAATTTTTTTTTTATCGAAGAACTTTGAAGCTAAATTCTGGCTAAATGGTACACTTTCCGGTAGAAGCAAGTTTAGTTAAATCGTCTTATTTTAGCCTCAGGAATCTGTGGTTAAGCCATGTCCCCCTATATAAGAGACACCTGTATACTCTTCTGTTTAGTCTTACTGGCCACAATTAATTTAGTTCCCTAGAACTCTATTGGTACCATATTCTATTCTGCCTGAATAATGAAAAATATAAAATTTGTTTTTATCTTTTATTAATCTTCTTTCTATTCTTCAATATAATTGGGTGTTAGTATAAAATTGTTTTTATCAATTTATCATCTTTATTTCTTTGTTTGAATTTGTCAGGTTTTGCGGGAAGGCGTGCTTTTTATCCTCGAAAGTAAGTACAATATTTCACGCGCTGCCACCAAATTTACATAGCATAAAATATTCGAAAAGTGAACTCGCGCAAGCTTATGCAAAAAACTTAGCGATCTGAAGTTTCCCGCAGCGGGAAAGCCGGAGCTTAGTTCGGGATCTCTTGGCTGTGAACTTTGGCACGGCAGATCCCTGGACTAGCAGACACCACTTTATATTACGGCAACGGCAACGAGAAGAGAAGGATTCAGTCGCGAGCTCTAGACTCTATTTAAGATTCTCCCATACGAGTACGCTGCTGCATTCCACTTAAACTTTGATTGTGGTTTCTGCACTCCCCCAGAGAGGGGAGTACTTGTCGAAGAGGATGTATCACTGGCTTTATTAGCTTTCGAAGTTTTAGATAATTCCAATTTAACCAAAATCGTTTTCAGAATTATTACTACGAAATTACAGTATAAATAGATAAAATATTTATTATTATTGCAATTCTCAGTGTACTAATCTGATTTATACGCAGATATCGATAATGACATATTCGTATCATGCGAGCGTTTACCAAAAGTCACCACACGGGCACTCATTGCTGGCAGAGAGTGCACCACACGGGACCAGATACTCAGGAAAAAGATATTGTTATTTATTATTTTTACCTTCCGTCACCCTTAGGTAAGGAAGGTATTGTCTTTGGTCAAAAAATTCGTTGGTGAGTTTTTATTGAATAAGCACGTTTTAGGGTCCCTAGAATACGAATTTACTATTTTTAAGATGTCTGTATGTATGTATGTATGTATGTATGTATGTATGTGTGTGTGTGTGCGTGTGTGTGTGTGTGTGTGTCCGTGTGTGACAATTTTTTCTCCGACGATAACTCAAATACTACAATTCTAAAAATTATAATTCTTTCGTATTCCTCTTCTTTACATCCATATGAAGAGCTGATTAGATTTTG
Source organism: Ophonus ardosiacus (assembly GCA_943142095.1). Classification (NCBI taxonomy): domain Eukaryota; kingdom Metazoa; phylum Arthropoda; class Insecta; order Coleoptera; family Carabidae; genus Ophonus; species Ophonus ardosiacus. Next base: position 56,505,545 of record OW964824.1, read on the forward strand.
GTTATAATTGATGACCCTTATTTGAAGTTTTTAACAGTTTTTCTTGAAAAAACGCAGTTAAATATCATTTTTCGCCATTTTGTGATTATCAATATGGAAGAATATCTTATTCTCTATACGGTTTGATTATACATTTTCCTTCATATTCAATAGATATAGAGTTATAGAGACATTAAGAGAGATTAACTTTCAAAAATTAGTCAGCTATGCTAAAATTATGGAAACAGCAGATATATTCAAAAAAATTTAATTGGCAGATGTCAGTGTCAAATGCAAAACCAAAGTTGAAAGTATAGGGTCAGAAAGTTATATGTGAATGTGATAGAGATAGAGTGTCCCTCCAAAGAGAAGATGGACGGACTGTGTAGCAGAAGATTTGAGAGAGCAGATTTGTGTGAAGAAGATGCGTTGGACAGGAATGAGTAAAAGAGAAGAGTAAAAAACAACAACCCCTAATAAAATAGGGAAAGGAACTTTCGGTATAGAATTTGTAAAAAAACAAAAATGAAAAGATAGACAAACGGCCTAGGCCGTTATTTTTTATAACAGTCGCCTACAATTAAAGATCAAGTGTTCCTAGAAAAATAACAGCATATTGATGGACTGTTATCTAGGAGAATTTATAAATTAACCAAAAAAGTTGTTCAGTATGACAGAAATAAAAGAATTTTATTATTCCTAACAGCTCGATTCACAAATAAGTTTAAGCTAATCAAAAAATGAGAATTAGCTTAAACCTTTTTGTGAATCGGACTGTAAATGTTTAAATTTTATTTTATTACGAAAAATTTTGGACGCCACACGGCCGATATGCAAATAACAAATTCGAATGATTATAAACTTCAGACGCGTCCGTTATTTACCTCATATCGGCCTAATGACATTAATAACTATTACAAAACTCATTTCGGATCAATTATGTAAAAAGTGTCATTTAAAAACGTCAAAAGGTTAGGTAAAATTCAACTTCTTAAAACGGAATTAGATGAAGCAAATTTAATAGCATTTATACAATAGGTATGAGACAATATGAAGTGGTATATTCTTGAACAACGTGTTGAATGGCTGTGCAGCCATAAGCAGCTAATTGCGAGGCCGGGCTTCGGCCTGAGCTTGGGGCAGTGTTGAGTGCATGTGGTGTGCAGTGCAGCCATCCTGTGAGTAATGTCTGCCTCTGCCTCTGCAAACCTGTTTGGCCCGGGTCAAAGCACTGCTCCGGTTTCGCCGTTTATTGGTCGGTAGCCGACGAAAACACCAAACGGTCCTTCATCGACAAGGAACCCATCGAGCCGATCAACAATGGAAGATATCAACACGAATATGAAGCAGTTTCACAGATTGAAGTAAATATAAAACACGGCTCGTACAACGATCACTGTTGTTAGCTAGAATCGTGCTCACGATTTGACACATACTTCAGGGTTATGAAGAAAATCAGTCATTCCACTATACTGATTAAACCGAAAATGTACTGACAGGCGTATTTAATACATTTGGCTTCATTATTTTAAATTGTTTAATGTGATTTGTCTCTTGACTTGTTTGTAAGATAAATTATTTAGAATATTGAAGCCAAATGTATTGAATATGCCTGTCAGTACATTTTCGGTTTAATCAGTATAGTGACATCACTGATTTTTGTTTATAACCCTGAAGTATGTGTCAAGTCGTCGTCAAGGTTTTAACTAATACACCCAAACACCGCCATTTAAAACAGTGATCGAGGTACGGGAATATAATAATTGTCTGAAAGTGATGCCTTTATATTTGAGATTTGATTCAGGAGACTAAAACAAATTGAATACTAAGACCTTACATTGAAGTAACCATAAAGACATCTATAAACATTTTTTCCTCAAAAAACGAAACACCACTAAAATGGTGTCATAGGGCAACTTTTATCTAGTTTAACCAAGTTAGTATCTCGTATAGTTCTAGAAATCTCCAAGTAAGGATGTGTTATATGGGACATACTAGGTGTCTACTTTTTTTTATAAACCATACAATGGGAAAAAACTGCATCTAATAAGTCGAAAATTATAAATTATGAGCGTTTCGTATACGAAAGAGAGGCAAAATAAAAGTCGAATTATTTTAGCTATTTTCGGGCTGCCATAAGAAATAGTAAGAAAAGTTAATAATTATACAAATCAAGGCCCATAAGTGAGGTTATCAAACCAGCGAAATGAGCAAAACGTCAGATAAAAACAAATGCAGCCTACTTTGTTTTTGTGAATATTAACAAATAAGTAACGTTATTATTCATGTAAAAATTATTGTTATTATCAATAAAAAAAAAATCTGATGTGGTCAACACAAAACCTCCCACTATTGAATTTTTATTAATTTAAATACATACTTACGTATTTACTAACACTGAAAACTGTTCCATTGTAGAAAACTATTGCTTTATTTACTATTTTCTTTTTAACATGTCACTATTATTAATTTGAAGTGATTAGTTTTTTGACAGTGACATTTACTGTTAGTTACATTCATTTGAAATATGAACTGTGTAACAAAAGAATTATTGTGTTTATCTTAGGCTTCGCGACTAATAAAAAAAAATATTTTTAAATTTATCTGTAAAATATATACAAAAAGTATTAATGTATTCCAGTAGAAAATTCAATAATCTTTAATTTTCATAAGACATAAAATGCGAAAAAATGGCATTTAATGGTATTTTTTGAAGAAAAACCATTATGAGCTTCAGGTAAAGTGTCATTTCCGGTTATCCGATTTACACCAAAATCTAATGGGTTCTTTTCATATTAGAATGGGATGGAAATACAAGGTTTCAGAATTTTCTGAATGATAGTATCTGCGTTAGAGTGAAGACAAAATTCCTACACATACATACACACATACACACACATACATACACACATACAGACATCATCGTGAAAATGTTAAAATTGGATTCTAGGGACCTTAAAACGTGGTCATTTACTAAAATCTCGATAGGTATGTAATTTTTAGCACGATCCCTATACCTCCCTTACCAAGGGTAGCGGGAGGTAAAAATTCAAATAGAATTTATGTGCTAGTAGTGAAAAAAATAGTATATAAACCACGGTTGAGAAGATCATTATTGACCAGGCGCCTTATATCCCTCGGTCTTCGCCCTCGGGTTACAATAGGCGCTGGGTCAATAATAATTGTCTTCTCAACCTTGGCGTATAAACTATTAACGCTTTTGCAAGTAAAATACATTAAAATTTCGAAAAATTGTTTTTAATGATATATTAATATCCAATTAATGTTTTACACGTTTTATGCACACAAGTACATTGTTTTATAAGTGCAAATATGAATATTAAATATGAATTAGAGTTTAAGAGTAGATTTCTTGCATAAATTTGCAAATATTACTCGGTAATTTACGTTCATTATACATTATTTGTGTATGCAGTATTGCTATATACGTCCGACATTTTTCCATATTCTGTAGGCTGTCCAAGATGGTCGATAAAATGGCCACTGGCGCTGGCCACTGCAAGTAAATAAAATTGAGCAATTATGCGCGATTATCATTAAAGCCGCCATTATGTAAATAAAACTTCATTTTAAATTTAACCGTAACTAATAACCCCAATAAAAATTACAGAGCACACCATACATAACCTCTGCTTCGGCTTCCTAACCTATGTCTTTTGACAATCAGAATCAGACTCACCAGAGTGCAATCCTATCCTATGCAGTGAGATGTTTTCGGAACAGTTATTATCATAATTGCATCCCATTATAGGTTGTAAGGTGCATGTTTAGCATGCATAAGTAATACCGGAGCGCGGGGTGCGAGGGGAGGACGGCGGGTTACGTCTCAATCTGCATCGAATGAATGCGCGAACTGAGAACAACCCGCCCAACAACGTGTGGAGGATGATGAAGAGAATGGAGACCTTGAGAAACAATGCAGATTCTTCTCCACAAACGGTCGGAGCTTCATAGGCGGACGGAGAAGGTTTCCAATCGATTTTCGATTTCGATTTTTGCTTCCTGTAAATCATATAGCTGCTTTTAAAGTCCTCTAATTTAATTTTAAAGAAATGGTAGAATCTTTGATGTTGAATATACGGACCAAATTAAATAATTAAATTTTTCCAATCTGCTCCAACAAATTAACACACCACATATTAATAGTATCTCCATTATTTTAATTAATTTTTTCTACAGACATACGAAGTAGGCATTTGCGCTCGCTTTTGTCAACGCAAAATGTCTCTTTGCCGCTCATGCGCGACAATGGGAATGTTTAGTCATAATTATTGGAATACACGATTAAATGTTTATGAATAAATATAACTTGTTATGTTTGTCATATATTATAGTTTAATAGGTGTTTTTAATGGTTAATATTCTTAAGCTAGAATAGAAACTAGTCTAACAGTAGGGCACCTGCACCTACGTCACAACATGGCGGATGATCAGCTGATCTCGGGCAACCAAGCTTCAGTTTAACATTGCGTCTTATGCAGCGAATGTGTTTTCTGTACAAGAAATTCAGTTTTTAAATTTATACATGCTATTTTAAAATGTAATTAGCCATAACTAAAGATAAGTGTATGAATTATTTACTAGTAAAACGAAGCAGTCCTATTTATAAATATATTTTTAAAAATATTAAATTGAAATAAGTAGCTCGTAGCATCAGGTTGTATTATATTCATTTGAGTTTATATAAGTTTTTTATGTGTATTTTTAAATGAAAACATGAATATTGAAATTAAAATAAATTGAATTATTAGATTTTTTTAATTTATAAAGAAAATTAAATTTGAGATATATATATATATATATATATATATATATATATATATATATATATATATATATATATTTATCTTCGAGTTCATTTTTCTTATTTTCATATTGTGTATTTTTATTTTTATTGTATATAAATGAGCTTATTGAGTTTATACGTTAAAAATTTATCTTTGGAAACCAAAGTACGTTAAATCGATAAATTTGAGTGTATACATAATGTGGATCCTTATACATTGACATTTTTTTGACGAGGATTATAAATGCCTTTTAAAAATCAATATGAAATCAATAATAACCTATCTAATTTTTAAACCTTTGTGAGGAACAGATAAAAATATACATATTTTTTCTGTTACTAAAAAAAATTTCATTCAAAATCAAAATTAGTAATTCTGTCATTTAAAAAATATGTTTTCATGTTTTTTATATATATTATTAAAGAAAATTACATATATTTAAACATTCATACAATATGTTCCTATCCGATTATGTTTAAATTATTTTATATGCAATAAAAGTATAAACAAAAAAATAGGATTGGGTTAGTTTAATTTAATAACCTGGAACTCAAAAAATAATAAGAATGTCCTGACTTATTTTTTAAGGAAAACACTCCTCATATACTCACTTTTACACAGTCTAATCAGTTTTTCCCAAATAAAACAATAAGTGCCATAAAAACACAATAAAAGCTTACGGCACGATATTTCTCCGTAAGACACAATGCAAACTGAAGGTTTGGTTGACCAAGATCAGCTGGTGGCCGCCATGTTGAAACGTCACGTGCAGGTGCCCTATTGAAGAATATTTTCTATTATTACTGTTGCTCTTCGTAAGAATGCGTTGGGACGCCAATGAGTAACATCCAGCATCAAGCATCCCTACAATACAAAGCATTTGTGCCTGCTGCGTTCTGTTCATCCTTATTGGTTGATGAAACAATCCGCGACTAACACTCAGGTATTTATACAACATGTTAATTAGCAATTAAACAAAACCGCCCATAGCGTAGACGGCTTTAATTCATTATATAAAAATTACCTATACTAGTATTGAAACCCGTCCCGTACACTGTGTCTGTTATTATAAGAGTCGTACGATACAATGAGGCATAGAAGAGTTACTACGAATGAATCGATTTAAGAAAAATGAATTAATAAACGAATAATATAATGCATTTGTATAAATGAAATAAAAAAATTTGATGTGGCCAGCACAAAACCTCCCCGCATTATAAATAAAAAAATCATTATGTTTCAAATTTATACATTCACTCATAACAATCTTTATTTTGCATTTAACAAATAAATCATACATAAATAAAATTTCACAAATATTGACAAAATTAAACAAAAATTCAAACTAGTACTCGTATCTTTACACAAAGAGCCCGTACCCTGGAAGGCAATGAAGCAAATCAATAGTACATCTAATATTTATGTATGATGAAAAATTTATTATTTTTACAAACCTTAATTTCATCAGAATCAAATATAGATTTTGTTATTACATTCTATTTAACACAGTTTCAATACTAATTTTAATTTAAAGAATGGGGTTATGCAAAAAAAATATTGCTAATATTTTTTATAAAAATAGAATCTATGACACTTATTATCCATATTGCAACATAAAACATCCCAAAATATAATACTTTTCATTCATAATTTACTTAAAAGATATTCGCGCTACGATTTTCTGTGACGTCATTTATCGGCTACTCACACAACGACACAAGTCACACGTTCATGAAGGTCACAATATCACCAACTTGAAACGTAAAGTTAAACGTAAGATCAGAGTAAACTAACCAAATATTTATAAAGCTGTCAGAGGAAAAGTGCGCTCTATTCAATCTTTTTTGTTTCATAAAGATTTAATTATTTCATTAGAGAAATATTATTTGTAATTGCAGGTTTGTGTGCTTGATACATAATTTAATATATAAAAGTGCATTAATTATATATTTATAATGATAATAATGATAAAACATGGTGAACAAGAACTGTGCAGCTTCAGCTTGTGGAAATAATGTATTAAAAAACCCAAAAAAACTATTTATAAACAATCTTAATTTACATTTTGTCCGCCAGGGTAAACTGGAATCGTTCAGATACATGACGTATGCGCTCACATGACCTCTTTGAGATTTGAAATTGACCCCTATTTTTAAAAAATTATATCTACAAAACAATGCACACAAATGGCGTGAAAATATTATTTACGTATATTGTGACCGGTAGACTTCCAGGAAAAAAATAAAACAGAAAATGTGGCATGACCCCATTATGTTTTTGTTTGACGCATAGGCAAGATGATGCATAAAAATAAATTATTTTATAAATTTATATTTAATGTTATTTACTAAATGCTATTATCGTAGAATTGAAGATTGTATCATTATATTCAATTTTTATTAGTAAATTGCTATAAAATTTAATTCAATGTTTTTTTTTTCAAGAAAAACTGTCAAAAGCTTGTGTAAGTGATACTTCCGGTTATCCAATAAACACTAAAAACTAATGAGCTCTTCCCACATTAGTATAGAATGGGTATACAAAATTTGAAAATTTTCTTATTGATAGTATTTGAGTAATTGTGACCACAGCATCCATACACACAAATACACACACACACTCACACACACATACACACATACATACCCACAGACATGCCCACTACACTAACATCATTGTAAAAATGTTAAAATCGGATTCTGGGGCCATGAAAACGTGCTTATTCACTAAAATCTTTATATGCGATTTTTAGCACGATCCCTATTCCTCCCTTACGTAAGGTGGCGGGAGGTAAAAATTATAAGAAATATTTTCTTGTGTCTAGTTGTAAGTTCTAGTAGGTGGTGACAACGTTTGATTTTTATCTGACGTTTATTGTCATGTCTGACTTATTTTATTTCTAGTGCGTTTACATATTTAATTAGATATTTATATCAGTAGCATGCGAGTAGTAGTGGTAGCGTAAAGTCACAATTTACTGTATGTTATGGAACAGTAAACAGTTCGAGTCACAATGCGTGATAGCGTGCATGTGGTCGCGTTTCTTTTATCTCACCAACATTCTGGATCGAATTGTATATTGCCCCGATAGAAGAGACATGAACCCTATCAAAAATAAAACGAATAGGAATATTTTAGTAACGTGATTCTAAAGCCAATTCGATAGCACGGATTATTATCCTTTTCTGGGTGTGCCAGTCTGCTTCTATTCGCAGATTTCGGTAGTCGTTAAAGGCGTTGTCTTACGGGATGTCAAAGTTATTTCAAAATGGCAAATATTATGTAATTTGTTGTAGGTTAAAATGGAACTTGTGTCGTCCAATTCGCAACCACAACAAAAATATCAGAATTATTCCAGAATAGAATTTGGTAGAAATATAATAATTTCTGGAAGTTTGCTTACAAATATTTCGTCTCTGAAACAAATTTGAAAGAGCAAACGAGCAACAGTCATTGGAACATTAAGCATTTATAACTAATTCTAATCTATAATCTTTTTTTAACCTCCCGCTACCCTTGGTAAGGGAGGTATACGGATCGTGCTAAAAATCACTTATCGAGATTGTAGTAAATGACCGCGTTTTAAGGTCCCTAGAATCCAAATTTAACATTTTCGCGATGATGGCTGTATGTGTGTGTGTGTATGTATGTGTGTGTGTGTATGTATGTGTGTGTGTATGTGTAGGGATTTTGTCTTCGCTCTAACTCAAATACTATCATTCAGAAAATTCTGAAACCTTGTATTTATACCCTGTTCTAATATGAAAAGAAGCCATTAGATTTTGGTGTAAATGGGATAACCGGAAATAGCACTTTACCTGAAGCTGATAATGGTTTTTCTTCAAAAAATACCATTAAATGCCATTTTTTTGGATTTTGTCGTTATGAAAATTAAAGATTATTGAATTTTCTACAGGAATACATTAATATTTTTTTTTACAAGTCCAGAAGCCTAAAAAAAACACAATTCCTTTGTTACGCAATCCATATTTCAAATGAATGTAACTGACAGTAACTGTCACTGTCAAAAAACTTATCACTTCAAATTAATAATAGTGACATTTTAAAAAGAAAATAGTAAATAAAGCCATATTTTTATGCAATGGAATAGTTTGCAGCGTTAATAAATACGTAGGTATGTATTTAAATTAATAAAAATTAAATAGCGGGAGGTTTTGTGTTGGCCACATCAGATTTTTTTGTTTCGTTTCACAATAATTATTTTTAACCAATAATTGTTGCCTTAAAGAAGTACAAACTAAAATTCCATATTATTTGTAAAAAGGACAACAAAATTTAAAATTTAATATTTATCTGGTGACTTACGCATTTTCTGGAAAAAACAAATGGAAATTTTTCTTTAATTTAACTTTGTATTTTTTCTTAACAGAGATACTACATGCTACCTAATATAGCTCAGCTCAAAAAATCTGAATCCTGTATAAGGAAATACAGCGTGTTCAGAAAAATATCTAATTCGGAGTAGGCTATGAACACAGAAACGTATGTCTGATTATTGTTAAATTCAAAAGTCAAGTTGTCAAAATTTATCTTGAAATGTAATTTTAAAAAGAAAAGATAATAAAGAAGGATACAAAATATTGCCATTCTCCGTTTCTAATTTATTTCTATTTCTAAAATAAGGATTCAAGAAGAAAGGCTTTGATTTTTTTAGATAACATTTTTGACAAATTCTCATGCCAAATTGACAATTAAATAATTTTAAATTGACATACGTTTTCTTGTTCATAGCATACTCCGAATTAGGATTGTTTTTGAACATACTAAATGCGAAATTAAAGACATACATTTTATAAGCCGTTACGTACCATAACTATATTCTCAATATATTGGAAACTCCTTGAACGTAGGTACATAAAAATTCTAAATAACTTTACAGTCTAGTGTTTCCATCAGTAAGGGGGTATTATTAAGTAGTATTTTACATGTTTTAGGTATAAGAACTTCATTTTTTCGCAAGCTATAATTGCAGTCTTCTTGTTGCAAATAGCCATTTTGATCGATTTTTAAAGTCTCCTTTGTGGTTATCGTAATAAAGCCATAAAATTTTCGCGTGCCCAATCTCCGATTTTCAGACTATCTCATTAACAATTTTTCGCATTATTCCCCATATGTATTTCAAGATAATTCGCCCCAAATTACCGTAGTTAAGGACAAGCGAAATAAGCACTTCTTTTCGAAAGAGTCAAGTTTTACGCTTCGTCTGTCTTTTGTAACCATTCTAAATGCACGATTTGCGGAAAGAATTCATAATTTATGCTAATGACTTTATCTACATTTGAAATTCAATCAATTTGGGAGGGATTTGCAAGATTATGGAGGATTTCTGAAAGTTTGTTATTGAGATAATGCCCAAGAAAAGGTTACAAACTTGAAAGAGCAGATGTCTGAAAAATTGCCAAACATTAGAAGCTGATCTTTTTTGTTGAATATTGAAGTGCATATGTTCTGATTGATCATAGAAAAAAATTAATTCCTCTTCTTATTTATATTTTCACTTATTTTTCATTGATTTCAATGACGCAAATCAAAAAATTATTTTTGTTAACAGCGAATTTGACAGTTTTGTCAGGGAGATGAACTTGTTAGCTGTTTACTCAAGGCAAAATAATGTAGAGAAAAATAATATTCGACGAATAACTATCTATTCAACAAATTTGGTTGGTGAAACAAAACTTTGACTTTGACTATTCAATGAATAAAATTTATTCATCAGATAACTATTTGTGAATTTATTCGGCAATGGTGAAACCGAACCTCAGTAAGTAATATGTCCCTATGTTGCAATATGTTCTGAAAATGGGTGAAAAGCTTCAGGTAGAACGATTCTTTGATTAATTCTGAGTCAATAATCCTAATGCAAAAAATTTGTACGGCTCTTCGTAAAGACGCACGAAGCCATTAAACTTGTAAATGTGCAACTAGAACTAAGCGATTTTTAAAAAATCTTTTACGTAATATCATTGCTCTTTACATTCTAGAAGAATTGTGTAAAATTTGATGTACGTAGCTAAACGTTTGATATCAAATCTTTAAAATTTTAACTCTTCTAGAGTAGAATTTTTAAATTTGAATACGTATTTATTTATTTATTTATTTATTAACCACTCTACAGGATATCTAATCCCAATTACAGAGGGTATATAAACAAAAACATAAAAATATCAATATGAAAAAGAGTAGACATACCAAAAATTTACAATATAAACTGTGATAATTCACAATACATATGAGACAATTTTGAAAATATATTCTCGTATACTAAATATTTAATAAATGAATAAGTTCTAAGTCATAAAACTGGTAACTAATTTACATTTAAATACATTTATTCTATCAAAAAATAAATCAAATTCTATATTTAAGTCATTTATCGTTTTACACATGCGAACAGTCGGTGAGTTGAGTTCATAATTTGTTTGAAAACGTTGAATGAAAAATACTGAATTACATCGAGAAGATAGTCTTGGTGTACAAAAATTCAGACGTGCTAATATGTTACTATCATCTATCATGTTATTCAGTAGTTTATAAATAAAAAGTGCACACATAATGTTTCTTCGATTTTCAAGAGATATCAAGTTAAAAGTAGATAATGCAGTATTATAATTCAAATTTCGTATATATTCCTTATTTATTTTGAACCAACAATATCTGGTAAATTTTTTTTGCACTTTCTCAATTATATCTTTGTATCTTGCATAATATGGACTCCATATTTGACAACAGTATTCAAGTTTTGAACGTACGTAGCAATTATACAAAGACATAATAGTAGAGATTTTTCGAAAATTTTGTGTACACCTAATTACAAAATTTAAATTTCTATATGACGACTTTACAGTTGCATGTATATGTTTGTTGAATAATAATTTATCATCAAATATTATTCCCAAATCAGTAATCTCACTAACTCTTTGCAATGGTTCCCTGCACATCTTGTAATTAAAGTCTATATTTTGACGTCTCCTAGAAAATGACATTATTTTGCATTTATTCGTGTTAAAATATAACTCAGAAGTTTGAGACCAACTAATTAAATTATCAATATCTTTTTGTAGACTTTCACAATCGTTTACAGAGTTAATATTCCTGAATATTTTGATGTCATCAGCATACATAAGAATATTTGAGAATTGAACTGATTCTGCAATATCATTTATAAACAAAAGAAATAGCAAGGGGCCTAAATTTGAACCTTGTGGTACACCAGAATATGCCGTAAAATTATTAGAAAAAAAGCCGTTCACGTAGACAAATTGTTGACGATTATATAAATAAGATATCAGAAGTTGACAAAGTTCAAAAGAAAAGTTAAAGTCTGTATACAGTTTTTGAATTAATATATTATGATTGACTTTGTCAAAAGCCTTTGCGAAGTCCGTATAGATAACATCTATCTGCACATTTTTAGACAATGAAGTAGCCACGGAGTCAGTAAAGTTGACTAGATTCGTTGAAGCTGATCTATTTATTAGAAAACCATGTTGATGGGGTGAGATATATTTGGACACAGTATTGTATACGTATTTATAAATAATACTTTCATACACTTTTGAAATATTAGAAAGTAGTGCAATAGGCCTGTAATTAGAAATTTGAGAAGGATCCCCTGTTTTCAAAATGGGACAAATTCGAGCATTTTTCAATGTCGATGGAAATATGCAGTTTTGTACAGAGAGATTGAATAAAATACACAAGGGTTCAATAAAAATGTCCGTACAACCTTTCAGAATATACGATGGAATATTATCTGGGCCACAACTGGGTTTCGGTTTAAGTTTATTAATTGCTTCAGAAATGTCTTCTCTGGTAATATGAGCTATTTTAACTGTGGCACGATTTGTTGAATGTGTACCTGTTTCAGTTATAGTATTATTATTATTTTGTTTAGTATATACACCTGAAAAAAATGATGCAAAACTATTAGTTATATCAAGACCATTTTCATATTTATTACCATTCAAATACATGCTGCTTGGTATGTGAGATGAATTCTTTTTATTTTTAGTTTTTAAATGTTTCCAAATTTGACTAGGATTGGTTTTAATATTTTTTTCAGCATTAATTATGTACTTGTAATGTGCTATTCGTATGTCTTTTTTTATTTTTGCTCGAAGATAGATATAATCATGTTTACAAGAATCCAGTCCCAATTTTTTATAAAGCTGGCGATTTCGTTCCTTAGCTTTTACATTTGCAATAATGTCCGGTGTAAACCACGGTGGATACTTATGTAAACTAATTTTTTTCCGCGGTACACATATATCGAAGATACTTTTGACATTTTCATAAAAACATTGAAAGGCAGCATCCACATCTTTATAATAATTTAATACGCTCCAGTCGACAGCATTTAATAAGTTATATAATAATAAGAAGTCAGTTTTGCGAAAATTATAATCTGGGTTGTCCGACATACGTAGCGCTTTTTTATGATACTGTATTTTTGTTTCTATGGCCAGTGCTGGATGGTGCACGTCTTCATGTACAAAAGGAACAGGGTCGCGGGATACTACGCAGTTAAAATTAGCTAAAACTATATCCAAAATTCTACCATTGGCATTGGAAATATTATTAAACTGATTACAAAGTATTAAATTGGAGAAATTTAGAAATTCGTTAATTGTTGAATTAGTTTGACCAGAGAGATAATATTCGTTAAGTTGTGTGATGTTTAAATCACCTACAATAATAAAGTTTTCGGAAAAAATAAAAGATAAAGATTCCACAGTTTCATAAAAAATATTAAGCTGTTCTGTTGTTATTGGAGGAGGAATGTATACTACGATTATATAAATATACACCCTGTACAAATTGTCACGTTATCATTTAAGTGTCGCCATTATGAATACGTTTAGTTGTTCTCTAAGAATATTTACAGTATCATTATACATCTAGTGAGAGTGTAGTGGTTTGCGGCAGTAAAGCAATTCATTCCACTCTTTTACAGGCTGTGATCTTGTGCTCATGTTCGTGCAAATTGCTAGTTTCGGTCACAGTCAATTTAATATAGAAATAGCCGGGTTATTTGCATACGCAAAAAGACAGCGTAACAACAATGGCCGGGAGATAGTTGAGCATCAGCTTCAGCATCAGCCAATCGCATATCGCTTACCGGTACTGTAATTCACCCGCCAACTTGATTGCGAATCAGCCTTGATGGATTTTTAACCGGCTGGCCCCACAAAGATTTACTGCACTTGCGTGGCACGAAGAATTATACAACCGTATTTTTACTCCTTTTATTTTTTTAATTAATGTGCATTTGATTACGCTGCATTACGAATGCGGTTTTTTGCATTTGTTTTAATTTAATTTGTTCAGCGGTTTGTCTCGGCGACCAGGGATACAAAGTTATTTTATTATTTACTCACCGTAAAACATTAAACGCATATACAACTCAAAGATAGCCATGGACATGATATATTACGATAAATATCATGGAAAACGCAAAAATATTGCAAAGGGAAAAATTCAAATTACATTATATCCTGTTTTTGAGTACTATTATTTATTATAATTTTATAAATATTATTAAAAAATGTTTTTTTAAATTATAACTTTAATATTTACGCCGATAATTTGAAAGTTTATATGTACATTAGTTCGTTATCTGAATGTGTAGCCCTTCAAGAGTACCTTAACAGGCTTGATTGCTATCTTCATGCAAATCTTAAGTTTAATAAATGTTCGTGTATAATATTCTCTTTGAACAGACATACATACGTTCATAATTACTGTTTTGACGGAAACAATGTCAACCGAGTAAATCATGTAAAAGATTTAGGGGTAATCTTACATAACAAATTAATCTACTATATTGATAAAAGGTCACAAAAGTGCTAGGATTTATTTGAAGAATTGGGGATAAATTCAAAAGTTGTAGTACCTTAATATCTTTATACTATTCACATGTAATTTACGGCTATTGATTATATTCATAAGAGATAATTTAGAACATCTATTGAAACATGTAGATGTACATACATATAATAAGTACAAGATATAAAACTAAATTGATAGTTCCGAAACATAAATTACAATTGTGCTACATCAATTCAAAATAATCGGAATTAAAATGTATAATAAATTTCCACAGGAAATAAAAAGTATAAATTGTAAGAAATGTTTTAAGCTTAAATTGAAATATTTTTTATTGAAAAATGTTATTATTGACGAATGATGTATGAGCAATATTATATTTATTGTACTTCTTATTGTATGGGGTCCCGTGGCCGTGTGCCTGTGTGTCTAGTTGCGAACCTGGGAAACCGGGTTTGATCACGACAGACGCCAAATATTTCCAATTTTAAATGGCACAAAAGTGACTCCTGTGGTGCACTGTCCACACCAGCTATGAGTGCCCGTGAGGTGACGCCCGGTAAGTGCCCACACGGTAAAATATATCGTTATCATTACTAGGAATGACGAATTCCGATAATTTTGGTACCTGAGTACCCGAAACAACTACCCGGATAGTACCCTTTACCCGTTAATTACCCGATACCCTTTAATTATCCGTTATCCTTTAAGTACATATGCATAATTCGTTAATTTGTTAATTACCAGTTACCCTTATATTAGCAGTTTACTTTTTAATAAAATTCATAATTACTGTTTACATATATTTATTAAATAAAAAGTAACACAAATAAATAATGTACTGTATCTCTATAAAAAACTTAAAATAAATTATATTAATTGCCTATGGTATTGTAATAAAAAGCTCTTCTTTTAGATACAATTTTTCCGGCAGCTGAAAAAAGTTCGTGTAATTAAAGGGTATCGGGTAATTAACGGGCAGCGGGTATATTTCGGGTATTCGGGTAAGAAATTTATTACCCGGGTACATTATTATCGGGTAGGTTCCGAGTACCCGGGTACCCATCGTCATTGGGTAGTATACCGTGATGATATATTTATTTATTTATTTATTTATTTTCTTATTGATTGTTTACAAATTTGTTTTTCATTTATTGTATTTCTTTGACGTACCATATGTCATGTATAATGATCAACTGGCAAAAATAAATATTATTATTATTATTATTATTATTATTAAATTAACATTGAAATCGTTATGGTGCGTCGGAAGACTCTGTATTTGTTTATTTATAATAAACATAGTTGTCCTTGCTTGTAAAATCGATCATTTATTGAATTGATTTATTGCAAAACTGAGATTTAAATAATAAAGTTATAACAGTTTGTGTATACATAATGGACAGAAGGCTTGATGATATTGTTATAGGTATAATACACACATGTCAGTGTCGTGTAATATATGCAATTGGTATGTTAATCAGAATTGCAATTTAACAACCCCGATCAAACTGCAAATAAATAATATTCTTTTATAAGTTCCACGTACATCCCGGCAATAACAATAGTTAGTTCGTGCACATCGTGATCCCAGCTCCCATCCATCATGCGATAACCAATAATCAAATCCCTATACATAAACATATATCAATCGCATTCAAATTGCCCCGCGCATTTGCATGAAAATTCCACGAGCACTTCATTTGCGAAGACGCCGATTGGCCGGCTCGCCGCCATTGATTGGGTATTGGTATTGGCGACAGATGCGCAACTCTTTGTTGACGCGTTGCTCGTTTGTCATACTCTTGTAAGAGTGGCCATACTGGGCGACAGCTGGTTGCTGAAATTTTAAGTGGTTTGTTATGATTTTAGGGGATGATACAGGGGCATTTGCTTCAATATTTAATTTCTTCATTTTTGTTCCGTGATGGGCATATTCCTCTGATTTACATATGAGAAGAACTGTTCAAGAGGGAAATTAAATGGCTTTATACTTTAACATGTTGTTACATATGTAAACATGACACGATTGACGACGTTACTACCCGTATTACTGTAGTTCTTAGGTATATTTCAATATATTGACTTTCGGCTCAGTGGGCTATTTGCGTGGCACTGAATATCCGATTTCTATCACTATAAACATAACGTTATTTTGAAAACATATATAAAAATCTGATGTGGCCAACACAAAACCTCCCGCTATTTAATTTTTACTAATTTAAATACATACGTATTTACTAATGCTGCAAACTGTTCCATTGCAGAAAACTATTGCTTTATTTACTATTTTCTTTTTAAAATGTCACTATTATTAATTTAAAGTGATTAGCTTTTTGACAGTTACATTCATTTGAAATATGAACTGTGTAACAAAGGAATTGTGTTTATCTTAGGCTTCGCGACTAATAAAAATAATTATTTTTAAATTTATCTGTAAAATATATAGAAAAAGTATTGATGTATTCCTGTAGAAAATTCAATAATCTTTAATTTTTATAAGACATAAAATGCGAAAAATGACATTTAATGGTATTTTTTGAAGAAAAAGCGTTATGAGCTTCAGGTAAAGTGCCATTTGCGGTTATCCGATTTACACCCAAATCTAATGGCTTCTTTTCATATTAGAAAAGGGAATAAATACAAGGTTTCAGAATTTTCTGAATGATAGTATTTGAGTTAGAGCGAAGACAAAATCCATACACATACACACACACACACACACACACACACATACATACATACGTACATACACACACACACATACATACATACACACACATACATACACACACACACACACACACACACGTACACACGCACACATACACACATACACACATACAGACGTCATCGTGAAAATGTTAAAATTGGATTCTAGGGACCTTAAAACGTGGTCATTTACTAAAATCTCGATATGAGATTTTTAGCACGATCCCTATACCTCCCTTACCAAGGGTAGCGGGAGGTAAAAATATAAATTGTATTTTTAAAAAAGTGTTTGCTTTTTTAGTAAATTAAGAAAGAAAATTTTCTGTGACGTCATTATATTGAACTGGAGTAGAAAATCATGTTTAAAAATGTAACGTATAGATGGCAGGGCGTGCGAGAAAATTTTACTTTGAATTTCACAGTTCATTTTTCTTTCTCTCTCTGGGCTCTCAAATAATATTATTTACTTCACAAATAAACACATAGGTAGTTACATGTAATTTAAAATATCGATACCAAAAAGACAAACTAAAATACTAACCTCCAAATTATTGTTGAAACGTCAAACAAGAGATCTACTTTGCCCGTACAAACAATTGCTATGGCTTTACAAACATTCATTGGTGCGTCGTAATTTTACGTCATACATGGCGGTAATTCAAATTATCAAATTTCATTATTTTTTCTGGCTAATTAAAAAATTTTTGTCAAAAGAATAAATATGGGTAGCACGTTTTTACGTGATCTTCGTCGAGACGAGAAATCTCGAGTACGAAACGAAACGAAATATCTCGTCTCACTAGTTGCTAAATAACTTTGGTGAAACAGAAATATGCTATTTTATTCAACGAATAGTTTAACTGATGAATAAAATATTTATACGTCAATGGTGAAACCGGGCATAAGCAAAGTAATTAAAATTAACAAACATTTATATTACCAACAATTATATACATTTTTTTTTTAATTTAGAATTATACAAAGAAATTTGCAAGATGTTAGTAATCTATTCTCAATATTGAAAAAAGAAATTATATTTTCAAACTGAGGAAGGTGCTCCTTCATGATTTAATTTGTGAACTGGGTCTCACCCCAAGAAAGATATAGGTATATTTATTGCAAATCATATTCATTTGAATGATAAAGTTATACTTGAAAGAAATTTTTAGGTTCTCCTTCTACGCAAATTGGTCATAATGGGATGACACAGCAAAATTTCAATTTTCCGTGCAGTCAATCAATGATTTGTAAAATTTCCAAATGCATTAAATTTGCTCGAAAACATCTTTTTATGATCACAATTGTAACATACTATTAGAAAATATTGTTCCGCGCAACATCTTGTACCCGGAATACATACAAATATTAAGAATCAACATGACTTTTAACGTACCTATTTAATAACTTCCCCGTTATATTTAACGATTGTATACAACTGTTTCTAATAATGTTAATTATGCATATACATAGACAGTTATTAAGAATTTCTAACTCTCACTTGTCATCTAATGACTATATTATAATAACAATTACATGAGCGTATTCTGCAACAAAGTGGTAAATTTTTAACTGATTAAAAAATTATTCATTAGATATTGATTTGACAACAAAACATCCAATTTTTTGTTACATTTTAACATATTTGATTGGTTATTATTTTAACGAGTTGTTAAAAATTAACCATTGAGTTATAGAATAGGCCCGATTAGGCCGTTTGGTAGAATATTATACCAAAACGTCATTTTTTGTAACAATAAATGCTGCATGACTTGAGTTTTAGAGTATAGAATATTTTATTTGTTTAACAATCATTATTATTGATATTATTATCGACATATAATGACAAAGATAACCGTTTTAAATCTTTCTGATGTTGAATACGTTCTGCTCCATTGATTTCTGAAGCCCTTTATGCAAATTCACCATAATTCATTTTTTGATTCATCGATTCGAATGATGTGTTTTTAACATTTACAATACCTTCTCAGTTATAAAACATCCCTTGCTCTAAAGTGAAAAGAAATATTCGAAATCCATATAAGGGTGGAACAACAACCTGCCAGGGGTTTAGGGCGTGCGCCCTGTTCGCCAGGATGTGAAATCCTCCATTGCGCGCCTGTCACAAACGAGATTTATCTCTGCATACCGCTGCCATCCAGAGATGAATTTCTCCAACTTCTCGCTTTTCTTTCTTTTTAATTTCACGCTTGGAAGTTTCCACGATCCCATCTGTCTGGAGAAGAAGAAGGACAATGGCGGCGAGGAAGTTGTGATCGGATTTCCAGCAACATCTGCTGCTTGTTAGATGTGTGGGCGAACAATGACGAACACTTAATAAAGCGTCGACTTATGAGTTATGGCGTTCTAGCTAAATTTTGATGCTTCTTGGCAGTAGCAATATGGCAACCATAACTTTTAATGAGAAGATGCGCCAATGAATTAGTTTTCTAGGAAATTATTAATTTCTGGTTCAAAGTTTCAGGAGTTCTTAGTGTTAGAGAAAGATAATATTACCGAACAACAAAATATAAAACAAAATATTGATGGAACTTGAGAATATATTACCTAATTGATTTTGTTCAATGCACAATAAATGAAACAATACATCTTGAAGTGAATAATTTATATGGTGTCTCGTGGCCACGTGCCTGAGACTCTAGTCGCGAATCTAGCGAACCGGATTCGATCCCGATCGACGCAAAAAATATTTTGAATTTTAAATGGCATAAAAGTGATTCCTGTGATGCACTCTCCACGCCAGTAATAAGTGCCTGTGAGGTGACGCCTGGTAAACGCCCGCATGGGCAACGATATCATTACCAAAATCTGTGTCCAAAGCAGATTGACACATTCAGCAATAGGTAATATGCCGTGTTGACATATTTATTTATTTTATTTAATAATTTAAAAGAACACCAAATTAATTATTGGGCACCAATTTTTTCTGATTTGTTACCAAAGATTATTTAAGCACCAAAATAATAATAAGCATTGTATTGTTATTACCACAAATTTACTAAGCAGCTTATAATAATAATTATACCTTTTCTGGTCTTTGTTATTGTAATTTTTGAATCTAGTTCCATTTTCTAAAGCGTTGCTTTTCTTCAATGAACGATAATTTCTTTAGGCTAAAAGTGAACTGCGTTCATCACACATGTTATTTTTGATAAATCTTTTAATACCGTTGTTGTATAATGTAAATTATGTACGGCGGAAAGAATAAATACATAACACCAAACAATTGTTTGGTAAATATTGCAACATTGTTTGAGTATTCCGCCTTTGTCTTTGAAAAGAGTTTCTTCCAATTGAATTCGCATTGCTTTTCTAACAAGCAATCCTAAATGAAATGGTAATACCTTCCTTTCAGTGCTTACCAAACAGAAAAACTTAAACACTCTAGCTTGTCATGAAAATAATATATGATTATCGCATTTATGCCATGAAAATTACAAAAAAAAGAACTGTTTTCTTCTATGCTTATTTAAAAATGAATTGTAATGAAGTAATGCAAGAAGTAACGCAAAAGATAAATGTACGAGACAGCAAATACTATTTTATAATGAAACCCAAAGCAGAGTAGAAGTAACGCAATGTAACCCAAAGTTGACTAACTTTCTGCGTTACTGCTTTTACCTCTGACCAATCAGGAAGCACTCTTTTATTTCAAATATTAGTATATATTTGTGTTTTTACTGGTGACAGGTGACTGCTTGTTATTTTGGAGTCTTTGTTAGACTATTAATTTTATTAACTTGTTTATGTGATATTTCTTCTTTTAATTTTAATAAATTTACTGTTAAAACAGCAGTCATTTCATCTTCAATGTCCATTACAAACTATTTGGTACACTCACAAAGTCACAAGTCATAAAATGTCTATTTCTGTGTAGTCCAAACGTCAAATTTAAACTGACGTCTTTGGAAGAAACACGCGAGTGATACATGTACAACCCGCGCTGTGATTGTTCGCAAATAATTGGGGATACTTTGTTATAAATATATGAACTTCAGATAATTTCTTTAGAAAATAGAAGGACTATGTCTTCATGTATTTTTTTATATAAAATTATAAACCATATAATCGACGATAACACTGTACTGACCTGCTTAAACTTTCGACTAACCTGTTCCAAAAACAAATCCGTATTTTGTTATACTACACCTAGGACAAACTATGAACTACAATCTCCTGTTAGACAGCTATGTATAAACTTTAACGATATTCAAGAAAAATTAAATAATAGATATATTTTGTGATTCACTTTCTAAATTTAAGAAAACTCTAATTCAATATTTCTTACGAAACTAGAATTTAGATATTTGTATTTGTGTACATGTATTGATGTATGTATGTATTATTTTTTGTCTCTCGTTCGATATCAAGTATGTTTAATTATTCTTTGTTATAATTCCTCTGTAATTGGGATTAATTTCCTGTTGAGTGAATTCTAAATAAATAAATAAATCATACAAAGTGTTTTTCTTTTACGCTTGCGTTACCGACTGCGATACATCTTGCATCACTTTTTGCAATATGTACTTTATTAAATTTTGTGAAAGCAAAAAATACAGTGTGTTCAAAAAAATTGTAACACGAAGTAGGCACACAAAACGTATGTCAATTTGAAAGTATTTAATTTGGACGAGATATTGTCAAAAAATCTTAACAAAATCTAAGCTTTTCTTCTTGAATCTTAAGTGGCAATATTCTATATCCTTCCTTATTATCTTTTGTCCTTTAAGTTACATTTCACGATCAATTTTGACAACTTGACTTTTGAATTGAATAATGATCAGACATACGTTTCTGTGTTCATAGTCTACTCCGAATTAGGTACTTTTCTGAACACACTTTGTATACACCTCTTGGTTGAAATATCTTTGCAGACCTCAAGCGGAAATTTCTCGTCTCGACTTTCAACTCCTGGTGTACAATATAAAATGATAAATTCTTCCTAAAGTTTTACTAGGGAATTGTTGGTGTTTACATCTTCATCCCTTTGAGAATCAAAAATGGTGGTGATTGCCATTAATTTTTCATTGGAATCAACGATCCTAAACAAAATGATAATACCTGGCTATCAGTGGCCCCCAAACAGTGGAGTTATCATCAACGGGGGACAGGTGAACGTGTCAGTAACTGCTACCGGACCTGACTATATTAGGCCGGTAACAAGCCAGTAAATTTTTTACCGGGCTGTCACGCTTCGATTCTACCAATCAACTCCACACACGTGTTCGCCCCTCATACACTGATGGATGTGATCAAGGATAACCCGAGCCCAGTCGATAAAGCAGGACACGACTGTGACTGTATATATCCTAGACATTCTTTTATTGCCGCAGTAAATTAAATTAGAAATGCGCGGCTGTGCTCCGATAATGGGAGACTGAATAGCGTACTGTACATGCAATCATAGAAGAAACAACAAGTACTAATCTCTTAAAGGAACATACATGGGAACGTACATACTTGTCTCTATAAATGCAAAACTACGTTTTTGCACATACAATCATATTTCAATCACAGTTGTTTTCAACAAAATTTTAATACCAATTTTAATAATTCTAAATCTAGTAGGAATATAATGATTAATATGTGCATTGATTTGTTTAGTCTGTTGCTTTGATTCAAGTTAATAGTGCTGGTGGTGAATCCATTTATCATCAGTAATAACAAATCTTTACATAAATATTAGGATCAGTAGCAATAATATAATGTGAAAGTACACTCCATAAAAGCTCTTTTATTATAAAAGTGTGCTCATAATATAGGCAAATGTGTTTACTTATGTTTATTTTTAACCAAAAGTATGTTTTCTTCGTCAAGAAAGCAAATTACTTTCATATGTTGAGAATCGTGAGCATCCATGTTTGAAAATATTGTGGAGTAATTTCTGTGCCCTCCTCCATAGTATGGCAAGTATAGATTCACTTTGGAGTAAACTCTGGTTGTTATGGAACAAGTAAAGAGTAAACTCTGAGAGTAAGGTTATTAGTTTTGGAACGACTTTGAGTAATTTCGTACTCTAGAGTAGGGTTTTGAAACGCAGCCCAACTTTTTAAATTTTAGTTAATGTAATGGGAGGCGTCACTGTTTTCTACGATACAAATTCCGTACAAAATGAAGCGGATTAATTTGTTGTTATTTTCTGCATAACGAGAATTTGAGTCTAATCACTAAAAATACGTTAATTTTTAGCCTGCAAATATACAACGCTAAAAATTAAGTATTAGCGATATTGTTAACAGTATTTTATAAAAATGTTGTTCACTTAAAGCACTGGTTAAATTTTTCGTTAATATTTAACTTTGTAGCGTATACGCTAATGAATAATACTTTGAAATCAGTTTGACATGACAGTATAAAATTTATATAATTATAGAGCCCGATTCACAAAAGAGTTTAAGCTAATCCTCATTTTTGGATTAGTGAATTCTATTCTATTCCGGTATTTAAAATATAATTTTCATCATATTATCAATAAAGGTAGATACTAGGAATAGGTTAGGATATATTTTAAGATATAAAGTGTCAAAATTAGAGTAGAATTCGTTAATCCAAAAATGAGGATTAGCTTAAACTTTTTTGTGAATCGGGCTGTAAATGACTGTCAAGCGTGGAAATTATACTGGAATGGTGATCGAAGTATGAAATTTTACCTGAGTAATTATAATTATATTCAAAAGCTATATACAAGTACATAGTTAATAGCTAGAACTTGAGTTAATATAACATTAATTATGAATTTGTTAAACTATTATTACACATAGAGATAGGTAGGTATTGCATTGGTTCTTATCAGGGGCGCACCGAGACGTATTTTTCAGATCGGGTTTTAAAATGACCTCTATATATTAGGAGTGGTGAATGGAATTTCCGAACACAGGTAGGACTTTAACATATAAAATCGTTCATTCTTATTTCCCGTTTCCGTAAATATTTTAAGTAAAAAGCATCAAATAGAAAGTGCATAGCTTGAAATTCTGTACTTGAATCAATAAGTAGTTACATTTTATTTAGCATCCTATGTAACTGCAGATATATAACCATTTTATTAGGTTTTTACTTTGATAAAAATAATTCATTTCGGGGAGGGTTTCAATCCCCAAAAACCTTCCCTTGGTTGCGCCACTGGTTCTTATTGGGTGCATCATATACCCTGCATAAGTGGTAAATAAAATTAAAACACTGTACTTGCTAATCTAGAACTTTTGATGTAATTTTAATCTTCAATCACAATCTATCTAGAAACAAGAAACAAGCGGTAGTTTTACTATTCGTAAAATAAGAACATGATGAAAAGCAACGAGATGTTAGCGAAATGATTCCCGCTGTCATCCAATTATATTTGTTGGATGAGTTGGTAGTTAGGAATTCCGCGTACGTTTCGAACAAAAGTCTATCAGTAGTAAGCGGACGCACGGAAAGTCGCAGCCAATTACAAGCCGCAGCGCCTCTGCCGGCAGGAAAAACAAACACCGCGACGACAATCGGCAAACAACAAAACAAAACTTGTTTCTGTGGGATTGGAAAAAAATCACACAATAAGTAGGAGGTTACAAACATATTTCACTAATGTTTATACATTATTCAAACAGGAATACATATTAATTCCGCGCGAAGCTCAATTGAGGCCCGTATTGCAAATAAACAAACCAAGTGGAGCGTTCCATATGGAAGAAAAATAGCCTTTTCCCGGGCATTAATTTCCACGGGATAAAGCGGAGAAATGATATATACCCTTAATAAATCAACGCGTACGAACATGCGAATTGCAAGGTTTGAAAGTTAAAAGAAGCAAAAAGTTGCGCGTTGTCCAGCCGCACTTTTCAAGCACTAGCACTAACACGCTAGCGTTATTCAATTCGCGCTTCCGGTTCCCGTAGTCCAGAGTAGTCCAGAGTCCGGAGCCGCCCCCGGATGCTGCGTGGATTTAGCGGCTGGCGGCAGGCGATCGATTTACCAGAACTGCTGCAATGCGATAGCGGACGATGCATTTTAAAATCAGCGACGGAATAAAATATATTACCCCAAGCGTTATTACATCCTCTAGCGATCATCCGACACTAACTTACCCATCGCCAGACAAATCAAGCCCAACATACTCTCGCGTGCAACCGTATCAAACATTCTAATGAAGAAGGTCAGATCGCACTCTTTCGAAAATTAAAGGGACATTTTGATTTTGGCAGAAGCTTGAAGTATGAACAAAATATCTGTTGTGACCAGTGACCAGAACAATGCCTTCCGTCATTTTGATGTATTGTTTATAATTTCATGTATTTCTTCCAGAAGGTATGGCGCATAGCCACATAAATATTCGGTCCTGATGCCGCGTGCCTGAGTCTGGTCGCGACTCTAGGGAACCGGGTTCGATTCCGACCAACGCCAAATATTTAGAATTTTAAATAATACAAAAGTGATCCCTGTGGTGCATTCTTCAATGAGTGCCCGTGAGGTGACGCCTTGTAAGCGCCCGCACTGTACAAATAAGTCATCATATTACCGATATCTGTGATAAAGCAGATTGGTACACCCAGAAATGGGTAATATGCCGTTATGATATATTTATTTATTTATTTATATGTATATAAATTCCCTACAGAGTTTCTTATATTTCCAGTAAAATTATTTCACTGACTATGTACAGGGTGGGGCAGACCTCCCTGATTTGAACGGTTAATTATAAGAAAACGGTTCAAGATACATAAAAAAGGTTTTTATTGCTCAAAAGTACATATAATGCCGTTTTATTCTCACGACTTTTGGAAAATGATATCGTCCAAGTGGCGGCCTTGGCGAGCAATGTACATTTTGCAAGATATACTGGGAAGAGTGGCCGAAAACTTATTTGAAAGGCTCAATATGTGCATTGCTCGCAAAGGCCGCCACTTGTACGATATCATTTTCCAAACATAGTGAAAATAAAACGGCATTATATGTACTTTTGAGCAATAAAAACCTTTTTTATGTATCTTGAACCGTTTTCTTACAATTAACCGTTCAAATCAGGGAGGTCATTCTGCCCCACCCTGTAAATTGTACTAGTGTCAATTAGTAATATTGATTTACTTAAACTAGCAATTAATTTCTTTATAAATTTTTATCTCTAAATACTTTTAATTTGAAAACAAAAGCGCAATCAAATCACATAAACAATAAAACTATTTAATTACATAAATTGTCAAAAAATGATATGATCTTTTTTTTTTTTTTTGAAGAAAAACTGTTAAGAGCTTCAAATTAAGGTACTCCCCGTTGACCAATTGTAACCAATGTCTAAGTGTTCATATAGATAGAAGAATAAAGAATAAGATAAAATAGATTTTTTTTGAATTTTGTGCTATTAGAGTTATCGCGGCTGAAATTATCGTCATAACAGGCACGTCCACACACACACACACATAACATACATACATACATCATACTAAAATCGTATTCTAGGGACCCTAAAATGTGTTTATTCATTAAAAACTCAAATTTTTCAACCAAAGACAATACTTTCCTTACCTAAAGGTGACGGAAGGTAAAAAGAAAAGGAAGATTGAGACGAACTTGAAAAGGAAGAATGGTAAAAATGGAAAATAAAACAGATAAGAAAAATTGTAAGAAATTATAAAGATGGCAAAGTACAGAAAGTAATGGAAAATAGAAGGAATGAATTAAAAATTAACCGTGAGAAAAGGAAATCTCATACCTGACTACGGGTATCAATGGTATAGAAGAGAAAAAGAAAAGTTGCCAAGGAGTATTACCAGTCAATTATTAACCGTTTTCATACTTGGTTAATTCTACAGCTAACATGGATGGTTATATGATCATTGGCAATTACAAAATGATTATTTTATTTACCGATATTATGGTTGAGAAACATGTTTCTATCTTATCATAATGTGACAATCTGGTCGTTACAGAAATCGTATTTGAAGAATTCCAATAAACCACATAGATATCCCCATTTAATTACCTGCCAATCGAAAAATCTAATACAAACTAAACCTATTTATTATTCAGCACAAAATTAATACCATTATCGTAGAACAAACCAGTTTCCTTTCATCTACCGCCTGAGTCTTACTCGCAATGACTTCAATTTGTATTAGACAAATGTCGTCCGCTTACAAATCATTTAGTTGAGCAGTGTTATGCCCTTTCAAGGATTGGAAAGAGGAAAGCGTCGAAGCTGACTTTCTAACGATCGGTTTGCGCGCGGTGTATTTTTCCAAGCGTAATGAATTGCCCGTATAATTGTTAGAGGGCTCATTAGCCGCATACGAAGACACCTTGTAATTAGTGGTTATGGGCGCAAGAGGATGAGTTACATGAGAATGCTTGTTAACTTGTTGATAGACCTGATTGACGCCCTGCAGATTCTAACAATAACAAGGGGGTGGATCTGAATCTACTTGATTAACATAGCCCGGCTCAATACATTACAGAAGCTCTATTATAATAGCGGATTACCAAACAAGTCAGGAAAGTGGCTTTTTACTGGATGAAGCAGTCAAATCCAGTAGCAAACTGTCAACAAAAATAATCTTTATACATTTCCAACAAATTATAAAACCTACAGAAATGGAGAGAAATTTCTACAAAATTCTTTTGACAACTTATACAACTTACAAAACTGTGGGCCCGTTGACCGGTGATAATAGTTCGACCGGTATTTAAAGAGTCATCTTCTAGTCGAAATAATAACTTATTTGTCAGGAATATGCGCACAAGTATATTCGTTCAAACAATCGACAATCCCAAATACTACTAAAAGTCAAATGTTCGTGTTCAGTTGAAAATAATTTGAACTGGTTTCAAACCGTTAGAAATATTTGCAGATTTGCCACAAATTTTAAATCCGAAACATGCGCGTTTCGAATTCATTTGTCAAGTTTGTTTGGATTTTGTAAATAATTTCATTTTCTAAGTTGAAAATCTTTATTTAAACTGTGTCCGTTATCACATTTTGACATTTAGTATTTAGTTCTTCTTCACATAAATACAACTCCGAATAGCATACTAATGACATCCATTGGTTTGTATGGTAACACATTAATACAACAAAAATTAATTGTACAATTCGATTTAATTTGATGCTTCAGATTAAATGTTAATATTGTATTTCATAAAAAAGAAGCTAAGAAAGAAGCTATTCTTGGACAGTAAATTTGACTTTTTACACAAATTATAGCAACGAACATGATTTGTTTAATTAGTGCACATCAACTTCAAGGCATACTATGCACCTGCAAAAACCTAAAATCTGTTTCTTAAAATCCTAAATTTTTATGTTATTTAGGGCATATGAATTTAGGATGTAGATATTATGGTGATAAAGTGCAAATCGGACACAGCCTTAGTTTAATTGGTATACTTTAGAAAGATACCTAATAGAAAAATATATTTCAATTTATTATATTATTATAAATATATAAATATGTAAAAAATAAATAAATAAATATATCATCACGGCATATTACCCATTTCTGGGTGTGCCAGTATCTACAACACATGTAGACATCGGTAATGATGATGATATTTTATATAAATATGTAGTCTTAATCATACATGAGAAACTTATTTTATTATTTTGATCACTAAAATTTCTTCTCATAACAATTCTTTATTCCATATCTGACTAGAAATTTAAATAAATTAATGTTTTATAGGAGTTAATTACCTTTAATTCAAAGAAAGAAAATATGTTATTCAGAAATATTGCTTAGAAGAAAAATTTTGATTTTATTTATAAAATGTTAAATTATCGCCATTTTTTGTTATTTGTAGCATTTAACAAATATTTTCAATTGTAAATAAAAGTTGAAATGCAGAAAAATACTTACAGTAAGAGGAAAACCGTAAGGAGATTTGAGTTATCAACAATGTTTAATTCGATTATAATTTTTTCTAAATTATGTAATTAAAATATTCTAATATGTATAATTTTACAGTATATTTATTTAAATTATTGTAATCTGAAATATAATAAAAAAAGTTGACCATTTGTTCAGACATTTTCCAATATCTTTGTTCTTTGTATATACACAGTTTTTATAACAAAATATCTTCTACCATTTATCAAACGTCAAATGTATTATAACCTCTTAGAACAAGTGGCTTCTAAATAACACGTTTGAACACCCAAAATTTGAAACTAATCCAAATTCGACGCGTGCGCAGTTACACAATCATGAAACTATCACAAAGTTAAAGAACTTCAAACAAGAGAGTAATACACCAAAAATTATATCAATGACAGGGTGATTTTAATTTTTCAGAAGAATCTGGGTTTATGCAATTTTGATGGAATCAGGAATCGAAAAAGATTTAAGATTTGATTTTAATAGGACGCAGCATATATTTCTATATAAATTGTATACATTTCTATCATAGAGTATAAGAAGAGTTATTGATAATAATATATTAACGTCGTTCATCATAATAAATTATGTAAAAACTGCGTTTTAAAATGTCAAAGTAATACAGATTTATAGCTCAATAAACGTCTGTTATCCAGTATATTATTAATTTTGAAAAAACGGTAAATATCAATTGTCCTTTCAAGTCCGGGGAAAAGAACAAAACCAAAAGGTAGAAGAGACTGCTGCAAGTAAAGTAAATGAAAATTTGAAATTGAAATGGGTTAGAATCAAGTCTGCGAGCAGTTGGCTAATAAGCGCATTTATTTAATATTTCCTGAGAGTTTTGCCGTAAAAACCCAGTCTCACTGTTCTCATGCGAGCAGGTGTGCACATTACCTCCATTCGCTGCTGTGCTGCTATGCTGCCTTGCTGCCATTGGCGCGCATTGCTGCATTATTTAATTAACTGCCGCTTTTTTCGTCTCTTTCAACAAGCCCGTCAATCCAGATCACTCGCTCGCTCCGCTGCAAATGGATCATTTATTTAATAAATTACACCACTGGTTTTTGCATTTTAACGACGCATTCTGAATAATTTGTTCATTATGCGATTCGAAACGTTTACCAAAGATTATAACTTATTGATGGTTTTTTCATCGTTTGCGCACGAATGATTTTACCTTTACTTTTACAAATGCGAACATTTAATATAGGTTTGTATTTTAAGCTGAAACACCAATGGAAGACAATAATTTCCTTTAGAAACTTATATTTAGGTATTTTTTTGAAAAATAAAAAAAAATGTGACATTTAAATTTTGAATCTGTGTAAATTTTGCGTCTATTCACCACGTGCATTAGGTAGTACAGGCAATAAAGAAGAATGCAAAATTAAAGTTAGGTAGTAATTTTTGAAGTGAAAAGTAACGCAGCGCCACAATCAGCAACTCAATAAACGCAACACAGAACATGACCAACTCTCATCTTTCTGCCTTACTGTTGTACCACTGACTAGTTTTACTATAAAAATCTGTATTATCGACATGTTCGTGAGCTACAAAATAAATGCTATATTTTCGTCCCTATCCATTTATATTTGAATTATTTTGTATACTAACCTTATTTATACTTATGTATGTCATATAATGACAATAAATAAAAATCTGTTGTGGCTAGCACAAGACCACTCGCCATTTTCATATTAGGCTAGATAATTATACCCTTTCGAACCGTCTTTTTATAACAAAAAAATGTAGAACTTTACCCAAATACTGTTTTTTATTGTATTTAACATGTCTTCTGCACAGATATAATTCTAATTATATCTATTTTTCATTGTATGAGGAAGTCAGAGATTCTTCCATTTCATTAACCAGATTGGCGGTATTTCTGATGGATATATGCATTTTACCTATAATTTCAAATATTTAATTAATAAAACAATAAGAAAGATTAAATATACTTCCCAGAAAAATCTATCAGAATGTCACTAAAACTGTTGATTTAAAAACTATGTTATAAACATTGGAATTTGTCAACTGGTTTCCTTAGTGCCTTAGCCTCTGCGATTAAATTACTCTATATATTATAGTGTCTATCTCTAAATCTATAAAAGATATAATAAAAATTTTAAGTGTATTAGATGGAGAATTTTATGTTCTTCAATATTTATTAACAAAAATTTCCAAAAAAATATATTTAGAAGTATTTTTCTCAGAAACTACTACTTCCGGTTGTTCAATTGTTGCTTTTCAGCTCTTTCCAGGAATGTCAGATTGAGGAATCCATAGTTAAACAGTACTTAAGTCTTATAGTTTTTGAGGAATCGTGTCTACGAAATCCAGACATACACACATACACACATCCACACACACACACAGACATCATTTTATAAATGTTATAATCTGATTCTAGGGACCTTAAATCGTGCTTATTCATTAAAATCTGGATATGCGAATTTTAGCATGAATCCAATACCTCTCTTTCTGCTGATTGGTTAAAAGTGCTATCTTCGGCGTTTATTATAAAATCGCAGATTTTGTGTTTGCGTTAGCGGTCACTTTACTTCATTATAAATAGGCCTTTAATGCTGTAAATTCAATTTAAATTGTTATCATCACTAGAGTAGAAAAATTCAATAAAATTTCTTTTTCGAGCATTTGTTAAAACTTAAATACAAACCAATGCTCAATGCATCCAAATCAGGTTCTAACAGCATTAAAAATCTTAATCTGAAAACACTCATTGATATCTTTCAAAAATATGAAAAGAGGACCCTACCCAAATGAGATCCCTTTGGGATACCGGAAGAGTACAAGTAAATGATCTTACAGATTTTTAAATATAAATTCACTTACAGATAAATACATTGTTTTACCATTTAGTATTGAAACTTCATACAAAAATTCGGAAAACAGACATACTCAGCTGTTTGCTTTCAAAATTGGCAACAGAAAAATTCGGAAACCAGTCGGAAATATCTTGCGACCTGTGTGGCCTCAAAAAAAGTTACATGTGCAATTACATTATGTATGTATAATTAACAAATGTATTCCTGATTCCATACTCTATTTAATAAGTATTTAATATAAATTTTGAATTATATTTATTATATATTAGAAAATCGTAAACTACACTTCCTACCTTGAGAGAGCAAAGTAAGAAATATAATTCAATTTCCGTTCCATGCATTTATTTCTTCTGTAATTGGCCTTCTTCCTGAAGAAATCTGGGAAATAATTACTTCAATTAACTTTTACACTCATCTTCCGCATGTAGACCTGAAAAAGTCTTCGTTGAGTTGTAGATTCTCGTTGAATGGCTGAAAAAACTGCAATGAATCTTCTGCCATTTTTAGCACGGCGGCTATACTCACCACGGACCTGACTAATTGCTTTGTAATTTCTTCTTTGTGAAAAAATTACATCGGACGTGAACGAGCGGACATGGGAAAGACATATGCAATGGCGAAGCGCTTGTCTAAAGCTTATATCGAAGGATGCTGCTGATTTTGTTTACGTTTTCTGATTAAGAATGCGGACTTGCTTCATTTGTGTAATTAATGGGAAGTAGAGGTCATCTATTGTAATAGATAGATAAAGAGAAATTTAATAAATAAGGATTAGAAGAAGTCGTAAATTCATATGGAGAAATATACAGGCTGTTTTTCATATCAGGGGCCTCTATTGGTACCTCGGAAGTTGCAAGAGCTACGACTTCGTTAATGGGACAAAAGTTGCCGTTTTAGAGGGCCATTTTAGTTATGTTTTTGTTTTTCCAGTAAATACAACGGTCACTAAATAATGGCGAAAAACTGATTTCGGTTTTTATCTTTTTCAAATAACTTCAAAATATAACTCGAACTTTTTACTTGGAATGCATATTTAAATTTTGCTCTTCAAATTGTCTCATATTTCGTAATTGTTTCATCCCCAAAATTTAATTGTTAGGTAATATTATTTTTCTGTTGTTATTATTAATTCCCAATAAAAATTATTGTTTTTATAAATTATACTTTCTTTCGACTGATATAATTCATTTTGTAACTTTTTTGCTCGATATTTTTATTCTAGAAATTAATTTAATTTTTTATTGAAATAATTTGTTTAAATAATAAGTGTATTTCTAAATAGAAATCTTATCAATATTTTCAAAATGACAGGAATTTATATATATTTAATAGAAAAGTACTAATTTTCTGGATAAAATAAAAACGAATACAAAACACAATGGGTGGTAATATGAACAAGTGATTAGGGGTGATTATCTAGGACATGACTAGCAGTGTTTAGCGCTGTCAATCGTTTATGGACTATTTTAAAAAAAAATACTTCAAATAGCAGTTATAGAAAAATAATTGTACACAACTTTTATTTGAAATATTTTTCTATAAAATAATCCATAAACGATTGATAGCACTAAAACACTGCTAGTCATCTCCTATCTAATCACCCTTAATCACTTGTTCATACTACCACCCAATTAGTCTTATATCATTGAAAAGAGAAAAATGGCACATTTTTCAGGGCAAAAAAAATACGCATTCCATTTTATAATTGAAGTTTTTGTTATAAATTGAAAATTTACCAATAGAAAAATTATTTATATACGCCACTGGATGGACAATATAATATTGTAAAAATTTTGTATGAAACATTTTTCTCAGTAACTTAAAAGTTTAAAAGTTATGTGAACAAGAAAAAAATTACCGAAATCAGTTTTTCGCAATTATCTAGTGACCTACGCATTTTTCTGGAAAAACAAAAGCAAAGCATCACTAAAATGACCCTCTTTTGTCCCATTACCTTCAATTTCCGAGATATCATAGTACTAATATTGGCATTTATTGAAAACACACCCAGTTGAACTCAATTTTTTTTTTTTGTTCCTACCTACAATTGTAATCTATATATTCAGTGTTGTATAAAATACTAAATAAAAGTATTTCATAAGTTTGGTAAAATACGATTATTTTTTTAGTATTTCAAATATACTAATATTTCAAATACTTTTACTTTTAAATATATTTAAATAAATAAGATATATTACGATATTGTAAAAATGTTTTTCGAATTGAACTTATTCGCGTATTTTTAATAATATTAAAAAGAAATTCCTACATTAACATAGGCATTTGTTTTTTTAAGAAAAAAATTAGTTATATTACTAACAGACCACACATGACTGAGGGTTTTTATTTCAAATACATAAATCTATTTCAAATACTTGTGTATTTTAAATACAAAAATGTATTTCAAATAAAAAAATGTATTTCAAATATTGAAATATTGTATTTCATACAAATAATAGTATTTTAATGTATTAAAATATAAAATCCTTGTGAAAAGTATTTAAATCAAAAATACAAAATACCTTTATTTTGAAGTATTTCAAATAATTACTTAAAATAGTTAATCTAATTCAAATACTTATTTCAAATACATATATTTCAAATACTATACAACACTGTATACATTAATAAATTTGTGGCTTAATTCAAAAACATGTATTGGTAATATTTTTGAGAGAAAAGTAGAATAATTGTGTGAACAAGAACATCTACATAAATCGGCTATTACCTTAATTATTAAAAAAATTCATTTAAATACTTTTTTATTCTAATACATTAATTTTAAACTAAACTACTTATCTCTAATACATGTATCACCAAATTCCCACCAATCCAAAGCTTACCCCTCCTCCCACAATCTATTTAATCCGTATTTATCCATGTATAATTCGTCCAGCATTACCTGCCCCTAATCTGCTGATAAGATACCCGATGCTGCTGCCATCCATTGGCTGCGAGTGATAATCAAGCAGTGATACCGCGCCGTGGCGGGGAGAAGGGTTCCGTCGACTTGGGAGGTCCGACTTCGCAGCACTCTGTAAAACGTCATAGTTTTGTTGTGTCGGTTTTTTACTTCCTTGGGCTCCGGTGTACGTCATAGATTGAGCATACCTGTCAGGGAATAACTCCGTGTAATGGCGGTCAATGATTATTACACAGGGTCGATGCAGGGATGATCATATATTTGCGTTATCTTATATTCATACCAGTTTTAAATTTGCATATGATTTAATGAATAATTGTCAAAATTTGTATATTAAAAAGCATTACTTATATTTAGTACGTCATTAAAGTTTAAATCAAAAAAATAAGTATTTGACAGTTAATCGATTGTCATAGATATTAAATTTGGTGTTACCACATTTTACCTTCCGCTACCTTTGGTTACGGAGGTTAAGGATCGTGCTAAAAATCGCATATCGAAAATATGGTAAATGACCATGTTTAAAGGTTCCTAGAATCCAATTTTAACATTTAACATTTCACGATGATGTGTATGTGTTCGGATCTTCTTAATGCTGTAACTCTTTCAATCGAAAAATTTTGAAACCTTCTATTTCGACCCTATTCTAATATAGAAAGAAATCATTAGATTTTAATGTAAATTGGATAACCAAAAATAGCACTTTATTTGAAGCTCAAAATGGTTTTTCTTCGAAAAATACATTTAAAGATTATTAACTTTTCTAAAGATATGCATTCATACATTTTTTATATTTTTTACAGATAAATATATAAATTAATCTACCTATTTAATAAATCCCGGAGCCTGTATTTTGAAGAGAAACACAATTCCTTAGTTACACAGTTCAGATTTCACATGTATATGACTGACAGATAAATAACACTGTCAAAGAACCTATCATTACACATTAATAACAGCAACGTTTTAAAAAGAAAATAGTGTGTAAAACAATAGTTATAGCCATATTATACGAATGCAAAAGAATGTAATACAGTTTCCACTTTCTACCACCAATAAATTTGTTTGTATGAATTTAAATTAGGTAATAAAATTTAAATGGCGAGAAGTAGTGAGTTAGCCACATCAGATTTTTAAATTAAGGTTCCTCACCAAAGCCGTAAATTAAAAAGAAATTTTTACTCTGATGTTCGTAACAATTAATTTCTTTTTCTTCAAACGTCATAAAAATGGCATCTTTTGTGACTTGATTCACAAGGTAAAAATGAAATAAATAAATATCCATAACTACATAAAATGAGCGAATAAGAAGGAACTTGTAAAAAAGAACCTATCATATCGCCCCAAGTTAACCAAGATAACCTACAAATTGAAATATAAAAAGTTTATATTTAACGAAATAACATATAAAATAGTGATATACATCAAATTCTGATATAATTGCACATAAGGAGAATATAAAATTGCATAGTTTTTATTTAAACGTCAAAACGTGAAAATTTTCACTTGAATGTTTGTAACAAAAAGTGAACAAATACGAAAGTATCCATAGCAACAGAGCAATTGAAATCAACAAACAAATATTTATAATTATTGTAACGTCAAATTGTAATTATTTTATTTAAATACGAGTGTTTGAAGAAAAAATATAATGTGTCATTCGGAGTAAAAGTGTCATTGTGTGCCCCGCATGTAATTGTCCGACTCGCTACCGCTCACCGTGCAAACTTACAAGCTCGCCAAACAAAGAATCACTTTTACTCCTAATAACACAATATACTATTCTGTCGTTATGTTTCAACAATGCATTTCTTATGGAGTTTATTTTACTCTTACACTTATAAGAGCTCTGACAGTAACCACGAAGTATCAGCGCACACTAAATCATAATTTTATTTATTCATTTAAATATGATTTCTTAATAGCAGATTTTGGCGACAAAATTTTAGCGCCTCTTGCGGTGAATATGCGAACTATGTACAGTTTGAATAGTGCTTTGTATGTCTGCTTACTTCACCAGAATTGGCACTGATGTAGCGAATTGTGACGTTAATGTTGAAATCCCTATTCACATTTTAGCAAAATATTATAATAAAATAATATACGATCTATCTTTAAAAGAAAATTAGTTCAACATTTATTAGAGCATTCTGCAGCATATGTTTATTGAGATTAAACGTATATGGTATTTTATAGGCTTCACTGGCTTTAGAAATTGTGCAATGCATTTACAAATAAATAATTCAATGTTTAACTGAGTACTCATTTAGCACCTAATTCAAATAATAATGCTAGTTAAATCTGCCATATTCTATAAATAGTTATTCTATTATTTAAGTCGTGTGTTGTATGTAGGTACTTTCGAGTACACAATTCAGTACAAGTTTTTGTAATTATTTTAATCATGTTTTTATAATTACCTACTTACAACTTAAGAACAATTTGTGCAAAAATCATGAACATGATATTTTGTTTAATAGTAAACAACAACAATTATTTTCATGTGTTCTCGTGTGCACTTTGTAATAAAGCTTAATAACTATATTTTATGAAAATGTTTCATGTTCGAAATAATTATGTATAATTATATTAAATTGAAAAAAAGGAAAATAATCGGTTGTGAAAAATATAAAATAATACCACCTCTGATCGAAGTCTAAGTTTGCCGTGAGCGAAAAACAAAAATAGACACAACGCGTTGTGAATTTATCTGAAATTGCAAAGAACGAAATTTATTTGTTATTCTAAATATACCCTATGAATATCATAGCCTAACGCACAACACACACAGCTTGGTCAGTATGTATTTGTTTTTAAATATACCTTACTATAACCTAAACTAATGTACAAAACCGGATAATCCATTTTGCCCAAAAATGAGGTTTTATGTTACACCGGATTCGTCTTCTGATTCACTATAGCTTGGTATTATGTTTGCGTACCAAAACTCGACAAATCCTTATGATATTTACGTTTAAAATATTAGGTTAGTTTCAAAACCCGACAAATCCATAATCGGTTGGGATATAATGCCTGAAAATCCAAATTAGCCAATCAGAGTTGCGGTTCGAAACGTCAAAAAATATGCGGCGGAGATAGGTTTTGCAAGACAACGATCCTATACATACTTCGGAAGTAATAAAATAATTTTTAGGGCAACAAAAGTTCGAATTGTTGTCTGACCACCCAAATTTCTGGATTTGAATCCAATGAAACATTTATGGCAGAAGTTAAAAATACGTGTCGGAAAAGAAAAACAGGCTTGAATTGTGGAACTACTTAGAAAATGAATGACAAAATGTATCTACCACAAGACAGTATTACAAATTTAATTAAATCAGTGTTACGACGGTGTGCTGCAGAGATTGTATATTGTATTAAAAGGAATGATGAAACTATTAAATAATAAAGAATATAAAATCGCAAATCAAAAGTGATTGAACCGATTTTTTTAGTAGTTTATTATTTTTTTCTATAGT
Organism: Ophonus ardosiacus; assembly: GCA_943142095.1. Taxonomy (NCBI): domain Eukaryota; kingdom Metazoa; phylum Arthropoda; class Insecta; order Coleoptera; family Carabidae; genus Ophonus; species Ophonus ardosiacus. The sequence goes on from OW964824.1 coordinate 56,544,005, forward strand.
CGATATAAAAAGTTTCATTTGCCGTTCATGCGCGACAAAGTAGAAAAAACGCTCGCTGTCCGAATTTTTACCAGCTATGAGTGCCCGTGAGGAGACGCCTGGTAAGAGCCCACACTGTAAAATATAGCGTCATCATTACCAATGCCTACACATGTGTAGATAATGGCACACCCAGAAATGGGTAATATGCCGTGATGATATATTTATTTATTTTATTTTAAAATGTTGAGAAATGCCACTTGTCTACATTCATGAAAAGAACGCCAGAAACTAATGGCGCTGTAGTTATTTACACATTTACCACTTCCACAAGTCAATCTGACATATAAATGCTCTGTCGGTATATTACATAACCAAACAAAATGCCGTACTACTGTGTAAAGGAATACAGAAATTAAATAGGGTATTTATTTACAAAAACGAAAGTAAAAAATTCTTCAATTAGATTGAAGCAATAGCTTAAGAAGAATAGACACTTACAAAATTGCAATTTGCACGAACGCCTCTAACGGCAAAGCATAGAAATCAAGGTTGCTGTGGTTACCCCGTACAAACAAAGACCTGTCATCAGCCGTAGACTTTACACTGTAGCCATCGTTTTAGTTGAATAATCGAATGATCTTCAATATTATCAAACAAAAAAGTTGCCCCAGACACATCGTCTGGTTGTAAACTCATTTTTATTAAACACAACGTACACATCACAATAAAGAATTGGGTTTAACACTGAATAACAGATGCGAATACAATGACAGATAGGAACAGGGAACGGGACGCAAGACAAGGAGGGGAGGTTTGTTTGTATGCATGCTATTCTATCTCTCTCTTGCAGTGACGTCAATTTTGTAAGTGTCTATTGAAAATAACGATAAATTAAATTTAAAAAATAAATAAATATAAATAAATATATGATCACGGCATATTACCCATTTCTGGGTGTGCCAGTATCTACAACACATGTAGACATCGGTAATGATGACGATATATTTTACCGTGTGGGCGCTTACCAGGCGTCACCTCACGGGCACTCACAGCTGGTGTGGAGAGTGCACCACAGGGGTCACTTTTGTGACATTTAAAATTGGAAATATTTGGCGTCTTTTGGGATCGAACCCGGTTCTCCCAGGTTCGCGACCAGACACTCAGGCACGCTGCCACGGGACCCCATAAAAAATTAAAATTAAATTTCAAAAATTTCTTTATTTATTGAGTAGTAGATACTGTAAGTACAAAATGTACATTTTTTTTATTGTTAAAAATGGTGAAAAATATGTTCGGCTCAAAACTTTTGCACACAACTGTATGGGCTATATCGCAGAAAAATGCGCAGGGCTTAGGGATGCAATGCCTAACATTACTACAGCTTGTATTACCAATAAAGGCGGTGCAAACCAATATAAAATGGTGGAATACCTGGGAACGTATTCAGTTTTTGTATTAAAATCTGTATTTTATTCTATCCGAAAGAAATTTGTAGAAATTTCTCGCCATTTGCATAGGTTTTAAAATTTGTCTGTTAAAAATATAACCCTGCCGAAATATTATGAGTTCGGGCTTATAGTCTAGCCTAATCTGCCTAAAAAGTTGGCATACCCAGCAATAAATAAAAATAGTGATAGTAGTTTATTAGGTACGAAGGGCCAGTCCAGCCCTGCAAAAGGTGTATACCTTTCCGTATGAAGTTATGTTGAATGATGATATATACTAACGTATTTATTATTGGCTGCAAGCCCGCATGCGTGTACGATTTACTGGCAACTTCGCGTTGGTTTTAATTGTGAGTGAAAGCAGCCATGTTTGATTTAGCGAGGACAATTAATCCTGGCCAGCATATGCATAATGCGCCCCTCATATTTTCCCGGCCAGGATAATCAAGTACGTCCCTGTCGAGGGATAATTACGGCCCTGCACAATTGCGACAACTTTAATTGCGATCCGGTCTCGTGTGCATATAGTAATTATCCAGGTTTATTATATACCACGGGGTATAAAACACTTAATAGAGATGCGAAGCTTTTGCTTTCGATCGCTCTTGCATTATTTATTTATTCTTTTTTAATGGCTGCACTTTTAACTTCATCATTTACATACGGGAGGAGAGACGCAGCTCATAATATCAAAATTATCTCGAATAATTTTCATTTAATATTTATAAGGGATATATGGTGTTCATTAATTAAATTATTCATTTATGAATAAAATATTTTGCCTCCAAATCACGCACACATTTTTCATTTTCTGAATAATTACATTTTATACTATATTTCTATCTACACTTTCAATCTTTTAAACAAATTACCCTCACATTTTTAAATTACTTTAAATGGCCAACATGTGTTTAATAAAGGAAATTATGTATAAAATTTATAATATATAATTATTGCAACAATTATATTCGTGCAAAATCTGATGTAAATTTTATCTACACTTATAAAAATTCAGTACTTTGTAGTATGAAAATATTCGCAACATATAACATGCTTTAGTTCCCTTTTCTGCATCCTTCCGTCAATAAAAGGAATATAAGATCGATATTATAGCATAAATTGTATAAATTACAAATGTGTTTGTTTTTCGATGCGACATTTTTCTTATGAACTGACAACTGAATCGTCTAGTTTCAAAACCTGACAAATCCCTTTTTGTCCAAAAATAAGTTGGATACTGCAACGGATTTTCTTCTTATTCTCCATAACTTGGTATGATGTTTAGTATTAAAATTCAACCAATCCATATAATATTAAATGTAAACTCTCAGGTTAGTTTCAAAACCCGGAAAAATCTACAACCAGTTCGGATCTAATACCAGCAAATTAGCCAATCAGAGGAGTGGTTTGGAAGTCACGTGGTCTTAGTGGGAACATATTTTGTTTAGTATTGTCAATTGTTTCTTTGGACTTATTTAAAAGGACAATACTGCTTATTGGGTTTTATTAACAGTATCAGAATTTCAAATGCCATATAATAATTAAATAATTGCATAGTATAGGGGCAAAATATACAATTTAAAAAATCTGAAGTGACCAACACATCCTTCCGTCAATTCTATGTATTTTGTTCAAATCCCATACCAAAAGTTCCTTGGAAAAGATTATATATATCCAGTAAAATTGTAATACGAACAATGAAAAATTTAAGGATAATAATATGCTATTCTATAGAAAAATATAAAAAATACAATAATTCTTCAGAGGACGCTACTGTAGTAGTTAAAGAGGATTCTGTATTCAGTATCAATAGACACTTACAAAATTGCAATTTGCACGAGCGCCTCTAACGGCAAAGCATAGAAATCAAGGTTGCTATGGTTACCCCGTCCAAACAAAGGCCTATCATCAGCCGTAGACTCTACACTCTAGCCATCGTTTTAGTTGAATAATCGAATGATCTTCAATATTATTAAACAAAAAAGTTGCCCCAGTCATATCTTCTGGTTTTAAACTCATTTTTATTAAACACAACGTACAAATCACAATAAAGAATTAGGTTTAATACTGAATAACAGATGCGAATACAATGACAGATAGGAACATGGAACGGGACGCAAGACAACGAGGGGAGGTTTGTTTGGATGCATGATCTTCTATCTCCCTCTTGCAGTGACGTCAATTTTGTAAGTGTCTATTTGTGTTAAACAGTTGATGCGATCCCCGATCCAATTCTCTGATTTTTGATAGTGTAACTTGACTTATTTCTGTAATATTATGGAATAAGTTCAATGAAATCAGTTACAGAAAGCAAAAAATCCAAAGTTCAAAATTAACACTCGACAAATTAATTTTTATATTTTAATTCTGACATTATTAGTTTAATAAGCACAGGGATCATTTTGTGCTATTTGAAAATTAAATGTATTCAATTTTGTCGTCGATCGGATTTGAACTACATTTGAAAAACAAAGTATACCTAAATATATAAAATATGTAGGAAATTAATAAACGGCTACATTTCTGAATTTACGGTATTTGTCGAAACATGAAACCTTTTTTCATTCCCGTCACCATTTTTTCTTTGGAAGCCATATTAGGCAAACATTAATTTCCTGGTAACGCCAACCCCTAACAGCTAACGTGAAAGTCAACACCCAATTCCGAAACCAAAAAAACAATCGTATCTCGATATGTCACACGACAAACACGTTACCTGAGAGAAAGGAGATCAGAGTTGCCTGATAAAACAAACAAATGACAACTATAAATCTCCGGCCACCAAGGAAACCAAATGCATCATCCTATCAGACACACAAAAGAAATATCGAAATTATTTACTCGGCGTTGGAGCTTTCTGTACGAGGATATAAGGAGGAGAATGGCTTACGTTGATATTCGTACTTGTACCTATACTTTTAACTAGACCTGACAGTTGGACAATGGTCGTAAATAAGCCTGTATGTGTGAGTTAGTGTGCGGTACCGAATTGTTCCCTGCATTCATCATGCTGCCGAGGTTGTTTTCCGGAATTCAAGATGTACTGATGGGCTTTGTTTCCAACCTCATTATCATGCATATTTCACGCATTCTTTTATCTGTCGTACTCGTACCAAAGAAAAAGAAATAGAAAATTGTCGTAACTTTATTGGGACACAATTAATAGGATCATTTTTATTACCTTAAGGTAAGTCATAAAAAATGTAGATTTTTTTTAACTAAAATAAAATAATGTTAACATATAAATTAATAACTTAAATTTAGATGTTACTTAAGACCACTTATAATCGAATTTACTTAATTATTTATTTATTAACAATAAAAATAATGTCATTTGACTAGAGTATTTTTTTGTGCGACAATAAATCTAGCGTGGATCTGGTCACAGCGCATTGCAAATGGCGGATACCAGCACTTGTTAGCTCAATTGGCGCGAATTTTGACAATATTTGTCATTTTGAATTTTAACGATTCAGACAATTATAGAGTTTATGTTTTCTATGTTTATCGTCTTTTGTAGTTATTGTATTTGTTAAAACCCCTCAGATAGTTATTGTGTTTGTTTTTTCATCCGACGTTGCCAAACTTTCACTAGTCGGATATGTCATTTATTTGTCAGTATGGCTGACAGATATTTTAATGAATTTTTAGTTACTTATATTCAAATATCTTCAGAACTGCACGTCAGAATAATTTGATGTAATTTTTACATAATCTATGATAGTTGATTAATACAAATTATACTTTTTACAAAAAATTCGGTGGTGATTTTTTTATGAATAAGCACGTTTTAAGATCTCTAGAATACGATATTACTAATTTTACATTGATGTCTGTATGTGTGTTTGTGTGTGTGTCTGTGTGTGTGTTTGTGTGTGTGTCTGTGTGTGTGTCCGTGTGTGTGTCCTTGTGTGTGTGTGTGTGACAAATTTTTCTCCGATGATAATTCGCAAACTAAAATTCTAAATATTATGATTTTTTCGTATTCCTCTTCTTTACAACCATATGAAGAGCTGATTAGATTTTGGTTATAATTGGTCAACCGGAAGTACCCTTATTTGAAGTTTTTAACAGTTTTTTGGGAAAAACGCAGTTAAATATAATTTTTTGACATTTTGTGATCATTAATATGAAAGAAAATCTTATTCTCTATACAATTTGATTATACATTTTCCTTCATATTCAATAGATATAAAGTTATAAAGAGATTAAGAGAGGTTAACTTTCAAAAATCAGTTAGCTTTGCTAAAATTATGGAAACAGCACATATATTCAAAAAAATTCTAATTGGCAGATGTCAGTGTCAAGTGCAAAACCAAAGTGGAAAGTATAGGATCAGTAAGTAACATAAGTGACAGAGTGTCCCTCGCATAAGTGACTTGCAGTTTCAATGCCGGGAGTACGAGGCAGGCCAAAGAGAAGATGGAAGGACTGTGTAGCAGAATATTTAAAAGAGGAAGATCTGTGTTGGATAGGAATGAGGAAGTGTGAAGTGCAATTTACAGAATGTACATTCGTGTTATAATAATATTGGATTTATAGAATCTTCCCAAAGGAACTTGCAATATGGAATTTGTAAAAAATAGTGTGTTTCCAAGGAACTTTTGGTATCGGATTTGTACGAAATACATTGAATTGACGGAAGGTTTTGTGCTGGCCACAACAGATTTTTTGTATTTTTATCTATAGCAATTGTAGTTATTATATTTAAAAAATGTGCTTCTGACACGAAATTCCGTACTGACTGCATGTTAAATATCCAATTTTCAAAAATTAATTATTCAAAAACTATTCATATCTCTCAAAAAATTAATTTTTATGTAAATACTACTGGTTAATAACAGACGACAATTTGAACAAATACAGAGTACACATTTGACATATCTGAAGTTTAATACTGCAGTTCTTTCAGTATCATCAATATGAATGAACAGAAAAAAATTAGGTAGGACAACTTAAATGCCACATGCGTATGATAGTGACATCTCTGTAAATAAACGAAAATCATTTACTTTACACACTGTCTGAAGTGTGTATTTTTAAGTAATTTAACGACTATTGTTTCTGTTATTAATTCCATTGTTGTTGACTTATGTGCGCGATACATTTACCCAAAATAATAAATAGCCGAAGCATGGTCGGTAACACCTCCAATTAGTAATTTGGCGGAAGACGCTCGGCGTCGCGGTGGAGCTTAGCAGCGCCCGCATCTCGGACATGTTTACAGTCGCAAGGAATTAGGCGAACTTGTTAAGTTATGCCTTGCACGTAAATACCAGACACGACGCTCTATGAAGTCTCATTTGCCTGGAATTATAATATATCCCAAACAATGAATGATTGCCCAAATAGGCTATAGAATAAATTACCAGCAAGAGGGGTGCTTTCCACCAAACTTAGAAAGGAACATTACACTTGATGAACAATGAACAATGTTCGAATTTAAAGTCCCAAAAGTTAAAGAATCACTAAAGCTTATCTCTCTCTCTCATTTGCATTTAAAATGAATGTCTACTAATGTTAAACGTTAACCATTGTACTAAACACCTCGTACATCTAATGAAAAACCACTAATAAATCTTCCGATGCACCTAAGCTCCTTCCTTCAACCGTAAACTAGAAACTAATTTACCTCAATTGAAGTTTACACAAGCCGTAATGGCTTGCTTCACGATGTCAGCCATTTTGAGTTAGTTAGCGTATTGTAACACTCGCCCTCACATCGCTACGGGCGGTAACAGGCAGTACTTCACCATTGGTGTCTAATTAGTATCTTCCTTCAGGAACTAATATATAGAGAAGGTTATTTATTCGCAAAAAGAAAAGGCAAACGCAAATTTGCTTTAAGAATTGGATGGTTAAAACGGTAATTACTTCCCGAAGGTATAATACTTATTCGATGAATGTTAAAGAGCCGACATAATGAATGCTAGGCTCCAGTTAACCAGTCGATGTGTTAATTAACTTCATCAATAAAATTTCATTCTTTCACGTGGTAAAAATAGGTTAAAATGCGTTATTTCAATAATTAAGTATGACAAGCCATCATGTTTCTATTTTTTGACATCTGCAAATCACTGTCACTGTCAATTTGTATTTGGCAGTTGCGTAAACGAAGCGCAGTTGTTCTTTACGTCAATCAAAAAAAAAAAAAAAAATAGTGTATTCTACTCTAATTTTGATAGTTTATATCTTAAAATATAGTCTAGTCTATTCATAGTACCTATCTTTTTTACATCTTGTTAAGAGAGGTATTGGATTCATGCTAAAATTCGCATATCCAGATTTTAGTGAATAAGCACGATTTAAGGTCCCTATAATCCGAATATAACATTTTTAAAATGATGTGTGTGTGTGTGTATGTGTGTACGTGTGTGTGTTTGTATGTCTGGATGTTGTAGGGATAATTCCTCAAAAACTATAAGAGTTAAGAACTGTTTAAGTATGGATTCTTCAATCTGACATTCCTGGGAAGATCTGAAAAGGTTTTGGTAACAATTGAACAACAGGAAGTAGTAGTTTCTTAGAAAAAGTCTTCTAATTTTTGTTATTAAATATTGAAGAACATAAAATTCTCCATCTAATACACTTAAAAATTTTACTATATCTTGTATAGATTTAGAGATAAAGACACTATAATATATAGAGTAATTTAATCGCAAAGGCTAAGGCACTAAGGAAACCAGTTGACAAATTCCATTGTTTATAACATAGTTTGTAAGTGACACATGTCAATGTCAAAAATCAACAGTTTTAGTGACATTCTGATAGCTTTTTCTGAGAAGTATATTTAATCTTTGTTATTGTTTTATTAATTAAATATTTGAAATTATAGGTAAAATGCATATATCCATCAGAAATACCGCCAATCTGGTTAATGAATTGGAAGAATCTCTCATATTTAGGAACTTCCTCATACAATGAAAAGTAGATATAATTAGAATTATATGTGTGCAGAAGACATGTTAAATACAATATAAAGCAATATTTGGGTAAAGTTCTGTAATTATCTGTTATAAAACGACGGTTCGAAAGCGAAGTGCAATACAATACTTATAAAGCCTAATATGGAAATGGCAAGAGGTCTTGTACTGGCCACAACAGATTTTTGATAATATTTTGAAGATTAACTTCAAATACCGGAATAGAATAGAATTCACTAATTCACTAATCTAAAAATGAGGATTAGCTTCAACTTTTTTGAGAATCGGGCTGTAAATCTGTATGTTTTACGGAACAGATAATATTTGAAAACCTATATCGCGAATTCTCATGTTCACCCTGCATAAGAATATCCTTGGGTAATATAATTGACGGCCTAATACATTATTTGTTTGCGTTTGTTCCGGTAATAAATATCTTCTAATGAAAACATAAATCGCAATGATCGTTATGAAGCAATAAATATCTTCTATCTATCTATCTAACGACATGTAAGTATAATTAAGAAATACAAAACACGAAATACAAGTTTATCATGATCGTCCATATTCCTTCATTGAATTTAAATTAGTATGCAATATACATGTCATTATCTACACACATCCAACACATGTCTAAGAAAAGTCTATTCATGTATTGAATTCCTTGGTTTCTTTCGGATTAGATAGGTAAGTCTGTTGATTTATTCCCGGGCCGAATCAGTGAATCTTTTGGGGCCTACATAAATCTTCGTCGGGCGGGAGTTGAACCTGCCCCGCCCCGGTCACGCTGGTCACTGTGTTAATTAGACACTGTGGAAGACCTACATAGGGTCATATGTGGTGGTGTTTGTGTTTGGTTACCGCAGCAACTCTGACTTTTTGTGCAGCGAAGTTGAGATTGTGGTTTGTGATTATTAAAGGTTTTGCGGAGTATATCTTCGCAAGAAAAGTGTATTTGTAATGAGGGAGATAGCTTAAAACAACCACAGTTATTCGAAAAATGTTTGGTTAAATAGTTTTTATTTTTGGTGTTTAATGATATAAGGAACTTGTAACAAGAAATTGCAAAAGAGTAGGATATTATTTATTCTGTAAAAAGGTATTCAGTATGTACAAAATATCTGTGGTTTTAGGTTTACTTAAAATATAACCAATAGTAATTTTAAACCTTAAGATAAATTGTGTAACTGGCATATCACTACATTTTTATATGCGAGAATAACCAAAGTCTGACTGTACAGGAACCTGTAAGATATGGTATTAAGCCACTGTTATGTCATACCAGAATTTTATTTTAAATATATGCGAATCGTATAGTTTCAAAACACAACAAGTCCGTTTTTGGACAAATATGATTTTGATACTGCAACGGATTTGTATTCTCATTCTCCATAACTTAGTTGCTTACGTATTAAAACTTAACAAATCCAAGAGATATTTACGGTTAAAATTTCATATATTTTTCAAAACCCGACCAATTCACAACCAGTGGGATCTAATGCCAGCAAGTACAAATTACCCATTCATAGAACCGTTTTCGTCGTATTAGGTATTCACATTCTTTAATACTCTACAGGAAAAATATAATAAATACATTGATCCTTCAGAGGACACTAATATAATTAAAAAGGATTCTGTATGGAGTTCTAATTGTCTTATTGTCTTCTATTTTTGTAATATAATAAATAAATCCAATATAAAAGAAGTTTAGGAACTAATACCCGTATTCAAAGTCAGTACTTCGCCTCGACTCATACTTGAGTCTGCCTTGAGTAGCAGATTTCGTTTCATAGTCGCTACTTGTTTCTTCACTCTTACTTCGATCGAAGGTGTACTTGAGGCGAGTTCCAAGCAACCTGATTACTGATTGATGCTTTTTTCAAAAAAATTAGATAGACTTGATCAATATTTAAAAAAATCTGATGTGGCCAACACAAAACCTCCCGCTATTTAATTTTTATTAATTTAAATACATACCTACCTACTTATTGACTAACGCTGCAAACTGTTCCATTGCAGAAAACTATTGTTTTATTTACTATTTTCTTTTTAAAATGTCACTATTATTAATTTGAAGTGATAAGTTTTCTGACAGTGACATTTACTGTCAGTTACATTCATTTAAAAAATGAACTGTGTAACAAAGAAATAGTTTTTATCTTAGGCTTCGCGACTAATAAAAAAAATTATTTAAAAAATTTATCTGTAAAATATATAGAAAAAGTATTAATGTATTCCTGTAGAAAATTCAATAATCTTTAATTTTCGTAAGACATAAAATTCGAAAAAATGACATTTAATGGTATTTTTTGAAGAAAAACCATTATGAGCTTCAAGTAAAGTACGATTTCCGTTTATCCGATTTACACCAAAATCTAATGGCTTCTATTCCTATTAGAATAGGGTAAAAATACAAGGATTCAGAATTTTCTGAATGATAGTATTTGAGTTAGAGTGCAAACAAAATTCTTACACATACACACATACACACACACACACACATACACACACACACACACACACACACACACACACACACACACACACACACATACATACAGACATCATCGTGAAAATGTTAAAAATGGATTCTAAGGACCTTAAAACGTGGTCATTTACTAAAATCTCGATATGAGATTTTCAGCACGATCCCTATACCTCCCTTACCAAGGGTAGCGGGAGGTAAAAATTGTCAAACTGCCATTTCCATCACATATGACATCTAAGTTAAATAATGAGTCATGAAGATAATCAACAATTTTTAGAATTTGTAGACATAGTAGAAGAAACCTTAATAATAACAATGAAAAAGGGTTGTTTCAAGAAAATATATCCGTGATATGACTCATGTATCTGTAACCTGTGACATATGTAGATGTCAAATATACGATTTGAGAGAAAAATATTAAAATTTACAAATATACAACATAGTTATTACAAATTCTCTAAAATCCTCCCTAGAAAACCGAGAATTCACGAAGTTTCGACTGATGTGCTTGAGGTCGAGAACGACCGGAGTAATGCTTGGCGAAGTAATACTCAAGTACGAGATTGAGCATCGACTATGAATACGGGCATAAGTTTAATGAAATCAGTTGCAGACCACGAAAAATCTCTAAATCAAAACTCGATAAATCCAATTTTTAAATTTAAATTCTGACATTAATTAGTTTTTGTTATTAAACAAAGTAGTTTCTGGTTCTTTATCATCAACATTATGTGTACTGATGTTTTTAAATAATTACTTATTTATTGGAACATATTAAAACAGTTTTTTGTAATTTTTCAAAATTTGACCTAAATGGATATGCCGGGTTCCGAAACTAAGCGATTCATGTATGTTCAAAGTAGTTCCCTTCGACAATAACACACAGCATCATTCTTTCTTTTCACTTCTTGATAGATCCCAAACAACCTGCCTTTGAAATGCTTTCAAAATATTTTTTGGGAGACTTAAAACTATTACAACTGTCAACGAAAATGTTTTGTGGTTAATTTCATATTTTTCTTTACAACGATACTTTAAGTAACTTAACTTTCGCAGCTTACGTTAAGAATATGTGCAAATTGCAAAGCTTTGCAAAAAATAATTTTAGCCATTTTAAAATCCTCGTTCTTGCTTTCATTTCTCCCAGATGTCACCCTGCTCAACATATTTCATAATTACACTTGCGCTTTAGACGAAATTAATTAATTAGGGCAATTATAACAACGCGCTGCAATAAGGGATGATTTTAATGGAAGGTCCATAAACAACCCCAAGCAGGGAAGTAAACAAACAGCCAAATAAAGAACCCGGAAAGACATGCTCCGGTAATATTCTTTAATTTATTTTTTCTTGTACTTCTTTTTTTTACTTCTCCCTTACCACCTATCGTAAGTTTTTCTCTTTATTTTATTTTTATATCACCATCGAGGTTTTTGCCAATTAAAAAGGGTCCCTAGGACGGAAGGTCCCGGAGGACCAAGGACGAGAGGACGATATAAATGCATTGTACTTCCCCTTCAATAAAAAACTTTTCGGGGAAATAACTCAATCTTATATCGGTTGCGACATACAAATAACTCTATTATATTCCCTGATATATGTTCCTCCAGGATTTTCCTGACAAAAGATGAGTTAAGATGGACACGAGGATACGTTTTCGATAGGATGTTGCAGCTTGTGATGTGGGAGTCCTTTGGGAAAGATACGGCAACGCGTTTTGGCAAAAAATAAAACATAGGTAGTGGAGAAAAATAAAAATCTTGCACATTACTCCATTTTTAAATTACTTTGATGGTACAAGTTTTTACTAGTGTAGAGTGCAAAATGGATAGATGGGGGTTTGTTTTTGGACTACTAGTTGCCGGGCATGCTGATAAGAAACAAGTTACTCGTTATTGTTAGTGTCACTGACATGTATTTTAACCTAAAAGTACGATCGTACAATGTTTGATTACTGTCTGTTTTTGTTTTTAAATTATAAGAATTGACAATAATTATAGTACGTTCCAAAATTGATTTTAGTTAATTGTCAATTGTCACAGAAGGATATGAAAAGAAAATAATTATAATGTTTAGGAAATATAATTGTACTTGTGTTCTCCAATAATATTTCATTTAATATTTGATATTTTTTATGTACTGGGTGACCCAAATAATGCGTTCTAGCCGGAGATGTTATTAGGAGGACATTTTAGTGGTGTACTTTTATCTGCAAAATGTATTAGTCACTAAATATAGGTGAAAATTAAATTATTCAATTTAACATCCTATACTATTTTACACTTGAAAGTTATTCGCAAAATACGAAACTGCAATATTTACAATTTCGCGTATATTTAAAGACATTTTTACCTTCCGTCACCTTTAGATAAGGAAGGTATTGTCTTTGGGCAAAAAAATCGGTTATGAGTTTTTTAATTAATAAGCACGTTTTAGGGTCCCTAGGATACGATTGTACTAATTTTACGATAATGTATTTGTATGTGGCTGTGTGTGACAAATTTTCTCCGACGATAACTCCAACACTACAATTCTAAAAATTATAATTATTTCATATTTCTCTTCTTTACATCCATATGAAGGGCTGAATAGATTTTGGTTATAATTGAACAAACGAAAGTACCTTTATTTGAAGTTCTTAACGGTTTTAATTTTTATTGAAAACACACAGTTATAAAACTAAAATGGAGTCTTAAGGTAAAGTTATAACTAAAGAAAAAACCCCTTAACCTTAACAATAAATTTAAAAACTATATACGTATTTCGAGAACTAAGTTCTCATCATCAGTAGAAACTACAAAGTGAAAACAGAGAAGTTAAGATTACTCAGCATGTAAACCATGCCAGAGGTCAACACAGTTAGATATCATTTTTTGACATTTTATGTTATTATAAATATGAAAGTACATTTGATTGTCTATACGGTTTGAGTCCACATTTTTCATAATATTCAATAGATATAGTGTTAAAGAATTTTAAAGAGATAAACTTTCATAAATCAGCCAGCTGTGCTATATCTATGGAAACTGGTCATATATTCGTATATTCTAATTGTCAGATGTCAGTGTCAAGTGCAATTTATATATGTAATGATAATAATAATAATATATCATCACGGCATATTACCCATTTCTGGGTGTGCCAGTATCTACAACACATGTAGACATCGGTAATGATGACGATATATTTTACCATGTGGGCGCTTACCAGGCGTTACCTCACGGGCACTCATAGCTGGTGTGGAGAATGTACCACAGGGGTCACTTTTGTGCCATTTCAAATTGGAAATATTTGGCGTCTGTCGGGATCGAACCCGGTTCCCACAGTTTCGCGACCAGACACTCAGGCACGCGGCCACGGGACCATTTATATATGTTCATGTTATAATTTATTGGATTTTGTATAGATTCTTTTCCAAGGAATATTCGTTATGGAATTTGTAGAAAATGTTATGTTAAAATTTTGCTGGATATATAGAATCTTGTCCAAGGAACTTTCGGTAAAGGATTCGTGCAAAATACATAGAACTGACGGAAAATAATGTGCTTGCCACATTAGTTTTTCTTTTTTTTTTTTAATAACTACACACCGTTGAAATAGTCTAACAACTTTTGTCCAACTAACCGACTTCGTCTTTATTATAGTTCTTGAGATGTTTCTACGATTTTTTTCTTTTTTGCTGATTTTGCTTTAATTTTAAATCTTGTCCTGTAGCGTTCCCCCTGTTTGAAATTTGTGTGGTATATGGTTTCCTGATACATTTTTTCATTAGGTATTTTATGTTAGTGGCGGTGCCATAACTAGTAGCATCCCCCGATCGTTCGTGTTTCAGACAAAAAACATAATGTCCGCCCTTTGGGCTTAAATTCCGGTATCGGAACATGACATATCTGTGTCACATGTGCGTAGGGGTGTGTGAACTGTGTCGCAGCCGAAACCGATGCCATCTGCCGCCATCGGGCGCGTTGCGGCTGCGGTTTCTGGACGCAAATGAAAGCGCCGAACGCCGCGATGGTAGTTGTAATAACGATACTCCACTCGGCGGTGTAGATGTACTTTATTGGGGCGTCGATTCGCACCACTTCGGCTGTAAATTCCTCCTGAATTATTAGCTGCGGTCGGGTGAAATGTGAGCTCGTTATGTACAATTGTTGGTAATTAATCTTGTTTTAATGAAAAATTATTAACGGAATTGTAATTATACGAGTTATTCGCGAATCTAATGGGGATGCATTGGAAATTATATCATCATTATTATCCAGCGCGACATATTTTATCGCGGAATTCCCGAATAAAAACCAGATATATTCCAAAAATTTAACATAAAATATATGTCTGTGTAGATTAAAATATAATAGGTCAAATAATTTATTTATTATTGTTTGCACATTGTACCATTGAGACCAATATTTTAAAAACTAGTTGAGAAAAATCGACAAAAATATTAACACACCCATTTGGCAAACCAAAAATTTCAATTTAACCATTTACTGGTAACGTGAAAATTTGCTATATAACTGGTGACATGGTGCCATTTTGACCCCAACAGTTTATCTAATTATTACACAGTGCACAACACCCTTCCCCTGTTATTGTTTACTTTAAATATGTTTTTATACAGGGTATTTAAATAGGTAAATGCAAATAAATAATTTATAGGTTATTTAGATAACGGTTAAGTAAGAATTAATGAAAAATGCCCACAATAGCGGTTTACTTTCTTGAAACTATATTTTTTTTTTAAGTATTTATAGAATTGAATATGGGTTAATTATAAAAGGTATTTGCTAAATTTAATTTTGAAATTTAGCAAAATGGGGCTACATAAGTGAAGATGTGAAATGTGATTGTGGTGAAGACCAGTCTGTGAGACACATGCTTCAGTGTCCACTGTGTCCATCTAGATGTACAGAAGATGATTTACATCAGGCCTCAAAAAATGCACTACTTGTGGCTAAGTTTTGGTCAAAAATAATATAAACATATATAATTTTTTTAACTGTATTTAATTTAATGTTTCTGATACGAAAATATATATATATATATATATATATATATATATATATATATATATATATATATATATATATATATATATATATATATAAGGTATTGTAACGCTGAACTAAATTACCCTAAAAATAGAAAATTGCAAGGGCTAAAAACATGAAAAAATAAGAAAATTTTCTGTACAGTTTTTGCAAATATTTTCTAAACAATCGCAACAAATCGGGAATTTATACGAGTTACATGTGTTTTTAGATATCTTGTCATACTTTCGGAGACAAAGTCTTCATATTTTCTTTTTGTTACTTGAATCTGTGGAATGATTTCATCAATCACAGATTTCTTCAATTTTTACCTTCCGTCACCTATAGGTAAGGAAGTTATTGTCTTTGGTCAAAAAATTCGGTGGTGAGATTTTAACGAATAAGCATGTCCGTACAATACGAAATTACTATTTTTAAGATTATGTCTGTATGCATGTATGTGTGTGTGTGTGTGTGTGTGTGTGTGTGAGCGCGCGCGTCTCCGTGTGTGTGTGTGTGTGTGTCCGTGTGTGACAAATTTTTTTCCGACGATAACTCCAATACTACAATTCTAAAAATTATAATTCTTTCATATTCCTCTTCTGTACATTCACATGAAAAATTGATTAGATTTTGGTTATAATTGATCCACCGGAAGTACCCGTATTTCAAGTTTTTAACAGTTTTTATAAAAAAAACGCAGTTAAATATTATTTTTTGGCATTTTGTTTAAAGAAAATACTCTTCAATAGATGTAGAGTTAAAGTATTATAAAGAAATTAATTTTGAAAAATTAGTCAGCTTTGCTATTTATCATAGAAACAGCTGATATATTCAAAAAATTCTAATTGACAGATGTCAGTTGCAAGTGCAAAACCGAATATGGAAAGCATAGGATCAAAAATTTATGTTATAGTGTTCCTCGCAAGTGACATGCAGAGAAAGGCCAAAGAGAAGATGGAAGGACTGTATCGCAGAAGAATTGAGAAAGGAAGGACTGTGTGAAGAAGATGCGTTGGACAGGAATGAGTGAAAGAGAAGAGGAAACAGCGACCCCTAATAAAATATGTTATAATTTTATTGGATTTATAGAATCTTTTCAAATGAACTTTTGATATGGAATTTGTAAAAAATAGTATGTGTTCGTGTTCGATTTTATTATATAGAATCTGTTCCAAGGACCTTTTTGTATGGGATTTGTACAAAATCGAATTGACGGAAGGTCTTGTGCTGGCTACAACAGATTTTTTTCTTATAATGTTGCATAATTATCTTGAAAGTTTTTGGTTTACGGTACCTATATTTCTTTATTCTATCCATATGGTCATCTACGAGTTGTTTGAAAGAAATTTTATAAAAGCACGTTTCATATCATTTTGGAATTACCATCAATAATTAAAATAGTAGCATAGACGGTGATGTAGTGTCTATTTGACCCCCAGTAAAATTTTGAATTAAAATAGAACTTAAATGAGTGAACAACACCTAACTTAAGGGCAGGTAGAGCCTGGGTCCCTATCTTTAAGACTATTCATTTTGAGCTAAATTGAAAAATGTCACCAGTAGAAGGTTTAATAAGTATTTGTTTTATATAAAAATGACGGAACAAATAATCTGCATCTAAAAATGCTAAAAAGTGTAATGAAGTGGTGCATATGTTGGAAAAGACTTTTGGCGAGAAAAATATGTCGAAACTAAAGATATATGAATAGTACAAACATGGTAAGATGACAATTTCTTTATAAAACCTACTACGAAATCATCATTACCAAAATAAGAATAGAAGTAAATGGACACTTCCAAAAATGGGTAATAAGCCGTGGCTATATATTATTTATAGTGTGTGTGTAGAAGACTGATAGTTCGTTAATTTGTTGGTGAATATGCGAACGAATCTCCCCAAATTAATAAAATGTAAACAACGCTCGGAATGAGTGAAACTATGCACCCATTCCAACTCCGCTAAATTTAACTCCGAACAATTTCAGGGCGTTAAAACAACAGTAATGCATATAAGAATGTCCGAATACTTTGTTAGGAGGTACTTCTCGTTTAGCAAGGAGTAACAACGGGAGCGAGAGAAATGAAGAATACTGCTCCTTGAAGAGAGAAAGAGAAGAGTAAGCAATAAAGCAACCAGGGAGATAATTACTGCTGCGACACCCTCTTATCATTAAAAACTACGTGGGGTTAATCGCGCTCTGAACAATAACTTGTAGGGTGTTCGCCAAGGTGTACATTCTAATTTTAAGATGCAGTTTATCTATATCGTAAACTCTGCAACCGAGGGAGAAGAAAACAGAGAAGAGAATGCAATGAATTTCGCCAATTCTAGTTAATATCTCCTATTTAGATTTTACAAGCCCAAACTCATATCAGTTCGGCCGGTTAACATTTTCAATAAACAAATTATAAAAAAACCTACGCAAATTTCTTTCAACTTGCAAAAACTGAATATATTATCCAATTATTCCGCCATGTAATACTGAATTACATCGCCTTTATTAGTACGAACCCCTCTTCATAATAGTTTGTCCTAAGAGCAAAAATTCATATTCATATTTAAATTAATTTATACAGAATTAAAAATTAAAATTTCTTTTAATGTTGATAAATGTAACATAGAATAATCACTTTACTATATTCAGGGCCGTGATATCCACCTCCTATTCAAGTTCTTGATTGCTATCTGAAGAATAAATATGTTAGTAGCTAAATAAATTTATTATGTATATCATGCACAATTTATTTGCCAGATAGCTATTAGATAGTTACTAGAATAATAAAGAAAATATTTTAAAGTTGGTAGCACGAAAACTTTCGTTTTCATACCTGAGTTGACGTATGTTTACTTATATTTGGTTGTGTTCGTTTATTTCAAGATTTATTTTAAATGCGGATTACCTACGAATTATATAATTGTACCTAGTGTCAATATGGATTCGAAAAGAGTACCTACGATCAGCTAATTTTTTGCAAAATGAAACCAGATTATTAGTTGATATTGGTATAAAACATGCAAATATAATAGACAATGAAAAAAACTGTTGTAATCAAGTTTAATCTTTGTTGTAATCAAATTCAGTTATTGTTGTAATCAAGTACCTATAATCAATTGTTACCAAGTTTAGTTATTGTTGTGATCAAGTATCTATAATCAATTGTTACCAAGTATAGTTATTGTTGTAATCAAGTACCTATAATCACTGTTATACTCAATTTTATTCATTGTTGTAATCAAGATTTATCATTGCACCTGACTACCTTTCAAAATTGTCCATTCTAACTCGTACTGTTTAAGTACGTCGCAATTTCATAATCTTATCTTCTGCCTCCTGTACTTCTATGATGTTATCTTATTCTTGTAAATCCATTTTTACACATTTTTCTTTTCTTTTCAAAATAGTTACCAGCACCTCAAAGTTCCTATTAGTTTATAATATAGCTAATAACTAAATTTAATAGCAAGATAAATTTTATTTGTAGGTGGAAATACACAAAAAATATTTAATAGTGGAATAAATTATATATTAGGCGTTAATGATACGTATTTTAATTTAAAACTTCGACATTAGAACGCATTTAAGACGAACTGTTATGACGATAACTTCAAAACTACAATTCTAAAAATTATGTTTCTTTCGTATTCCTCTTCTTTACAACCATATGAAGAGCTGATTAGATTTTGGTTATAAATGGTCAACCGGAAGTACCCTTATTTGAAGTTCTTAACAGTGTTTTTGGAAAGAAACGCAATTAAATATCATTTTTCTACATTTTATTATCATTAACATGAAAGAAAATATTATTCTCTATACGATTTGATTATACATTTTCCTTCATATTCAATAGATATAGAATTATAGAGATATTAAGAGAGGTTAACTTTCAAAAACCAGCTTTGCAAAAATTATGGAAACAGCAGATATATTCAAAAAATTCTAATTGACAGATGTCAGTGTCAAGTGCAAAACCAAAGTGGAAAATATAGGATCAGAAAGTAACATGAGTCACAGAGTGTCCCTCGCAAGTGACTTACAGTTTCAATGTCGGGAGTACGAGGAAGGCTAAAAAGAAGATGGAAGGACTGTGTAGCAGAATATTTGAGAGAGGAAGAACTGTGTGAAGAAGATGCGTTGGATAGGAATTGAGGAAGTGTGAAGTGCAATTTACAGAATGTACATTCGTGTTATAATTATATTGGATTTATAGAATCTTTTCAAAGGAACTTGCAATATGGAATTTGTAAAAAATAGTGTGTTCGTGTTACAATTTTACAGGATATATAGAATCTTTTCCAAGGAACTTTTGGTATCGGATTTGTACAAAATACATCGAAATGACGGAAGGTTTTGTGCTGGCCACTACAGATTTTTTCATTATACAAATCAGCAATAGTAAAAAATATTCCCGATATTATTAAAATTTGAACTGGATATTAGATTCAGAATTTCAAAATCGAGCATAAATTAGACAGAAAATTGTAAATTTTAAATTAAAATTTATAAATTAAATTCATTATAAACCAGTCCAAATGTAATTACTTTGCAACCATCAAATTTGACGTTATTTTGAATATTCTATTAAGTAATATTCGATTAATTATTTCTGTAAACAGTAAATTTATTTTTGCTCAACTGTTGACATTTTACATTCCTGACACATCTCCGTATTAATTTATGCCTTCTTTGGCCTTAGATAACAATTGTCGTAATTAATTCTCTTCATGAATCATATCCCATATCTCATCGTCATGACTATTCATACCCATTCCACAAACAATAAACAATAACGTCTGTGTACTTTCCGGATTTTCTTCAAAGCTATCTGCTTGGTAGCGTCGCGATGCCATGCGCCGTGTGTGGGGCCGTGGGCGGAGGCCAAGGAAGCCCCATACATCAAGGGGCCTAGCCCGAGACACTGAGTGATAAACGAGCGGCCGTAGAATGCTCTAATGTTGCTACATGGGCTGAGATACAGGACGCAAAGGGTAGAATGTGACAGCGACAAGGACAGGATTTTTTTTTAAGGGAAAGGATACTGAAGGAGGATATATTTTCGGGAAAATAGTGTACAGGGTGGACCGAATAATCTGCCATGCTGGGGGGGTCTTGATAACTATCTATAATAAGTACGAAACCGAAGGACATTTTTAGTGTCACTAAATATAGATGACAAAATGTATATTTTGTTTGTCTCATTTCTTTAACGCAATAAATTTATCAGTCGATTCTGTTCACATCTGCGAATCTTACAGATTTGTAAATCTGTGAAAAAGTGACAAAAATACAGCCTGTTTATTAATAGAAAATAAACTTTACCTAATTATTTTCTGCAAAAATGCTTCGAGGAAAAGTTATAGAGATTTAATTTCTGCATCCAAATTATTTGAACTAAAGTTAGAGTTTTTATGTCCTTTGACTCAAGGCAGCCATGGATTTATAACAAAAATAATAATAATAAAGAAATTCATGGAGTCTCGTGACCGCGTGCCTGAAGGCGGATTTATGCAGCCATTTTCATTTACATTTATTTTTAATTTAATTTTCATTTAATTCTCATTTATAATTTTTAATGTACCTATTCATACAAAAATATATAACAAAAATAAATGAAAATGAACGCATGCGCACATATAAAAATACGCTGACAGATGATGAACGTTATAACCCGACTTTCATTGGAATAAAATTTATTAATAAAAATATTCAACAATAGTGACAGCGAAGAAGTTATGAGTTTAGTTTTAAACGTGTTATTGCAATGAAAAACCGTAAAAAAAACGATATCGGAGATGCATAATGACAACTAGCTGATCAACTCAAATTCTCGTCCCTGTCATGTCGTACACGCATGCGCCATTTATAATTTGCATTTATTAGATACAAGCTGGCCATCTTTAAAAATAAATGAGAATGAGAGATAAATGAAAACGGAAATGAAAATGGTGCATGCATGGCTACATTGGTTTACATACATTTATCATTTAAATAAAAATTAAATTAAATGTAAATCAAAATGGCTGCATAAATCCGCCTTTAGTGTCTGGTCGCGAACCTGGAGAACCGGGTTCGATACCGCAGACACTAAATATTTCGAATTTTAAATGACATAAAAGTGACGCCTGTGGTGCACTCTCCCGTAAGGTGACACCTGGTAAACGCCCGCACGATACAAATATGTCATCATTACCGACATCTGTGACAAAGCAGATTGGCTCACCCAGAAATAAGTAATATGCCGTAATGGTATATTTATTTTATTTATTTTATTGTTTTTAACTGTCAATTAGCACTAAAACATTTTATCTTTTTTCGTTCTTTGTGTTAATTTCCTGCTCTAATCGAAATTTAGTTATAAATAACAATTAAAAATAACGCATTTGTTTATTTTGTCACAAATCCATAGCTGGCTAGACTAAAGGTCATAAAAATTGTAACCATATAATTAATTTTTATGTTTATATGAATAGCTAGAATAATCATTTCACATGATTTAGATGCAGCATTTAAATCTCTATAACTTTTACTTAAAGCATATTTTCATAAAGTAATTAGGTAACGTTTGTTCAAAGAAAAACTGAATTCTCAATGTTTATCGATTTATACACCTGTAAAACTAAGTAAAAAAAAAATGTTGGAAGGTATTGATCAGATTAAATTATTGTACTCCTATTTTTGGCAACAATCGCAAATTAAATTTTTTACAGATGTCAAAAGTAACCATCTTTGTGCATTTTACCAGAAAAAAATCATACCTATTGCTATCATGTAGAAAATTCCTATTATAGTCGATATTTGAAACTGACTTTGGTGCTAGTGATTCATCAAGCTAAGCCAAATGGCTTGAAATAAAAAAAGCTTGTCCTGGCTTGAAAATTGAAGCTTTTTTAATGTTCGGCTTGGCTTGGGCTTGATGGAAACAAAGCTTGGCGTTGTTTGAAAATTTCAAGCTTTTAAAATTTTATACTTGGCTTATTCAGCAAAAGTTATTACTATTTTGTCATTATCAGTTGAACCATCTTTTCTATTTCTTTGAAACCGCGGGAACCATGTACCCAGTTAATAGGATAAGTATTTTTTACAGCACAATACGCACAGATTGTAAATAAATACTCAATACGTACGTAAATAATGAAAATATAAAAAAATATATATTTGGGCATACACGAAATATCCCTTGAGCAAAATTACTAGAAGGCTTTTCTATTTCAGCTTTTTACATGTGAGAGTTATATGATCTATTATTGCTTTTATTATAATTCTAGTTAATTGAAGTAATTATATCATAAACAATGTCTGTGCAATTTATGTAAACTAACTGTCACACCAATCATAAACCGTCCATATTCTCGTGCGCTATAATCGTCATAAAAGAAATAACTCTTCACAGTGCGATATTCATCTCTTAATACGGCTATTAAGTTAGCAGAAAGGTATAATTTTCTCACCATACTCATTACACAACTTGTCATTGCGGTTATGCATTCACTCATTCGCTCCTAGCAAACAGCGAATCGGCGAGTATGAATGGAGTGTGAAACACTTGTGTATGGTTAAGCTTGCTGCTGGCCGCAAAAGGGCAATCGAGAGACGGGATATCGAGGTTTTTATAGCGTCCAGGCGCTGCAAGACGCCCACAAGACGCCGGCGATGGCACCCCTGAGGGCACTAGGGACAAATTCAGTGTGGAGTAAATCAGATATTGTTTAAATGGGGGAAATTTATTTATAGACGGTGGTCAATCTTAGTAAATAATTATTTACTAGCAAAAGGGACCCCTGTGATGCACTTTCTACGATTAATATGAATATCCATGAGGTAGTTTGTAAATAAACTATTCTGGTCAAGAAGGTTGTGAAATTAAAAAAAAATATTATAAATTGAAGTGATAAATTTGAAATTGTGATCGGAAGTGGTTCCTAAAACTTTTTCATATCAAAAATTTTACAATTTCAACTCAAATGCTTCAAATAGGGTAATTCCGGGAGAGATGCCACACATTTTTTAAAAGTCAACTCTTACCTAAATAACAGTACAAATTTATTGCAATATTATATACAGAGTGGCGCGCTTAAGACGATCCACCCGTAATAACTTTGAAACGAATTGTGATAGACATATCCGGTTTACGTAAAATGTTTTAACATCTAGGGAGCCACATTTTATTAATATTTTTTTTTTAATTCACTAATCGCAGCCCCACCACTTACGTAAAGATTTTTACAAAACTCATTTCGTATGAATTATATAAAAAGTGACATTTCATAAGATTAGGTAAAATTGAACTTTTTAAAACGAAATTAGATAATAGATATTTACACACCAAGTGACGTAAGGTAATGTTTATTCATGAGAAGAAAGTTTAGCTCACGGGCCCGTAAGGGCGAGTGAGTTAATTTCTTCGAGATTCTTAGCTCACGTGGTTTGTACAATATTTTATTAAATTTTGACGAAATAAAAAACTGATCAGTTAGTAGGCTGAGCATGACAATCGTCGCTGATAGACGTCATGTATTTAAAATGCTTTATTGTCTGTCATTTGTGCCGTGAAAAATAATGAAAATGGCTGATAATGTCTGATAAATATTATGGTGTTCTTTTCGTACCTGATGTTATTTTAAATGCATTATTTGTTACAGAGTGAGTTAAAATTTTGTGAGAGTGATTTAATTTTTTTTTAATTCACATGTGAAAAATGTGTTACTTATAGTTGTTGCTATGGAGTTAATAATGACAGTTTAAAACGTCAAAATTGAATAAAAAAAATAATTATTCTTTCAATAAAAATAAACAATTTTATAAAAAATAAAAAAACAACAAAAATACAATTACAAAATACTAATTTTTCTTCTGTGTTGTTTGAACCGAAAGATTTCTTGTCCGTATAATCTCTCCCGATTTTGTGGGTGAGATGACATGCTTCAAATTTTGCAGCGATGCAAGCAAAGTTTAAAAACAGCTCATAATCCATAAATGTAACCGTTATTCATAAAACCAAATAAAAATCTTGTTATAAAAACCAGGTAAACCTAAGTTACAACCAAAAAAACTTTCTCACCTTACAAATAAAACTAATTACGATAACTTCCCTGCGAGAAACTTTTTTGACAAAATGTCAAAAGTACCTACGATTCAATAACACTTATGCACTGTCATATACTACAACTTCGATACCGTCTAACAATTATTTTTAGGAAAACGTGCTCTGTGTCATCTCTCCCGCCGTGGCATTTCTCCTGGAATTGCCCTACTACTTTGTAAAACATGTTTTTCTTTAGGCTTATTGCCTTTTCGTAATCAGGAAAATGCACAGTCCGTATATGCTGTCCGTCAGATGTTCTACATAGATAAATAACTGTCCTGATCCTATAATGCCAAATATAAACTCAGAACTGTAATTTGGATCCAATATATCGTAGTAGACCGAAACTTATTTTCCACATCATTGTTTTTGTTTGGAGGCAGTTTTACTTTGGTAAAGATATACGAGATGTAATAAATATTAAGAAAGATGGGGAAGAGTATAGCAGATAATTTAACTTCACATATAAACGATATAAATCACCTAAAAAGTCGATATTTTTACATAATGTTTACAATAACAAGTTTTCGAAAAAAATTTAAATGGACGATACAATGTGGTTTAAGGTAAGTACATACGGGTATATTGAATATACTTATTACTACATCAATTAACATAGCTTAGGGTTTAACATACATTACGAAAGGAAGAAATTACTGGATATCAGTCAACTAATCACTTTATTTTCCGCCTTTACCGGTTTCGACGCCGGTATAGGCGGAAAATAGAGTGATTAGTTCACTAATATCTAGTAATTTCTTCCTTTCATCACCTTACCAGTCAAGAAGTTTTTGCAGCCTTTAACATACATATTTAATATAGATTTAGTGGCTCGTTTACTTTTTGAAAAATTCTTAAGGCCTCTTCTACAGCAGCACACGACATTCCTCTATATAATAGTCGTAAGGTGTCGTAGCGAACTGTTACTTCTGAGGGAAGTTATGGATATTATATCTTTTCCAATTTTCAAATAACAAAACTACAACGGCTGATGCAAAGAAAAAACAAAAAAAAATATTTTTTGGTTTTCTTGTTCATAGAGACTCACCTTCTATACTAATGTTATATAAAGGTTTTGTATATTAATGGAAATTTGTCTCCAAATATCTTTTTTCTTTTTGTATCTTTGTATATTTTGTTTCTTTTATCATATAAACTATTATTTTCTTGTACTAATGTATAATTATTTCGTCTAATGTCATTTCGACCAACCTGCGATCCATCACCGACAGCTGACATCCGACAACTCCTACAGTTAAGTTTCAGCGTATTACGCACGCACGCATACGACATCCGACAACGACAAACGATGTATTGTAGAACAGGTCTAAGTGTTTTCATTTTCCTACAGATTGTTGTACCTATATGTTTCTTAGAAGTTACGCCGAAAACTTTCAATATATAATTTAAAGTGAAAGCTAAGTTTTGAGATAAAATATGACAACGGCATGTGATGCAATTTCGGAAGCAGGCATCTCCAGGCAGTACTTTGGACGTTTTAGAGGTTTATACAAAAAATTGCCTGCCTAAGTTATTTGATTTCATTAATGTACGTAATATAAACGACGATATTAAGTTTTAATCTAATCTATCTTTAAGCCACTATGCCCGACCAATAGCGCAGTGCTTGAAGGCAAATTCTATCCCGCGAAAACAATCCTTCTAACGTTCCCAGGCGAGAATTATTGAAGATTTTTAGACTTTACAAGAAAGTTGTACAACAATGTGTAGGAGCCCCAAAATGAAAACAATTAAGGTGCAGGATTTTTCAATATGTATGCAAAATAAATTTTAAAACTTGCCAAATGCTCGTGGTTAGGGTTACCAAACGTGCGGATTTTTAGGCTCTTGTCAGGGTACCTCCCAGACTTTGAAATTATTTACGAAAACAAAAGAAAAACTCTGTTGAACAAAATGATCAACATTATCTAACGTAAATTATGGTAACAATCAAATGGAAAATAATCTTTGTCACTTTCTGAGGTACATAATGAACTCAAACTATCAAATTAAAAATAATCTTTGGCAGGTTTATACATAATCAACTCAAACCAAAAAATGTTCTTTATAACTAATTTCTTTGGTAGGTATATAACTCAAACAAAAAACAATCTCTTTATAACAGACAAAATACACTTAAATTAAATAACATTTTTAAAAATTGGCAGTTAATTAATTAGATTTTTCATACTTTTCGCATCCAGCCACTTTATTAAGCAGATTGTTTTCTTTAATGACTACTTTATAAAAATCATCGCATGTCATATTTCTTAAGTAGTACTTGATGACCATTGAGCGCCAATGAGAGAGATTTTTTTTACATTTATATGCACCCTCTACCACTCTCTAGCTCTTTATTAAATGAATGTTAAAGTTTATTCTATGTTAATAGTTGTAATAAGCATATTCCATATACTAATATTACCGACCGTAGAACCAGATTGGCACCCTTAAAAATGAGGTATAAGCCGTGATTTATTTAGTCAATTATCAATTATCGTATGGCTCAAAGAAAAAATACGGATTCAATCACAAATTTCACAAATTCCGAGCGTATGAATAATATATTAGCGTAGTATGACTAATCAATTTGAAGGCAACATATGTATTCTGGGGGTAATATATCTCGTGTGTGCGTGCTTGATCTAATTTGAAAACAATTTTGGATAATAAACAACATTACAGTGAATTACCCAAACCGAATTAGCCTCACAATACAAGAACAATTCGATTACTTGTAACTTCCCGGATTTATACGACGCAAACAGAGTAACTCTCTCTCAATTTACTTCTCCATTTATTCGGCCCAATCGACAAAACAACCCAAAGAAGATATAGGAATAATTCTTAATAGAGTTGGATGGTGGCATGATGCAGGGAGGCGACTGTCTCACTACATAGAATTTAGAGACGCATTTTGGATTTATTTTGTCAGGTGGTCATACAGCTCGTGACCAACCAATTTTAGAGCTATTTGAGATAAATTATGTGAATATTCAATTGGATGAAATGGAAAATTGTTTTGAATTGATATTGATAAAAAAACCACGGCGATAATTTTACCATGTTCTACAACATGTATGAAATAAAATCCACAAATACAGACTATATAAAAATATGTTTGCAGCGATTTACAGATTCGATTTAAAAAATGTGGTTATGTTAGGCGGCATCTTCTATCGTCAATAGCGCCCCTTGAATCCTTGAAATGTAAACTATTAATCCCTTTAGATCCTATGTGTTGAAATATCAATTAAAATAATACTACCTTTTAGTTTAAGATCTGTATGTATTTAAATTTAACCAACGTTTCGGCCGCATACATAATTAAATGTTTACAGAACTTAAACTAAAAGGTAGTATTATTCTAATTGATATTATGAGTTCTGAAAGATTATTGTAATAATTTGAAATATCAACTTTTTGCAATTTTTACCTTTCGCTATGAGAGTTATTGGAATCATGCTAAAAATCACTTATCTAGATTTTAGTGGACAAACATATTTTAACGTCCCTAGAATCAGATTATAAGATTTTTGCGATGATGCCTGTGTGCGCGCGCGCGCGCTTGTGTGTGTGTGTGTGTGTGTGTGTGTGTGTTGGAACTACGGTTTCTTAAATACTATAAGACTTAATCTGACATAATTAGGAAGAGCTGATTAGCTTTTGTTAATAATAGGACAACTGGAATTACTAGTGTCTTAGAAAAATTCTAAATATTATTATTTTTTTTAAGTTTATGTCATTAGAAATATCAAAGAATATAAAAATTTCTATCCGACACATTTAAGAAAAATTTTACATCTTCTATAGAGTTAGAAATAAAGAAATTTAAATATATAAAATAATATGATGTAATGAAACTAACAGCCCATTGAAACCAGTTGAAATATTAAAATGTTTGTAATTGTCAGATAAATGTGAGTGTCAAAAAACCAAGGACATTACTGAAGACTTTTTCTGGGAAGTACATTTCATTTTTCTTATTTTATTATTAATTAAATAATTATAATAATAGATACGTGTAGGTACTCTTCAGAAAAACTGCCAATTTCATCACTAAATTGGAAGAATTGCGAACATTTAGAAGAATAAGAGGAAACATTCATAGAATGAATTAAAAAATATAAAAATATATAAAGGAGATATGTGTTTTTGTGTGTACCAGAAATGTTAAATATTACAATAATAATAATAATAATAATAATAATAATAATAATAATAATAATAATAATAATTTATTGCCCAACAGTAATCCGATAACAGGACAATATATAACATAATATACAAAAAATATAATATAAGTATTCAGATAAATACAAAATGAAGTTTTTTAAAAAATATATCTGGGTACAGAATCGCTTACTTAAATAGCCTAATATGGAAATGGCGAGAGGTCTTGTGCTGGACACAACAGATTTTTTTATAAAAATTAATTAATTTTCTGAAGATCCACATTGAAACTTCTTTTATTCCTTGGTTATAACGACCATGTTTGCCATTTCGATAATGAAGATGTGTTGACAAAAATTTTGTTCGTTGTTAGTCAATAACGATTTTCTTATCAACATAATAGATAAAGTGTCATTTCAACACAACTAGGAGATGGAAAAGTATGTCTTGTTATTAAAAAAAAAGAAATATGTGAAAGTATATTCGATTTTGTAAAAAAGTATGTTGACAATTTGTTTACCGTGGTGATTTCGGCAACCACTTCAAGGATATATTTTATCACTTAATAATAGTGATTTAATCTGGGTCGTTTTATTTATACCAGGTGTATTATATAAGCTATTAATGAAGTAATTATTATTCATTAAAGCAAGCAACGAATGAGCTTCTGTAATTTTCTTCCAATAGTACAGTAAAATACGAAGTTATTAAGATGTTTTGAAATAGATAAGTGTGACTAAAAATGCCTGCGTTTGTAATAGATAATTCCCTTGTCGATATCTCCATCTTGGCCGCGAATTGAGCCATTTCGCTGCATTTCTTCGATAAAATATTTTTGCCAGCGGCGTAAATTACCAGTTTCCGATCGGTGTTCGGTGGAAGTCGTGCGCAATCGGCGCGTATGCGCTTAATGAAGACACCTATCGGCCAAAGGGCGAAATCGGCGCACCAACCAACCACAATTGAGATAATTATCAAACGTATTTATAAAACGTTCGCAGAGATAGCTTATTTGATTTAAACGCTATTCGTGTCTGAGCGTAAATTATCGGGGGGAAGTTATCAGGCCCAAGGGACTCCAGTTGCTTCAACTAACGCCAGCCGCAGTTTTACATGTAAATTAGAATATTTTACGGCCAGGTAAAACGGATAGTTTAATCACTTCGTTCTTTATTTCAACTAATAAATTTATTCACAACGCTTCCACTGAAACTCGCAAAAATCGATCAGCTAAATCCGTTCGCTTATTTTTAAACATACGAGCCCATGCTTAAAAATTCGATCGGTTTATATATTCCACAAATATAAAACCTATATTGACTGTATATACATAGAATGGCCAATAGGGGGATCGATTTTGATTGGTCGGCGTGAAATTGGCTGAATATGGTGGATGTTATGCCAACCTCGAAAGTTGTGCATTAAGTTCAGAAAAGTGAAATTTTAAGATATTGTTTGTGAATTTAATGTTACCAATTTCCAATAGTGTAAATAATTAAATTTTACTGTACTAAACAAGGCATAGTTAAAGTGTAGTAGTTATAAGTCCAAACGGATATTTTTTGTTTAATTATATCAAAATAACAACTGTGAAGGTGATGATTGCAACAAAGAATATTTTTCTTATAGCTCATGAATATTGATTACAAGAAGGAATTCGACAATATTTAAATACTAGTATTTTGCAAAGATTGAAAGAATCATTGCTTATGATTTACAATTCTGAAATCTTAGTGAGATAATTTTATATTTCTCTTCTGTCGATATTAAATTTCCCTAATTTACTATTAAAATTTAGAATAAAAAATCTGTTATTTCCATATTAGGCTATATAAGTATTGAATTGCACTTCCCTTTCGAACCGTCGTTTTAGAACAAAAAAATATAGAACTTTACCCAAATACTGATTTTTATTGTATTTAACATGTCTTCTGCACACATATAATTCTAATTATATCTATTTTTCATTGTATGAGGAAGTTTCTAAATGTCAGAGATTCTTCCAATTCATTAACCAGATTGGCGGTATTTCTGATGGATATAAGCATTTTACCTATAATTTCAAATATTTAATTAATAAAACAATAAGAAAGATTAAATATACTTCCCAGAAAAAGCTATCAGAATGTCACTAAAACTGTTGATTTTTAACACTGACATGTGTCATTTAAAAACTATGTTATAAACATTGGAATTTGTCAACTGGTTTCCTTAGTGCCTTAGCCCTGCGATTAAATTTTAAGTGTATTAGATGGAGAATTTTATGTTCTGCAATATTTAATAACAAAAATTTCCAAAAAATTATTTAGAAGAATTTTTCTCAGAAACTACTACTTCCGGTTCTTCAATTGTTACCAAAACATTTTAAGCTCTTTCCAGGAATGTCAGATTCCATAGTTAAACAATTCTTAAGTCTTATGGTTTTTGAGAATTCGTGTCTACAACATCCAGACATACACACATACATTCTGGGGACCTTAAATCTTGCTTATTCACTGAAATCTGGATATGCGAATATTAGCATGAATCCAATACCTCTCTTAGCGAGAGGTAAAAAGTAAAAGAAATATCCTGCCAAACGGATAATTTCCTGGCATTGATATCTTGCAAATTATAACTGTAAAATTGTTGATTACAACAAAGGATTTTGATTATAACAATGAATCTAACAAAAGAAAATTCATCAATATTTTAAAAATAGTATTTTTCGAAGAATCAAAAGTGTGTTAATTTTATATGCTTTTTCATTAATTGTTTACCGAATTTTGTTTAGTTTTCACATATGAATTCAAATTTCGCGCGGCATCATTTGACAGTATATGGCGGCTATTGGCCGCACTATGTATTTTCAGTCACTATAATTAAACCTATATAAATGGTAAGAAATTTCTTTCGACTAGTATAAAATGTAGATTTTAAATATACTAAAACTGAATATTTTATTTATTGGGTTACATCGCCTTTATTTAAATAAAAACAACTTTAATTCTATTAGGCATTACGTCCTCAACTTCTACACATTCTTTGATTCTAGAGTATTATTCCATATGTCTTACATTAGTCACATTTAATTTCTCTTATTGGCGTTTCCGTTTTCGTTTCTCCTCTCTTTCTCTTCACTGAAATATATTCACACTTGTCTGTTTTAGTAGTGTGTAGTGTGTAATAGAAGAAACGGCTCGGTATAGTGTAAAGCTCTCATGTTACGAGATACAAAGTGAGCTTTTTTGCGGCGAGTAGTAAAAGCGCGGCCATTTACAGTCCGCATGTGTCACATCAAGTACGCTTATTATTCCACTTTGCATTTGTATGACAATGAAAGGATTGTAAACGTTTACGTTCATTTGTACAGCTGGAAGTTGTTGAGAGACTCAAATGCTATTTTTATGAAGCGGGAAATTTAAGTGCTTCATTTTGTTTATTAATAGGGGATTTTATGCTCTTTTATTCCTCGTTTGTACTGACATTGTTTGTGGATATAGCGAAAAATATTTACCAATATTATTAATCTTATAATTAATAAATAAATGAATCGGTACTACTTGTTGCCCATTTCTGGGTGTGCTAATCTGCTTCTATTTACAAATTTCGAAAAGTTAGGGCTGCTTTTACCAATGTCAGGTTAGCTAAATAAGAAAAAATTTATACTTGGGAATAAATTAATTCTACATTTCACCAACCAAATTTTGAACCAGGTTAACTAACTGGGTTATTTTTCTGATAAAAAGGTTTTTTTTAGTATATACTATACAATGATACACAAAATTTAACCACCAACTGTGCACGGCGAGAGATATACAAATTTATACATGATAGTTGGTTTAAGAGATATAGTCTGGACGATATTATTTGGCGAGCTGAAGTAATAAAGGATTTCTCTGTGGTTACGGTACAGATATAAAAATCATAAACGCACCGGAAAAAAATCAATTTAATAAATGTACAAACAGAAAATAATAATTTATTTATTACAAAAAAAAAAAAATAATACAACAATGTCAACTACAAAATGCATATAAAAAAAATAAACTTAAATTCTTTATTATTGGCTTCTGAATCACAAGCCTCAATAACTTTAGCAATAATTTCTCTTCCATCACCACGTATAACTTTGTTCAATTGAACCATTACATTATTTCAAATTTTCAAACACTCGAAACAGAATCTGATTTTAAACTGAATGTTGATTATTAGCTAACAGGTATTTATAACAAAATTATATAGAGGGGTTGGAAAAGAACCCTTTAATCTTAATATACCTACATATTATTATTTGCTCATTAAGTTTTAAGCTTCTTCTACTTTAATACCTGTTAGCTGGAAGACGGGTATTGATATTTGTATAATAATCAC
Organism: Ophonus ardosiacus; assembly: GCA_943142095.1. Lineage (NCBI taxonomy): Eukaryota > Metazoa > Arthropoda > Insecta > Coleoptera > Carabidae > Ophonus > Ophonus ardosiacus. The sequence goes on from OW964824.1 coordinate 56,577,483, forward strand.
ATTGCATAATTTATATAAGGGTTTTTCTTGTAATTTGTGTTTAAATCTTAGTCTTTAGTTTAGATTATAATTACGAGCAGATTTTAGCTTATATTATAATGTACATTACAAATTTACTACTAGCTACAAAATATAAATATTTGTCAATACGTTTACTTTACTAACATGTTATATGTAATATCTGAAATAAATATTCAAAAAATTGAATCATTTGTAGATTTCTTATTGCCAGTAAGAAAATTTATGCACGCCTATGTGCAAAGAGAACTGCTTGAATATAAGTGTCATAAATCGTGCGGTTCGGAATGTTTTTCTATTGTGTTGGGCCATATAAGGTCGTAAAATCACTATTTCACTTTTAACGCAGTGCGGTATCTAGGAAAAAGTATATATTTAACATACCGCATCGTAGGAATTGTGAATCGACCTGCATTCCTAAGGCTTGCCAAGTTAAATCGTGCAGACTATAACTCTAACCACATGCAGAACCATCTATCGTAGAATCGCCGAAAAGCACTGACAGTTATTGAAAAACATAGTACAATAGCGAATTCTAGGTGAAACAATGTATAATAAAGAATTAGAAAACACACAAGATTTCAGCATCCGAATCAACTTATCGGACCAAGACCTTTTTTACAAAAATCTTTTTGCAATATTCAATACTTGTTGAATAAAATTAACTGAGTAAAAACTGTTTGTAATAGTAACATGAAAATTGTTGAAATTTTAGTTTTAAAAGAATGTTAAAACAACTAAAGAATGATGTTTGTTATAGCGTTTATAATAGAAGAATTGCGTTGCCTTCCTTATTCTAATCCTGTAATTAAAATCACCGAAGCTTGTTAATTACACTAGTACAATATTTCTCCTTGGAGTCGTATCTTGTACACCCCTTTATTTTTCCGAACAGGCGAATTCGATACGGATTGCACAAGTGCGCCCTTTAGATTTATAGAGTCACTTTAATTGGTTGGTCCTCCGGCTGGTGCCCGGGCTCTGCCCTCGCAAGAATTCGCATACACTCGCAAAAATACGGCGACAAATCATTCCGACTCCGCCCCTGAGGTGGAGGTAATATCTTCCCGCTACGGTGGGTGACTTATCCCCCCGATAAGTAGCTACAACTTTTTTCGTTTTAAGTAAATTGGATGTCAAATGCTCTTTTTTCTTAAATAATTTGCAATTAATTAATATTTATCTAAAGTAATAAAATTTGTTGTGGCCAGTACAATATCTACCGTCATTTCTACATACATACATAAAATGGCGCGTGCCCCACTAAGGGTATATTCCAAAAATAAAATATAATAACCAAAACCATGGTTTCGGTTAGCGACTGGTTCTAGTCACGTGACTATTATTATTGAAACAGTTCGGTTTCATTCGCGGGTAATTCGCGGAAATCCTAAAATTTTCTTTCAAAACATTACGTCTATCGTCTTTCATAATCTTAAATTATGGAGTGGAAAATTAAAATACGTACAATGTAAACCGTAGAAAATAGATGCAAACATCAAAGAGTCAATAAATAGTATCTAACCACACTAACCTATAAATTTGACATCTTATGAAAAAGGACAGAAGATGTTAACCGGCAAAACCGAGGAAAAATCATGGTTGCGTTGGTGCGCTTCGGTTGCAACCATTTTAACCGGAACCATGTTTCATAAATGTACAATTTTTACCATTTGATATTATTGGAACACTTTTGGTTAACCACGGTTAAAATTTGTTATTTTTGGAATATACCCTTAGTAGGTTAGCAAAAATCCAAAAACAATAATAACAATATAAGGAAAAAGATAAGAATAATAGCTCAGCTGTCTCACTTCACTCTTTAACAACATACTTCTTTGGCTTCGTCCACAATCATCGTCGTATTCATACATAAGAACTCAGCTGAGTCACTCCACTCCACTCTTAACTTTCTTACTAATATCTTCACATCACAATAGGTACGAAACAATCATCCTTCGCTACACATTTCTATCCAGTCACACTTCTTTCGCCTCAGCCACATTCATAATCGTGTTCATACATGCTCTTCTTCTCTTTCCACTCGAAAACTTACGCTCCTTTAAAACACTGCCAATCATATCCATCCACTTACACACTGGACGGCCACGCAATCGAACACCCTCAACTTTACCAACATATATGCGTTTTACAAGCCGTAGCCGTGTGCCTGAGTGTCTGGTCGCGAACATGGGGGAACCGGGTTCGATCCCGATTGACGCCAAATTTTTCCAATTTTAAATGGCACAAAAGTGACCCCTGTGGTGCACTCTCCACGCCAGCTATGAGTGCCCATGAGGTGACGTCTGGTAATGACACGGTAAAATATATCGTCATCATTACCGATGTCTTCATCTGTTGTAGATACTGGCACACCCAGAAATGGGTAATATGCCGTGATGATATATTTATTTATTTTACAAGCCGTTCACTCGTCATTCTCTCCACATGGCCAAACCATCTCAACTGACTCACTCCAAACTCTCTTAACAACATTCTTCCTAACCATACATTCTTCATACACCAAATATTCCTCACTCGATCCCGTCTTGTATACCCACAAACACCACGCAAATTCATCATTTCCACTGCAGTCACTCTCCTTTTATGCTTTCTCGTCCATGCCCAACATTCACTTCCATACATCAAAGCAGACACTAGCACTCCAACCATCATTTCTATGTATTTTATATAAATTATGAAATAACCCTATTATTATATTATAAAAAAAATAGCTACTTTCCATTATACCATGAGTAGTTCAGTGGTTCTTATTTCATATTACAGATTTATTTCCTCATCAATTTCTTCTATTTGTTCTTCTTTCCTTTTTTGGGAATCTCTTTTTCATTCGCTAACAAACAATTCATTATAAAAGTCCGGTATAAATTCAGAATTGAAGTTTAGTACCTGCATTTTGTGTTGTCATCTTTGTCAGATACGTAGCTTCTTGTATCTGCTTCTCACTTTAGCCGTTTTTACACCAGGTGAGTCTAACTGGTCCCATACTCGAATCCACCAACTAATGGACCGAAGGTTTTTTCTTCTGTTTTCTCGTGGACGAAGAATAATAAGTCCAAATGGCTTCTGAATAAAGGAGAAAGTTGGGAATTGTTTAAATTTTTGGGAATAAAATCGGGGAAGATTTCATTGTTTTCTATTGACACATTTTAAAAATATGCACTGCTCGCCATAAAAATTGCAACATCTATAATTGAGCAAAATTTAAATGTAATATTTTCCGTTCTTGTTTATTATGAAACTCTCAATAAACAATTAAAAAATAAGACATTTTTATCGACCAATATTTTTTTAGCGACAATGAGCATCACACGCATTTATAACAGCCCGTATTTTGCGGGGCATCGTTTCAAATAATGTTTGGATCACATGTTGTGGTATAAACATCCATTCCCTTTCTACAGCATTCCAAATCTTATCTTCATTCACAATATTTTGCGGATTTCGTCTACCTATCATATCCCACATTTGTTCAATATTATGTTGATTAAAATAATCTAATACTTCATCAGCAATATGAGGACGGGCATTATCTTGTTGAAATACGACCCCTGGTAAACGATTTAAAGAAGGGCGCTCTTCTACATCGAGACTTCATTCGAATCGATTCATAGTCCCACGAATAGGAAGTAGTCGAGACCTTCTATTATAACTTATAACACCGCGCACCCCTAGTAGCGGCGGTATAGCCATTTAATTCAAACATATAGTATTCTTCACGTAAGAATGTCGTTGCGCAATAAAAAGTGTATGATTCTTAACAGATTATAGATTGTTGCAAAAAACGAGACTATTTCATGTACGTATGTGGTCAAGAATCGCACACTTTTTATTGTGCAATATGAAGAATTCTATAAGCTAATATAGTTCATTCAAACAATTTTGGAAAGTTTATTAAGCCGAATTGGCGTACCTGTACCTATCTTAACGGTTCATCAAGTAAAAACATGAAAATGTGATATTAAATTTTCTTGAAAATGTAATATTTTAAAGACAACAGTAGTTCCTGTACTTAACTAAAAGGAGAATTGCCTACAGGTTTGTTCCAACAAAAAAATTATATGTGAACAGTCTGTTTGCTGGAACTAATTTCGGAATGCTTCAGTCAAAAGTTTGAATGGCATACTGTTTTTTCCAATCAAATTTCATTTTTTTTGCCTTGGATTTTCAACAAACATTTCCAGATTGTCTTCATTATCACTGAAAGAAAATTCCTTCGATTCGTACGACTCTTCAAATGAAAATTCGTCAATCATTTTTATTTAAATTGTAGTTCTGTATAACAAAAATGACGCTTTTACTTCTAAATTACAAGGTTAAAATTATTAACAAAACAGATGACCAAAATCGTACAGTTCATTTCATTTCTGTTTTGTTTGTTTAAATGACAGTTTAAATTTTAATTAGAGATTAGAAAATTGACCCTTAGTGAAAATCAAAAGTATTTATTTAATTTCGATTAGGTATATAAAAATATTACGTTTTCGAATTACTGCTTACACAATTGCAATTAATCCTCTAAAATCTAAAAGGTCTTATATCATCTAGTACCGTAATACGAAGATACATCATCTATCATCACAGTAGGAGCAGGTATAAGTTACCCAATAGATTATGATCTACAAGACAAAATATAATATCAGTAAAATACCAATCCCCCTCATCAGTACAGTGAATAGAACTCGTAATTCAAATTCCTAAAGCAGTAGGTTATCATCGTTCTAAACAAGTGTGATTAACGGGGTTTCTAATGCTTGCGTAAGTGGATTGTAATAATGCATTAGAAAGAATGATAGCTCTCCCCTATAGCCGGAGGGGAAGAAAGTAAGTGACTTCAAAAGAAGAAACCGATTTTTGTTTTTAAAGTATTAACATATCAACTTGTCAACACACCTTTTACAATGATTACGAATTTTAATTTTAAAAATTAGTATGAGCCGATTTCACATTTTAAATGAAAGTTTGTGCATTATTTTTCATAGTAATGAAAAAATTAATAATAATTTTGATGTTACTTGATCCTAAATTTGTGAAGTGGAGAAAATCCTCTATGGCGCCATTCAATACTTTGAAATTTCGACTCGGGATCGAAGTGGTGAAGCCAAGTATCATCACTTGTTACAAAACGAAACAAAAAACTGTTTGGATTTTAAATAAACAACACCAAATTGAGTTCTAAAGAGGTGACTCTCTCTTGCTTACATTCGGACGGTATGCTGACGACTTATGAAGTCTTGCAAATTATTAACACTATAATCAAATTTTTCAATCGATTGAGAGATAAACAGTAAATAGTTGCTGTTGTTAGGATTACTACAGTTCAAAGGCTACTATGTTAGGGACACTAAATATAGGTCGAGCGAATTTTTTGTGTTATTTTCTTGACTTACTAATCGACGGGTTATTCCCTCACAACATGAGATTTTGCTACTTACAGGATAAAGCCGGATTAACTACAAATCACTTTCTTTATTCTAAACCTACCATAAGATTTAATGTTATTTCTTTTGAACGAATTAAGGGTTAATAAGATCTGTAATCTTGATAAGAGCTTATAATGGGTTCAATGGGGTATTCCGACATTTTTTTAAAATATTTTTTACATTAGTACAGACCAGTAGGACTCTGAATATCTATCTTTGAGTACGAAAATGTATGCATCACATGAGATATGAATTTTAAAATATTTCATCGCAATTCAAATTTTCTTATCATGGCGCGCTTATGACGTCAACTCGATGGTGACACCTGTAACGAACTTCAACGCCTAAATCCACATGTTCATGACAACCATTTGCTTGTTTACATATGATTTTAGTAGCAGCGTGTATTTCGGTGTTTGTTTATGGTAAAAATAGGAGTAATAATTATAAAGTGGACGAAATGTCAAACAAGAAACATACCCGCGCGTGTTAACTACTGGCTCCATCTGTGTTTTTAAATGAAAATATTTACTTTGAAATGAGCTACAGATTATCAACTTGACGTCACAAATTTCAAGGACATTTTTAGAGCTGTAAAAATTCCAATTTTGTAACATTAAATTATGAATTAAAACTTTTTATTAAACTTGTTTTATTATATTTTTTTACTATATGAAGATGGAAACTATAGAAAAAAGTTATTATTTTGCATTAATTCCATATCACTGGAATACCCCATTTTAATTTAAAATTTAGTTTTGTTTAAACTTGCGCAGAACTAAGTTTGAAACTAAAAAATGTGGAGACCGTGGTTGGAAGAAAATCAGTCAGATCTTCAAGAATAGTTAGTGTTTTTGAAGCAGATATTATTCAGAAAAAATATATACGATGTATAAAGAAAACATTTTACGAACAGTTTCAACAGTGACTGTTATACGAGAGACAAAAAAAATCATGATTGTGGAATAAACTATTCAACTAGAACTAGTGCTGTGAGGATCCGACAAAACATGGATCCGAGGTCCCGGAATTCAAAATATCCGGTTCCTCGGATATCCGATGTTCGGATATTGAAGCGGATAACCGTAAATTTAACTCGGATTCGGATCCTGATTTGGGTCCGGATCCGAATTTTAATTCTGGATCCGATTCATCATTTTGAATGTAAAGGCAAACATCTGGAAGTGAGTTCAAATTCAAACCGTTATAATGGGTCTGTTTATCTCTACAGCGGTCTGTAAACAGCAATGAATTTTATAAAACTCCTCTAAAATAGACAGGTAGCTGGTGCAAATACGAGAAGGATATTTCTTAGAATATTGAATTCTGTAGTTCTCAAATTTTAACATTCATTACAACAAATACTTCAAAGAAAACGACATTAAGATTAAATTTGAGAAATAATGGTTACAGGTTCATTGCATTTATATCGTGCACGTGTTTCACATAAAAGGGATTGTTTTTCCATGTCTAAAATCCGATACTCATATTCGGATCCGGATCCAAAATCCAATACTCAGATTCGGATCTAAAATCCGATACTGAGATTTAGATCCAAGATCCGGATAGTTCAACATTCAATTATCCGGATATTTTTGGATCCGAAACCAAAACTATCCGGATCCGGATCCCACCACTAACTAGAACTCTCAACAGAATTATTTTTAGTATTGGGGTTTCTTTTCGTAAATTTTATTATAAACACTTATTATTATTTTTTTCTTGATTTTAAAATAGCAGAAATTGTATAAATACGGTTCAGGATTTTTTAATTTACAATCTTTTTAAGAACCACCTGCAGCGAGGGTCATCTGGAGTCAATAGCACCAAAAGTTGGCAGGACCTATACTGTACAACCTTCGAATTTCCTCGGCCATTTCATTTGGCTAATATTTGTGTTTTTATTCTTCCAGGTGCCAACGGCCTCCGACGACGAGGCAGACAAACCTACACCCGGTACCAAACCCTCGAGTTGGAGAAGGAGTTCCACACGAACCACTACCTGACGCGGCGGCGACGAATCGAGATGGCGCACGCGCTGTGCCTAACCGAGCGCCAGATCAAGATCTGGTTCCAGAACCGGCGCATGAAGCTGAAGAAGGAGATCCAGGCGATTAAGGAGCTGAACGAGCAGGAGAAGCAGGCGCAGGCGCAGAAGGCAGCGGCTGCAGCGGCGGCGGCGGCGGCTGCGCAGGGCCACCAGGACCAGAACTAGTGGATGGCGCAGCCTCTGGCGTCACACCCCGACCCAGATGCCAACTACTAAGGTAGGATCTTCTACTTCTTAAACCAATATTCTACTTACCATTTGGAGGATTCTAAATTGTTTCTTGCAATCATCTACGGGACAGCCTTCAACGCCCAAATAATGAAAACCAGAATATGCATGCACAGAATCATTCAAATCCCGAATATTCAAGAACCGAATCGTGCATAGCCAAAAAGTGCTTTGCCCGAATGATTCATAAACCGAGTATGAGGGCGGGGCGAAGGCCAGGAGGAGCAAATGTTAGGTTATGTTTACGTTTGCGAAAGTTCTACTGATACGCTTTCGGGCAATGCGCGTTTTTGTGTTTGAATGTTCGAAATTTGAATGATTCTGTGTATGCATATTCTGCTTTTGAATATTCTAGTTTTGAATATTCGGGCGTTGAGTATGCACCCATCATCTAGAGCTCCTCGAAGCAAACATTTGCCTCGGAAGAAATGTGAACTAAATTTGTAGCGGTAAATCTATATCCAATCAGGACAACAGAATTGGGATTGCGAATGTATACACACTGTCAAAGTCATTTGCGGTGACTGAAATACACTATTTTTGAATTATTAAGTCAGTTTTGTGAGGACAGTCGTTGTCAATACTACTTTAGCCAGTGTTTTTAAAGAAAAACGATGTGTAGATTTTTTGTTTATAAAAACTTAACTGAGTTTACATTGCATAACCTCAAAACTATTTTTTACTCTTAGTATACCGTAGAAACATACGAGTGTGTGTAGCGACCTCAGGTTACGCCCCTTAAGGGACATTGTTTGCTTCATAGAGATTTCTATATTGCTGCCCATTTCATTGGTTATGTTGAAAATGCTAAGTTATGAAGAAACGGCAACACCGCATGGCAAGAAACAGTACAATTTTTGTAATAAAAAGGCATTTTCCGTTGAATCTCTCTTATTAAAATTAAAATTTTACTTCTCATGATCTCCAATTGGTAAATAGAATACCTACATAAATCAGTTCGATATTTTACAAAGTATGTAACAAAAGTTTTAAGAAAATTTTTACTCTCCAAATTTTATTACTAAATAAGATCGAATCAGCAGACTCGTTCCAAGTGCTCAGGATAAAGTTAGAACGTTATCACTCATATTAACTCGACAAATTAGGATTTTAAAGATAATTTTTCGCAGAACTTTGGTCAAAAATGATTTAAAATTGTGAAAAAAATAATATAAAATGTAACCAAGTAAACAGTGGCTCTTCTTGAGCGAATCTCCAGATACTACAGAGCGAGTATAATTCTCCAAATGTTTCTTAGGCACGACTGATTGAAAACTTTTGGGCATTTCTTAGCAGAAAAGTAAACAATAATGGCTGGGAATATTAAAACAAACAACAGTCACGAACAAGGATATTTCTGACGATCCGGGAAGTAGATTTTAGAGCGTCCAGAGACAAATGAGAGAAGATACTAAAAAACTACGTCGCATTGAAAATAATGGTCCTCTATCAATATTGTAAAATTAGATTGCTTATCTCCTGAGTTCATAGGAACAATTCTTATATCAGCATTTCAATAAAAAAGTAACATTTTGATGAAGTAGTCCAACCTTTTCTCAAAACATTTGTTACATACCTTACATCACTGTAATGTGTATGCATGTATGTAATGTATTTTATTATCGTAAAATTTGAATTTAGCGTTCTTGTTTTTATTACCTATGCATTATAATGTACTACATATATAATAACCTAGAAATGTCTTGAAGAAAAATGTCGGATTTAATGTTAGATAATTTTTTTAATGTAAATATTATAATGTTTTTATCTTACCGATATACGTAATTAGATAATTAATATTAGGTTGTTGTCTATACTACGTGTAATTTACTTACACTTATTAGCGTTAATGTTTCATGTTATACTTTTTCTAACCATTAATTTAATGAATAAAACAGCGAACTTGATGTAATTTATTGTTTTTCTTATTAATGTATCCTTAAAAGTACCCCTATGCAAATATATAATAATTAATATAAAAAAATTAGTGAATATATGTACAGGATGACAATCAAAAACTAAGACATACGCGTTTAACATGGAAAATCAGTTACCTAATTATTTTATGCAAAAATTCTTCAATAAAAGTTCTAGATTTTTAAATTCTGCATCAAAATCATGTAAAACGATAATTTTAGCTCGTTATGTTTAATTATAAAGTTACAATAAAACATTTTACCTTTTTGTGTTTTGTATTAATTTATTACTCTAATCTAAATTTACTTATAGTTAATAGTTAAAATAACGCATTTGTTATTTGTTTTGTCATTAATCCATGGCTGCCTAAAATAAATGTTAAAAAAATTGTAACTATAATTATATTTTCGTAATACCATACTGTTATTTTGACATAACAGGACTGAAAACAAAAATGAAAATATAGAAATAACGGCCTAGGCCGTTATTTTTTATAACAGTAGCCTACAATAATTAAGGATCAGGTGTTCCTAGAAAAATAGCAGCATATTGATGTACTGTTTTCTAGGAGAATTTATAAATTAACCAAAAAAGTTGTTCAGTATGACAGATATAGAAGAATTTTCCTAGTCCTAAATGTTTAAATGCAAATAATGGCCTAATGACGTTCATAACTATTTATGCACGGACGTATCATAATTTGACAATTATACACGAATTTCTTTGACATAAACGTTATTTTATAGAACGCGGGCCTCATTATAGCCCGCCGGACTATAATGAAACGTCAAACCAAATTGTAACTTACAATATAAACAATTTGAACAGGCAACATGAAAAGTTTTTATTACAAATCGAATTTTTTATATTTTTTAATGAAAAATGAAAATTAATTTTGTGATATTTATATGGAAAGCACGGAGATACACAAAATAAAACTCAAATGACATAACTAATAAACAAACAATAAACTGTTGTTCTCCGCTTTCATAACAACACTAGATACTGGATGTACGAGGACAAATTCTTGTCGATACAATTTTTCTAACACTCATAATTTGAAAATTTTCGTCCGTGCATAAAGTTTTGTATGCACCACGAGCGTAACTTGCTTTTATGGCCTTTGGCGTGTTTTTATCCCTCGGCTTACGCCTCGGGCTCAAAATCCAGCCGCAGGCCATAAAAGCCTCCTTACGCTCTTAATACATAAATAACTATTACGTTTATATGAAGAGTTATAATAATTGTAGAACATGTTTAAACTTACAAAGAATCAAATCATAATTGTCATCATATTTGAATTGTGTTTGTGTAGATTCGCAAGAATCTATCTGTCAAAATTCTTTTGTTATTCAAAGAGTCAAACAAAGTATAGGAATGGTAATTCCTAGTGGTGGGATCCGGATCCGGATAGTTTCGGTTTCGGATCCAAAAATATCCGGATATCCGAATAATTAATTGTTGAACTATCCGGATCTGAGTATTGGATTTTGGATCCGGCTCTGAGTAACGGATTTTGGATCCGGATCTGAGAATCGGATTTTGGATCCAAATCTGAGTATTGGATTTTGGATCCGGATCCGAATATGAGTATGAGTATCGGATTTTAGAAATGGAATTTCAGAATCCACATCGGTTCTCGGATTCGAATATTCTCAGTATTGAACCCGATGATAATATTTGAATGTATAAGTATTATCATGGAGTTTTAAAACCAAATAAATCTGATTATGAAATAATCCACAATAAATGTTTGTTTGATATAGGTAATAGAATTGGATCCAGAATTAAAATTCGGATCCGGATCCGTAAATAAAACATCGAATCCGGATCCAGATCCAAGTCCAGATCCAAATCCAAAAGGGATCCGGACTCAAATCTGGATCCGGACTCAAATCTGGATCCGGATCCAAATCCGAATTAAATTTACTGATATCCGCTCCAATATCCGAATATCGAATATTCGACCGGATATTTTGAGATCCGGATACTTGGATCCAAGTTTTGCCGAATCCTCACAGCACTAGTAATTCCAGAAGGTTCCTATAATTAGAAATTAAATATTACAGCCCTTATCAGGTAGCGAGTTTCTGTGCAGTTTTTACTCATTGGTAACGGTAATAAAGACCCTATTGTTAAGTATTAAATTTATAATCATCTAAAAAAATGTGTTTCAGAGTTAATAAATAAAAGTATTCCTGTCTAAAACGTGAAGAAAATTAATATTTTTAATTAAGTGTAATTGCTAGCCTGCTAGGTGCTAATTTTGCAAACAATAAAAGCATAAAATTATTACTCGCCTATTTTAAAAGATCATTAATGCCACTTCCTTTCTTTTGTTTGTTTCTCCCAGACTAAGAAAACAAAATAGCAACATATAGTTAGTATAATAATCTCCTTCGGTCTCCCTTCAATTGCTTAATCCACCTTAGCAGGTTATTAAAATAAAATGATTCTTGTCGCAATAAAAACAATCGACCGTCACACATGTTTATTAGTATAATTAAAGAGGTGATAAAGCCGTTCAAACACCAATAGTCGAGAAGAAGAGTCGTGGAACCGATGCGTATTCAAATGCACCTGTAATTTCACGTCGGCGTTGCAAATCGCAATATTAGTTTTTACACCGTCCTAGCCGCGCGGCAAATCACTAATAATACGTTCATGGTTAGATGTCTTTATAAACCAGAGCGAAGAAGGCGAAGCAAAGAGAAGATCGTATTGGAGGTTGGTTTGTTCTGACCATAATCGTTTGTCCCTTTCTCTTTGATATTTGAACAATCCTTTTAAAATTGTAAAATTTAATCAAAACAATGAAATATAATTCGTCGTTGTATGTCTTATGTAGATCTTGTGGAAATTGTTTTTAAAATATGATCAACTGGTACCTACTAATCTATTCTGCGCTTGCTCTTATATTACACAAAATTGTTGAGAACTTCTACATTTCTTTATTTCCTTTGTAATGATTAGAAAAGCCAAGCCAACCTTGATGTTAAAAAGAGCTAGATATGTCAAGCCAATCCAAGCTTTGTTTTCATCAGTCCCAAGCCAAACCAAGCCTAAAATTTTTATAAGCTCAAAATTTTATGCTAAGTCATGCCTTCGACTATTAAGTAACGTGATTAAAAATAATGGCTGGTAGCACAAGCCTTGTTTTAACTAAAACACTGTTTTAAGAAATGTCAAATTCAAATTTCAATATTTAATTTCATCCTTATATGTAAAGAACGATTTTTTAAAAAATATTTGTTTTATTACAAACTATATTCTGCTTTAAAATCATATTTTGATAAATTTGTTATTATTTATTTTTATTATTAAATAATGAAATTTGACATTTCTTAAAACAGCGTTTTAGTTAAAACAGAGCTTGTGCTACCAGCCATTGTTTTTTAAGCTTTTCATAATAATAGTTGACAACGATTTCAACAAAACGACAATTTTATGGAGCTAATGTACTTTTTCAATGCTTCTGCATAGCGCAATGGGGTCCTCCACCATAACAAAAAAATTATAAAATGTAACACTTTGTAATTCAAGTACTACTCAATAAATAGCGATTTAGATAAAAAAAAAATAATTATTATTTTACGAGATATTTGAAATTTGTTGTCATTGTCACTGTGACGTCACACTATTGCTGTCTTTCTCTCGCAGCCCACTAGAATCTAGTGCGGAGCGAGAGAAAGATAAGAGTTCTGCCTTTATGTCATGCTGACTAATGGCAATTAAGAAATTTTAGTACTACGAATTTTTTCAAAATTAAAGGAACTTTTATTTAAAATAAAAATCTGTTGTGGCCAGCACAATACCTCTCGCCAATTTCATATTGTATTTAATATTTCTGGTACACACGAAATATTTTAATTACATCTATTCTTTATTTTTCAAATCATTCTATGAACAAGTTTCCTCCTACTCTTCTAAATGTACGAGAATTTTCCAATTCATTGACTATATTAGCGGGATATCTGAAAGGTATATGATGAAATATATGCATAGCAAGCGTGCATTTAGTTGACCTGTTACTGTACATACTTTAGCTAACAAATGAATCCCGTTCCTGTTTATATACAACCTGTAGATGTTGGCGGAGTCTTTTCCTTGTTATAAAAATAGCATATTATAATTACTATTACACTTCGACTTGTCCAAGTACGAGTTTTAGGTTTTCCGCATTCAAGAAAAGTGTTAATCTAACGTGCGGCAGCTATATTTATAATTTTAAATATTCAATTAATGATAAGATAAGAAATATTAAATGTACTTCCCAAAAAAAGCATCCAGTAATGTATCTGGATTTTTGACACTGACATTTATGTCATTTACAAACATTTTAAATTTTCAACAGGTTTCCATGGGCTATTTGATGGATACAATGGAATCATTTATATATTTATAACTCTCTTATCTCTAAATCTATAGAAGATATAATAAAAATGTTCAATATACTAGATAGAGAATTTTATATTCTTTAATATTTGTAGTAACAAATTTCCAAAAAATAATATTTAGAAGATTTTTTTAAGAAACTACTACTTCCGGTTGTCCAGTTGTTACCAAAACCTTTTCAGCTCTTCCCATGAATGTCAGATTGAGGAATTCATAGTTCAAATGTTCCTATGTCTTATAGTTTTTGAATAATCGTCCCTCCAACATCCACACATTCACACATCGACACACAAAAAAAGTATTTATTTATTCCTGTAGAAAATTCAATAATCTTTATTTTTCATAAGACATAAAATTCGAAAAAATGGCATTTAATGGTATTTTTTTGAAGAAAAACCATTATGAGCTTCAAGTAAAGTACCATTCCCGTTTATCCGAGTTACTCCAAAATCTAATGGCTTCTTTTCATATTAGAATGGAATGGAAATACAAGGTTTCAGAATTTTCTGAATGATAGTATTTGAGTTAGAGTGAAGACAAACTCCTACACATACAGACATCATCGTGAAAATGTTAAAATTGGATTCTAGGGACCTTAAAACGTGGTCATTTACTAAAATCTCGATATATGATTTTTAGCACGATCCCTATACCTCCCTTACCAAGGGTAGCGGGAGGTAAAAATGGCTTTTGTAAATAAAGTTTAAAAATAGATATACGTATTAAACCATTTTATAAAACTGATTGATAAACCCGCGAAACAAATAAGAAAAATCTTCTTGGAATTGGTACAAACCATCTATATCTCTGTTCTTCTTCTGGTACGAATCTTGTGGGTACGAGTTGCTCCTTCCCACCATCTCTCGCTTTGTTCGTTTTATTTGGAAGAATAAATAATCCCATGGCGTATAAGCTATGGTGCATGTCCGGGGCGATGGTTTATGGCGCTTGCCATGGCCGACGTTCATATACCTGCCATTTGCTCGCAATCAGATCTCAATTATCGGCGATATTTGAGGTTAGGCTGTGTATCTCTTGCACGGGAGGTTTTTTTGCGTCGCCGCGCTCACATTGCGTTGTTTTTCTCTCCTTCTCGCTCTTGCTCTCAACTGGGCCGGCTCAGTCTCTGGCTGAAACTGATTGAGACGTTCAGCGTAATTTGGGATTTATTGATGACTTTAAATTGAACTGCGGACGAACTATAAACGGGGACTTGTGGTTTCGAGGTTATAACAATTTTAACTTAACTGGGATCAACGGGATTGTCATTATTATCGATCAATAACCTACCATCAACTAAATAATTTCGTAGGTAGTTTGTCAGAACATCAAATTTGTTCTTATACTTAAACTACACCTTTCCAACAATTCAGAAGAAATAAAATAAATAAATATATCATCACGGCATATTACCCATTTCTGGGTGTGCCAATCTGCTTTATCGCAGATATCGGTAATGATGATGACATATTTGTACCGTGCGCGACAATTCAGAAGAAGTGAATACAATTTCGGAAAAAGTAAATTCAATATCAGAAAAAGTAAATTCAATTTCGGAAAAGGTAAATTTATATTTAATATATTTTTTTTTAATTGAAGTTACTTTGTCTGAAATTAAAATTGCTTTTTCTGAAATTGAGGTTGAAGAGGTACAGGTTGTATCAGAAATAAGCATATTAAATTTGACCAATAATAACTCGTCAAGAGCAGCAATATTTCATAGTAACTCTTTTTGTAAACCATCTAGATTTTGTGTTAAATTTCTCCTAAGTTTTATTAATCAAAGTTTTTTACGCAAACTTGACTATATCAGCCAAGGTGTAGTACACGTACACGACTACTACGACTAGTGAATGAAAGTTGACGTTTAAATTATTTTTTGCACGGACGTATCATAATTTGACAATTATACACGAATTTCTCTGACATAAACGTCATTTTATAGCTCGTCAAACCAAATTATAACCTACAATATAAACAATTTAAACAGGCAACATGAAAAGTTTTTATTACAAATCGAAAAATTTTATATTCTTTAATGAAAAATGAAAATTAATTTTGTGATATTTATATGGAAAGCACGGAGATACACAAAATAAAACTCAAATGACAGAACTAATAAACAAACAAACAATAAACTATTGTTTTCCCCTTTCATAGCAACACTAGATACTGGATTTACGAGGACAAATTCTTTTCGATACAATTTTTCTAACACTCATAATTTAAAAATTTTCGTCCGGGCATAAAGTTTTGCTTGTACCACGAGCGTAACTTGCTTTTATGGCCTTTGATGTGTTTTTATCCCTCGGCTTACGCCTCAGGCTCAAAATCCCGCCGCAAGCCATAAAAGCCTCCTTACGCTCTTAATACATAAATAACTATGAACGATGTGGTTTCTTTTCATAACTTTACCCTGTGATTTGAGAATTTTTGCAAGTACTCATTTAAATACTAAACTAGGAAATCCCAGAAATACATTACTATGTCTTGCTGAATATACATGAATAACTACGGTACAGTAAAATTTTTGAAAGAAGTCCGATCAAGGCCATCTTCGAATTGTATCTATGAATTAAGATTTTGTGCTGTCAAATTTAGTAGTGTCTTTTACTTAGTTTTTATGAAGGTACATAATATCTTGTATACCTCATAAAAACTATGTAAACGACACTACTAAATTTGACAGCATAAAATCTTAATTCATAGATGCAATTCGTAGAGGACCTTGATCGGGCTTCTTTCAAAAATTTTACTGTACCTGCATAGTACCAGAACAACAGAACAGGGGTGCATTTAAAATATTTAACTTAAAAATTACTAACTAAAATATTTTAAATGAAAAATAATAATTGATCTACAGCTACAACTAATAAAATAGGAAACAAGGAAATATGCTCTACTTAAAATAATAATAAACACTGAAAGAAAAGTCAAAATACAAGAAGAATCAAATAAAAACTATTGACAGCAATGATACGCTTATGAAAATTAAACGAAAATTCTCCCTTGTCGAAGATTTGACGTTGATGGACAACGCCACCTCTTCTCTACATAGAACATACATACGAGTACAATATGTCTACAACTGTATCACCATGAAAAAATAATGGACTTCCAGTGGCGTGCGGTGCGTTTCTGTGTTGGGTGTGCATATATTTTTAAAAAAAGTATTGTGTATGTAGAATCTTAGGTTAACAATTCAGAATTATCTTATTTTTTTATACTATGTTCCTTCTAGAATATGGTTTCATCAGTAACTCCGCAATTAGTAATTCACGTGCAATTTCCATTCTATAAATTTTCATAAATACAAATATACAACCTAAAATTAATAATTAATTGTTTGTCTGAACTTGTTTATGCTTGTGAATACTACCAAAAGTAATTTTACGGCGATACGTGCACAAATTATGCTGCACGCTGGAGAGTGCGATGGAGCGATACGTATTTCTAATATTTTATCCTTGTCTGCGCAAATACGCTGTTCCTATACCCTCCCTGTGTAAAAACATGCGCACCGAGTGCAGTGCCGAGACCTGCACTTGCCCGGCAATTCACACATTCGCTGGTATGCAACCAAACACGCTACTATTTGTTATTGTCCCATAATTGTATTAATATTATTATATTTTGTATATCATATATTAATATCAATTCAATTAAATAATTTACATTTCAATGCAATAAATTTTGAAATTATTCGAAGGGTGTGCAGTGCACACCTTGCACATATGGACTGCACGCCACTGTGGACTTCGTTTGAAATACAATCTGTTCAACGCAGTATATAACACTGCCATCAACCGCCACGTCATTTTCCGCATTTGTCCCGATTTTCCCTCCTCATCTTAAATATTTGATTTGGATCCAAATCCATTGCAATAACCTGACCATCATAACTCACCGATGTGCATTCCCGGTGGACTTGCACCCACCCTCCTGGCACTATTCACATCCACATCTAGTGCGGTAGTTCGTTACGGCCATTGTTAAGACACGCGAAACAAAATGGCTCTCTGCGGAAGTTTTAGCCAGTTTTATGACACGAGTACAATCGCCCGGAATCACTGGCTCGCCCCGACGGCATTTACCTGTCACCCCATCTAGTTTTATTGTGTTTCAATCATCGCCGATAGAGGCGGTAGTTGAAACCGATCCAGAACTGACAAATTTGGCACAGATACCGTTTTATTACTATTGAATGTACTCGGGAATTTAGAGCTGATGGGTTTATTCGACAAATTGATTGAATTTGGAAAATAGTAGGGACATTTAAATTAAAAGTGAATAAAGGTATTCATTAAATTGAAATTTGTAATTAGTTTTCTGAAAACGGTTTTAATAATCCATTAAAAATTCATTAAATTCATTCTAGATTTTAATCAACTTATTTTTCAAAATAATGCTGTCTACAATATTTTTTGCGTAATTTCTATGAATGCGATAAAGGTGTGTCAAAAGCAGAGACCAGAAATTGAACCCGAACCTGAACAAAAACCCGAATTAACCGGAATTTTTGATGAACCTTAACCTAAACCGAACTTTAATTTGTCAATAAAACTGAGCCGAATTTAAACTATTTTAAATTCAGATTCGGTTCAGTTAAATATATAATTAAAACTATAAATTAAAATTAAATATGATTTTAAATCTACTAATACCACCATATTTTTATCAATCATTTACTGCTCTGCGACTCTGCACCGAAAATCGAACCCGAACCCAAAACCGATGAACCGTTGTAATTCTCATTTTGTTGAACCGAAACTAAATCTGAAACGTCATTTATTTCCTGAACCTGAGACGAACCTGAACTATAAATACATTTCGGTTCAGGTCTCTGGTCAAAAGTGACTCCCGTTCTTTTGGAATTTTGATAAAGGAGCTAAAACAAATTGAATAGCTATTGGTAAGTAAAAATAACCATACCCCATTTAAAGTAAACGTAAAACGTTCTATGAAAATATCTAATTATTATATAATTTTTCAACAATGTTTATTTTTCTATTTTTTAACATCCAGTAAATAATTTTGTAATAAACAAGATCCCGAAGTAAATTATAGAAATCGATAAGAATAACGAATCTAGAAAGTTTTTCTTTAATTATCTCAAATTCAAACAAAGTGGGCTATTATCAGATTCATTAATTAATTATTATCAGTTGAATTTACTTAAATTAAATCCAATATTATGAAACACACTTTCAATAGGGCTGTTGCAAGAATTTTTATATGACTTCTAAGTACTAAATTTTAAAGGACATACTTAGTTCTTTGAAAAACCTTATATTTGAAAATATTTCATTAGATATTTTACAATTAAATATTGAAATTTGTGTAATATTTTAAAAAAAAGTCATGAGATCTGATACAGAATGTGACGTCAAAGAATATAAGTTTAACATGTGATAAACTATCGCCTACTTTTATTTATATAAATAACTTGAATTGTTTTCCTATTCGCCTATTCCTATGAATGACGTGCTGAATGTACTCCGACATTACGTGAGTGAGACTTGTTTTTCTTTACTATTTCTAGTGCCACTCTTTTTATTTAATTAGTTACGGAAATATCTCTAAATTATTATTATTAATTATATTACTATGAAAAATATTGCATAAACTTTCATTTAAAATTAAAAAAAAAAAAATTGAAACCGGTTCATTATGGACTACACATTTCTACGTAATTATACTAATTTTCATGTTTTTAAATTAATATAGAAATCATGAAAATATATACAAAAAAATACACCTATTTTTAGCGCGTTTGAAGAAATGCTCAACTTCATTGTTGTCTAATATAAAATATGTATGAATGAAAAAAAAAAAATAAAAGAAAAGTTGTAACCATAGGCTTTGAGAATAATTAAAACGATATTTTTTTCGATTTATTTACAATAATTAAAAAAGTAAAAGCGTTAAATCTCAGTTTGTATTAATAATTTTTTACCCCCCTGGCCTTCTGTGCGTTGCCGATCGGCCAATTACAATTTTTTTTATTTGAGTGTTATAATTTATAGGACATACACAAACATCTAAGCCCCTGGTGGGAATCGAACCCACTACACCGAAGCCGAGCGGTGAAGGTCGCTTGAGCGCTGTCTTTACACACTCGACCACCGAAGCGGTTAATTAATAATTAAAAATTAAAAGTTTTTATATAAAATATTAATAATTTTTTATTTGAAATTGATTAGTTTAATTTTATTTTTTGCTGTTCACGTGAAACTAAACTTAATACTATTATATTAATTTGCATATACAAATTGATAAAGTTATTTTTCTCATAACTTCTGTTTATTATACGTGTTGAAGCCTGTATTTATTCTGCAAGGAAGACATCAAATGCAGTAATTACAAATGATTGCTGTAGTAACATAATAACCCTTGCATTTTTATACAGAATGTTATAGTGTAGAATAATTCACATAATTACTTTAAATGCATTTAATAGTGTATACGTGCAAGTAATACAAACATCATTAACCATACAGCACTATTAAAATGCACTCATGTACTTGAAAATATCCCCCGATTCGCACGTAAATTTCTCAAAAGGCTGTACATATAGCATTTCTGATACACAAAAAATAAACAACTGAACGAAAATAACAACAACGCAACAAAACAACGTGGAAAAAAGCACCATCGGCGGCGTCTGCTTGGAGGTGCGAGAGAGATGGCCCGATTGTGCGAGAAGGAGGGAGAGATAGGCATGCTAATAAAGTAATAAATCTTCGGGTGCACCAAACGCAATTATGGACGCGGTCGCGGTTTCGTCCGGTGCGAGATGCGAGCGATCCATGTTCAGGAGCCGAGACGATGAAAAATGCACGCGCGCCTGCCTTGTTTATGCCTGAACTTCCAAACCTGATACACATACCCCACCACACAACAAACTCACAATAATTGGTGGACTTATGGGCCGGACCCCAAAGTTATAACGAAAATTTGTCTTCTTTATAAAGGAAAACAAATTTCCAGAAAACGCAGATAAATAAATTTTGTGGTACGCCAGTAGATTATCAAAGAACTTTTGATGAAAGTAATGCCTGTTTTACATTTGTCAATTTTAAGCCGCCGAATAAGCTGGAAATAGATAATGGTCTATTTTTCCTTCAATTTTGTAATGTTTGTAATAATTTTAATAACACACCATGTGTACCAATATGTCAATTTAATTATGTAACTGTTAGTCAGTGACTTTTAATATTGCAATATGAAAAAAAAATCTGTTGTGGCCAGCACAATACCTCTCGCCATTTCCGTTTTGTTACATAAGAATCGAATTTAACATTTCTTGTACACACATATAATAGGGGATTCCAGCTCAATCGAATTAAAGGAAAGTAGTAAAAAAATACGAATGTGTATTCTGAATAACGAATATTAATAAAAAAAGGAGTTTTTTGTTATTGAGCTTCGACACGAATATGAATTCAATATATAATATTTTGATTGGCAACCGAAAGACTGCTTATACATGCATAACAAATAGCGTGTTAGGAGGTGGGGGTTACTACCAATGGAAGTTAAGAAATTCAAATTCGAAAGGAGAGGCTAACATTTCTGTACTGCAGTTTTCAAACAGTTTATATTTTAACATAAATTTCTTGCATTAAACTTAATAATTTAAATACACTTGTAATTATAAAGTATGTAAACTTATACAGTGTTATAATATTCTTTTATTTTATGTAAATACCTATAACTTAAAATAGCATATATTTCAAGAACATTTAGGTCCATGATGAAAACAGTTTGATTTAAAAACACATATGCGTGACGTCACGTCAATCTTTTCAAAATTCGGGAGACCATAACTCGCTTATTAATAGGAATTTTTTCACCGAATTTTCATCAATAGTCTTAGTTTTCCTAATATTTTCAGCTGAAATAAAAAAAAAATAGTGGTAGAATCCCATTCTAAGTATATCTATCCTTTCATTCTATAGGGAATCTTGTCCTTGTCCTTCTCTTCTAAAATGTTCAAGATGGTTCCAATTTATTGGATTGGCGGTATTTCTTAAGAATATATGTACTATTATTATTAAGATACATACTTACCTACAATTTTGAATAATTAAATAACAATTCAATAAGATATATTAAATGTACTTCCCAGAAAAAGCTTTCAGTAATGTCAATAAAACTGTTGATTTTTAATACTGACAATTACAAACATTTGGATTTGACAACTGGTTTCCTTGGACTGCGCGATTTATTGCAACAGATTAGTCTATATACCATATTTTCTTTAACTCTAAATCTATAGAAGACAATAAAATTTTTAAATGTGTTAGATTGAAAATTTTATGTTCTTTAATATTTGTATACTCGCCGTCGAATAAATATGGACTGATGCTCAATTTTTTCCCGTACCATGCGGTGTTATTGCTTCTTCCTAACTTTTTTTCTACATGATCAATGGAATTGGCAACAGTGTAGAAATTTCCAGTCCATATTTATTTGACGGCAAGTATAATAACAAAAATTTTCAAAAAATAATATTAGAAACTACTACTTCCGGTTATCCAATTGTTATCAAAGCCTTTTCAGTTCTTCCCATTAATGTCAGATTGCGAACTACGTCTGAAGTATTATAGTAATTGAGGAATCGTTCTTCCAACATCCAGACACACACACACACACACACACACACACACACACACACAACACAACACAACACACACATCATCGTAAAAATATTATAATCGGATTCTAGGGACCTTAAAACGTATTTATTCACTAAAATCTGGATATGCGATTTTTGGCATGAATCCAATAGCTCTCTTAAACAGTTGAGTAGAATTATCAAGCTTGGCGAAGTTCTTAAAATTGACAGAAAAATTAACAAATATAAAACAGATATTAAATTCATCTAATTTCCATGGAAACTAAAGTGTTATACTCTATACTCGAATTCGGACATTGTCCGAAAAATTTGCATAGAACTAGTGATGAACTCATCATTAATATTCGCAAACTCAAAAACCACCACAAGGCGTTGCGGATTTATTTCACCTTATAAAGACTGATATTTATTATATTCGTTGAAGAGGTAAAATTCAGGTTTGGGAATTTTCAAGTGTTCAAAATTTTTTGAACAATACCCGAATGGGGTATTCCACTATTTTTTTTATTATTTTAAATAAAACTTTATTCAGTTTTGAAGCAATTCATAGTATTAAAAAATCTTAATTATTCCTAGTTTAACAGTATTTTATTTTCGAGAAATCAGTGTAACGTCACACTCCCCCTACACTTGTCTTTCTCACACACACTGCTCTGAGTACACTACGAGAGAAAGATAACAATTGTATGACGTCAATTTCCCTTTTTAGCAAATGTGAAATATCAAATAAATAAATAAATATATCATCACGGCATATTACCCATTTCTGGGTGTGCCAGTATCTACAACACATGTAGACATCGGTAATGATGACGATATATTTTACCGTGTGGGCGCTTACCAGGCGTCACCTCACGGGCACTCATAGCTGGCGTGGAGAGTGCACCACAGGGGTTAAATAATTATTTAAAAAGTGTTTTCATTGTTTTAATTATTATTTATTGAGCCATACTTTAAGTTAAACTGATTTTTAAAATTTTTTTTGTTTTAGTGGAATACCCCATTCGCATATAGTGTTTCTTCTTCGACACATTTCTCTCTGGTTGTGTATAATACACTATTTTTTCTATTTATTATTTAGTTATTAAAAAAAAAAAAAATAACTCTTGCCATATGGCTCAGAAACAAACTGAAAATATATTAATATACAGATTTTAAATGAATGATTCATTGTTGAATGTCTGCATTTAATTTGAAAATGAAAACATGTTTTTCCTTTAGAAAAACAGTTTCTTTATTTATGAATCTAGTCATCTGACTGAGCCATGACATCACTTGATATTTTCTTGGAGTCCGTCACAATCTCTGTCTGTATTTCCTGTTTTAAATCTCCTTCAATTAGCTTCTTTAATGAGAGCAATAAATAATTGCTATTCCAGTAACCACAATCGCAATAAGTTTCCATGAAACTGCAACTCAAACTCCCAACAAGTCTGTTTATGGCGGCCATTAAACACCCGATCGGCTGGTGCCGAAGTTAGGCGAAAGTACACGAGCCCCGCGTGTGTAGTGATAACAGTTACAGCATTGTTGATATGGGAGTTGTATATTAATTCGTTCCTTGTTACATCTTGTGCTTGTGTCTTTATGCTGCTATAGAGGGAATTAATTTTCCAACTGAAACTCTAGCTCTAGATAATCATACTAGAGTGCGGTATAAATCATGTTAAGCAATAGGAGCCTTTACGACACCTAATAATTTGTGTGGGATGGGAATAGAATGGTATACCAGTAGGCGAGCTAGATTTGGAACTAATAGGACTACTTTTTAATGCCCTATTTAGAAAACTGTTAAAATACTTTCAGAATTTTAAATAATCGATTAAAATTGTAACCATATTTTTATACTTGTGTTCGTAGCAGAGATTAAATGTTAATATTATACAGGTGTCTCTTAAATAGGGGCACATGGCTTAACCACAGATTCCTGAGGCTAAAATAAGACGATTTAACTAAACTTGCTTGTACCGGAAAGCAGTGGCGGATCCAGCCAATTTTCTCAGGGGGGGCATTAGAGATGTAAGAAAATAAAACCTAGAAATAATTTATTTTTATATCTTTAATTGAATTCGAATATTTATATAAAATTAAACTATAATAAAGTTTTAAACAATTAAACAAAATTATATTCAGAATTTCACTTACTTTCACATAAAAAACGTAGATTAGTTTAAAATCACTGTTGATCTGAAGATGCTACTGTAATAGCGAAACTATAGTCATCGACAATAAAACAAAACCAAGTTGTTAAACTAAAAACCAAGTTATCCAATCCTTATCTAATTCAACCCTTTAAAATAAATACAAAATTTTACTATGTCAGAGCAGAAACAATATAAGAAATTATTACTAAATTGAAAGAAAAAAAAAACAAAAGAAAACGAAATTATTATTATTATATATATGTATATATATATTTAAAACAAATTCTCAGGGGGGGCAATTGCCCCCTGTGCCCCCCGCTGAATCCGCCACTGCCGGAAAGTGTACCATTTAGCCAGAATTCTGCTTCAAAGTTCTTCGAAAAAAAAAAATTTTGCTTGTAATAACAGAACGTTTTATACGATTTGGATGAAATTTGGTATGACAGTTCATATGGTTATAACTCATCTTTTAAGGTGATACTTGTTATTATCAGTGAACGACTAGTGTATGAAACTTAGGTGTCCCAACAATGATTAGACCGTAACTTTTTAATGACCACGCATGTAACATTTATTTATTTTTTCCAGACAGATACATTCAATAGCAAACTTTTCTCTGTTTAATTTGTGATATCTGGTACGGTTCAGACAGAAAAAAATAAAACCTGAGTGACTGCATCGTGATTTTTTTTTAAATAAATTTAATCTAGCAGTCTATCCAAATGTCAAACAAGTAATTTCTAATGACAGTAACAATTGTTTATGGGTTGTCAAAAAATTTCTTCGCAATATTTAGAAACTAGTAACATCCGTTTGTTCGGCCTAATAGTATTTTACTACCATTATTATAAATAACACGAAAAAATATGTTAGCTTACTCCTAAACAAGTTAAGAAGATTGTTAGTGCCATTAAAAATTACGTGTTTGACATTTTGATAGACTGCTAGATTAAATTTATTATAAAAAAATTCACTATGCAGTTACTCAAGTTCTATTTTTTTCTGTCTGAACCGTAACAGATATCAAAAATTAAACAGAGAGAGAAAAGTTTACTATTAAATGTATCTGTCTGAAAAAAAATAATCTTAGGTTATCGGCGTGGCCATCAAAAAGTTAAGGTAAAATTAATGTTGGGACACCTAAGTTTCATACACTACTGGTTCACTAATAATAATAAGTATCACCGTAAAAGATGACTTACAACTATATGAACTGTCCAACCAAATTTCATCCAAATCGTATAAAACGTTCTGTTATTACAAGCAAAATTAATTTTTTTTTTCAAAGAACTTTGAAGCAGAATTCTGGCTAAATGGTACACTTTCCGGTAGAAGCAAGTTTAGTTAAATCGTCTTATTTTAGCCTCAGGAATCTGTGGTTAAGCCATGTCCCCCCTATTTAAGAGACACCCTGTATTTCATAAAATAAAAGCTAAAAAGCTATTTTTTGTCAGTAAATTTTACGTTTTATACAAATTATAGAAACGAATATGTTTTGTTTAATTAGTGTGCGTCAACTTCAAGGCATAGAATGTTTCTGCAAAACCCTAAAATCTAATTCCTAAAATCCTAAATCCTGTCGCGAACCTCATCCCAACCGAAAAGTGACCCCTGTGGTACACTTTCCACGCTAGCAATGAGGCCCATGAGGTGACGCCTGGTAAACGCCCGCACGGAAATCATCATTACCGAAATCTGCGTATAACCCAGATTGACACTCGGAAATGGGTAGTATGCCATGATGATACATTTATATTTATTTATTTCTAAATAATGACATTATTTAGGGCATATAAATTTAGGATTTAGATCGGACACCGCCTAAGGATGTGTCCGATGTCGCCTTTTGGTATTTAGTATTTAGGATTTAGGTCTTCTTCACATAAATACAATGTCACATTAGTGATATCCATTGATTTATATGGCAATGCTTTAGAACAACAAAAATGAATTACACAATTCGATTCAATTTGATACTTGAGAGTAAATGTTAATATTGTATTTCATAAAATAGAAACTAAGAAGCTATTATTTGACAGTAAATTTGACGTTTTGTACAAATTATACCAACGAATATGATTTGTTTAATAATAATAATAATAATATTTACTTTATTGAGTAAAAAAATCTCAAAGGCGAGGTACAGCCAAGGCTGTTCTTCCACCTAACCAGCATATTACAAAGAAAAACATAAGTAAACAAACAAAAATATGAAAAATATATATCAATAAACAGATGCACATATACATAAGTACTAAAATAGTACCTACCTATACATATTAAATAGAAAAATACAAAAAAATAAATACAAATGTTTGCATATACATTACCTATTAATTACAGATACAAGTTTTGTACATGTTTTTTAAATGTACTGTATGACAGAGATTTCCAATCATGTGGAATATTATTGTACAGTGTTGGAGCTAAGTATGAAAACGAGCTTTTAAATTTAGTTTTTTTGAATGATGGTACTGTGTACAAGTCCTTGCCACGTAAATTATAGTTATCATTTTTGAAAACTAGTTTATCGTACAGATATTTAGGACACCCTGTAATTTTTATTTTGTGTGTAAGACAAATTAAAATTATCTTCAGTCGATTATTAATAAAATTCAGACCAGCTAAAGCGCGATATATTGAGATGTGATCATATTTTCGCACACTATACACATATCTCAAGCAGCTGTTTTGAAAAAGATCAATTTTGTGTTTATCGCCTTGAGTTAAGTTCGGTATGTAGACAGAAGCACAGTATTCTAACAGTGGAAAAATGAATAACTGGACTAGTCGAAGTTTTACATCAGAGGATAATAAATAACGGTATTGGTATAATAATTTGAGTTTAAATTTGGCAGATTTCAATTTATTAATTAAATGCTCACGAAAAAGCAATTTTTCATCTATAGAGATACCCAAACTCTGGACCACAATACTACGTTGCAGCGTTGCACCATTAAGTACAACTTTTGGTGTCATATTTGTGCCATATACAAGTAATGATGATTTATTAGCATTAATTAAGAGGCCATTATTTTTAACCCAAGTAGAAAAATTTTCAAGGTCCACATTGACACGCGCCATGCTATTAGTTTCATTTTTATTTATTGTTGCTATAATCTGTGTATCATCTGCATATGAATGTGCAGTACAAAATTTTAAGGTGTTACGTAAATCCGCAACATATAATAAATAAAATAAAGGGGCCTAAAATAGAGCCTTGTGGGACTCCTCGATTTAAAGGGAAAGATGTGGATTGTACAGAATGAGAATTAGATGACATTTCAACTTGGAAGGATCTATTTATAAAATAACTAGAACACCACTGCAAAACACTCCAGCCAAACTTGTAATATTTTAATTTTGCTAAAAGCAAATTATGATCTACCATGTCAAAGGCCTTCGAGAAATCTATTTGAATTAAAAGTGTCGCATTTGAATCATTAAAATTTTTAATCATATCATCAATGATATTCAATAAGCACGTGTTCGTACTGTGACCTTTTCTGAATCCAGATTGGGTAGAAGGTAAAATATTTTTATCATGTATATAATTCGATATTTGTTGGCAACAGATTTTCTCTAATACCTTTGACATGGAAGGTAAAATGCTAATAGGACGTAGATCGTCGAGTGATGTCACAGTATTTTTCTTGGGTATTGGTTTTACAATGGCTGTTTTCCAAGTATCGGGAACGATTCCTTCTATAATGCTAGTATTAATAATATGAGTAACGTGATCAATGATTTTGGGCAGTATTATTTGCAACATTTTGAGATTAATTAATTAGTGCGCTTCAACTTCAAGGCATAGTGTGCTCCTGCAAAACCCTAAAATCTAATTCCTAAACTCCTAAATAATCACTAGATTTAGGGCATGTACATTAAGGATTTAGATATTAGGGTGATAAAAGTGCAACATCGGACATAGCCTAAGTGTGATCCTTGTATTTTAGATTTTATATGGCGTCATATACGAAGTATAAATTTTTTGTGTTTATAAAAGGGATGGTGCCACTTTAACGTCTGTGAAGCAAATAATTCTCACAATGTGTAATTCAGAACGACAGTGGTTTTTTTGCGGCGACGCAAACTTCGATCATTTTGGCTCATGCGGTGTTGGGATGTAAGTTTATGTGGCCGGGGCGTTGTATAAAATTGGCCTCGGACTCTGAGACTGGGAGTCTAAGTTCTCCATCTCTTTCTCATTCGAGCTTGGGAAGAATGCGTCGTCTCGCACCAACCGAAGCGTCATCATTCACACCGACTATAATTACAGAAGGGGATTTTCTCTGCTCAAAGATTAAACACTAAAATTCCGTACATAAATTCAACGAGTGCAGCCGAACAAATGCTGCCGCGCCGCGACGCGGGTCCGCGTCGGCGTCGGGTGGCAGGCGTCGTGTCCCTCCCTCCAATGGAAACACAATTATCTTAATTTTCTTTTCGCCCGATCTTCTTTGTAGGGTAGATAATTTTTAAAATATTTATCGTCGTCCGTACGGCTGTGGCTGAACAGAGAGCAGTACCCCTTGCCTTGCGTCTACGGGAACTTTTTCTAAGGGGAATTACTGTCCAAATCGTTGGTTTTATTGGCGACGCGCCTGGATGGAGATGGTAATTTGGTAATTGTTGGTAATTTCTTGCTCTAGATTACGCCATTACTAATAACCAACAAGATTATACCCAGCAATTGTCTTGTACACCGCAAGATATGATAATTGTTAACTAGGTTTCAGTTTACTGTACCATAAGAATATTTTTCTTTGACTGTGGATAAAAACAAATATAGGAGAGGAAATACTCGAAACTCGAAGTGATGGCAGGAAAACCATTTAAATAATGATGCAAAATGAAACATTAGCTTTTTTCGAACAGCATTCAGAAAGTGTCACGACTTGGTGTATTAAGAGCGCAAAATGGTATATTGTCGATTGAGAGGTTGTTGCCGCTCACCTTCGTCGCGTGGCTTTCTCTCAAAATTGACAATGTTCACATGCTCTCGATACACACAAGTTTCTTTTTCTACAGTCGCCACAATAGGGTCCTCCACCATAAAAAATAATAACCTAGGTAATGGAGGTATAGGGAGCGTGCTAAAAATTGCATATATAGCGATTTTAATGAATAAGCACGTTTTGATGACCCCAGAATCCGATTTTAACATTTTTATGTTTATTTGTATGCCTATGTGTTGGTGTGGATCGTGTGGGCACGATTACTCAAATACTATCAATCAGAAAATTTTAAAATTTTGTATACCCATTACTAATGTGGGAAGAGCTCATTAGTTTTTAGTGTATAGGTATCGGATAACTGGAAGTATCATTTATACAAGCTTTTAACAGTTGTTCTTTTAAATAATTCATTATATATAATTTTTAGCAAATTTTACTAATAAAAATTGTATATAATGGTACAATCCAATTCTACGATAATAGCATTTAGTAAATAACTTGAAATAACTTTAAATACTAAATTATAAAATAATTTATTTTTCTACATCATCTTGCCTATGCGTCAAACAAAAACATAATACCTTAATAACAATTTTGACATATTTAAACAAATGTCACTGTCAGGAAGCAATTACATTAAAATTAATAATGAAACCGTGTTATAAAAATTGTATTGATTCTAATGAAAATTAATTTCAAAACTGCGAAGAGGTGGCTTTCTATGCACGTAAGTGTATATTATTTTCCAAAACACAAAATGCAAAAAGTTGACACTGTTATTATGCATCATCAATATATGGAAAACAATTGTTTTTATCTCCCGCTACCCTTGGTAAGGGAGCTATATAGAGATCGTGCTAAGAATTGCATATCGAGATTTTGGTAAATGACCACGTTTTAAGGTCTCTAGAATCCAATTTTAACATTTTCACGATGATGTCCATGTGTACGTATGTGTGTGCATGTGTGTATGTGTATGTGTATGAAAATTCTGAAACCTTTTATTTCGATTCTATTCTAATATGGAAGGAAACCATTAGATTTTGGTGTAAATCGGATAACCGAAAATGGCACTTTACTTGAAGCTTATAATGGTTTTTCTTCAAAAAAATACCATTAAATGGCATTTTTTCGCATTTCATCTCATAAAAATTAAAGATTACTAAATTTTCTAAAGGTATACATTAATACTTTTTCTATATATTTTACAGATAAATTAATTTTTTTTTTATAAACCCCGAAGCCTAAAATAAATACAATTCCTTTGTTACGCAGTTCATATTTCAAATGTATGTAACTGACAGGTAAATGTAACTTTCAAAAAACTAATCACTTCAAACTAATAATAGTAATATTTTAAAAAGAAAATTGTAAATAAAGCAATAGTTATATTCAATGGAACGTAATATTGTTTTGCAGCATTAGTAAATACGTGCCACACCCAGAAATGGGTAATATGCCGTGATGATATATTTATTTTTTTATTTTAGTAAATACGTAGGTATGTATTTAATTTAATAAAAATTAAATAGCGGGGGCTTTTGTGTTTGCCACATCAGATTTTTTTCTTAAATATCATCAAACAATATGTTATATTATAAATTGTTAGGCAATAAATTATGAAAATCATAATTTTCGGTTGTAAATTGTTATAGACGAAAATGTCAAAATCGATTAATAAATACGCAAAATAATTTAATGCCAATTAGAAATATGTGATCCGAATAAACAAATAAATACATAATACGTATAGAATGAAAATTACGGTTACCCCAATATAAATTGTATCAATACTCATTATTTATTCTTCCAAAAGATTAATTCAACCGCGTAAATCAAAACCGAGGTTTTTAACTAAAATTTATAATTATAACCTGTTATAAACCAATATATTACCATATAAAATCAAAGCCTGCTAAGTGAAATACCATGGGCATTACCTATGCTTATAAATAACAATTAAAACACAATTTATCAAAATTTACGATCTCGCTACCCATATTGCGTTGATTCAAACCTGCTCAGGTAACTCAGCATTAATTATCTCCGCCCCTCCCCGCAATATCGTCATTCTAAACATCGCACGTGAGCCATCAAGTTGGCCATTGTCCGTCTCCGTAGGAACAAGTGAGCGGCGCGGTAGTTTATTGCCATCTAGTAGCCATATCTCAAAGCAGCGGTAGCACATTAGTTCACCACTCCCATCACTCGACTGGGAGTGGCGCGGCAGTCGCCGATGTGAGCGCCTCTAGTGGGAAATTTGCCCGCCAAAATTGCTCCCCATGCGACAAGCTAAAACGTGCGAATGAAGTTTGTTTGAATTTTTTATTTGATCGCAACGGCAATGCGAGCTTCAGCCTGTAAAATCTGAACGGATTGCAAAGAGTGATCCATTTTAATAAAAGGATAAGTAACTTGAATTGAAAACTATACATTTTTAAATAAAACGAAATAGGTTAATCATTATAATAAACTGTTTAAAATAAGATTAATAAGTGGAAATTCTGATCACATACAGCAACTATTTTTCTTGTTTAAGATTTTATATTTATTCATTAATAAACGATTTTCCATACATTAAGGGCCGGTATTACAAACGTTCAGTTAAATTTAGTTCCAAAGTAAATTTAATTAAATGAACTAGTGCAACTCGAATTTTTGGCAGCAATGGTTTAAATGTCATACGAACTTGGAAATTGATTCGAATTTGTTCATTATATTAAATTTACTATGAAACTAAATTTAACTGGACGTTTATAATACCGGCCCTAAATGAAACCCACTAAAAGTAAATCTGATATGGCTAACACGTTATCTTCCGCCAATTTTATGTTTTTTTATATAAATTCCGTACAGAAATTTTATTGCAAAATATGAAATATTTTTAGTCAAATTATCTTGATATTTTTTTTAAGGTATTTTGCGTTGTTAGAGTAATATCGTTTACACATTCCAGAGTCAACTTTTTTCGAAAAGTTTAATAGTCACCACAGGAATTTTCGATCTTCTTTTGTTTGAGAGTTATAAATTTTGTACCGCTTTTTACGTACAATAAAATGGCGTAGGGCGTAGGTAATTAGATTTTTTGAAAATTTAATAATTCTTGAAATATAACATAAACTTATGATTTTTTAAATAGGAATCTATGTTGAAAATAGTCTCATCTTTTTGATTATTTTATAAGCTTTTCAATTGCATATAACAAGTCGACATTCTTTTGTTTTAAACATGAATAAAAGTGAAACTATTAATTTACTGGAGCGAAAAAATTGAAAATTATTAAGAAACAAATGAAAAAATCTGTTACAGATCATCATTTCTGTATTTTGATTCCATATCTATTAATTATGTATTCAAAATTTTTCTTATCTTAACCAATTATTTTAGACTTAGTTAATTTATTATTTACCGACTTTAAAGTTGGTTTTGACGCAATTCTAACAAAAAAGTTTAATTTTCCTTTGTATCACTAATACCTAATTTTAAATTGAAAAGATTAGTGAAACTGAAATAAATAATATTAGAAATAAACTCTAATTTTGGCGTTGGTCGGGATCGATCCCGGGTTTTCAGGATCGATTGGACGTTTCGGCCAATAATGTGGCCAAAAAATAAAAAATAAATTTATTATATAACTTTACCTATATAACATTGCTGAGGATGGTCACATTATTAGCCGAAACGTCCAATTTATGTAAAATGTTAACTTACGAATAGACAATGTACAAGTAAGATAACTTAAGGAACTAAATGCCCAAATAAACTATATACTCTGGCGGAACAACACTTTTACCTACTGCTAGTCAAATTAAAATGTAGTCAAAAAAATATGACTTTATGTATTACAAAATTTTTCGTTTTAATGTTCAACTAATTTTTATAAAAATGTAACATCAAACATATAGCTGATGATGACTGTGATAACACAATCGAAACGTCCAATAAATGTAAACTAAATTGTATTTTGCAATAAACAAAAGATCCAAAAAGCCTACAAATTTTTTTTTAACAATATATACAAGTAGGTAATAATAACTTTATTTACGGAATATTTATTTATTTACTATTATTAACTATATTACATAAAAATGTTTATAGTACGTCATTAACATAATACAATGTATTTATAAATAAAGGAGTGATATAAGAGAATGAATATTAGGTGTCTTATACAAATCTTAGAATTTAAAAATTCTTCTACTGTGTAAAAGCAGTGTTTTATCAAATAGTATTTTTTCCTCCAATAGTTTAATATTTAAGTTATTTTTTGATTTACTTAATTTATATTTAGGTTTCCGTAACAGAGAAGGTGACCGGGTTTGATAGGTAGTCTTTCTTCATAGAAACGGACTTTTTCATTTTATGAATTTCTGTAATTTCTTCACATATATAAATTGAGGGAACAGTCATGATTTCGTGTTTCTTAAAAGTATTGTTACATGAAATGTTTTGATTCAGACCATTTATAATTTTTACAGCTTTATCTGTAATTTAATAATATATTATGAAATTATGATACACTTGTATCATACGCTATTTTTTATTATAAATGCATAAATAACCATTTAAAACTGAAAATTATTGCAAATCATAGATACGGTTTTTATTTTTACCTAGTGAGTTTGAGCATTTCCCAGGGGACAGTTAACAATTATTGGTATTGTTTACGTTAAGTCAACAAGTCAATATTTTTTATTCATTGTTTTAGTTGTTATTCCTATTTATTGTCATTTTTTCGTTATCTAGGTAACTCAAAAATTTAGCGTGTTTTAATGTTCGATTTACGCACGCTTTAGCGGGTTTTAAAAAGCGATTATGATGCATGTATAATAAAAAAACTTTTATTGCATTAGATGCCCCGCCAAACTTTTTTGTACAAATAACAAATTACACAAATAATAAAAAAAAAAAGAAAAAATTAAGTAAAACATTCATTTGAAATACAAAATAGTTTATAAACATAACAATATAATTTTTAAATTATTATTAAATATCTAAACTGGTAGTATGTATTCGTTATTAATCTGGGTTGATTAAGCTATGATTAAAATAACAAATTCATTTGTTTTTAGTTATACTAATATATTTTTATTTTTTAATTTTAATTAAAAACAACTCAAAACACATAGTAGTCTAATTCTCAGTATCAAAGTAAGTTGACAGTTATTGTTATTGTACCTTACAACCTCCAAACAAATTAGTTTTTGGAGATCGATTTGCAAAACGATGGATCTAGAAATCTAGATGATGAAAACAACATGGAAAACGATTTAGAAGATAAACAATAAAAAATAAAAATGCGCGATTCTTTGCGTCAAAATGTATTTTAATGCAAAACGATAGGTCTAGACATCTAGATGATGAAAAGAACGTGGAAAACGATTGAGAAGATAAAAAATAAATATAATCGATTATTTACGTCAAAATGTATTTTAATGACAAAACTGTTGCTATGCAGTAACGGTTGTTGTGTTATAAAGTAGCCCATTACTATAGGATTTTGAGTATATTAAAATAGTACATTTCCGTACAAAATACGAAAAAATAATTTTAATAATGTACTCGTATATGTGCAAGTATATTCAATTTGTTTATCTTAGTAAAATAAGAATCAAAATGAGTAGATGAAAGTGAATCTTGGTATTGGTAAAGTTAATGTTTACTATTTTATGTTTATAGATGTTAAATTCTTGTTAAGATACTTTGTTTTGTGTGTAAAGCAGTTGTAAATTCTTTCAAGTTCCCGCTATAATAGTCGGTATCCATCCAGCGGCCCAAGAGAGTTGTCGTGGTTGTAGTCCCAGCTAAAGAGGCGCTCGTTTTGTTTATAGTTCAGCCTCTAACTGCTAGGTGGCAGAGAGGTAGTTAGCGTGCTCGTAACGCTCTCCCAGTGCGGTGGGCTTATTGAGAACTACGGTTTAGCGCGGCCATTAGGATTTCTCCCCCCCTTTTGTAACTCGATAAAGTGTCTTTCATATAGCCATCTCGCTTTCACTTACATCGTTTGGTATCGTTGTTTCCTTACGGCCCGGAGGGATTTTTTGCTCTTTTCTATCTCACCAGGGGTGCAATATACCTTTCCCTTTTGCTCTTGAGTAGTCTTGAGGCACAGAGCTGTTTTCTTTCTCTCTCTACGGAGTTTAATTTGAGTGTTTCACTCACAGGTTACGGAGTTTTCTATTTCTTTCTGGCTTATCTCTAGTGGTATTTGTTGCGCTCTCTTTCGAGTTGTCCTTTTCTGGCTAGTAAGATCTTTGTCGTACCCTCGGGGTTTGTTTATCCTTGTCGGGTGTGTTGTAGGGTATTATAGTTGTCTTTTTCTAGCTTAAGGCTAGTGCAGGCGTCAATGCAACACCTACTATTACAGTTCATTATTAGAAGGGGTATGAGATTGTAATGGCTACACCTTTTATGGCTGGACGTGTAGTTTATGGTTTGTTTTGATATTTCCCGGCCTCGGCAGTGGGTCATGGGGTCCTTGCCTTCCCCATTGACATAACATTTTATTACCCTGTTCTGCGTATTGCTCTTTTATTTTCTTGCAAGTTCAGTGGCATCCTTGATCGGGAAGATAATGCTATTTATGCGCATGTTGAAAGGCAGATCCAAAACTGGATTTGTGAATTTAATTATCGTTACATAATATTTTTATTCTCATTTAATTATTAGGATTCATGGAGATAGTAAAAGATTTAAAAATACTGGGAAATAAAGTAAAAAAATCTGATGTGGCCATGATAATACCTCCCGCTATTTAATTTTTATTAATTTAAATACATACCTATATACAAATGCTGCAAACTATATTATGTTCCTTTGCATACAACTATTGCTTTATTTAATATTTTCTTATTAAAATATCACCATTATTAATTTGAAGTTATTAGTTTTTTAAATAAATAAATATATCATCACGGCATATTACCCATTTCTGGGTGTGCCAATCTGCTTTATCGCATATTTGTACCGTGCGGGCGCTTACCAGGCGTCACCTCACGGGCACTCATTGCTGGTGTGGAGAGTGCGCTACAAGGGTCACTTTTGTGCCATTTAAAATTCGAAATATTTGGCGTCAGTCGGGATCGAACCCAGGTTCGCGACCAGATACTCAGGCACGAGGCCACGGGACCCCATTATTAGTTTTTTGAGAGTGACAATCATTATCTGTCAGTTACATACATTTGAAATATGAACTGTGTAGCATGTAGCAAAGGAATCTTTAAATCATATAGACTCTGAGATTTATAAAAAAGATTATTTTTTTAAATTTGTCTGTAAAATAATATATAGTTATATTATAATGACATAAAATGCGATAAAATGACATTTAATGATATTTTTCGAAGAAAAATTATTTGCTTCAAGTAAAGTGTCATTTCCGGTTATGCGATTTACACCAAAATCTAATGGTTTCTTCCCATGTTAGAATAGGGTCGAAATACAAGGTTTCTGAATTTTCTGAATGATAGTATTTGAGTTAGAACGTAGACAAAATCCATACATATACATACACACACACACATACACACATACACACACACACACACACACACACACATACACACAAATACAGTTATCATCGTGCAAATGTTAAAATTGAATTCTAGGGATCTTAAAACGTGCTCATATACTAAAATCTTGATATGCGATTTTTAGCACGATCCTTATACCTCCCTTACCAAGGGTAGCGGGAGGTAAAAATTGACCAACACAATACATCCCACCATTTATCTTTTATTAATTTTAATACATACATATTTATTTAAAATAGGTAATTAAAGTAACTATTTTCATATTTAAATTAACGATTTTTTACAAAATATTTATTATCTATTTCGGATTAGTTAAAATACTAAAGTAAGATTTGTAAATTATACTAAATTATTAGACATATTACCTAATAAAATAATATCTAAATATAATTAGACAAAATTTCATTTCTTTTATTTTTCTGTGTGAGTTCACTGCCTGCTAATTCCGTTTTATCATTTAATCATACTAACGTGCCTGAGTGTCTGGTCGCGAACCTGGGGGAACTGGGTTCGATCCCGACAGACGCCAAATATTTCCAATTTTAAATGGCACAAAAGTGACCCCTGTGGTGCACTCTCCACACCAGCTAAGAGTGCCCGTGAGGTGACGCCTGGTAAGCGCCCACACGGTAAAATATATCGTCATCATTACCGATGTCTACATGTGTTGTAGATACAGGCACACCCAGAAATGGGTAATATGCCGTGATGATATATTTTTTTAATTTTTATTATACTAGCCGATCAGTTTTTATTTTTTTATTTTTCGTTTAAATTCCAGCTTTTAAATATGTTTTTCTACTCCAATGTGTGAAGTGATTACTTCACGTATCAATTTTTATGTGTGAAGTTTGATTCTTTGCACACTGTGCGTGAAGTGTAGCACTTCAACGGTGCGTTCATTATTTTAAATATTACAAACTGAATTGTATTTTAATAAAACAAAGCTGTTAAACACCCGTAACATTGGTAACCATGGTTACGCAAATTGATAATTCAGAGGCTTTACGTTAAAAGAATGACAATGTGAAGAAAAAATATATTTTATTGCAAGGTCGTAGAAAAAGTATAATATGTAACACGTGTGTGAAGCCTATTTTACATTCGGGTGGTTTGCAACACTCGCCTTCGGCTAGTGTCGCAATCTCCACCCTCATGTAAAAATTTCAGCTTCACACACTTGCCACATAATATACTATTATCTGATGTATGAATTAAGTTTTGGTGCGTGAACATATGTCTTTTTTGAGTCGTTCTTCCCACATTTTTAATTAAACTTAGTCAATCATCCCACTTCCTGTTTACTACTCAAGTTACATCTAAATAGCTTCATTAAATTGTCTCGCGATGATATTTTTATTTAAATTTTCACACTTGTTCATTAGATAGTGTTAAACACTAAATTAAATTTACAGATCACCGTTTGATAAAAATGATTGATGAAGCTAAAGTGAATTAATAAATGTATGGGATAAGCGAATAAGCGATGGAAGTTGTCGACACGATTGTCGCTTAGCACAGACCTAAACCACGTGGGGACTGAAAACCCAGAACGGCCATTTTGCCTATTGGATGCTTCTCGGTTCTCAGTCGGCAGTTTCGTTCGTAAATCCCATCGAAGTGCTCCAAACTGCCACCAGAGGGAATCTCTTTCGCCTCGTTCTCGCCCCTTTATACGATTCTGATTTTTGTTTATTGTTTTTATTATTCAATATTCTCTTTTTACCGATCAAATGAAATTGGCTTCAACAATTTTATTTGCATGAATAAATATAAAACTCTATTGTGTTATTTATGAAAATTAATTTATTTTCTACACGGAGTAGGCAAGAAATCTTTTCAAAACATAGGCGATTTCGGGGGCCAATCGTTCACTTGCGGTATATTGCGTTCATATATTCGGGCGTTGATGACAGTTGAACGGGTCTGAGAGCTCGATTATCTCTTTCTTCAATATTTTTATCTCTTTTTATTATATTGTCATACTTTTCTTTCGAAATATCAAAAATAGAATAATTTTATTTTATAAAAGAATCAAAATAATTCATTATTATTTAACATTAAAGTATTTCATTTCATCCTCCAGAGTAAAATATAAACACAAATAGCTTTTTTGTCCTCCTGAAGTGTAATGCGAACTTTACAATTGTATACACACCAAGTGTAACCTATTTTTTACGCTTACTGTGCTGTAACTTGTTAACTATTCGGTAAAATAATCAAAATACACTGGACGTTTATGGGCATTTAGAAAAGAAATAATCTTTACTATAATAAAGTTCATGTAAAAAAGTACTACCTACGTAAGTTATTTTTTTACTTTAACATTTCCTATATCTATTTAAAACCAATTTATATAAACCAAAATCACGGCAACCTCTGTCATTATTGTAAAATTCCGCCGTTACCGACATAGTTACCGATCGATATATCTGTCAAATTCGCGAGGCTAACACTGCTCAAATGTCAAATATTGACATCTATCTATTAGTTATTACGAAGAAAATATGAGCAAATAAATATATTATCTGTCATAAATAACGTCTATCATTACAAATAAATTTTCGCTAGAAGTATTCTAATGAAGGTAAGTAAAATACAATTAGCAAATTGACAACCCCAGTATTTTAAACTGTCCCATTTCAGAAGTACAACCTATCTCATTAAAAAAAGTGATTTTTTATCGTCGGCCAAAAAGTTTGATACAATGCTCGTGCGTGAAGTATTTTACAGCGCTCCAGCTAATAAGGAACTCGCCTTAAGGGCTTGTGCCTTAAACAAAGCTCGCGCTGTAAAATACAACTTACACGCACTCGAATGTAAATAACTATTTTATTTGCGAGCATTTTGACTGTCAAAGAAACTGGTTGTAACAGTTTTAATTTGTCATAACCTGTCATAACGATCTGAAATACTAAGATTATTCAACTTTCCTTGGTTGCTAAAAAAAATGTGTCTGTGATTTATACACCTTACGGGAAAAACCGTTACGCGGTGCCCCCGTTAACCGTCTTATGTAAAACTGACAATTTTTTAAAATTTATTGAAAATCTTGCTGTTATTTGAGTGTTTAACAATTTATAAACTGTATTTCTGTGATAACATACGTAGAAATATGTGTCTGGTCGGTTCTTACACCCAAACAT
This sequence comes from Ophonus ardosiacus, assembly GCA_943142095.1. NCBI lineage: Eukaryota > Metazoa > Arthropoda > Insecta > Coleoptera > Carabidae > Ophonus > Ophonus ardosiacus. The sequence goes on from OW964824.1 coordinate 56,617,956, forward strand.
GATAGAAAATAATCTTACTTATGATGCGGAAGATATTTTAATTTCAGGTACATTTTGCGGACAATAGAAAACTATAACTAGCAAAATAACAGTAAGTATATTCCATACTTTTTAAAATAATTACATGAAAATACGAGTATAATTATGTTTAGTTTTCTTTCCAAAAATATTGTCCGCAAAATGTATTTAAAGCTAAAATATTTTTCATGTATACCTAATGTTGTTACCTTCCGTCACCTTTAGGTAAGGAAGGTATTGTCTTTGGTCCAAAAATTGGGTAGTGAGTTTTTAATGAATAAGCACGTTTTAGGATCCCTACAATACGAATATACAATTTTTAAGATTGTATGTGTGTGTCCGTGTGTGTGTGTGTGTGTGTGTTGTGTGTGTGTGTGTATGTGTGTCCGTGTGTGACAAATTTTTCTCCGACGATAACTCCAATACTACAATTCAAAAAATTATAGTTCTTTCGTATTCCTCTTCTGTACAACCATATGAAGAGTTGATTAGATTTTGGTTATAATTGATCCACCGGAAGTACCCTAATTTGAAGTTTTTAACAATTTTTCTTAAAAAAACGCAGTTACCTAAATATTATTTTTTACATTTTGTTATAATACATATTAAAGAAAATACTCTTCTCTATATGGTTTGTTTATACATTTTCCTTCATATTCAATAGCTGTAGATTTAAAGCGTTATAAAGAAAATAATTTGAAAAATTAGTTAGCTTTGCTATTTATCATGGAAACAGCTGATAATTAAAAAAAAAATTAATTGACAGATGTCAGTTGCAAGTGCAAAACCAAATATGGAAAGTATAGGATCTAAAATTGGTAGGTATGTCATAGTGTTCCTCGCAAGTGACGTGGAGAGAAAGGCCAAAGAGAAGATGGAAGGACTGTATCGCAGAAAACTTGAGAAAGGAAGGAATGTGTGAAGAAGATGCGTTGGACAGGAATGAGTAGAAGAGAAGAGGAAACAGCGACCCGTAATAAAAAAGGGGAATACTGAAGAATAAATGAAGGAAGTGTTAAGTGCATTTTACTTAGTGTACGTTTGTTATAATTTTATTGGATTTATTGAACCTTTTCAAATGAACTTTTGGTATGGAATTTGTAAAAAATAGTATGTGTTCGTGTTCGATTTTACATGATATTATATAGAATCTGTTCCAAGGAGCTTTTGGTATGGGATTTGTACAAAATACTTCGAATTGACGGAAGGTCTTGTGCTGGCCACAACAGATTTTTTTTTCTTGTAATGGTGTAGTACTTGACCAGAACTTATTTCTTTGAATGTTGTTACGAAAAATACGGTGTATAAATTGTCGAAGAAAAAGATCAAGAATATTTTAAATAAATCTGATATTATGTCAGATTGACATCAGGCGGTTAACCAGATGCGTCGCGTAGCGGTTTCTCCTGTACAAATCTCATGCCCGTATTCACCAACATCAAATAAATCTTCGAATAGCTTATTCATTGAATAAGAGAAAAATATCGCATCAAAATATTACAGCTAGAATAAATACCTTCATTTGTGTTATGGTATCGATCGATGCGATATTTTTCTCTTATTCAATAAGATATTCGAAGATTTATTTGATGTTGGTGAATACGGGCATAAGACACATATTTTAAGCGAGTCGTTGATCATACCGTAACTAATCTTATGTCACTTAAAATCGCCTCGTGTCTTCATATTTCAACACGACAGAGTCAATTTTTCTGACTATATTCGTGTAGTGTAATATGAAAAAATCACACTCTTTAGAAAACTGCCTTTAAAGCATTGTATTTGATTCTTAAAAAAATAAAATAAAGACCGGAGAGAAATACTTGTTCTCGAATTAAATATCAACTGTGATAAAAATAATAATGGAATAGCTAACGAGGAAAATACCGCTTGAACTTCGCAAAAGGTCAGTAGGGAAGCAAATCACGAAATCTATATTCCCTAGTATAAATATTCGTATAAATGTCGCCGCATTCATAGCTGCTCGCTGGGGTCTGAATGCCACGCCACGCATCCTGGTATTTTTACATTTCCCGCGTTCTTTGTTTTGTTTTGTGTACATGTACGCACCTAGCACAACCAACTCATGCGATATATAAATTATGAAATGTATTCTGTCCGCCAGACAGCGCCACTGAATATATTTTTGGAAAATTAATTGTAATGCGTCACTGGTTATTATACGTGATTGTTTTGCATTCGACAAACGGAATAGATAATACCAGCTGTCGATTTTTAAATCTATTCCTCATAAATTATTTGATTTATATATTACAATGAAATTCTGACGTGTGATAAAAATTCGGGGGAATTATGATAGTCGTAGTTCCGTTGTGGAATTTTATTCATTTACATATACTGACTGGAATATTCCTCGAAATTCCAAATATTTTACATTTAAACTTGGAAGATATGCATAATTTTCTAAATAAGATAAACAGCCATATTTGGAAAAATTCCAACTTTATTTATTACCGCAATTTATTTCAACGCACAAAACAAAATAAATAAGTCAAATAAAGTGGAGCATATGAAATACTAAATTCACAACTCCTCCCCAACCAAATAATGTTACCAATACACATTACTTACTGAAGATATTTATTGACTTAGTTTGTATAATCCTCGTAATTAAAGTTAAATTATAAACAAAATAAATACAAATATAATTATTTGATATTATAATTAACGAACGATATTTAGCAAAGTAGGGTAGACTACCCCTGAATATCTAGAGTCTCATCTTCAGCTGGATTGAGTCGAATCAAAGACAATCTGACTGTCATTTATTGTCATTGACTGTCCTCTAATTATATTTCACATTCTATTTAGGGTAATTCCGGGAGAGATGAACCAATGGGCGAGTTGGCCCAGTAGCAATATTTCTGTCCCTATTCGTTAGATGTCTCTACTATTTCTTTTAAAGAACCGTGTCATGCGCTTGAAGTCCGGTGTGCAATATTAGCTGTTTACTGTGCGTCGTTTAGCAAATATACATTTTTGTGTTAAAATTGAAGCGCAAAAAAATTCACTCCTATTTTCCGTTGGCTGATTTTTTTTAAGATAAGTGTTCTTCTTTTGATTTATGTTTAGTTATAATTATTCATGTCTGTTGCGAACAATATAACCTTAAAGAACTTAATTCTTCTGTTTATGACATAATTTGAATGGTGGTCCATCTGTCCCTTACAAATGGGAAAGATAAACCACTATGTTTCGGGGTTAGTTGGACCACAAATAATTAATATAAAGAGATAGTTTATTAATATTAAACAAATTGTAAATATTCAAATTTTCAAAAATGGAAATTGTCAGCGGGGAAGATGGACAGAAGTGGCCTTATTGAAAGTTGTAGAAGCCGTATGAGAAGAAAAAATGGGAATTAATAAAGCAGCATTGAATTTGGGATTCCGTAGTCAATAAAATCGCAAAATTTCACTAAAGAAGGTTGTCTTGTGTCAAAAGATACTTTGATCTATTACAAGAAATTTTATTGCAAAATAATTTAATTGTTAAATCTGGAAGCATCTACAACATGGATGAAACTGAATAAATATGTTAACATTTATGATTTGTGTGGAAAATATGCAAAAAAGAAAATTTCTTGTAAGAAATAATACGGGTCCATTTGTGCCATACATTATTTTTATGTGGTCCAACTCACACATATACTATGGGAGAGTTGGACCAGACAAGTCATTATAGAAAAGAATTTTATATTTATTTGTTATAAAATATAAAGATATAAAGGTTGGTTAACAAAGAGGCGTTTTACTTTTCATTTTATTTTAAAAAATTCAAAAAGTTATACGTGTTTAAAAAAAGTAGTCCATCACTCCCGGAATTACCATATATCAAATAAAATGCAAGATTGCAATAATTTTGCTGCATGACAAATGCCCTCCGTATAGCCAAAAAGGTTAATAACATTAAATTGACATAAATTGCAAATAATTTTGTTAAAACGAAGTATTTAAACAAACTTGGTTTTTTATAGTTCACCATAAACAAATTTCAATAGACCACATTAGTGAGGTTAAGATTCATGTTTGGCGCGAAACCCTAAATCAAATCAGAATGTATGAAGTTCTTACGGAAGCGCATTTTCAATTTATATTATTACAGCTATTCTTTGTTTCTTAAGTACAATTTTCAGTTCCTTACTAACTTTTAACAATACTCTTTGCTTTCTATATAGTAAAAGTATAAACAAAATAATAAGTTAGCATAATTTTATTTTAAAGAAAGTAAGATTGCAAATAGTAACATATGTCGTAACTTGGTGCAACGACTACAATGACAAATCAACTGAATTTGCAGGTTAGTTTTGGATTTGACGCTGTTTGTCTTTAATGTTATAATATAAGACGGTTATAAGTTTTTTCGTTTTTGTTGTTTGCGATGTCTGAAAGTATTACTACGTTGTCCGCAATAAATAATTTCTTTGCTGACGATGTAAATTGTATTGACAGAGAAGAAAATGCATGCGCAAGTCAGGGTTAAATAGAATCGAAAACAGCTACGATCTAAGTTTTAATGAATTTGCATTTGCTGCTTTAATTACAGTTTATTCAATAATTTTGGGTGTTTTAGATATTTATACGACATAAGTAGATAGTTAATACAAATGATATTTGTATTTATAAAGTTTACTAGATAAGATTTGCATTTTAAAGTTATTTTAAACATTTTGAAAATAGCATATTTTTGTTCCCGTATGAATAACATGGGGGAGTATAAATCGGCAGAGACGAGTTAGGGTTTTATTTTGAATTTGCCGCCACAAATTGACCGTTACACTAATGTGGTCTATAGGTGCAATGTTCCACAGTTCGCTAATATCCTGATAATTTTAATAGAAATTGGCATAGTTACTAATATATTATTCATAATAAAACATAAAATACGAAATAAATTGTCTGCGCTAAATGTTCTGATATATAAATTTAAATGTCATTAATGGTAATTTATATAAATGTTTATTTTTATTGTAGTTTCCACACCTGTTTACGGCACGCGCCGCGTCAAAAGTCGGTTAGTAGATGATTAAAATATCCATAAAACTCTAATAGCTCTTAAAATGATTTTACGAGCAATAAAATTATCCAAATTACCCAAAACATGTTCGGAAGACATATCCATCCATTCGGCTAATAAATCTCTGTCGGTATCCTCAAATCAAGTAGGCTGCTATAAAAACAATCAGCTATAAAAATGCAGACATTTGTTGACACAGTCCTCACTCAGTGTGAGTGTGGGTGTGAGAGAGAGAGCATGAGCGTTGTAACCGGGTTGTAATATGAGGGACATTACGAGTTTTACGAGCGACGGTTAACAGCTCATAAAAATCACTTTAACTACCTCTGTAGCTGTGCGTTTTATAAGTTACTGTTATGTTACTTCTTCATTCATGGTTGGGCCTGGCGCGTTTATGGCACCTCGAGCACTTTTAACAGCCTGTTTTACGGCGGTTTGAGTGCCACCGCTTAGATAACGACACTTATTGATATTTTACTCGTCCGAACCTCATTTTCAACAGATGTGGGAATTCTGATTTACACATAAACCTAATAGCAACTCTTTTGCATTTGTTTATCAATATTTCACAAACACTTTTATTCGTTTTTTTTACATTTTTTTTAATATTTTGGAATTGTTGAACATTATCAAATCGCAAATATGTATACTTTCACAATGTTTTATTTAAAAAGATAATTTATTAATTCTAAAATTTGTTTTAAAATAAACCTTTTCTATTCTTTTAAATTTACTTCATTTTTAAATGATAATGCTACAAATTTAAAAAAATCTAATGTGGCCAGCACAATACCTTTCGTTAATTCTATGTATTTCGTACAAATCCCGCATCAAAAGTTCCTTGGAAAAGTTCTATATCTTCTTCTTCTTTCTAGCGTTGTCCCTCTGGAACAGGGACCGCTGTACGGATCTGAATACGCCACTTCTATCAAAAAGTTCTATATATCCAGTGAAATTGTAACACGAACATATACCTACTATTTTCTACAAATTCCATACTGAGAGTTCCTTGGAAAAGTTTCTACAAATCCAATAAAATTATAACACGAGCATACATTGTTTCCATAATTAGAGCAAAGCTGGCTATTTATCTCTTTATAATTCTTTAACTCAATATCTATTGAATATGAAGGAAAATGTATAATCAAACCGTATAGACAATAAGATATTCTTTCATATTGATGAAATGTCAAAAAATGATATTTAACTACGTTTCTACAAGAAAAACTGTTAATAACTTTAAATAAGGGAACTTCCGGTTGACCATTTATAACGAAAATCTTTATCAGTTCTTCATATGGATGTAAAGACGAGGAATACGAAAGAATTATAATTTTTAGAATTGTAGTATTGGAGTTATCGTCGGAGAAAAATTTATCACACACAGAAAGACACACACACACTCACACACACATACAAACACACACACACACACACACACACATATATATATATATATATATATATATATATATATATATATACGTACAGACATCATCGTAAAACTATAAAATCGTATTCTAGGGACCCTAAAACGTGCTTTAAAAACTAACCACCGAATTTTTTGACCAAAAGCAATACCTTCCTTACCTAAATGTGACGGAAGGTAAAAACGAATAGTGGACATAAAACGATTACACATAACGGTACTATAATCAGAAATAATAATAATAATAATAATAATAATAATAATAATAATAATTATAATAATAATAATAATAATTTGTTGGCGCCAGAAATAGTCATGAAAAACAACCCCTCACTCTTATGACGTCACAGGTAAGGTACATTCATAGCCAATAGGAAAACAGTTACTCCATCACTTGCGTTATTTATATGAATAAAAGTAGGGGATAGTTTGTCAAATGTTAAGCTATATGAACTTTGACGGACGTCACATTCCGTTCCAAATCAAGTAAATTTTTAAAATATTATACAAATTTCAATAATTAATTGTAAAATATAATTGATATTTTTAAATTAAAGGCTATTAAAAAAACAATATTTTTTACATTTAGGCATATAAAAATCCCTGCAACAAAGCGGCACATAACAACTGTCACTGATTGCTTTTACATTGAATACCAACGTGCCATTATTTATGCAGCTCTGTTGAAATGAAGACATGCATTGAATGGATATCTTGCCTATTCTGTATAAATAGTAATACAGTGTGTTGAACAAAATCCTAATTCGGAGTAGGCTGTGAACAAAAACACGTATATCAATTTGAAAATATTTAATTAAAAATGTCAATTTGACAAGAGATATTGTCAAAAATGTTATCTAAAGAAGTCAAAGCTTTTCTTCTTGAATCCTTATTTTAGAAATAGAAATAAATTAGAAAACGGTGAATGGCAATATTCTGTATCCATCTTTATTATCATTTCTCCTTAAAATTACATTTCAAAATCAGTTTTGGCAACTTGACTTTTGAATTGTACAATGATCAGACATACGTTTCTGTGTTCATAGCCTACTCCGAATTAGGTATTTTTCTGAGCACACTGTATAATCTTACTGTCCCTTTAACATAAATGCTTGTTTTTTGGCTGTTAAATAATAAATTATCAATAAGCATAATTTTTAAATGAAAATGAAAACGTATTCAATGTTATAAATATATTCTCATTACCGAAATCTGCTAATAAAAGCAGATTGGTACACCCAGAAATAGGTAATAAGCCGTGATGATATTTAATTTATTGCATTATTAGTAATTTCTTAAATTGTATCCTATATACTTCTCGGGCAACATATGAGTAACTTGCGGACGAGCTATAATTTATTCATAATTACCTCCAGTCGGATTCGAGCTACGGACGTTAGAACCACAACTGGTCACTTAGTCTCTTGAACATAATCAAAACAACCCCTTCATATTATTTACCCCACATTCATTCATTTTCTATTCCCTTATGTTTCCTCTTTCTCCATTCTCTCCTTCTCCATCTTCCATCTCTTTCTGTGCGACTGCGGCTTCGACTATCCCGGGTTCGACTCCTACAGACATCGCGGGTAGCTTGCGAGGGTGAGTTATGCCGCTGAACATGTCACGTGATGCTACAGAAGAGGGGCGAGGGGATGACGGATCTCGCAGCTGCGCGGGGCGGGAAACTGATCAATAAACTACACACCCTCAACCCCGCCAAGGGGTGGGGTGGGGTGCCCTGCCAGTAGCGGACACGCACACGAGCGGGGATGAGATATTTTAGGGGATGAAAAAAATCCCATTTTTGCCAGTATGGAGTGTTACAAATTCGAAATCATTCAACGAATAATTATAAAGTGTGTTCGCTGCGCTCACGCGTAAAAACGTCTCGATTATTAATAGCAATTAACCCATATTTTTTCGTTGATCATATCTTATTTTTTAAACTGGACAAAATCTATTTTATTTCTATGATAATTTTTCTGATGTCATTAAAAACTTTTTTATGAAAACAATAATTAATTTCTAAATAGTTTTTATAAATTACTTCATTTTACAGATATAATTAAACTTACCTTTGTGATTCTCTAATAGTATATTAAAGAACAAATTTAATAAGACATGTTTTTTTCGCACGCGTCAAAGTTTAGAAAACGAGCCTTGGCGAGTTTTCTAATTGACAAGTGCGAAAAAGTCTTATAAAATGAGTTCTTTATACTATTTTTTAGATTTTGCGCCTTCTACATACTAAAATATTGTAAAAAACTGCTAATATTAAACCGAGTCAATTTAAGGAAATTTGCAAGTGAAATGTTGTAGTTGGTATCACTGAACTGACCACATTCAATTATTATTTATTTGAACATTTGAAGGTTAAATTTAAGTATTTGTAGTGTTCTGTGAATTTAAGTGATCATCTAGTACCAACCTTCTAAAACAAAAAAATGCGTATCGAAATGAAGGCCATTACGATACGCAATTGCGTATCGTAATGACTTCATTATGAACGCAAAATCTAAAAAATGTTTTTACTACTCACCACTGGATACTTCTGGCGTTATAGATTGTTAGTTCCATTTGATATTACAAGATGGCAGTAAGACTTAATGGAGGTTATACTTTTGACGTCACACGCAAGAAGGAGAGAGTTTATGTAAAAGTTGAGATGGAAGATCATAATACAGACAAACCATCGCCATTTTCAAAGTTCTGTCGTCTGTCACTTGTCTTTTGATATTTGAGTTTTACTTAATTAATTGTCTTGGGATGGCTGTGAAAACTTAAAGAATTTCATATTTGTCATGTATTCTTTATAATTAACAAATAATAGCGAGAGTCACTGTTACAAAGACCTTACACTTACTTTATTTTTCATATTTGGCGCCATCTTGTTGCAACTGTCAGCGATTTGTTTGTATTATACAAGAGTTGAGTCACGTGTAGTTCAAAGAAAATATCAATAGATGGCAGTACGAAAATATGTCCTTATAACTATCCATTCTAAAGCGCTTTTACGAAATTTAAAAGCTGACATAAATGTACTACAGTTATGGAAAATTTGTACTTTGTATTTCTAAGGAATTAATCAAAGAATATTTTTGAATCAAGATTTTAAAAGTGACATCTACGATAGTGTTTGAGAGTCTGAAATTAATTTGACAATTTTTAAGTACCTTACTAATTAATTATATATCTTTGGCAGTTTTTTAAATCACCGAAAATTAATTTGTCACCTTCGACAGTTTATAAGTTTCCCAGAAATTAGTTTGAACGCTTTCCAAAAGAATATTGGTTAGGAGCTTTTATTAAATGGAAGGAAATAATGATAACGTATTTAAAATAAAATTCTAAAATATATAAGCATATGTCTTATTCTTAATAGTTCCAGTGTGTTCCTCGGATCACCAAAATAAAACATGGCGACCAATGATTACTAGATAGCAGTATAATCGTAGTTGTCCTATTCGCCACTAGATGGTGTTGTGGTCATAAAAAGACACTATATGAGAAAAAAACAACACTTCATATATCACACTCTTTTTTTAATGCTATTCAGATTATTTGGTCCGTATTACAAACGTACTATCATAATAACGCTATTATGAATTTAATAAATAAATAAAATAATTATTTCGCATTCTAGGTGCGTCAATCTGCTTTGTACAAAGATATCGATAATGATGATGACATATTCGTACCGTATGAGCCTTTATCAGGCGTCACCTCACGGGCATTCATTGTTGGTTTGGAGACTGCACCCCAGGGGTCATTTGTGTGCCATTAAAAATTCAAAATAATTTTTGCTTCAGTTCAACAATTTTTAAAATATTTTATTTATTTTTTTCTTTTGTAAAAAATAATGCGTACGCCACTGATTCATTCGAGGGGTGCGGGGTCCGAAGAAAATCGTTATACCCAGACAACAAACGGCCATAAAGAATGCAATACATACAAACTTATAATGTGAGAAAATTTTATACGTGTACAAAATACGATGAGTATTTTTTGTGGCATTTGTCGAGTTTTCTGGGTTCGAACGGGGCCGACTCGCATTCAAATGGGTTAATGATGGACATTACACGGGGATGCGACTGGAATGCATGGCGAACTGCGATTGATTAATTGTTTATGGCTTTTTGATTGTTTCGTTTTTGCTGAATTTTGAATGGCTGTGGAACACCACTCGACTCCTAATACACTCGCATTATTACACCGATTTTCCCAAACAAAACAATGCCGCCCTTGATTTATTTCTTCCACGCAAATTGCCTCATTTTACACCCTCTTTAGATTATCTACTTCATTCAATTTTTGCATCACATGCAATATTCTGCATGCACTTTTCACCCAAAGCGCAAATTGATTAATAATCAGATTTTTTTTCTTTCATTATGTTCTGTAAAACTTGTGAATTTATATGTTTATCTATATAGTAATAGGTACATTACAATATTACTCTAAAACTAATATACTGGGTGTTCCAAAAATAGGGGACTATATTTGGGGAATTTATAATTCAGCAATACAAGAAAAAATTTTAAATACTCTTTTGTTTATAATTTTATTATTATTTTTAGTAGTGTTTGTTATTTTTAAAATTACATTAAATGTTGGAAGTGCCTTTCTTGATCTTTCTTAATTGTTACTTGAATTATTTAATTATTATAAAAAATAAAATATATCATAAACTACTGCGTTTGTCATGTTTTACCAAGAATGTGTTATTTGTCTGTATTTTTGCATTGCATATAATATTTTATTTGAAAAAATCTGTTGTGGCCAACACAAAACCGTCATTTCGATGTATTTTGTACAAATCCGATAACAAAAGTTCCTTGAAAAAGATTCTATATATCCTGTAAAATTGTAACACGAACTCACTATTTTTTACAAATTCTATATTGCATGTTCCTTTGAAAAGATTCTATAAATCCAATATAATTATAACACGAATGTACATTCTGTAAATTGCACCTCTCACTTCCTCATTCCTATCCAATGCATCTTCTTCACACAGTTCTTCCTCTCTCAAATATTCTGCTACACAGTCCTTCCATCTTCTCTTTGGCCTGCCTCATACTCCCGGCATTGCAAGACACTTGCGAGGGACACTCTGTCACTTATGTTACTTTCTGATCCTATACTTTGCACTTTGGTTTTGCACTTGACACTGACATCTGTCAATTAGAATTTTTTAAATATGTCTGCTGTTTCCATAATTTTTGCAAAGCTGACTGAATTTTGAAAGTTAACCTCTCTTAATATCTCTATAGCTCTATATCTATTGAATATGAAGGAAAATGTATAATCAAATCGTATAGAGAATAAGATTTTCTTTCATATTAATGATCATAAATGTCGAAAAATGATATTTCACTGCGTTTTTTCCAGAAAAACTGTTAAGAACTTTAAATAAGGGTACTTCTGGTTGACCATTTATAACCAAAATCTAATCAGCTCTTCATATGGTTGTAAAAAAAAGGAATACGAAAGAATCATAATTTTTAGAATTGTAGTTTTGAAGTTATCGTCGGAGAAAAATTTGTCAACACACACACACGGACACACACACACACGGACACACACACACACACACACACATACAGACATCAATGTAAAATTAGTAAAATTGTATTCTAGGGATCTTAAAACGTGCTTATTCATTAAAATCTCACCACCGAATTTTTTGACCAAAGACAATACCTTCCTTATCTAAAGGTGACGGAAGGTAAAAATGTAAAATGTTAACGATCAAAATCATTCATGACGTCTCCTTATGAAATGCCTTTGGTTGAGATACAGAAACAGAAGAAATTATAAACATCTATCTAAATAAATAGTACTCTCAGTTTTAAAATTTTAGTGCAACTAGTACCAGAGTTATTATATAAAAATGTGTGATGATATGCACCGTCATAAGGCTGTAACTCTGTTACGATTCGTTTCGGAACATGGGTATAATAATATATTTTCTTGTATTGTTTTAACTAATACATTCCCTAAATATGGTATATGGTCCCCTAAGATTTTAGTACAGTGAAAAAACCGATTTAGTCAATGAAGAATAGTTATTTTTTTAGCGAGGCACTAAAATACCAAATTTACAGTAGAGGCTGCAGTTTCATTAACGAGACGAAGCCGAGGCAATGAATGCTGCCGGAGTTGTAAATATGTTTATGCACGGACGTATCATAATTTGACAATTATACACGAATTTCTTTGACATAAACGTCATTTTATAGCCCGCGGGCGTCATTATAGCCCGCCGGAATATAATGAAACGGCAAACCAAATTTTAACCTACAATATAAACAACTTAAACAGGCAACTTGAAAAGTTTTTATTATAAATCGAAAATTTTTATATTCTTTAATGAAAAATGAAAATTAATTTTGTGATATTTATATGGAAAGCACGGAGATACATAAAATAAAAGTCAAATGACAGAACTAATAAACAAACAATAAACTATTGTTTTCCCCTTTCATAGCAATACTAGATACTGGATGTACGAGGATAAATTCTTTTCGATACAATTTTTCTAACACTCATAATTTGAAAATTTTCGTCCGTGCATAAAGTTTTGTATGTACCACGAGCGTAACTTGCTTTTATGGCCTTTCACATGTTTTTATCCCTCGGCTTACGCCTCGGGCTCAAGATCTCGCCGCAGGCCATAAAAGCCTCCTTACGCTCTTAATACATAAATAACTATTTTGGTGCCGTCTTGAATACATTATTTTTCGCCAATTTTAGAATTAATATTAATTTAGTGATTATTTTTCATACATTTTTTGAAGGTTATTGCCATCAAATTATGTTGTTATGTGTTTGTTGAACGGTTGCTATGCGTCTGTTGAACGGTGCTATGGAAATAGCAATAACAGGCAGTACATATATTTTTTCGTATTTTGTACAGTAATGTATTATTGGTTTTGTCATTAAAATACATTTTAACACAGGGAATTGTTTATTTTTATTTGTTATTGTTTATCTTCTAAATCGTTTTCCATGTTCTTTTCATCATCTAGATACATCGTTTTGCAATTGAACATAAGTTTGACCATAAATAACTATTAATTTATTTCCGATTTTATTCGCCTTAGAAGTAATCCTATTTCTTCACCCGGAAAATATGCTTATGATAAATTTGGCAACCGCGCCCATCCACCATTTTTTACCGGGTGTTTCTGTGTCTACCTGTCTTCCCCCTCCCCTTTATAGATGCACATGATAACGGATACTTTCTCACCTAGTCTAACCTTGAGGCCGGATCTAAAGACATGGTCCATGTTGTTGAATGGGGTCGTGGTGAAGGTCTCGTTTTTTCTATTGCTTCTTAGAAAAACTCTGCTAACTTGCTCAGAGTGTTTTTAAAAAGATTAGTCACAAGATTATGTAAAAATATGGAGATAAATCACAGTTTTGACAACTGGACATTTGGGAAGAAAGATGGTAAAAAGAGAACTTGTCAGGTACGAAGATTGCATGGGGTCTCTTTCTAAAGCAAGGATAAAAAGTGGAAAAAATTTGTATAACATATTTTTAAAACAAATTTCTTCTCAAATTTGCCAAATGTAATATAAATATATAATTCGCGAGGACAGTAATATCTTTATAACCATGTTGTGGTTAGTGGTAGTGAGTGTACTGTTAATAAATAAATAAATAAATATATCATATTACCCATTTCTGAGTGTGCCACAATCTGCTTTATCATGCACAGATATTGGTAATGATGATGACATATTTGTACCGTGCGGGCGCTTACCAGGCGTCACCCCACGGGCACTCATTGTTGGCGTGGAGAGTGCACCACAGGGGTTATTTTTGTGCCATTTAAAATTCTAAATATTTGGCGTCGGTCGGGATCGAACCCGGTTCTCCAGGTTCGCGACACTCAGGCACGCAGTCCCGTGTACTGTTAAAGATTTCTGTAATTTATTCATGATCATGTTTTAGGTAGTTCATCCATTGATGGTCACAATCTAAAATGTGACTCAAATAATATTCATTACAAGAATTTAAATGTAATTTAGAAATCATAGGTAACTATGCGGCCACGCGTTTTAAAGTCTCGAATATTAATTGCCCGTATTAACACACTTAATAAGTAAATAATTATTTATCCATTTGTACCTCCCGCTAAGAGAGTTATTGGATTCATGCTAAAAATCGCATATCAGATTTTAGTGAATAAGATATAATAGGGTTACTAGAATCTTATTTTAACATTTTTACAATAATGTCTGCCTGTGTGTGTGTGTGTGTGTGTGTGTGTGTGTGTGAGAGTGAGAGAGTCTGGATGTTGGAGGGACAGTTTCTCTAATACTATAAGACAAGACCAATTTAGCTACAAGTATTTCCTTATTCTAACAATGGGAAGTGCTAAAAAGGTTTTGGTAACAATTGAACAACCGGAAGCAGTAGTTTCTTAAAAAAATCTTATAAATATTATTTTTTTGGAAATTATGTTATTACAAATATTAAAGAACATAAAATTCTCTATGCGTAACAATGAACATTTTTATTATATCTTCTATAGATTTAGAGATAAGGAATTATTAATATGTAAAATAATTCGTTGTAATAAAAATCACAGCCAAAATAACTCCATGGAAACCAGTTGGAAAATTAAAATGTTTGTGACAGAAAATTGTCAGTGTCAAAAATCCAGATACATTACTGAAGTACATTTAATATTTCTTATTTTACTTATTATTTAATATGTAGATACCTATACATATATTACAAGTACGCATCAGATATACCGCCAATCTCGTCAATGAAATTGAAGAATCTCGAATATTTAGAAGAGTAGGAGGAAACTTATTTGTAGAATGAATTAAAACATATAAAAATATATGAATAATAGAAGTAATTAATTAATTTTATGTGTGTACCAGATATATTAAATACAATATGTACTTATATAGCCTAATATGGAAATGGCGAGAGGTCTTGTGCTGGCCACAATAGTTTTTTTTTTTCATAAAGTGTTGCTATAAAACCGAAATTTCAATACATAAATTGTCACTCTGTAAAAGATTAAATACCTTGAACCAATAAATTATTCGAGTAAACGTGAAGATATAACTTAAATTAAATACAATAATAAACCTTTCTTCACAAATTATATTATATTTTTAAAATGTACATTTCTATTGCATTGCAATCATCATCAGTTGTAGTACAAAAATAGAATAAACATAATATTTATAAATATGTCAAAATGAAATATTTATAAATATTATGTTTATTCTATTTTTATACTACAACTGATGATTGTAATGCAATCGAAATGTACATTTTAAAAATATAATATAATTCAAAGTGAAACTATTATTATTGTAATATTAAATTCAGAGTTATTTGTTTGTAGCCGTTATAACGCCCTTTGGCCACAATTATATTACATTAAAACATAGATTACATTACCAACCAATAGCAAATAGTTTGTATACTTACTTATTACTGAAGGAAAGAAAATTACTGGATTTCAGTCAAATATTAAATATATTTTCCGCCTCTACCGGTTTCGACACCTCAGGTGTCTTCTTCAGGAGGTGAACCGGTAGAGGCGGAAAATATATTTAATATTTGACTGAAATCCAGTAATTTTCTTTCCTTCATCACCTTTCCAGTCAAGAAGTTCTTGCAGCAATTACTTATTACTATTTATCCTATTACTATCTCTAACAAAAAAGTTATTATATGTACCTAGCCTAGATTACTCGAAATGACATTTGATAACAATAATACCCGTATGTAAATAATAATAAAAATGACTCAATATTTTTTCCTTTGATATTACATTTATGTTTTTCTATCTTTATTTACAAAGCAAAACGTAGTAATGACATTTAAACAAGAGTCATCCATTTAATTTTACACTTTTATTTACGTCTATTTTCATTTCGCTAAATAATAAAATTTTGGTTTTTCTATAGCAGATGTTAAACTCTGCTTTTTTCTACTCAAAATAGTAGATAAAGTAGCACTTTAACCTCAAGGGTAAATAACGTTAACATTTTAACAGCAAGGGTAGATAAAATACTTTAATTCTTATTTATTTACGGACAAAATCCATAACAACCCATATACATACTGTGATTTTAAAATTGTGTTCAATTAATAATAACATATAATTGGTATTTTTTATTCTTTTCTTTAACATCTGCTATAGAAAAAAATAGAATTTTATACACGACGATAAAATTAAATTATCGACTCGCGAAAAATAATTCACTCGCGAAATCGCTCGTGAATTAAACTTTCCTCTCGTCGATCAAATATAATTTTATCGTCTTGCATAAAAAATAACTATTAGACAATATTATGAATTAATTTCATTGTATGCAAATAAATTTTCTTCTCATTTGTATGCTCGTACACGTATGATATAATAATTATAATATCATATCTGATCAAATATAAATAAAAACTCATCTCCTATTATGATTACAGTCTGAATTACATGTGGCTGAGCACCTAACCTAACACCTATAATTATCTATTCGTGAGAACGCCTAAATGTGGTGTTAATCACCCTTTCTTAGCCTTAAATACATTGCTTCAATTAAGAATCTGTTGACTGATGAGCGAATTTGTCAAAGCAATGAAATACTCCGTCCTTATTCTCGGACGAGGAACGTGAGAGTGCCAGTGTAGTGTTTTTCATTTTCTTTATATCACCCATGACACTCGTAAAGGCATTACCCGTGACCAAACTTTTCGAGGAGGTTAGACTGTGACTTTATCGTACAATCCTTTTGACGTATAAGAGCATTCTGGGCAGCCGATCAGATATTAGGCCTATCTCGGTATTGTCTCGAGAAGAATACTTTTTGAAAACACAATTTCTGTAGTTCGAGGTGCGCGGGCTTGTCACATAACTCGATTGTCGTTCAGGGGAATTGTTTTTGTTAGGTTGGTATTTGTTTTGTAGTCTCTTGTGGATACAAATTTTTAATTGACTATTTATCTCTTGTCCGTGAGCTGGGTTGCTATAGTACTTTCTACGGAACTAGAGCTGTAGTAATGTCACATGTGGAGGATTTTATTTGAATACATTTCAAGAGGTCTCAGAAGGATTAAATCAAATAGGAAACTTCCACGTCTTTAAAAAGATAATTTACTCTATTTATCAAGGGTGCTATTTAATATAGAGCAACAAAATCTTAGAAGTAGAATAACAAAAACTTTTTACTTCTCGCCTCTCGCTAAGAGAAGTATTGGATTCAAGCTAAAAATCATGCACATATCCAGATTTTAGTGAATAAGTACGATTTAAGGTCCCTATAAACGATTTTAACATTTTTACGATTATGTGTACACTGTAAAAAATTTCTGTGTAAAATTACTATAATTGTTATTGGCGTCCAAATTGCCTAAGTGAATTATAGTAAATTTACAGTTAAATGTAATTTTGTCTACAATTTTTAAAATTACATAAACATAAATTCCATAAAAAAATTTATACATACTTTAAGTAAATTTACGTATTAATTTAAATTTATATATAAATAATTTAAATTTAATATAATAAATTTAGAATTTGTCCATAACTCCTGTAAAAATAGAAACTAAAATAAAAGGAATTGAGTTTTTACATAGTTATTGTAAAATTTGACAAAATTGTTATAGAAATATTAACATATCACTGTAAAATTTCATATATTTATTGAAATATGAATATTACATAGTAGTTCTAGTAATTTTTTTATATTTGTAAAGGTAATTTTGCAAATTTATTTAATTATTTGCTATGTAAATGTAAGTATACATAGTTTATGTAAAATTTGTTATTGCATACATATTATAGTAAAAAATTACTATAACTTTTCGACAAAATCGCTATTATTTTTTACAGTGTATGTGTGTGTATGTATGTATGTGTGTGTGTGTGTGTGTGTGTGTGTGTGTGTGTGTGTGTGTGTGTGTGTGTGTGTGTGTGCGCGTGGATGTGTGTATTTCCTCAATCTGACACACAATTTTGGTAACAATTAGACAATCGGAAGTAATAGTTTCTTAAAAAAAATCTTCTAAATATTATTTTTTGGAAATTTGTTATTACAAATATTAAAGAATATAAAATTCTTTATCTAGTATATTGAACATTTTTATTATATCTTCTATACATTTAGAGATAGAGAGTTATAAAATAATCCATGGTATCCATCAAATAGCCCATGGAAGCTTTTTACATAAAATGGTTAGGTAACGTATGCGTAAAGACAAACGCCTTATGTCTCACTTTTCGATTTACACCCTGTACAATAATAGGTATTCTAAATTTTTAATAGTTTTAGGATTATTAAAAAAAAATTGTTGCAAATATAATCTAAAAATAACAAAATCGTTAAGAATATTCAAGAAAAAATATAACTGTTTTAATAAATGCGAAAATTCCATCGACAGTCACATATTTGCTAACTTCCGAAGAATGTTACTGCAAAACAGTTGGTGTTAAAATCTGTCGTGTGAATTGTTGTTAAATAGTTTTTTAAGCAAATCTGTCGTTTATTGTATGAATTGTAAAGAAAAAAAAAAATGCCCCTCGGGATACCATTTCTACAATGCCAATGTAATTTTGCTCTATTTGAACATATCTGTGCACAGGTGCTAAACCATTTTAGCTAGTCACAATCACAAAAATATTTCTTGAGTATTCAATACTTGAATCATTAATATAAATAATAAATGTAAAAACAGTTTGTAATATAAATTTTGTTACCTCAAAAGTGAATCATTTATATTTTTGTTTTTTAACCTCAAAGTTAGATTGTTCCGATAATGCTACCGAGAAACCAGATGATATTATTTGATAAATGTTATATTGCATAATGTACTTAGACTTTTTTCTTGTCTAACACAAAACATTTGGTACAACTACAAAACAAACAACTTTACTCGTCTGTCTGATAACAAAAAATTAAGATAAACACAATCTTGTATCTCTGGACAGATTTAGTTATTTTTGTTCATGTCCTTACAAAACATTAAACCTTTCGGTAGATTTTGTAGAGAATAAATGTAGATTCCGTCTTTGCTTGGTTGAAATATATCTTAATTTAATCACAAGAATAAATAAAACCAAACAATTCGCAATTCGCATTTCTCTAGCTGCCAAGATGAGTCGTAGAGTCGTCTCCACGTTGTGTACATTTGCATTTCTGTTTCTGTGAGCAAGTCGTACAAGCTTCGGTGTAGTGGAGGCGGAGGAGTCAAACTGAACAAGATAATCTAGAGGAACGACATCCCTGTGTACCACGTCGTGTATGCGTACTTTTATAATTTATACAACATACTTTCTCATACAAGCTGATGTTATTTATCGGCGCTGTCTGCGGCCTTTTGTTCGCGTGCCTTCGTATATTAGATCTTTGAAGCATTTGAGTTGTATGCCTGCCTGGTGTATTCTTTACGGCTGATGTATGGGGATATGTTTGCGAATATTCACTACAAACGCATACAGGATACAGGGGACTATGTGGTTTATGTTTATTAACACCGCAAAACAGATATCCATGTACCAAAGGAGTTGTTATAACTTTTTATACAATCTCATATAGAAGTGACAAATTTGAAATGAATTTGCTTTATCTATTAGGGCTGGGACACTTTAATAAAATGATTAAAATGTTTTCCTACACAATATCGTTGTTTATTGGGATGTATATTTATTTTACCGTCAAAGATTCGTTCGGTTTCTATTAACGACGGGATATAAATAACTCCCTTACATCCAAATGCAACTGCCTTACTTACCCTCTTTGTGATACACCAACAGTTAGACATTTTAAATTTGTGTCAAAGTCGAACATTTGCTCATTCTTATAAATTATGGTTTTGAATTTAATTTCTTTCAACTTGTCCTCATTTCAAAATATTTCCATTTTAAAGTTACTATTGACATGTCAAATCAGGGTCTTTGTGTGACAAAAGTTACCAGTTTGGATTATTTTATTATGACTCATTCTACCTTGTAGAACCCATATCTCAGTTGTTTTTTTTTTTTCATATAGCACGTTTATCTCTTTTCTTAAGAATCGAAAAATGTCTAGTTTTAACGTTCCTCAATATTTCCGGTATTATGTTTCTCGTTGAGGAATACTAAAGTTTCTTTTTTTTGCATTTTTTCAATATTTAAAAATCTGATGTGACCAACACAGTACCTCCCGCTATTTAATTGTTATTAATTTAAATACATACCTATACAGTGTGTCCCATTTAAAAATGCCACCCTTGGGATCTCGAGAACTATAAGAGATACGATGTCGGTTA
This sequence comes from Ophonus ardosiacus, assembly GCA_943142095.1. Classification (NCBI taxonomy): domain Eukaryota; kingdom Metazoa; phylum Arthropoda; class Insecta; order Coleoptera; family Carabidae; genus Ophonus; species Ophonus ardosiacus. The sequence continues at coordinate 56,638,729 of OW964824.1, forward strand.
AATGAAACTTTTTGTGCGCCTTTGGGACGCCATCTCAGATGTGCTTTTGTTTTTCCAAAAACCTATATCTGATTTTAGTCTCAAAAAAATAATTATTTTTTTCTCTTTTCAATGATGTAAGGGTTATTAAGTTTTATATTTGTTTTGCCTTCAAAATTATTACATTTTCTTTATTTTGTATTAAATTTACAATTATTTTGAAAATATTAATAGATTTCTATTTAGAAAAACTCCTTGTATTTAAATAATTTATTTCGTTAGAAAAATTTTCTCAAAATTCGTATCAAATTAATTTTTATAATATTTGTGTCAGGTCGCCCTTAGCACATTATAGTGTAATTTGTAATTATGAGTCTAGAATGAAAATATTAAGTAATAAAGGCATAAAAGAAATTTTATCGATCAAATACAATATAATTAATAAAAATAATAATGTTTTTTTTGGGAAATAATAAGAAAATTCAGGAAAATAAAGAGAAAAATTAAATTTTAGGAGCAAAACAAATATAAAACATAATAACCCGTATATCATTGAAAAGAGAAAAAAATAATTAATTTTTTGACACTAAAATCAAATATAGGTTCCATTTAAAAAAATATAAGTTTGTGTTATATCTCGAAAATTTACGGATATAAAAATAAAAATTTATTGCGTACGCCACTGGTTAGTTAAAAAAATATCTTGACCTGAGTGGTAAAGGAAAGAAATGTTCATATCGTGACTTGCCATAGACGCTGTGAAATAATAAATTAATTGTATTTCGTATGGATTTAAACGGAGCGCAGTTTTGTGCTAACGTATTTTCTGTAGTTCATCTTTCGTGTCCCGGACTAATGCTGAAACTATATTAAGTTCTATTGCATATAACTATTGCTTTATTTACTATTTTCTTTTTAAAATTGTCACCATTATTAATTTGAAATGATTAGTTTTTTGACACTGACATGTATCTGTCAGTTACATACATTTGAAATATGAACTGTGTAACAAAGGAATCTTTAAATCATAGGCTCTGAGATTTATAAAAAGATTTTTTTATAAATTTATCTGTAATATATAAAAAAGTATTAATTTACGTGTGTAGAAAATTCAATAATTAATTGATTTACATTAATTACAAAATGCAAAAATATGACATTATTTAATGGTATTTTTTGAAGAAAAACCATTATGAGCTTCAAGCAAAGTACCATTTTCGGTTATTCGATTTACACCAAAATATAATGGATTCTTTTCGTATTAGAATAGGGTCAATGTACAAGGTTTCAGAAATTTCTGAGTGATAGTATTTGAGTTAGAGAGTAAATAAAATCATTACACATACCCACACCGATTTTTCGCACTTGACCGTTACGTCATAGTTGGATGTTCGTATATTGGATATACGTATCGAAGACAGAATGTAGGAAACCTTAAGTAAGACAGAGATAAACATACAATTACTTGTTATTTTGGTGTTCAGCAATTAATGACGCAACGGTCAACTATGAAAAATCGGTGTTCACACAGACACATACATACAACATCGTAAACATGTTAAAATTGGATTCCAGGGACCTTAAAACGTTGCATTTACTAAAATCTTGATATGCGATTTTTAGCACGATCCCTCCCCCTCCGAATCAATTCGGAGTTAAACCTTCAATTTGAAATGCTGTATCTTAAAATTTCAAAACGTAGCTTATAAAGATCATTGTGTCGTTACAATTTTAAGATTTTGTAATAAAATTCAACAGTATCAGTAAATTCACCGATAGGTAAAAAATAATTTTTTCTACTCCCATGCGTGAAGTGAGTACTTCACGTACCAATTTTTATGTGTGAAGTTTGATTTTTTGCACACTGTGCGTGAAGTAACACTTCACGCACCGTTCATTATTTTAAATATTACAAACTGAATTGTATTTTAATAAAACAAAGCTGTTAAACACTCATAACGTTGGTAACCATGGTTACACAAGTCGATAATACAGAAGCTTTACGTTAAAAGAATGACAATGTGAAGAAAAAATATATTTTATTGCAAGGTCGTAGAAAAAGTATAGTATGTAACACGTGTGTGAAGCCTATTTTATTTTCGGGTGGTTTGCAACACTCGCCTTCGGCTCGTGTCGCATTCTCCGCCCTCATGTAAGAATTTCAGCTTCACACACTTGCCACATAATATATACTATTATACTTTTCCTGTAAAACTTTTTTTTGCTAATAATAATGTAACAATAGCTGAAAATACGCTTGCCTTAAGCACGAAACGTTCGTAATAAAACATTTGATAACATACGTGGCCCATTTAAACCTTTTGATTCATTTTTGATTATGTTATTAACAATAAAATTTCAGCGTGACCGTTGCAAATATTTGAGATAGTATAAAAACTGGCATACATAATCTCCTCTTGCGTGATGAATACCATGCTATGCAACGCGTTATATATTTGGGTGCAAATGCCCGCATGGTGTCGGCATTTGTTTTAAAATGCTAATCGCTGGTGGGGGTGTGCACATCAGGGCATTAGTATGAAAAATGGGCGCGCGTTTAACATTTTTATTGCTGGCCCGGTTTATAATGACGTTTTTCAATTTGCGGCCGCGTCGGTAAGTCAGGTGTCACATTGAGTGGCACGCACACTACGGCACGGCTCCCTTGTCTCCCAACAAAATGAAATTCGGGAAATATTCCATGTCCCTCAGAGGCATTTAGTCATCTTTGAAAGAAATTGAGGAGGGACTTTTTGTTTATTCGAAGAGGGAAAAATATTTATTGTGAAAACTTCCAAAAGTAAAAAGAAAAACATACAATATATACATATACAAATGACACCATGTGCCATGACGGCATAGTTTGTAACTGTTTGGTTTAGTACTTTGGCTGATTTTACATCAGAACTCCTATTGTGAAAATGAATGTAAATAAAGGTAAAATTTAAAATAAACCATGTGTCTTATTCTCAATAATTCTAGCGTGACTCTCGTATTTCAGTAATAATAATGAGCTACTTGCGTGGTACTGAAAATTCGATTTCTGTCACTATATACGTAATGTTATATTGAAAACATATATAAAAATATAAATTTTATTTTAAAATAATTATTTGTTTTTTACTAAATTAAGAAAGAAAATTTTCTGTGACGTCTTTATATTGAACTGGGGAAGGGGAAGAAGGTTTAAGAATGTTATCAATAGATGGCACGGCGTGCGAGAAAGTTTTAATTTGAATTTGACACTAGTTCATATTTCTCTCTCTCTGGTCTCTCAAATACATTAATTACTTTATAAATAAACACATAGATAATTGCATGTAATTTAAAATATTGATACCAAAAAGATAAACTAAAATACTAACCTCCAAACTATTGTTGAAACGTCAAACAGGTGATCTACATTACCCGCACAAACATACCATTACTATGGGACGGCACCACGCTGTGGCTTTACGACTATTCATTGGTGCGGCGTAATTCTCCGTCATACATGGCGGGAATTCAAATAATCAAATTTCATTATTTTTTCTCTAGCTAATTAATAAAAATTTTGTCAAAAGAAAAAATATGGGTAACCTTCTCTTCAAAAATATTAAATAAAAAAAGGTACGCAAGTAGCCCATTATCAAATGAAATATATCTTCATCACAACCTTGAACTTGATAACGTGTCCATTACAATACTATAATAATCTTGATAATGAATTATGATCGCCAATGTCATTATCCCTCATCTGATAATATTCTCTGTAAGTCCGGCCCTGCGATGATAAGTGCGAGCCTTGGTCCGCAGTTTCTCAACAGGGGGTGCCACTTCCGTATCCTGGCTCAACACTTGATCTGCGATTGACTCAAGACCAGGGTACGTAATGTGTTTGTTACACAGTTGAATAGTACATAATGTTGGATAAAAAACCTGGATTGATATTTTATGGCATTTTTGATGAAAGTGTACTCGTATATTCAATTATAGATTTTACTCAAAAAATGTAATAATATTTGATCAGACAGTAAGAACAACTGATGTCAATTTTTATCATAAAATATCAAACATTTGTTTGTCTTTTTCTGCACTATGTGAATCGAACATAATGAGTGCATATTGGTGTGTGTTACAGACTTAAGTTTAATAAACAAAAATTACCATCCACTATTATCAGAATATTCTTAAAAATGATAATATATTTGCTCTTGGCAGTACAAACCCTATTTATTTACTGATAAAACTGTATTTTGTAGGTTATGTTTACGTAAATAAAGGTTTTTTAATGAACCGGTTAGGAAGCAATTTATCTGAATTTAGACCAAAGTATTTTATTAAGAGAACAGGAAAAAACATGTTATATATGTATGTACTATAGTGTATTTTCAACGAACCTGTAAACAGTATATTTACGAATATTACAGTTTTACCGTATTACCAATAATAATATTCATATAATTGTTACTTTTAAAAATATAGAAATTGGTTTCTTTCCATTAATATTTTGTTTTTATAATTTGGATAATTTTTAAACAATTTTAATTTTAATTTGCTGTTGACTATAATTGTCTTTAAATGTAAATTTTTGATATTAAGAGTAGGAATGACGATGGGTACCCGGGTACTCGGAACCTACCCGATAAATAATGTACCCGAGTATAAAATTTCTTACCCGATTACCCGAAATATACCCGCTCCCCGTTAATTACCTGATACCTTTTAATTACCCGTACAGTTTTCAGCTGCCGGAAAGATTGTATCAAAAAGAAGAGTTTTTTATTACCATACCACAGGTAATTAATATAATTTATGTTAAGTTTTTTATAGAGATACAGTATATTATTTATTTGTATTACTTTTTATTTAATAAAAATATGTAAACAATAATTATGAATTTTATTAAATAGTAAACTGCTTATATAAGGTAACTGGTAATTAACAAATTAACTAATTTTGTATAAGAATAACGGGTAATTAAAGGGTATCGGGTAATTAACGGGTAAAGGGTACTATACGGGTAGTTGTTTCGGGTACTAGGGTATCAAAATTATCGGAATTCATCATTCCTAATTAAGAGTGCAGAAAAGAACTGCAACTTCACACTACCGGTAATGGAAAACTCATTTTGATTTATGAATAAATCATCAGTGAAATATCTCCACAAAATGGCAATTATCACGTACGATGTTCTGTAATCCGAAGATTATGGCCATAAATTTACTAATTCAGTGCGTTAAGTAGTAAATATATGCCTGTATATTTCATCATCTGACGACAGGGTTGGCTTTTTATAAAATGTTTATTAAATGAAGATGTGTTTTGTTAATGTTCTAAAGCTTCCTATAAGCATCCATCATCAAGGGAAAAATTATCATTTTGGAATAATTTTATATAAAATAGATTAGTTTTAATAAAATTAAATAAATGAAATGTGTTAGTATCTTCCGAAGAATGCGTTGCAAATTTTATATAATTGAAAGCAACAAAATAGAGAAAAGAGTTTATAAAATTTTTTAAAAAAATATCATCACGGCATTTTATTTACTGGGTGTGCCATTATCTACAACACATGTAGACTTCGGTAATGAGTGTCCGTGAGATGACGCCTGGTAAGCGCCCACACGGTAAAATATATCGTCATCATTACCGAAAATAGTTTATAGTTCTTTCAAATTCAAGGCAAAAGGCATGCTAATAATTGCATAATCCAGATTTTAGTCAATAAGCACTTTTAAGGTCCGTACTATCGGATTTTAACACTTTTACGATGATGTCTGTGTGTGGTTGTGTGTGTGTGTGTGTGTGTGTGTGTGTGTGTGTGTGTGTGTGTGTATATGTGTGTGTGTAGATGTGTAGGCATGTGTGTGTGCGTGTGTGTGTGTGTGTACGTGTAGATGTTCGAAGGACGATTCCTTGAGAACTATCGGACTGATTCACAAAACAGTTTAAAATAATCCTCGTTTTTGGATTAGTGAATTCTGTTAAGACCAGTTTAACCATGAATTTCTCAATCTGATATACATAGGAAGTAATAGTTTCTTTAAAAAGTTCTTCTAAATATTATTTTTTGAAAATTTGTTTTATTCTCATATTGAAGAACATAAAATTCTACATCTGAGACATTTAATTTTTTTATTATATTTCTACAGATTTAGAGATAAAGACACTGTAATATATATATATATATATATAGAATAATCAGATGTAACAAATTGCATCGGGTCCCCGTGGCCGCGTGCCTGAGTGTCTGGTCGCGAACCTGGGGGAACCGGGTTCGATCCCGACTGACGCCAAATATTTCCAATTTTAAATGGCACAAAAATGACTCCTGTGGTGCACTCTCCACGCCAGCTATGAGTGCCCGTGAGGTGACGCCTGGTAAGCGCCCACACGGTAAAATATACAGTGTTGTATAAAATACTTGAAAGAACTTATTTCAAACAGAAAATACAAAATACTAAATAAAAGTATTTCATATGCTTGGTAAAATACGATTATTTTTTTAGTATTTCAAATATACTAATATTTCAAATACTTTACTTTTAATTATTTGAAAATATAAGATTATGTTACGGTGTTGTAAAAATGTTTTACGTATTTTTATTAATATAAAAAAGAAACTCCTACATTAACATTGGCATTAGTTTTTTTTTTTAAGAAAAAAATTCGAGAATTATTCCATGTTATATTACTAACAGACCACATATGATGACTGAGAATTTCTATTTCAAATATATAAATCTATTTCAAATACTTGTGTATTTTAAATACAAAAATGTATTTCAAATAAAAACATTTATTTCAAATATAGAAAAATTGTATTTCATACAAAAAAAGAGTATTTTAATGTAATAAAATATAAAATACTTGTCAAAAGTATTTGAACTAAAAATATAAAATACCTTTATTTTTGAGTATTTCAAATAATTACTTAAAGTACTTAATCTAATTCAAATATTTATTTCAAATACGTATATTTCAAATACTATACAACACTGAAAATATATCGTCATCATTACCGATGTCTACATGTGTTGTAGATACTGGCACACCAAGAAATGGGTAATATGCCGTGATGATATATTTATTTTTTATTTATTTAACAAATTGCATTACCTAAATTACTTGAACACAAAAAGGTAATATTATTCTAATTGACTTCCTTATAGCTTTTTTCTGGGAAGTACATTTAAATCTTTCTTATTGTTTTATTAATTAAATATTTAAAATTATAGGTAAAATGCAATATATCCATAAGAAATACCGCCAATCTTGCTAATGAATTTGAAGAATCTCTGACATTTAGGAACTTCCTCATACAATGAAAAAATTGATATAATTAGAATTGTATGTGTGCACAAGACATGTTAAATACAATAAAAAACAATATTTGACTAAAGTTCTGTAATTTTTTATAATAAAACTTTTTTACAGCGATGTGCAATACAGTTTTTATACATACAACATAAAATGGATTTGTCGAAAGATATTGCGCTGGCCACAACATATTTTCGCATAATATGAAAATGGTTCATTGTAAACAAATATTTCACTTTTTAAAAATTCAGCATCCACGTCTTACTTGTTGAGTGCCGCTGATTCGCTTATACCTCACATATCTCTCACATATCTCTCACATATCCTACAATCCAGTCCTACATTGATGCATGGCCTGCCATGATGCTGAGCAACCATGCTAGCACGCCGGGATTAAGCCATTTCATGGATCGGCCTACCTCGCACCATCTCTCTTCCACTCATTCTCTCCCCTATACTTCTTTCTCTCTCTCTCGACCATAGGAACGAGGTGAGATCTTCCATCTTGAAGCGGCTGTCAAAAGTTGGGAATGCGATAGCCCAGTTCTGGGAATGGGATGGTGATTTAGGATGAAGGAGAATGAAAGATGAAAAAGTGTATAAGGGAGAGAAATTAAATAGTGTATGGTAATTTGTAGACAGTGTTATTAATTCCAATTGAATGTTAGGTTATATATGTGAACGTAAGGTAATAAATTGTAGAAAAAACAATTATTCAATGTATAATAATTAATTAGTGATTGGCTACTTTTATTAATGTTTTCTTAATACATACATAAATTTTAAACCGTATCATTTATTTATTACATATAGTTATACTTTAATTACTTATACATTTTACTCAATAAAATATATTAATGCATGAAATTATACTTTGACATCCTTTTTATGCAGAGTGCAATACGTAAATCGAACCAGGTTTAACATGGGAAAATAATTTTTTTCTAGTGCAAAAGTAACCTATTAATTTTAGATAATAATAGGTACTTCCCACAAATGTTGTAGAGAATAAAATTTTACATCCAGTGTATATTATTTTGTACGTTTTGTAAGTAAACAAATTTTAAAATTTTATAAAAAGTACGTAGTAAATTCGTCATAAATACGAGCCCCGTCGCACATCAGTTCGTCCACTCGTTAAAAAATAATTTGTCGTGGCTTAACTAATAGAATTTATAATAATAATTAAATAAATATTTACTTTTTATTTAAAATGTAGATTTTTAAACATTATAAAGTAATTTTAAAATTAAATTTAACTAAAGATTAAAAATTTAACGGCATAACCGTAATAGAATTCGATATACCTATTAATTTTAGATTATTTAGCAGTATTGGGTAACATAGCTTTTTATTGTAAATTACTACTGTAATACATTTAGACACTTTTTACCTTCCGTCAAAGGAAAGGTATTGTTTTTAGTCAAAAAATTCGGTGGTGAGTTTTTAATGTATAAGCACGTTTTAGGGTCCCTACAATACGAATGTACTATTTTTAAGATGATGTCTGTATGTGTGTATGTGTGTATGTGTGTATGTGTGTCCGTGTGTGTGTCTGTGAGTGTGTCTGTGTGTGTGTCTGTGTGTGTATCCGTGTGTCCGTGTGTGTGTGTGTGACAAAATTTTCTCCGACGATAACTCCAAAACTACAATTCTAAAAATTATGATTCTTTCATATTCCTCTTCTTTACAACCATATGAAGAGCTGATTAAATTTTGGTTATAATTGGTCAACCGGAAGTATCCTTATTTGAAGTTCTTAACAGTTTTTCTTGAAAAATCGCAGTTAAATATAATTTTCGACATTTTATGTGATTATCAATAGAAAGAATATCTTATTCTCTATACGGTTCGATTATACATTTTCCTTCATATTCCATAGATATAGAGTTATAGAGAGATTAAGAGAGATTAACTTTCGAAAATCAGTCAGCATTGCAAAAATTATGAAAACAACAGATATATTTAAAAAACTCTAATTGACAGATGTCAGTGGCAAGTGCAGAACCAAAGTGGAAAGTATGTGATCTGAAAGTGATATAAGTGACAGAGTGTCTCTCGCCAGTGACTTGCATTTGCGGCCTCGCCTCAAGATAGGAACTTATGATGTCAGAAGTACGAGAAAGGCAAAAGAGAAGATGGAAGGACTGTATAGCAGAAGATTTGAGAGAGGAAGAACTGTGTCACGAAGGTGCTTTGGACAGGAATGAGTAGAAGAGAAGAGTAAGAAACAGTGACTTCTAATAAAATAGGGCAAAGTTGAAGCAGGAGGAAGTGTTAAGTGCAATACATAATGTACGTTCGTATTTGTATTAAATTTTATTAGATTTTAGAATATTTTCAAAGGAACTTTCAGTATGGATATGTAAAAATAGTGTGTTCTTCACGGAAAAAAATTGTGCTGAAAAATTTGCTACAACGTTGTATTAACTTTTTTGTTAAATTTATTACCACAATTTTACAGAAAAAATAATTATTTATATTAAATTTAACTATTTTATTTTTTATATATTACCAAAAAATTGTAGCACCAACAATGTAGTAAAATTTAATAAAAAGGTATTATTAATTACAATTATTTTAATAAAATTTAAAACAACTGAAACTAAAATTTTCAATTACAAAAATGGTTAAAATTAATCACATTTTTTGTAAAATCTTCTAAAATAAAATTAATAAATTAAATTACTGTGGTACAAATTGCTACAAGTGAAGAACATTATATTCTACTAAATACTAAATTTTACTACAACTTGTAGAACTTTTTACCATAACCATAAGTTACGTTTTGCCGCCTTGCGCACTGCGCAGTGACAACACGCGTCATGTATCACGTAGGTACTCATTTTTGTCGAATGTCGAATGGCGTATTTGTATCTTCTGCTGTTCATGTTGCAACAATTTCGTGAAGGTTTTTTTTCATAGTCAGTGTAATAATTGTAATAAATGTAAAGTACAGTAAAATGGATCCACTAGTGAGATATATTACTGAAGAATAAGAAATTTCGTGAAGGTTTTTTTTCATAGTCAGTGTAATAATTGTATAAATGTAAAGTACAGTAAAAAGACTAGTGAGAAATATGATTGACGAATAAGATATTGTGTATATACAATAATTTGTATTTATGTCTTGTATTAATAAAATTTATTATATAAATGTAGAACGTTTTTACTTAAATATTACTACAAATAATATTAAATACTGAAAGAAAAGTATAAAAATTGCTACAGCAGAATAAGATTATCTACTACATAAATATGGAAATCATAAAATTTTTGTAGTAGTTATATTTACAAAAATATTAAATTTTAATATCAGATATAAAAATTTATAAAATATAATGTATCATTACTTACTACAATATTTTAGAACTTAATACTACAATAAAAATTACATTTTAATTTGAATACAATATTAACTACTACAAAAAAAATTAATACAATAATTTTCAAATTTTTACTACAATAAATAGCTATCCCTATTTGTACTACAAATTGTAGTTAAAGATTTTACAATTGTTATAAAAATACCTACATTTTTTTTTCTGTGTTGTTATACAGGATATATAGAATATTTTTCAAGGAACTTTTGGTATAGGGTATGTACAAAATACATCGAATTGACGGAAGGTTTTGTGCTGGCCACAACAGATTTTTTTAATAAAACCTCACAATCTTAATTCGTTTAATTTTTTTCAATATTTCTTGAATTGGTAAAACTAAGCGTTATTTAATTTTACAAAAAAAAAAACAATAAAATATGTATTTAAGAAAACATATCTTGCTATGTATGTTAATAGAACGACAAATGTTTGTTATATTACTAAAAATTAAGTTAATTTATGCTAATTATTATTTATATCATAATATTAAGGCTGTGTCCAATGTCGCATTTTGCCATTTAGGTTTTCTTCATATAAATGCAACTTCGAATGGCACACTAGTGATATTCATTGCTTTATATGGCAACACATTAGAATAACAAAAATGAATTATACAATTCGTTTCAATTTGATGCTTGAGAGTAAATATTAATATTATATTTCATAAAATAGAAGTAAAAGGGTATTCCTTGACAGTAAATTTGACGTTTTCTACAAATTGTAGCAACGAATATGATTTGTTTAATTAGTGCGCGTCAACTTCAAGGCATAGTGTGCTCCTGTAAAACCCTAAAATCTAATTCCTAAAATCTTAAATAATCACTAGATTTAGGGCATATAAATTTAGGATTTAGATATTAGAGTGCAACATCGGACGCAATCTAACAAAATAAAATGTAATTAAAGCGGGTGGGCGAACTGATGTGCTACGGGGCTCGTATTTATCTATTTTAAAGCATTATTGTCTAAATTTAATAGCTACTTTTACAGAAGGATGAACTGTTTTCTCATGTTAAACGCGTAAAGCGTAACTATTTGCAAGCCTTCTGCTATCGCCTTTTGGAATCCATTTTTAAGTAAATTTAAGTAAAAAAAAAAACAAATAATGAAAGCAAACCAAATAACGGTTGTTTGAATTTATGATGACACGCCAGATGGAATGATGGAAACTAAAAGACATTTGTGTGAAAGTAAAAGAAATGAGGTATTGGATTCGTACTAAAAGTCGCATATCCAGATTAAGGTCCCTACAATCTGATTTTAACATTTTTATTATGATGTCTGTCTATATGTGTGTGTGAGTGAGTGTGTGTGTGTGTGTGTGTGTGTGTGTGTGTGTGTGTGTGTGTGTGTGTGTGTGTGTGTGTGTGTGTGTGTGTGATGTTCCTCAATCTGACATTCCTGGAAAGAGCTGAAAAGATTTTGGTAACAATTGAACAACCGGAAGTAGTAATTTCTTAAAAAATCTTATAAATATTATTTTTTGAAAATTTATATTATTTCGAATCTTAAAGAATATAAAATTTTCTATCTAGTACGCTGAACATTTTTATTATATCTTCTACAGATTTAGGGGTAGAGAATTATAAATGTATAAAATAATCCATTCACTACCTGCACACAAGTCAATCTAACATAGGACTGCTCTGTCGGTATATTACATAACCGAACAAAATGTCATATTGCTGTACAAAGGAATACTGAAATAAAATAAAGTATTCATTTACAAAAAAACGAAAGTAAAAAATGTTTAGATTAGATTGAAGTAGTAGCCCAAGAAGAATGGAAAATAACGATAAATTAGTAGTACTGTAGTGACATGTGTCATTAGAAAAGTTGACAGTGACAATGACACATGTCATTGCAGTTTGGACATTTGACTTATGTCAATATAACTAGTTAAATCAAGTGGTCAATACCCTTCTCTAACAACCATTGTTAGTGTTATGTTAAAGTTTACCTAGTAACGTATTGTGTATAAATAATTATTCGAGTTTTGGTTTTGATAGAATAAACATCTAAATCATATTTTCTATATAAGTGTTGCATTTGTATTTTATGTTTTACAATTTCATTTCTATTAAGTATTTTTACATCTTGTAGCGGCTGATTCCGCTACAGTACTGTAAGTACAAAGTGTACATTTTATTATTTTTTGTTATGGTCCATCATAACCCCATTGTGACGACTGTAGAAAAAAATCTTGTGTATTTCCAGCGCAAATGGAACCCCATTCTTGCCACTTTTCCACTGTTTTGCGTGCTCTGGTTCGATCCAGATCTCATCTGATCTCACGCATAGTTCAGACGAGCGACACACTGAGTGACGGATTGCCATGTCCTCGCACCGGTTCCTTGTCGTGCATCTGGTCTGCTTGAAAACTCACTATACTGACACCGAGTCCTGAACACACCGACCTATAGGGCTGCTGGCTTGCTGTATACTCTTCTATAGCTTGCTATAGGTTTACAGTTAGGGGGACCGGATGGAAATCTGGTCTTCTGGTCGAATAGCAGATGTCAAATGCGACAATGTATACAGGGATTGCAATGAATAAGTCAGTTTAGACTATGTAGTAATGGAGGTATGGTGTATTAAGTGTGTGTTCCAGGAAGAAGTACCTAAAGAACATATTAATTCCGGAGAAAATGGTAACTTGTAGATTTATGTTTATAAAACTTAAGTTCACATTCGAAATAAGTCAAATGCTTATAAATTAGAGTTTATAAAGGGTTTGTATAACAAAACTATGTATCTCGTCATCAACAGAGAAATTTGCGTGTAACAAATTATACAGGGTGTATAGTAAAACGTGCCCAATAGCCTAAATTGGAGATTTCTAGAACCATAAGAGATACGAAGTCAATTAACTTAGAACTTAGACAAAAGTTGCCTCATTAGGAGGGTTTTGTTTCTGCAGAAAAAAATGCATAGGTCTGTACCTAGATATAAGCGAAAATGTAAATTTTGCAGTTCTTTCCTCCCGCTACCCTTGGTAAGGGAGTACAGGGATCGTGCTAAAAATCGTATGACAAGATTTTGGTAAATGACCAAGGTTTTAACATTTTTACGATGATGTCTGTTTGTGTGTATGTGTGTGTATGGATTTTGTCAACGCTCTAAATCAAATACTAAATTTCTGAAGCCTTGTCTTTCGACCCTATTTTAATGTGAAAAGAAACTATTTGATTTTAGTGTAAAGCTCATGATGGTGTTTCATCAAAAAATACCATTAAATGTTATTATAAAAATTAAAGATTATTGAATTTTCTATAGGTAGGTATACCTTTTTACCTCTCGCAAAGAGAGGTATTGGATTCATGCTAAAATTCGTATATCCAGATGTTAGCGAATAAGCACGATTTAAGGTCCTTAGAATCCGATTATAACATTTTCAAAATGATGTGTGTGTGTGTGTGTATGTCTGGATGTTGTAGGGACGATTCCTCAAAATCTATGCGACTTACGACCTGTTTAACTATGAATTCCTCAATCTGACATTCCTGGGAAGAGCTGAAAAGGTTTTGGTAACAAATGGACGACCGGAAGTAGTAGTTTCTTAGAAAAATTCTTAATATAATTTTTTGGAAATTTTTGTTATTACAAATATTGTAGAACAAAATTCTCCATCTAATACATTTCAATTTTTTATTATATCTTGTATAGGTTTAGAGATAAGGACACTAATATATAGAATATTCTAATCGCAGAGGCTAAGGCACTAAGGAAACCAGTTGACAAATTCAAATGTTTATAACATAGTTTGTAAATGACATATGTCAGTGTCAAAAACCAACAGTTTTAATGACACTCTGATAGTTTTTTCTGGGAAATATATTTAATCTTTCTTATTGAATCAGAGACACCGCCAATCTCTGACATTTAGAAACATCCTCATACAATGAAAAATAGATATAATTAGAATTATATGTGTGCAGAAGACATGTTAAATATAATAAAAAACAATTTTTGGGTAAAGGTCTGTAATTTTGTGTTATAAAACGACGGTTCGATAGCGAAGTGCAATACAATACTTATATAGCCTAATATGGAATGGTGAGATGGCCACAACAGATTTTTCTATATATTTTACAGATAAATTTAAAAAATAATCTTTTTTATAAATCCCAAAACCTATGTTCGACTTCATATTTCAAATGTATGTAACTGAACGATAAATGTCACTGCAAAAAACTAATCATTTCAAATTAGTAATGGTGACATTTTAAAAAGAAAATAGTAAATAAAGCAATAGTTATATGCAAAGGAACTAAATCTAGTTTGTAGCATTAGTAAATAAGTAGGTGGGTACATATTTAAATTAATAAAAATTAAATTGCGGGAGGTATTGTGTTGGCCACATTAGATTTTTTTTTATACAGGGTTGGGCAAAAAGGATGGTCGTTTTTTTAAAACGTCACAAAATTGATACGTTTTGCATAAGAAAAAAATTATTGACAGTTTTGAGTTCGCAATGACATAGCATTTGACAAAATCAAGTGTGGAAACATCTTACATGTAGTGTCCGTCATCATTTACTCATTACATATCTCCATGTAGAACCGTTATACTGAACATCCTGTGTTGTGTCAGATTTTTTTTTGTCAAGAAATGCATTCCGTGATATACAGTTTTCCTCGGGTAAAAAATGTAGGTAATGCATATATTTTTATTTATTTCCAGTAAATTTTTCAAGCGATTAAAACAAAATTATCTTCTGGAATTTCCGGGAAACTGACGAACGATGTTTCCACAGGAAGAAAATATAAAATCAGATTTACAGTGAAACTTTCTTACACGACCCATTATTTTTATTGCAATTTCCTTGCGGTGTATTTACTAGCGCCATCTATTTTAAAACTGCGCTCAGCAGATTTCATTGCGCGTACGTACCCACACACTAGAAAAAGATTCATTAAGGAGTTTATTTTTAGTGAATATATGTATTATATACGATGCTAGGTTAGTGTGGCAATGCCTTCTTACTGAATCTGGTCCCAAAGGTAGTCCTGCATAAAACCAATATAAATACAGTGTCCGGAACAGCGGAAACGGGATTGTAAATCGTCACCACTGATTCGTCTTCCGCTGCTAACGGATTTGGAGTTTTATGGCGATTCTGGCCAGGCTATTTGCAATGGAATACGATGGATTGATGCGATACTTTAGATAAAAGGATAGCGGAACACTACTCAAAGATATTTACGGCGATTTTATTTACTTACATAAATAGATAATTATTTTAAAAGATAAGCGATGAAAACCGAGAAAACAACTTTCAAAGAGTGATTATTTTTCTGTTTCTTTCTTTTTCTTCATTTCTTCTTGAGATTTTTTTATTTATTACCTACGTTCTTATAAAAAAAAATGAACTAATTTTAACAATATTTTATACATTTATAGAATTGAAAATTGTAATAAAAATCTTATGTGGCCAGTACATTATTTTCCGTCAATTCTATATGTTTTTTGTACTAATCCTACACCAAAAGTTCCTTGGAAAAGATTCTATATAGCCAGTAAAATTGTAACACGAGCATATACTATTCCATACCGAAAGTTACTTGGAAAAGATTCTATAAATCCAATAAAATTGTAACACGTACATAGACTATGTAGATTGCACTTAACACTGAGACCTGTCAATTAGAATTATTTGAATATATCAGCTGTTTCCATGATAATAACAAAGCTGGCTGATTTATGATTGTTAATCTCTTTATAATTCTTTAACTCTATATCTATTAAATGTAAAGGAACATTTATAATCAAACAGTATAGAAAATAATATATTCTTTCATATTGATAATCACATAAAATATAAAAAAATAATTTAACAGCTTTTTTTCAAGAAAAACTGTTAATAACTTCAAATAAGGGATTCATTTTCAACTCTTTTGTATATCTCTTCTTTCTTGCATGTATATTTTATTTAATTCATTTTCAGCACTTTTGTATATTTCATCTTTTCTTCTTTTTTGCATGTTGATTTATTTCATTTTCTGTAGTTTTCATTTCCTAGTCTTTTCTTTCTCATATTTAATAAATTTTAACCATTTTCTTTTAGTTTGTAGTCAAAATTTTCTCAATTTTTTCTCATTCTTTCTTGCCTATTGGTTTTCGGTAATTCTTTGTTATTAATATTTTTATCTTTATTAATTTCATCTCATTTTTTATCTTTAATTTGTCTGGATGATTTTAACTTTGTCTTCATAATGAATTACTAAAATTATATACTATTTATACATGATAATTGTTAATCTACTTGTAATGATAAACATTTATTTAGCTTTTAAGTACCTATACATGTATTTATCTATTTTAGATTATTTTAATATTGATAAATTCCAACGACTAGTTTTTAACCAATCATGATGCAAAACACCTGAAAATTCAACCAATGGGAACAGTATTATGCTGATAAAACCTCGTTACCCCGATAATTTTCCGAGACCAAGTAAATAAACAGTTGTTATTGTTTATAACGGTCAGTGTGACAATTAATGTGTCAAGTTTCATTTTGCGTTGTCTTTGGAATTTATCTCATCAAATACCATACGACCTCTTAGATTTTCTCAGATAAACATTTATTTTTAAGCACTCATTTGTTTTTGCTTTTAAGCAAAATCACTCAAGCAAACTGACATTAGGTAAAACCCCTCCTCCTTCGAAGTCGGAATTTACTATGCAGTTTGCTTTCATGTTTGTTGCTAAGCAAAAAAATTCGTACAAAATAAAAATTTATCGATAAAATCTAGAGGTCTTGTGATATTACTTCTGATAATCTTGAGTCACTGACATCAGTGGCGGCTCGTGAGGTGAAAAGTAGGGGGGGGGGGGGGGTGTTGTAATTATTATGTACGATAAATTTCAAATATATATATTTTAAGTCATACTTTATAAATTAGCTCAATATGCCTATCCTTCAAAAAAGTTTTTGCACTACCACATAACCAGGAAAATTTATTGTACCAGGCAGATTTAAAATGCAGATTGTGCGTTCTTCCACAGTTTTTAACATTTTTATTTTATTTAAATTTATTAATGTTGGGGTTGGTCGACCACTTGCCTATACATTATTATCATCTATTCATCTAGAGAACTGTGTTTCCAATAAATTGCATATAATAACATTATGCAGATTCATTCTGATGATTTAAATATACAATGTTCAATCTGTTAAAGAGTTAAAGTATTAATATTAACAATAAAATATTAAAGTGAATTTATTTTCACTTAAAAATATATTAGTATTACCTTCCAAATAAGTTAAAATTATAATAAATAAAATAATAACTATTCAAACTGTTTTAACAAGCAAATTACAATGCATCAATTGCAATGTGGAGACGAGGTGCAGAGTTCGAAGTGTGGTATTCACCATTCGCTTCTGTAAGCGGAGGGGGAAGCATCGTTGCTATGACAACCATTCTATCTAGCCAATAAACAGTAGCTGCGCGCGCAACTGTGAAGAGTTTATTCGAAATTTGAATTACTCTTCATGTAATGCGGGTTGCGGACGATCAGTTTATATAATTTTTAGTAGATAATATGATTTCTAAATTATATTAATGTTTATTTCAGGCTTTATAATACAAAATAAAAAAAAAATGTGAAATTAATTTTTTAAAAAATATTTTGTTTTCTGAAATAACAGGTGAAGTTGCTCTTCACCTTCTTCACCCGAATAGCCGCCACTGACTGACACAATGTAGTATTTATTATCTTAACATATTAGAAGTTACCATGGTTGTAGCATAGCTGGCTTATTTATGAAATTTAATTTCTTTATCATGTTTTAACTCTATATCTATTCAATATGAAAGAACTCCAGTGCTCTAGTCGTGACGCCAGTGTTACCGCTTGTTCGTACCTAATAATAATATTCGAATACGACGCAGGCGTGTGCACGCGCACGCTTAGTCTCTCCTTTTCTATATTCTCTTCTACCTCGCTCCCCATTTCCCTTTGCCTCAGAATGTTTCAACTTCCGTAACGCAATTTTTTAGTTTACACCCTCCGTAAAGAAGTTTCAAAAATTGGTGGTAAAATGGGGCTCCGAACAAAGCCAAAACAAATTGCGGAGTCATTCTTTAGGTTAAATTTCGTAGATAACTCTCCGATTTTTCGATGAATTTTCCCCATTTCTTGAATTAGCTGCTCGCTTTCGCGTTCGTCTTCCACTTTTGTCGCTTCTTGATAAACATCTGCAGTTCAACATCCCGCAATAATTATAAGAAATGTCTGGTAGTCAATACGTTAGCACCCGGTCGTAAACTCTCGCTCTCGTAAATTATCTTGTCGGGTATTGTTACTAGTCAATAGAAGCGGTCTCCAACGCACATATTTTACCACTGCACGAGGATATTTTTTGTCCCAGATCTATTTCAGTATCATTTTTTATTGTTTTGAACAGGCATTAATAGCGTTCGATTGAATTTGCTGACAAATTCATGGGAGACGGGAAATATATTTCGTTTGTTAAATGCGGAGAAATTAAATAGAATCTATATTAAAAATGCCGAACGTGAAAATATTTATCAATTATTGGAGTGAAAAAATAAGGACAAATATTTTCTTCATACTAAATTTTAGATGACATGATGTTTTCACAATTTACTAAACTGTTAATCCATTAATAATTTTCAAAAGATTCAGTTAAAACCTGAGAAATTTTCTGACTTCTTATTATTTATTTACTCTGTAAAGGAATACAGAAATAAAATAGGGCATTCATTTACAAAAACGAATTAAAAAATGTTTAGATTAGATTAACGCAATTGCTCCAGAAGAATGGAAAATAACGATAAATTAAAATTATAATAATAATAATAATAAATTAAAATTAAAAAATATAAAATAAATGGGGTCATACCACATTTTCCAATTTATTTTTTTTTCTGAAAATATACTTAAAACCACTTACAGAAATATATATTTTATGTCACATAAGTTTCTAGTTTTACAGAAATAATTTTTTAAAGTTTATATTAAATTTCAAATGACGTCATGGGTTTACGACCGTAACCGTAGTCCCTCCTATCGAATAAAAATGGAACTACGTTTGACGTTTATGTTATTTGACTTGAAAGTAAACGTGACAGCAAGTTATTTTGTACTCGTGTTTTTGTTTTTATTGTATATTGAATAATTTGATTATGGAAATTAATATCGAGGTTTAGGAATACGAACAAAAACTTTATTTTTGCTTCTCATCGAGATGTTCTCGCAAGACGGCACAGAACAATATTATACAACCATGGTAATATCTAAATCACACACAATTTGTATATTAGAACATTTCGTTATTTGTACTTACACTTAAACAAAAACAACTTGTTGCAAAGATATTTACTTTAAAAATGTTGGATATATCTTGAATGAAAAGTATAAGAATATTACATATTTTTCCTGTATATATGTATAAAATTATGTAATTTTTTTAATTATATAAAAAAAATCAATATTTTTTTTTTTGTATGACCCCATTGTGTGAACAGTTTAATGTACTTGAAACGAATAAATTATACGAAATCACGGCATATTACCCATTTCTGGGTGTGCCAGTATCTACAACACATATAGACATCGGTAATGATGACGATATATTTTACCGTGTGGGCGCTTATCATACCAGGCGTCACCTCACGGGCACTCATATCTGGTGTGGAGGGTGCACCACAGGGGTCACTTATGTGCCATTTAAAATTGGAAATATTTGGCGTCTGTTGGGATCGAACCCGTTTCCTCCAAGTTCGCGACCAGACACTCAGGCACGCGGCCACGGGACCCCTAAAAACGAAAGACAAAAACATAATATCTTGAAGTCATAGCTGACTACGTATATTTTATTATTTCTTTTTATGGTGGAGGACCCCAATGTGGCGACTTTAGAAAAAAAACCTTGTGTGTATTTCGAGTGCAAGTGGAGATTGTCTATTTCGAGAGAACCTCTCAATCAACAATAGCTGCATTCATTTTACCAATATCTCACCTCACTTGTTCTCAAAATGAGATGAGATTGAAGTGAGGTGAGCTGAGATAGTTGCTTAACAAATAGAACACAATTTAGAGAAAGAAAGGAATACCTATTATCTTTCTCTGTTATCATAATGTTTTATTTATCAGTATGTTGACATTTTCATTTTGTTTTCGAATTTATTTTAAATATCTGACAAGGTGGACCCGCTAAGACAATGAAATGTCAAAGAATAAATTTACATCGTACGAATTTTCATTGCAAATAACATTATAAAACAATTCAATTTATTTATTAAATTTAGAATTAAAGAAATACAATTTCACTTATCAATATTAAATCATCAACATTAACACTTTCTTAAATATTCATTTTTAAATAAAAAATAACACTGAAAAAGACCCCCACTCCTCAACTGAGGTGAGACACTCAACAAGCATCACCCCGCTAGGTAGCTCAGTATCGGCAAGGGGAGAGGAATTCGCCTCACTTCATCTCATCTCAGTTGGGACAAATAGAAATGTCAAAATTACTGAGACAACTGAGGTGAGCTGAGATGAACTGAGATTGTGTGTAAAAAGAATGCACCTAATATCCTATTTCATTTTCATTGAAGACGTGTTGGCGAGCATACTTTTTAAAAGCTTTCTTTATAAAATACTAACGAAAGAAATAAATAATTTGCCACAAATTCGAAAATAACAGCAGGTAAACATAAATGTACGGATGTGCATTCATAATTATTATTATAATAACAGTATTCTAAAATCCTAAGCTTTCCTGTCACTAGAAATAGATTAAAATTAAAGCGAAATAATAATTGTGAGTGACTTTTTTGCGGGCGTAAGAGTTAGAGACATAGATCTTTTAGGCGCGAAGTGGAAATCTCTCGTTTCTGCAGAAATTACATCCAATTAGAATTTTAATGGTGTTGATTGTGCCTGGTGAGTTACGAGTGTTGGCTCAAGCCGAAAATACGCCAACGCTTATGCGCGCAGCCGCGCGAGCTCCGCCTAACACTCTTCAAATATTTACGCACACCGTCATTTTAATATTTAAACGGAACGTTGTTTGTTTTTCTCGGCACGTTCGCTATCTCGTTTTATTTATCATCCCTTTATTTATTGCATCAAGAACAGAATGAAATTTATTTAATTGCATAACCATACATACACACAACTGATTCGAAAATGCATTCGTACACAAATTTACCGCATATTCATCAAATAATATACTACCGGAATAATATATTGTTTTTCAAATATGGACCCAATTATTTTAAAGTGACGCCTGGTAACGCCCTCTTTGGTAAACATTGACTGTAAAAACCAGATTAGTACACCAAGCATGATTTATTTATTACAGTGGAGCCCTACAAGATTTTATTTATGAAACATACCTAAATTGAAAACGATCTCTAATTCTAGAAAATTTTAATAGACCAGAAAAGTAAGGTTAGAATTTGCTTTTGGCGCGACTTCATAGTTTAAACTCCCTAGCATAGTTTTATTTTTCATTAGGGAAATTGTATTTCAAAATTAATAAAAATGTGAAGAAAAATTTTGACGGTTAAATAAATAAATAAATATATCATCACGGCATATTACCCATTTCTGAGTGTGCCACAATCTGCTTTATCGCAGATATTGGTAATGATGATGACATATTTGCACCGTGCGGGCGCTTACCATGCGTCACCTCATGGGAACTCATTGCCGGCGTGGAGAGTGCACCACAGGGGTCACTTTTGTGCCATTTAAAATTCGAAATATTTGGCGTCAGTCGGGATGAAACGCGTTTCCCCAGGTTCACGACCAGGCACTCAAGCACGCGGCCACGGGGCCACGGAACCCCCTTTGTCGGTTAAGTTTAATTAATGTGACATCCAAAATCTAAAGATGATCGTGATATCTAATGCCACTGTGACTAATTTCTCTGTCATGTATATGAGCGGGATTAATTCGAATAATTGCTCATTTGGGACTTTAAATATAAACAGAATTATTTTTTTAAGCAAATTAAATTTAAAAGGGCAAATTTTATTAAATTCTTGCCTTTTTTTCAATAAAAAAATTGCAGGGTATAGAAGATTTTTACATCCCGAATGTAATAGCTATTTACATGAGAGTCAGGAAAATGATACATTACTGTCGAGGAGCCATATTGAAATAAATTACATTTTAAAACACTTTTCTTCGTTTCTCAATTTAAAAGTTTAAACTTTTTCATTTTCTTAATGCTGCTTCATCTAATTAAGATATTCACATAGACGTATGTCTTTCTTCTCGTCCATTTTAACCAACAAATGACTAACACGTGTTTCCCCCTACTAGCGCTTATCACAAATATTTATTCGAACTACCACGAAATGTTACGAAGATGCACGAAAAACATAGGGCGCACAGCACAAACATAGAAAATAGGGTCCTCCACTATATTTTTTTTTATATTTTTTTACAAAACTTCATGAACTGAAAGTAATATGTAATTTTAGAAAGTCTTCATTGTTATTCGTTAAGCCGTAATATATTTTTTTTTAATATTCTGTGACGTAGATATAGAAATGATTTTGTTCTCAAACAGTGGATTCCGCTAATAATTAAAGTCACGTAAATTAATTTTTTTCAGTACTTATAAAATGTATAAATATGTTAAAATAATCCTTGTGGTCAATAATTGGAAATATGGGTAGATAATAAGTAATTTAATGTCATAATTAATAACAATACTACGTATATATTATAGTCCAAGATTTGATTACCACTGGTAGCCTATATCATTCGACATATCTTTTATTTTCATACCAACGCTTGTAAACTGTCATAGAATCATAAATTTAAACTAGTATTATTTGATTTATTTCTGTTGTTTTATTGTTGTTATTTTCTGCATTTATATACTTGCAAATGGATTCCGTATTTCAAAAAGGCGATAGCAGAAGGTTTGAAAGTAGTAAGAATTTGGAATAGAATAAATGTGTGACGTAGATATAGAGATGAGGAAATGGTAATAAAAACTCGATTATTTTAGAAAGTAATAACTATTTTTAAACTTTAATAGCCCTTAATGTACAGTTTTAAGGTCTAGTTTTAATATAACTGACCAGGGGCGGATCTACATGAGGGCTAATAGGGCTTAAGCCCTGGGCCCCCAAGCGTCATAGGGCCCACAAAAATTGAATTATTATTATCAATTTTTAGTTCACTAAATAATTGTAAGTAGAATATTTTAAAAATATTTCCGAATGCGAATAAGTAGGATTCATTAATTTTTAGTGTCCCATTTAAGGTACGAATGCATTGGTATCTCGAGAACCGTAAGAGCTACGATGTTGGTTAAATTAGACAAAAGTTGCCCCATTAGGAGGCTATTTTAATGGTGTTTTGTTATTTGCGAAAAAATGCATAGGTCACTAGATATAGGTGAAAATGTAAATTTAGCGATTTTCTTTTTTTGCTTATAACTTTGTTATATGAAATAATACGAGATTCTGGTTTGCACTTTCTTAAGGCACTTTTATATGGTGAATTTGCAGAAGTACGTAAAATTTTTTTATATCTAACCATGTACGAGTTACTGATAGCAACTTTTATTTTTCATATGGAGGTCATATTAAGCTGTGGCATTTTTAAATAGAGATTTTTTTTAGCTTTACAATGATATAAAACAATAATAATTTATTTTTATAATTAACAGAAAAATGAACAAAAATTGTTATTTATACTAAAATTGAATTGAAAAAAGTAAATCGAAGGCTGCTATGGAAACAACGAACAACAAAAAAGTGCAACAATTGAATTTCTGAATTTTACTTGACAATAGTAGATTATTACGAGTAATAAACGAACTTTGACAACGAATGTAACAACTCAACATATCATATTTTTCTCAACGAGAAAAATTCATTTTTATTACTCGTAATAATCTACTATTGTCAAGTAAAATTCAGAAATTCAATTGTTGCACTTTTTTGTTGTTCGTTGTTTCCATAGCAGTCTTCGATTTACTTTTTTCAATTCAATTTTAGTATAAATAACAATTTTTGTTCATTTTTCTGTTAATTATAAAAATAAATTATTATTGTTTTATATCATTGTAAAGCTAAAAAAAATCTCTATTTAAAAATGCCACAGCTTAATATGACCTCCATATGAAAAATAAAAGTTGCTATCAGTAACTCGTAAATGGTTAGATATAAAAAATTTTTGAGTACTTCTGCAAATTCACCATAGAAAAGTGCCTTAAGAAAGTGCAAACCAGAATCTCGTATTATTTCATATAACAAAGTTATAAGCAAAAAAAGAAAAAATCGCTAAATTTACATTTTCACCTATATCTAGTGACCTATGCATTTTTTCGCAAATAACAAAATACCATTAAAATAGCCTCCTAATGGGGGCAACTATTGTTTAATTTAACCAACCTCGTAGCTCTTACGGTTCTCGAGATACCAATGCATTCGTACCTTAAATGGGACACCCTGTATTGCACCTATTTCAAAATGTCCGGAAGAAAGTACATGAACGGGAGTGAAATTGTTTTTGCAGATCTAGAAAATATGAATGAAACTAAAGATGACCAAAACGTAAGTTTTTGTAACACCAGTAATGAAAGTGAATTATTTTAAAAATAATTGAAATATTTTTAATCTGAAAAAAAAGAATGGGGCCCCTCTTGTAATTCAAGCCCTAGGCCCCGAAAAACCTAGATCCGCCCCTGTAACTGACCCTTGTTCTAATTTGTTACTGAGGTGGAGGACCCTATTGAACATTGGTCAATTCTTATGCTGTGCTGAATTTTTCTATGCTAACTATGTTCTATGTTCTGTGCCAGTTATAATTACACTTTAATATGAATACTTATCTCTTAAAGACAGCTAGAGAGCTCGATAGTATGAAGTCCGGTAATGTCTGGCGTTGGCTGGGGTAGTTAGCAATAGGTTTATTGGCAACCTGTGGTTCGGTCCCGCTCCCGCGGCGTGGCGAGGGCGTCCCGGTGCTGTGCCGGCCACCGGAACTGCCCATGCTAAACACGGCGGAACACACGAACGCCGCCGGATATTGCGCGATTATAACACCCCTCACTAGATTGATCTCAAGGGAGGATCTCACTGCTACTGCTACACACCCAACAGACGTCAGAAACTTCAATTGGAAGAAATGGATTTGCAAAAAGAAATAAATTTTTATCGCTAGTTTAAATGCCATGGATGGCTTATTTAATATACCCACGTTATTTTAAGAAGCATAGGGTCATTTATTCAATGGGATCCTCCACATATTCTCCATATTAACAAATATGATCATATATCTACTTTCACAATTCGTGCAAACATGTTATCGAATGACGACAGAATGCAACAAACTTATATAAATCTCAGACACAAAATTTTACTAAATAATATACCTTCATATCTCCATGCTAAATTAATACTAAAATATTCGCCTTATTTGCTTCGATATGATAAATTTCTTATTTCTAACTTCAGGACATTAAACTTCATCTTTCTCATTTCTTGCACGTACACTATATAATTGTATTCCAATGAACATGAAAACTCTTTCATTAATTTCATTTAGGCCCAAACTTAGACAAATTTGGAATCCGCGATCTTTTTAAGTAAATTTCAATTCTTTCACATTTTCATTCTATATGTATTTATTTATAACAACTATAGTCCAATGTACCCACAATTAATTTATGCCTTTAGTTTTTATTGATATATCTACCTATGGATTTTCTATATATGTTTTGTTTGTTTTTCCGATTCTTATTGGTAACTTTATATTAATTGTTTTCATTTTTATTTTATATATATATACAGGTGACGCGCTTAAGACGATCCACCCTTAATAATTTTGAAACGAATTGTGATAGACATATCCGGTTTAGGCTAAATGTTTTATCATCTAGGGGGCCACATTTTATTAATATTTTTGTTTTTTTTTTAATTCATAGCGCCCAACTTTTAAATCTTAAATGGCAATATACGCCTTGTGACATATCAAATGAAAGCTCTTCATTCGAATTTTCCAAAGGAAGAGTGCGGTAACAAACGTTTATGAAACCGGTTTTTTATACTATTGTTTCTATTGAGGTAACTTTACAATTTTTTTTTAAAATGCGATTTATCGAAAATATGATTTGGTCTTTTTAATCAGTTGGTAACGTTTGCCGCTAACCTCAACCTCACAGATGAAAATTCATTGCTGACTGACAGTAATTTGAGGTTACCTACATGTTATTTATCTACCAGTCCTTGAAAAATTTATAACATTGAATATTGGTAAATAATAGTAAAATGTCTCAGTTAGAATTTAAATCTAATATAGCTTTAAGATTACTAAAAACAACTTAATTAATTTCAAACTTCAGCTACAAATAAAATTCATGACGTCATGGACATATCGTAACAACAAATGAAAATAAAAGTTGAAGACGATGCAAAATATGCCAGTCATACTATTCATATGTGTAAGAGGTGCATTGTCCACCTGCATGTAACTTGTTTTGATAATTATCATAAAAATAGATATCGCTTTTTCTCCGCCATTTTACAGCATTAATTTTTTGAGAATCTGTGTTACTTTTGTTTTTCTGTATTAATTGTATGTTTAGAATATGACAATAAATTGTATTTGAGTGCATATTTTTTGCTTTTATTTAAAAATAAATTTAAAAAATTATTTTTTTTCATTAATCCTCCAATGACGTGTTTACGCACCATTAATTTTTGAAAAACTGCGATAATTATTTTTTTCATTAATATGTATTTATATTCTCTCTACGTTTAGTTCAAATAATGTACATTGAAACTTTTGTAAAATTTTAAGTATATCTTACCTTGGGATAATAGGAGTTAACATCTACATTTTATAATATTAAAATAAATTATTACGGCTTATCGAATAAGAATGAAGACTTCATAAAACTATAGATCGCTTTCAATTTTGATAAAGTTTCATAAAAAGAAAAATAGTTCGTACCATCCGAACGACAACATTATTATTAATAATAGTTAACGTTATCTCAATTTAAATAAAAGCAATTACATAAACAGTTTTACCATAGGCTTTTCTTGTGACGAATTTAAAGCAGTAAATCTCGGGCTCATCCTAATTTAGGTTTAGGTGTTACGCGGGTAAAAGTATTGAGCCCCATAAAACACCGGGAAGAATTTGTCGGCTTAGTTGTCTCCCTTCGGGTGGCCCCCGGGCCCCGCCCCGTCCGCTCTCCAACCCCTTCGCAGGGATAGTCTCTCGCTACTGGAGCGCCTTCGCGCGCACATTCGTCAAGATTTCCGCGCCAAAGCCACGCACCAAAGTCGTTTCGTTTGTGTACGCAGACTGAGAAGACGAAATATTGCACAGCTGTTAAAACTTTTCTTATGGAACAACGTTTCGTGACAAATTTTGGGGAAAATTCCATCCGGAATTTCATAATTAGTTTACTTCAGTTTAGTTAAAAGCGCGGCGAAGTGCTGCTAATATACCTACCCACATTTTACTTAATGTGGCCACAGCTTTCACTTTAATTCAGATGGATAAGACAGAGTTACACGGCAGATTTTAATGCACACTCACACGCAGTGGAAAATTTTACTTATCGAATTAGTTTTAGGAACGTTTCTACTATGAATATTTGATAATTTTTCTTTCTAGAATTATTAAGAATTAGTCTCATGATTCATATTTTTTTAAAATTTAAATTTGTTATATAATAAAAATAATAATAATAGTAATAATAATGATAAATATATAACATACAAGATAATGTTACCAAGAGTTTGAACAAAATTCTAAAAATCAAAGTTTAACGATAATGAATTTATTATTTATTTATATTATTTTTTTTTTTTATTTTTAATTACGTATTTATTTTTAACCATCGTATGAATCAGATAACACTATTAAATCATTATTAGGTATCCCTAAATTCCTAAAGATAAAATAAATAATAATACCTAAAAAATCCAGCCTTTATAAAATTGAGTGCAAAGGTTGTAATAAAGTTTGGTCACATCCCAAATTCTAAATTATTTGATTTAATATAAGACAGTTGCTTTGTTAATATTGGTTACCCAATTATACAGGATGTCCCAGATTTAAACGGCATAACTTGAACCATGGATTAAACACGTAAAAATAAGGTGACAAGTTCATTTGAGCAAACGTCCGTAAATGCTTTGTTTCAGAGATATTCATGTTTTTCTTATTGGAGCAGCGCTACTTTAAAAAATCAACTTTATAACGAGATATCAAATATCTTATTAATTTATGACATAACAATTAAATTAATTATAAGTAAATGATTTGATTATTGCCTAATTTCGATACATGCTTGCCTAAGGTCAGGGCAAAAATGAAAATTATCGATGAATTCAAACAAATTTATTATTTATGTACAATAAAATAATAACGATTTTTTATAACATTTGTTCAAAATGTTCACCTGTAGCAAGCAAACAGGCACATCGTTTAAATTCAGAGAGGTTCTACAATTTTCTAAATAATGATTTGAATGATTTAATGGAAGAAGTTACATTAGCAATAAGAAGAAACTCTTGGCTACAGTTAGATGGCTGCCCTGCACATTATGGGAGACAACCAAGAGAGTGGTTAAATTTACACTATCCACAACGGTGGATTGGTCGCAGAGGACCTGTACCATGGCCAGCCCGTTCGTCCGATCTAACACCTTTAGATTTCTTTGCTTGGGGTGCCATAAAAGAAAGAGTTTATGATGAACCGATAGATAATTTGGACACTTACGCAGAAAAATTATTCAAGTTTGCGAAACCATATCTCCCGAGCAATGTCACGCTGTCACGCAGAGACCAATGCAGTGACAGGTCGTTGTCGTGCCTGTTTGCTTGCTACAGGTGAACATTTTGAACAAATGTTATAAAAAATCGTTATTATTTTATTGTACATAAATAATAAATTTGTTTGAATTCATCGATAATTTTCATTTTTGCCCTGACCTTAGGCAAGCAAACTAAATTTTGTATCGAAATTAGGCAATAATCAAATCATTTACTTATAATTAATTTAATTGTTATGTCATAAATTAATAAGATATTTGATATCTCGTTATAAAGTTGATTTTTTAAAGTAGCGCTGCTCCAATAAGAAAAACATGAATATCTCTGAAATAAAGCATTTACGGACATTTGCTCAAATGAACTTGTCACCTTATTTTTAAGTGTTTAATCAATGGTTCAAGTTATGCCGTTTAAAACTGGGACACCTGTATAGATGTTCACTCACCCGTGACTCCTCTCCCTATATAATCCGAGTTCTCTCCCTTATTCCTTAGATCTATTTTGACCTCTGGCATAGTTTACATGCTGAGTAATCTTAATTTTTCTGTCTTATTATTTTCTAGTTTCTGCTTATGATGAGAACAAAGTTCTCGAAATACGTATATTGTTTTTAAGCTTAACGGATTTTTCTTTTTACCTCTCGCTAAGAGAGGTATTGAAATCATGCTAAAAATCGCATATCCAAATTTTAGTGGATAAGTTTTAATGTCCCTATAATCTATCCGTGTGTGTGTGCGTGTGTGTGTGTGTGTGTGTGCGCGCGCGTGTGCGTGTGTGTGTGTGTGTGGATGTTGGAACCAAAATACTATAAGACTTAAAAAATATTTAAATGCAGTTTCCTCAATCTGGCATTCCTGGGAAGAGCTGATTAAATTTTAGTAACAATTGAACAACCGGAAGTAATATGTAGTTTCTTTAAAAAAATCTTCTAAATATAATTTTTTGGAAATTTCTGTTATTTTAAAGAATATAAAAATCTCTGTCCGATACATTTAAAATTTTTATTATATCTTCTATGGTGTTAAAGATAGATATAAATATATAAAATAATAAGTTGTAAATGAATCAGCCCATGAAAAACAAGTGGAAAAATTAAAATTTTTGTGACAGATACATGTGAGTGTCAAAAAGCCAGAGACATTACTGAAGACTTTTTCTGGGAAGTACATTTAATATTTCTTATTTTATTATTAATTAAATATTTATAATTATAGATACATATATTACATATGCCTTTCAGAAATACCGCCAGTCTCATCAATGATTTGAAAGAATCTCGAACATTAGAATAATAAGAGTGAATAGAATGAATTAAAAAATATAAAAGTATGTAAAGAAGATAACTGTTTTAGTGTGTATCAGAAATATCAAATATGTACATTACTTATATAACCTAATATGGACATAGCGAGAGGTGTTGTGCTGACCACAACAGATTTTTTAGTAATAATAAAAAACAGAACATTTTACTATACTGCAGATGGGAATAAATTAATTTTGATATAAAACAGTCAAAGTGTTGTAGTAATAAATACAAATCTTCATTTTATCAACCTACATAACATTATGTACATGCAACAATAAATGCAATTAACCATATTCAATTTCACATTCATTTAACATGTATTCACATCTCGTACAATCATTTAAAAAAAATATTATTGCTTATAATATATATTTACGACTTTCAACTTCCCTGTACCACCATAATAATTCACATATCTGGCATAATTCTTCGATGAATTACTTCAAAAGTAGCATATAAATTCCCTGATAATCTTCAGCTGTCCCGTATGACGTGTACAGAACGATTATTGTTGGCGACATATGAGTTTTTCTTCTCAGAAGACATTATATTTTTATGATGGAATGTCTTATGTCTTTAATTGATGAGAGATATTCTTAGACATGTGCAGTGCAAGGTTTTAACCAGTCCGGTAGAATGAACAGTGAATATCAGGTGACTGTGTGACAGCTGTAAAAAGAAGTGTTTTTTAAATGTAAATAAGTGTTTTTTAATAATTAATACTGTGTATAGAACTATATTGAAAGTGTTTTGCATTGTACAGTCTCTGGTTTGAATTGAAAACGACGATGAATGAGTTTATTAAGGTACATATATTGTTCATTTTTATTTTATCAATACATATAGGTAGGTTATAAACATATTATAATTTATAATATATTACATAGAATTGCATTTTTTATTCGCAGTTATAACTCTATGGGGTCTATTCAGAACTCAATATTTGTATTGTTGTTATGGTCTTTATGGTTGTTATGTACTGTAAAGATTGTTAAAATCAAATTTGGTATTCTTAGTACTGAAGGTGGTTACCGTCAATAATTGTTACGTGTTTTGACAGTCTTTATCAACGACTGCTAAAACTATGTATTTATGGTTGTTATCACGTTGTTATTTCTAATATTTGACATGTGACAGATTATTACATCAATCAAATATTATTAATAATAGCCTTTCTGCTAAATATTAGCAGAATGCAGTTGATTATTCGCATGGATCCTGCTTCGACTTAAATAATAATAAGAACGATAAAAACCGTCGTGGACGAAAGTTACTTTTGACGTAAATACATATTTCTTTGAAAATATTATATTCTGTGGTAGGTATTCGTGAAAACCTTGTTATTTATTCTAGTGCTAATGTGTGATTTTGCTTCAATCAAAATTTAAAAAAAATCTTTCCATAACTTTTCAGTCACGTTGGGATCAGTGGTAGGAATTAACATACCCGTTCTAAATAATTTAGAAGTTTTCAAATATGACACAAAAGTCATATTCTTCTTTAGTTGTTTTGGCAGAATGTTTGCATTTTAAATATAATTGGCAACACATTATTAAAAGAATAAAACGTTGACATATAAGGTTACGTTAAGTTCATATATGCATAATGAAGTTAGCTATTGTCAAATAATCTGGTTCATTCACAAGTATTATTTTTGTAAAGATTGTCAATAATACCGACGTAGGTTCTGAATTGACAAATTCATAAAGATTGTTACAAATGTCTTTATGATAACAATCTTTATATCCGTAACAACCTTTATGACTGTGTTTCTCTGAATAGGCCACTATATTAGCAGACATACAACCTTTGTACTTTAAGTTTTAAGATAGGTCTATCATGAAAGCATTTACGACAGATTAAAATGAAACAGGTTACTCTTGAGTTTATGTCATCATCATTACTGATATCTGCATATAAAGCACATTGGCAAACCCAGCAATGGGTAATATATTTATTTAATTCTTTAAATTTTAAAATTAATTTTTATTGTATTAATAATAAATTGGCTTAAGTTGGATTTATGCAGCTTACATTTTATTTTACTTTTTCTTTTCTTTTTTACTTTTACTTTAAGTTTAGTACTTTATGCAGCTACTTTAAAGCCTTCAGTACACATGCGCAGATGTGATTTTTCTGGCATATCAGTTGTCATAAATGTAAAGAGATAATTATAACCTGTAAAAATGGACACAAATATAATAATTTGTGCATCTGCTATATTACTTGTAGCTTTACCCATTTTCTAATTTTTGAAATCTTACCTACATAAAAACAATAAACACAGCACCACGCTGACGTCTATCACGTGAAGTGGTGCACAGGCGCAGTTGTGAAATTCTTTTACTTTAACGGTCTTAAGTTGAAAGTTGGTCAACTTTAGTTCTTAAAGAAAAATTAAAAGTGTGCACATAAAGTAGTACATTTATTAACACACCTTTAACTTTTGTAAAGTAAAAGAAAAAGAAAAGGTAAAATAAAAAGTAGGCTGCATAAATCCACCTTTAAATAGTTATAGATTTTGACTTTGGTATTGAAATTACGGTTTTTATTTATTTCTTTATTTATTTATATATTTATTTGCTTATATTTATAAACAATCATAACTCGGGTTTATATGGTTTTTTATTTTATATTTTATAAAAGAACCGGATCATTTGACATTAGAACAACATTAATTATGCTAAATCATTTTCCAATCTAGTG
The DNA here is from genome assembly GCA_943142095.1 of Ophonus ardosiacus. NCBI lineage: Eukaryota > Metazoa > Arthropoda > Insecta > Coleoptera > Carabidae > Ophonus > Ophonus ardosiacus. The sequence goes on from OW964824.1 coordinate 56,672,208, forward strand.
ATTTTATTAAAAAAATAAACAACCATTTTTTTTTTGTTTAATTCAACTATCAAATAGCCGATACTCTTTTTGGATATCCTGTACCTACCTTTTGTTATCGTATTTTACGTTTTTTTTTTTTTGTGCAGAATATATTTAATTTAATTAATTATTTCCTTTATTAGAAAGTTATTAATTTAAAGTTGACATTTAAATTAATTTAGTCCAATTAATAAATGAAAATAAATCAATTATTTTATTCACCTATTTACCTACTTAACTGCAATTAAAGTAATTACTGTTATTATTTAAAAAAAAAAAAACATTAATAGCTGATGTTATTTCAATAACAATATATGAAAATCAATATTTCATATGGGGACCCGTGGTCGCGAGCCTGTGTCTGGTCGCGAACCTGGGGGAACCGGGTTCGATCCCGACAGACGCCAAATATTTCCAATTTTAAATGGTACAAAAGTGACCTTTGTGGTGCACTCTCCACACCAGCTATGAGTGCCCGTAAGGTGACGCCTGGTAAGCGCCAAACGGTAAAATATATCGTCATCATTACCGAAGTCTACATGTGTTGTAGATACTGGCACACCCAGAAATGGGTAATATGCCGTGATGATATATATATATATATATATATATATATTTAATATTTCATATTATGTATTTGTACTTCTGATTTAATTTTTGTGATTCATAAATATCTTTTGATAGTTGATTCGTTCTAGTAGGGGTTGAACCCTTGCATTTCTGTCTCCTACGGCACTGGTCGGTCACCGCGTGTTGTATTTCTTGTTTTAAAATATGCCCCATGTTATCTGTCAAGAGCACGCTTAGATTTACTTCTTAACTTTTTCTTGAATACATTAAAATATTAAATATTTCTTTAGCAGATAACATAAATCATTTGTTTGCCGCATCTTGCCCTCTGTAGGCTGCGTTCTGCGTTGTTTGTTTGCCAAACATTCTAAGAATTATTCGAAACAAAAAACTGCAAAAGGAGACATTTTATTATGTTATCTGCCAGGACAAAATGGCGGTATGAGACGGAGACAATGACGGCAAAAAATTGATATAGAGACTCTTTCAAGAATCTTTTCAAGGAAATATCTCTCAGTAGCAATATACAGCCGTATTCATAGAAAAAATAACCCGGACTAAACTGGAATCATCTCGGTACTAACTTCTTTACTTATTCATAGAGAATGTTTAACTTTAGTGTAGAACTAAATCAGAACTAACTTCGGACTATAGTTAGTCCTGCCCATACCTAAGTTTATCGATTTACTAACCTTACTTTTTGTTACAAATGTCATCTGATCTTTGGTTCGGATATTTAAGTCGTGAAGTACGAATATTATTAATCATGCTGTTGACATGCAACATGTTCGAGATGTAGTCGAACGTCGAAGAAGAAAATAAAAAATATATTTAAACAAATTTATTAAATATGTTTTATAATTATTAGATTTACGAAAGATACTTTAATAGCGGTAATAATAAATAAGGGTTAAATTCAGAATAGCGTCCTTATAACAAAAGAATAGTTTATCATGAGCTTAACCCACGAATATATTCTAATAAACATTAAATAATACTTTGTTAACTCAGGGTTAAAAGATATTCGCGGAAGACCCAATCTGGAAATAGGAATATGTTTAATATTACTTCTGTAAAACTATTGAAGAAATTAAACCTAAATAATGGCAACAAAGGTAGACCAGTCTCCCCAGAAATCCAAATACAGAGAATTATTTTAAAATGAAACATTATAGTTCGTCACTTCCATGGTTACTCACTATTGTTAAAAAATGACAGCAATTTAATATTTGTCCATTTGAAAATGCAACATTATAAATAGTATTGTAGCACAGGAGATACCTCCAAAACACATCACAAATGATGTCAATTCTTATTACGACCGACTAGAATATTGCCTCAGAGTGATTGGGAGTATTTTTTAACATTTATTACATGATAGTTATGAATTTTTGTAAGCTAAAGTTTATTAAGATGTAGAACATTCATGTTTTGATTATTTGTTAATCATATGTAGGCTAATTTATTGCAAATTAGTTTTGTGTTGTCAAAACTACAAATTTTGTATGTTGCATTTTAATATGGACAAATATTATAGTCTATTTGAGAATGACTGGCAGTAATAAATCATTCTGTCAAAGACATTCCAGTGGCGCGCCAATAATTGTTTGCACAGGGATAGTCGAAATGACTAAATTCGGTAGAGAACTGTAAATATTGAATGTATGTATGTAAATATTAAATGTATGCAATATAATCCTAGTGTAGTTACAACTGATTTTTCTGGTAGTTTTATTTGCCGCATTGCTGGCAAAAATCCAATACTACTCTTGCAAATAATGATTTATTACTGCCAGTCATTCTCAAATAGACTATACATTGCTGTCATTTTTTGACAATAGTGAGTAACCATGTAAGTGATTCGCCATATGTTGCATGTTAAAATAAATTCCCTGTATGAATTACAATTAGATATTTAGGTACAAATATTTATTTGTTTGCAGCATATTTACAGAACTTTGACAGTTAAAATGTTACTACGCATAGTTAGTAAACAAAATAGACCATGGTCAAGTTGAATCAACCTCTTAACGGCGTATTAGTTAATACCGGAGTAAAGTAGTACGGTATATAAGACTGCTCGAATGATAGTTGACATTAAATAATTTTATTGATGTGGTTTCTTTTCATAATTTTGCCTTATGATTTGAGAATTTTTGTAAATACCCATTTAAATATTGGACTAGGAAATCCCAGAAATACATTTCCGTCTTGCGAAAAACTACGGTACGTGCATAGAAGCAGAATAACAAAACAGGGGTGCATTTAAAATGTTTTATTCAATTTTGACGTTTTAAACTGTCATTATTAACTCCATAGCAACAACTACAAGTAACATCTTATTCACAAGTCAATTAAAAAAATTTAAGTCACTCTCACTAAATTTTAACTCTCTCTGCAACAAAAAATACATTTAAAAATAACATCAAGAACGAAAATAACACTCACCACATTATTTATCAGACAATATCAGCCCTTTTCATTATTTTTCACGGCACAAATGGCAGACAATAAAGCATTTTAAATATATGACTTGACGTCTATCAGCGACGATTGTCATGCTCAGCCTACTAACTGATCAGTTTTTTATTTTATCAAAATTAAATATTATAATGGTTTTTAATATTATTTCGTGAAATTGAATAAAATATTATACAAACCACGTGAGCTAAGAATGTTTATTCACTCGAAGAAATTACCTCTCATGAATAAACATTACCTTAGCTCACTTCGTATGTAAATATCTATTAATCGTTTTTCTTTTATTTTGATTTTAACATAATATTTTGATTTTTAAACTATTTAGTTTGACAATTCTATGAAATAGACTTATTTTTAATTTCATCTAAGAGTAGTTGCGACTCGAAGGTTGCTTGCACCTGAGACGAACGAATCATAATTCGTGGTATTAAAATTTTTAAATACATCTCTGAATTCTGTGGTTAAGATGGTTCCTAGTATTCCACTGTGGTAAGGAATACAATTCTAGTCTTCTCCAACAGAATATATAAAGGCCAGTTTCCTTCCAAATTCAAATCACAAGACAAATTTATGAAAAGAAACCACATGTGTAAAACAATTTAAAAGTCAACTTTCATTCGTTAGTCGTAACATACAAACTTTGACCATGAATATCGAATGTTTAGTCTGTATTAACGTAGGATTACTTAGATTACTTTTAAGCGGCGTTCACAACCAAGTAATTTCAATATCTAATTTCAAATTCTACTTTGCGTCAAAGCTTGGAACATGTATCAGAATGTACTCGTTCACAACATAATAATTTTACTTTCCAATTTCAGCTTTTAATTCGAACCTTGCAAGGTCCAAACTTTCCAATTACAATTTGAGGTAACGTATGCGCACAATGTTGCTAAACGTCGAATGTCAATCTCAGCTGTCATTATTTTGAGGTTATTGTGAAATATTAGAAATTAATCGCAAAGAAGCTCTTCAGCTTCAGTTATCTTTTGTCAAAAGTCTCGATGGAAACAAATGAGTACAGAAATGTGATAAGAAACCTAAAATACGCACGCAGAATTTGATAATTTGCACATGCGTCAAATTGAAATTACATGCTGTTGTGAATGCGACAAATTCAAAGTAAAAATTATAGAGTAGAAATTCAAATTGGAAATTGTAATTATTTGGTTCTGAACGCAGCTTTAATCCAGAACTATCTTGTACAGGGCTGTATCAAAATCTAAACAGTAACATTATTTTTGAATAAATTGCAGTTATCATTACAGTTGAACGGCTGTATTTTCTGTGAGTTTAGTTAGATTCGAATTGAGTTTCTCGGAACCACAATCGATTACCAAACCGCTCGCCTACGCATTCTTCCAAATTTGTAAATTAAAAATGTAAATGCGTTTCCCCAACTTATTTCGTTTTGGTTCTCGTAGCAACATTGTAGCTCTAGCTTGAACAGAAATGAAAAGTAGCCGTGGTGGGATTTGATTTATTGGCATTAATGACACGGTGCGGGAGTGGAATTTGCATTTGCAAACTGAGCCGATAAATCAGGCACGCATTAAGGAGACACCAGACACCGCCGCTGCCACGGGGCTCACTCACTAACCATTTTACACCAAACGTATTATTGTTCTTGTCATAATGAAACGTACTGCAATGAGCATGAGCAATGACCAATGAGCATTGCCAACAACGAGATTGTTTGCGAATGGAATTCTGAGATTCAGGAAGTATTTGTAACTGTAGAAGCAGGCAATTTGAAAAAAATTGGGATACTCAAATATCGAACAATTAAGTAAAAGTTTTTAGAGTAAAGCACAATTTTGTTATGCGAGAATTTATAGAACATTATTCTTAAAATATATACGGACTAATAAAATAAAAAATCTGTTGTGGCCAGCACAAGACCTCTCGCCATTTCCATATTAGGCTATATAAGTAATGTATTGCACTTCGCTTTCGAACCGTCGTTTTATAACAAAAAATTACAGAACTTTACTCAAATATTGTTTTTTATTGTATTTAACATGTCTTCTGCACACATATAATTCTAATTATATCTATTTTTCATTGTTATGAGGAAGTTTCTACATGTCAAAGATTCTTCCAATTCATTAACCAGATTGGCGGTATTTCTGATGAATATATGCATTTTACCACAATTTTACCTATAATTTCAAATATTTAATTAATAAAACAATAAGAAAAGTTAAATATACTTCCCAGAAAAAGCTATCAAAATGTCACTAAAACTGTTGATATTTGACAATGACATGTGTCATGTTATAAACATTAGAATTTGTCAACTGGTTTCCTTAGTGCCTTGGCCTCTGCGATTAGTTTACTCTATAAGTTATAGTGTCTTTATCTCTAAATCTATACAAGATATAATAAAAAATTTAAGTGTATTAGATGGAGAATTTTATGTTCTTCAATATTTAATAAAAAAATCTCCCAAAAAATTATATTTAGAAGAATTTTTTTAAGAAACCACTACTTCCGGTTGTTCAATTGTTACCAAAACCTTTTCAGCTCTTCCCAGGAGTGTCAGATTGAAGAAACTGCAGTTAAATATTTTTTAAGTTTTATTGATTTTGAGGAATCGTCCCTCCAACATCCATACATACACACACACACACACACACACACACACACACACACAGACATCATTTTAAAAATGTCATAATCGGATTCTAGGGACCTTAAATCGTGCTTATTCAATAAAATCTGGGTATGCGAATTTTAGCATGAATCCAATACCTCTCTTAGCGAGAGGTAAAAATCTGATGTGGCCTACAAAAAACCTCCCGCTATTTAATTTTTATTAATTTAAATATAAACCTACGTATTTACTAACGCTGCAAACTGTTCCATTGCAGAAAACTATTGCTTTATTTACTATTTTCTTTTTAAAATTTCACTATTACTAATTTGAAATGATTAGTTTTTTGACAGTGACATTTACTGTCAGTTACATTCATTTGAAATATGATCTGTGTAACAAAGGAATTGTGTTTATCTTAGGCTTCGCGACTAATAAAAAAAAATATTTTTAAATTTATCTGTAAAATATATAGAAAAAGTATTAATGTATTCATGTAGAAAATTCAATAGTCTTTAATTTTCATAAGACATTAAATGCGAAAAAATAACATTTAATGGTATTTTTGAAGAAAAACCATTATGAGCTTCAGGTAAAGTGCCATTTCCGGTTATCCGATTTACACCAAAATCTAAAGGATTCTTTTTATATTAGAATAGGATAGAAATACAAGGTTTCAGAATTTTCTGCATCATAGTATTTGAGTTAGAGCGAAGACACACATACACACATACAGACATCATCGTGAAAATGTTAAAATTAGATTCTAGGAACCTTAAAACGTGGTCATTTACTAAAATCTCGATATGTGATTTATAGCACGATCCCTATATCTCCCTTGCCAAGTGTAGCGGGAGGTAAAAATTAAGTTTAGTTTGCAATAAAAAAATACTTGAAATTGATAACACTGATATAAAAATTTATTTCCTGTTGTTGACAGTGACATTTGACAATTTAAATTTGACTACCAGATGTGGGGTATCAAAATACCGCACCATAACATAAGTTAAGGATTACGGTCTTGTACCGCTGAAATATCAGTGAAAAATTGTCATTAATATTACTGAAATTAATTGTTTTATATTATAATTATCTGATTTTCCGATTGGCTCTGTTTTAGTAATATAATTTTCTTTTCTTTTGCAGGTGAGTGTCCTTCAATTCTCTGCTGTTTCATTGCTTTGGTGAGTTGCCTGCATCCTTTTATGTACTGCATTATAATAACTAGTTCGTATATTACATAGCAATTAAATTCATTGCTTCTTCAGCAGCAATACATCGCGGCCTTAAATAAATTTATTACCCTCACTTGATATCATCATTGATTATTAATAAAGATTTCCAGGCGTAATCCGATTTATATAAGTCGGTTTTTCGCGAATTTCGTTGTTTTGTGTTCATTAGTGAAAATGTGATTTATCGCTTTTGTGTTTGTTCGCGTTAATTTATGAAAAATTCTCTCTCGCCTTGAAATATTAACTGGGAGATTAAATCATGCGGTATGAGTTATGTTTGGATAATTTGTGGAACCGACCATGTAGGAATTCAGTTAGATTGAAATTCGAGAAGCTCAGAAGAGATTCATTGTAGGTACGGGATAGGTATGTTTTTGTAGTTAGATTGAGGTACCTGTATGATGGGAATTTATTACGAACATACCATTATTTATTGCCAAAAATTGGTAGGAAATTTATTAGGTTATAATATCTACATAAAGCAGTAAAAAATTCTTACCAGTATTATGTAGATGTATGAAAAATCTTGTTCCTTAGATAAATTAAACATTGCTTTGTTATTGACTGTTGAAAAACAAAAAAAAAAATAATTAAAATACACTTTCATTAATTGAATATACATTTCTACAGTAAAATTTTTGAAAGAAATCCGATCAAGGCCATCTACGAATTGCATCTATGAATTAAGATTTTATGATGTCAAATTTAGTAGTGTCGTTTACATAGTTTTTATGAGATACACAAGATATTATGTTCCCCCCTAAAAACTAAATAAAAGACACTACTAAATTTGACACCACAAAATCTTAATTCATAGATAGAGTTCGTAGATGGCCTTGATCGGACTTCTTTCAAAAATTTTACTGTACATACGTAATTATATTAATTTTCATATTTTTGTATTAATTAATATAAAACTAATGACAATATATGTACAGTGGCGGACAAAAGTGTGGAAACTTTTTTATTTTCACGATGTAATGTACCAGAGCGAGATAAACATCCCCACACCATTTTTGGGATTTATATTCATACCTCTTACCCACTGGCTCCCGTCGGAATCAAATATTTTGAACTTGCTTTCATCGCTGCAAAAGATAGTATTCCATTATTCACTCGTCTACGATGAGTGTTACTCAGCAAATTCAATTCTGGCCTCCTGTTTTTCCTTGGTCTATATCAAATTGTTCCCGAATTTTTGAGCGAAGTTCATTGATGATAAAGTAGGATCACTTACCGATTGGACGACCGACTTTTATTTTAGTTTTAATACTTCCATATTAAGAAATCTTTTTCAAAATCTTTGATAGGCCACTTTTACTGATTTTTAAAGTTTTTTAAATATTGCACTGTTTCACACCATCTTTATGGAGCTGAAAAACTCAAAACAAATGACAAAATACAACTGGAAGTAAGACAATTAAAATCATATTATTATGTTTCCATACTTTTGTCCACCGAAAAAAAAAGTATATCCTATTTCCCATAAATCGTGCAACCATGTAAGATTTCTTGTGAATTTATTTTTCGATATACTGACTTCAGAAAATAAGATTCAAATTTACGAGACCTATAAACATATTTAAAATAAATGAAATATTTAAAACTTTCCATACTTTTGTCCTCTAATTTAGTTTAATTTTATTTCCAAAATTACAAAATATTATTATTGGTTGTTCTTGCATTATGCCATATACCCGAGTAAATATCATTTATTTTTGTAAATATTGATAATTTTATTTTATTATTTCTACTTCTACTATTATACTCGTAAAATTAGTATAACAACATTAAGTAGGTATTAATACATTAATAATTTTAGGCAATAAATATTGTTTTTTTATATCGTTATTAAATAAATTATTAAATATAGGTTTATGTATATCTTTAACTTAATCTAATGTGGTCTGCGAAAACAATGTGCTTTATTATAGCTAATAAATTACAAGCAAATTTAACAAATTGCAGTTACTCATAAAATAGAAATCTGGTATAAATTACCCTTTCGTGCCTCCCTAATCTTACCCTCCAGATGTTACTTCCCACCCTTCAATATATTCTTCTCTTCCACTTCCAGTCTTTCTTGTATTCCAAGCATTTTCTTTTGTATAATTCGCATTTATTGAATAAAAATGTGCATTGACTTCCTTCTAAATGAAAAAAAAGAACACCGAGCAGTTATCAAATATCTGAACAACTAGTGCTTAACACCAAAGCAAATTCATGAAAACATGGCAAATACTTTATATACAATACATATCTGATTGTCAAGAAAGACCAACAAAAATACATTCCTGCTCTCGCCCTATTCTAGAAATAAAAATGTCTCTTCTAACTTTTCCCGAAATCTTGCTTACAAGTCATAACTGATTTGCTTTTTTGCAGGGCATCTGTTTCTCTCTAAAAATATATAATTTAATTAAAGATTGATAACAAAAGAAATATTTGAAAAAAAAAATACCTTTCGGAGGGCTTTCAATGGAATTAATGGGACCATTCCCGTTCGAAATAGCTCATAACATTCATGGTTAGCTTCTGAGATTGATTTGTTAAAGCTTTAGGCATTATTATGGATGCATTATAGTATATTACTTATTAAAGCAAACAAGTAATATTGTAGCACAAGCCACAAATACGCAGAGAAAACTAACAACCAAGTGACAATAGTGACAGGATCGATATAAAATTTAATATAAACATTGTCATCCTACAATTATTTCAAATAATTTTCTATTCCGTAAAAGGAATAGATTGACTTAGAAATACTTGTACATTTCTTTAATTTATACGTTTCTTAATACTAGTATTTTTACCTCCTGCTTCCCTTGGTATGGCAGGTATAGGGATCGTTCTAAAAATCGCATCTAGAGATTTTAGTGGATAAGCACGTTTTGATGTCCCCAGAATCCAATTTTAACATTTTTTCAATGATGTTTTTAGGTATGTATATGTGTGTCTCTGTATCCGTGTGTCCGTGTGGATCGTGTGGACACAATTATTTAAATAGGTACTATCAATCAGATAATTTTGTATATCCATTCTATACTAATGTGGAAAGAGTTTATTAGTTTTTAGTGTATATAGGATAACCGGAAGTATCACTTATACAAGCTTTTAACAGTTTTTCTTGTAAAAATTCATTGAATAAAATTTTTCAGCAACTTTTACTAATAAAAATTGAATATAATGGTACAATCTTTAATTCTACGATAATTTAGTAAATAACGTTAAATATTAAATTAAAAAATAATTTATTTTTGTACATCATCTTGCCTATGCGTCAAACAAAAACATATTTTAATAACAATTTTGACATATTTAAACAAATGTCACTGTCAGGAAGCAATTACATTAAAATTATTAATGAAACCGTGTTAAGGAGATTGTATTGATTCTATTGAAATTAAGGTTTGTAAAAATAATATATTTTCCATCATACATAAAAATTAGAAGTACAGGATGATATGATTAAAGTTTGTTATGTTTGCAGCACTATGAATTAAGCAGCTGTCAATAAGCAAAGTGTCAAATATTAGTTTACAACTACACATTAACGAATAGATATATGCAAAGAAACTTAATATAGTTGGCAAGATTAGTAAATATATAGGTATGTATTTAAATTAATAAAAATTAAATTATGTTGACCACATCAGATTTTTTTTCTTCCGTATTTAAAAATAAATAATTTCTACAAGTTTCAGATTGATGGCGTAAGATTCTTCCTATTCATTTTCACTATAGCTGATCATGGGTTTAACTGCACATTGTAACCATGGATAAGTATCAGAAATAAATTGGAAAATTAGCCTTGTCAAGGTTGTCAACGTGATTAAAGTTATCGCATTTTTTATGCAACTGGGCCTTGGTGATTGTAAATAAAGTGGGGATGTCAAAAATGCCAATAATATTATTGAGTAATGTACCAATGGGGATTACACCATTTTTTTTTATAATTTCATCTGAAAATATTAGGAAAACTAAGACTATTGTTGAAAATCCAGTGAAAAAATTCCTATTAATAAGCGAGTTATGGTCTCTCGAATTTTGAAAAGATTGACGTGACATCACATTTATGTGTTTTTATATCAAACTGTTTTCATCATGGACCTAAATGTTCTTGAAATATATGCTATTTTAAGTTATATTTACATAAAAATAAATGAATATTATAACCCTGTATAAGTCTACATACTTTATAATTACAGGTGTATTTAAATTATTAAGTTTAATGCAAGAAATTTATGTTAAAATAAAAACTGTTTGAAAACACTGCTGTACGGGAATGTTAGCCCCTCCTTTCGAATTTGAATTTCTTAACTTTCATTGGTAGTAATCCCCACATTCTAACATGCTATTTGTAATGCATGTATAGGTGGTCTCTCGGTCGCCAATCAAAATATTTTCATATTAGTGTCGAAGCGCTATAACAAAAAACCCTTTATTTCCGAAATATCTCAATTATACCATTTCATTTTTTTTTTTATTAATATTCGTTATTCAGCATATACATTCGTATTTTTTTACTATTTTCCTTTAATTCGATTGAGCCGTAATCCCCCATTCATGGAAACATGGCAAATACTTTATATACAATACATATCTGATTGTTAAGAAAGACCAACAAAAATACATGACTGCTCGCGCCCTATTCTAGAAATAAAAATGCCTCTTCTAACTTTTCCCGAAATCTTGCTTACAGGTCATAACTGATTTGCTTCTTTGCAGGGCATCTGTTGCTCTCTAAAAATACATAATTTAATTAAAGATTGATAACAAAAGAAATATTTGAAACAAAATACCTTTCGGATGGCTTTCAACGGAATTAATGGGACAATTCCCGTTCGAAATAGCTCATAACATTCATGGTTAGCTTCTGAGATTGATTTGTTAAAGCTTTAGGCATTATTATGGATGTATTATAGTATGGAGGAGAAAGCTGGTGGAGGCCAAGGCCCGATTTGGGCTGTAGCGCCATAGAAGAAGAAGAAGATTATAGTATATTACTTATTAAAACAAACAAGTAATATTGTAGCAGAAGTCACAAATACGCAGAGAAAACTGACAACCAAGTGACAATAGCGACAGGATCGATATTCGATCGATATAAAATTTAATGTAAACATTGCCATCCCAAGATATGGTACAAAAATCATCTATAATTATTTCAAATAATTTTATATTCCGTAAAAGGAATAGAGATTGACTTATGCCCATTTGCACCAACAAGGCTTAAATTTTAAGTTAGGCTTAAACAAAAAAATGCAAATCGAAATTTTGACAGCAATATATTATAATTCATTTGACATTTCATTTCGATGCAATATTGTCAATTTAAGCCGAGTTTAATATTTAAGTACGTAAGAGAGATAAAAATACTTCAAAAAATCGCATATAGAGATTTTAGTGAATAAGCACGTTTTGATGTCCCCAGAATCCGATTTTAACATTTTTACAATGATGTTTGTAGATATGTATGTGTGTGTTTGTGTGTGTGTGTGTGTGTGTGTGTGTGTGTGTGTGTATGTAAATATCCGTGTGTCCGTGTGGATCGTGAGAACACGATTACTCAAATAGGTGCTATCAATCAGATAATTTGGAAATTTTGTATATCCATTCTATCCTAATGTGGAAAGAGTTCATTAGTTTTTAGTGTATATCGGATAACCGGAACGATCACTTATACAAGCTTTTAACAGTTTTTCTTGTAAAAATTCATTGAATAAAAAGTTTCAGCAACTTTTACTAATAAAAATTGAATATAATGGCACAATCTTTAATTCTACGATAATAGCATATAGAAAATAACTTTAAATATTGAATTATCTTATCATCTTGCCTGTGCGTTAAACAAAAACATAATCTTTTAATAACAATTTTGACATATTTAAACAAATGTCACTGTCAGGAAGCATTTACATTAAAATTATTAATGAAACCGTGTTAAGGAGAATGTATTGATTCTACTGAAATTAAGGTTTGTAAAAATAATATATTTTCCATCATACATAAAAATTAGAAGTACATGATGATACGATTTAAGTTTGTTATGTTTGCAGCACTATGAATTAAGCAGTTGTCAATAAGCAAAGTGTCAAATATTAGTTACAACTACACATTAATGAAATGGATCATGTAAACCAATAGATATATGCAAAGAAACTTAATATAGTTTGCAGGATAAGTAAATATATAGGTATGTATTTAAATTAATAAAAATTAAGTTGTGTTGACCACATCAGATTTTTTTTCTTCCGTATTTAAAAATAAATAATTTCTACAAGTTTCAGATTGATGGTTTAAGATTCTACCTATTCATATTCACTATAGCGGATCATGGGTTTAACTGCATATTGTAACCATGGATAAGTATCAGAAATAAATTGGAAAATTAGCCTTGTCAAGGTTGTCAACGTGATTAAAGTTAACGCATTTTTTATGCAACTGGGCCTTGGTGATTGTAAATAAAGTGGGGATGTCAAAAATGCCAATAATATTATTGAGTGATGTACCAATGGGGATTACACCATTTTTTTTTATAATTTCATCTGAAAATATTAGGAAAACTGAGACTATTGTTGAAAATCCGGTGAAAAAATTCCTATTAATAAGCGAGTTATGGTCTCTCGAATTTTGAAAAGATTGACGTGACATCACATTTATGTGTTTTTATATCAAACTGTTTTCATCATGGACCTAAATGTTCTTGAAATATATGCTATTTTAAGTTATATTTACATAAAAATAAATGAATATTATAACCCTGTATAAGTCTACATACTTTATAATTACAGGTGTATTTAAATTATTAAGTTTAATGCAAGAAATTTATGTTAAAATAAAAACTGTTTGAAAACACTGCTGTACGGGAATGTTAGCCCCTCCTTTCGAATTTGAATTTCTTAACTTTCATTGGTAGTAATCCCCACATTCTAACATGCTATTTGTAATGCATGTATAGGTGGTCTCTCGGTCGCCAATCAAAATATTTTCATATTAGTGTCGAAGCGCTATAACAAAAAACCCTTTATTTTCGACATATCTCAATTATGCCATTTCATTTTTTTATTAATATTCGTTATTCAGCATATACATTCGTATTTTTTTACTATTTTCCTTTAATTCGATTGAGCCGTAATCCCCCATTAAGATAAATTACTAATTATGCTAATGATCACTAATATTTGCTGTCTGTCTTGATTGCATACTCAACGCCCGAATATTTAAAACCAGAATATTCAAAAGCAGAATCGCGCATTGCCCGAAAGCGTATCAGCAGAACCATCGCCAACCAAAGTAAACATAACCTAACGTTTACTCCTCTTGGCCCATAGAGTTATAAAATATATATACACATAGAGGGCGCCTAAACACTCAAAGCTGATGTCATGCGGGGTAAGCTTGTGTTTGTACGGCGGCCATCTTGGGAAGATCAAGTGTATATAAGCGTTCTCTGGTTATTTGATTATTTTACGTTAATAATCGATTTTAATTTGTGTTATTTGAATGTGAAACGTTTGTAATTACATGTCAACGACTTGTGCCTTCGGTTGTAATAACCGAATGTCCGTAAAAACTTTAAAACAAGAAAAAGAAAAGGAAAAAGCGATGACAATTCACAAGTAAGTATTATTTTACTTATACATATTATTAATGTTTAGTTCATATAATTTATTGTATTTTTTTACATATTTCATGTAAAAATATTAACTTATTTTTTGTAATAAATATGTTTGTACTTCGTATTTATTTGTATTGTAAACATCATAAATATATATTTTTATATGAAATTTCTAGCTTCAAATTATTTGCCTATTCGGTACCTAGTTTTTGTAAGTTTCTATCTCAATCATTACAATTGTCATAAAATTCGAACAGTTTAATTTCTATAAAAAATATTTTATTAAAGTTTAATCGCAATACACTTCAAACTTTAGATTTTTACAATTTTTTGGTTCTTTCAAATTTAAATTTAATTAATTTTAATACATTTCTTACTGAATTAAAGCTTGCTAATTACAAATAGCTTCAATTTCTGTTACGTTATTGTATTTTTGTAACAAAACTGAAGAAAGCGCGCTTAAATACATTATAACGTTGATCGTCCCAAGATGGCGGCCACGAGATTCCCCTTCCGTCTCATGGCGACAAAAACTCTGTCCACATCTGTACTTTACGCTCTCTCTAGTCCTATTCTATATACTCTAAGTCTTGGCCCCACACACATACTCGGTTTATGATATGAATCATTCGGTTCTTGAATAGGTATTCGAGATTTGAATATTCGGGTGTTGAAGGCTTTCCCGTTTGTATTGGCTATTAGTGATTGTAAATAAAGTGGGAATGTCAAAAACCCTATTACTATTTTTGAGTGGTGCGCCAATTCTATGAGATGCCGATCCCAATCCCAATACTTTAGTGACACTGCTTTACTCTCATATCTTCTACCATGTCTTATTTCTCTAATTTATCTTTCTCCTTATTCTTGTTGCACGTTGACGTTGGTATATATGATGTACGGGCGTGTTGAGGTAGCCAGCAGCCGCGTCGTAACTCAAGCAAGACGAACGTGCGCTCCATGCCAATATCTTCATACCGCGCCGCTACATCAAACGCAAACCAAACCACTCGATACCGGTATAGAAACACCCTGCTGCGGCAGCAAGGCCTTACGGATCCAACAAATGCGCCAAGGAATGCGTGCGTACATCATAGAAGGATCTGAAACAGAAGAGAAATTGAAATCCCAAATTAAAATTTATGTATGATTATGAGGTCTTTTAGTTTAGCGTTGATAATAGTAAAAGGAGTCTAAGGTTAATTTATAACTAAAATAATAGAATTACCATTTAACCTTCAAATTTCATTTTAATAAAACTATACAGGCTGTTTCAAAGAAAAGCTTAATCAACATAGGTCTGATCTGCAACTGTTTCCGAGATAAATGAAAAATCGAAGAAAAACTGACAATCGGGCTTATTCACGTGTACCTTGTTATGTGATCTATATTGCTACGTAACGACTTATTGCTATTTTAAAGATAATTGTTGCAATTCGTATTCACGTGTCAACAAGCTGTCGTTATTTTAACAATATTTGTTATCAGTCAGGCAAGAGCTCCTGGCCACTTGCCGAGATGTCAACAATTATTGTTAAGCGTAAATTAAAATGGCAAATGCTCATAAATGTGTTGGAAAATTTCATCAAAGGTAAATTTATTATATTTAAACTAAATTCCACACACATATTTATAATTCGTATCATTTTTTTATTTGATATTAGTGTGCAGTCGTGTCTTTAAATGGCAGACTGACATGTCGAATAATTTCTATTTCAAATGAGTGATATACGTCATATATGAATTAGATGGATAATTTTTAGCTAATTTATTGTCTACCCTTTAAGGCATGAATTAAGAATAAATATGCCGCAATTAAGGTATATGGAAGTGATCCGCTTTTTTATCAGAAAAGATTTTGCGGAATATCTCGTATATCATAGAGTACAATTACTGAAGTAACACCATTCCTTAGGATTAGACAACGTACAGATGGTATTCCTTATTAATTGCAGATAATATAAAGTACAAAACGAAGTAATAAATAATAAAAAGTACTTATCATAAAAAAATACTTTTAGTTTTAAGCTGAATTTTTTTTTTTCATATTTCTGGCTGGTATTTGCTGTTCTTTTCGCCATGTTTACTGTGAATTTGAAGGAAATTAGACGTGAATTTTGAAACTACTCTGGTTGTCACACTTGACATTCATAAACATAGTAAACAAATCTTAAAACATTTCTACCACCCTTACAATACCAACGCGAATATTACTAGTTTTTATAAGTAGATATTTATTAGTAAAAAATGTTTTTGTCAGTTTTGAATATTATACTATAATAAACGTATCATTAATAACCTAACTGAATTTAAAAAATCATTATTTTAAATAAGAATTTTTTTAATTTTAATATCCTAATAGTTGTAACACTGCAATTTTAAATAATGACAGTTGTACTGGATACAACTTCTTGCTAAGTAACAATTTCTTGTTTAATAGCAATGTACACGTGAATAAGCCCAAATGATAGTGATCGAACAATATTTTGTCTATGTCAGTAAATAGACTATAAAAAAAAAAAACAATAAAATTTTATATAAAACATTTTTCTCAATAGTTACAAAGTTATATGAAAATGAAATATTGGCCAAGGTCGCCACAACATTTAACTTACTACAATTATTTGATTTTTTTTAATAAAATCACATTTAAAACGGATAAACAAAAAGTCTTATTTAATTAAAGTTGTAACTCTTATAGTTTTCAAGATAGCAGAGATAAACTCCGTAAAAACTCATTTTTCACTGCCTCATATCTCGGAAACTATTGAAGATCGGGCCCATGTTGATTAAGCTTTTTCTAAATCAATTTGGTCACTACTATATGCCCTTAAATTTTTTATACTTTCTTTGAAACACTTCTACACTTTCCAAGTATTCATCATTATGTACAACATGGGAGCAAAGAAAAAACTATATATAAATGAACTAATCTATATTAAAGAAATATATAGATACATAACATTGCTTAAAAATGGACACCCTGAAAAAATACCTGTACAGTAGATTTATAGACATTTTAATTGAAAATATAATTCGTTTGAAATTTTTGTTAATAATATTTAAAATAAAAGGGAACATTCTGATACATCACCCTGTAGAAAGTACTAATAAAGTAAAAAGTAAATTATCAAATTTATTTTATACATTATAAAAAATATTTAAATTCACCGATGTAATGTATTGTTTGCAAATGATCAAATATCGAATTGAGTTCTCGATAAATCATGTTGTTTTTGCCGGTGCGGTTATCTTGTGGAATTAGGCGGGAACTGAGGCGGTAGAAGAGAAGCGGCACCCTATTGAACTCTCAGTTCGCTTACTTTATCAGTTTCCTTCTGCTCGCTGTTCCCTCTCATATCAGAATCAGACCATCTCTTTGCCACGATGTAATTATCAAGAAGAACAGATAGGGAAACTTCCAAGATACAAAAGAAAGCAAGATAATATTTAGGATCATATTTCTGTTTTCTTTTCATGTTGTAGTTCTTTAATTTCTTAAATACAAATATTCTAAAACAACTAAAATTCGAAATAATATTTCTGTAGATAGTTTTTTTTTAATTTCATTGACCTTTATATTTCGAAAATCTCGATAAATCAAAATCTCTATTTTCGAAGAAGTTTTCTATACTATTCAGATTCGACTGAACGTACAAGAATTAGCTATAGTATGTATAAGCGATTTATTCTTATTTTTCTATAATGTTATACATTTTTCTTATGACTGTTTCTAATTTTATTGAACATAATAATTGTTTCTAAACAATTTTCTGTGTGCATACTTATACAGGGTGGGGCAGAATGACCTCCCTGATTTGAAGGGTTAATTGTAAGAAAACGGTTCAAGATACATAAAAAAGGTTTTTATTGCTCAAAAGTACATATAATGCCGTTTTATTTTCACGATGTTTGGAAAATGATATCGTCCAAGTGGCGGCCTTTGCGAGCAACGCACATATTGAGCCTTTCAAAGAAGTTTTCGGCTACTCTTCCCAATATATCTTGCGAAATTCCAGCGATGACGTCCTCAATCGCCTCCTTCAGAGCTTCAAGCTACAGCTTTGACATATACCCACAGAAAATAGTCACGCGGGCTCAAATCGGAGGAGCGAGGGGGCCATGGAACATCATCCCGGTGAGAGATCAGGCGACCGGGAAAGAGCTCTTGCAGAATTTCGCGTGATCGACGGGCAGTTTGGGCTGTGGCTGAAACCAGAAGGCTTCTGTGTCGTAATTCATCGTCATACTCTTCCATTTTGGGTGCAAAAAGTTCTCCATGTCACAATAGCGAGCCGAATTGACGGTAACAGAACAGTTAATCCTTCGGATTCAAAAAATAAGGCCCAATAATGCGTATAGAGGACACAGCGCACCAAACTGGTACTTTGGGGCTGTGAAGAGGTCTTCTCAGATGCCCAGTGACGAAAATTTTGTTTATTTACTGTGCCACAAAGATGAAAATGCGCTTCGTCGAAAGGCTCAATATGTGCATTACTCGCCAAGGCCGCCATTTGTACGATATCATTTTCCAAACACCGTGAAAATATAGCGGCATTATATGTACTTTTGAGCAATAAAAACCTTTGTTATGTATCTTGAAACGTTTTCTTACAATTAACCCTTCAAATCAGGGAGGTCATTCTGCCCCATCCTGTATATCATTGATGGTAATAATTATACTGTTATTGAAGCTTTCTCTGTAACCGTTTTTCATATAGAAGAGTCTATACGATTTCATTTTCAGATTAATTTCAAATTTATGGATTTCCATGATAAACTACAGTGATCAATTATTTCTTAAAATACCGCTAGTAATATTAATCTTATTGAGATCTTTATTACCATGTTCATACGTGTTTAATATGTATGTAAACAGGTGTTTCTCTAAATCAAATCTATTTGATTTTCAGGTTAATTTTACTCGATGTCTCAATATTTATTTATTTACGAGCAGCAATGTATAGCATACCTAGTAATTATCTAGAAATGTAGGTGAGAAAGTACCTACCTAACTAACAAACGTTGTTTCGCGTTGATGTAAACGCATATAGAACTATATGAATACAGAATAGGTTATTTTTCATTGTAATGGCGTAAATAAGAATTTAACTTTTAAATTTAATTGTGGCTAGTAGATAATAGCAAAATGAAATACTTGCGCAAATATGCTACAAAAATGAATATGCAAAGGAAAATTTAATATGCATATTTATTTACGATGGAAAGATAAATTTGAATAGGCACATAAGTACGCAATCCAAAAAAGCGTAACTATGGTTTCATTATATGCCGAAAACTGTAAAATACGTGGACGTATCTTAATCACAGATTCCTGAGTTAAAAATAAGACGATTTAGGTCCGGTTTTTCAATCTCTGGTTAAAATTTTAACTTTTGGTTAAATAAACAATATAGCATCGTTTTGTTCACAGAAATGGTAAATCTGTCACAGTGGCGTAGCGCAAGGTTTTGCCGCCCGGGGCAGATGTTAAATTTGCCCCCCCCCCCCCCCCAACCCTTTTACAAAATTTAAAATTCTTAGAAACACAGAAAGAAAATAAATTATGTAAACGTATTTAGAAAAAAAGGCGCCGCAGGCGAAATTTTTTTTCATTCAAGGTCAAATGGCTTATAATTGAAAATTTTTTCAAGGGATGTAAAGGGGTATGAAAAATATGACTAGAAAAAATCAAATTTTAATATTTTGTAACCATAAGCTTTGTGAATAATTGAAACGTTATTTTTTTCGATTTGTTTATAATTAAAAAGTAAAAGTGTTAGATCTCAGCCTCTATTAGTAACTTACATTTGAAATTTGGTATGTTGACTCAAAATGAAATATTAATATAAAATATTAATATTTTTTTAATTTTATTGATTAGTTTAATTTTAATAATTTTTATTATTAAAGGACAACATGAGTTCATGCGCATAAACATTAAAAAAGAATTAAAATTAAACTAATCATTTTAAATAAAAATTTATGAATATTTTATATAAAAACCGCAAATATAAATGAAAGTGCGTTTCACATTTTTAATTTTTCTTTAAGTTATTGAGTTTCAAACTCAACTGACTATAATTATTTCCCCGATAGTAGTCTTTTTAATATTAAGTCAACGACAGGGAATTTGCCGCCCCTAGCAAAGTGCCGTCCGGGGCGGGTGCCCCCTTTGCCCCCCTACGCTACGCTACTGATCTGTCACTTGGCAGTTTATTTCATTTCAATTTTGTTTATTTAATTCTTGGTTAAAATTTTAACAAGATAGGTATTGAAAAACCAGCCCTTAACTAAACTTACTCAAGTACAGAAGTATTCTATTAGCCAGTGTTCTTCTTTATTGTGAAACATACTTTTTATAAATTTTGGTTGCGCTTCTCGCTAATAATTGAAATTTCATATTTTGATAGTGTGTTGTGAATTTTGTCTGATTTTATTCGTTAATAAATTGTTTGTATCAAATAGTGTGCTTATATAGATCTTTTCAACGACGTGTGAACAGTGCTTTTATATAAAAACACCGAAATAAGTCCATTGTATTTTTTAATAATACAGAGAATTTATTTTAAAATGCAACATTATAGTTCATCCCTTCCATGGTTACTCACTATTGTCAAAAAATGACAGCAATATAATATTTGTCCATTTTAAAATGCAACATTATAAATAGTATTGCAGCACAGGAGATACCTCCAAAACACATCACAAATAGTTTCAATTCTTATTACGACCGACTAGAATATTGCCTCAGAGTGATTGGGGGTATTTTTTAACATTTATTACATGAAAGTTATGAATTTTTGTAAGCTAAAGTTTGTTAAGATGAACATTCATGTTTTGATTATTTGTTAATCGTCTGTAGGCTAATTTATTGGAAATTAGTTTTAATAATACAAAATTACAAATTTTGTATGTTGCATTTTAAAATGGACAAATATTACATTGCTGTCATTTTTTGACAATAGTGAGTAACCATGGAAGTGATTCGTCATATGTTGCATGTTAAAATAAATTCCCTGTATAACATATGATTATTTTTGTCATCGACCTTTAAACTAATGGACCAAGTGTCTCCTATTCTTTTATTGTTAGAATAATGCTCCAACATAAAAGGATAGAAATATATATTCCGTCTTTCAACAGTACGGAAGTTCTCAGTTAAAGTATACTGCGCATACGTTCGTACTCATTGTACATCTTTTTCAGACATATGTAAATTTCTATACATCGCTCTTTATCACTAAATAGTTGTCAAAATCTACATTTGACGTTTCGTGACTGTGTATTATTTACTTTTTTGGAGAACATTTACAATTGTTTCTGTCAATATATACGTAAATATATGTGTTGTGTGGTGTGTGTGCGACAAAATAATGGGGAAACGGTGTATTTTGTGCAGTCAGCAGTACGTACGCGGTTCAGCTGTGTCATTTCATATGTAAGTTCTTATTAATTATTACTTGTCCCCTATAATATACATATGTATATAAAGATTATATTAAAAATATATAATAAAACGAATTATGCTAAAAAAAAGCGATTATGCAATAACAAGTAGGGACAAATAAAAATTTATATTTTGCCGCGTTTTCTTAACTTCCGTACTGTTGAAGGATAGAGATACTGTGTCTGCACCGTTATGGCGGGACAAGTCTTTTGCTCGTACGCTGCGTCTATTAGTTTAAAGGTCGATGATTTTTGTACTATATCGGATAACAATTTTCATATAATTTTCAAATTTGAATAAATATATAGGGTGTTCCATTTGGAAATATAAAGTTACATACCATTGCGATTGCGTAAAAATGGAACATCTATATATTTTCGTTTTTAAACCATTTTTCATTTAAACCCGGTGTTTTCACCTTCGGTTAAGCAGCCTGTTAATTTAATTGTCAGTTAAAAGAAAAACACAGCATCGATATCATAGCCTAAATTGTAAAGATTACACATGTGTTAATTTTTCGTTGCCACATTGTTCTTTATAACCGACAGTTAACCGACAATTTAACCAGAAATGAAAATATCAGGCCTTAGTGTGAAAAATAAATATTTACGTCGTACATGTATGATGTGGAATTTAATTAAATAAATGATGTTAAAAGAAGAAAAACAAATATGTATGAAAGAATTCTTGTTCTCTCACGTAAGAATTTTCATCTCCACACATCTTGCTGGAATCAGACCGGCGCTAGCTTCTCAATATGGCGGACGTAGCATAATTAACGTAACTAATACTGCAGCGAAGAGATTAATATGCAATAATTTACTGCTCGCGTTGCAGTTGGTAACACTGCTCCAAGTTGCATCTCTCTCTTGCTCGCACACTTCTCCATCTGTTCATCTTTCTCCAGCAGCCGTAGCTTTGTCTGCAGCCCGACTTGCGGAGAGATGATTAAGTGACTTCATTTAGAACACAAATTCCACCAAATGCAAATTTAATAAGTGGTTTTTTCTCCCTGGGTGTCTGCGGAGTGTTTTTTTGTGCTCAGGCTTGTACGCAGTATGGAAATCATCCTATTCCAGAGCTTGAGCTTTCGGTTTGGGTATGTAGAAGAGTTTTTTGTTACACGTAATTTTATGCCGCGTTTTAGCTGTTAGCTCGGCAGAGCAGTATTTCCAATAAAAATTTGCCTAACATCCATAAAATTTGTAAAATTGTTACGACCTAATTCACTGAATTTCCATATCGCTTTTCATTTATAATGAACTTCATTTTCGTTCCCAGAAAGACGAATCCGGATCCGGAAGGGAAGGGATGTATGAATGGATTGAATTATTCATCTCTTTAGAAACAGATTTTAGGGAGTACGAATATGGCTATTCTGTATTAAGAATCAGTTTACATTAATGAGCATTATATTCTAAAATAAACTATCATTAGGTGAATATATAGGTAAATATTTTGTTCAGATTATATTAAGCTAGGTTGAGTTATAGTTAAATTAGTTGAGGTTACTTTAAATTAGATTAAGTTAGGTTAGATTGGCTTAGATTAAGTTCAATTACATTATTATTATACGTTTCTGATCATTTAATTCTAATCATTTGCGGTAAATTATCAAAATATGATTAATTTGAAATGATTTTATACATAAATATTATTAAAATACATTTTCATTCATAATTTTAATAAAATTTATTCACTCTATAACGTATGACGGCACAACTACAAAGAGATTATAATGGTTTACATGCAGTTTTGAAAATGGTTTCAATTTATTCTATTTTTACCTTCCGTCACCTTTAGGTTACGAAGGTATTGTCTTTAGTCAAAAAAATCGATGGTTAGTTTTTAATGATTAAGCAAATTTTACGATGATGTCTGTGTGTGTGTGTGTGTGGGTGTGTGTGTGTGCGCGTGTGTGTGTGTGCGTGTGTGTGTTCACATTTCTCTTCTTTACATCCCTATGAAGAGCTGTTGATGTGTGTACGGTTTGATTAAACATTTTCCTTCGTGTTCATTAAATATAGAGTTAAATAATTTTAAAGATATTGATATTCATATATTCTAATTGACAGATGTCAGTGTTAAGTGCTGTTTACATAGTACATGTTCTTGTTATAATTTTATTGAATATATAGAATCTTTTCCAAGGAATTTTCGGTATGGAATTTGTAGAAATCTTTTCCTAGGCACTTTCGGAAAGGGATTTGTACAAAATATATAGAATTGACGGAAGTTATATGCTGGCCACATCAAATTTTTTACTTCGGACCACTACGCAACCTGCTAAAACTACACAATTTTCAGTTAATTTGTAGGTTAGTAACACAGAGCGGTAGTAACGTTAAGCCATGTACGCATGCGCAATTTCCAAACTGTGTATTAAGTGTTTACATGAGTAGTTTTGAAACTAGTTTTCAAGTCAAATTCATGAATTTAAGTTTCAGTTTGAGATAACTCAAAACCGTTTTGACAAAGTATCCATGACGTTTTCAAAACTAGAAACATGTTGAAAACGGTTGCATGTAAACTGTTAAGGCTGGTTTATGTTGTAAACTTATGCATTACCTTAGCATTAGCATTATGACTTTGCATTAAACTTTACATTACGCTGTGCGTTTATGTACTTCTTAGGGCAAACCAATAAGAGCAGGCCGGTAATGTCACTTCTTGTGAAATCGACACGTGTTTTTTTTATCATAAATATATCTACATTGTTCAATTAACTGTATTAGATAGACTTCTTTTTCAACGACACTCATTTTTAGTCAAGACAATGTGACAGAAATATTAAAATATCTGATGTGGACACCACATGACTTCCTTGTACGCCTGTTACACTATACATATTTTGTTAATAATTAAAATATGTATAATAACAGACCCAATCATAAAATTGCACGTATTTGACATTGACATTAAATTCTTTATTTTTTTGTTATTTCTTGTCCTAATTCATAGCAAACTTAATTACAGAAACCAAAAAGTACATAATGTTTAAATTTACATATCTCGCTTATACAAAGAAATATACTTGACGTTTTTGACGCAAAATTCAATTCTCTAAAACTTTTATTTGAAGCACATATTGTTAAATTCAAAATACCACCATTTTTTTCAAGAAAAACTGATAATAGCTTCAAGTAAAGTATCACTTCCGGTTAGACTATTTTAACCAAAGTCTATTATGTTATTTCCATTGATATAAAAGTATTATATACCAAATTTGAAAAGTTTTGGATTATATTTTAATAGTTTTCCAATAAAATCTATTATAGGTTTCAAGTAAAGTACCACTTCCGGGTATACGATTTTAACTAAAATCTATTATGTTACTCCCCTTGATAAAAAAGTATTATATACCAAATTTGAAAAGTTTTGGATTATATTTGAATATAGTTTTTCATTAAAATCTACTATAGGCTTTAAGTAAAGTACCACTTCCGGGTAGACCATTTTTACTAAAATCTATTATGTTATTCCCATTGATATAAAAGTCTTATATACCAAATTTGAAAATTTTGGATTATATTATAATATAGTTTTCCACTAAAATCTATTATGGGCTTCAAGTAAAGTACCACTTCTGAAAGTTATGCAATGACCAAAAAGGGAGGTGCACAACTAGATGTTATAACAGTCCTAAATACAAAATTTTAACTTTCTACGGCTTCCCGTTTTTCAGTTATGCGAGATACGTACGTACGTACAGACGTCACGACGAAATTAGTCAAAATGGATTCAGGGATGGTCAAAATGGATATTTCCGTTGAAATCTGAAAACCGAATTTTTTCGCGATTACAATACTTCCTTTACTTCGTACAAGGAAGTAAAAATAACAAAATGATAACAGATGTCAATTGACTATCGTAATCGTAAATATCTCCAGAATCAAGCTGTCGTCCATGAACATTACTCTTCTGATTGGTTGGCATTAGCATTATGACTTGAAAATTAGAATTTGTCATATTTTAGGGTTACGGCATAATGCTAAGGTTAAGGTTATAGCTACATGTACCGCAGCACGCATTTGTCTGTACTTGAATTATTAATGCAAAGTCATAATGCTAATGCTAAGGTAAATTCTTAAGTTTGCAGCTTACATAAACCAGGCTTTAATGTTGTTAGGCTTGGCTTGGGTTTGGCGAAACAAAAGCTAGGCCTTTTAAAATATCATGTTTGGCTTGATTTTTCAAGATTTTTCAATTCGAGCTAAATTCTTAACCTGTGATTTATAAATATACTATTTTAAAATTCATTCTGTTTTTAATTGACATTACTCTTATAATAAAAATATCGTTCTGTTCCATATTTTTAGATGTTTTGCCAAAGTCCCATTCGCGTAAGTAGAGTATT
The DNA here is from genome assembly GCA_943142095.1 of Ophonus ardosiacus. NCBI lineage: Eukaryota > Metazoa > Arthropoda > Insecta > Coleoptera > Carabidae > Ophonus > Ophonus ardosiacus. Next base: position 56,698,536 of record OW964824.1, read on the forward strand.
CTTTCTTGTTTGACAATTCAGGGAAATATAGTACGGTCATTATCATTGATTTACAAGTTGTTTAAATAGACGAAGAAGTTATAAGACAAACAATAATAAATGTGAAATATGGATGCGTTGTTTTATTGTTGCATCGAATCGAGTCGCTAATTTGGTAAGAACTGCATCCATTGCCAATAGCCACAATGGAAGGCAGGCAATTACCCACAAGTAACCGGCATAAGTTCTCCCTCGTCAAGATATTAAAACGTTGGCACAAGCACACTTTTTTCCACATTAGTAAATAAATGTATCATTGCGATATGCCAAAGCCATTTACATGATTTGTATGCGAAGTTATTCTGCTTCTGAACATACATCTGCTGATTTATACGACTGTAAAATATGCATTATCTAAATTTGTGTTCTATCTCTTTTATTGTACTTTAAGGCCGGTCCACAAATCACTGTTGTGAGGGCGCATTATGGAGCTTCTTTCTGCAGCCGGTGCGACTGTCGCGAGACTGTATCGCTATCGGTTATCGATGGCGCAGACAACAGCTTTATTACTACAAACATGTTTATTCCACAGCAAGAAATTCATAGTAATGTACCACTTAGATGTACATTTCATTGCACGGTGATTTAAACCAGCAAATAGAAAACAAGACGGACAATGCTATACAACATTGTAGATCATACAGCATGAGTATTCTTTACAATTCTAGAATTTCTGAGTTTGAGAATCGAGTGTTTTGACTCCTATATGTATAGACCACATTAGTGAGGTTAAGATTCAAATTAGAATGTATGAAGTTCTTAGGGAAGCGCATTTTCAATTCATATTATTAAAGCTATTCTGTGTTTCTTAAGTATAATTTTAAGTTTCTTAATAACTTTTAACAATACTTTTTGCTTTCTGTACAGTAAAAGTATAAACAAAATAATAAGTTAAGCATAATTTTATTTTAAAGAAAGTAAGATTGCAAATAGTAACATATGACGTAACTTGGTGCAGTCTTTAGATATGACGACAGTAACAGATTATCTAAATTTGTAGGTTAGTTTTCGATTTGACGCTGTTTGTCTTTAAAGTGGTTATAAGTTTTTTCGTTTTTATTGTTTACGATGGCTGAAAGGGTTATTACGTTGTCCGCAATAAATAATTTCTTTGCTGACGATTTAAATGACAGAGAAAAAAATCTGTTGTGGCCAGCACAAAACCTCTCGCCATTTCCCTATTAGGATGTATAAGTATTGTATTACACTTCGCTTTCGAACCGTCGTTTTATAACAAAAAATTACACAACTTTACTCAAATATTGTTTTTTGTTGTATTTAACATGTCTTCTGCATACATATAATTACGGCTCAATCGAATTAAAGGAAAATAGTAAAAAAATAAGAATGTATATGCTGAATAGTGAATATTAATAAAGAAAATTAAATGGTATAATTGAGATATTTCGGAAATAAAGGGTTTTTTGTTATAGCGCTTCGACACTAATATGAAAATATTTTGATTGGCGGCCGAGAGACCACCTATACATGCATTACAAATAGCATGTTAGGAGGTGGGGATTACTACCAATGGAAGTTAAGAAATTCAAATTCGAAAGGAGGGGCTAACATTCCTGTACAGCAGTTTTCAAACAGTTTTTATTTTAACATAAATTTCTTGCATTAAACTTAATAATTTAAATACACCTGTAATTATAAAGTATGTAGACTTATACAGTGTTATAATATTCATTTATTTTTATGTAAATATAACTTAAAATAGCATATATTTGAAGAACATTTAGGTCCATGATGAAAACAGTTTGATATAAAAACACATAAATGTGACGTCACGTCAATCTTTTCAAAATTCGGGAGACCATAACTCGCTTATTAATAGGAATTTTTTCACCGGATTTAAATCAATAGTCTTAGTTTTCCTAATATTTTCAGATGAAATTATAAAAAAAAAATGGCGTAATCCCCCATTATATCTAATTTTCATTGTATGTTTCTAAATGTCAGATATTTTTCCAATTCATTAACCAGACTGGCGGTATTTCTGATGGATATATATGCATTTTACCACAATTTTACCTATAATTTCAAATATTTAATTAATAAAACAATAAGAACATTTAAATTTACTTCACAGAAAAAGCTATCAGAATGTCACTAAAACTGTTGATATTTGACAATGACATGTGTGATGTTATAAACATTGGAATTTGTCAACTGGTTTCCTTAGTGCCTTGGCCTCTGCGATTAGTTTACTCTATAAATTATAGTGTCTTTATCTCTAAATCTATACAAGATATAATAAAAATTTTAAGTGTATTAGATGGAGAATTTTATGTTTTTCAATATTTAATAAAAAAAACTCCCAAAAAATTATATTTAGAAGAATTTTTTCTAACAAACTACTACTTCAGGTTGTTCAATTGTTACCAAAACCTTTTCAGCTCTTCCCAGGAATGTCAGATTGAGGAAACTGCAGTTAAATTTTTTTTAAGTCTTATAGTTTTTGAGGAATCGTGTCTATAACATCCAGACATACACACATACACACATCCACACTCACACACACACACAGACATTTTAAAAATGTTATAATCAGATTCTAGGGACCTTAAATCGTGGTTATCCAATAAAATCTGGATATGCGAAGTTTAGCATGAATCCAATACCTCTCTTAGCGAGAGGTAAAAATTCGTATAGTAGGGATCCTGAAACGTGATTATTCATTAAAAACTCACCACTAATTCTTTTAACCCTCTAAAGGTAACGGAAGGAAAAAATTAAAATTTGATTATAATGAAATTAAACAAAGTACTACTACAGACAGCTGTATTACATCTTGTAATAAATTTCCAACATTTTTTTTTATCTTTCGAAACAGCTGCATTTACAAAAACTCCTACCTCTCTAAAAGTGTGAACCATAATTTCTTCATCATTCCTGTCCATAATGCACCTCCGTCGAGTGAGATAGTGCGATAGCTGCAGATACAAATATCCGTAACAGTTTTCGGTTTAAATCCATCTTCACTCGAGCTCGATGCATCTAACTGTGGTTTTGCTAATCGGCTGCTGCAAGTTTAACAACCGATCTGATCGAAAGTAAATACGAGTATCTCCTTAATCCATTCATATTCTTAACGGTGTGGTTTGTCCGGTAATGGTTTTATATCAATTTCGTTATCTCGACAAGTTAATAGTGAATAGAGACGATAAATCTTGATAGTTGTGTATTTTTGTGGCGGAGAATAAATCGCCTTTATAGAGAATGATTAGTGAGTGTATCTTTGCTGGTTTAGAGGATTTATGAGGACACGTAGGATATACCAATCTTTTTGATCAAGTATGCCTGGCTGAAGTATTTTGAATTATTTCGTTTATTGCGGAATAGGAAGCCGCATGAATAAAATTTTCTACTTTGTTTCAAAATCGCTGCCTTATCAGATTACTATAATTTTAACTTTATAAATCATTCAAGATTATTTTGAATCCTGGAGGTATAACTTTATTTAATTTAATATCTTCCTGTATCATCCAATATTACTGACAGTTGTAAACAAGTGTAATAAGTTCAGATGTTTTTAAGATGAATGACTAAAACTGTGTAAATCAGTTATCAATAGATCCTGGATTGATTTAAGATAACTTATAATGTAAAACCAAAATATATTGTGACATGTTTGGTTTATGTATAATTTAAATATATATATATATATATACTCAAAAACAGTGACCCATATCAAAATGTTACAAAAAATATGTTGTAGCTACCACAAGACCTCTCGCCAATTCCGTATTAGGCTATATAAGTATTGTATTGCACTTCGCTATCGAACCGTCGTTTTATAACAAAAAATTACAGAACTTTACCCAAATATTGTTTTTTTATTGTATTTAACATGTCTTCTGCACACATATAATTCTAATTATATATATTTTTCATTATATGAGGAAGTTCCTAAATGTCAGAGATTCTTCCAATTCATTAACCAGATTGGCGGTATTTCCGATGGATATATGCATTTTACCTATAATTTCAAATATTTAATTAATAAGAAAGAGAAAAAGCTATCAGAATATCACTAAAACTGTTGATTTTTGACACAGACATCTATCATTTACAAACTATGTTATAAACATTTGAATTTGTCAAGTGGTTTCCTTAGTGCCTTAGCCTCTGCGATTAGAATAATTTATATATTATAGTGTCTTTATCTCTAAATTTATAGAAGATATAATAAAAATTTTAAATGTATCAGAATTTTATGTTCTTTAATATTAGTAGTATCAAAAATTTTTAAAAAATAATATCATTGTAAAAATGTTACAAATGTATTCTAGTGACCTTGAAACGTGCTTATTCAATAAAATCTGGATATGTGATTTTTAGCAAGATTCCAATACCTCTCTTAGCGAGAGGTAAAAATACAAAATTAAAGCACGTAGTTTTGTACAAAAAATAGTTCTTACATTTTTTACCTAGAATGAACTCTCAAAGAGTTATGTTAAAAATTTTGTTATGGTCAGCATATAACCTGCCGTCAATTCGATGTATTTTGTACAAATCCCACACCAAAAGTTACTTGAAAAAGATTCTATATATCCTGTAAAATTGTAACACGAACACAGTATTTTTTACAAATTCCACACTGAAAGTAAATAAAATTATAATACGAAAGTACATTATGTAAATTGCACTTGACACTTCCTCCCTCTTCAGCGCATCTTCTTTACACAGTTCTTCGTCTCTCAAATCTTTTACTACGCAGTCCTTCCATCTTCTCTTTGGCCTTCCTCGTAATCCCGGCATTGACAGTTCCAATCTTGAGACGAGGCTGGAACAGCAAGTTACTTGTGAGGGACACTCTATCACTTATACCACTTTCTGATCCTATATTTTCCATCTTTGGGTTTGCACTTGAAGCTGACTGATTTTTGGAACTTAATCTCTTTATATCTATAACTCTATATCTATTGAATATGAAGGAAAATGGTTAATCAAACCATATAGAGAATAAGATATTATTTCATAATGATAATCACAGAAAATAGTTATTTTTTATACAAGACGATAAAATTGTATTTTATCGACGAGCGGAAAGTTTAATTCACGAGCGATTTCGCAAGTGAATTATTTTTCGCGTGTCGATAATTTAATTTTATCGTCGTGTGTAAAATTCTATTTTTTTCTATAACAGATTTTAAAGAGCAAAAATTAGAAAAACCGATTATAAATTAAATTATTTAAGAACAATTTAAAAATCTCAGTAGCGTGGTAGTTATAGAATTTGTTTGAAAACAATTTTATTTTATTCATGTTTATACAATTGAAGGTATATATAATATGAATCGCCAAAATGTATAATGTGTTTTTATTTAAATAAAAATTAAAGTTTTTTTATCTACCCTTGCTGTTAAAGTATTATTTTATCTATCCTTGCGGTTAAAATGTCACTTAGTCAACTATTTCGAGTTGAACAAAGCAAACTTTAAAATTTGTTATAGAAAAAATAATATTTAACTGCGTTTTTTCAAGAAAAACTGTTAAGAATTTCAAATAAGGGAACTTCCAGTTGACCAATTATAACCAAAATCTAATAAGCTCTTCATATGGATGTAAAGAAGTTGAATACGAAAGAATTATAATTTTTGTATTGGAGTTATCGTCGGAGAAAAATATGTCACCTGCAGACAGACACACGGATACACACACACACACACACACACACACACACACACACACACACACACACACACACACAGACACGGACACACACATACATACAGACATCATCGTAAAACTATTAAAATCGTATTCTAGGGATCTAAACTAAACAGATTTGCAAATGTTTAAAATTTTTGAAGAAGACTAAGATAGTAAATAAATCGCGATGATGGAGAATTTCTTACTGAATTCAAATTTTCAAACTGAGATAAATATATAAATAAATAATAAATGGTAAAAATTTCGTATGTCCGGAAACTTTTCCGAGCAATGAATATGGAATTTTTTGTTTGGTGGTAAATAAATTCCCGGAGAAATTCCTATAATTTATCCTTGGTGATATGAAAGAAAAGTAGGCGTGTGTGGTATGAAAGACGATCATATTATGAACAACAAAGCCTTGCTCTCATCCTCATCACGCGATCTCGAGATACAACAAATAACAGAAACTATCCAATATCCCCGGCTGCAAACCGCAAGAATTATAACCCAATTTGGAAGTCTTTGTGTTGTGATGTACACAATATGTCCGGGCACGGGCTGGACGGATGTTCCATTATAAGGGCGATGCGATATATTAAATTAACAAAATGGCGGCGTGGCATGTCGGCGGGTCGTAGGAGGAGGCGGCGGCGGCGGCGGTGGAGGGAGATTGATCAGGGTGTGAACGGCCAGCAGGTTGGGTTAATTGAATTCGAGACAGGGGCAAGGTTCCCAAAATGTTTAAAATGCTAATAAATTCAGAGAAAATTACCCGTACTTGTTTGTCTTTATCTCCCTTGAGAATTGAAGCTCACTCAGTTCCAAACTCTCTTTAAACTCTGTACCCCTTTATAAAATAACAGGTTATGGTAATGAATAGAAAATCATTCATTAATGACCCCTACGGCTCGTATTCTAAACTTCATCCTCGTGTAATATCAAATACTATACTTTATCTACAACTATCAATTTCACAGATTAAAAATACATTATAGATATATTTTGTGTGATTATATTACAGACGTTGACGTCTATCAAATGTCATATGTTAGTGTCACATATTGGCATGAATAACTCATTTCTTTATTTATTAATTAATATTTACTTATAGAAGTTTATTAAAGTATCAATAATATAACACAAAAAGTCGTACTACACAGAAAATTGTCTAATTATATGTAGATATTATTTTATTAGGCAATATGTCTAATAATTTAGTATAATTGGCGAATCTAACTTTAACATTTTAACTAATCCGAAATAGATTATAAATATTTTGTAAAAAATCGTTAATTTCAATATGCAAATGTTTTACTTTAATTACTTATTTTATTTAATTTTACTATATTTTGGCTTCATTATTTTTGTTCTACAATTTCCGGTAATTTATCTAATGAACTAGGTAACTAAATAGAAAATTTAAATATATATTTAGTTAATTTCTTTATTATATTTAGTTCAATACTTACTACGATATAAATGTTGTAATCATTTCATCTAATTTTGTATTTAATTTTACTATAATTTGATATTACAAATTTAGAAAATTTAACTAAATCAACTTAGATATTTTAATAAAACATATTAGTAGGCTGAAAAAATAAGGAATTTATTTAGTTAATTTAACTACATTTTAGATGGTTTTTTACCTTCCGTGACCTTTAGGTAAGGAAGGTATTGTCTTTGGTCAAAAAATTCGGTGGTGAGTTTTTAATGAATAAGCACGTTTCAGGGTCCCTACAATACGAATATACCATTTTTAAAATGATGTCTATATGTGTGTGTGTGTGTGTGTGTGTGTGTGTGTGTGTGTGTGTGTGTGTGTGTGTGTGTGTGTGTGTATATGAGTGTCCGTGTGTGACAAATTTTTCTACGACGATAACTCCAATACTACAATTCTAAAAATTAATTCTTTCGTATTCCTCTTCTGTACAACCATATGAAGAGTTGATTAGATTTTGGTTATAATTGACCCACCGGAAGTACCCTTATTTGAAGTTTTTAACAGTTTTTCTTAACAAAAACGCAGTTAAATATTATTTTTTGACATTTTGTTATTATACATATTAAAGAAAATACTCTTTTCTATACGGTTTGATTATACATTTTCCTTCATATTCAATAGATGTAGATTTAAAGCGTTATAAAGAAATTAATTTTCAAAAATTAATCAGCTTCGCTATTTATCATGGAAACAGCTGAGATATTCAAAAAAATTTAATTGACAGATGTCAGTTGCAAGTGCAAAACCAAATATGGAAAGTATAGGATCTAAAATTGATATGTCATAGTGTTCCTCGCAAGTGACTTGCAGAGAAATGCCAAAGAGAAGATGGAAGGACTGTATCGCATTAGACTTGAGAAAGGGAGGACTGTGTGAAGATGCGTTGGACAGGAATGAGTGGAGGAGAAGAGGAAATGAACTTTTGGTATGGAATTTGTAAAAAATAGTATGTGTTCGTGTTCGATTTTACATATTATATAAAATCTGTTCCAAGGACCTTTTGGTATGGGATTTGTACAAAATACATCGAATTGACGAAAGGTCTCGTGCTGGCCACAACAGATTTTTTTCTGTGCAATGGAATATGTGTATTTCATATACCACTAGAGTAATATGAGTAGCATGTTGTGTTTGAAGTTGGCTACGTAATGTATTTATAATTCAATAGTTTAGTGGGGAACCATATAGATACCACATACTATTGCTGAACAATACAATAACAAATAACGCACAGCAAACTACATGAATTGACATAATATTTGAAATGAGTTTTTGTAAATTACAGAGCATCTATCTGTCAAAATTATTTCGTTTTTTCAAACAGAGTATAACCTAAAATTTTTTGTCAAGGAATAATATTAGATTTTCTAATTCAGTATTACGGTATTATACGGTCAACGGAAAATTAAAAATAAAATATTCTTTTAAATTTCTCAGAATATTTTTTTTCCCAACAAAATTAACGTTTAATTTATTTACTTTTTTAAGAGGCCAATTTTTTTGACCTAGTTATTTTTTAATGTAGTCCTGTAGCACATTTTGCGTGTCACTGAAGAGTCCTTCCATCTGCGTAGTGACGTATGGGGTGCGTAAAAAATCCCAAACTATAAATTATGAACGCGGTTAATTAAATGTTGGGCAGCTTTTGTTGTAGTGCAATGGCGTGATTTACAGGCCCTGGATGGTTTCTAGTTTATCAAAATATTATTTACACTGGCTCACGCGTGCATGAAAACACCAGCACAACACAACATCGGCGATTTATATTTCAACGCCAAATCTATTATTGCCGAATGAAATTATGATTGTGTAGAACAATGCGGCACACCACACTTATTATAATAAATGTGTCTTTGTCTGACGGAACGGCCGATGGGACGTGAAATTTGCAAATGACTGCGGTGACCACTACCGACGATACGTTATCGACTTAGCGCAAATACATTGTTGCTGCTAACGTGCATTCTGTGGAAGTTATGGACGCTACTTCAAGAAAAATCGGAAGATATAATTACCCATTATGTATTCAAACAACTTGCAGATTCATTGAAAAATATTAATGTATAATATATTCAGTGCGAATATGGTGCCGTCAAAGAAAAGAAAAATGTACAACGTACGTAGTTTACTAACTAATAATAAAAGGATATTACTCATCAAATTTTTAAATTCTTCAGCATTATTTATTTAAACTCGGGATAAAATGATTAAACTCTTCTGGAACTACAAAATTTTATAAGTACACTAGCGTAGGGTCATTGAAAATGCAACACCAAAAACTATTATGCCCGATTTCACCATTGGCGAATAAATTGCGTTATACATTCTATTTTTACCACTACACAATATATTTATAATTATTAAACATTTGTTAATAACATTAAACAATAATTTTGCTGTACGACTATAGTGAAGCAACATTGTTGTTATCAACGTTTTGCTTGTTATTAATTCTTCTGATTCTTGTAATCAAAATAAATTATTATAAAATGAAAATAATTTTTATTGTATTATGTATTATAATTTAATGAAATTTATACATTTTTATATAAGCCGTGAAAAGTACTCTGCCACAGTCATTGGTATACAAGGCATTTTTAGAACAAATGTTTATACCATTGGAAATATCAGTATTCTCTGAATACTTAGCTGTATTTTTTGCTAAATTTGATTTTTTTTTAAATATTTATCGCCACTAGAAGCCAACGAAATCTGGTCGACTTCTTTCATTATGTGGTCTTCGATTCACTACCATTATATTAACAAACGAAATCTTTTTCCTTGTCCTTGTCTTTATTATCGAAAAACACATTTGCATAAGTCTATTATATACGTATTTCTTCAATTTTCTACTGATATTAATTAACTGTCAATGTCAATATGTCAGAACAGCTGAATTTATCCTACTGGTAAAATTTTATCGGTAGGTCAAAGTGTCTGGTTACGTTATCCTCTTGTTTACCTAGGACTTATCCTGTTGGTAACGCTAACATAACATTAAGGGCCGGTTTTTCAATCGCTTGTTAAAGTGTTTGTTAACTACCTAGCAGATTAAATTTATCCATCACATAAACTCCATGGTAATGAAAATGCGTTTTTCAATACGAATTTATCTGTCCGGTAAGTAACAGACACTTTTGGTTGTCAACTGTAAGGTTGGCAATAATTATAAGCTGATATTTGCTGTGTTCGTAACGATTCATGTGTCATTTTGAACATAATTTCCACACATTTTGTTTCGAATATGATTGACAGTTATAGTTGTTGACAGAACTGAATCAGTGACTTTCAAGCAAATTTAAAGTTTGTTTTAGTTTGTAGCAATATGTGGTAAGAATACATGAACTGAATATTGGAAAAAACTATTTTTCTACTGACTGTCATATAATTATGGATTTTATTTTATTACATGTATGCATCTTTCGAGCTTCAAGCATCAAGCAGTTGTAAATTTGTACACATACTCGTATGTTCTGTTTCTTAAAAAATATACTGTCTCATTGGTCATTAATTAGAAAAGGTAGCGAATTTCAGTATTTTACAAGAGCAGGTTTGGTTCATTATTAGGATTAAACAATAACTTTGTTGTATATTGACGCAACATTGTTGTGATCAACGTTTTGCTTGTTATTAATTCTTCTCATTCTTGTAATCAAAATAAATTATTATAAAGTGGATTATGCATTATAATTTAATGAAATGTATACATTTTTTAATAAACCGTGAAAAGTACTCTACCACATTCATTGGTATACAAGACATTTTTAGAACAAATGTTTATACCATTGGAAATATCAGTATTCTCTGAATACATAGCAATATTTTTCTGCTAAATTTCAACCTTTCAAAATATTTATCGTCACTAGAAGTCAACGAGATCTGGTCGACGTCTTTCAATATGTGGTTTTCGATTCAGTACCATTATAATAACAAACGAAATCTTCCAATTTTTCCTTGTCCTTGTCTTTATTATCGAAAAACACATTTACATAAGTCTATTGTATACATATTTCTATAATTTTTTACGAATATTATTTAACTGTCAATGTCAATATGTCAAAACAGCTGAATTTATCCTACTGGTACAATTTTATCGGTAGGTCAAAGTGTCTGTTACGTTATCCTCTTGTTTAGATAAGACTTATCCTGTTGGCAACGCTAACATGACATTGAAAAACTGAAATAGGTGTTTACCATGAGGATAAATTTTACAGAGACTTAACAGACACTTGCCAGGACATTGAAAAACCGGCCCTAAAAAACTGAAATAGGTGTTTACCATGAGGATAAATTTTACAAAGACTTAACAGACACTTGCCAGTACATTGAAACACCGGCCATAAATAGTCAAAGTATTGTGTTACCAACTAAATTTGTTGTATAGATAGTTATTCGTAGAATATTATTTTTCTCTACATTATTTTACTTTAAATATACAGCTAACAAGTTCATACTTTTGACAAAACTGTCAGATTCGCTGTTAACGAAAGTAATTTTTTGATTCGTGTCATTAAAATCAATCGAAAATGACTGAAAATATAAATAAGAAGAGGAAACGAAGTAAAAATTATCTGAAGGAAGAAAAAAAGTTTAATAATTGTAGTTTTGTAGTGGAAGAATATTTACATATGGAAAATAACAAAACTGACGATATGTTGTAGCACAAAAAAATGAAAGAATGGAATACTTTGCACAAAAATTTGATCTGTGAATATGATATTCACAAAAAAAAAACTGGTATATTTTTGCATTTTGGCTCTAAATGTTGCCGAATCATATTTAGAATTTCATGAACGTATTGTTTTAATAATCGGAATCGCATTCGAAAATATGCTTCGTCAAATTAGATTATATGAATCATTTCTTTTTTGACTGTGTATCAATTTATTCGTTAGAACAATGCTGAGAATGACATTCTGATATTGAAAGAAATATTAATAATAAATAAAGATAACCTTATATTTCATTTTCTACATTTATCTATTTTTAATTTTAGATTAGTACCTATTGTAATTATTCCTTTGATTATCTCACTGAAGAATTATAAAATTAAATTATTAAAATATCATTCAGAACTCATATTAATAATTGGAATAATACTACTTTTTTAGTTTATGTTCTGTCCCGTGGCCGCGTGCCTGAGTGTTTGGTCGCGAACCTGGGGGAATTGGGTTTGATCCCGACAGACGCCAAATATTTCCAATTTTAAATGGCACAAAAGTGACCCCTGTGGTGCACTCTCCACACCAGCTATGAGTGACGCCTGGTAAGCGCCCACACGGTAAAATATATCGTCATCATTACCGATGTCTACATGTGTTGTAGATAATGGCACACCCAGAAATGGGAAATATGCAGTGATGATATATTTATTTATTTATTTTATCTTTATTAAATACCAACGTTTCGGCACCATAAACTGGTGCCTTCTTCAGGGAATTTTTTTTTTTTTCGAGTGATTGTTCACATGGTTTGGGATCTTGACGGGCAGTCGTTAACTAGGTATACTACAAGAAGGTTTTGATAACCTTTCAAGCACGGGGGAGAAGAAAAAGGTCTGAAATATGAAAAAACGCGTCTGAACACAACGCCCTGTCTATCAAGGCATTTTTGACGAAACACATTGTATTGGTACATTTGTTTTGTGTAATTTTATAAATTGTCAATGTTCTAAGATCGATCTCGTTATTTTATAAGCACACCTCGTATTTTCTGGATACAACACCTTCCTACTATTTTTTGATGTTCCATTTTCAACGAACGCCAATGTACTTTGAACTTACATTGTAAGGCTTGTTTAGTGTCACAATCATATCATTTTTCCATAAATCATAATTAATTATCTTTTTAAAGCAGTCCTCTTGAATCTGCTACATTTATAATCACCCATTACTAACAAGCCTCTACCACTTGAGAAATCCCACGTTTTTCGTATCTCCCGCCATATTTCCATGGCTAACTAGAAACTGCCAACAGTTCATAAACATGGCATCGGGGTGGGAAGATCGATTAGGTTTTGTCATTGTTGGAGCGGGGTTGTGAAGGGTACGAAAAGAAGACCAGAGTGGGGAATTTTAAGTGGATTATGTTGGGTTGAATGAAGAAAAAACACTTTCCTCAAGTGTGCTGTATACAGCACGAGATGATAACCAAAGAAGCTGCGGTGGAGAGGAACTACCCCGCAACGAACAGGGGAGGACTGGAAATTTTATTTGTTGCGGTTTTTTTTTTGTACACAAAATTTTTACAGCTATTGATGAACATACGTCAATTTTTTCTTCTCAATGTAAATACCTACATCATTTATTGTTGCTTCATTAACTTTTTACGTCTTGCTAAGAGAGGTATTGGAATCATGCTAAAAATCACATATGGATATGTGATTTTTAGCATTTTAGTGGATAAGCACGTCCATAGAATCCGGTTCTAATATTTTAGGATGATGTCCGTGTGTATGTCTGTGGATGTTAGAACCACGGTTTCCCATATACTATAAGACTTAAGACATGCTTAACTGCGGTTTCGTCAATCTGATATTACTGAGCTGATTTTGGTAAAAATTGAACAACCGGAAGTACAGGGTGGGGCAGAAAAACCTTTCCGATTTCAAATCCCTTTTTCTCAAAAGAGGGAGCAGGTAGAGTAGTGGGGTAAAAACCGTTAGAAAGCCGGTTTTATGCCATTTGTCAGTAGTCAACATGCCTTGGTCTGGTGAAAATCGTGCTTTTGTTATTGAGCGGTTTATCGAATGCGGCGGTTCGATAATTGCTACACAACGTGCTTTTCGAATTCATTTCGGACTCGGGCGTCATGATCCTGTTCCACATCACGCTACGATTAAAGTGTGGGTGTCAAATTTTAGACAGACGAGTTCAGCATTGAAAAAGAAGTCGCCTGGACGTCCCAGGACAGCAACAGGACTTACTTTTTTGAAGAAAATGGGCAAACCGTAACGGTCAACAGCGAGCGCTATTGTTTCATGCTGGAAAATTTTCTTAGACCCAAAATGGAAGAAAATGGCGTGGAAAATGTGTGGTTTCAACAGGATGGGGCAACCGCCCACACATCGCGACGATCAATGGACATTCTCAGGGAACTGTTTCCCGGTCGCCTCATTTCCCTGAGAGGTGATCTTGGCTGGCCGCCGCGCTCACCGGATCTCACTCCATGTGACTTCTTCCTTTGGGGTTACCTCAAATCGAAGGTTTACCAGCATCGACCAAGGACCCTTCTTGCTTTACGAAGGGAAATTGCTCGGGCAATTGAAGAAATTCCTGTGGAAATGACGGTGAAAGTCATGGAAAGCTACCGCGAGCGCCTAAATCAGTGTATCCGCTCCCAAGGACGACATTTGAGTGATGTGCTTTTCAAAACTTAAATTTAAAAATGGCATAAAATTTGCGATATGTTAATAAAAAATTTTTTTGACAAGTTGAGTGGTTTTAATTTTATAACGTTTTGAAATCGGATAGGTTTTTCTGCCCCACCCTGTACTAGATTCTTAAAAAAAAATTCTAAATATTATTTTGTTATTATAAATATTAAAGAATATAAAAATCTCTTTCCGATACATTTAAAATATTTATTATATCTTCTATAGACTTAGAGACAGAGAAATATAAATAATATAAAATAATATGATGTAATGGATCTCATAGCCCATGGAAACCAGTTGAAAAATTAAAATGTTTGTAAATGACAGATAAATGTCAGTGTCAAAAATCCAGATATATAGGTATTACTGAAGGCTTTTTATGGGAAGTATATTTAATATTACTTATTTTATTATTATTGATAATAATTATTGTGATCATACCTGAAGTTTATAAACACAGAAATGGCCTTAACGATTAAGAAGAATTTTTAAATATGCGAAGAAAGAAATGAAAAATTCAATTACACCGCAGGGACTCGAACTCCGGACCTATAAATCCACTAAAGCCATTTCTATGTTTATATTTTATTATTAATTAAATATTTAAAATTATAGATAGATACATACATATATTACATGCCCAGTACTCGTCAATGAATTTGAAGAATCTCGAACATTTAGAAGAGTAGGAGGAAACTTATGTATAGAACGAATTTAAAAAAAATTAAATTATATTAATAATAAGGCATTTACGAAAATTCTACCCGTAAACTGTTACCGGTATATGTCGGTAAACAGCTGTTCATCAGGTTACAGCTACCGGGATAGATATTTTAATGACGCAAGTAATAAACAAGGTAAATTTATACCCTATGAAAAGCAGTTGAAAGATGAAACAGATTTGAAATTTGACGTAGTTAAACATTATCTCGTCTCGTCTTCTGTATTAACATAATTAACTTCTGAAATCTACTTCTGATTTCAACTTCACTTGGCACCTCTACCTTTTTTTGAGGTTAGATTCTTCATTTACCGCATTTACCGACTGAATTACTCGATCCACAAGTCATAGATCCGGTAGATGGATCTGGTAGATATAGTACAATTTTCAAACACCACTTGTGTTTTCGAACGCAGTCGGTAGGTGCGGTATCTTCTTCCGGTAGAATTTTCGTAAATGCCTATTGATGTATGTAGAATTCTTATGAATGTACCAGGGGTGTTAAATCAATAATCAAATGTAAAAATGCAAATATCTCTAAAACGAAGCATTTATAAGATTTTGCTTACATGAACTTGTCCACTAATTTTTAAATACTTTAGTTTAATTTAAAATTTTGTTTTTTAACTTTCTTTATAATAATTTCTATGTGGCCCCTTTTTAAATTACCTTATTCCCGTCCTGTAACCGTGTACCATCTTCTGTCGTTCCGCCCCTTCGCTTGAGGTGTAATCGTCTGTAATTGAAATTTATGATTGCACTACCTGCTCGCGTTTTAAACTCACACTCGGCTCTACAACGTGCGCCACTGGTGTACCCTGCTAGCACGCCACTGCACGCAACTCTGACTTTTATTATCACATCAACCCACCCGCAGCATACGTACGTGTATGTAACGTAAGGGTAGCACTGCATTAACAGGTAATTAAAATTTGTGGCAAAAGTTACCAACACCCAAATTTGATTTTTAAGTGGATGAATGTCTGGTCAATTTAGACAAAAGAAAGAATAAGAAGACTTCATAATTTTTTGTTTTAATTCTTCTTATTGTATTGTAGCTGTATGCTATTCTTACAGTAATATTTTTAATTTTCTTTTCATTGGAATATTTATCACCTTCGAATTTAGTCATAAATTATGCATTACATCTAGTCTCATTAAAAATGTAATAGATAAAAAACTAGCTTAACATCCGTCCTACTTGTACTAGCATCATAGATCATAGATAATTAACTTGCTTGTCACACTTTATTCCTTGCAGCTACATTCCTAGATCATTGTTACGATCTAAGAAAATATTTATGTAGATTAACTTTTTATCTGATAAAAATTCACAAAGACAAGAAAATTATTATAAATATGCATATACGAATGAGTCAGAAGATATGTGTCAATCTTCTGAATAGTAAACTACACATGAATGTATGACTAAAAATCTGTTGTGGCCAGCAAAAGACCTCTCGCCATTTCCATATTAGGCTATATAAGTATTGTATTGCACTTCGCTTTCGAACCGTCGTTTTATAACGAAAAATTACAGAACTTTACCCAAATATTATTTTATTGTATTTAACATGTCTTCTGCATACATGCGATTCTAATTATATCTATTTTTCATTGTATGAGGAAGTTTCTATATGTCAAAGATTCTTCCAATTCATTAACAAGATTGGCGGTATTTCTAATGGACATATACACCTATAATTTTAAATATAAATAAAACCATAAGAAATATTAAATGTACTTCCCAGAAAAAGCTTTCAGAATGTAACTAAAACTTTTGATTTTGACAATGATATTTGTCATTACAAATTATGTTATAAACATTTGAATTTGTCAACTGGTTTCCTTAGTGTACTACTCGACTTATATCCCGATATTCTATATATTATAGCGTCTGTATCTATAAATTTATAGAAGATATAATAAAAAATTTAAATGTATCAGATATAGAATTTTCAAAAAATAATATTTAGAAGAATTTTTTTTTAAACTACTACTTCCGGGTGTTTAATTGTTACCAAAACCTTTTCAGCTCTTCCCAGGAATGTCAGATTGAGGAATTCATAGTTAAACAGGTCTTATGTCTTATACACACACATACACACACACACACATCATCGTAAAAATGTTAAAATCGGTTTATATGGACCTTAAATCGTGCTCATTTACTTAAATCTAAAGATGTGATTTTTAGCATGAATCCAATACCTCTCTTAGCGAGAGGTAAAAATCTCTTGTGGCCAGCACAAAACCTTCCGTCAATTTGATGTATTTTGTACAAATCCCATAACAAAAGTTCCTTGAAAGAGATTCTATATATCCTGTAAAATTGTAACACAAACACATTAAAAAACTGTATAAAAATTATCTAATGCCCATTTGCACCAACAAGGCTTAAATTTTAAGCTAGGCTTAAACAAAAAAATGCAAATCGAAATTTTGACAGCAATATATTATAATTCATTTGACATTTCATTTCGATGCAATATTGTCAATTTAAGCCGAGTTTAATATTTAAGTTACGTTGGTGCAAACGGCCATAAACATTTTTTCTTTATCTTTTATAAAAAGCGAGATATGAGGAATTTTCAAAATAAGTGAAAATCAAATATTTGCCTGTAGCTCAAAAACAAAAGACGATCGAAAATTCATGTGATTAAAGTTATCTCAACAATTTTCTGTCGCGTGCATAATAAAAAAGTTTGTCATATAAGGAACTCGAATTTGTTCCATGTACATTATTTCGTGGCCGTGTGCCTCAATATATAGTTACGAATCTGTGGATCCAGGTGCGAATCCCGCAATAAGTGCCCGTGTGGCCATATGTGGTAAACAACCGCACGGTATGAACATGTTTTCATCATTGCCGATATCTGCATAAAAAGCGGAAGAATACAGTCTTGAAATTTGGTAAATAAACGAAAATATTAAAGTAAATAAATAGTGTGATAACTATAACTTTTCGCAAAAATTGTCTTTACGGTGTGTAAACCTCCAATTCGTTATGAAATTTAAACGACCTCCCTTGTATCTGCATCAAGTTCACCCCATCAATTCCAAAATAAAAAGAAACAGAAAAGGGTTCAGCGCAAAATGATCTACACCACCTTGTCGTTCAAACTAAGACATACTATCCTCATTCTATCTCTTTTTCTCTTACTATTCGCTGTATAGTGAGTTGGTCGTAGCACGTCCATCGGCGAACGGAAGGCTTTACTTTTCTACGCTACATTTTTATATAAAAATGTGTCTCTGGCTTTTTATTGGATTACGAGAGTTCGATGCGGCGAAACGGCCACATTGTCTCTGTGTATACGTTATGGATTATGGATAATGGCGGGAAAAATTGAACCATTACGTGGCGATATATCAGCCGGGATCGTTTCCTGGCTTCACCCAAGGACCGACGCTTAACTCATACACGAAATACTACCGCGCGGCTTTACTATTTTATTGTTTTTTATTACCGAACTATGGAGGTAAACCACAATAAAACTAAAACTTTAGATTGAGCACCTATATCTAGAATATATCACTATAGATGGAGAATAAACACTAAAATTTTTCTCGTACCAAAAAACTTTTTGCTGTGCAAAATTTTCTTTTAAAAAATATGATCTCCCGCAAGTTCCATGTTTAAAATAGCAATGAGCTTTAACCTTTAACCGACTGAGTGGGGTAACTTAGTGACCCCAGGTATACATTTTACTTAATATTTCTTTGAATTTTTTTTTCTTATGTTGAAGTTTCATGTAATCATCTCTTCTGTCACCTACTTTCTGGTAACTTACCCACGAACTGTTAAAAAAATGGTACAAATTAAAATATAATTAAATAGAGCAATTCGACCATTCGACAGCTTTGTTTAAGGCACGAGCCCTTAAGGCAAGTGCCTTATTAGCTGGAGCGCTGTAAAATACTTCACGCACGAGAATTGTATCAAATTTTTTGGCCGACGATAATGAAAATCACTTTTTTTCAATGAGATAGGTTGTACTTCTGAAAAGGGTTAGTTTAAAATACTGGGGTTGTCAATTTCCAAATTTGATTTTACTTACCTTCATTAGAGTACTTCTTCTAGCAAAAATTTATCTGTAATAATAGACGTTGTTTATGACTGATAATATATTTATTTGCTCATGTTTTCTTTGTTATAAATAATAGGTAGGTGTCGATATTTGACATTTCAGCAATGCTTGTGTATTTGACAGGTATATCGATCGGTGACTATGTCGGTAACGACGGATTTTTACAATGACAGATGTCGCTACCGTGAGTTTGGTTTATATAAATTAATTTTAAATTAAGAAATGTTAAAGTAAAAAAATAACTTAAGTAGGTAGTACTTTTTTACATGAACTTTATTATAGTAAAGATAATTTATTTTCTAAATGCCCATAAATGTCCAGTGTATTTTGATTATTTTACCGCATAGTTAGACAAGTTACAACACAGTAAGCGTAAAATGTAGGTTACACTTGCTGTGTATACAATTGTAAAGTTCCCATTACACTTCAGGACGGCAAAAAAAATAAATACTTTTTCTGAAAGCTGCGCCAATGCAAATTAATGTTTGCAGAGTTTTACTTTTCCTTTTCGAGTTGTTATTTTTGCATACTACACAATAAATATGTTTTATTTTATGAATGAAGCTTTAATAAACCTATTAATCATATATTTTAGGTTCATACATGTATTAAGTAATTATTTGCTAATCCATTTCGTAAATGTGTAATTGTAAATTGTAAACTAATATTTGACACTTTGAAAATACACTGCTAAACCTTTGAACTGGTACACTTACAAGAACATATATAAATAACAATTTACTACTTTTTAGCAACGCCTTCTTGCTTAATTGATAGTATATGGTTCTGGAAACACTTTTAGGGCGAAGAATTAAAAGAATAAAACTAATAATCGAATTTCAAAGGTATTAATAGAAAAATAACAAAATCTTCAATTTAGTATTACAGAAACCTAACACTTACAGCCCGATTCACAAAAAAGTGTAAGGTAATTCTCATTTTTGGATTAGTGAATTCTATTCTATTCCGGTATTTAAAATTTAATTTTCATGATATTATCAATAAAGGTAGATACTAGGAATAGATTAGACTGTATTTTAAGTTATAAACTGTCAAAATTAGAGTAGAATTCGCTAATCCAAAAATGAATATTAACTTAAACCTTTTTGTGAATCGGGCTGTTCAAGATTAATAATGCGTCAATCACTCTGAAGTAAAACTTACTCGAAAAATTCGCAAAAATTCTCTTAAAACTTGATAAAGTATAAGCGTCCGCGAGCTCATTAACTGCACTTATGACAAATAAACAACAATTGAATCGCAAATGTTATTCGATAGGCATTTGTTTGCATTCCGTAACACAGCCCTGATCATGTAGGAAGTCATGCCAAACGCCTAATAAGGGTTGTTCACTTTTACTGCATGTTATATAACCAGTTCAAATGTTGAGCAGTGTATTTGCGTATTAACAGTTGTTTGATCTCTAGTGCTGCAAACATAGCAAATTTCAATCGAATCTTTCGGTACATCTAATATTTATGTATGATAAAAAACATATTATTTTTACGAACCTTAATTTCATTAGAATCAAATATGTTTCTACCACATTCTCCTTAAGACGGTTTAATTATTAATTTAAATGTGACAGTGACATTTGTTTAAATATATCAAAATTGTTATTAAATTATTATGTTTTTGTTTGACGCATAGGCAAGATGACGTATAAAAATAAATTATTTTAAAAATTTATATTTAAAGTTATTTGAAGTTTATTTTGTAGATAAAGGTATTGCTGGATGTTCAAAAATTTCTTAGGAAGTTTATTTTTTATTTGACTAACTTATCGAAGTTTTTATTTAGCTTATTGCCTCTTCGATTTCCCTTCCACCATATCAAAATTAAATTCCTCCTTAATGTTGGTTTTTGCGAATATCTCCTAACTGGTTGTAAGATACGAGAGCACAGCACTTCGACGTCTCGCGTCCCGATGTGAGTTATCGGCGTCGCATATTGTGCTTGGGTGCGTGTGCGTCTTCCCATTGCGATTTCGAATGTGCTGAGAGAGCGATCTGAATCTGCCATCTGCCTATCGTTGAGATTGCCAGCGTGGCAGCGGCACACGCGATTTTTTTGCTTATCTGCTTCGCTGATTTATGAAATGCGTAACTCAAATATCTGAATACGGGGATTACAAGCTGGTTTTTTATGTACCTGCATGTAAGGAGAATATTATGTCTATATTGCCAAAACATTATTTATACATCCTTATTCCCTACCTTTGTATTTGTATTTATAATTATTATTATTATTATTATTATTATTATTATTATTATTACCTCTCGCTAAGAGAGGTATTGGATTCATGTTAAATGTCGCATAATCTATATTTTAGTGAATAAGCACGTTTTAAGACCCCTACAATTCGATTTTAACATTTTTACGATTATGTCTGGGTGTGTGTGGATGCGTATGTGTGTGTGTGTGTTTGTGGTTATGTGTGCGTGTGTGTTTTGTGTGTGTGTGTGTATGTTGGAAAGACGATTCCTCAATTTTTTTTTATTTTAATAGTATAAAATCCAATAATTTCCGAATCAAAAAGCCAATATAGAATTCTAAAGTGCGTGCTACCATGATTCGTAAAAGTAAAATCGCATTCGCCTGCTTTCTATGATAGAATTCTAAACTACAGTTGAGAAATTCAAATGTTTGTAACATAGTGTGCAAATGACAGATAAATGTTAATCAAAAATCAACAGTTTTAGTAACATTCTCAAAGTTTTTTCTGGAAAGTACATTTATTCTATCTTAATTTTTTAATAATTAAATATTTAAAATTATAGGTAAAATGTATATATCCATAAAAAATATCGCCAGTCATGTTAATGAATTGGAAGAATCTCTGACTTTCAGGAATTTTTTCATACAATGGAAATATAGATTTAATTAGAATTTTACCTTACATAAGACATATTAAATACAATAAAAACAAAACAATATTTGGTTAAAGTTCTGCAATATCTTTTTACCTCTCGCTAAGAGATTGGATTGGATTCATGCTAAAATTCGCATATCCAGATTTTATTGAATAAGCACGATTTAAGGTCCCTAGAATCCGATTATAACATTTTTAAAATGATGTCTGTCTGTGTGTGTGTGTGTGTGTGTGTGCGTGTGTGTATGTATGGATGTTGGAGGGACGATTCCTCAAAAACTATAAGACTTAAAAAATATTTAACTGCAGTTTCTTCAATCTGACTTTCCTGGGAAAAGCTGAAAAGGTTTTGGTAACAATTGAACAACCGGAAGTAGTAGTTTCTTAAAAAAATTCTTCTTCATATAATTTTTTGGGAGTTTTTTTTACTAAATATTGAAGAACATAAAATTCTCCATCTAATACACTTATATCTTGTATAGATTTAGAGATAAAGACACTATAATTTATAGAGTAAACTAATCGCAGAGGCTAAGGCACTAAGGAAACCAGTTGACAAATTCCAATGTTTATAACATGACACATGTCATTGTCAAATATCAACAGTTTTAGTGACATTCTGATAGCTTTTTCTGGGAAGTATATTTAACTTTTCTTTTTGTTTTATTAATTAAATATTTGAAATTATAAGTAAAATTATGGTAAAATGCATATATCCATCAGAAATACCGCCAATCTGGTTAATGAATTGGAAGAATTTCTGACATGAAAAATAGATATAATTAGAATTATATGTGTGCAGAAGACAATATAAACAATATTTGAGTAAAGTTCTGTAATTTTTTGTTATAAAACGACGGTTCGAAAGCGAAGTGCAATACAATAATTAGTATATAGCCTAATATGGAAATGGCGAGAGGTCTTGTGCTGGCCACAACAGATTTTTTATTATGAAACGACGTTTACTTATACATATATAACATAAACTGGAAATGGCGAGAGGTATTGTGCTGGCCACAACAGATTTTTATTATTTCGTGTTAGTAATATCATGAATTAATGATTGAAATTTGTAAAATTGAGTGATCCATTTATTTCAAAGCAATTTCTCGGAATTGGCCATAAACGAAATACGTGTTTTCTCTTGAAATTGAATTTAGGTGTTGGTGAATATATAAGGAGCAAGTGATGTAGTTTAAAAGAAATAAATACTTTCAATAAAGCGCTGGAGAAAGCCACAAAGTGCAGTGAACAATTCACTGCAGGATTTGTGCATAGACATATAGTCTATCCAACTGCAAAACGAGTTCTGTACTGCAATAACACTCCGTACATTTTTTATTGTCCCCATAAGAGATTGCATCTCGCGAACTACTTTACCAGAAAAGGTATTCATAATTTACAGAAGGAATAAAATAAATTCTGCCCCAATAAAAAACTGCCTAGAATATATAAATCCTGTTTGTCAACCGGTAAAAAATTTTCATGTGGAGGCAGGTTTCGGACATTAGAATCTGCTTAGCGGAAGCGGATTTCGGGCGGTGACGTCACAGTCTAAGCTGAGCGTTAGAGCGCGACCGGCTCTTCCCTACATTATGCCATCTTCTTTTCTTTATTTCATTCTCCATTTATCCCTCTTTTCTTTTCAAAAAGCTATTTGTTACGCCAGCGCGATATCATTTCTCGTATATTTCCCGCCGTTTGTCGCAATCAACATCCGGTTTTCCAGTCTGCCAAGCCAGACAAGAGAAATAGAAATTCGCGATCTATAGATCCTACGGCGCGACAACCCTTCTCTATATTCTAGATAAATAACCAGAAGAAACCACTCACTCCAACGCTAGAAAAATTACGATTTTATAAAATATTAAATTTCATCTCGACGAGATTTATAGGAAGAATTCTACTTTTTTCGTTTTCCAACAATTTTAATTATATTAATAGTTATTTTTTATACAAGACGATAATTGTATTTTGTATCAACAAGCCGAAAGTTTAAATCACGAGCGATTTCGCGAGTGAATTATTTTTGCGATTTTATCGTCGTGTGTAAAATTCAATGGGGTATTCCACCATAACAACAAAATTAAGAAAATTTCAATTTAACATAAAGTATGGCTCAATAAATAATAGTTAAAACAATGAAAACATTTTTTAAATAATTACTTTACGAGATATTTCACATTTGCTGAAAGGGAAAATTGACGTCATACAATTGTTATCTCTCTCTCGCAGCTTACTCAGAGCAGTGTGTGTGAGAAAGACAAGTATAGAGGAAATGTGACGTTACACTGATTTCTCGAAAATAAAATACTCTGAAACTAGGAACAATTAAGATTTTTTAATACTATGAATTGCTTCAAAACTGAATGAAGTTTTATTTAAAATAATAAAAAAATTTGAGTGGATTACCCCATTTTTTCTATAACAGATTTTAAAAAGCAAAAATTAGAAAAACCGATTATAAATTAAATTCTCAGTAGCGTGGTAGTTAGAATTTGTTTGAAAACAATTTCATTTTATTCATGTTTATACAAATGAAGTTATATATAATATGAATCGCCAAAATGTATAATGTGTTTTTATTAAAATAAAAAAGTTCTTTATCTACCCTTGCTTTTAAGTATTATTTTATCTATCCTTGCGGTTAAAATGTCACTTAGTCAACTATTTCGAGTTGAACAAAGCACACTTTAAATTTTTGTATATCGTGTTGATTTACGTGATAATGATAAAAAATTATATCTCTAAAATAATAGTCATGTCTGCATGTGCGTTTCTTGAAAAAATAATTTCCTAGTTTTTGTCGGACTCATAATCGACAATGAGGTCATGCAAAAAAAATAATTGCACCTTTTTTCTGTTTAAATCGAAAAAGGATAGTCTAATTCATCGATCAGTATGATTAAATTATTTTTTATTTATATTTTTTGTTGTATAAAATCGTTTTAAAGTATATTTTTAAAAAGTTGCAAAACCCAGCCATGTTTTGTCGTCACAACGTTCCGAATCAAGTTCAGACTCATTTCAAACAGACATTTTATATGGACACATAATTTCTAAAAGAAAAATATATATAAACTATAAATTGAGGATTACATATCTGAATATGTTATAATATATTAATATAATATCGTACTATTTATTTTTATAAATATAATTTTCATTTGGCGTGAACTTATCTATGTTACATCAGATGTTTCTTTCACTTTTGATTCTTTGAATTAGACGGTAGAAGGTTATAAACGCATGTGAGACATTGAATATATTGCAGAATATTATTTTATACTTTATTTTGGCACGAAACAACGTTCCATCGACATATTTACTTTCATATTAAATTTTAGGTTATCTTTAAATGTCACTTTGACGTTTAAGACAGGGTGAAAATCAAAATGGTCGTGTCTCTCACTTTGTGACGTAATTGGACAAGGGACGAAGCGGGGGTCTAGTAGCCTCATTTTAAAGAATGTCATTTTCAATTACAATTTTTTCATGATTAAAGATCGATTTGAGGAAAAATAAAAAATACGGGTCTATTATTTTTCACTACTCTATCGATTAAAGTTATAAAAAAAGTCTTGCATGATCTCATTCGTATAAAAATCTTGAAATAGATTATCTTCCATCAAACCACTTGATGGTCCTAGACTTTTTAAAATGTTAGGCTTGGCTTGGCATAAGAATTCAAGTTTTTTAAACCCGTGAATCTCTAATTTAGAATGTAGATGAAAAATAAAAAGAAAGAAATATAATAAGTAATGGTTAAATATCTTATTGAAAGTGTGCGATAGACGAATGATGGGTACAAGTTTAATACGGGAGGAAATATGCCCGAGGCAATCCTTCAAACCGAAGAAATCCTCGTTAATATTCAGCGCCTGCGATCCATATTCAAATTAGCAATTCGTTTTGCCGTAAATTAGCTGAGTACGGAGGCAAGCAGTGTAAGCTCGAGTGATAACTTACCGCTGAGATACATCCGTACGTGAGGTGGGGGCGTTTCATCAAATAGCAATGAGAGGGGGGGAGTACCAGTACAGTATCCTATCCTCTTCGTCCTCCTCCGAGCCGAGAGGAGAGCTACTGCTACTCCCGTATAAATTGGAGGGATTGTTCTTGGATTACCGCTCAGAGTAATGCCTTGTCAGCCAGCATTTGCAACCCGATATATTTAGCGGGAGATTCCGCAAGCTCGTGCGCCCGCCATATTTAATTCTGGATTTATTCCCACGCTATATATCCGCTAAGATTTGACGTATTATTATGCCCCTGTATGAGTATAACTCTAAACCCAACACAACCCGTAAGCAAAGCAGCCACTTCACACACAGATTTACACAAACGGAAGATAAATTCATATCTAAATAAAACCTAACACTCCAACAAATGAAATAATTCCGCTAAATATATTACAGTTGCTAACTCTGTTTTACAACTCATACGTTAAATGGCATACATTTCTCATATTTGAAAAGCACAAAATATCCAAATTATGTATGAGGGTCATACTAAAAATATTGCTCGGCGATTTCTTATTTATCTGTCGTTTGAAATTAATTTGCGAAAGTTAAATACTTTTCGTAATTTTCCGTTTAAAAATCACGTGGCGCCCTTTATAATTTTTATAACCATACCTGTGGTTAAAAGCCCGGCCGACTCCACTGTACAAAAGCTAGCAGCCGCACACCAAACCAGATAAAGAGCGTTATGTAACTATCATATCATATTCGCGTTGAACGTTTATGTAACACACCAACAATAACCAAGAAGCTGCAAACCATGGAAAAACTAATGTATGCAATATACTTTAGAATTACAGTATATTGGTAATAGGTAAATGCAATGAGCCGGTTTCATATTTTCTAAAAAGTATTTTAAATGAAAGTTTATACAATATTTATCACAGGAATAACGAAAATAATAATTTATTATTATTTTCGTAAATAAATAAAAAGTTTAGTGCCAGAAATAGTCATAAAAACAACCCCCCACTCCTATGACATCCCAGTACATATCTACAACACGTCATTCGTAGCCAATACCAAAACAGTTAACGTTATTTATATAAATAAAAGTAGGCGATAGTTTGTCACATGTTAAGCTGTATGTACTTTGACGTCACATTCTGTTTCAGATCACATAACTTTTTCAAAATATTACACAAATTTCAATATTTAATTGTAAATTATGTAATGGATTTCGTGATATTTTCAAATTTGAGGCTTTTTAAAGAACAATGGGTGAGATTCAGTGGGTTGTATTAGCGTGTTTTAAGCTAAAACAGTCCTTTGTCAAAAATATTTTGGCAACTTTGTAATACCTGTCAGAAAAAAGTGAGAGACCAAAGGATCAAATAAAGAAAAAAACATTATTAACAGAAGTAAGAAAAAAGGACAAATGTCAAAACTGATCAAAACGGGGGTTGAGATATTTTAAAATTCATTAATATTCAGGTATGAAATATTTGACACATAAAATTTGACATATTTCTAACCTAATTTTGCAATAATGAGTTTCCTTTTACACCTTTCATTTACAATAATACTTCTTCATTTGACTAAAGGATATCTGTATTACTTTTCCATGTGGTAAAATTTCTAAATCACAATTGAATCTCATTGATACATGTGGAAAATATTACAATGTTGCCACATACTTAATACAAGATTTAATACAGACCTTAATACAACCCACTGAATTCCACCCAATATCTTTTAAAATTTAGTACTTAAAAGTCATATAAAAATTCTTGCAGCAGCTGTATTTAATTTAATAGACGAGAGACAGTTACAACAAAATAAAAACTGAAAGATTTTTGCCGGGAGTGCTCAAGAGAGATCCAGAGGCAGGAATCATGATACGAGTAATACGTCTTCCCAAATGGCAACTTCATTTATTTTTTAGTGGAAAAAATATAAAGGAAAAATATAGAACACCCGCTATACTCACCTGATTTGGCGATGTGTGATTTTTTTCTTGATAAATTAAATCATGAGACTAATATGTAGAAATAATTGCATAACAAGATTTATAATTCGAAGTCGAATGATTTCAGGTCTTATTGTTCCATATATTACATATTTATTTCAAAATTGTACCAAATGTAATTTGAGAGTTTCGGGCAATAATTAGCCCATCTTCAGGTGAAGCTCTCACCTGTCGCCATGGTGATAGCTTCATCAGTTTTCTTTTCATCGTTCTTATTATGATTACCGATAAATCCTGGAGTTGATTTACTCAAATAACCTGTAAAAATGTATTGAAAATTGGATTTCACAAAAGGAAAACTAATTTATACCATTTGCTGAAAATGGGCTAATTATTGCCCGAAACGTTCAAATAACATTTTGTACAATTTTGAAATAAATCTATGGAACAATAAGACCTGAAATCATTCAACTTCGAATCCCATGAAGGTTCCCAAAGGACATTCCAATTAAGATTTATAATTCATATAGTAATAGACAGCTGAAACATAAATAATTAAAGAAATAAAACCATTTTGCTTTTGGTCTGCTGAAATCAATACAATGCACCTGTTATATTTAATATAAAATTAATTTTCTCTATTTGCTTCTTTTTACCTTTACAACAAAAGGAATATCCCTACTTCCTCCTCATTCATTAGTACGAACTCTTCTACAAAACAAAGTATCTGCCTCTCTGTATGTCAGGGCATGCGGGTTGGAGAATGAAGAGGTCTCTATCAAGCTGGAGAGCTGAGGATCGTCATTTACATGTATCTCTAACGAGGCACTCATTACATGATTGCATTAGCATTGATATCGATCGGAACTTGTATCGCGTCACGCGGTTCTCCGGTCTCCCACTCACAAATCCACCCGCCAGAAGGTAAAACCCACGTGGATGCAATTCTCGTTAGCTAAGAAGTACCTACCAACCTGCAAGAAGTTGCCACTGCAGTTACGGGAGGATGAAGAAAAATAATACGAGATTCTCAAGATAAAAATTTCTACAAATATTCATGTATCCATCATATCTTCACCCCAGATAAGAATAATAAGATGTGATGATAATATTTATTTTTTCTTGAAGTGTATATGTTACTCTCCATACCCGAACTTGGGGCATTGTCCAAGAAATTTGCTCTCAACTTGTTCTGAAATCCTGAAAATTTCCGAACCCGAAAAACAGCCACAAACTTACAGAGCCCGATATTTATTTATATATTTTTTAAACAAACCATAACAACCTACTCGTTATTATTATTATTAATTATAGTGTAGTTCAATTCTGATTGAGTAATATTCGTTGAATTGGTAAAATTCGGATTTGAGAATTTGCAAATTTTATCGTTTAATATTTATTAGCCTTTTGGCCTGTTTTACAAACGACAGATAAATTTACTTCCAAAGTAAATAAAATTTATTCCTTCAAATGACAGTCGAACTTTTGACAGTAATGTTATAAATGCTATAAAATGTTAAAAATTGATTCTAATTTGTTAATTAAAGTAAATAGAAGTAAATGTATTCTACCATTTATAAAACCAGGTGTTTGAATCCTTGCAACAGACATTTGTTGACAGTTGAGTAATATTTAGAAAATTACTTTCAATATTTTTAATTTATTTCGGGATCCTTTTTGTCTAGAGAATTGCGAAGCATCATTTGTCAAAATAAGAAAAACTCCTCCAGTATAATGATCACATTTTCTTCTATACCTTTCTAACTTCAATTTCTGAAAACGTAACTTCCATTTTAGAAAAGGTTAATTTTATTTCAGAAAAGTAAATTCAATATCAAACTAAATTTCAGAAAAAGTAACTTTAATTTAATAAAAAAAAAGTAGTATCAAAATATCATTTTACCTTTTCGGAAAATGAATTTACTTTTTCTGGAATTGGAATTGAAAAAATATGGAGGCAAAATGGCGTAATTCTCTTTCAATTGGGTAGCAAAGAAATGGACTTTTATTCTGGCTGTTACGAAATGTATTTTATTCAATTTTGATGTTATGAACTGTTATTATTAATTAAATTTTAAAAAAATTGTATCACTCTCACAGAATTTTAACTCATTCTGCAACAAATAATCTATTTAAAATATCATCAGATACGAGATTAACACTTTCAATACAGTCGTTAGCAGATCAGCCATTTTCATTATTTCTCACGTCGCAAATGTTAGCAAATAAAGCTTGTTTATAATTTATAAATAGACAACTTGACGTCTATCAACGACGATTATCATGCACTATACTCGCCGTGCCCTGCGGTGGTGTCTCTTCTTCTATACATTTAGCATGACCAATGGAATTGGCAAGAGTTTAGAAATCTCTAGTCCATATTAATTTGACGTCAAGTATAATTAATTAGTTTTTATTTTTGTAAAAATTAAATATTATAATGGTTTTTATTATTATTTCGTCAAAATTGAATAAACTATTACATAAATTACGTGAGCTGAGATCTGAGATAATGTTTATTCATTTAAAGAATTTAACATTCTTTTTGTGAGTAAATATTATCTTAACTCAGTTGATGTTTGCATATTTGTAATGGATAAGTTTGTGATTGATTTTAAATCACATAAGCATCGTATAATAAAAATAGTGATCCCGACAGACGCCAAATATTTCCAGTTTTAAATGGCACAAAAGTGACCCCTGTGGTTCACTCTCCACACGGTAAAATATATCGTCATCGTTACCGATGTCTACATGTGTTGTAGATACTGGCACACCCAGAAATGGGTAATATGCCGTGATGATATATTTCATATGTATAAATCTGATACAATGTTGATATATTAAATCAATCCAAGTCTTTCGTATTCTAACGGTTAGATTCTTTTTTGAAACCTAGACAGGTCGCAAAGGATAGTTTTCTTTTTTGTAGTGGGATAGGTAGATAAATAAATGAATAATTAGAAGATAACGAAGTGTTATCTGAGGAGTAAATAAAGAAGTATTTAAGGGTGAATTAAAAACTTTTTAGGCGAGTCACGCGCTCTCATCGCATCTAGGGGTAAAATACGTGAAATTGTTTTAACAGACGCGCAAATAAAGTTAAAGTAAACAAAATTTACAGCAGTGCATAAAGTAGCCGTCGTCGTATCGCTCCGATCACGTAGCGAATTAAATCCCGGCGTCGTGATACAGTGGCGTGCAGTGGGGCAACGCGGGGGCAGAGGGGCACCAAGACGTAGGTAAACACATCACGGCCTTATCTTAATTTGTTGAGATAGTATGTTGGACATTAATTACTTTTAAGAGGATGTAGCAATGCAGCGATGTTAAAAAGTTGTGTGACGTCACCGGCCACCGGCTAAATGGCCGCGCGGTAGCCGTTATCGCGCGGGTGATCACAGGCGACGCTGATCACTATTAAGACGTTGGCATGGGCACGACGCCTCGGCTAAGGTGCGTGGACCTGGCGAGTTAATTATCAAGGTGCATGGTGGCACGACGAAGCCACTGCATCATACACTACGCTCATTATCGATACGGTTATACTTTTCACAAATTATTTTTAATTGGACCGAAATGAACAACTTTCCCAGGAAGAAGTTATACAGTCATTTTAATGGTGACACTGAAATCAAACAGGCAGCTTCATAAAGCTTATTAATCATTAATTCCATTTTTAAAATTAAAAGTGACAAAAATGTTTCAAGGACTAATTTAATAATTCCAAGCAATTATTTAAAATTATACTGGCTTCATGGAGATGTATAAACTACGAAATCATCGATAATTCACTTAATTTAAATTTACCTTACTTTTACCACGTGCTTCTGTTTGGAAATATTACTGCCCCGCCTTTTGTCATCACTTTCATTCAAATTTTAAACCCGCGTCATCATATCTTTAACAAGATCAGAGTGGTGGATGAAAAACTAAAAAATTGCAGGAAAACGTTAACAATTTTTATAAAACAGTTATCGATAACTTACTTCTTTCGATGCCACGTCGAATGTAAACTGTTGTAAATAGTGAAACCTATTAGACTAAGTATCAAGTACGTAATATTGTTTGTTTTTTTGAATAATTTAAATATTTTCATAATTGTTTTAAGCAAATGGCCATAAACCTGAATATGCCGCCATTTGTCCAAATTGGCAGGAGGTTCCCATGCTCCGATTTCGGGAAAATATTGATATATTATTCAGCGCACTTTTCTAGGACTGGATTCCGTTAAAAAGCTTTTGTTGTAATTACTTTAAGGTAAAATCATAAATTTGCTGGACTATAAAAAATCTTTAGAATGAAAAAAAAACTATAAACAATAATTAATATTTATATATATTAGTTAAATAATAATAATTAATGATTGTCAAAAAGTAATTTGTAAAAAAACGTAAAAAAATTATTATAAAATATGATTTTCAAAAAATTTGCTCTGTTTGAAGCACTGTAGCTCGCTACCTATTAATTATAGAAAAAAATATTTTAGATAAAAGTTATAGAGAATTTTATAGTCAACAAATTAGATAATAACTATTTTTGCCTAATGCAAATCAGTGAAGAGATATTTAGAAAAAACCGCTTTTTTGCGCCTTTTTTCTCAAGTTGGCGGTGCTTCCCGAAGGCCCCCGAGGGGGAAAACTTGCATTTTTTGTTGAGACCTCTAAATATATAACATATCCAAAAATCAAAAATACCCGACCTTTTGCAGGGTAAATCTACCTAATGACTGGACTATACATCGCAGAGGCTAAAATACACTAAGGAAACCAGTTGACAAATTCAAATGTTTATAATATGGTAATGTTTATAACCTAGTTTGTAATTGACAGATGTCAGTGTCAAAAATCAACAGTTTTAGTGACATTCTGAATGCTTTTCTGGAAAGTACATTTAATCTTTCTTATTGTTTTATTAATTAAATATTTAAAATTATAGGTAAAATTCATATATTCATAAGAAATACCGCCAATCTTTTTAATGAATTGGAAAAATCTCTGACATTTAGGAACTTCCTCGTACAATGAAAAATAGATATAATTAAAATTGTATATGTGCAGAAGACATGTTAAATACAATAAAAAACAATATTTGGGTAAAGTTCTGTAATTTTATTTTTATAAAACAACGGTTCGATAGCGAAGTACAATACAATACTTATATAACATAAAATGGAAATGGCGAGAGGTAGTGTGCTGGCCACAACAGATTTTTAAAGAAGTAAACATATTATGATTTTTATTTAGTTCCTCTATTTTATCACACCTGATATCCGTATTGAAATACCTACACACCTAAGTTCTTGTCAATAACTCATTTAACGCCTATAAGATTTTATGATTATATCACTTTTTTATTATACAGGGTGTTAAAAAGGGGTAACTTAATCAACATTGGTCTGATCTTCAACTATTTCCAAGAAAAGGGTCATTTTGTATCATGCCCTCAAAAAAATACCCTTTTTTACACCTGTATAAAAAGATTGAATATTTTTAATATTTAAAATATGGGGGAGGGGGGGGGGGGGGTATTTGGTATAGGTTTTTACAGAGTCGCTACGAATACATAGTATTCGCTGACGATTATCCATCCAGTTATTAGCCAAGCTCATCGTTACTTGACTTTGCAGATGCTATTCGAGTCAACGTATTTTTGGTTTTAAGGCCATTGGCTCTTGCACTAATAATTACGGTTTTTAACATTTGAAATACTCAAGGCCTTGCGAAATATTTTCTTTTGAAAAACATAAAACGCGTATTGTACACATTTTACCTGCTATCTTTACTATAATATTCCAGTCTACCACAAATTTGCCGTTACATATCCAAATATAGAAATATGAGTTTCTTTATCTATAAACCGTTGACCTTGTCTTCCTTGTCCTGTTGCAGGAAATGTCACAAGTGGTGTCATAAATTTCAAAAATCGCATTGTTAGAGAAACAACGGTACTTTTTTACAAAGCCAATTTTCCTATCTTGCACTACCTTGAAACTACGAAATCTTTTTAGTTAGGTCGATGACATTGACAAAACTGCAAGATGCCGTTAAGTGTGAGAGAACTATTCCTAGTTAATTTATTGACGTGAAGAAAAGATTTATGAATGTGCTTTAATTGGTTGTTGAAATAGTTTAAATTAAAAATGTTGTTGGTAATTTTAGCTATTAGTAGGAGGTAGAAGCTACTTACTTTACGCTGATTAATTTCATATTAAAAAAATCTGATGTGGCCAACACAAAACCTCCCACTATTTAATTTTTAATTTAAATATATACCTACAGATTTACTAACGCTACAAACTGTTCCATTGCATAAAACTATTGCTTTATTTACAATTTTTTCTTTTAAATGTCGCTATTATTAATTTGAAGTGATTAGTTTTTTGACAGTGACATTTACTGTCAGTTACATTCATTTGAAATATGAACTGCGTAACAAAGGAATTGTGTTTTTCTTAGGCTTCGGGACTTGTAAAAAAAAATTATTTTTAAATTTATCTGTAAAATATATAGAAAAAGCATTAATGTATTCCTGTAGAAAATTCAATAATCTTTAATTTTCATAACGACAAAATGCGAAAAAATGGCATTTAATGGTATTTTTTGAAGAAAACCATTATGAGCTTCAGGTAAAGTGCCATTTCCGGTTATCCGATTTACACCAAAATCTAATGGCTTCTTTTCATATTAGAATAGGGTATAAATACAAGGTTTCAGAATTTTCTGAATGATAGTATTTGAGTTAGAGTGAAGACAAATTCCCTACACATACACACACACACACATACATACATGCACACATACATACACACATACATACACACACACATACACACATACAGACATCATCGTGAAAATGTTAAAATTGGATTCTAGGGACCTTAAAACGTGGTCATTTACTAAAATCTCGATATGTGATTTTTAACACGATCCCTATACCTCCCTTACCAAGGGTAGCGGGAGGTAAAAATCTGTTGTGGCCAGCACAATACCTCTCGCCATTTCCATTTAACGTGAAACATTGGGTTTGTATATCCATGGTTACGATTTGATATTTGATTGACAGCAATGTATTTGCCCGTTCCATTTAAAATAAAACATAGGGAACGAATCTGACAGAAGTATTATATTTAAACATTATAAGAAATTTAGCGGAGTCAGAAAACCACTTGAGAGCACTAAACATATTTCGGGCACAAGGTGCACACAGTATTTTTTCTGCATCTAAATTTAATTGTATAATTATTTAAACAAAATTAACCTCTAATGACATCTTGTCAATATGATAACCTTTGAATTTTCCTATAAGTTATGATTTGACATTTGATTGACAGCAATGTATTTGTCTGTCTCATTTAAAATGATACATGGGGAATGAATTTGACAGAATTATTATATTTAAATTGTAAGAAATTTAGCCGAGTCCGAAAACCACTCGGGCACAAGGTGCACACTATTTATATTTTTTCTACAACTAATTTTAATTTAGAATGCAGGTATAATTATTTAAACAAAATTAACCTCTATTGACGTCTTATCAAATGTCAAATTCGTTCCCTATGTTTCATTTTAAATGGAACGGGCAAATACATTGCTATCAATCAAATGTCAAGTCGTAACTATGGTTATGACAAACCCAATGTTTCACGTTAAAAAATACTCACGGTATAAGTGTTGTATTACACCTTTCTATCGAACAGTCCTTTCATAACAATAACATTATAGAACCCAAATATTGTTTTTATTGTATTTAACATGTCTTCTGCACACATACAATTCTAATTACATCTACATATTTTTCATTGTATGAGGATGTTCCTAAATGTCAGAGATTCTTCCACTTCATTAGCAAGATTGGCGCTATTTCTTATGGATATATGCATTTAACCTAAAATTTTAAATATTTAATTAATAAAACAATGAGAAAGATTAAATGTACTTCCCAGAAAAAGCTTTCAGAATGTCACTAAAACTGTTGATTTTTGACAGTGACATCTGTTATATACAAACTATGTTATAGACATTTGAATTTGTCAACTGGTTTCCTTAGTGCCTTAGCCTATGCGATTAGATTATTATATATATTACATTGAATTTTATGTTCTTCAATAATAGTAATAACAGAAATTTTCAAAAAATAATATTTAGAAGATTTTTTAAAGAAACTATTACTTCCGGTTGTCCAATTGTTACCAAAATCTAATCAGCTCTTCCCAGGAATGTCAGATTGAGGAAACTGCAGTTAAATATTGTTTTAAGTCTTATATTATTTGAGAAACCGTGGTTCCAACATCCACACATCCACACACTTATATAGCCTAATATGGAAATAGCGAGAGTTATAGTGTTGGCCACAAGATTATAATTAAGTTATTACAAAATCCAATTGCGAAAGATCCTTAATTTCGATATGCAATTTTTGTCATAAATTAGAATTAACCTGAACTTTCAAATAATTGAACAAAAGTCAATCCAATGTTACCAACTACAACATTAAACATATACATACATATTACCCTAAATCCTAAATCAACTAAGGTAGTTTTAATATAACACTTTTTTTAAATATTTTAGTATATAAAAGACGCAAAATATAAAAAAATAGTAAAGATTCATTTTATAAACTTTTTACCTCTCGCTAAGAGAGGTTTTGGAATCATACTAAAAATCGCATATCCAGGTCCCTTGAATCCAATTATAACATTTTTATGATGACGTCCCTATGTATGTGTGTGTGTATGTGTGTGTGTGTGTGTGTCTGGATGTGGGAGCCACGATTTCTCAAATACTATAAGACTTAAAAAATATTTAACTGCAGTTTCCTCAATCTGACATTCCTGGGAAGAACTGAGTAGATTTTGTTAATAATTTGACAACCGGAAGTAATAATTTAAAAACAAAAATCTTCTAAATATTATTTTTTGAAAATTTATAATATAAAATATTAAAGAATATAAAATTCTCTATCCAATCCATTTTCATTATATCTTCTATAGATTAAGAGATAGACTGAATTATAAATATATAAAATAATCCATTCTACATATAATGAATCAATTAGCCTATGGAAACCAGTTGAAAATTAAAATGTTTATAATCGCCATAACTGTCAATGTCAAAAAATTTAATATTTCTTATTTTATCATTAATTAAATATTTAAAATTATTTCCCGTGGCCGCGTGCCTGAGTGTCTGGTCGCGAACCTGGGGGAACTGGGTTCGATCCCGACTGACGCCGAATATTTCCAATTTTAAATGGCACAAAAGTGACCCCTGTGGTGCACTCTCCACGCCAGCTATGAGTGCCCGTGAGGTGACGCCTTGTAAGCGCCCACACGGTAAAATATATCGTCATCATTACCGATGTCTACATGTGTTGTAGATACTGGCACACCCAGAAATGGGTACTAAGGTAGTTTTAATATAACACTTTTTTTAATATTTTAGTATATAAAAGACGCAAAATATAAAAAATAGTAGAAAAGATTCATTTTATAAACTTTTTACCTCTCGCTAAGAGAGGTTTTGGAATCATGCTAAAAATCGCATATTTAGGTCCCTTGAATCCAATTATAACATTTTTATGATGACGTCCCTATGTATGTGTTATTATAGTTAGATATAGAATTCGTATATGGAGGAGGAAAGTTTGTTCATAGAATGAATTGAAAAATAAACAATAAATGTAATTAGAATTTTTTGTGTGTACCAGAAATGTTAAATACAATACTTATATAGCCTAATATGAAAATGGCGAGAGGTATTGTGCTGGCCACAACAGATTTTTAGCACTTGTCAAACAGAATGTCAAATCTGTCTAGGAAATAATTTGGAATTGTCATCGTCATATCTCGTATACATTGGCGTGAATTTTAGCATTTTTATGCCTGGTGTTGATTCATGTGATTTATCAATATAATCATACGTAATATAACAAGTGATATGATTATCATCGATGATATTTTCGAGTGAAACCGAGTTGCAGATTTTACGAGTCCGAAGGACGAGTGAAATGTGCTGCTTCGGTTTCACGAGCAATATCTTCGATTATTAATCATATCACGAGCTTATATTTAATGAGAGAATATAATGAATTTTTGTTAAAATTAACTGTCAATGTTGTAAAAATCCCTTAGTAACGAATGTAAATACGGTGATAATTTCTTTGTTTTTTATCATCGCTGTGATAGACATGTAACTAGGGAAATTCTGAATGTCGATTGGCGGAAACCATGTCACGTGACTAATGAATTATATTCTCAAAGAAAAACTATTAAAAAGGGCTAGAATATTCATTGCCCTTCTTACGTGAAGAACGCCATACGTCTCTGTTAATGTTCGTTTGTAATGTGAAACACACAAAACCGGCCTGAAGATTAGTAGTGTGAAAGAATATCCAGTTTCTTTCTTGCAAGAGTAAGAGTTATAGTTAGTCTTGGGCAGTAGAAAACGGTTAGGCGTTAGGCGGTTTTTCTATGTACGTCAAAGTAATGAATAGATGTTCAGTGTTGAGCGTCACACCTCTTGTAAATAACAGTGCAATCAGCGTATTTCTCGCTTTACATCTCCATCTCCAGCTCTGTAACTTAACTTCCATCTGCAGCCCGGCCGCAGCCACAATAATCTCGTGAAGGCTAATTGAGAATTTGTATTTGCCCAGTTCTCTGCTGCTGCGTGGAAATTTATGTCCGCGCCGCTTTGCTTTATGGCTTTTCTGTAGAACTCATTTCACGATGTCTTCTCTATCCCTATCTGCAATTAGTACGATGTTATAATTCCGCGTTTTTGTGAAACGCCAGATGTTACTTATGGCTCTGTTCGTTATTTCGCCTAATATACGGGTTGTCTGGATTCTGGAAGATGTAAGGAAATGCGGCAGTCGGTAGAGATTCAAAAGACGCTACTACGGCTGCTGTATTGGTTTGCAGGGTGTAATATGTTGGGAGTTTTTGTGATGAATGTTGACAACGTGATGCCAGAAGGTGGCGATGCGTTAGCGTTAGCCAACACGCGATATTGTTGCGGATATATGAAGCCGGTTAGAAGCGTGACGTGCTTTTGAAAGCAAACGTGAAATAGCAAAGCTTTTTGCGAAATAAAACACTGATTTTGCACCCAATTCACAACTCTTTTTTTATACAGGACGAAGAAAAAATAGGGAACAATTTGGGGAATATCATTCATATCAAAACAAAAATTGTTATTTACATAAGAGTAAGAATAATGGTATATTACTGACGAGGCACTCTATGCGTGTCTGTATGGATATTTTACTGACGAGTCATTTTTTCTGAAAAATTTGATTATAATAAAAATAAATTTTTAATTTAATAATTACGTAAATCTCATTTTATATAAGAATAGGGGATTCCAGCTCAATCGAATTAAAGGAAAATAGTAAAAAAATACGTATGTATATGCTGAATAACGAATATTAATAAAAAAAAAAATGAAATGGTATAATTAAAATATTTCGGAAATAAGTGATTTTTGTTATAGTGCTTCGACACGAATATGAATAAATTTGATTGGCGATCGAAAGACATGCTTAACAAATAGCGTGTTAGGAGGTGGGGGTTACTACCAATAGAAGTTAAGAAATTCAAATTCGAAAGGAGGGGCTAATATTCCTGTACTGCAGTTTTCAAACAGTTTTTATTTTAACATAAATTCCTTGCATTAAACTTAATAATTTAAATACACTTGTAATTATAAAGTATGTAGACTTATACACTGTTATAATATTCATTTATTTTATGTAAATACAACTTAAAATATTTAGGTTTATGATGAAAACAGTTTGATATAAAAACACATATGCATGTCGTCACGTCAATCTTTTCAAAATTCGGGAGACCTTAACTCGCTTATTAATAGGAATTTTTTCACCGGATTTTCATCAATAGTCTTAGTTTTCCTATTACTTTCAGATGAAATTATGTATATAAAAAAAAAAAAATGGTGGAATCCCCCATTAGTGCGTGACACCAATCTAGACCCGAGGGGTAATGGCAAGAAATGCTCATATCGTGATAATCCAAAGACCCCGTCAAATAATAATTATTACAGTAACTTTGTGCTTCTAACTCGTTTGTGTACACTTATGATCCGAGTGTAAATAAGACAGGAACTGATACGAACATCAATTGGGCAGATCAACTGCCAATATTAGAAAGGCTGCGTAGCTTTAAAACTTATTTGGGCAACTGTTATATGTTATATTAGGTATTCAGAAAGTAAATTAATTGTATTTCGTGTGGATTTAAACGGAGCGCGTATATTAGATAGTGATTTTCCACAGTTCATCTTTCGTGTCCTGGACTATATTTAGTAGTACGCTTTTCTCGTTTCTAAAAATAGTATATAAACGAAAACTATACCGTCAGTTTTGCATTTTTGGTACGTGCGTTTCTGTTTATTTGCAATATCTTGCGAAGCAAATAATTGCAACAAGGTTCCTTTAGACATTCTAAACAACTGTGGTCCAACATCATGG
This sequence comes from Ophonus ardosiacus, assembly GCA_943142095.1. Lineage (NCBI taxonomy): Eukaryota > Metazoa > Arthropoda > Insecta > Coleoptera > Carabidae > Ophonus > Ophonus ardosiacus. The sequence goes on from OW964824.1 coordinate 56,739,228, forward strand.
CATTTACACTCGCAAGCCTTGAATTTCTTAGATTTTTATTTTTGGAAAAATTTGAAGAGCCAATTTTATTGAACACTCTTAAATGATAAGTTTAGTGCTAATAAGAGCATACTCTGTCTAAGGCTGTGTCCGATGTCGCATTTTTGCTTTTAGGATTTAGGTCTTCTTCACATAAATACAACTCCGAACGGGACACTAGTGATATCCATTGGTTTGTATGGCAACACTTTAGAACAACAAAAATGAATTATACAATTCGATTCGAATATTATATTTCATAAAATAGAAGCTAAGAAGCTAATCTTTGACAGTAAATTTGACGTTTTATACAAATTATAGCAACGAACATGATATATTTAATTAAAGCACTTCAACTTCGAGGCATAGTGTTCTCCTGTAAAACCCTGAAATAAAAATCCTAAAATTTCTAAATAATGACGTTATTTACAGCACATAAATTTAGGATTTAGATATTAGGGTGATAAAAGTGCAACATCGGACACGGCCTGAGTGTCTGGCGCAAATTTGGGGACCCAGGTTCAATCCCGACCGACACCAAAATTATTTCAAATTTTAAATGACACAAAAGTGACCCCTGTGGTGGCGCCTGGAAAACGCTTGCACGGTACAAATATATCATATAAAGTAGATTAGCACACTCAGAAAAGGATAATATGCTGTAATGCCTCCCGCTACCCTTGGTAGGGAGGTATAGGGATCGTGCTAAAAATCACATATTGAATTTTAGTAAATAACCACGTTTTAAGGTCTCTAGAATCCATTTTAACATTTTCACGATGATGTCTGTATGTGTGTATGTGTGTGTGTGTGTGTGTATGTATGTGTGTGTGTGTGTGTGTGTGTGTATGTGTAGGGATTTTGTCTTCGCTCTAACTCAAATACTATCATTCAGAAAATTCTGAAACCTTGTATTTCTATGCTATTCTAATATGAAAAGAAGCCATTAGATTTTGGTGTAAATCGGATGACCGGAAATGGCACTTTACCTGAAGCTCATAATGGTTTTTCTTCAATAAATATCATTAAATGCCATTTTTTCGCATTTTATGTCTTAGGAAAATTAAAGATTATTGAATTTTTTGCAGGAATACATTAATACTTTTTCTATATATTTTGCAGATAATTTTAAAAATATTTTTTTTTATTAGTCCCGATGCCTAAGATAAACACAATTCCTTTGTTACACAGTTCATATTTCAAATGAATGTAACTGACAGTAAATGTCACTGTCAAAAACTAATCACTTCAAATTAATAATAGTGACATTTAAAAAAAAAACCTTGCTTGACTGTATTGTTCCTTCCTTACTCTTCAGTGTCCAATAGCAAAATCTCTGACGAATATCTTCTGTCATTAAATTATTTATCATCCCTAACTAGGGCATGTTCGTGTTTAGCCCAAATAAAATTCCATCTGCATTATAGTGAAAGTGCAACAGTCACTCATTCGAATTTGATTCAATTATTCGTTTCCATTCAATATCCAATTATATATAAAACAAATGCGTTTTGAAAACGCAAGACATGGCGTGTTCCCGTCCAATTCCCGCTCATATATCTGTCACGCTTTCCACAAATCACCCTTTACGCATGCGTGCGCGCCATCTTGCGTTGTCGGGTTGTAATTGTTCGTGTTTTGCGATCGGTAAGGATCAATGTAAAAAGCTGGAATGCTTGTAGTTGTAGCGATACATAGTATAGTGAGATGAATGTGATTGTAGGGAAATTGAGACATGGCAGACTGAAGGTCATCAATCTTACGGCCGGTTGTTTCTGCTATTAGCTGGGCAGGCTGGCCAATTCATCTCAAATCCCCTCCTGGACGAAAAACCTGATGCGGAGCACGGTCACTTCTGTGTGCATACAAATCAACTCCCGGACCACCACTTCGGTGTTCACTTTTACTGGTGGTTTGTTCGTTCGCTTCTTTCCAGATCGGTTTGAGATCTGTGAATATATTTCGTGCGATCAGCATACATTCCGACGCACACGCATCAGAAGACTCCATTAGTATTTTAGTAAAATCTTTTAACCAATTCAAATGAAATTTGATTATTATTTGTTGTAAACAAACCATACGTGCATAATATAGTGAAAAATACAGAATACAAAATGGACATAAAAATTTAAATTTGGCAATGATACATCGTCCGGCATTAACATTAACTACGACAGCTAGATTGCAGTTTCTCACAAAATTCCTCGTCCGCAAAACCCTAGCGGAGAAGTGGCGTACCTAAATTATATTCTTCCAGAAAATAGCACAGTTTAGAGCTTCAGCTTAGTCAAATATTACCCCATGCATTTAATATACATACATACAGACCTATTTTGTGAGAAAGTTGTTATGTTATAGTAACATTGCTATAGCAAAAAAAAAAATAATAAAACTTGAAAATGACAGGCTTTTCATTGGTTTCTATTGGCCTATTGGTTAAAATTTATAGCAACAATGCTAAGACAACAACTTCTTTACAAAATAGTGCTTATATTATTAATCGTAGATAATATCATATTGTTTCAACATTTACCATAATGTCATAATGGTTAATGCTGGGTACTGGGTGTGTCAATCTGCTTTTTACCTCCCGCTACCCTTGGTAAGGGAGGTATAGGGATCGTGCTAAAAATCTCATATCGAGATTTTAGTAAATGACCACGTTTTACGTTCCCTAGAATCCATTTTTAACATTTTCACGATGATGTCTGTATGTGTGTATGTGTGTGTGCATGTGTGTATGTGTGTATGGATTCTGTCTTCGTTCTAACTCAAATACTATCATTCAGAAAATTCTGAAACCTTGTATTTCTATCCTATTCTAATATGAAAAGAAGCCATTAGATTTGGTGTAAATCGGATAACCGGAAATGGCACTTTACCTGAAGCTCATAGTGGTTTTTCTTCAAAAAATACCATTAAATTCCATTTTTTCGAATTTTATGTCTTATGAAAATGAAAGATTATTGAATTTTCTATAGGAATACATTAATACTTTTTCTATATATTTTACAGATAAATTTAAAAATATTTTTTTTTTTATTGGTCAGTTCATTTTTCAAATGAATGTCACTGTCAGAAAACTTATCACATCAAATTAATAATAGTGATATTTTAAAAAGAAAATAGTAAATAAAGCAATAATTTTCTGCAATGGAACAGTTTGCAGCGTTAGTAAATACGTAGGTAGGTATATATTTAAATTAATAAAAATTAAATAGCGGAAGGTTTTGTGTTGGCCACATCAGATTTTTCTCTACAGCGATCGGTATCGGTACTGATAACCGTGCGCCTTGCGGGCGGTTTCGCATAGGCACTCATTGCTGGCATAGAGAGTAAACCACTAAGGTCACTTTTGTGACCAGCTCAATACCTCTCGCCATTTCCGTTTGGTACATAAGTATCGAATTTAACATTTCTTATACACAAATAATTCTAGTTATATCTGTTCTTTCATTCTATAAGGATCTTGTCTAACTCTTCTAAAATATTCAAGATGATTTCAATTCATTGACGGTATTGGCAATATTTCTTAAGGATATAATATATACTATTACCTACTATTAATATACATACCTACCTACAATTTTAAATATTTCATTAGTAATTCAATAAGAATTATTATGTGTCAATTACAAACATTTCAATTTGACAAGTGGTTTCCTTGGTTTAGTCTGGAAAGTGCGTTTTATTGCAAAAGATTATTCTATATATTCTACTCTCTCTAAATCTCTTAATCTATAGAAGATAAAAAGTTTAAGTTTATTAAATGGAGAATTTTTTTCAAAAAATAATATTTAGAAGATTTTTTTTTTAAGAACCTATTACTTCCGGTTGTCCAGTTGGTATCAAAACCTTTTCATCTCTTCCCATTAATGTCAGACTGAGGAATACGTACTTAAACAGGTCTTTAGTATTACATTCACACATACGCTCACACACACAGTAAAATGTTATAATCGGATTCTAGGGACCTTAAAACGTGCTTATTTACTAAAATCTGGATATGTGATTTTTAGCATGAATCCATTACCTATCTTAGCGAAAGCTAAAAATGAAACTTTTAATTTTGACCGTGGTACGTGATAGTTTTTACCTTAACTTGAACTGGAGAATAGGATTTTGCATAAAAGTAAAACTACATGTTGAATTCTTATCTTCATTGCTAACCGCCATCACCCGTTATGTATTCGTATTTTATATATATTTTTTCCAAGAACAGAAGATTATATACATATTGCCAGTAAAATAATGACTCCAAATAAATTAAAATTTCGCTCTAAATCCAAAATACATTTTATTTATGTAGATTTATTTATTTTTATAGAATGTATTGTAAAAATCTAGTCTACGTAAGTGAAATATTATAGCTGTAAATATAAATAAAAATAATTCATAATAAAAATATAGCAGTCATGTTTTACAAATAAATATATTTTTCTAAAACTGAGAGAGAACTATCTGCAAAATAATTTTATTCCACACAATGAAATATGACACGAACTCTCATGATTTACAGCCGCAACATCCTGGCATTGTCACACTACGAATAGTAATAAAAAATTACATTTTGATCAAAACTTCCGAAAATTACTCATCGGTCAAATAAAATATGAACACGGCGGCTGGCAGGGGCAGCCACGTGACCTGTGACCTGTGCAGGGCCGGCTTCAGCTCATAACTCATCCGCGAGCTGCGATGTCGCGCGACACAATAAAAACCAACGCTAAATTGAAATAATAATGAGAGGGCAGAGAGACAAAAAGCAGAGGCACACAAGGCCTACTAGAATAGAGGGATAATTAGTATACGGGTCAGGGGTCACCATGCCAAAAGGAATTAGGTTAGGAAGGATATTGTTCATAGTTGTTATAAGTATCTAAGAGACAGGTTCGATTTAACTTAAAAACTTCCTCTGTGCTGTTCTCCATACAACAGATACGGTACATAATGTCATTTGTGCATGTGCATTGTCAAATACGCACTACTCGTTACTCGTACAACCCCACGACAACACCTGTGGTAGTGTAATGGCATTACAGTATTTAATATGTAAATGTATATTTAGGTTCTTGTACTTGAACAAATTCGAGTTTCTTATATAAAAAAAACTTTCTTATTATGCACTCTACAGAAAATTGATGTAGGTCTTTATAGTTCAACTTTTTGAGACAACATTAATAGACTATCTATCGTCTTTTGTTTTTAAGTTACACTCTAAAACGTCTTACCTCATATCTCACTTATGACAGATACAGAAAAAATGTTTATATATTTTTTCTACTGTTTTTACCTCCCGCTATCCTAGGTAAGGGAGGTATAGGGATCGTGCTAAAAATCGCATGTAGAGATTTTAGTGAATAAGCACGTTTTGATGTCCCCAGAATCCGATTTTAACATTTTTACAATGATGTCTGTGGGTATGTATGTGTGTGTGCATGTGTGTGTGGATCCTGTGGACACGATTACTCAAATACTACCAATCAGAAAATTTTGTATATCCATTCTATACTAATGTGGGAAGTGTTGATTAGTTTTTAGTGTATATCAAATAACCGGAAGTATCACTTTTACAAGCTTTTACCAGTTTTTCTTGAAAAAATTGCATTGAATATAATTTTTCAGCAACTTTTACTATTAAAAATAAAATATAATGGTACAATCTTCAATTCTACGATAATATAACTTTAAATAACTTTAAATATAAATTTATAAACCAATTTATTTTTGTACATCATCTGATTCATGCGTCAAACAAAAACATAATACTTTAATAAAATTTTGACGTATTTAAACAAATGTCACTGTCACATTTACATTAATAATGGAACCGTGTTAAGAAGAATTTAGTAGAAATATATTTGATTTGAAAATATAAATCTGTCAGTATAAGTACGTGTTTTCAAAATGTCAAATATTGGTTTACAACTACACATTTACGACATGGACCATGTACAGCAAAAATTTACACAGATTGCGTTTTTAGAGCACTTGGAAGTTGATGATGATTTTTCGAGGATTATCTTTTTCTTTGGTGAGGCACATTTTCTCCTCTCTGGGTATGTTAATAAGCAAAATTGCCAGATATGGGCAGAGGAAAATCTTCATGTGATTTACGAGGTACCATTACATGCCCAAATGAGACTGTTTGGTGCGCACTATGGTCTATGGTCAGGTGGCGTCATTGGAACTTATTTTTTCGAAAATGATGAAGGTCGAACTGTTATAGTTGATGGTGAGCGCTATAGGCCCATGATAATCGATTATTTCTGGCACGAAATTAATTTCGTATTACAGACTTCTATTTATTAAAACAACAAATTAGATTTTGTTTATAAACGATCAACCGGAAAGGAAAAAGATACTTTACTTAAAGCTCATTGCTATTTTAAACATGGAATTTGCGGGAGGTCATGTGCTGGCCACATCAGATTTTTTACGTAGAATAACGTGGTGTAATTAGATTTTTTCAAAACTTATTTCTCGAGATATAACACAAACATAATATTTTTTAAATGGGTACATAAACACATGTTTAAAATAATCTCATCTTTTTCCTTATTTTGTAAGCTTTCCAATAATGTATAACAAGTCTGCATTCTTTTGTTTTGAACATGAATCAAACTTGAAGTATTATTTTTTTGGGGTGAAAAAAAAAAGAAATTTATTAAGAAATAAATGAAAAAAAATCAATTACAGATCATCATTTGTTTATTTTAATTATATATCTATTAATTATACTCTAAAAATTATTTTGTCATTTATTTTTGGATAAGTTAATTTATTTTCTTTATCTTTATTTTACAAGAGATGAAAATATCAGTTATAGTATGAGAACGTAAATTGAGACTGATGACAGATGTCAAAATTGCTAATATTAACAAATCAGGAAATATTGAACGTAGTCAATATTTTTTTGTAAAAAAAGATTATATTTTTTTTTTGAATGTTTTTTGGGGTTCTTTGTGCAGTTTCCCTCGTGCAGTAGTAGTGTTACACTTTTGTAGTTTCTAGTGTAAGTATTAATTATGGTTTATTATTTTATATATTCTTATTTATTTATTTTTTTATAAATACATTTAATGTTTTTTAAATTTTATACTTTGAAATTTGTAGTATTAGAATGTTACACTTTTTTATAACTCAACAATTTAATTTAACAATGAATTAAGGCAATTTTTTCTAATAATATGTTTTGTTTTTGAATATTTTTTTATTTATAAATTGTGTCGTGTTGCTATAATATTGCTTTGTTTTAATTGTAGTCAAAAACCGGTGCTGAAGATGGTTACTAAGTAACCGAAACCGGTCCACGTTTTAATTACAGAACAGTGTGAATAAGACTGCGGGGTTTTTTCTTTTTTAAAACCTTCCTTCATCCTTAATAATTTTCTAGTTTGTTGATAGACGCAATTTTGACATCTGTCATCAGTCTCAACTTTACCTGCGCATACTGTAACTAACCGTTGATGATCATTAATTTTTGTAGTGTGTCTCGGGTGTTACACTCCACATATTCATTTTTTTTTTACCCAGTTATGATTTTGAATTTATTTAATTGTTTGTAAATATTGATTATTAATATTGGTGTTTACCGTTTCTCTCTAATCAATTCTTATTGAAGAATCCCCATTCCACTCGGACAATCCCTTATCTCGCCCTATGTCTGGTAGGGAGGCAGGGGCGTCCGTAGAAGGGAGCCAATTAGATGTGGCAAGTGAGATTTATCTCCATAGCAACGGGCCGGCTGTCGGGCGGTGAGGAATTGCTCCGCCACTGCACCGCCGCCTCGACCCCCGCCACGGCCGCCACTGGTCTGAGCCAGGAGACTTGGGGGTGGCAGTCTGCCCCACTAGATAGATCGAGATTCGATAAGGGAGACAACCGAAATTCGGAGAAATGTAGATTTATAGCGCTATTTTTCTTCGACTCGGGAAATATACAATACCAAATTAATTTATGAAATACGGGGATACTTACAGGAGGTCATTGCGTAAATAAATATCATCGAGATATCTGCTCATTTAACTTAACAAGAAAATTAGTGAAATTTGGAATGTCAATCAGTATTATTGATAGCGATTTTAAATCATTGCTTATGAAATTTATGAATTTACTAATTAGACGCCTCGGTGGCCGAGCGTGTTGAGGCAGTGTGTCCCCGGCAGCACTCGAAGTGACGTTCACCGCTCGGACCCAGAGGTCGTGGGTTCGATTCCCACCAGGGGCTTGGATGTTTGTGTGCGTCTTTTAATACTTTATAATATAGTAAGAAATGTAGTTGTGAAAGAAAAATAAAGTATTTCAGGCTATAACTCCAAGAGTTGAAAAGTTTAAAATAACCTGATGATCTTTTTCTTGTTGTTCAGGGGGTCCTCCACTATTTTTATTAATTTTAATTTTTATGAAACTATCAAAACTGAAAGTGATCAGTAATTCCAAAAGTCTTAAGGCCGGTTTTTCAATCAAAATGTTATTATAAAACGCTAGTATAAAAAATTATATAAATTTGGTCAATCATTATAAATATGCATGTATAAGCAGTTCACATGACCTATTATAAATGAAAAAAAAAACCTGCTGTGGCCAGCACAATACCTCTTGCCATTTCTATTTTAAGTTATATCAGTATTGTATTGCACTGCACCGTTGAAACATCGTTTTATAATAAAAAATTACAGAACTTTACCGTTACCCAAATATTGTTTTCTAAATTATATTTAACATGTCTTGTCCACATTTATCTACAAGTATTTCTTTATTGAGTTCCTAAATGTCAGAGATTCTTCCAATTCCTTAACAAGATTGTCGGTATTTTTTACGGATGTATTCATTTTATCTATAATTTTAAATATTTAATTACTAAACATTAAGATTAAATGTACTTCCCAGAAGATGTCTTGAGAATGTCACTAAAACTGTTTATTTTTGTCACTGACAAATTTATCTGTCATTTACAAACTATGTTACAAACATTTGAATTTGTCATTTTCGATGAAATTTTTGCATTTATGAAAACAGTTTTATATTTTTCTTAAATATCCTTTTTTTATATGAACAATTTAATAAGGCGGTTGCAAGATTTTTTATATAACTTCTTAGCACTAATTTTTTTTTAATATTGTTTTTTAAGGAGCTTTGAAAATATCTCGTGATATCTATTAAATAATTTACAGTTATTGAAATTTGTGTAATATTTTGAAAACGTCACGTGATCTGAAACAGATTGTGTCGTCAAAGTGCATACAGTTTAACATGTGACAAACTGTCGCCTCCTTTTATTTATATAAATAACATAGCTGATGTACAAACTGTTTTCTTATATTGGCTGTGAATGTCGTGCTACTTTTACTCGGACGTTACAGGGGGGTGGTTTTCATGATTATTTCCGGCGCCAATATTTTTATTTATATATTTACGAAAATAACAATAAATTATTATTTTTATTACTATAAAAAAATTACATAAACTTTCATTTAAAATACTTTAAAAAAAAAATGTGAAACCGGTTCGTTCTCTAAATAACTCTAAACTATTATAAATTTAGAATATCTAATTTATAATAGTTAGGTATTTATGTATTAAGAGCGTAAGGAGGCTTTTATGGCCTGCGGCGGAATTTTGGGCCCGAAGCGTAAGCCGAGGGATAAAAACACGTCAAAGGCCATAAAAGCAAGTTACGCTCGTGGTACATACAAAACTTTATGCACGGACGAAAATTTTCAAATTATGAAATAAATAAATAAATATATCATCACGGCATATTACCCATTTCTGGGCGTACCAGTCTGTTTTCACAGATATCGGTAATGATGATGACAAATTTGTACCAGGCGTCATCTCACGGGCACTCATTACTGGCGTGGAGAGTGCACCACAGGGGTCACTTTTGTGCCATTTAAAATTCGAAATATTTGGCGTCGGTCGGGATCGAACCCGATTCCCCAGGTTCGCGACCAGACACTCTGGCACGCGGCCACGGGACCCTAAATTATAATTGATAATTTCAAATTATGCGTGATAGAAAAATTGTATCGAAAAGAATTTGTCCTCGTACATCCAGTATCGTGTTGCTATGAAAGCGGAGAACAACAATTCATTGTTTGTTTATTAGTTATACCATTTGAGTTTTATTTTGTGTATCACAAAATTAATTTTCATTTTTCATCAAAAAAATTTCGATTTGTAATAAAAACTTTTCATGTTGCCTTTTTAAATTGTTTATATTGTAGGTTATAATTTGGTTTGACGTTTCATTATAACCCGGCGATCTATAATGAGACCCGCGGGCTATAAAATGACGTTATTTATTCGTGTATTATTGTGAAATTATGATACGTCCGTGCATAAATTCTTTTACTACGCGAAACTTATGTGTGAGATTGTTATGATAAAACCTTAAGGCCTACGTTTTAATAAAATAACCTATTTCCTAATTTGGTTTGATGGAGAAATTCAATGAGAATACAGTAAATATGTTAGTACAAATACTTTTGAGACATTCCGTATTTATAGAATAATACATTTAATATAAGTGAAGTAAGAAACTGTTCAGGACAATAAAGAGAGTGCTTCTATCTGAAAGTATTGATCGTAAATCTGAGCGGATACCAAAGGAATTTACTTAACATTTTTCACTATATATTTCACAGAGTATATTCCTTCTCAATTCAGGTAAATTATAATAAAAATTCAATCCAATATATATCTAATGTACGATAGTTCGAATTTCTCATATTATTTATATTTGACGTATTGTGTGTACAGAGGTGGCCAAATAAAATAATGTCCCTGCATCATAGCTAGCTGATTTACAGCAGTTTTTCGCTAGTTTTTTCTACTTTTTGCGCATGTGATGGAGAATTGGCGAGTAGTGGACTTAGACTGTGACGATACCCTTGCTGTGGGAGGGTTATTCGAATGTGTTTACGCACGGCTAAGGCCCATTCTAATGTGAGCGACGACGTTCTGTCGTCACAGCGGAAGTAAGTCTGCGCCAAGCAAAGAGAAGACCGAACTGTGGCTGAATATAATCCGACGTTCCATGTTTCCAAGCTAAAAATATAATCAGCAACCAGTGGCGCAGAAACGGGCAACGCCCTGGGATGGGATTATTTTCATAACATTTACTTTTCGAATAAATACAAACATGGAGTATTCACAAATTCAAAAAGTAACGAAAAACAAAAATACAGAATTAAATTACATACAATAATGAATCCACTACTTCAAAATATGTTACTTACTTTCATTAATTTGTTTACTAAAGGGACATATAACCAACATTATATATTTTTTAAATTAATCGATAAATAACATAATTTCGATCTTTGAAGTATTTTATTTTCAACATTCATAAGTTTTTAAGAAAACTAACGGCATTAAAATTTCTATGACATCTAAAATTGAATCAAAGTACGATTTAATTATATTAGTCCAGTAGATTTACCCTGCAAAATGTCGGGTATTTTTGATTTTCGGATGTTTTATATTTAAATGCACTAATAAAAAATCAAGTTTTTCGTCCTTGGTGCACTTCCGGAAGCACCGCCATCTTGGAAAAATGATGCAAATAACCAAATTTTTTAATAAAAATATAGAAATAAAGATGTAGAAATGTGTTTACAGTAAACATTTATTAATTTTGTAATTGGATACCGGTTTCGGAAATAAGTCCGTCATCAGCCCTCATCAAATTATAAAAGGCAGAAAGACATACGTCTAAATGACAAAATAAATGAATACATCATTACTTAAAAAAAAGTTAATATATATTTTGAATTGTAATAAACGAATAGTTTATATCAATTTTGTAGAATACAAATTTCCCTATGCCAATAATGTAGAACATTTTTTCTAAAGCCAATAGATATCGAGCTACAGCGCTTAAAATCATTAGATATTGTAAAAAATCTGATGTGGCCAGCACATTAACTTCCTTCAATTCTATGTATTTTGTACAAATCCCATACCAAAATTTCCTTAGAAATGATTTTATATATCCAGTAAAATTGTAACACGAACATATACTATTTTCTACAAATTCCATACCGAAAGTTCATTGGAAAAGATTCTATAAAGCCAATAATTTATAACACGAACATACACTATGTAAATTGCACTTGACACTGATAACTGTTAATTAGAATTATTTGAATATATCAGCTGTTTCCTTGATTATAGGAAAGCTGTTGATTTATGAAAGTTAATCTGTTTTTAATTCTTTAACTCTATATTTATTGAATATGAAGGAAAATGTATGATCAAACCGTATAAACAATAAGATATTTCTTCATATTGATAATCACATAAAATGTCAAAAAATGACATTTAACTATGTTTTTTAATTTTTTCTAGAAAAACTGTTAATAATTTTAATTAAAGGAATTTCGAGTTGACCAATTATTACCAAATAATAATCAGCTCTTCATATGGATGTAAAGAAGAGTAATACGAAAGGATTACAATTTTTAGAATTGTAGTGTTGGAGTTATCGTCGGAGATTTTTTTCTCCCTCTCTCTCTCTCTCACACACACACACACACACACACACACACACACACACACACACACACAGAGAGAGAGAGAGAGAAACAGACCCACACACAGACATCATTATAGTGTGTGAGTGTCTGGTCGCGAACCTGGGGGAACCGGGTTGGATCCCGACTGACGCCAAATATTTCCAATTTTAAATGGCACAAAAGTGACCCCTATGTTGCACTCTCTACACCAGCTATGAGTGCCCGTGAGGTGACGCCTGGTAAGCGCCCACACGGTAAAATATATCATCATTACCGATGTCTACATGTGTTGTAGATACTGGCACACCCAGAAATGGGTAATATGCCGTGATGATATATTTATTTATTTATTTATAAAACATGCTTATTCATTAAAATACCAATACCTTCCTTACCTAAAGATAACGAAAGCTAAAAAGTAAATTTTGCTGTATCTAATTTTTGCAAATAACTTCCATGTATGAAACAATACTGAAATTTAGTTTACACAGATTTGACCGTTTTAATAAGTCTTTCAGAAATTAGTTTGAAAGCATTCTAAAGAAGGTTAGTTGGGAGCTTTTAAGTAGTAGTGGGATCCGGATCCGGATAGTTTCGGTTTCGGATCCAAAAATATCTGGATATCCGGATAATTGATTGTTGAACTATCCGGATCTGAGTGATTTTGGATCCGGATCTGAGTATCGGATTTTGTATCCGGATCTGAGAATCGGATTTTGGATCCGGATCCGAATATGAGTATGAGTATCGGATTTTAGATATGGAATTTCAGAATCCACATCGGTTCTCGGATTCGAATATTCTCAGTATTGAACCCGATGATAATATTTGAATGTATGGAGCTTCAAAACCAAATAAATCTGATTTTGAAATAAGCCACAATAAATTATTGTTTGATATAGTTAATAGAATTGGATCTAGAATTAAAATTCGGATCTGGATCCGTAAACAAAACATCGAATCCGGATCCAGATCCAAGTCCAGATCCGAATCCAAAAGGGATCCGGACTCAAATCTGGATCCGGATCCAAATCCGAATTAAATTTACGGATATCCGCTTCAATATCCGATCATCGGATATCCGAGGAACCGGATATTTTGAGATCCGGGTACTCGGATCCAAGTTTTGCCGGATCCTCACAGCACTACTTTTAAGAAGTGGAAGGAAAGAATAATGAAGTGTATTATTGTTGAAGAGGAAATATTTAAAATGAAATCCTAAAAATATGAACCGCGTGCCTTATTATCAATAATTCTAGCATGACCCTTGTTTAGGTATCGCGCTAAAATTCTCACATCACGATTTAGGTAAATCAATATTGAAAAATCTCAAAATAGTTAAAAATTGCATAACAAATTATAAAGTGCTATTTATTTATCTCATATCCATATAAGTTTGCTTCATTTAACTGTTTATTAATTAGATCAGTGCTTTATCGCTCGAAAATTTAAATGCTCCTCATCTTTTTTCCATCGCCGACTATGATTCCGACAAAGATATCCGAGAAAAAGACATCTAGATCTCCCCTATGTATATCAAAACTTGTATACACACTCATCGGTTGAATGCGTTCAAAATCCCGTCAGTTTTGCCAAAAAGTTTGTGTGGAAAAAACTGTAGTTCACTCCACGTCCGCTTTGTGGCGCCAGCCTCGCGTTTCTAACCCAGTGGCTCCACTCGCGGCAGAGAATCAAACTCACTTCCCGTGCCGTATCCTGTTTGTTCTCATTGTTCTGTCCGCAATGCATGTGTGACGTTGTAATAAAATATTCCGATATTATGAACACAATCGCAGCACCACAAAGGCGACAATTATTCTCTGCTCTTCATAGAATGTTGTTTGTATGTATCTCTACTAGGGAATAATTTTATTTTCTGGATTAATCATGTGAATTAAAATTATAATTTATGTGGGGAATTTATTTCGTATTTGGTGAACGGAATGAATTATGGCTACCGATGGCCTCATTTCTTTTACTGAATGGCGGTATATCAACGATATAACTAAAATAGACATACATAATTTATGTGATGGATTTTCACGTAAAACTTCAAAACTTAGTCATATATTATTGATATTTTTATTGAATTACTACAGCATTTAATGAAGAGGTCAAAGACCATCTAAATTAATTTATTAAATTACAAAATTCGTTCATTTTTTTATTCATAAGTAATTTATGGTTTTAAACATTAATATAGTTTGTTTATAATTAAATTCAAAGATCGGATTTACAATTATTATAATAACAAATAATACACCAGAATAGTTCAACGATACTATAATGGATGCTCTTATTATCGAGGATGAAATTTGCCACTTGAGCGAGCGAAGCAAGCAAGGGTTGTAAATAGTCCGCGGTAATAAATAGCCATTATAGCGAGTTGTATACTATATTTTATCTACGATTAATATATTACAAGATTTCTTATATTTTCGTTTCATAACCCCAAAATAAATAATCCACTTGACGTGTTTTTCATTAAACTTAAATTAACATTGCAGTGTATTGTGATGAAACTACAGTGATGAAGATATTTGTCATTTTCTCATGCATATTTGTTTTATTTTACAAATATGTCATCATCATTACCGATATGTGCGATAAGACAGATTGTGGCACACTCAGAAATGGGTAATATGCCGTGATGATATATTTATTTATTTTATTTATATTTATTTTATTAGAAACGCTATGTCTATGAATAAAAAGATAAACAAATGTTTGAATTTTTATCGGTCAAAATTAACCTAGAACTTGTGGAAATTTTATTAAGTAATAATTTTAATAATTTCAAAAAAAGGAAATAAAAAAACATTATATTAAAAATCTGATGTAGCCAACACAAAACCTCCCGCTATTTATTTTTTATTAATTTAAATACATACCTACGTTTTTACTAATGCTGCAAACTATAATATGTTCCATTGCATATAACTATTGCTTTATTTACTATTTTCTTTTAAAAATGTCACTATTATTAATTTGAAGTGATTATTTTTTTGAGTGTGATATTTACCTGTCAGTTACATTCATTTGAAATATGAACTGTATAACAAAGGAAATGTGTTTATCTTAGGCTTCGGGATTAATGAAAAAAATGGCTTTTAAATTTATCTGTAAAATATATAGAAAAAGTATTAATGAATTCCTGTAGAAAATTCAATAATCTTTAATTTTCATAATGACATAAAATGCATAAATTGGCATTTAATGGTATTTTTTGAAGAAAAACCATTAGGCGCTTCAGGTAAAGTGCCATTACCGGTTATCCGATTTACACCAAAATCTAATGGTGTCTTTCCATATTAGAATAGGGTAGAAATACAATGTTTCAGAATTTTCTGATTGATAGTATTTTGAGTTAGAGCGTCAACAAAATCCGTACACACACGCACACGCACACTCACTCACACACACACACACACACACACACACACAGACATTATCGCGAAAATGTTAAAATTGGATTCTAGGGACCTTAAAACGTAGTCACTTACTAAAATTTTGATATGTGATTTTTAGCACGATCCCTATACCTCCCTTACCAAGGGTAGCGGTAGGTAAAAAACAAGTTTCATAAGGCAATCATTTAACGTATGAGTCTAAGTTTGAGCAACGAACCGCTTTGCGACGATTTTTTGGACGAGAGTAATGTCAGGCCTTATGTTTTTATACTATATTTTCTATTGAGGTAATTTTATAATTGTTTGGTAGCGCTTCCCGCTAACTTCGCAGATGAAAATTCGTTGTTGGCTGACAGCAATTTGAGGTTATATGTCATTTATCTGTCAGTTTTGATAGCAGTTATACCATCTCTAGAAAACAAAAAGCGCGAAAAACAGTGCGATTATAGATCTTCGTAACGACGTGTTTTCTGTTTTATACAGTCATATCAATAATAGCTAAATAGAAAATTTAATTAAAATCAGCAAACGGTTTCCGACAGGTAATTAACAAATAATAATGATAAATTTTTATAAATGCAATTTCTAATTGTCAATCTGACTAAAATAAAAATAGAATTTTATTGTTTACTAAATATTTAAATGAGTCTCTTTCACATTTTTTAAAAAGTGTTTAAGTAAAAGTTTATGCGATATTTTTCACTGTAATATAAAGAAAAATAATAATTTATTGTTATAAATAATTAAATAAAAAGATATATATATACCGTGAGTATTTTTTAACGCGAAACATTGGGTTTGTCATATCTATGGTTACGACTTGATATTTGATTGACAGCAATGTATTTGCCCGTTCCATTTAAAATGAAACATAGGGAACGAATCTGACAGAAGAATTATA
Organism: Ophonus ardosiacus; assembly: GCA_943142095.1. Classification (NCBI taxonomy): domain Eukaryota; kingdom Metazoa; phylum Arthropoda; class Insecta; order Coleoptera; family Carabidae; genus Ophonus; species Ophonus ardosiacus. The sequence goes on from OW964824.1 coordinate 56,756,081, forward strand.
TTTAAATATTGTAAGAAATTTGGTCAGAAAACCACTCGAGAGCACTAAACATATTTCGGGCACAAGGTGCACACAGTATTTCTTCTACATCTAAATTTAATTTTTAGATAACAGGTATAATTACTTAAACAAAATTAACCTCTAATGGCATCTTGTCAATTTGACAGATAACCGTTGAAATTTCCTATGTTATGATTTGACGTTTTATTGACAGCAATGTATTTGTCTGTCTCATTTAAAATGACACATGGGGAATGAATTTGACAGAAGTATTATGTTTAAATATTGTAAGAAATTTAGCCGAGTTAGAAAACCACTGAGGCACGAGGTACATAATATATTTTTTCTACAACTAATTTTAATTTAGAACGCAGGCATAATTATTTAAACAAAATTAACCTCTATTGACGTCTTATCAAATGTCAAATTCGTTCCCTATGTTTCATTTTAAATGGAACGGGCAAATATATTGCTGTCAATCAAATGTCAAGTAACCATGGATATGACAAACCCAATGTTTCACGTTAAAAAATACTCACGGTATATACATATAGTCATGAAAAACAATTCCCCACTTCCATGACGTTGGAGTACATACAGCAAGTTTTTCATAACCAAAAGGAAAACAGTTTACGTTATTTATATAAATAAAAATAGGCGATAGTTTGTCACATGTTAAACTGTATGTATCCTGACCTCAATTTTTTTTAAATTTCGTACTTAGAAGTTATATAAAAATTCTTGCAACAGCCTTATTTTGATTGAAATTTTTTAAAAATTATTAATCAAAAACTAACAATGTCCTATTAATTATATTTTAATTTTGCTCCACCTTTTGAATGATATACATGATTTTGGTCAATGTCCGTAAATTACTGGCTTTTAAATTAGCTAAAACGTTCGAAAATTTTTAATTAAAGTTTGAATAATGTGTGAGAAATAGTGAAATAAACTAGCGCAACAACATTTGGACATCGGAGCGCAGTGTTGACCATGCAATAAATCTCCAGGAAAAAAGCTGCCGCGCTGTCGGCGTGATGCTTGGCGGTGGTTGGTACATTTTGTCGTAAGCATGTATTTTTCAGGACGGACCTGGTTTATTTTAATCCATTTTAAATGCGGCCATATTTTAACCTCCGCTGCCGCGTGACGTATATGCACGTGTAGTTTCGCTCTACTCCACCAGAGGCGCCCGCGGCATCATGCGCGTCATTTTATGAAGATATACGCAAGCTGGGATCCCATGTAAAGATAAACCACAATTAACGTGGTGTCATTTACACTTGTTATTTGAATTTTAAATGCTCGTGCGTAAAGCTACGGACACCCTTTTTTATTCGAGAGTTTTTGCACAGAGGGAGAAGTCAAGTTTTTTTTATCTGTTACAGCTGAATTAACAGATACTTTTAATTCAAAGTCAGTCTTTCATAAAAAATTTGATAACAGCTTATATTAAGTGGATCGAGATGTTTTTTATTTAAATGAAGTAGCAGAATGATTTATGGACAAAGATAAAGAAGTTATTAATTTCAAACGCTTCTGATAACGTGATATCAAGAACCAGGGCTTTTTTTGTAATGTAACGCACCGGAACGGCGTTCCGGCACCTTTTTCCGACGGGTTTTCGTTTTTAGAAAATTATTTACTATTTTATTTATTTTGATAATTTTATTAAGTTGCGGATATAAAAATTACGCCAATGAAATATTCACACATCTAGAGTATAAATATAATTATAAACAGTATTACACTTCTCAGCGGTGTTTTTAATCTAGTAATTCGACAGCATATCGCCTAAGCTTCGACTCCTGGTTTATACATATGCGCATAATAATAAATGACAAAAATATACGCTCTTTTAAATGTTTACACACAAGCTGTGCAGGTGAAAATTATTATGAATTTTTATTAGTGCCATAAATTAATGTCAGCATATATTTTTTTTTTCAAAATAAAAAACAAAATTCGTTTATTATATTATTACAAAATTATTTTTTTATTTATTTTTGTACGTGAAAGGGTAAAATCATGCTGCTTTACATCTCTTGAAAAAAATTAACTTTCAATTATAAGGTATTTGACCTTGAGTAAAAAAAATTTCGCCTGCGGCGCCTTTTTTTTCGTGATACTCTGCCCCACCAAAGTTTTTCCCACTGATAAAATGTACGTTCCGGCACCTTTTTTTCTACAAAAAAAGCACTGTCAAGAACTAACATAAATGCTATGCATTTTGCAACATACGTGTATAATAATTATAATAAATATATTGTAGAACAAACATTTTTTATTATTACGAAATACAATAATCGTTTGTTTCATTGTTACAAAAATGTATGAATTTATTTCTTCATGCTTACATATGTAAACATTGTAAACGTAATTAATGGATGAGGACAAGCAGTCTGCAGTGAAATTATTTATTTCAAGCCGACGTTTCGACTATTGGGCTTCCAAATTATCAAGAGATGGCGCTGACGTCAAACGTCAAAATTCGAACGAATTGTACATTTTTCACTGGCTTCCATAAGAGTACAATTGGTGTGAGACTAATTTTCGTAGTTTGTAATTTAATTTCGGATTTAGTATAGTGTTTTTTTTTTTTTTAGTGATAGTTTTAATAATATTTTAGTTAATAGGGTTAATTTTAGTAAGTATATGTATATTTTAATTAACAGTATTAGTTTTTTTTTAATAAAAAAAAAACTTTTTATTTCCTTTATTTAGATTGTATTTCATTGCCGTAGTTGTACATATATTAATTTCTATCTACATAGCTTTACTTTTATTTAATTGTATTTCTTTCATAATGAACAATTTTCTTTGCTTAGAGTTAATAAATAGTGGCCACATAATATTATGTGGTAAATATTTTCGGAGAAAACTCCATCGTAACTTTAACCTATAAATTGCATATCTCCTAATTTGTTCATTAGTTTTTTAAAAATCAAAAACTTACCTGTTATATTAGCAGTAATTCAGATCCTACTAAGAATAAAACAATAATAGCCGAAGATAAAAGCGTATTAAAATTCGTATACAAGTAAATACAATCCCTGAATAAAACAACCTGCTTTGTACATGTACACTTCACTCAGTTCAGAAATCTGCCACCAGTGGCGCATTGTAATTTTGGAAGCCCAATACTTGCCGTCAAATAATTATGGACTGGAGATTTCTACACTGATGGCAATTTTTTTAAGTGTCTACCTGTACAAATATCTGTAATATGTCAATGTCATTTTATATTCTGACATTTTCGTTAGTACTTACATGCTCTTTTTATTCCCAATCCTATAAATTGCATTATTTAGACTTTTGAAAAGAAAATGAGTGAAACTCATGAATTAAATAGTCCTGGTTCTTATAAAATCTTAGTATTTGAGAAACCGTGGTACCAAGTTCCAACATCCACACACACACACACACACACACACACACACACACACACACACACACACACACACACACACACACTCAGCATCGTAAAAATGTCATAATCGGATTCTAGGAACCTTAAAATGTTCTTATCCACTAAAATTTAGATATGCGATTTTTAAAATGATTCAAATACCTCTCTTAGCGAGAGGTAAAAAACGGTTGATTGTTGTTCGTGCGCGTGGATTGATGCATGTTGATTGATGCAGCGTAACCTTTACCAGACATACGCACTCAAAATTACGTGTGTTTGTGGTGTACCCTCTCAAAAGTACCATCCAGATTCATACCCAACTTTCCCTATTCATGCAAAACTTACAAAATACATCACATGTACTTGTATCATCACCAGGTTCCATCTCGGGAACCATCACGCGCACGTCCGAGTGCAAACGCATGTTGCTCGTCCCTCGACTCTTCATTCAGCGTCCATGTAAACATACGTGAATTTATTTTTATTACTCAAGGTGTTGATGAGCGAGAGAGCTGTTATGAGGCGAATAATGAGCGAGAGAAGGATGGCGCTATCCACCCAGGGTGCTCATTTGCGACAATTCGCATGCAGAAGAACCGCGTCGACTGCACTGACACACAAATTAGTTTGTTGATATTCAAACGTTGCAAGACCTAGCCCAACGCGGGACTTCATAACTTATTTTTACTCTCTTGCTGCTTGCTGGTATTATTTTATTTAGGACGTAAATACTTTGTTCCTTCTGATCAATTATAGATACGTTCTTTCTCCGTTCTATGAGAAAGATAAGGAGGATTTATCTACTAGGCTCGAGATTCGAACAGACGAATTCTGGAATTGTAGAATTAAGTGTCAAGATAGCGCGCGTAAACTCTGAAAATCGCCACGAATTATTTGAATCGTTTATAAACGAATAAATAACTTAATTAAGAGAATAGTTAAACAATAGTTATGTATGTATCAGTGTACTTAAGTTCTACTTTTTTATCACGAATATGGAATTTAGTTGCCGAAGACGTAAGACAGAGGAAAATAAATTACATGAGTGAGAAAATGGAACTTCAATGCAAATTTTGTGAAAATGAAAGGAATATTTATTTTTATAGGTTATGTTTTTGTAACTGTCAGTCTGACACTCATTGTTGCTAACCCCCGAATATTGAGGTTATCGTAAAAAGACAAAATTATGTTTTATTTCGATCTTCTTCATCGGAATTATTTAGTTTGTTTTTCTTGCACTTATTTTTTATCATTTATAAATTTATTATTACATATCGTACACCTACCCAAATTATCTTAAATGTACAATAATTATCGTAAGGTTGGCAACTCTGCATTTGCATGAAATCGTTTTAATGACGATTTTTGTGAACGTTAGTGACGATTTCAAATAAAATATTTTATTTGAAATTGTCACTGAATAACACAAAAATCGTCATTAAACGTTCAGAAATCGGCACTACAGTAATCCATTATACAACGATTTCATGCATGCATATGCAATGTTGCCAACCGTATGATAATTATTGTACATATAAAATAATTTGGACAAAAAATATGTGCAAGAACGAACTAAATAATTCTGATACTGAAATAAAACATATTTTTGAGTGTTCTATACGATAATCTAAATGTTCGGAGGTTAGCAACATTGAGTGTCAGAGTAACAGTTACATAAACATAACCTATAAAAATAAACTCATATGGTTACTTTTCCTCGGCTCTAAGGACCTCGGCAATTAAATTCGTGATAAAAAGTAGAACTTCAATGCCTTGCTACATAAATAAAAAAAACTATTATTTGAAATTGTCACTAAAGTGCACAAAAATCGTCATTAAAAGTTCAGAAATCGGCATTACAGTAATCCATTATACGACGATTTCATGCAAATGCAGTGTGGCCAACTTTATGATAATTATTGTATATATATATATATATATATATATATATATATATATATATATATATATATATATAAGGTAATTTGGGTAGGTGTACGATGCACAATAGCAAATTTGTACGCAAAACAACAAAAAATATGTTGTAAAAAGAACGAATTAAATAATTTCGATGAAGTTTGAAATAACACACATATTTGGGTGTTCATTACGATAACTTTAATGTCCGGAGGCTCGCAACATGGAACATAAGTTCGTTTGTTTGACTGACAGCAACTGACAAATTTGTCAAAATAACCCATATAAATGAATATTCCTTTCATTTTCACCCTTTTTAACACTCATTATGGTTTATTTTCTTTGACCCTACGGTCTCTGCAACTAAATTCCACATTCGTGATAAAGAGTTGAACTTCAATACCTATACATAAATAACTTTTTATATTATTGAGATCTTGCATAAATAATGTATCTGTTTTTACATCCCTTGTTCTATAGGTAAGGAAATTAAAGTCTTTAGGTAGTCAAAAAAATCGATAATGATGGGGAATGTTTTTGGGTCCCTAGAATAAGATTTTATTATTTATAAGATGATGTCTGTGTCTGTGTGTGTGCGTGTGTGTGTGTGTGTGTGTGTGTGTGTGTGTGTGTGTGTGTAATACCATTTGAATACCATTTCCACCCAGATAAACTTTCATATACATATGTAAGTAAAATCTGTCTTTTTATAAAACGCCTAGTCATTTTATAAAATACGGCCAGATTATCAAACCTTTTGTTGACTTAGCGATATATTACAATCTGGCGAGAGGCCATCATGAACTTCCTAAAAATGTAATAATGTGAGTTACAAATTCATAGTAGAGTAAAATTATAAACATTAAACGAAAATATTTATGACTTACTACTTACCAAGAATGTTATATTAATAATAATAATGTTTATTACTCAACAGGAAATACATCCCTTTTACAGAATAATATCACAAATTTACATACATAAGTGAGAATAATAATTGTATGTACAAATAATAAATTACAGACATGGAAAATATATATTACATCGAAAGATTCAATTTCTTTTTAAATTCCGTAAAGTTATAACAAAAATCAAGTGCAAGACAAACAGTGTTATATGAACGACACATTTTATTAATGGGTGAATTGAAATGATAATTTGTTCTTGAGAAATTACAGACAAACGTGTATTCATTTCTAGTATTACAATTGTTTACACAAGTATTGTGTCTTTAAAACGTCTGTTTTCAAGAGATTCTAAATTAAAATGGTTTAACAAAGTGTTGTAGTTACATTCAGGCCACTGGTGGAATAATTTGTAATAAATAACTTTACAGTACTTTTTTTGAATAGCTTCAATAGAATCAGTGAGATATTTCTGAGATGGATTCCAAATAACTGAGCCGTAATTCAATTTACTAATAATAAGTGAGTGAAGTAAGGTATTATAACATATTATATTTTTGAAATCACGAGTAGCGCGAAAAATAAACCCAAGAAATTTTGAACACGAACTCACTAAAAACTCTATATGGTGAACAAATAATAATTTATGATCAAGAAATATACCTAGATCTTTAACAATAATTACACGGTTTAATACTTCACCATTCATTGTGTATTGATTGATAATAGGGTTATTTTTTCTTGTCACAGTAATTATTTGACATTTGCTCAAATTAAAATTAAGTTTATTTACAAGTGACCAATTGTATAAAGCATTTAAATCTTGCTGTAGTTGATTACATTCATTCGTACTTGTTATAGTGCGAAATAATTTAAAATCATCCGCATACATAAGATAACTAGAAAAATTTATTACTGAAGTGATATCATTTACGAATAATATGAAAAGTAATGGGCCCAATATTGACCCTTGAGGCACACCAGAAACCGATACAAAGCTTGAGGATTTGAAACCATTGCAGTAAACATACTGAACTCTATTATGTAAATATGAGACAAAGAAATTATATAAAGTATTTGAAAAACCGATACATTTTAGTTTATGTAATAAAATTTGATGGTCTACAGTATCAAAAGTAGGTAATAATGTGGAATAATACTACCTTTTTAGTTTAAGTTCTGTAGTATTCCAATTATTAATATGAGTTCTGAAAGATATTTTAATAAGTAATAATGTATTTAATTTGCATTAAACACACAAAATTCTATTATTCAATACCGCATTAAACTAGGGTGCGCACAGGTCTAAATTTTAGTCTAGGTTTAAACCTATACCAGCTCTAAACTTCCTCTATGAATAACTGTTTTCGCCGGTCTAAATTAGACTTGAGATAGACCTGGTTTAGACTCGAACAGAAGCACTATGAATACGGCTGTAGATGTTTTATATTTGCCAATTTGGAGTATACAATATACAACATTCAAAATATTAACAATAAATTATTTTGGTAATATACGAAAACAAAACGTGGCCAAATCGTAGTGTGCGGTGCATTACGGTACATTTTAAATTCCTTCGGTTCTGTCCTGTTTCCCGACGACATCACGTCGCTTGATTTGTGGTGTTTGTATTGAGACGTGTCCAAGAATCTGACAGAGAGCTCTCCAGTCTCCTCAATGACTTTTGCTCCGTAAAACCCGATCGCGAACGTCACAAACATAAATAAGAACAGTTTTTTACTCGACGTTGTTCTGTTCCTTGTTGTTTGAATCGACCGACTGTAGCGCCAACTTCCATCCGTCGGATTTATGTGAAATTCCGTTAAAATTCATCAGTTTTTTATTCCATCTCCTTCCGTTCAAAGCATCTGTTTTCACAGAAGTTTTTATGGACCACATTAAATATTAATTTCTGATTGTTGTGCACTGAATTTTATAAATTTATTTCGGTTTTATGAGAGAAGTTTTGCTGCGGTTGATGTCTTACTTCTTACAACTCATATGGTCAAGTTTTTGGATCTCATTTCCATTTGAAAGGAAGCTACACATATCGCAAGAATAAACATAACATAGACCATAAATTTCAGGGATATAAAATATTTCTTTATATAGTTTTTATACAGATATTCCCAGCACTATATTCTTTTCGTTTTTATTCATTGCAATTTTTACTGTTTCGAAAGTTCTTAAATTTGTTTAAATATTTTTAGTGATTTTCTCTCCATGACAGCTTCGAAAATAGAAATTTATGAAATGAAGCAGACAGACACACCTACAAATGGGTAATAAGTCGTGATTATATTAAGTGACATATTTTTATTGGAATCATGCTAATTCAGATTTTAATGAATAAGGTCCCTAAAATCCGATTATAACATTTTACGATGATGTCCGTATATGTGTGTATATATATACAGGGTGTCTTAATAAGCTTGCTCACTATTGGTAACTTTTTTATTTGAAGAGATACGAGGTTGGCTAAATGAGCAAAATTGTGCCATTTTATATTAGAAAATTGGTCATGTAGACAAAATAAAAATTGTGTCAGCGGTTCCCCAAATTTGGGACAGAATATATATTTTTTATATAAAATTATATATTTTTTATTATCTAAGTGAAAATAGCATTTTTTTCTCTTTCCAATAAAGTAATGTTGTTTATGTATAATTTTTGAAATAAACGAGTTATTTACGTTTAAAGATAAAAATGATCTTTTATTAGTTTATTTAGTCAAGTAGACCATGGAAACATTTGTCTTTTATAAAATTATTATTTTATTAACTTATTTTACAGTAATAACAAAACAATTAAAGAAGATATTCAAATTTAAAACCATTATTTTCGCACATTTCAGCTCTTTTGGAAAGAGAGCCGATATAACTTTCCATATAGCAAGATCATATCTAACTTTTCTTAATTTGTAAAGTTATTAAACATTATTAAACACAGAGAACTTTACGAGAGAAATTATTAGTCAAACAAACAAAGAATCAATTGTTTCCATGACTTACTTGGCTAAATAAACTAATAAAACAGTTTACAAATTTTAATTTTTAACCGTATATAACTCGTTTATTTGAAAAAAATGTACATAAACAACATTACCTTATTGGAAGAAAAAAATACTCTTTCCAATAAGATAATAAAAATACATAGTTCCATTTAAAAAATATGTATTTTGCCCCAAATTTTGAGAACCGCTGACACAATTTTTATTTTGTCTACATGACCAAATTTCTAATATAAAATGGCACAATTTTGCTTATTTAACCAACCTCGTAGCTCTTCAAATAAAAAAGTTACCAATAGTGAGCAAGCTTATTGAGACACCCTGTCCCTGTATATATATATATATAAGAGATGTTTAACTACGGTTTCCTCAACCTGACATTACTGGGAAGAGCTGATTAGATTTTGGTAACAATAGGACAACCGGAAGTACTAGTTTCTTAAAAAAATTCTAAATTTTTTTTTTTTTGAAATTTGATGTTATTACAAACAAATATTAAAGAATATAAAAATCTTTATCCGATACATTTAAACAGTTTTTATGTATAGAGTTAGAGATAGAGAAATATAAATATATAAAATAATATGTTGTATATGAATCTCACAGCCCATGGAAAACAAGTGGAAACGTTAATATGTTTGTAATTAACAGAAAAATGTTAGTGTAAAAAAGTAAAAACATTACTGAAGGCTATTTCTAGGAAGTACATTTAGTATTTCTTATTTTATTATTAATTGGAAACTTATTCATAGAATGAATTTAAAAATATGTAAAGAAGATATGTGTTTTTGTGTGTACCAGAAATGTTAAATATGTACAATACTTATATAGCCTAATAAAGAAATGGCGAGAGGTCTTGTGCTGGCCGCATCACATTTTTCCTAACAATATATAATAATAAATTACAGAACATTCAAACTGTTTGATTTTGATCATTGTTTGACAATATTGTGTCAAAAACTAATACTCATTAATTTAAGTACTAGGTATATTTTCTCTTTCTTACGTAAGATACCAAAAATTTGGTAAGCATAGTACCCTATTGCAAAAGTGTCAACAATTTGGAAAGTAGTCAATAATATTTCAAAGCTGGATAAACACACCAAAGATGCAAGAAAAAATGCAATAGAAAAAGTACCTACAGTAAAATTTTTGAAAGAAGTCCGATAAAGGCCATCTACGAATTGTATCTATGAATTAAAATTTTGTGCTGTCAAATTTAGTAGTGTCTTTTACCTAGTTTTTATGAGGGTACATAATATCTTGTGTACCTCATAAAAACTTTGTAAACGACACTACTAAATTTAACAGCATAAAATCTTAATTCATAGATGCAATTCGTAGATGGCTTTGATCGGACTTCTTTCAAAAATTTTACTGTACCTTTATTTCTAATCTTATCAATGACAAATCATTAAACGTAAACAATATTTGATGATGGTAAAAATGAGTACCTACCTACCAAATTGCGTAACATAATGGATGCGTATGTGTAGCAGTGTATATAGATTCATGGTCTAATGCAAATCAGGATAGCAGCGTATGCATTCGTAAATCAATTATGTCATTGCAATTAAGATAAATGAAGGTGGTAAAGGTAGCCATGATATACAGCTATTTAACGAAGAGCGGAATTGTACAGATAGCGAAAACACACTATGTATAACGAAATACAAGCAAATTTGTCATAATCAGCCATGGAATTATTAGCGTTATACAGGAAATATTACCGTAAAAACATATACGTCGATCAGAGAAGAAAATATACCAATCTATAATCTATTAATTAACTATGTAATTAATTTTTAATTTATAGCGTTTTCCTTTTTCATATTTAGTGCGAACTTTTTTGCACTGAGTGCGCATAACTCATTTTCCATTTATATAATCAGTGCCCACTAGCTGAGTTTTACATGTTTTATATATACGTTTCGAGTGAATTGAACCTTACTGAGAGCGCACTTTCTTGCACTTACTACTATCGTTAGTTCTTGCCAGTACAGTCTGTCAAATTCGTATATTTTAAGTTGTCAAAAGTATCTATGTAAGTACAATAGATGTAAAAAAAATCTGTTGTGGCTAGCACAATACCTTTCGTCAATTCGATGTATTTAATAGAAATCCCATACCAAAAGTTTCTTGGAAAAGATTCTATATGTCCAGTAAAATTATAACACGAACATGTACTATAAATCCAATAAAATTATAACAACAGCATACACCATGTAAATTGCACTTGTCACTGATATCTGTTAATTAGATTTATTTGAATATATCAGCTGTTTTCATGATTATAGCAATGCTGCCTAATTTATCAAAGTTAATCTCTTTATAATTGTTTAACTCTATATCTATTGAATATGGAGTAAAATGTATAATCAACCATATTGACTATAAGGTATTATTTCTTATTGATAATCACATAAAATGTCAAAAAACGATGTTTAACTTCGTTTTTCAATAAAAATTGATAAAAACTTTAAATAAGGGAACTTTTTGTTCACCAATTTTAACCAAAATCTTATCAGCTAGTCATATGTAAAGAAAAGGAAAACGAAAGAATTATAATTTTTAGAATTGTAGTGTTGGAGTTATCGTCGGAGAAAAATTTGTCACACACAGACAGACACACGTAGACATATACAGACATCATCGTAAAACTAGTGAAATCGTATTCTAGGGACCCTAAAACGTGCTTATTCATTTAAATTTCACCACCGAATTTTTTGACCAAAGACAATAATTTCCTTAATTAAAGGTGACGGAAGGTAAAAATGAAGTCTTCACAGCCTGAATCTTGTAAAGCGATGTCCATTACTGCGTAAGTACGTAATCTCTTTATTTGACAATAACGGCTAACAAACTTACACTGGACTTTTCTACTTAGTTTCATTTGAAATCCACTACGCATATGTTAAGAACTAGTATCGGGAATAACTTTATTAGTTGCACTAATGTAAAACTAATTATATAAATGGAAAATAAAATTCTTTAGATATTTTTTGGTGCCTAGAATATCAGTAGGTATTTCGTTTCGAAATAATCATTATATTGCACCGTTTACAGAAACTTGTTCTATTTTTCTTAACAAATAATTTTCTCAAACATTTAGATATAATCTATATGTTGTTGATAGATGAAAACTATTATATAAGTTTGTTTTTATCCATAAAAACTAGTGCTGTAAGTCCTTTCAGGTCTTAAACCACTATGATTATATTCCTTAACGGTAACGATAACCGACCTACTATCATACACAGTCGAAGAGTAGCTACGTGAATGATATATTAACAGGTAAATTACAACTTTGCCAGCTACTGTGTGAACAGAATCATGTAAATATACAAGCCGGTACTTTTATCCTGCGTAACTTGTCTAGATTAATGTCTAATTTATTGCGCAAGGTACCATCTTTCCAAATTTGGTATAATTATTTGCGTTATAAATTTCCTTCATGGAACTTGTAATTATTGAGTCGTAATTGTACCAGGATCAGATATATCATAGAACATATGTTACGTAATAGTAGTAACATGGTATTATATTAATTATTTTATGGAAACACTAATGAAAGTAGACAGATGTATAGTGGAAAGTTATAATTTTAATTGGTTACTCCCATTTTAACTAATGAAGGCTAACCTTGTACACCTTATAGTTTTTATCAACAAAAACTGAATTTATATCACCATGTAATTAGTTTCGTAACGTAACCGTTACATGTGTGACAAAAAAATTGAACGTATGTATTACTTTCGGCTAAGTTTCGAAAAGGACAGCTAATTAACAAATTAGAGTAAAGTGTATTCAAGAACGAAATATACATAATAAGTATTTGTGTTTAGTTACAAAATAATGGCGTTTTGCAACTATTCATATACAAGGTTTTTACCTCTCGCTAACAGTGGTAATGAAACTGATAAATGTATGTAACAAAAGTTTTGAGAATAATAATAATAATAATATGCTGTAATGAATCTTATCGTCCATGGAAACTTCAGATACATTACTGAAGGCATTTTTGGGAAGCACATTTAATATTTCTTATCTTATTATTAATTAAGTATTTAAAATTATAGATCATAACACATATATTACATATACCCATCAGAAATACCGCCAATCTTGTCAATGAATTTCAAGAATCTTGAACATTAAGAAGAGTAGGAGGACACTTATTTGTAGAATGAAATAAAAAAATCTGATGTGGCCAACACAAAACCTCTCGCTATTTAATTTTTATTAATTTAAATACATACCTACGTATTTACTAACGCTGCAAACTGTTCCATTGCAGAAAACTATTGCTTTATTTATTATTTTCTTTTTAAAATGTCACTATTATTAATTTGAAATGATTAGTTTTTTGTCAGTGACATTTACTGTCAGTTACATTCAGTTGAAATATGAACTGTGTAACAAAGGAATTATGTTTACCTTAGGCTTCGCGACTAATAAAAAAAAATTATTTTTAAATTTATCTGTAAAACATATAGAAAAAGTATTAATGTATTCCTGTAGAAAATTCAATAATCTTTAATTTTCATAAGATATAAAATGCGAAAAAATGGCATTTAATCGTATTTTTTGAAGAAAAACCATTATGAGCTTCAGGTAAAGTGCCATTTCCGGTTATCCGATTTACACCAAAATCTAATGGCTTCTTTTCATATTAGAATAGGATGAAAATACAAGGTTTCAGAATTTTCTGAATGATAGTATTTGAGTTAGAGTGAAGACAAAATTCCTACACATACATATACACATACACACACACACATACACACATACAGACATCATCGTGAAAATGTTAAAATTGGATTCTAGGGACCTTAAAACGTGGTCATTTACTAAAATCTCGATATGTGATTTTTAGCACGATCCCTATACCTCCCTTACCAAGAGTAGATGGAGGTAAAAAAATTAAAATATATTAATGACATTAACGTAAGTAGAATTTTTGTGAATGTATCAGAAATGTTAAAAACAATATGTACTTATATAGCCAAATATGGAAATGGCGAGAGATCTTGTGCTGGCCACAACAGATTTTTTTTATTTGATGAAATTAGTATAAAGAGAATATAGTTTAGCTCGTAAAATACCCGACGAAAATTTTCCTGATGATACTTATCAAAAATTTTGAGCAGAAATTAGTTTATATTCCACAAAAACTTTACCAAACTAATAATTAGCATTGCGAGTATAGTCTGAAGAACAAATATTGTTAAATTTGACATGCGTACGTATTATACCTATGAATAAAGAACTGGAATTTTTGTTGAAATACAAAGTCATCTGATCAGCTACTTTAATGTTATAGTGTAATTTATATGTCTCCCCTAATTCAATTTAGCAAAAATATATGTTTTTGGAGTTTCCAATGCATCTAAACTCCTTATTTTCGTTAAAACTTCATATCATGAAAACTAGCGTTAGGGAAACAGCAAGTTCAGTTCAGCGATATATCTCTTCGTTATAGTGCTCTATCCAGGTCACTTCTGTATATAATACACTCGATAAACGTATCCGCTCCATTTATATTTCAAACTTTATTTACAAAATATATCTCCTAGCAACTTGTCACCCGACTCTTCGTATACAAATAAAACAAAAGTCCGTACATTATGGATGTCCGAATGGTCGAATATCGCTGTCCGCTGGAGAAACAAACGATATAAGATGCGGGAGGGGAATGAAAAACAAAAGAGAGCTATATATTTTGATAAAGTATAAATATTTGCTCGGATGAAGTGGCGACTTGTTCTGATATTGTGTTTTTGTTTGACAGTTTTCCGGGCTGTCGTTTATCACTCATTCCACTGGAGATAACCCGGAATATTATTTCCAAAACAAATTAATCCTCCGGTGATTTATATCAATTGTTTTTACTTTTTGTTTTAAGTTTATTCACTTCTTTTACTGCGATAACTGCACTTTTAGATTTATTGATGTTCAGTATTCACTTGATAACGATTGGAGATTTTATCAATCGAAACGTTGTGTAGCTCAAAAAATAAAGACAATGAAAGTTCGAAATACTTCTATTATTCTTATTGATGTTATGTTTCTTTATCTACTCCTATTATTTTGTACTTACAATCTTACAAAAAATCTTTGTGCATCTGCAAATTGGCTTAATTGTAATTTTTTCTTCTGAATTTTCAATATAATATTGTTTATATTTAAACTTGTCGAAATTTTACAAAAAAAAAAAATTAAAATATAAGCTGGTTTACAATTGTTTAAAATTTTGGAGGAATTTCATGTAAGTTTAAGATGTTATACTTGCCGTCAAATAATTATGGACTGGAGATTTCTACATTGATGTCAAATTTTTTAAGTGTCTACCTGTACAAATATCTGTAATGTGTCAATGTCATTTTATATTCTGACATTTTCGTTAGTACTTGCTTGAGCTTTTTATTCCCAATCTTATAAATTGCATTATATTTAGACTTTTGAGAAGAAAATGAGTGAAACTCATGAATTAAATAGTCTTGGGTCTTGTTTAGGAAAACAAGATTTAAATGGGCAGGCAAAAACAATTATTGCCAATGTATACAAATTTTTCAAAAAATTGGCGTTACCTACATCATGAAAAAAAAAAATTATTAAATAACAAGAAAACTTTGAATTTGATTACAGAAGCATGGTGTGTTGGCAGATCTACTGTTCACCTAATAATCAATTATTCTTACCTTTTATTTAGATTTCACCGGTTATCGTATTTTAACGCAAATGCGACCTTACTTGATGTGTGGAAACTTTGGTCAAAATATAAATATAAATTTTCCACAAAGACAATTTTTATATTTTATATTACGTATTACTGCTTTACCTTACTTATTTATTATAATATTTTCTTCATTTACGATGTATTAAAAATTTTAATTAGTTTTAAATGTCAAGTTACAAGTGGCAATACCGCTGGGCAAGAGACAGGGTGCGGAAAGGGATAAAAGTTGAACATCAGTCCATAATCATTTGACGGCGAGTATAATAGTAACTCATAAATTGCTCATAGGCAAAAATCGGCATGCAGGAGAATTTTATGCTGAATTCAAATTTTCAAACCGCGTTAACATATGTATCTTTAAGCGGATCATGCCAAGTGAAAAATATCGCATCAAAATATGACAGCTAGAATAAACACCGTCATTTGTGTTATCGTTTCGATGCGATATTTTTCTCTTATTCGACGTACAAGCAATACCACGACGAATGTACACTGTTATATAAATAGTAAATACTGTTAGACTAAATACGTAATATTGTTTATTTTTTGTGTAATTTAAATTTCTTTCATCTTAGGTAAAAAATGTAAGAACTCTTTTTGTTCAAAAAATTGTGAATTTTAATTAATACGGGTCAATGTGTTCGAGAAAATGGCCAATTTATGTATCAAGGTACTGAAGTTCTACTTTTTATCACGAATATGGAAAATAAATCATATGAGTGATAAAAAGGTTATGTTGATATATCTGTCAGTTGCTGTTAGACAAACGAAGTTATGTTCAGTGATCGTCAAAAATGAATTCTAAGGAAATTAAAGCTTTTCTTTTTTAATCTTATTTTAGAAACGGAAATGGATAACAAAACAGCGAATGGCAATATTCTTGTGATGTCTGTTTCAATGAATTTCAATGGATTACTTTTTTGCCGGTTTTCAGAGCTATTAATGACGATTTTTGGGTACTTTAGTGATGATTTCATATAAAATTATTTTTTGTACCTTTAATCCAATATGGCCGTTCGCGCTTTCCCTTAGTCAATGTCTAAAACTTGAATTTTGGTCATTTTGTGGACCTAAACAACATTATATTAAAATCATAACTTGTTATTGTTGTTATTTTAATAAAAGCACCATTTTGATATTCTTTTTGTTTGTTTCCTAACCTAATTCTCTATAATATCTCCCTGCCCATAACTCCCATCTTGTCCGAAACACATCAGCAGTCACAAAATAATTATCGCATTCTGATGGCTGGGACGAAATAACTACATAATTAAAACTTTTCACTCGGCAAAACACGCAATAAATCAGCGAGAGAAACGACCAGTGTTGTCGCGCATGCGCATCGGGCCGCGATAGTGCTGCCGCCTGCCACCGCGCTCGCCAGAGCAAACTTAACCCGATGACGTACGATGCGCGCGGCGCTAGTGTCGCTATTCATTTTGGCGGCCTTTAATTATTGCGCCAGAAAGGTGTAAATGAATTATTGATGTTAATTCGCTACTTTTTTGCTTTCATTAGATTCTGCTGCATAATAACACTTTTTCCGCTAGTTTATAAATTTTAACCCAGGAGGGATTGATTTACGACTAGTTTATATTGCTACCGGCGACGACTACCGTAAATTTATTAAGTAATATTAATAATGTCATTAACAAATAGAAATTAATTTTATATATTAACAATTTTTTTGTAGCCAATAATCTGCGGATTGCTTCTAGTAGTATATATAGGAACATAATTTTATCTTAATTATTAGCAATAATATATTGTTTCTAGTATTGAAAGACACACAAACAATCTTAGTTACTAGCAATACTATATATTTAAACATCCCAAAAAGAAAAAAAAATCTGTTGTGGCCAGAACAAGACCTCTCGCCATTTCCATTTTATGTTAATAAGTATTGTATTGCACTTCGCTATCGAACCGTCGTTTTATAACAAAAAAATTACAGAACTTTACCCAAATATTGTTTTTATTGTATTTAACATACAGTTCTAATTATAGATATCTATTTTTCATTGCATGAGGAAGTTCCTAAATGTCAGAGATTCATCCAATTCATTAACTAGATTGGCGGTATTTCTGATGGATATAAGCATTTTACCTACAATGGGGAAGTTTAGCGATTTTTTTTTTTTATTCCATGGGAAATGACTTGAAAAATGATGTAACATGTTTTATTTTTTTCAAAAATGCCCAGATTTTCCCGAAAAGCCGAATTTAAGCTGTGATGACGTCGGTAGAGGCTTGGCGCAACGTATGTCGACTGATACACTGACGCACGCGGTTACGGTTACCAGTGAAGCGCTTTTACGCTTTGTTACGACCTACGTTCAAGTGGTTCGATTTCACCGTTCTGTCTGAGTTTGCGCATAACTGATTTGTGACGTACTTAGAGTTTACCTAAAGAATATTAATTATAAATAAATGGAGCAATAATTTTAATTTTTAATTTCAATATTAGCAGTCATTTGTGTTATATTTGTGAGAAAATAGTATGTTATGTAGAATTTTTACCATGCTAAACTTCCCCATTTTAAATATTTAATTAATAAAACAATAAGATTATATGTACTTCCCAAAATAAGCTTTCAGAATGTCACTAAAACTGTTGATTCTTCACACTGACATCTGTCTTTTACAAACTATGTTATAAACATTTGAATTTGTCAACTGGTTTCCTTAATGCCTTCGCTTCTGCGATTAGATTATTCTATATATATTATAGTGCCTTTATCTCTAAATCTATAAAAAATTTAAGTGTATTAGATGGAGAATTCTATATTCCTCAATATTTGTAATAACAAAAATTTCAAAAAAATTACATTTAGAAGATTTTTTTTAAGAAACTAATACTTCCGGTTGTCCAATAGGGTCCTTCACTCTAATTTTTTTTATTATTTTAAATGAAAGATTTTTTTAATTTTGAAGCCATTTGCAGTATTAAAAGTCATAATTGTTTTTAGTTCAACTGCATTCGTTCTGATGTAGATGTAGATGTATAGATGCTTAAAACTTTTATCAGCTCTTCCCAGGAATGTCAGATTGAGGAAACTGCAGTTTTATAGTATTTGAGAGTCCGTGGTTCGAACATCCACACACACATCCACACACACACACACACACACACACACACACATTCATTATTTTTAACTCTAAATCACTGGATTGCTTAAAATAATTGGTCACTGACATATCCCATTGTGCATTTTATGAATAAGGTACATTTGAGTTTATTTGTATAGGAGGTAATATTTGAGAATTATGTTGTCAAAATGAAAATAATATCCAATCCTAAGAAGCTTTTTTGCAATTTTATAATAAAGACACGTTTAATCGTTAATGTCAATGTTTTTAATTTTGATGAAACTTTAATATATCTAAATGAGGAGAAAAATACTAATGGAATCCAATCGTTTCAGAAACTGGACGCATCGTCTCAGAATCCGGTGCCCGTAACCGTCTCGTCTTGGACCACCGCCGACTGAAGTTCGTACTAGAGGAGAACTCCCTGGTTAATTGTGAAAATGTGTATACCGTTATATAAGTGTATAAAGATAAATCTATTTATAAGCATAAACTATCCAGATAAATAATCCTAATATACGTAATTTACACGTCAAATTCAAATTTATTTTTTGAATTACGTTCCAATATATACGAGTGAGAGTGCAAACATAACATTGTTAAATTGTAATTTATATACGTAAAATTTGTGAAAGAACTCATGTGCCATAAAGATATTCTGATAAACTGTTGGTGATTTCAAATCCGCAAATACGTAATGAAACTAATCATGTGCAGATGCAAATGTACTGTACATACTGTAAAATACTTTGTGTATATGAACTGTATTTAGTGTAGGTAACGTTGCAGTGCAATCTAAATCAAGTGCAGGACTAAGGACTAAAGCCAGTGTACATATAGTTATATATTTAGGACTTAAGCCAAGCCTGATGAGCAAACGATTTAATTCGAGATGGCGGATTCCACATTCTTAAAATATTTTCATATAATATTATCTATTCCACAAGGTTAAGATTCAATTGGGTTATTTCTTTAAACATTCTTGAAGAATCCAAATCAAAGTCTTTACGTTTTATACAGAGTGATTCACAACTTCGTGCTTTAAGCTTTAAGGGCATATACAGAGAATTTATTTTAAAATGCAACATTAGTTCATCACTTCCATGGTTACTCACTATTCAGCCCGATTCTGTAAAAAGTATCTAACATTGTTACTTGTTAGCAACGTTACTATGAAGTTACTCTGATAGCAACTATCCTAGTAACTGAATACATATTTCGTATTTTGTAATTATATGTTTAGGAATGTTACTCCCAGAGTAACTAAACAAACTTAGTTACTAAGATAGCAGGCAAATGAGGAACACGAATTGTGGTGCGCATGCGTATTTCTTCATCTGCGTGTGTTCTAATCTGACAAGTGACATTTATTAGTGTTTATAAGTAACCAAGTGTTATATCTGTTTGCATCATGGTATATAACAAGCCTAGGGGTTCAAGAACAACCAACGAACAGTTGGAAATATTAATAGCTTATTTAAAAAACCACAAAATAATGCTCGAAATAAAAATACATCCTCTGAAAACTAATGAGCTTAAATTGTCATGGGAAGAACTTACAAATATTTTGAATAATACAAAGAAAGGAGCCAAGAAAAATGTACAGATTACTTTTAAATGAATAGGTACGCCTGTTGATCTTATTGAAGGTTCCGCTAACGGAGTTACTTTTTCAATAAGATCTTGTACAATTGGTTTTGGTAATCGGAACAATTTTTAAAATTTTATATCCGGAATTAAGAAAGGATTACTCTCGTCTCTTACCAATCTATTTTCTAACCTATTTCTTCTTCTGTGAAATAAAAATATAAATTTATCAAATAAATTTTCCAATTTCATAAATAAACGTTACCGAAAATTATTTACAGTTACTTTTTTATACATACCGATTTTCCAAAGCTGCCAGTGCTCTATTAAATTCAAAATTCATTCAAATTCCAGCCATTCTGAAAGGTTACTACACCTTAAATACTACGTTTGGCTAGTCTCTAGCGTAATAACTTGTTTAACAACTAAGTATCTAAAACTGTAATGACTCTGTGCTTATAGAATATAAAAAATAACAAGTTACTGTAGTAGTAACTGACCTTCATTTTAAAGACTATTTTAGTAACTTTATTCTAGTAACTCTTCTTACAGAATCGGGCCGATTGTCAAAAAATGACAGCAATGTAATATTTGTCCATTTTAAAATGCAACATTATAAATAGTATTGCAGCACAGGAAATACCTCCAAAACACATCACAAATGGTGTCAATTTTTATTACGACCGGCTAGAATATTGCCTCACAGTGATTGGGGGTATTTTTTAACATTTATTACATGAAAGTTATGTAAGCTAAGGTTTTTTAAGATGTACAACATTCATGTTTTGATTATTTGTTAATCGTATGTAGGCTAATTTATAGGAAATTTGTTTTGATAATACAAAACTACAAATTTTGTATGTTGCATTTTAAAATGGACAAATATTACATTACTGTCATGTTTTGACAATAGTGAGTAATCATGGAAGTGATTCGTCATATGTTGCATGTTAAAATAAATTCCCTGTATACTTCATTTCACATGAGAAAGACCGTTTTTACATGAAACCAAACTTCGTCAGTAACAAAAATATTTTTATATGTAAAATGCAAGTCTTGAATATTAAAAATTGCATCAAAACATGGTTAAATATCACTTAATTCTGTCGATTTTATTTGCAATTGACAGCTGACAAGTGATATTTTTTTCGCTTTTGTAAACTAGATTAGCATTTCCCCAATCAAAGGGCAGAATTTATATCCCTATCTTAACCAACGCTATTTTCTTAAGTGAAATGAAGTATAGTACTGACTAAAATGATTAAAAAAAAAACTTAATCAACATGGGTTCGATCTTCAACTGTTCCCATAAAGAGGTTATTTTGAAATAGAAGCGAAGAAAAACTGACAAAAATAGTGATTGAACAATTTTTGTCTATGCCAGAAAATCGACTATGAAAATACAATAAAATTTAATATTAAACATTTTTCTCAGTTTCTAATAATTAACGACTCCTCCGAGGAAGTGTTCAGCGGCGTGCACAATATTCATTTTTCTCTATTTATATTTTTTTGTTAACTTCCAATCATTTATAAACTCTACCATCTGGTCCTTACTAATTTTAATGTTAAAAATAACACTACAATTTATTTGTTCCACAGTGTTAAATTAGTGAAAATATCATTATCACTACATACATGTAAAAATTATACGAGCGTAATTTTTTACTGTTTTTACACAAAAACGACTAAAGAATCCGAGTTTTGTGCATTATATTGGGTTATATTCAGTTATATTTAGAGAAGTTACAAGCTAAAAATGTCTATTGAGAAAAACAGTAAATTAAATTTAATTCTTTAATAGGTAGTTCAATTCGCTCTATAATTTGTGTAGACACAGACTTGAAAAATATATTTTTTTCAATACCTGTGCCAAAAGTACCTCCTTCGTGCCTATTTTGAGGGACGAAAGTGGCCATTTTCAGCTGAACGAGCCTTTGTTTCCCTAGTGACTCAAAGTAATGACGTAGCGGGATTCAATAGGATGTATGACGCTCAAGGTGGCATTTTCGGCGCAGGTATTGAAAAAAATATCGTGTGCGCTACGGGACGAAAGCATTTCGCGACTCGTGTGCCACCACACCATCGCTTCATTCGAGTTGCCATCCCACACTCGTCGCAAAATGCCTTTTTCGTCCCTAGTTGCACAATATACTATTTTTGCAGTCAAGATCAATATTATACCCTTTTTCGATAGTTTTTCTTTGATAAATCACGCACATCATGAAATACAAAAATGCTAAAATACAGGCCAATGTATACGAACTATGTTGACAATAATTCTAAATTATTTTTCGAACAGGGATACGACATACGTCGCCTTATGACCAGACTACGTGTAATGTAAGAAATAAAAGTATAATGGGCAACACTGTCAAAAAGAGGAAATAAATTTAAGGATCAATCTTACCAATTTCAAGCATTTTTCAAAGTATTGCCAACTGATTCATTTATTTTTGATCACTCTGTACTACTGGTTCTACGTTGAAAAAGCTATTGACAAAGATGATGACCCGTATATCGATCACAATATTTTAAAGGAAATTAATACATTGTATTGTTATATAAAAACATAAATTTTATCTAATACGCTTCTACAAACGTATTTAGTTTATGGGTAGTTATTTTGTTATTAATAGTAACACTGAACACTGGCATATAAACAATAAGAAGTATGTTTTGTTCTTGTCGACATTTTGAGGTAACGCCTGAAAAGCACCGTATACGGTATAGTTATATCAATACCAATATGTGCTACTAAAATTTATTTTTTGAGAAATAACTCAATAAATTATTCTTGTAAGATAATATATAAAAATATTCGAAGAATGTGGAATCCCCTATGAGAATCCAGCCATAGAACAAACCCTCTTAGACCTATTCCCGATCGAATTAGACCGTTATGTTGTCAGTGTTGCGTGCGATTGAATGATTTGATCTCTGGTTATCTTGCTCCCCAAATGCCCCTCTCATCTTGCCGCCCTTGTATGTAAAATCGTAGGTTACGGGTCGCCCAAACAAACACCTGCATCAATTCTGTCTTTGTTTCAAATCCTACTTTTTATTACTCACTGAAATTATGGCCTAGCCAAGGAAAAATATAGCCACGGAGCAAGCAGGTAATTTTTATCGCTACTTTTCATCTACTCCAATAAATAAAACCTTTGTTTACTGTAAGGTAACTGAATATTTAATTATTTATATATATGAATGAAATGGTAGAGCAAGAAAATGGTTGTGCTAGTCTCTGAGAATCGAAATTGAAATTAGTATGGTGTTCGTTTGGGCGACTCACAATAATGTATAGACTGGAGTACTGGAGTATAGTAGTAGTAGAATAACTCTTGATGCTTGTAAGGCCCTTACACACTGATTTAACTTCGTCCCTCTCTATCTGCGACGATGCAAGACTTGCAATCAATTGTGTATTGGACAAAAATCATACACAAATATTAATATGCTTTTCAAAATTTTGCAGCAGGTAATTTCAAGAAATGTGAAACTTTCTAAGCGATATTTGTTACATATATTTAATATAATGATCATACATTAATAAAACTATGAAAAGAAGATAGTTTGAATATATACGTAGTATTTCATTTTTGATTGTAAGGCGACTGTATAATAGCCCGGGAATCGGAATGGTAACGAAGTATATGCTAAAACATCAAAACTTTTGTTTGGTGTTTAAACAAGCTAAAATTTATAAAATATAATTTTTTGTATGAAAATATTTGTCTAACTGCTATAAGTGGAAGTGTTTTCGTTCTCGTTTCCAGGCTATTGTACAAATGCCTTCATTCTTTATAAATAAATAAACACTTATTTTTGTTTGTTTATACATTTCCACTGATTTTTATTTTTATTTGGAAAATAATGACCCAAGAATTAGTAATCCAAGCTATAAACGAAGAAATACATTGTAATTGTAAAGTTTACAATGAACACTATTCGAACAAAATATAGTTTTGTACCAATTAAATTCAGATTCATATGCAGGGTGTCTCAGGACGAGCTTACGCTATCTATGTTTTAAATACTATTTAATATAATTTAACGAAATTTGGTATCTAGGGGTTGCCCAACATGTCCGTTTTAGCTAAAATATTTTCAAAGCAGTAGCACTTCCGGTTTGACCGGAAATTGACCTCAACTTTCTTATTTTAAATGGAATACGCTATATTTTATTTTACCATTGAATGCAGCGAAAAATTTTACATATGAAGAAATAAAAACATTTTACTCATGATCAACTACTTCCGGCGTTATTCAACTTTTTTTGATTTTTTGTCTGAAATCCGGCACATTTTCAAAACACTGCATATCGGGAACGAGATCGAATTTTTATAATCTGAAAAAAGCCTTTTATAAAGGAGACTTTAAGCTACATTATCCATAGAAGAATCCTCGATTATTTATAAAAATGTGACGGGTACGTTACACCAAAATTATAATTAACAAACTTCAAAAAAGACAATTTTTTTAAATGGAACCCCTCCTTTTTTATTACATAAATGTGTACTACGACAAAAAATAAGGGTACTTTATGTAATATGTCCTATGTTGAAAGTTGATAGAATTTCAGTAAATTAGAAAAACATGTAATCTGGGTATAATTATTTTATTAATACGGATAAGTAAGCCGCTGCATTCAATGGTAAAATAAAATATAGCGTATTCCATTTAAAATAAGAAAGTTGAGGTCAATTTCCGGTCCAACCGGAAGTGCTACTGCTTTGAAAATATTTTAGTTAAAACGGGCATGTTGGATAACCCCTAGATACTAAATTTCGTTAAATTATATTAAATAGTATTTAAAATATAGATAGCGTAAGCTCGTCCTGAGACATCCTGTATAGTACTGCTTCGCAATCCAGCGGCGTTTCATCGTGTCAAATGCTGACGTCATTTAAAATTTATTACAAACATTATGTACATTACAGAAATCATATTTTGTTACTAGTCCGTGTTTTTAAACTATAGACAGCACTAGACGAAGTCACATTTACACCGCTAGAAGTTACCAAAACAAGTCACTAGATTCATTTGGCGGGGGAATTGAAATGTTAAAATGAAGGTCACGTCAGCATTTATACTTTCCAGGTTATATTTTCATTAACCAAAACTATTATAGATAATCTACTTAATTTATTCATATAAAATCATAAATACACAACTTTTAATTAGAAATTAATTAATTGCATTATTTTTTTTGTAATTCCTTGAAAAATTTATATAACTGTTTTTATTCTTGAAATATCACAAAAAGAGAATTGAAACAAAAAACACGTGCAAATTCAACAAGTGTTTTGACAACTACTGAGTTTGACGTTTCAATTACGTTTGAAGGTTAACTTGAAATTGCGTCTGGTTAAATGCGGCTTCACGGAATAGCGCAGCAGCCAATCACAGGCTTTGATTTTCTCACTAGAATTTCTAGTTACTGTCTGTAGTTTAAAAACAGAGTATACTGTATCTAAGTTTCAATTAATATAAACCGAATTGTAAAATTTGATTTAGGTATGTGAAATACTCTATTGTGTCGTAATACGAAAACATGTTTTTGGGATGGAGCTACAAATATTTGTAATTTCAAATAAATTTCTTTTTGCGTGAATATAAATATGAGTTTTGAAAGCTGGCCACATTTGAGTAATTGAAATTATTGCAATTTTTATTTTAATTCAAAGCAAAACTAACCTTACTTGTGTATGCAAATAGCCAATTATTCGCATGTACTACATAGAAAAACCACTTTCTTCTTGTTATCGTAGAATGTCAAACGGCATCGCAAAAATATTTTTTTTATCACATTTCAAATAAGCATGTATATGAGTTTCTCTGTTTAGGAATATGAATGGCATATTGACGCTACAGTGTGTTCAAAAAAAGTCCTAACTCGAAGTAGACTATGAATAAAAAAACGTATGTCATTTTGAAAGTATTTAATTAAATGTCAAGTTGGCACCAGACATTATCAAAAATGTTATCTAGAGAAATCAAAGCTGTTCTTCTTGAATCTTTATTTTAGAAATAGAAATAAATTGGAAAACGGCAAATGACAATATTCTGTATCTTTTTTTGTTATTTTTTCTCCGTAAAATTACATATTACGATCAAATTTGACAACTTGACTCTTGAATTGAATAATAATCAGACATACGTTTTTGTGTTCATAGCCTACTCGGAAGTAGATTTTTTCTAAACACACTGTAGAATTATCTAAATTCTTAAACAATTTTGAATGGATTCAAAACACGAATCACCGATCTAAATATTCTACCAAAAATTTTCCTTAATGGAAATTGTCAACTACTTTTATACATAAATGTAAATGACCGGCGATTCTCAAAAATAGTATTTTATGTTGCATATTTTTTAACCACACCAGCTATGAGTGCCGGTGAGCTGACACCTGGTAAGCGCCCACACGGTAAAATATATCGTCATCATTACCGATGTCTGCAGGTGTTATAGATACTGGCATACCCAGAAATGGGTAATATGCCGTGATGATATATTTATTTATTTATTTTTTAACCTAGACCAAATTTAAAATTTTATAAAAGTTACTTTTTTAATATGGAATTGAAACAAATCACAAACAAATTTAATAACGATTTACTTGACTTGTCAAAGAATTATTACAAAACATAATTTTCATTAAAATAATAATACTTAATAATTATTTGTAACTTTTCCCGTGCGATTAAAAGTCTGCTCTGGCCGGGATCGAACCCGGGTCACCAGATTGGCAATCAGATACTATACGCAAACGGTCAAAAAAGTGATCTCTGAGGTGCATTCTCCACACCGGCCACGGGAAATGGCGCGAGGTATTGTATTGACCACAACAGATTAGCGTTAATCATATTTTCATTTGGCATTTGTTAATGTCTTATGTAGGAGTAACTGTCTTATCGTAGCATATAACCTTATGCGCTGTGGTGCACTCTCCACACCAGCTATAAGTGCCCGTGAGCTGACGCCTGGTAAGCGCCCACACGTTTAAATATATCGTCATCATTACCGATGTCTACATGTGTTGCAGATACTGGCACACCCAGAAATGTGTAATATGCCGTGATGATATATTTATTTATTTATAAAACATGCTTATTCATTAAAAATTTGTCACGGAATTTTTTGACCAAAGACAATACCTTCCTTACCTAAAGATGACGAAAGCTAAAAAGTAAATTTTGCTGTATCTAATTTTTGCAAATAACTTCCATGTATGAAACAATACTGAAATTTGTTTTACACAGATTTGACCGTTTTAATAATAAGTAATGGGTAATATGCCGTGATAATATATTTTTTTATTTTGTTTTATAACTTTTCCCATGTGAATAATTTTCAATAATGGGGTTGAGTGTCTGGTCGCGAATCTGAGAACCAGGTTCGATCCCGATTGAGGCCAAAGAAAATATTTCAAATTTTAAATGACACAAAAACTGACCCCTGTGGTGCACTCTCCACGCCAGGAATGAGTACCCGTGAGGCAACGCCTGGTAAACGCTCGCACGGGACAAATATATCATCATCATTGACGAAATCTGTGTACAAAGCGGGAAAACGTTAAACATTTGTTTGTGATTTTGTTTCAATACCATGGCTAACACTATAAGAAGTGACTTTTATAAAATTTTAAATTCAATTTGCTTGGTTACAAAACGTACAAAATAAAATGTGATTGAATGGGCTACTTGCGTGGTACTGAAAATCCTATTTCTATATATACGTAATGTTATGCTGAAAACATATATAAAAATATAAATTTTATTTTAAAAAAATTATTTGTTTTTAGTAAATTAAGAAAGAAAATTTGCGTACGGGAAAGTTTTAATTTGAGTTTGACATTTTTCTCTCTCTGGGCTCTCATATACATGAGAAACTAAAATTCTAACTTTCAAACTATTGTTTAAACGTCAAACAGGAGATCTACATTACCCGTACAAACAAACGCAATGGCTTTACGATCACTCATTGGTGCGGCGTAATTCTACGTCATACATGGCGGTAATTCAAATAATCAAATTTCATAATTTTTTTTCTGGGTAATTAATAAAAATTTTGTCAAAAAAAAAATAATGGGTAACAAATTTTTACCTGCTCTTCAAACATATGACATAAAAAAAGGACGCAGAATTTAATTCCCTACATACAACATTTATTTGAAAAATATTATATATTATATATTATTATTATATATTAAACGACTATGACATTTGCGATTTAGTACCTTCTTTAAACAGCTCCCTTTGTCTATGTAGCCTTCTTAACAGGCCTTAATACGTAAGTAACTATTTTTTTATCATATTGAAATTTATAAATATTTTGTCCAATACACAATCCCATTTGTCTTTCGTCGCAGCGACTTGTACAAAGTAACGAGTAAGTACCAAAAGTCCACATACATAACATACGTACCGCGTTACATACTTGTCGATGTATATTATTTCTCCAAATGACCAATCCGGAACAAGTTCCTCTTGCCCCTGCCCCTGTTAGCCAATCCAAAGCCTCGTTTCGTTACTGAAAACTGGATACGTAATATGTAGCTCTTAATTTCTAATGGAATCGAAAGTACAACAATGTATACGTAAATAATGTACTTAATGTTAACTGTAATTAATTATTAATTATATTGATAAATTATATATGTATATAGCATTTAATAGCGGTCCGGCCAATATGCAGCAGCATTGAGTCATGAGAATAAATTAATTAAGACAATATAATGCGCATAGTGCGTATATTTGAATTATTGTTGTTACACTGCATCCCACTAATATTGCCAATAATGTATACGAAATTTACACTAGTTATTTGTATAGAGTTTTTGTTTTATTATTTATTTATGTGCAATTATCTGGTGGAAAAATTAACAAGCATATAATTTGTTGCAAAATATAAGAAAATGACAAAGATTAGTCGCAAAGTAAGGAATGAATATACAAAAAAAATATGTTTCTAACAATTTATAAAATTCTTTTAATATTGAAAGGCGGCTAGTCAATAGTCTGGAAACGAGAACGAACACTGAAACGAAGTTTTTCTCAACGCATCAAATCTTTTATTTAATGATGGAACTGCCAGAAATTTACAAGAAACTGAAAAAAATTAACTGAACATTGTTTATTTGTTATCTAAATTTGTCTCCCACATTTGTTTGAGAGTTAAAAATGAAGGTGAAAATATAGTTTTCTTTTTAGGGCTATTGTACAGCCGCCTTACATAATTCGTGCAAATGAATATAGTTACTGTAATTTACAAAGAAAATTGTATATTCTATAACGTTTTATTATAATGTAACAATATTATACACGTTTTCAATTAAAAGATAGAAAATATGTGCAATGGGATCTGCGCGTAGTATGACATACAAATAGAGGGAGTCATGGTTACGTACTTCTCATTTAAGATCCATGGCGTTTGTTTTTTAGACGTAAAATGTGTGGAGTTACAAAAGTTTTTTATTGAAGCTAAAATGTCAAACAGGTATTTCAGTGATTGCAATATTTTTGACATTTCATTTGACAGCCCAGCTGGAAAAGAAAAGACAGGCGCCATTTTTCTTAATATACGCAGAGGTAGAAAGAGATAGCTGTTACATTTAAAAGGTTTATTGTTGTTTTCTTATAATTTGTAACAAGATATGCGCATATTTACCACAGTTTGTTATTATTTTGATAATTTATTTTAAGTTTAGATTAAGTTAGTAAAATGGGCCACTTCTATACTTCTATTTCATATTATAGTACATTATAGTACTATTTACAATTCCTGTACTGATTTCCCATGCTATCGACTTTATGGTAACGAAAAAAAATAACGACGAATGTCAAAGTAACAAAAAATACGTCAAATGAAACAACGGCATTTTTTTATGTATAAATAGAATGCTTTTGTTTCAACAAAGAATAAAATTATTCACAATTGGAAACTAATTTATTGTTTAATTTACTTGTAGTACATGTAGTTATATATCACTTTCTACATGGAAAATATAATTGTCATTTTGACAAATTAAATAAAAATGTGTTGAATAACAAAAAAACATTTTGTCACGTTACTGGCATAGATTTTTATGCCAAAGCAAACTAGACAAAATATAATAAATCTTCCAAAAATATTAATAAACTTTATGTTTAAAACTCAATTATTATTAATTGATTGTGAATAAAATAGTATACAAAACTCGCTGAAGTGTTTATTCTCAGCGCTCGATTGTAATAAGACATTTCCCGGCTCGTTAAGTAATATACTATTATTGACTGTTACATTTCATAATAGTTCATCACTTTTTACTGGGAATTTATTTATTTATAACAATCATTATGAATATAATGATAAAAGTTAATTATAAATAAAATTTGTTTCATTTTCATAACAGTACCAAGTACCGTTGTAAATTTTATTATAAATAGGGCAGAAAAGTACAGAAAAATTAGTCGATAGCACTATTGTATGATATTGTTGCTACTTCCTATAAAAACAATCGATGAAAAATGTAAAGAGAATGATGTAATGAAAAAAAAAACTTTTTTAAATGAAAAATGATTTATGTATAGTCACGGCATAAGAACAACACAAATACGTCATAGTTACTACTAGGTCATTTCATAATATACAATGTTTTCATTTCTTTCGTCTATTTAAATGTAATATATCAGGGTTCATATCCAATCGACCTAAAATTATCCAAATTTCAAAAGAAATGCCCCCCTAACGACAATTTCGAGTGTCCATGAGGTGACGCCTGATAAGGATCCTCGACGGTACAAAAATCTTGAATAAAACAGACTGGTATATTCAGAAATGGGTAATAGAGGTGATGATTTATTTATTAAATTTTGCAATGAAAGCTTCATGTTCCGTGAGTATTTTTTATTGTGAAACATTGGATTTGACATCCATGGTTACGACTTGACATTTGATTGACAGCAATGTATTTGCGTGTCTCATTTAAAATGAAACATAGGGAACGAATTTGACATTTGACAATGTCAATGGAAGTTAATTTTATTTAAATAATTATACCTGTTTTCTAAAAATTATATTTAGTTGTACAAGAAATATTGAGTGCACCTTGATCCCGAATAATTTTTCGAATCGGTTAAATTTCTTACAATATTTAACTTGATATAATACTTCTGTCAAATTCGTTCCCTATGTTTCATTTTAAATGAGACAAGCAGGAAATTTAAAGTTTATCTGTAAAATTGACAATAGAGGTTAATTTTATTTAAATAATTATGTTTTCTAAAAATTAAATTTAGTTGTAGAAAAAATATTTTGTGCACCTTTTTCTCAAAATATGTTTAGGGCTCTCGAGCGATTTAAATATAACATTTCTGTTAAATTTGTTCCCTATGTTTCATTTTAAATGAAACAGACAAATACAATGGTGTCAATCAAATGTCAAGTCAACATTGGTTATGACAAACTAAATGTTTCACGTTAAGAAATACGGTATAAATATACCACATGTCATCGCTAGCATGGAAATGTAATAAAAAATGACGCATCGTAGTTTTACATTGTTGTGACTATATTTATATTTTTTACATACTCATACAAGCACAAGTCAGTAGCACAATGACGTCACTGTCTTTAAATTTTTCATCGACTCTAGACCAAATAAATCGTATTTTAACATCTGTAATGAAATGGAAGTATGGAAATGGTTTATAAGATGAGTGTTACAACAATATCCAGTAACTATTTTAGTGATTTCATCGTTGCATGTTGGCAGACTTGCATACAGTGTGTCAGGGCTCGTAGTAGATCATGCTGCGTTACGTCAGAAAGTCGCAACTCATTTTCCAACATCAATGTATACTTATTACAGATTTTGTGTAAAATTTCCATAAACGTAGATATAGTGTTTTATTATTACCTACTAGATTGTTGTTTTCCTTTGAGTTTTTTTAAAGAAATAAAACATAAATACAAGAATCATTTTGTTGCTTCTGTTGCTCAATATGAGAAGAAATCGAAATTTTCAGTGTGTAATATAATCTTTATCTACTTATATATAATATTGCCTGTCGTCTATGTGTGACTGTAATTTATTTTAATAAAAAGTCATATGTTTTAAAACTTACATTTTTTCTTCTGTAACTCATTATTTTATCCTTCAACTTCATTGTAAATTACAAATAAATAACTGCTTAAAATAATTTTCTTATTCTATTCTATTCTATTTCTAGCGGGATCGTCGTTTTTATAAGGTATGTATTTATAAAATTGTATATAACATAGAGATAAGAGGCGTTCAGAATTACATTGTTACAATAAGATTTTGAAACGAGATATTGTCAAAAATGTAATCTAAAAAAAACATTTCTTCTTGAATCTTATTTTAGAAACGGAAATAGATTAAAAAACAGCGAATGGCTATATTCTTTTGATGCCTGTTACAATTAAAATGTAATTGCCAAAAAAAGCCGTCACTAATGTATCGGACATTTTTCTGTCAATTACTAACATTTTAATTTTTCAAGTGGTCTGTGAGATTTATAATTCTCTATCTCCAAATCTAAAGAAGATATAATAAAAATGTTCAATGTATCGGATAGAGAATTTTATATTCTGTAATATTTGTTATTACATTAATTATGGGGTCCCGTGGCCGCGTGTCAGAGTGTCTGGTCGCGAATCTGGGGAACCGGGTTCGATCCCGACCGACGCCAAATATTTCGAATTTGAAATGGCACAAAAGTGACCCCTGTGGTGCACTATCCACGCCAGCAATGAGTGCCCGTGAGGTAACGCCTGGTAAGCGCCCGCACGGTACAAATAATAATATGTCATCATCATTACCGATATCTGCGATAAAGTAGAATGTGGCACACCCAGAAATGCGTAATATGCCGTGATGATATATTTATTTATTTTTACATAAATTTCCAAAAAATAATGTTTAGAAGATTTTTTTAAAAAACTTCTACTTCCGTTTATCCAATAGACACAAAATTGCAATTTGCACGAGCGCCTGTAACGGTAAAGCATAGAACTCAAGGTTGCTATGGTTACCACGTCCAAACAAAGACCTGTCATCAGCTGTAGGCTCTACACTCTAGCCATCGTTTTAGTTGAATAATCGAATGATCTTCAATATTATCAAACAAAGAAGTTGCCCCAGACACATCTGGTTTTAAACTCATTTTTGTTAAACACAACGTACAAATCACAATAAAGAATTAGGTTTAACACTGAATAACACATGCGAACACAATGACAGATAGGAACAGGGAACGGGACGTAAGACAACGAGGGGAGGTTTGTTTAGATGCATGATCTTCTATCTCTCTCTTGCAGTGACGTCAATTTTGTACGTGTCTATTGTTACTAAAACCTTTTCAGCTCTTCCCATTAATGTCAGATTAAGGAATATAGTTTAATTGGGCTTTAGTCTTATAGAATTTGAGAAATCGTCCCTCTAACATCTGGACACACACACACACACACACACACACACACACACACACACATACACACACACACATACATAGACATCATTGTAAAAATGTAATAATAGGATTCTAGTGACCTTAAAACGTGCTTATTCACTGAAACCTCTATATGCGATTTATAGCACGATCCCTATATCTCCCTTACCTAGGGCAGGGTAACGGGAGGTAAAAGCATAATAGTACCTATATTATACGCCAAGGTTAGGGATATAAGGCGCCTGGTCAATAATGATCTTCTCAACCGTGGTTTATATGTTATTTTTTTCACTACTAGCACATAAATTCTCTTTGAATTTTTTTTTTTTTTTTGATAATAACAATAATTTTGACATGAATAATAACGTTACTTATTTGGTAATATTCACAAAAACAAAGTAGGCTGCATTTGTTTTTATCTGACATTTTGCTCATTTCGCTGGTTTGATAACCTCACTTATGGGCCTTGATTTGTATTTGATTTAATTATTTAATAAAAACACTTTGTGTTGTTACAGTCAGCAGCCTTATTCGCAGTGGCGTAACTAGGAAAATCCACAGGCGAGTTTTTTCTCAGGAAAAAGGCGCCATAATAAAATCGTAATTTATTTAAAGTAAAATATAAAAAAAAATCAACGTTAGATATATAACATTAGTAAAAAAAAAAAATTAATAAATAATTGGTATAATATAATTAAATATTTAACCTACGAGTTTTGAGTTTCCGAATTGTTTGAATAGGCCCATAAACTATAACAAAAAATAAGAAAATGTACACTTTATCCTTAAATTACTACTCAATAAATAACGATTAAGATAAAAAAAAACATTTTTTTTAATAATTACTTTGCGAGATATTTGAATTTATTTCCAGGCCACAGGTGTCGTCACACTATTGGTATCTTTCTCGCGCAGCGTACTACAGAAACTAGTGTGAGAAAGATAGCTATAGGTTTCTTTAAAAATCAAATGCAGCTATACAAAAACAATTATGAATTTTTTGATACCACGAATTGCTTCAAAATTAAACGAACTTTCATTTCAAAATATTTAAAAAAAATTGGTTTATGGGCCCATTATGGTAAAAAAAATATTTATTTTAAGAACACTACTCTCTTTTAATCCATTTACTTTTTTCACTGCCATCCGGACATCTTTTTCTTAATTGAACTCATTATTAAAATGATATTTTGAACTGAATAAAACAGCACAGAATATAGTACACAGTAGACAGTAGCATAGAAAACACGCCAGACGCCTGCATTTAAATACAACTTTTTTGTCGATGTGGCGATGTGAAAAAGAAAATAGTGTTCAACAAATAAACCTAATTAAACTTACTACTATTTAATATATTTATGTTAAAATTAATAGGTATATTAAAATATTAAAAATATTAGGATGAAAAGGATTGCAGATTGTATTAATATATTTTTTTTTTATTTGTAAGATCAAATTTTAAAAAAATATTAATGATTTTAATTAAATTATTGAAAAAGGCGCCTATATCCTGAAAATCTTCACAGGGGGGTGAGCGCACCCACCTAACCCCCCCTTAGTTACGCTACTGCTTATTCGTTTATTATTATTATTTTTAAATAAATCTATTGAAATGTATTTACCTACAAATACAAAAAAATAGTGATTTGTTCAATCCTACATTTACAAATATTTCACATTTTCACCAAAACAACACTGTGGCCAGGCGAAGCGGCAGCGTAGATCAATTTAAAATTATAGTGGCAAATTTAAATTATATACTTAACACCTTTCTTGAGTTTAATGAGTTAAATAATATTTGGATTTGGAGGCTTGAGTTTGATTGAAAAGTGACAATTTGCATTATAAGTAGACCAAGGTTAATAATAAATTATTATTGACCTAGGTTACCATGGTTACAAGCAAGCGGTAGTGAAAAACAATTTCTCATGTCAAATAAAGGTAAATAATAGTGGGTCCCTAGGCTAGTAGTGAAAAAAATCTATAATAATATTATTTAAAACATTGTGAAACATGTTCGAAAACTATGCACCAAGAGCCCCACGCCCCACCCCACCAGTACGGTAAGTACATAAATAATCTGTATACTTCATAAACCAAAAAATCCTTGAAATTACACTCTCTAAATACGCGTAGTCGTCATAAAAACAGTCGTCACATTAACCTGTAAATCAGCCGGGGACTTATCATCCCGCTCCTGGCTGCTAGCTTGTAGCAGGGACTGTACTTCATTGGTATGCATTGAGGATTTATTCCGGCAACCAGCCAAAAACATTCATCAAGGTGGATTTAACAGAAACTCTGATATATTGCAGTTCTAATGTATGTGCGGGGTAGGGTTTGCGACGGAACCCTGTGGCGTTTTTGCGCTGTTCCGCGAATTTTGTTGTGTTTATTTAAAACAGACGAGCTGGAATTATGTAGCCATGCTGGACTTCATATAGAGGAAGTTTGCGGTGCATGCTTTGCGAGGATGAGATCGAATTTCATGTTACATTTAATGCTACAAACACACACAATCATAAATCAAAAATGTTACGGCGGCGATGAACTCTTGTTTAGTTTATTTTTGATCAATTTTAAAAATTTGTCAAAGAAAACTAGATTATGAAATATTTTTCAGCGATTTTAAGAGTATATAAAAGAAGGAATTATCAAATTGATAAATCAGTATTTAGGCTTGCGACAAATATTTATATATTATACAACAAGACGATAATTCGAAACGTTATACTTGCAATTGATTTTATTGATACCATTAACAGGGGCGGATTAATAGTTTTGCCGCCCATAGGCACCCAGAAAATTGCCGCCTTTTTCAGAAATTTGCCGCCTTTTCATAATATTAAAATACATTTTTAACAGAACAGTAACATAATTTTCAAATATTAACCAAAGATTATATAGATATTTGAATATCAGAAATGTTAAAATATACATTTTTTAATGTTTCCACTTTTCGCTGTTTTATTTTTGTTGAAATATAACAGGGGCTTAAATAATTTTAAGTCTAGAATACCCAACCCTCAATAATTTTATTTTGATGGTTATATATACTTGCAAAACCATTTAAACACCACATTTCGCATAAATTAGGGGGCAGACCGGAAAGCAATATTTGTAGTGATTGTGCCATTTTTTCTGAAAAAAGTTAAGTTCCCATAAAATGAATGTACCTAACTATCCGAGTTATGTCAAATTAAGTTCTGTGCGTTAGGTTACCGTTACATTTAATATTTTTTGAAAATTTGTAAGAGAAGAAATCATAATTTTCACAAGTACAGCCTTTAGATTAGCAATATTCTTTGAAAATTTGTAAGAGAAGAAATCATAATTTTCACAAGTACAGCCTTTAGATTAGGTTAAATCTGATTTTATTTTTTCAAGATACTGTTAAATACTTGCCTCCTGACTTTAATTTTGTGTTTACTTATTTTAGCTAGAAGAAGATATTACAACAAAAAAATCGAATTTCTAGAGGGGTTGGTATTGGCAATGGAAAACCATATGCTTGGCAAATAATAATTACATTATCGGTAGCATAATAATAACGAGGTTCATAAAATAAAATCTGAAATATAAATTCAATTACTTGGACATTTGTTGAAAATAGAGCACATATTCCATTACTTAAGTATCAGAAAAACAGACGATAATTACAAATTGACTGAATACTGGATTAATAATAATATGCCTATAAAAAGGTTTTATTTTATCTGAATCAGATATCAGAGATGTAATTGTTTTAGTCACGTCTTTTGATCGGCAATTTTTTTTATAGAATTATACATTTCTGATTAAAAAAAATTGCCGCCCCTGATAATTTGCCGCCGTAGGCACGTGCCTACTGTGCCTATGCGTAAATCCGCCACTACCATTAATACAATATTTTAGGTAGAGTGTTATAAACAAGGTGTACGTACGCACATTGTGACTGTTACAAATCATTCTATATACGTCGCAGATAAAAAATCTGTTGTGGCCAGCACAGGATCTCTCGCCATTTTCATATTAGGCTATATAATGCCCGGTTGTAAAAACGTTCATCAATTCCCTGATCAGTCAACGGTTCGTCAAAATGAAGAAATGCAATGCGATTTTTTGACAGCAATGATTTTAATGTCATAAAAACAAAGAAACTGATTCGGATTTGTTCATTTTAATGGTTCGTTAACTGAACAAGGAATTGATGAACGTTTCTACAACCGGCCATAAGTATCGTATTGCACTTCGCTATCGAACCGTCGTTTTATAACAAAAAAAATTACAGAACTTTACCCAAATATTATTTTTTATTGTATTTAACATGTCTTTTGTACACATACAATTCTAATTATATCTATTTTTCATTGTATGAGGAAGTTCCTAAATGGTAGAGATTCTTCCAGATTGGCGGTATTTCTGATGGATATATGCATTTTACCTATAATTTCAAATATTGAATTAATAAAACAATAAATAAATAAAAAAATATATCATCACGGCATATTACCCATTTCTGGATGTGCCAGTATCTACAACACATGTAGACATTGGTAATGATGACGATATATTTTACCGTGTGGGCGCTTACCAGGCGTCACCTCACGGGCACTTATAGCTGGTGTGGAGAGTGCACCTCAGGGGTCACTTTTGTGCCATTTAAAATTGGAAATATTTGACGTCTGTCGGGATCGAACCCGGTTCCCCCAGGTTCGTGAGCAGACACTCAGGCACGCGGCCACGGAACCCCATAAGACAAAACAAAAAGAAAGATTAAATGTACTTCCCAGAAAAAGCTTTCAGAATGTCACTAAATCTGTTGATTTTGGACACTGACATTTGTCATTTACAAACCATGTTATAAACATTTGAATTTGTCAGCTGGTTTCCTTAGTGCCTTAACCTTTGTGATGTATAACATTAAATTATTCTATATATTATTGTGTCTTTATCTCTAAATCTAAACAATATATAATAAAAAAATTTAAGTGTGTTAGATGGAGAATTTTATGTTCGTCGATATTTGTAATAAAAAATTCCAAAAATTATATTTAGAAGCTTTTTTAAAGATACTATTACTTCAAGTTGTCTAATGTTACCAAAATCTAATCAGCTCTTCCCAGGAATGTCAGATTGAGGAAACTGCAGTTAAATGTTTTTTAACCGTGGATCCAACATCCACACATACATCCACACACACATATACACAAACACGGACTTCATCGTAAAAATATAATTGGATTCTAGGGACCTTAAAACGTGCTTATCCACTAAAATCTGAATATGCGATTTTTAGCATGATTCCAATACCTCTTTTAGCGAGCGGTAATAATATTAAAAATATAAAATTCGTAAATAAATAAATATATCATCACGACTTATTTACCATTACTTGATATTAGTTGATAGACCAATATGTCTTTATTAGTAAATTTCAGTAATGAAGATATGGCTATACCGGTGGGGGCACTTTCTACATTCCATTCAAGATATAGCGAGAGAATAGGCTATTCCACGATATTTTTTTATTTTTTTTTTTTTCTTGAAGTACATAAAAATATAAGACTACATGTGAAAGTCCGAGTTAAAAATTCCTCCAAAGCGAGATATTAAGGTACGAATTTTAAATTAGCTTTGTGACGTAGGTAATGTGGATATACCAGAAGTAAACAAACAGTGGTTCACAAGCCACGAAAAAATGTTAAACAAATTACAAAATAATGTATATTTAAATTGTAATATTATAATTCATTATTAGAGATATAAAATAAATTATTATACTTAATTTATTTCACTTTTTTTTCTCATTTTATAAAAACAAAGAAATTAGAACGTCACCCGAACTGCAACCGAACAGATCCGACACACCCGAAGAAGTATATTCTTAGTTAGGGCGGGGCTTCTCAAAATCGGAGGTCATACTTGGATCCTATTTGCTCAAACACTCGTGCACATGTCCTGCATCATCAAAAGCAAATCTCCCCGTGTCTTCTAGAAGGAATAATTTATAATAAAAGAAATATGGTTTTCCATATCCTTTAACAATTATCGTTCATATTTTCAATAAACTTTTACTATTTTTGTTTACTGTGGAATAGTCTATTTGGAATTAATTTTTCCTATATTAAACGCCTATGGCCCCCTTTTTGTGTCACACCCAGTACATTCTATCAAAGACAATATAACATTACATAAACTTGTAAAATAGGTACTTAATTCTTCTTCACATCCGAAAATCAATTCCTTCTGGTTGGGGTGTAGATTAGTGGGTGGGTGGGCTGTCACACATGTCGGGTTCTTGCGCCGAGTGGAGCGTAGCCGAGCAAGATTACACGGCCGGACGACGTTCTCTAATCCGGGAGGATTACAGCGCAATCAGGCCCGGAGCTTAGCCACCTGACGGAGGATGGAGGACAGAGGTGAGGTACTCCCAGCAAAAACTCGTGCCTACGGATGAGATGGAATCGAGATAGTATGCAGTGTTCAAAAACTATATTGATGGTAAGGAATAAATCACTATTTTACCTAGAGTAATA
The DNA here is from genome assembly GCA_943142095.1 of Ophonus ardosiacus. Taxonomy (NCBI): domain Eukaryota; kingdom Metazoa; phylum Arthropoda; class Insecta; order Coleoptera; family Carabidae; genus Ophonus; species Ophonus ardosiacus. Next base: position 56,796,716 of record OW964824.1, read on the forward strand.
GCCGAGACAGACGACAAAAATTAATGAACATTAAGGGTTCGATATAGTATGCGCATATAAAGTTGAGACTGATGACAGATTTCAAAATTGCGTCTATTAACAAACCAGAAAATATTGAATGTAGTACGTACGTACTACTTATTATATTATACTCGTGCAGTACAAAACAATAAGTAGCACGCGCTTACTACAGTCAATATTTCCTGGTTTGTTTATGGACACAATTTTGACATCTGTCAACAGTCTCAACTTAAGGTACGCATACTATAACTAACCGTTAAAATGATAATTAATTTTTGTGGTCTCTCTCGGCTATAAGGAATGGAAGATGGAACACTTATACGGGCTGTTCAAAAAATAGATGTTACGGATTTAAAGGTGGATAATACATCTCAAAACAATAAAAAGTTCATATAAACATATATACGGAAATGCCTATTTTCAGAGCTATAGCGATTTTAATATTTTATTTCTGTCATACTTTTAACGTTACAATAAAATCATAGTGGCCGTTTAGAATGGAAAACAGTACTTGTCAGTCTATGAGACAAAGATTAGAATGTTGTATTGAAATTCAAGGTAGACATTTTGAACATTTTTACCTCCCGCTACCCTTGGTAAGGGAGGTATAGGGATCGTGCTAAAAATCACATATCAAGATTTTAGTAAATGACCACGTTTTAAGGTCCCTACAATTCAAATTTAACATTTTCACGATGATGTATGTGTGTGTGTGTGTGTGTGTGTGTGTGTGTGTGTGTATGGGTTTTGTGTTTGGTCTAACTCAAATACTATCATTCAGAAAATTCTGAAACCTTCGATTTCTACCCTATTATAATATGAAAAGAAACCATTAAATTTCGGTGTAAATCGGATAAACGGAAATGGCACTTTACCTGACGCCCATAATGGTTTTTCTTCAAAATACCATTAAATGCCATTTTATGTTATTATGAAAATAAAAGATTAGTGAATACTTTTTCTATATATTTTACAGATAAATTAAAAATCAATTTTTTTTTTAAATCGCGAAGCCTAAGATAAACACAATTCCTTTGTTACACAGTTCATATTTCAAATGAATGTAACTGACAGGTAAATATCACTGTCAAAAAAATAATCACTTCAAATTAATAATAGTGACATTTTAAAAAGAAAATAGTAAATAAAGCAATAGTTATATGCAATGGAACATAGTTTGCAGCATTAGTAAATACATAGGTATGTATTTAAATTAATAAAAATTAAATAGTGGGAGGTATCGTGTTGGCCAAATCATTTTTTTTTTTGTTGTTTTTATAACAGCATTTAAAAGTGAAGATCCATTGAATCTAAAAAATTTTGGTCTCCGATGAAGTTATATTCTATCATACTCTTGTAACAAGACAAATTATTGTTTTTTGTCATATTGTTCTCATACATGAAATTAAAATTGTCTGCTTGACCCTATTTTTCGACGCTTTGTTTAAAACTTTCTTTTAAATATCGAAATAACCTTTACTATTCTCTATTCATAATTGATGCAACCCACTAAACATGTTACATTCAAGAGATATCCATATTTGTCTCATACAAGTTTCTTTTGCGATATTGCATTAATTTGTTATATAGACATTGCGCGTATGTTGACAATATGAACATAGCAATTCAAACATTTAAGAGATATACGATTAGCGATCATTTTAATGGGATATCTATGTGACATTAGCTTTAAATCCTCTCTACCACATCACGGTGCAACGTATGGGCGATGTCTCTACTATCACTAAAATAAGCAGTTACGGTCACATGATCACAATATAGTTCTCTCATTGGTTTAGCTATACTGCGCAGAGAATTAACGCGCACATCGTCTCCGTACAGCGTCGTAAACACGTTGGACTAGTATTATGTTATGTATAGGTACATGTTTTTGATGTGTTACAAGAAGCTTAAAAATCGTGAAGGGCATAAACCGTAAGTGATTCATTTTTTGAGTACAGTTCAAGAATTAAGCCATGAATCCAGCAAAGCCAGCAAGCATCAGAATGAGGTTCGTTAAATTTCACACATTCAATTATTAATGCATTCTTTAAAGTACTGCGTAATACGTTTTAGTTAAAAGAAGAATTAATATGTGATATTTATTTTCAGACAGCATAAAAGCTAACTTCCCTTCGGTTAAAGAATCAGAATTTGAAGAATTTGTAAAAATTTGGCTTGGGCTTGCAATTCAAAGGGTCCAGAGAAAGTCTGTTATATAATAATAATGTAGAATTTTTTAATGTGATCACATTCTTAGCCTGCCATTCTGTAATGGACAAAATTGGCCGTTACAATCAGCTGAGGCATCTGTAAAATATGTTTTCGACTCATTTATAAAAATTTATTCGTATAGAAACAAGGTAGGAATATATTTTTTCTTGAGTTGTTCATAGTTTTCTTTTAAATTTTTGACCACTGGTAAAAACCAATTTGTCCATGACGGAATATATTATAGTTTATAATATTTATTATTTAGCATAATGTAAGTTTTTTATATTGTCAATAAAAAGCAATTGCTTTCAAATTTTGCATTATTTTTTTTAATCCAAGGCCTAATACAAGGTAAACTATAAAGGGCTATTTTCACGAACTCTGGTCATAGTGTCGGTTCAACTTGTACGCCGATTATCATAAAAATTTTGCATCGAAAAATTTACACAAAAATAATTTCGACAATAAATGAAAGATTTTTGATGCGATATTTTTATGAAAACCGATGATCAAGTAAACCTCCACTGTATCCAGAAGTCGTAAAATTAGCCCCGAAAAGGAGAGGAAATAATATTGTTGAATTACATCTACGCGATATTTATAAAACAAAGCACAGATAAATATTTTCGGTAACATTTAATAACTATATAACGTCGAAAAGAAAACGTGGCACGAACATTGTTTAGTTATGTCTATGCAACGTTATATTATTTGGTAACATAGGGCGGACATTAGCAAGCCCTGAGATTACACATAGATGTCTATAGTACAAGAAAACAGACATCGCATGTGTGATTTCAACATCTATGTTACATTGACACGATCAAAAATTGTTTAGTGGGAATAAGAGCTAATTTTCGTACCTTCGTTGACTAAATATGCCCTCAAAACATAATATTGTCTCGCCGTACTTAACTATTACTTTTTTTAAATATTTGTTTAATTTTTTCCAACTTTATGTTTCCCTGTTACCTATGTATTTAATCTGCACAATTATATTAAACTTACGTAACTAGAAAAACTAATGTACAATGAAAAATAGAAAATTTAAAGGATATCAACATCAACCGAAAACAGATTTTAAACTTTTTTTTGTAAATATGGATAACTTGTAAAAATTTAAAATATATATATACGAACAATGGCTCTGCACATACATTAGACCAATTTTTACTTCTTTGAAACAATAGAGCTGCAATATGGGCGTTGACAGTGCATATAATATAAAATTGTATACTTTATGAAGACATTTAAATTGTACGTTAATCAGATAGCATCAATTTGTGTGAATAGGCGGTGCTGATCATTCGTGAGGAACGTACAACTTCATAACGCTTCGCTTTACATCTCTTTGTAAGATAATTTTCTCAGTAAGGACTAGCCACTGGACTATGACAGCTTTACACTTTATTATAATAAGATAATAAGTAAATGGTTAGAGAAATGCTTCAAAGAGAGCAAACACCCTCTTTTTAAACTAGGAAGAATATATTTAATTTTAAAAGGACCCCATTTGACTATATCGATTTTTATAAATCAGCAGAAGAGGTACAATGAATTTAACATTTTAGTAGTTTGAGACAAAATTGCGTTTGATCGAAACTAGTTAATGGTAATTGAACGAATAATTTTGTGTCAATTTTTACCTCTCGCTAAGAGAGGCATTGGAATCATGCTTAACATCGCATATCCAGATTTTAGTGAATAAGCACGTTTTATAGTCCTTATAATCCGATTTTAATATTTTTACGATGATGCCCGTGTGTGTATGTGTGTGTGTGTGTGGATGTTTGTCAAATACTATAAGACTTAAAAAATATTTAACTGCAGTTTCCTCAATCTGACATTCCTGGGAAGAGCTGATTAGATTTTGGTAACAGTTGGACAACCGGAAGTAATAGTTTCTGAAAAAATCTTCTAAATATATTTTTTTGGAAATTTTTGAATATTTATGTTATTACTAATATTAAAGAATATAAAAATCTCTATCCGATATATTTAAGATTTTTATTATATCTTCCATGGATTTGAAGATATAGAGACATATAAATATATAAAATAATAAATGTGAGTGTCAAAAAGCCAAAGACATTAGGTACTGAAGAGTTTTTCTGGGAAGTACATTTAATATTTCTTATTCTATTATTATTTAAATATATATAATTATAAATTACAGATACCACCAATCTCATCAATAAATTGGAAGTATCTCGAAGATTAGAAGAATAACAATATATCAAATTTATGGGTATTATCGCAATGGGGGATTCCACCATTTTTTTTTTATAATTTCATCTGAAAATATTAGGAAAACTAAGACTATTGATGAAAATCCGGTGAAAAATTCCTATTAATAAGCGAGTTATGGTCTCCCGAATAAGATTGACGTGACGTCACATTTATGTGTTTTTATATCAAACTGTTTTTATCATGGACCTAAATGTTCTTGAAATATATGCTATTTTAAGTTATATGTACATAAAAATAAATGAATATTATAACACTGTATAAGTCTACATACTTTATAATTACAGGTGTATTTAAATTATTAAGTTTAATGCAAGAAATTTATGTTAAAATAAAAACTGTTTGGAAACTACAGTACAGGAATGTTAGCCCCTCCTTTCGAATTTGAATTTCTTAACTTCCATTGGTAGTAATCCCCACCTCCTAACACGCTATTTGTAACGCATGTATAGGCGGTCTTTCGGTCGCCAATCAAAATATATATAGATTTCATATTAGTGTCGAAGCGCTATAACAAAAAACACCTTATTTCCGAAATATCTCAATTATGCCATTTCATTTTTTACCTTCCGCCACCTTTAGGTAAGGAAAGTATTGTCTTTGGTCAAAAAATTCGGTGGTGAGTTTTTAATGAGTAAGTAGGTTTTAGGGTCCCTACAATACGAATATACCATTTTTAAGATGATGTGTGTGTGTGCGTCCGTGTGTGTGTGTGTGTGTGTGCGTCCGTGTGTGTGTGTCCGTGTGTGACAAATTTTTGTCCGACGATAACTCCAATACTACAATTCTAAAAATTATAATTCTTTCGTATTCCTCTTCTCTACAACCATATGAAGAGTTGATTAGATTTTGGTTATAATTACTCCACCGGAAGTACCCTTCTTTGAAGTTTTTAACAGTTTTTCCTAAAAAAAAACTCAGTTAAATATTATTTTTTGACATTTTGTTATTATACATATTAAAGAAAATACTCTTCTCTGTGTGGTTTTATTATACATTTTCCTTCATAATCAATAGATGTAGATTTAAAGCGTTATAAAGAAATTAATTTTGAAAAATTAATCAGTTTTGCTATTTATCATAGAAACAGATAATATATTCAAAAAATTCTAATTGACAGATGCCAGTTGGAAGTGCAATATAGGATCTAAAATTGATATGTCATAGAGTTCCTCACAAGTGACACGCAGAGAAAGGCCAAAGAGAAGATGGAAGGACTGTATCGCAAAAGACTTGAGAAAGGAAGGACTGTGTGAAGAAGATGCGTTGGACAGGAATGAGTGGAAGAGAAGAGGAAACAGTGACCCCTAATAAAATAGGGGATAGCTGAAGAAGAAATGAAGGAAGTGTCTAGTGCATTTTACTTAGTGTATATTTATGTTATAATTTTATTGGATTTATCGAACCTTTTCGAATCAACTTTTGGTATAGAATTTGTAAAAAATAGTATGTGTTTGTGTTCGATTTTACATGATATTATATGTATAAAATCTGTTCCAAGGACCTTTTGGTATGAGATTTGTACAAAATACATCGAATTGACGGAAGGTCTTGTGCTGGCCACAACAGATTTTTTATTAATATTAGTTATTCAGCATATACATACGTATTTTTTTACTATTTTCCTTTAATTCGATTAAGCTGGAATCCCCCATTAATTATTATAATACTATTAATAACATACATCATGGAATGCCCATAAATCATAAGAAAAGTAAAAATCATTCTTATTACATATTCATATTTCCCCCTCAATAATAATCATATTAAAATTTTGTAGCGCGCGTATTGGACGAGGAAAGTTCTCACTTTGCATTTCATGTGCCGAAATATCAGCTGGCGCTCCCGTGTGAATATGCATGAAGTGCGTTGCATAATTTAAACCGCAATATTGCCGCCACGCCACCTCCCCCCACCATCACGCCGGAGAAAAATGGCGGCCCCGCGACGCGGAGCGCCAAACTTTGTAATTGTTATCGGAATTACAACCCGCAGGTCCACCGACACCAAATTAAATATTGATGGCCGGGGGCACCTAGTCAATGTATTTCCCAAGTATTCAAATTGGGAAATGGAATTTTAATTTATGCTTTGATAAGTTTTTTTCTCCGCCAAATTGCGGTGGAATTTTTGAGTATGTGGGGCATAATAAATTGAAAATGGGGGCATAAACAATCATTAAATAAAAGTTGCCGGCCTACTGCCTTCAGGCGAACAGCTATATTTTCATAAATATTTTATGAAGGTCAACTTTTAAAAATTAAGACAGTAGAGACCCTTTAATCCGAATTGCTAACTGTAAGGGGGTATTCGGGATAGCGATTTGTTCGGATTATTGAATTTGTATGGTAAGTGTAAATAACGTCAATCTAGAAAGTTTTTACGGAAGAGTAGAAGGGTCATACGTAAAAAAATTTAAAACTTGAAATTTCACATTTTTAAAACTTGAAATTTCAACCTTTAAGCTCGAAATTTCAACTTCTCAAATGATTTTTATATTTTTTATTAAAAAAAATCTGTTGTGGCCAGCACAAGACCTCTCGCCATTTCCATTTTATGTTATAAAAGTATTGTATTGCACTTCGTTATCGAACCGTCGTTTTATAACAAAAAAAAAATCTGTTGTGGCCAGTACAAGACCTCTCGCCATTTCCATATTAGGCTATATAAGTATTGTATTGCACTTTGCTATTGAACTGTCGTTTTGTAACAAATTATTACAGAACTTTACCCAAATATTGTCTTTTATTGTATTTAACATGTCTTCTGCACACATATAATTCTAATTATTTCAGCTCTTCCCAGGAATGTCAGATTGAGGAATTCATATTTAAACAGGTCTTATGTTTTATAGTTTTTGAGGAATCGTCCGTCCAACATTCAGCCATACACACACACACATACACACATCCACATACACACATCCACATTCTAGGGACCTTAAATCGTGCTTATTCACTAAAATCTGGATATGCAAATTTTAGCATGAATCCAATACCTCTCTTAGCGAGAGGTAAAAATACAGAACTTTACCCAAATACTGTTTTTTGTTGTATTTAACATGTCTTCTGCACACATACAATTCTAATTAGGTATATCTATTTTTCATTGTATGAGGAAGTTTCTAAATGTCAGAGATTCTTCCAATTCATTAACAAGATTGGCGGTATTTCTAATGGATATATGCATGTTACCTATAATTTTAAATATTCGATTAATAAAACTATAAGAAAGATTAAATGTACTTCCCAGAAAAAGCTTTCAGAATGTAACTAAACTTTTGATTTTTGACACTGACATGTATCATTTACAAATTATGTTATAAACATTTGAATTTGTCAACTGATTTCCTTAGTGTATTTTAGCCTACTCGACTTACTACATCCCGATATTCTATATATTATAGCGTCTTTATTTCTAAATTTATAGAAGATATAATAAAGAATTTAAATGTATCAAATGTAGAATTTTATGTTCTTCAATATTAGTAATATCCACAAATTTTCAAATAATAATATTTAGAAGAAATTTTTTAGTAACTACTACTTCCGGTTGTCCAGTTGTTACCAAAACCTTTTCAGCTCTTCCCATGAATGTCAGATTGAGGAATTCATGGTCTTATGTCTTATAGTTTTTGAGTAATAGTCCCTCCAACATCCACACTTACATACACACATACATACACACATCCACACACACACACACACACACAGACATCATCGTAAAAATATTAAAATCGGTTTATACGAACCTTAAATCGTGCTTATTCACTTAAATCTCGATATGTAATATTTAGCATGAATCCAATATCTCTCTTAGCGAGAGGTAAAAATTTGCACAAAATTATTCGTGCAATTATCAGAAACAACTTTCGATCAAACGCAATTTTGTCTCAAACTACTAAAACGGAAAGAGTTAATTTTAATTTTCAATTCAATCAAGATACAAACTGCATACGTAACCTAACTGGCAACTCATAATTTGAAAAAGTTGAATTTTCATATTAAATAACATCGCAATGTAAACACTAAACAGTTTTGTCTTTCTTTAAGAAAATAGTTAACTACATGACAAATGTAATAAGATCATGTTCAAACTCGGAATCTCTTTAAAATTAGGTGCCATCCTCCCCTCAGTTAAAGTAACAAAAAAACAGAGTCTGTTTTTAATACGCATAATTGAAACATAAATAAAACTCGTGTACTCCAGTTCACAAATTAAAAACATGATGGCGGTGGTCTCGCGACACTCGCGCGGCGCGGTAATTCACACGAGCGCGCCTGAAATTCTAATAATTCAAATTAATGAAGAACAAATGAACATTTTTGCCGGGAGAGGCGCTGTGGACGCCGACGATGGAACGTGCTTGTTCGGTATGCGCCGGCACGCGTCCGCAAGATACACCCTGACGATCCCCCACGGAAACGCACGACCACTGGCGAAGGGACCAATTGGAATTTGCCAAATTAAGGGGGAGATAAATAATAGTCGAGTTTCATTCTATGACTATTTTTTTTTTTTTTTTAATAGGGTTGCATGTAATTCGGAATACATACATAATAATAGTAGACATATTTTTTGGGTTTGAAAAATTGAACATAGGCTAATTATACATCTTAGGAAAGCAAAAATATGTAGTTATTTGTCACCGTCACAGCAATATATCTAATGTCACGTATACAGGGTGCTTCTCCATTATTTTCTTTATTATTAGGAATAGAAGAAAATCATTAAAATAAAAATTGTAGTTGATCAAGGGGGGCATTTACTTATTGAAGAAATAGTTATTTATGTAACTAGTGTGTAAAGTAGTACTTTTTTGGTCGAAGCCGAATGCGGAAATTATGTTAAAATCTGATAAATCAGGGTCCAGCCTTCTTAATCCGTGTAAATTTAGCAAATTATTTGCAACTGTCAAATTTTTACATACAAATTTTTAGGTTAGTTCGCTCAGTTATTTCAGCGTGTGATAAAGTCATATCACACAGTTGCGGACGCATCTGATTGACTAACGAGCTTTCATTTCACACAGCTTTGGTAGTGATGTGCAATGACCAACTTTCAGTAATAGTTTAGGGGGTGTATATTTCACGCACTAGTGTTTGAAAAGTGATACTTTCACATTCTAAAGATTGCATAAAGTATGTACTTTACGCACAGTGGTTCTCAAACTATAACATAAAATTATATATTTTAAATGGGATATTCCATGTATATATATATATATATATATATATATACACAGGGTGTCTCAGGACGAGCTTACGCTATCTATATTTTAAATACTATTTAATATAATTTAACGAAATTTGGTATCTAGGGGTTATCCAACATGCCCGTTTTAACTAAAATATTTTCAAAGCAATAGCACTTCCGGTTTTACCGGAAATTGACCTCAACTTTCTTATTTTAAATAGAATACGCTATATTTTATTTTACCATTGAATGCAGCGGAAATTTGATTTTTTGTCTGAAATCCGGCATATTTTCAAAACTCTGTATATCGGGAACGAGATCGAATTTTTATAATCTGAAAAATGCCTTTTATAAAGGAGACTTTAAGCTACATTATCCATAAATAATAATCCTCGATTATTTATAAAAATGTGACGGGTACGTTACACCAAAATTACAGTTGACAAACTTCAAAAAAGACATTTTTTTTAAATGGAACCCCCCCTTTTTTATTACATAAATGTGTACTACGACAAAAAATAAGGGTACTTTATGTAACATGTCCTATGTTGAAAGTTGATAGAATTCCAGTAAATTAGAAAAACATGTAATCTGGGTATAATTATTTTTTTGGGCATTCTTATGATGATTTAAGAAAAATGTTATGGTTTCAATATTATTTATAAGGATATTGTATTTTCAAATATTTGCTAAAATTAAAATGTACCCTTTTTAGGATAGAGAAAGATATTTCTGTCAAAAGTAAAATTAGCATATAGGTAGATAGGTACTATAAATTCATAATTCTCGTGATATTTATGGTAAGCTGGTGTATGTAGTATGTAAATTTTATATACTTAAAAGGCAACATGTGTTTTACAAATTGTGCAACCAATTTTTGAAAAATAATGATAAATATTCTCATATTTCATTACAGGTTTATGTAAATTCAAATAAATACATTACAGTTTAATGTACTAGTATTTTGTATTACATACATATTTGTTTACAGTGTATGCACACATATTTAAGAAATGTATAGATTCATGAATCGAAATCTCTTTTATTAGGGCTTTTATTAAAAGGGTCGTTTTACAAAATAATAACAAAATAATGTAAAAACAATAATTTTTTACCTCCCGCTACCCTAGGTAAGGGAGGTATAGGGATCGTGCTGAAAATCGGATATAGAGATTTTAGTCAATAAGCACGTTTTGATGTCCCCAGAATCCGATTTTAACATCTTTACAATGATGTCTGTAGGTATGTGTGTGTGTGTGTGTGTGTGTGTGTGTGTGTGCGTGTGTGTGTGTGTGTGCGTGTGTGTGTGTATCTTGTGGACACGACTACTCAAATACTATCAATCAGAAAAATTTGAAATTTTGTATATCCATTCTATACTAATGTGGGAAGAGCTCATTAGTTTTTAGTGTATATCAGATAACCGGAAGTATCATTTATATAAGGTTTTAACAGTTTTTCTTGTAAAAAATTCATTGAATATAATTTTTTAGCAACTTTTACGAATACAAATTGAATATAATGGCTCAATCTTCAATTCTACGATAATAGCATTTAGTAAATAACATGAAATAACTTTATATTATATTATAAAATAATATATTAGTGTACATCACTTTGCCTCTGCGTCAAACAAAAACAATACTTTAATAACAAATTTGACATATTTACACAAATGTCACTGTCACGAAGCAATTTTCATTAAAATTAATAATGAAACCGTGTTAAGAAGAATTTAGTAGTTTAAATATGATTGTAATGAAATAAAGGTTTGTAGAAATAATATATTTTCCATCATACATAAATATTAGATATACACGATAATTCGATTTAAGTTTAAAGTTTGTAGCATTATATATCAAACAGCTCTCAATAAGAACGTGATTTCAAAGTATCAAATAATAGTTTGCAACTATACATTTACGAAATGGATAATGTACGACGAAGAATTTACACAGATTGCTTTTTAGAGCATAAGGAAGTTGGTGATGATTTTGATAATAATGTGTATGTGCCGATTTTTCCTTAAAATATATTAATGATCCAAAACTTCGCAAAGTTTGTATTTAATACTATTATATAATTTGAAATAACATATTAGATTTTGACTATATATGATAAACCGAATGTAGTACTTAATTTGAAGCTGTAACAGATTTTTCAGGAAAAACATAATAAAATATAATCCAAAATTTCGTATTACAAACTTTTCTATTTATTGGAACAACAAAGTAGATTTTGTTTACAAACGATGAATCGGAAGTGAAACTTTACTTAAAGCTAATTGCTATTGTAAACGTGGAATTGGCGGGAGGTCATGTGCTATCCACATCAGATTTTTTTCTTTATTTTTTGCATTATTTAATGTGTTTTCTCACTAGATTTAGCACGATTAGTGAATATAAGTTGACGTTTAAATTATTTTATAGGTATGGTTTTTTTTCATAAATTTTCCCTATAATTTGAGAATTTTCGCAATATATACTAAAAAGTAATGAGCTCTTCCCACATTAGTATAGAATGGGTATACAAAATTTCAAACTGACAGCATTTGAGTAATCGTGTCCACACGATCCACATACACACACACACACACACACACACACACACACATACACATACACATACACACACACATACATACATACATACATACATACATACATACATACATACCCACAGACATCATTGTAAAAATGTTAAAATCGGATTCTGGAGACATCAATACTTGCTTATTCTGTAAAATCTCTATATGCAATTTTTAGCATGATCCCTATACCTCCCTTACCTAGGGTAGCGGGAGGTAAAAATAACCCATCTCTACATTACTAATTGCAATAATGATGTCAATTTTTTAATCGCAAATAAAATTCTTTTTTGTCACTATTCCACATCCTTGCTCAATTAGTGTTGGAGAAATATGCCTTGATATGAAGAGAACCCTTGCGGTTTAGGTCTTGGCGTCCCCATTCCTTGCCAAATTTTACAGCGGGAAAACTTCAGGAGAGGAATGATGGCGAGCGAAATCGCTGGCAGAATATCAAGTAGGTGTATAGGGACACGGTCCTCTGATATGAGCCATTCGTCAGCTCACGGGACATGCCGGAGGATGAGGAAGAAGAAGAGGATGAGGTTGGAATTGCCAGTAGCGCACGCATACGTCTAAGGGGTGGAAAATAGCGAATGGAAAGTAGAGTAGATAAAATTAGAATGAATGCGGAGGGTACCTAATGGTTTTTCTATAGGCTATTCACACTAAGACTAAGACGTTGCTCTTTGTAATAAACAGTGTGGGGCAGAAAGGACGGACGTTTTTACCTTCCGTCACCTTTAGGTAAGGAAAGTATTGTCTCTGGTAAAAAAATTCAGAAAGTGAGAATAAATTGAAAATAATTTGACAGATTTTTCAAGAACTTGTTATCGCCTTCATACCGAGTGATTATTAATTACAGTGTTTCCAGAAGTGGTTTCTATATTGATCTATAAATATCACTAAATCGGTGTTTTTGTTCATTTTATTTATATGTAGGTAACTATCTGACAAAACAAAAGCTACAGAGATTATTTCCGGGAATAATCTCTAGAGCGTTATTCTCACTATAATAATAGCAGGATTGGTTAAAAGACTGACACGTGACAGGTAATGAAACATTTCATTGGTTTTAAGAAAAAAAGAAACAAATTAATTGCACGCCGACTTAAAAACTGCCAAAGCTGTAAAATTATAAATTATAACTTGAAAATGCTCCTGCACAGAAAAAAAAATCTGATGTGGTCAACACATGACCTCCCGCCAATTCCATGTTTAAAATAGAAGTGAGCTTTAAGTAAAGTATCATTTCCGGTTAATCGTTTGTAAATAAAATCTAATTTGTTGTCCAATAAATAGAAAAGTCTTTAATACGAAATTTTGGATTGTTTTATTGTTTTTCCTCAAAAATCTGTTAGAGCTCCAAATTAAGTACTACATCCGATTTATCATATATGGTTAAAATCTAATATGTTGTTTCAAATTATATATGAGTTTTAAATACCGAATTTGAAAAGTTTTGGATCATATTTTAATAGGCTTTAAGGAAAAATCATCATACACACACATTCTTATAAAAATCTGCATCATCTTCTAGGTACTCTAAAACGCAATCTTTGTCAATTCTTCGCCGTACATTATCCATTTCGTAAATGTGTAGTTGTAAATTAATACTAATTTATAGTGCTGCAAAAATAGCAATTAACAAATTTAAATCAGATCATCCTCTACATCGAACATTTATGTATGATGGAAAATATATTATTTTTACAAACCTTAATTAAATATTTTACTATTATATTCTCCTTAACACGGTTTCATTATTAATTTTAATATAATTTCTTCCTGTCAATGACATTTGTTTAAATATGTCAAAACTGTTATTAAAATTATGCTTTTGTTTGGCGCATAGGCTAGGTGATACATGAAAATAAATTATATTATATATTTATATTTAAAGTTATTTAGAGTTATTTACTAAATGTTATTATCGTAGAATTGAAGATTGTACCATTATATTCAATTTTAATTAGTAAAAGTTGCTAAAAAACTATATTAAATGAATTTTTTATAAGAAAAACTGTTAAAAGCTTGTATAAATGATACTTCCGGTTATCCGATATACACTAAAAACTAATAACCACTTCCCATATTAGTATAGAATGGGTATACAAAATTTCAAATTTTTCTGATTGATAGTATTTGAGTAATCGTGTCCACAAGATCCACACACACACACACACACACACACACACACACACACACACACACACACACACACACACACACACACATACATACCTACAGACATCATTGTAAAAATGTTAAAATCGGATTCTGGGGACATCAAAACGTGCTTATTCAATAAAATCTCTATATGCGATTTTTAACACGATCCCTTTACCTCCCTTACCTAGGGTAGCGGGAGGTAAAAAGAATTGAATTTTTTTCTATTTATAATTAGATATTATTTTATTAGGCAATATGTCTAATAATTTAGTATAATTTACAAATCTTAATTTAGCATATTAAGTATTTTGTAAAAAATCGTTAATTTAAATATGCAAATAGTTACGAGTATTTTAATTACTTATTTTTTTTTAATTTTAGTATATTTTAGGTTCATTATTTTTGTCCTACAATTTTCTTTTTTTTATGTTTAGTTCAATACTAAATGTTGTAATTTAATATAATTTTGTATATAATTTTACTACAATTTGTAACTTAGATAATTTAATGAAAACATATTAGAAGGCTGAAAATTAAACATTTGCTTAGTTCATATAACTACAATTTAGACGGTTATTTTTTTCTTTGTGGTTAATTCCATATTATCACAATTATACTTTGAAAAGCTGATTAGGTAGGTAACTAACTTTCTCAACTTAACACACGTGCTGGAATTTGAACTCGGAACCTTTGGTATACGTTACCATTATAAATTTCTATCAGCCCCAATTAAAAAGACGCACTCAGCCATGCGTTCCCATATTATTTCTTTTGATTCTATCAATTTATTTTATTTTTCTATATGTAGAAATGTTAATATAAATGCAATAAAATAATCCCAAGATTAATGGAGTTAAAAAACAATAATAATACCTTACATTTTATTGCGGACGGGACGCCACTGTCGGTTTAAAGAAAAAGTGGGATCAAGCTACAGCGGCTTGCCTTAAGACATAAGACAGTGATAAAGAAAAATTGCCAACGAGACATTTTACATTTAAAATTGCTAGAAAGACGAACGGTTTTATCCAGCAATAAGAATAATCACATACTTTCAAATAAAACACCGCAAAAATTACAAAAAGAGAGAGAACTGACAATGAATAATTATAAAGAAGCAATAAATAAATAAGTAAAGTAAGAAATAGTAAATAAAAATAATATGAAAAAGAAGATGGAAGAATAATTGAACATGAAAATACGAGTATTTAAACTGGAAAACGAAAAAAATAAAATAAATATATTGTTTTCTTAAAAAATGGTAGTGTTATGTCTACCTTAGAACGCAAAAGACTTTTATCCACAACTGTCTAATAACATTTCACATTTAAAATTGCTAGAAAGACGAACGGTTTTATCCAACAATAAGAATGATCACATACTTTCAAATAAAACACCGTAAAAATTACAAAAAGAGAGAGAACTGACAATGAATAATTATAGAGAAGCAATAAATAAATAAGTAAATAAGAAATAGTAAATATAAATAATATGAAAAAGAAGATGGAAGAATAATTGAACATGAAAATACGAGTATTTGAACTGGAAAACGAAAAAAATAAAATAAATATATTGTTTTCTTAAAAAATGGTAGTGTTATGTCTACCTTAGAACGCAAAAGACTTTTATCCACAACTGTCTAATAACATTTTACATTTAAAATTGCTAGAAAGACGAACGATTTTATCCAACAATAAGAATAATCACATACTTTCAAATAAAACACCGTAAAAATTACAAAAAGAGAGAGAACTGACAATGAATAATTATAGAGAAGCAATAAATAAATAAGTAAATAAGAAATAGTAAATATAAATAATATGAAAAAGAAGATGGAAGAATAATTGAACATGAAAATACGAGTATTTAAACTGGAAAACGAAAAAAATAAAATAAATATATTGTTTTCTTAAAAAATGGTAGTGTTATGTCTACCTTAGAACGCAAAAGACTTTTATCCACAACTGTCTAATAACATTTTACATTTAAAATTGCTAGAAAGACGAACGGTTTTATCCAACAATAAGAATAATCACATACTTTCAAATAAAACACCGTAAAAATTACAAAAAGAGAGAGAACTGACAATGAATAATTATAGAGAAGCAATAAATAAATAAGTAAATAAGAAATAGTAAATATAAATAATATGAAAAAGAAGATGGAAGAATAATTGAACATGAAAATACGAGTATTTAAACTGGAAAACGAAAAAAATAAAATAAATATATTGTTTTCTTAAAAAATGGTAGTGTTATGTCTACCTTAGAACGCAAAAGACTTTTATCCACAACTGTCTAATAATATACTCATAATTCAACCGATTTTTATTATATAATGACATTCGTTACTGTATGTGTATGTGTGTGTGTCCGTCTGTGTCCGTGTGTGTGTGTGTGTGTGTGTGTGTGTGTGTGTGTGTGTGTGTGTGTGTGTGTGTGTGTGTGTGTGTCCGTGTCTGACAAATTTTTCTCCGACGATAACTCCAATACTACAATTCTAAAAATTATAATTCTTTCGTATTCCTCTTCTGTACATCCATATGAAGAGTTGATTAGATTTTGGTTATAATTGATCCACTGGAAGTACCCTTATTTCAAGTTTTTAACAGTTTTTTTTAAAGAAACGCAGTTAAATATTATTTTTTGACATTTTGTTATTATATATATTAAAGAAAATACTCTTCTCTATACGGTTTAATTATACATTTTCCTTCATATTCAATAGATCTAGATTTAAAGCATTATAAAGAAATTAATTTTCAAAAATTAGTCAGCTTTGCTATTTATCATGGAAACAGCTGATATATTCAATAAATTCTAATTGACAAATGTCAGTTGCAAGAACAAAACCAAATATGGAAAGTATAGGATCAAAAATTGGTATGTCATAGTGTTCCTCGCAAGTGACATGCAGAGAAAGGCCAAAGAGAAGATGGAAGGACTGTATTGCAGAAAAATTGAGAAAGGAAGGACTGTTTGAAGAAGATGCGTTGGACAGGAATAATAAAATAGGGGAAAGTTGAAGATGAAAGAAAGAAGTATCAAGCGCATTTTACTTAGTGTATGTTTATGATATAATTTTATTGGATTTATAAAATCTTTTCAAATGAACTTTTGGTATGGAATTTGTAAAAAATAGTATGTGTTCGTGTTCGATTTTACATGTATAGAATCTGTTCCAAGGACCGTTTGGTATGGGATTTGTACAAAATTCATCGAATTGACGGAAGGTCTTGTGCTGGCCACAACAGATTTTTTCGTATTTGTAGACTTCTTTTTACTTGTAGTATCGCTTATTAAAAATAAAAACAGAGATAGATAAACACTCTATATAGTAAATTAATAATTAAAATAGAAAAATTTTATTAGTTTAAAATCATGAGACGGAAAAGAAGTCTTTTATGATTATGCTTCAGAGAAGAATAAGGTTAATTAATTGTGTAGTGCTGCAATTGAATGAATTGATGAAAACCGAGGTCAGAGCAAGCAGACGTTCAGCTAAGCCAAAATATTTTAATTATTGCAGACTACATGGATTTTGGGAATAATGCCAATTTACATATTTAAAGCAGCTGGGTTGAAATACTGCGTGCAGTGTTCATGGTAATTTGCTAAATTAATTTTTTTCTTGGCACGCATATTGCAAGAAATCAAGAGCTCATTTATAAAATAAAAACAACTCTGTGGATTTGATATTTACGAGGCAATAGGAATAGTGAGTGTTTACTTGGGAAAGCGATATTTCCTAAGCGAGATAAAGCATTCGGCAGCCGGATGTTTGAAATTAGAATAAAACAAATATGTGTAACACCGTAACGACGATCAGGAGCGCAAACTGCAGCATCCGTGAAAAAATGCAACCGTTAAATCTTCATTCTTATCGAACTTCAACGCACGCTGCGACAAACCGGCTTTATTTATATCCGGACCTACCGGATCCAGGACACCATTACGAAAAATTCACAACCAATGAAGGAATTTTCCAAAAGACAAAGAAATATTTAAAAATGCTCTGCTATTCTAGTTTTTGTAATGTGTTCATTACTCATTTTACCATTGTAAATTAATCAGGAAGTTCCTAAATATCAGAGATTCTTCCAATTCATTAACTAGATTGGCGGTATTTCTGATGGATATATGGATTTTACGTACAATTTTAAATATTTAATTAATAAAGCAATAAGAAAGATTAAATGTACTTCCCAGAAAAACATCTGTTATTTACAAAGTATGTTATAAACATTACTATGTTATAAACATTTGAATTTGTCAACTGGTTTCCTTAGTGCCTTAGCCTCTAAAATGTACTACATTAAATTATTGTATATATTACAGTGCCTTTATCTCTAAATCTATACAAGATTACATACAAATTTTAAGTGTATTAGATGGAAAATTTTATGTTCTTCAATATTTGTAATAACAAAGATTTCCAAAAAATTATATTTAGAAGATTGTTTTAAAGAAACTATTACTTTTGGTTGTCCAATTGTTACCAAAATCTTATCAGCTCTTCCCAGGAATATCAGATTGAAGCAACTGCAGTTAAATATTTTTTAAGTTTCATAGTATTTGAGAAAGCGTGGTTCCAACACACACACACACACACACACACGCGCACGCACGCATGCACACACACACACACAAACACACACACACACACACACACACACACACACACACACACACACACACACACACACACGGACACCATCGTAAAAATGTTATAATCGGATTATAGGGACCTTAAAACATACTTATCCACTAAAATCTGGAAATGCGAATTTTAGAGAGGTAAAAAAATAATACATTTTTTGTCAAAAATCCATCTCACCCTCACCCTACATGTATAGGGGAATTGGCGTATCATACAATTTTTTTTCTACGACCACCATGAAAAGTTGACATTTGTGCTCTATTTTGTCATCGTAAAGTTGATGGTTACTAAGGAACTAGTAAAAAAATACTTTACCGCGCGTCTCCCATAGCAACGCGCGGTAAAGTGCTTAATTTACTCGCTTAGATAAATACATATTTTTACTGAAATATTAATTTATTAAAATAATACTTACGAAATCTAAAATATAGGTTAGGTTCATTTTTACACTAGAAACGTACTACAAACAATATATCTGAAGTTAGCTACATTACCAATTTAGTTAGGTTAGGTATATAATTATATATAATAACAACTCTACTGGTGAATGTACATTGTATTACAACTTTAAATATTTAATAACACACATTTCATAATTAACAACCTATTAGATTTAATTATTGGCGGATAATGTTAAAATTGAATGTGCACTTTTGGCAGTTTTGTATATTCATTGCAGAACTTGAAAACAGCTGACGAAGATAAATTAGATTCTGTGACTGTGACATTCAATAGAGTTTTCAGTTCTTAACTGCTAGTGTTGATTTTAGCATGGAATAAATGTACCAAAGAGAAGACGATTTCATTAGATTTTTACAAAAAGTAACCTAGTAAGACATTTTCACTGTAATTCTTGATTTTTTTAACTCAAACCATTTAATGGAGAGGTTATAATTCTTTTCGTATAATGCTTTTGATTATATATAGGAAGTATTTTGCGCCGTTGCAAATATATCTGGAGGAGTGCAGGAAAAATCACTATCTTTTACTGACAGAATTTTGTGTTTATTTGCTTGGATACTCACATCGTCATGGTTACACACAACACAAAACAGAAATTGATTGAGGTTGAATTGAACTTACTAAATAGGTATTATTATTTTTTTCTATTTTGGTTATTAAAGTCGTAGACAAAATTATGTGTGCATCTCTAGCGTAAAGTATCTTTATTGCTCTCGCTCGATTGTAGCGCTCGCTACGCTCGCGCTTCAATTTTCAAGCGCGAGCAATAAAGATCCACTTTACGCTCTTGATACACAAATAACTATTATGTATTACCAATTTTAATATGCTTTACTTTTCAGACAAGGATATTGGGCCCAGACTTCCTTTAGCACTATATCCATGACCCTGTCCTCTTCATTCATAATGTAATTCACCTAATTTTATATCTGGATTTGTTTTTATTTATGTTAACATCATTAAATTTAAATTTATGGGCAGTATTAACTGTGGGGTTAGTAAGTACACTGTAATTTAGATCTAATAGGTTACTATGATATTTATGTTGATACATTCTTTTTTTAAGAGGTTAGGACGTTTCTCGTATGAATATTTGATTACATTTTCCATATTCTTTGAGAAATTCTGGATAATGCATAATGGATTTATCAAAATTATGCCATATATTAAGGGAGTCATATAAAAATATATGAACTTATACTCGTATACCACCAAAAATATTTTTATTAATCTCCAAGCGTTCTGTCGCTCTTCTTTGAAATGATTCAATTGCTAATATCTGTATCCACAAAAAAAAAAACATAAAATATTGTCTTTCGATTTAAAATTTTCCATTAAATTTACTTTGGCACCAGGTGGTAGTTCATTCCTCTCTGGGAATTTCCTCCCCCTTGTGTTGTGAGTACGGCCCTGGCCGATATCTTCGTACCGTGTGGGATGCGTGCGAACGATACAACACACGAACACGAGCCCCGCTCCCGCTACTAATTTGCCATTAATTCGTGCAAGGGCCCCCGTACTCATGCCTACCTTCCCATAACCCTCCATCATACTGTATTACTCTTTAAATTTACACGATTTTTTATTCGCGTGCTGCTGAGGGTGAAAAAATCGCAAGTATTTGCTGCTATTTATATCCCTCGTAAATTACCAAATACAACTTTCCTCTTATTGGTTGTACCTATATGTTTACCCACTATTTATGGCGTGGCTATTCGGTCTTAAATGACCGTACCTGGATTTCATCTCTTGCAGTATATTATCCAGTGTAAAAACTCTACCAGGCGGTTATATTTGTCACTCTATATGTATCAATTCCAAATCATTTTTATTTATCCATGAAAAGTTTATCTATCTTATAGGGATTTAACTTCAACAATATATAAAGTTTTTCAGAAATATTATTTATGCATAGATAAAATGTTACCCTTGCGTCTTAGATAGAATGTTTTCATAACAACAGCAATTGTTTTTTGTTTCTCTGTCAAAGTACCAGATTTGATTACTCTAGTAATGATCATTTACAAAACTACATAAGGTGTCAGCAAGATGGATATCCCGAATGTTGACGCCCATTAAACTGTCATTGTGTAATTTTATTTAGCAACGAAAATGACAATCAAAATTTGTTGTTATAAAACGCTAGTATAGAAAATAATATTTAACTGTGTTTTTTAAGAAAAATTGTTAAAAACTTCAAATAAGGGTCCTTCCAGTGGATCAATTATAACCAAAATCTAATCAGATTTTCATATTAATGTAAAGAAGAGGAACGCGAAAGAATTATAATTTTTAGATTTGTAGTACCTTTTGAAGTTATCGTCGGAGAAAAATTTGTCACACACGGACACACACACACACATACATACAGACATCATCTTAAAAATAATAAATTCATATTCTAGGGACCCTAAAACGTGCTTATTCATTAAAACCTCACCATCGAATTTTTTGACCAAAGGCAATACCTTCCTTACGTATAGGTGACGGAAGGTGAAAACGCAAATTACAGCATATTTTAGAGTGCCATTAAATTACTGATGTTTTATTTGTTTCTATTTGACATTTAACTTTTGACATATTATTATAATTAATTTTGAATGTTATAATAATATACCATTCATGAATCATTTGGTACTTTCTTTTTGTGTTTAGATATACTTTTAATAATTATATAAAATTATTTATTGACAAGAGTAGAATTATAAGATCTGTCAAATAAAAAAATTAAACAATTTTAATTAGCATTTTTTTCGTAAAATAAAATGAAATGGGGGATTACGGCTCAATCGAATTAAAGGAAAATAGTAAAAAAATACGAATGTATATGCTGAATAACGAATATTAATAAAAAAAATGAAATGGTATAATTGAGATATTTCGGAAATAAAGGGTTTTTTGTTATAACGCTTCGACACTAATATGAAAATATTTTGATTGGCGACCGAGAAACCGCCTATACATGCATTACGAATAGCGTGTTAGGAGGTGGGATTACTACCAATGGAAGTTAAGAAATTCTAATTCGAAAGGAGGGGCTAACATTCCTGTACTACAGTTTCCAAACAGTTTTTATTTTAACATAAATTTCTTGCATTAAACTTAATAATTTAAATACACCTGTAATTATAAAGTATGTATACTTATACAGTGTTATAATATTCATTTATTTTTATGTAAATATAACTTAAAATAGCATATATTTCAAGAACATTTTGGTCCATGATGAAAACAGTTTGATATAAAAACACATAAGCGTGACGTCACGTCAATCTTTTCAAAATTCGGGAGACCATAACTCGCATATTAATAGGAATTTTTTCACCGGATTTTCATGAATAGTCTTAGTTTTCCTAATATTTTCAGATGAAATTATAAAAAAAAAAATGGTGTAATCCCCCATTGTGATTAATTGTAGTCTCATATTGTGTAGTTCTTAATTCTGAACAACTTTTTTATTTATAACTTTTCTCTAGTTTACCTAATAGATCAGTAACTATATCAAAATAATAAAAAAAAACATTGTATACCCTATATTACGGATTTCAACTAGACACCCGATTATATATATATATATATATATATATATATATATATATATATACATATATATATATATATATATATATATATATATATATATATATATTGTACTAGTAAAATATGTACAATAAATAATAATAGTTATTTATGCGTTAAGGTATTAAAATTATTATTTTACCACCAGTGGAATTTGAAATCGAGCCAAATGTATTACTTAAATTGCCGAGGCTCACTTTAATTATTTTAATGTATTTCTTTTCAGCTTTTTGTTAAAGTTCATTTACTTTTTGGAGTCAAAAAGACAGGTAGTGGATTAGTTATAAATAAAATTGACAGCGCATCAGTTGCCACAGATCAAATAGAATGACACCGTAATGTGAAGGACGCCTTGAATAAATTTCCTGTGTTATGAACCTATACATGCAGGATACGATGAAATAATTTTGTATCGAAAGCCTACTACATAATGTGGCTCTATCCCGTATCCTTGTATTTCGTGCGTGCGGTACAAGTCCAACGTTGCGGTCAGGCGCATAATAACACTGTCTTGTTTCATTTACCCCTTCCACCATTCCGGAATACTCCGGGGAGCACATTCCATCAAATATACACTTCTGTGTGTAACCGACGCCCCCACGAGAATCAAGGGTTGAAGTGGATCATCAAGCTATAAGGGATGATGAATTCTGGAATATAGGTTACCAAGGGCAAATTTCAAATGTATGATGGAGTTAAATTTATAAGGACAGTAAAAGAAAGAAGTCTGGTGAAGGTTATCTGTAACATGAACGAATTAACAAATTGACATACATTTAAGTTAGAACATTGCATTTTAAAACGATGCTCATGGTGACAATAAATGGATCATCATGTACGGCGAAGAATTTACACAGATTGCGTTTTGAGCACCAGGATATTGATGCCGATTTTTACAATAATGAGTGTTTTCCTTAAATTCTATTAAAATATGATCCAAAACTTCTCAAATTTGGTATTTATAGCTCTAATATAATTTGAAACAACATACTAGACTTTGACTATATATGATAATCCGGATGTAGTACTTAATTTGGAGCTCTAACAGATTTTTGGGGAAAAACGTAATAAAATATATCCAAAATTTCGTATTACAGACTTTTCTATTTATTGGAACAACAAATTAGATTTTATTTACAAACGATCAACCGGAAGTGATACTTTACTTAAAGCTCAGTGCTATTTTAAACATGGAATTGGCGGGAAGTCATTTGCTGGCCACATCAGATTTTTATTTTAGGTTTATATAAGCATTGTATTTAACATTTCTACATACATACATACATACATACATACATACATACATACATACATACATACATACATACATACAAAAAATCACGCGTGTCCCACTTAGTGGGTTAGCAAAAACCCGAAAACAATAAAAAAGGGATAAGAGTAAGAGTTCAGCTGAGTCACTTAACTTAAAGAGATAACATTTCTGGTACATATAAAAAATTCATACATCTACTCCTTTTTTTCAATTCAATCTATAAGCAAGTTTCCTCCTACTCTTCTAAATGTTCGAGATTCTTCCAATTAAATGACGAGATTGGCGGGATTTCTGAAGGGTATACGATGAAATATATGTATAGTAAACACATGTTTAGTTGACACTGATACTGCACATACTTTGGCTTATAAATGAATCTCCTTTCTTTTTATACCAATTTTAGATGTTGACGGAGTCTTTTCCTCATTATAACAATAGCATTTTGTAATTACTATTACATCGCTACTTGTCGCATTCAAGAACAGTGTCAATTTAACGTGCGGCAACTATATCTATAATTTTAAATAATTCATTAATGATAAAATAAAAAATATTAATGTATTTCCCAAAAAAAAAACCTTCAGTAATGTCTCTGGATTTTTAACACCGGTATTTATATCAATTACAAATATTTTAATTTTTCAACTGATTTCCACGGGATGTTCAGTTCATTATACAATGAATTATTTTATATATTTATCTATCTCTAAATCTATAGAAGATATAAGAAAAATGTTCAATGTATTGGATAGTGAATTTCATATTTATCAATATTTGTAATAACATAAATTTGCACAAAATAATTTTAAGAAACTACCTCTTCCAGTTGTCCAATTGTTACAAAAACCTTTTCAGCTTTTCCCATTAATATCAAATTAAGGAATACGTAGTTAAATTGGTCTTTAGAATTTGAGAAACCATCCCTCCAATATCCAGCCGCACATCCACACAAAGACACACACGCAGCCTTCATTGTAGAAATGTTATAATCGGAATCTAGGAACCTTAAAACGTGCTTATTGACTAAAACCTGGATATATAATTTTTAGCATGAATTCAATAGCTCTCTTAGTTGGAGGTAAAAATAAACAAAATGAAATGTACTAGCCTTTCGTATTTTTAGAATTTCAGATCTAGATTGTAAGAGTGAATATCTTTCATTAGTTAAGGTAATAATCGGTTGAAGCAATTGTTGTTTAATTAATTTTTCCAATAATTACTACAAATTTTCTATCACCACCTCAATAAATCATTTCTTTTTCATTTTCACCTATTCATTACCTCAATCTCGATCTACTGTTATTTGTCTTCCTTGTTAGTTTTTACTATCTTGATTCTTCTTGAGTTTCTCTGTATCCTTAGGGTTCCTCTTCCTCACATACCTATAATCTCCTAAAAATAAAACTCGCGAACTCGAACTCGGAGTCGAAGTCGCGGATTGCACGCGCATTAATCATAAAACGACCAGCAACGTAAATCAAACGCATCGAAATCAAATAAGCAGTGGTTAATTAAATGGCGTGAGCATGCTGTTGGGAGTCGGTTATTTATGGAGGCTGTGGGAGCCACTCACGGGCATTCGGGGGATAATTAGCCCCGAGTGGTTGCAATCAGAATGAAGATATCTAGATCAAGATGAAAGTGGGAGGAGTGTTTCAAAAAGGAATTTTTAATTTAAATGCATATTATGTTTCATTACAACCATTAAAAAGATGAAAATGTTTTTAATTTTAATATACGGTGCACTATAAGTGCTGAGTCAATGGATAAACCGATCGTAATAATCCAAATTATTATGGCCTAGTTTTTACCTCTCGCTAAGATAGGTATTGAATTCATGCTAAAAATTGCATATCCAGATTTTAGTGAATAAGTACGATTTAACGTCCCTACAAACCAATTTTAACATTTTTACAATGGTGAATGTGTATGTGTGTGTGTGTGTGTGTGTGTGTGTGTGTGTGTGTGTGTATGGATGTGTGGATGTTGGAGGGACGATTACTCAAAAACTATAGACTTAAGACCAGTTTAACTATGAATTCCTCAATCTGACATTCATGGGAAGAGATGAAAAGGTTTTGGTAACAATAGGACAACCGAAAGTAGTATTTTCTAAAAAAATTCTTGTAAATATAATTTTTTGAAATTTTTGTTATTACAAATATTAAGAACACAAAATTCTCCATCTAATACACTTAAAATTTTTATTATATCTATGTAGAATAATCGGATATAATACATCGCAGAGGCTAAACTACACTAAGAAAACCAGTTGACAAATTCAAATGTTTATAACTCAGTTTGTACATGACAGATGTTAGTGTCAAATATCAACATTTATAGTGACATTCTGAAAGCTTTTTTTGGGAAAGTACATTTAACCTTTCTTATTGTTTTATTAATTTAAATATTTAAAATTATAGGTAAAAAGCATATATAATATGGAGAATTTCTGATATTTAAGAACTTCCTCATACAATAAAAAATAGATATAATTAGAATTTTATGTGTGCGGAAGACATTTTAAATAAAATTTAAAAAATATTTGGGTAAAGGTCTGTAATTTTTTGCTATAAAACGACGGTTCGATAGCGAAGTGCAATACAATACTTAAATAGCCTAATACGAAATAGCGAGAGGTCTTGGGCTGGCCACAACAGATTTTTAATAAATTTTTCGTAACATTTTAATTAAATATTCAAAATTGTAGGTAAAATGCATATATCCATCAGAAATACAGCCAATCTTGTAAATGAATTGGAAGAATCACTGAAATTTTGGAACGTCCTCATACAATGAAAAATAGATATACTTAGAATTGTATGTGTGCAGAATTTACTTGACGTTAAATACAATTAAAAAAAACAATATTTGGGAAAAGTAAAATGACGGTTCGATAGCGACGTGCAATACAATACTTAACATAAAATGAAAATGGGGAGAGGTAATGTGCTGGCTATAACAGATTTTTTTTTAAACAAATTGCCTAAAGTCTCAAAGATATTGAATTCATAAACAGTTTTAAATATAATTTAAAGAAATATCTCTTTCAAAATGATACTTTCATGTCAATGAATTTCTAATGATAAACAGTTATACAGTGTGATTCATAGTGAATGCCCCAAAATTAAACCATAATATTGGGGAGTCATTTGTCGGCTCCGGTGGCTCAATGGTTAGAGGAACGCCTCTTAGTCATGTGTGTGCTCGGGGTTCTAGGTTCGAATCTCACTAAGGCATGGATGTTTGTATATGTGAACCTACTCAGTAATTGGGTTTCAATCCTGTTGAGAGTAAAAAAAAATGAGTAAAAAAGGGGGTCTTCTATTATGGGGAAGCATTGAACGTTTATCATCGTTATTTTTTTACCTATTAACGTTTTTTCATTTTTACTTATAAAATATTGGATCTCATGCACAGAAAAAAAACCTTTTAAATTGTAGTTAAATTAACTAAATAAATCTGTGATTTTCAGCCTTCTAATATGGTTTCATTAAATTATCTAAGTTGATTTAATTAAATTTTCTAAATTTGTAATAACAAATTATAGTAAAATTAAATACAAAATTAGATTAAATGACTACATTTAGTATTGAACTAAACATAAAAAAAGAAATTAACTAAATATGTATTTAAATTTTCTATTTACTTACCTAATTCATAAGATAAATCACTGAAAATTGAAAGACAAAAATAATGAAGTCAAAATATAGTAAAATTAAATAAAATAAGTAATTAAAATAACTATTTACATATTTAAATTAACGATTTTTTACAAAATATTTATTATCTATATCGGGTTAGTTAAAATGCTAAATTAAGATTTGTAAATTATACTAAATTATTAGACATATTGTCTAATAAAATAATATCTAATTATAATTAGACAAAATTTCAAATCTTTTTTTCTGTGGGTATTTTAAATAAATAACATGTATGTACATTATGATGAAAAAAGATGTAGCAAAATAATATATAAGATAAAACGCTTTCTTCCCAAATCAAAATAAGTAGTATGGGAATAAATCCTGGTGTGCTTGCGTACACTTATCTCTCCATGCTTAGAAATGCGGAATACCGCGGTTAAAATATAAAAACACATATACCTACATGTCTTGGACATAAATCCACACTTAAAACGAATCATCATAAAATTTTCAGGACGTTTTTGTGCAAACAACGGTTGGAAGCCGCGAGTAAATCCGCTACGACGGTAACGCGACTTTAGTGTCTCATATCGCACGGCCGGGGAAATTTAGATGCGTGGAAACATACGACGTCTTGAGCGTAATGCTCGACTCATGGCTTCTCAGCAAACAACCTCACCAAATACCTCACAGTCCTCGCACAAACAATACGTAACAAACCTTAAATATCTCCAAATGCAAAAATTTGGAAGATTGAAAGGTTTTGTTTCTTATTTTTATTGTTTTTACATATTTGTAGGTATCTACTTTTATTGGAATCATTTTAACAAATCTGTTGTGGCCAGCACAATACCTCTCGGCATTTCCATTTTGTTATATTTATAAGTATTGCAGGTACTGCACTTCGTCGTCGAAATGTTTTATAAGAAAAAATGTTGGAGAACTTTACACAAATATTGTTTTTTTTATTGTACTTGACATGTTTTGAGCACACATATAATTCTAATCTATTTTTTCATTGTATGAGGAAGTTCTTAAATGTCAGAGGTTCTTTCAATACATTAAAAAGATTGGCGATAATTCTTACAGATGTATATATTTTACCTATAATTTTAAATATTTAATTAATAAAACAATAAGAGAGATGAAGTATATTTGCCAGAAAAAGCTTTCAGAATGTCACTAAAACTGCTGATTTTTGACACTGACATTTAGCTGTCATAATAAATAATGTTACAACTATTCAAACTTGTCAACATGTTTCCTTGGTGTAGTGCGCGATTTGTTACATTCAATTATTCTATATATTACAGTGCCTTTTCTTTAAATCTGTAGAAGATATAATAAAAATTTTAAATGTCTCATATGTAGAATTTTATGTTTATTAGTAATAAAACAAATATTCCAAAAATAATATTTAGAAGAATTTTTTAAAGAAACTACTACTACGACGTTAAATTGATCTTAAATCTTATGGTTTTTGAGGAATCGTCCTTCCAACATCCGTCCACACACACATACATACATACATACATACATATATACATACGCACGTACACACATACATACACACACACACACACACATAATCGTAAAAATGTTGAAATCGGATTGCAAGGACCGTAAAACGTGCTTGTTCACTAAAATCTGGATCTGCGATTTTTAGCATGAATCCAATACCTCTCTTAGAGAGAGGTAAAAAGGAACAAATTGAATATGGCAGATTATGACGGCTATTGGTCACACTATTTGCCCCGGAAAAAATGTGAACTAAATTTGTGGCGGTAAATCTACATGCAATCAGGACAACAGAATTGTGACTGCGAATGTACACACTGTCAAAATCATTTATATTGACTGGACTATGCGATTTTTGAATTATTAAGTCATATGTACACTTTATACTTACAATACTACTCAATAGATAAAGATTATATTTTTAAATTTTAATTTATCGTTATTTTCCATTCTTCTTGAGCTATTGTTTCAATCTAATTTAAGCATTTTTTACTTTCGTTTTTGTAAATGAATGCCCTATTTTATTTCTGTATTCGTTTACATAGCAGTACGGCATTTTGTTTGGTTATGTAATGTACCAACAGAGCAGTCATATGTCAGATTGACTTGTGGAGGTGGTAAATGTATAACTACAGCCCCATTAGTTCCTGACTAAACGTTCCCATTAAGAATGTAGACAAGTGACATTACTCAACATTTTATAGTTAAAAATTCGGACAGCGAGCGTTTTTTCTATTTTGTCGCGCATGAGCGGTAAAGTGACATTTTGCGTTAAAAAAAAAAGCGAGCGCATATGCCTACTTTGTATAAAGATTGTAGAAAATAGTTATTTGTGTATCAAGAGCGTAAAATGGATCTTTATTGCTCGCGCTCGAAAATTGAATCGAGCGAGAGCAATAAAGATACTTTACGCTAGAGATGCACACATAATTTTTTCTACGACTTTACTAACCAAAATAGAAAAATCTGTTGTGGCCAGCACAAAACCTTCCGTCAATTCCATGTATTTTGTACAAATCCCATACCAAAAGGTCCTTGGAACAGATTCTATATAATATCATGTAAAATCAAACACGAACACATACTATTTTTTACAAATTCCATACCAAAAGTTCATTTGAAAAGGTTCTATAAATCCAATAAAATTATAACATAAACTACACTAAGTAATGTCCTTCCATCTTCTCTTTGGCCTTTCTCTGTGTATCACTTGCGAGCAACACTATGACATACCAATTTTAGATCCTATACTTTTTTCCATATTTGGTTTTGCACTTGCAACTGACATCTGTCAATTAAATTTTTTTGAATAATTATGTCAGCTGTTTCCATGATAAAGAGCAAAGCTGACTAATTTTTGAAAATTAATTTCTTTATAATGCTTTAAATTTACATCTATTGAATATGAAGGAAAATGTGTAATCAAACTGTATAGAGAAGAGTATTTTCTTTAATATATATAATAATAAAATGTCAAAAAATAATATTTAACTGCGTTTTTTTAAGAAAAACTGTTAAAAACTTCAAATAAGGGTACTTCCGGTGGATCAATTATAACCAAAATCTAATCAACTCTTCATATGGATGTACAGAAGAGGAATACGAAAGAATTATAATTTTTAGAATTGTAGTATTGGAGTTATCGTCGGAGAAAAATTTGTCACACACGGACACACACACACGGACACACACACACACGGACACACACACACACACATACATACAGACATCATCTTAAAAATTGTATATTCGTATTGTAGGGACCCTAAAACGTGCTTATTCATTTAAAACTCACCACCGAATTTTTTGACCAAAGACAATACCTTCCTTACCTAAAGGTGACGGAAGGTAAAAAAATAATAATACCTATTTAGTAAGTTCAATTCAACCTCAACCAATTTCTGTTTTGTGTTGTGTGTAACCATGACGATGTGAGTATCCAAGTAAATAAATACAAAATTCTGTCAGTAAAAGATAGTGATTTTTCCTGCACTCCTCCAGATATATTTGAAACGGCGCAAAATACTTCCTTGAATTTATTATCTGCAAAATCAAAAGCATTATATGAAAAGAATTATAACCTCTCCATTGAATGGTGTAAGTTAAAAAAATCAAAAATTACAGTGAAAATGTCTTACTAGCTTACTTTTTGTAAAAATCTAATGAAATCATCTTCTCTTTGGTCCATTTATTCCATGCTAAAATCAACACTAGCAGTTAAGAACTGAAAACTCTAGTGAGTGTCACAGTCACAGAATCTAATTTATCTTCGTCATCTGTTTTCAAGTTCTGGAATGAATATACAAAACTGCCAAAAGTGCACATTCAATTTTAACATTATCCGCCAATAATTAAATCCAATAAGTTTGTTAATTATGAAATGTGTGATGTGTGTTATTAAATATTTAAAGTTGTAATACAATGTACATTCACCAGTAGAGTTGTTATTATATATAATTAAATACCTAACCTAACTAAATTGGTAATGTAGCTAACTTCAGATATATTGTTTGTAGCACATTTCTAGTGTAAAAATGAACCTAATCTATATTTTAGATTTCGTAAGTATTATTTTAATAAATTAAGATTTCAGCAAAAATATGTATTTATCTAAGCGAGCAAATTGAGCACTTTACCGCGCGTTGCTATGGGAGACGCGCGGTAAAGTATTTTTTTGCTCGTTCCTTAATAACCATCAACTTTACGATGACAAAATAGAGCACAAATGTCAACTTTTTAGGGTGGTCGTAGAAAAAAGAATTTTAATTTCATCATTTACCCCATTTAAGTATGCGCACAAACCGAATCATGTGAAACGTTACAAGGAAGAATGAGCCTTATTTCTGACCATTGATTATTATTATTATAATTAAAGTGACGAAGCTATGTGGTTAATGGTTTAATTTAAAATTTGGCAAGTGTCGTTATGTTGAGGCTTTGAAGTTATCCCAAGCCAGAATAGCTGCACCACTACAAGCACCACTTATGCAAACAGTAGTCCAGAGTTAATAAATACGTATAAGGAAGACGTCTGTGTCTCGCGGTTGCAATAAAGCATCCCTTAAACTTTCATGCGGCGAACATACTGTTCCACATAAAGCGAAAATGAGAAAGAGACAGAGACAAGGAAACAGAAACTGCACACGCAATATAAAATTCTACGGAGAAAATGTGCCGTTAAAAATTTCGAACACAATCTTTCCATTTGTCTTGGGAGCCTCGCGTATAAATCTCACGCTAAGCAGCTAACAATTCCTCACACCAAGCTCTCTCCTCTACCGAACCAACGCGCGCCCTGGAAAATGTCACGTAGAAAAATAAATCACGAAATTCTGTCGATTCATAAATTATACTTCGATTGCTGGACGCACTAGAATTCACCCTTTGTTTTATTGCATCCGCTAAACTCTTGCATGCGTGAAATCAGATTATATTGAAAAGCACTTCAATTCCAAAACTAATTTAAGATTTTCCAAAATGGGTTTGGAGGTAGGGAAAAAGAAAATCAGATAGGCCGAAAATTTGCACTATTGTTTTAAACAGTTATCTGTCATTTAATATTAATTTGCAAAAGTTAAATAGTTACAACTAAATTAAACAATTACCTAGGCATGTGTCGTGAATGAAAATATGAAATTAACTAGAAAATTTTTTGGTTAAAAATTATCCAATTGAATCCCTTTATTGCTGACCACGTGTGCGAAAGTAACCAATCAAAACAAACTTACACTGATAATTATCCTAAGACAATTATCACTTATGTCACTAAGTTGCTAAGTAACAAACACTTTTTGACATATAATTAAAGATTAATTGTTTTAATTTAAAAATGTCATTTTCACGCTGTCAATGAAAATCATGATTTAATCAACAAAATTGTAGAAGAAAACACATCAAAAATTCTGTATTAAATAAAAAACTAAATGTGGAGAATATTTATGGACTTGTGTATGTTCATAGCCACATTCACGTTCATAGCTACTAGTGACATCTACTGGGCTATGTTAGACACAAAAATTCTGTCAAATACAAATTTTAGGCAAATTTAATGTTAAAACTGAAAAAAATTTCTCACCGAATACCCCTCGATCATTGATAAATACTTATAATTTTATCACACTTCCTCAAGCACTTTGCTTTTAGGTAACACCACCTCCGCCTTCGGCGTTGGGTTGTTACCAAGCAACCCGCTTTCGGTAACTGTCATAAAATTATTTCGTAATTATCAATGTCCTCGGGATATTATAGCTGAAAACATTTTCAAATAATAATTTATAATTCTGTGTCAATCTGAAATCAATTTGACTGTTTTTTAATCTTCCAATAATTAGCCTAAAAACTTTTCATTTTTAAGGCACTATAAATTAATTTGACAGCTGTATATCATCTAAAAATTAGTTTGAAAGCATTCCCAAAGAAAATTAATTTGAAGCTTTTAAGAAGTAAAAATGATGTATATTATTATTGAAGAAAACTACTATGAATATAAATATATTTAAAATAAACTTCTAAAATATACAGTAGAACCCCGATTATCCGTGCGCGTTTAATCCGGGCGGCGGATTTTCCGTGCGGCATTTTATGATTGGTCTTCCGTATGGATGATGATTATCTAAATAACCAGACTTCTCCAGAAAGTTCTGGCAAAAGTAGTGATGATGATAAAAATAATTTCGTGATCAAAACAAGTCATCCAGACGCCAGAGATGCAGTAAATATACTCATCGAATATTTTCAAGAACAACCTGAAACTGATAGCATTGATCTATAGTTACTTCAACATAGAATTTATAAGAAGTAAAATTTACGAAGCCCAAAAACAGAAAAAAATAACCGATTTTTGTTACATGCATCACGTTTGTTTTGTTCCTTTGATATACGTATTTGTCAAAATAAATTATTAAAAAATCTGTTGTGGCCAGCACAAGACCTCTCGCCATTTCCATATTAGGCTATATAAGTATTGTACTGCACTTCGCTTTCGAACCGTCGTTTTATAACAAAATATTACAGAACATTACCCAAATATTGTCTTTTATTGTATTTAACACGTCTTCTGCACACATATAATTTTAATTATATCTATTTTTCATTGTATGAGGAAGTTTCTAAATGTCACAGATTCTTCCAATTCATTAACCACGTTGGCGGTATTTCTGATGGATATATGCATATTACCTATAATTTCAAATATTTAATTAATGAAACAATAAGAAAGATTAAATATACTTCCCAGAAAAAGCTATCAAAATGTCACTAAAACTGTTTATTATTGACACTGAAATCTGTCATTTACAAATTATGTTATAAACATTTGAATTTGTCAACTGGTTTCCCTAGTGTAGTTTCGCCTACTCGACTTGTTATATCCCGATATTCTGTATATTATAGCGTCTTTATCTCTAAATTTATAGAAGATATAATAAAATATTTAAATGTATCAGGTGTAGAATTTTGTTCTTCAAAATTAGTAATATCAAAAATTTTCAAAAATTAATATTTGGAAGAATTTCTTTTAAAAACTACTACTTCCGGTTGTTCAATTGTTACCAAAACCTTTTCAGCTCTTCCCAGGAATGTCAGATTGAGGAATTCATAGTTAAACAGGTATTATGTCTTATAGTTTTTGAGGAATCGTCCGTCCAACATCCAGCCATACACACACACACACACACACACACACATACACACATCCACACACACACACACAGACATCATTGTAAAAATGTTAAAATCGGATTATAGTGACCTTGAAACGTGCTTATTCATTAAAATCTGAATATGTGATTTTTAGCATGATTCCAATACCTCTCTTAGCGAGAGGTAAAAAATGGAAAATGAGGTGTATGGATTATCCGTGTTTTCAATTATCCGGCAAAGGCTCGGTCCCGGCTAGCCCGGATAATCGAGGTTCTACTGTACAAACCATGTGTTTGAGTGCAAATAATTCCAACGGGACCGTTGTAATTAAACAGAATTGGGATGACATCATATTAATTAACGGTGTGACTAAATGTCCACCGGCGGAATTATTACGATTATAATGACATATCCGCCGATAAACCTAATATATTCAGCGACACAATACTGGAATACATCTATTTTGTGTAAATTTTCGCCGGCCGGAGGTATGTTCCTTGATAACTTATAAATTATTATTATATATATGGAGCTCTTCAGTATACACCACACTGAAGAGCTTCACTAAGAGCGAAAAGCGTCTGTGGTTCTGGTTGATTGAGCCAGCCTTTGATAAATGACGAGAGGTTAATTGGGACACTGAAATCTTAAGAAACATGTGAAGTGTTAAATATTTTATTAGAACAGTTTCACCAAGTGTCGCCATCATATTATACTTTATTGCACCTTTATTATTATTTATGGCTGGCTAAGCTCACGGTGTTATCGATAGATGGCTCTACATGCTGTTATTTCCCTCTACAATCATCTTATCTTTTTGGGATGTTTATCATCCGCTGGCTCAACCTTACTCAGTGCCTCTTAGAGACGTCAGTACACCACAGTGAAGCGTGTCAATAAGAGCGAAACGCGTCTGTGGTTCTCGTTGAGTGAGCTAGTCCCTGATAAATGACCGAGCGGTTGATTCAGGCACTGAAATCTTGAGAAACATGTCAAGTGTTATTTTTAAATATTTTATTAAAACAGTTTCACCAAGTGTCGCCATCATATTATACTTTATTGCACTTCTATTATTATTTATGGCTGGCTAAGCTCACGGTGTTATCGATAGATGGCTCTGCATGCTGTTATTTGCCTCTGCAGTCATCTTATCTTTTTGGGATGTTTATCATCCGCTGGCTTAACCTTACTCATTGTCTCTTAGAGGCGTCAGTACACTACACTGAAGAACTCCAGTAAGAGTGAGACGCGTCTGTGGTTCTCGTTGAGTGAGCCAGTCCCTGATAAATGACCGGTAGGTTGATTCAGACACTGAAATCTTAAGAAACATGTCAAGAGTTATTTTTAAATATCTTATTAGAACAGTTTCGTCAAGTGTCGCCATCATCATATTGTACTTTTATTATTATTTATGGCTGGCTGAGCTCACAGTGTTTTCGATAGATGGCTCTTCATGTTGTTATTTGCCTCTGCAGTCATCTTATCTTTTTGGGATGTTTATCATCCGCTGGCTCAACCTTGCGCAGTGCCTCTTAGAGACGTCTGCACACCACACTGAAGAGTTTCAATAAAACAATAAAAGCGAAACGTGTCTGTGGTTCTGGTTGAGTGAACCAGTCTCTGATAAATGACCGAGAGGTTGATTCAGACATTGAAATCTTGAGAAATATGTCGTGTTATTTTTAAATATCTTATTATGATTATTATTATCAATTATTATTATTATTATTATTATTATTATTAATTATTAAAATTGAATGAGATTATTGTTATGAGATTATTGAATACAGGAATAAAAACCTACATGACTCTGTGAGTAGTAAGCAAAAATCTAAATTTGACAGACTATATAATAAACAACATCCCAAACAGACATCTAACACAATTAATATAAACAAATTAGTAATAAATTTAAGCAATGAGTTGTTTTCGGATTCTGCTCTGTCTGTTTTGTCCAATGGTCTGGATTTTGCGATTACTCCCCAACATATTCCTATTGAAGATATTGTAACTGCCGTCAAATCAGCTCTTCAGATGTTACCAGAAGAAGAAGCTGAAGAAGTTCGAATAGAGACGGCTAAGATTTTGAAAAAGTCATGTCCTTTAAAAAATAATCTGCCGAAGAGTGAACTTAGAGCTCTTAAATTTTACCTGCAGATAAAGGGAAAGCAACAGTAGTCATGAATAAAGATGATTATATTCAAAAAGCCAACTTTGTATTAGAAGATCCTGCCTACATAAAAGTGTCGAAAAATCCCTTAAGCACTGTTAAATATCAAACTACTAAATTATTGAAAAAATCAAGCTTAGATAAAGATATTATCAAGAATCTTATTCCACAAAACCCTTATGTTCCTCGATTTTATGGTTTGCTAAAAGTACATAAGAAAGATGTACCACTCCGCCCGATTGTGATTTGTATTAATTCTTGTACAAATAATTTATCTAAATATATAGATAATCTACTTAGACCTTATATTGGAAAATCATCATATTTTAATAATTATTAGTAGTAAGTAGTAAGTAACAGTTTCAACAAGTGTCGCCATCATCTTATTGTACTTTTATTATTATTATTATTTATGGCTGGCTAAGCTCAGTAAGAGGGAAACGCGTCTGTGGATCTGGTTGAGTGAGCCAGTGTCTTATAAATGACCGAGAGTTTAATTCAGAGACTGAAATCTAGTGAAAGATATCAAGTGTTAATTTTTGCAATTTAAATTCAAATAACAAATTAGTAACAGTTTAAAATGATTTTCTTATTCTTAATACTTCTAGCAATATTCTCATATTAGATTTTTAGCCACAATCCGTATATTTATATGAGCTAGCACTGAAGGAAGATAAAAATATTTGAAAAATTAAAAATTATAATAAAATACATACATATTTACATACATAAAATCACGCGTGTCCCACTTAGTGGGTTAGCAAAAACCCGAAAACAATAGTAACAATAAGAAAAGGGATAAGAGTAAGAGCTCAGCTGACTCACTTCACTCTTTAACAAAATTCTTCTTACGCCTTGTCCACAATCATCATAGCATTCATACATGTGATCGATTTTCGGTAGCGAATAACCGCATAATAAAATAATTGTTGGATTTAATGAATTTTTAATAATAATTATTAATATTATATATTAAATATATATTTGTAAATATCAAATCTGTATCTTTTTTATGCATTATATTACCTCCAGCCCTTGAAGCGTTTAAATAGTAATATTGAGTGTCGATGACTAATTTTACAGCAGTTATTTCTGTTAGCATTCTAGGCAGTAGTAAGTAATAAAACGTCCTGCATGTTTTCTCCTGCATATCTAAAGTCCTGATATCTTCCAACACATCACCGTACCTTTCCTTTCCCGGCCGAGTGACCGGTAGAAACTGCCGGCCACTCTACGGGCATTCTTGCATGCGCGACTATAAAAGTGCAACTAACAATTTTATTGCTTTGCAGTTTTTTCCTAGTCACTTGGTATTCTGGAACAATGCCAGATGTACACGCATTTTTACGTCATCATCATGACGTTTTTATTGCAATTAGCACTAACGGAGAAAAGGGAAAATTTCGTAGGGGCCATCAGATTGGTTTTTTGATCTTATCGATAGAAGATGCTTTGAAATGAATCTATTTGCTAGCTATTAGATACGAGGGTTATACAGTATTCATTGTCCCTAACATAGTAGCTTTTGAAATACTGTTGCCATAACAACAGCAATTCGTCAGCTGACTAATGGAATGTACCAAGTCCACTTTTTGGAAAAAAATAGATATAAACAAATTAGGTTTCTCCGTATTTTTATATACCAAGGCCAGTACAAAAAACATCAAATACAGTGCTTCTTATACGTTTAACAGACTTATAATTTTGTACCATGTCCCTTAAAATTACATACACTAAGAATATTATTTATTATATTATAATATTTCATGATTCTGCCACTTGCTTCTGGATATAGTTCAATAAAAGTAATATAAAAATCTGTTGCACAGTACCTCTCGCCACTTCCATTTTATGTTATGTAAGTATTGTATTGCACTTCGCTATCGAACCGTCGTTTTATTTTATTAATTATTTTACATTACAGAACTTTACCCAACTATTATTTTTATTATATTTAACATGTCTTCTGCACACATACAATTCTAATTATATCTATTTTTCATTGTATGAGGAAGTTCCTAAATGTCAGAGATTCTTCCAATTCATTATCAAGATGAGCGGTATTTCTTATGGATATATACATTTTACCTACAATTTTAAATATTTAATTAATAAAACAATAAGAAAGATTAAATGTACTTTCCAGAAAAAGCTTTCAGAATGTCACTAAAACTATTGATTTTTGACACTGATATTTGTCATTTATAAACTGTTATAAACATTTAAATTTGTCAACTGGTTTTCTTAGTGCATTGGCCTCTGCGATTAGATTACTCTATAAATTTATCTCTAAATCTATACAAGATATAATAAAAATTTTAAGTGTATTAGATGGAGAATTTTATGTTCTTCAATATTTAATAACAAAAATTTCCAAAAAATTATATTTAGTGCCTTGGTCTCTGCGATTAGATTATTCTATATATTACACTGCCTTTATCTCTAAATATATGCAAGATATAATAAATTTTTTGAATGTATCAAATGTAGAACTTTATGTTCTTCAATAATAGTAATAACAGAAATATAAAAAAAATAATATGTAGAAGATTTTTTTAAAGAAACAATTACTTCCGGTTGTCCAATTGTTACCAAAACCTAATCAGCTCTTTCCAGGATTGTCGGATTGAGGAAACTGCAGTTAAAATTTTTTTAAGTCTTATAGTTTTGGAGAAACCGTGGTTCCAATATCCACACACACATACACACACATGGACATCACCGTAAAAATGTTATAATTGGATTATAAGGATCTTAAAACGTGCTTATCCACTAAAATCTGGATATACGAATTTTAGCATGATTCCAATACCTCTCTTAGCGAGAGGTAAAAAGTATGGACATGGTAACATTTCTTTATTTGATTGCTTTTGGTAAATTTGCTGTTATTTTGAACCATGTCCAATTAGGTACTTGTATATTTCGAAAATATTTAAAAAATT
Organism: Ophonus ardosiacus; assembly: GCA_943142095.1. NCBI lineage: Eukaryota > Metazoa > Arthropoda > Insecta > Coleoptera > Carabidae > Ophonus > Ophonus ardosiacus. Next base: position 56,837,043 of record OW964824.1, read on the forward strand.
TAATTTAACAAATTTCATACAGTCAAGGAAAATGAAATTATACTAACAAAAAAAAATAAACATGTGTATTAATTATCCATTCTTTACAATAAAGTTTTAAATATTTAAAGCAGTTTTTCTCGAAAGTAATATTTGTGTACATGGTACACTCCAATAGTCGACAGACGAATTATTTATTGTTTATCTGCCAAGTGCCAAAATTGATTATTCTACTATTATAATAAGTACGGACTGGAGATTTCTACACTGTTGCCAATTTGTGGGCAATGTTGAAAATACTAAATTATGAAGAAGCGGCAACAGCAGTATAATGATTTACAAGATTAGGGCTGTGTCGCATTTTGGCATTTAGTTTTTAGGATTTAAGTCATCTTCATACAAATACAACACCGAATGTGACACTAATGATACCCATTGGTTTGTATGATAACACTTTAGAACAACAAAAAATGAATTATATAATTCTATTTAATTTGATGCTTCAGATTAAATGTTAATATTATATTTCATAAAACAGAAGCCAATAAGCTATTCTTTGACAGCAAATTTGGCATTTTGCACAAATTATAGCAATAAACATGAGTTCTTTAATTAGTGCGCGTCAACTTCAAGGCACAGTGTGCTCCTGCAAAACTCTAAAATATAATTCATAAAATCCTAAACAATTACGATATTTAGGGCATATTAATTTAGGATTTAGATATTAGGGTGACAAAAGTGCAACATCGGACACAGTCTTAATAAGGTATCAGTAAGATGGCTACCTCGAATGTTGACGTCTGAAAAATAAAAAACAAGAGAGAGAGAGTCACCTCATAAGAAGCTAATTTGCCGTTGTTTCTTCTTGTTAATTCTAAATTTTGATTTAAATTCTAGAAAATAGTAGATTTTATCGATTATTTTTCCTATAAAATTTGAGATGATTTTTTGGCCCGTATTCGCAGAGCACCATTAGTTAATTTTGTATGCATTTGTGCGCACTGGTGGTATTTTATTATTTATGCAGAAATGTAATTTCAAATGGTGGTCTATGAATACAAACCTTAGCCCAGTTTAGCCCAGGCCAGACTCCAATATCGATTCCAATTTTAAAAATCGTCCCCTATTTCCTTTGCTAATTTATCCTCCCTACGCCAATGTCCTCTCCTTTTCACACCTAACACCTAACGTTCCTCTATTGTCGCTTACTAGTGACAAGTGCGTCAGTGCAATTGTTTTTGCGTCTCGGTGCATCACCTGCAAGATCTGCGTAGGCGGTCTTAACCACTGATATCATTCCGAGTGATTGAATGGCAGCAGAGATGTGCGTTGAATACTACACTTGCCCACACAAGCATATCCTTGACAACTTAGTCATTTGTTGATAGGATGAGGTAAGTGTATTGTTTATTAATTATTTATAAACGGCGAATAAGCGAAGAGAATTTTTATTAGAGATTGGAGATTGTGATTGTATTGTATTTAAAAGACGCATTAAATGGTTATTCAAAGCAACTCAGATTTTTTACCAGTAAAACATGGCGTACCACAGGGCACTATGCTTGGCCCAGATTTATTTCTTGTTTATATTAATTATTTTTCCGACTTCATATCTCCCATTAGGAGAGAGTATTATTTGCTCACATAGATTTGAGATTTGTACATTGAAGGAATGTGTTGTTTTTTGGAAACAAACATATGGTTTGAATCTAATAAACTAAAATTAAATTCAGACTAAACACAAAAAAATATAATTTCTTTCAATAGTAAAATGTTAAAAGGAGAGGCTGTTAAGGTTCTTGAAATATATGAAGTCATTCCTGTCAAAGATCGCACCGTAGAGACGTAGAAGCAGTAACTAAAGCTTTTATTACTAACTACTACTACTACTACTGGATATCTATACAGTGTCCCACACTCTATCTTCAGTGTAGGGGAGATAGCCAATGCTAATCTTATGGACGTTTTCTGTACCATGTTGCCAATTTTTCAATGTAATGTAATATTGAAACATTCATAAATTTTCATTGCTATACCAAAATTAGTTAACACTGTACAATTTAATTTTTATGAGGATCTCTTATTTACCCAAGGGCTTATTGTAATCACCCGAAATTTATCTGCAATTCTAAATAGTTTCCTTTACAGGGGCGCGAAAAGATGCATTGGAACCGGGGTGGAAAATACATGCTGAAGCTATTTGTACCTTTAATAAGTAATATTTCAATAAAATATTTAAAACCGCCCGGCATACTAATCTTCATCAAATGCATTAGAGATTAAAATATTAAAATATTATTAATTCAAATTGAAGATTATAAAGAAAGAATAAAGACTTATGAACTATGTAAAATATATGCAGTATTTCTATCAAGCCTAAATATTAGAAAATTATTATAAATTAAATAAAAAAACAATGCTTAATAATTTTAACTCTTTATGAATTCATCATATAATATGTCGACATAAATAGCATAAAACATAAAAAAATATTCTTCATCAATATGGCATTGGGATAATGTATCGTAGGAGGAAAACAAAAAATTAAGAATTTCAATTCATCATATCTATCTGCTCCAATCGGCAAGTATAGTGTTACAAAAATTCGCTGTAGAAAATATAGTGTTAATTATATCATGTAGCTCTATATCTTTTCGTAGAATGGAAATATCAAATATCTAACATAGGGAATTTATATTGTTGACGAAGATTGTAAAATGTCCAATTAAGTACACAAATGTTTTATATTATTTACTTTAAATTGACTAGAGTTTATATGTTAATTATTTTCACTTACCTACGCTTGTTATGTTTTTATACCCTACTTATATTTTGTGTTTGTATTATTTTACATTTTTTGTAAATTGTTAAACTGACCAGTTTATTATGATTTTTTCTTCTTTTCACCCACCTGTTTAGATGCACTGAAAGTACACCAGTCATAAATACATTCAATGAAGTACTCAGAATATTTCATCTCTTTTTGGTCATATATTTTGCTCTTTCTATCTTGTAGACTAACAACAGGTAAATTTGGCAACATGGTACTCCATAAGACCCTATACTGAACATAGAGTGTGGGACACTGTATAGATTTGGTTGTCCATCCGTCATTACAACAGGTGGAGGAAATCAATTTGAATCCGCTCCATTTAAAAACTTAAAAAAAATATGCTACAAATTTTATTATGTTTTGAAAGATGTTATGCAATCTTGAAATACGCAAATCTATCTATAGGTTAGTCGGACAGATAGCTGAAACGTGAAATTGTTAACGTTTTTCGGGATCAAAATAAAGTTATTGAACGGACGACTATTTACTGAACTATAAGGGAATGGGACGAATTGTGGTATATATTAATTTACCAAAATATGGGCGACCAGAATAATAATCTTTAAGATGTTATTTACCCTGAAGAACTTATTACTGGATACCGAAACGTCAGATTTATAAGAATAAATTTTGTATGTCTGAGATTACAAGTATTTGTCAACACCTAATCTACACCAAAGTCGAGGAATTTACCTAAATTTAATATATGTTTTTAACAGAGAAACATTGCCCATTTTATTTGATAAATTGTGAAAAATCTCCTTTCTGAAGTTAGTATTTCGCTGAGTTTTTATAATGTTCTAATGTCCATTGTTCTCCGTATGAAATAAATTTCGGAGAATACGAAATAAGAAGTATGGAGCAGTATGTCTTCGAAAGTAGTTGAAAGTTGCTGATACTATATATCTGTGGAATGATCAAGATGAAATGAAAGTATTGGCGATAGTTCGTAAGGTATATATCTTCTCTTCTGGGGACACAAACAAACATATGTTAAAAACCAGCAATAATCGTAACGCAATGCTGGACAAAATGAAGTAGAACTTACATTACTCTTGGTAATAAATTGCGGACTAGAAGCTACCGCTTTTCCAGTTATTTCACACACACATTTATACAGTTATCATTGCTCTAGACCGTATTCATTAAAAATTCTCTAACTAAAGACAACTTTCTTAAAAAGTATTAGATAAAAAAATCTGTTGTGGCCAGCACAAAACCTTCCGTCAATTCGATGTATTTTGTACAATTTTCATACTAAAAGTTCCTTGAAAAAGATTTTATATATCATGTAAAATTGTAACTATTTTTTACAAATTTCATACCGAAAGTACCTTTGAAAAGATTCTAAAATCCAATAAAATTAAAACACGAACATACATTATGTAAAATGCACTTGCTGTTTCTTACTCTTCTCTTCTACTCATTCCTGTCCAACGCATCTTCTTGACACAGTTCTTCCACTCTCAAATCTTCTGCTATTCAGTCCTTTCTCGTATTCCCGGCATTATAAGTTTCTATCTTGAGGCGAGGTCGCAACTGCAAGTCATTTACGAGGAACACTCTGTCACTTATATCACTTTCAGATCCTGTACTTTCCACTTTGGTTTTGCAGTTGACACTGACATCTGTCAATTAGAATTTTTTGAATATATCTACTGTTTTCATAACTTTAGCAAAGCTAACTAATTTTTGAAAGTTAATCTCTCTTAATCTGTCTATAACTCTATATCTTTTGAATATGAAGGAAAAGGTATAATCAAACCGTATAGAGAATAAGATATTCTTTCATATTGATAATCACAAAATGTCGAAAAATGATATTTAACTGCGTTTTTTCAAGAAAAACTGTTAAAAACTTCAAATAAGGGAACTTCCGGTTGACCAATTATAACCAAAATCTAAAAATCTCTTCATATGATTGTAAGGAAGAGGAATGCGAAAGAATAATAATTTTTAGAATTGCAGTTATCGTCGGAGAAAAATTTGTCACACAAACACGGACACATTCGGACACGTGCTTGTTCATTTAAAACTCACCATCGAATTTTTGGACCAAAGACAATACCTTCCTTCCCTTAAGGTGACGGAAGGTAAAAATATATATTATTTATTAATTTTATATAGTGCTCGGAATACCGGTACATCCAAAAGACCATCCGCTCACTCGTATTTCAGCGAATACGGGTCGGAGTCGATTCTTCACCCATAAGACCTATAAGACCCGTAAGACCCATAAGAACCGAAAGACTCATAAGACCCGTAAGAACCGTATGACGTATGACGTATTATTACGTTTGTAATTTGTACAATAAAAGGACAAGTAAAAAAATCTCGATTTGTAAAACAGACACCATTATGAATAATTTAAATATGTGTATTTAAATGCAATAATAAAATATGTATGTTCTCGGTGCGGAGAAATATGCCCCTTAATACATGCAGTCGTATGCTTCAAACACAGCGTCTTTATCGTGAGTCTTTATCACACTATCGGGTTTGAAGCGGTTGGCGGGAGCGAATGCGGGTGCGGGTGACTCCTCGACCAATAGGAGCACAGCGGCTAGCGGCTACGGTTGCGGGTGAAGGAATAGCCGACGAGTTATTTTCTCATCCGCTAGTCGCACCTGCAACCAATCACAGAACCCTATACTGTCACGTGAGTGCCTTGATTTGACATATGCTACAGTTTTCGTCTGTACCGGTGCGGAATTTTTTTGTCATTCCGGATTTATTGACTTGAGGCGAGAATGACTGTTTACAAAAAAAAAAATCCTAGATTTAATAGAGAAGCGGCCCATGTTATGGGAGTTCACCGCCGTCTTGAACTGTTCTCGCCTTCCATAAAAAAATAAACAGTGGCGGAGCGGGTGCAGCGTACAGTATGATTGCAAGAACCGGCACCTGCACCCGTACCCGCACCCGCCAACCGCTCATGATTGTCAGAGATTCTTTCAATTCATTAACCAGATTGGCGGTATTTCTGATGGATATATGCATTTTACCTATAATTTCAAATATTTAATTAATAAAGCAATACGAAAGATTAATTATACTTCCCAGAAAAAGCTATCAGAATGTCACTAAAAGTGTTGATTTTTGACACTGACATTAATATATGTCATTTACAAACTATGTTATAGCCATTTGAATATGTCAACTGGTTTCCTTAGTGTAGTTTCACCTACTCGACTTATTATATCCTGATATTCTATATATTATAGCGTCTTTATCTCTAAATTTATAGAAGATATATTAAAAAATTTAAATGTATTAAATGTAGAATTTTGTTCTTCAAAATTAGTAATATAAAAAAAATTCAAAAAATAATATTTAGAAGATTTTTTGAAAAAACTACTACTTCCGGTTGTTTAATTGTTACCAAAACCTTTTCAGCTCTTCCCAGGAATGTCAGATTGAGGAATTCATAGTTAAACAGGTCTTATGTCCTACAGTTTTTGAGGAATCGTCCGTCCAACATCCAGCCATACACACACGCATACACACATCCACACACACACACACACACACACACACACACACACACACACACACACACACACACACACACACACAGACATCATTGTAAAAATGTTAAAATCGGACTCTAGTGACCTTGAAATGTGCTTATTCATTAATATCTGGATATGAGATTTTTAGCATGATTTCAATACCTCTCTTAACGAGAGGTAAAAATAACAAAATAAAGAGAGACTTTATATAATAATACATAAAAAGAAAAGAATGCAAGCTGTTTCCATAGTTACTAGGGACGATCATTTTGCTAAAGAAGAGTGCTGAATTCGACCCAATGGCTGGTAGCACAAGCCCTGTTTTAACTAAAACGCTGTTTTAAGAAATGTCAGATTTTATTATTTAATAATAAAAATAAATAGTATTAAATTTGTGAAAATATGATTTTAAAGCAGAACATAGTTTGTATTCAAACAAATATTTTTTAAAAAATCGTTCTTTAAACATAAGGGTGAAATTAAATATTGAAATTTGAATTTGACATTTCTTAAAACAGTGTTTTAGTTAAAACAGGGCTTGTGCTACCATCCATAGTCTTTTAAAATTTAGTACTTAGAAGTCATATAAATATTCTTGCAACATCTCTATTGCACATTAGACTCCAAATTATTCAAATATTTTCAAAAATTTAGTTAAGTCAGACTATGCTTTCTTTTGTCGTCGGAAAAGTGAGTCGAGTGGTACGAACAATGAACAAACAAACATATGTTAAGAAGGACAGCAATAATGTTAACGCAAACGCAATGGTGGACAAAATGAAGTAGAATCTCCATTACTCTTCGTAATAAATCGCGCAGTAAAACCAACCGCTTTTCCACTTATTTCACCCAAAAGAAAAACGTCACCGCGAATAGTTGAACGTCTCTCTTACAGCATTTAACCAAAAAGACGAAATAAATTTAAATTAAAGATATAAATTCCAGATCGCGCAAATTCCACAGCGGCAGAAAGGGAACACTTTTCATTGTACCGTTTCTGCTTCTGCTCAGCAATAATTCATTACGGGGCCAAGATTACAATTCCTTCCATATATTCCTCTATTTCACCCAGTTCTCCAGGTCCGTGTGTTGGAAGAAAATTCTCTTCTCTCCAAGAGAAGACAATAAGAACAAGAAAAAAATACAAAAAGATCCGACGTGTCCGTGAGTTATTGCCGTGAAGATAAACGTTCGCAACGAAATGAAGTCTGAGCTCGTGGCGCTACGGAATTTATCCCCACATTCCCGCTGCAATATCTCGGGAAGCGAGCGACGATGGGATGGGGAATTGCAGGAGAAGGGTTCAGTTCACACTCAGCCGCTGATTAGCTTTTTATTGTTGGGGAGCTGTACTTGTAACAGTACCACCTGCATAATCTTATTCACTCCACTTTCTAAACTCTTACAGTTTTACAGGATAATAACACCACACAAACAAACTATTATACTCGACGATGAGCATTTTATTTCAATACCTACATAATCATTTCATAACCATTTTCTTTTTACAAAGTATTAAGAAAACATGTTTCACCGATTTCAGCAAAGCCTTTGATTCAGTTATTCATTCAATTTTATTACATAAATTAAAAAATTTAGGCTTCTCAAATAAATTATCTCTCTTAATTGAATCATATTTAAATAAAAGAATACAGTATGTACATTGTAACGGCTTCACTTCATATAAATTTACAGCATTGTCAGGTGTACCTCAAGGGTCAGTACTTGGCCCTTTACTTTTCATATTATTTATAAACGACATAACGTCTGTCCTAAAATTTTCTAAATGTCTCATATATGCTGACGACTTTAAATTATTCAGTATTGTTTCTGATGTAAATAATTGCTGTCTGCTTCAGGAGGATCTAAATTCAATATTTAATTGGTCAATTAAAAATAATTTATTTTTTAATTTAAGTAAATGCAATGTTATTAGTTTTACAAGGAAACATACTACTATCACTTTCAATTATTTGATGAATGGCGTAAATATAAATCGTGTTACAATAATTAAAGACCTTGGAATTTATCTCGATCCAAAATTAAACTTTGTACATCATATTGAAATTTTAGTCAGCTCCTGTCTACGATTATTAGGATTTATACTGCGATCGACTAATGACTTTAAAAATATAACATGCTACAATGTACTTTTTAAATCGTTAATTATGAGCAAACTAGATTATGGCTGCATTATATGGTCTCCGTCTCAAGCATACTTGGTCAATATCATTGAAAAGATTCAAATCAAATTTCACAAAATAGTACACTATAGAATATTCGGTGAAAGATATTGTGGTTCGTCTGCTTTACTTAATTTATTCAATCTTGATTCGCTTGCAAACAGACGAACAAAACATCAAATATTATTTGTTTATAAAATAATTAATAATTTAATCAATGATATTGACTTAGTCAATGCCTTGAAATTTTATGTAAATAATTGTAACACTCGTTGTAATCCTATTTTTGTCTATAATTTTTCGCGCACAAATTACTATTATAATTCTCCAATTAACACTATGTGCCGTAAATGTAATAATGTTAGTTCGGATATTGATTTTTTTGTTACACTTAATAAATTTAAAAATAATTTAAATAGTATAATATAATTTTCTAATCATGTATCTGTTATTAGTATTATATTTGATTTTTTATAATATTATTCTGTAATGGGGATTCATCATCCTGTTGAATAATAAAGGTTACAAAGATTTCAGCGTCTGAAGCAACTTTTCGGCCAATATCAGACGCCGGTCGTGCTCAGCTACAGTGGCGGCTCGTGCTATAGGGCACAAGGGCGCAGCCCTACCAAATAAAAAGACAAGAAAAAAATAAATAAGCGAGTACATATACATTTTAAAAGTACATTAATTATTATTTATTTACTTTCATTATTATGCAATTCTTACTACATCGCCGATAGCTAGATAGCCTATATACTGACGTGTGCACGTACCGATATGCTGCTAGAAGCTTGGGCACAAATGTTTCTGCCCCGGTCTCCCACTACTTTTACTCGAATTTTGACCAATAGCAGCGAAGCGCGCGAAGCTGCATATGACTGCATTAAGCCTGTTCCGGGCAGAGCCCAATTTAAACGAAGATTTCCGAGTATGACCAACATTTTCCGAGGTAATCTGTTATTGTTGAATTGTAATCGTCTAGTACCGACTTTACGAAGATGGCTTCCGTATCTTAAAGATTAAATAATTTAATATACTCTATTTACTTTTTTTAATTTTTGTGCCCTACCATACAAAGATAACACCAGCCGCCACTGCTCAGCTAGTAAACATAGACGCGTTTCGCTCTTGTTGGGGCTCAACAGTATGGTGTAACTGCCGTCTCTTTGCAGAGACAATTCCCAACTGAGCACGGCGAGAGATATAAACATCTCATAAAAGATAGTTGGCTTAAGAGGTAAATGTACCCACATGTAGAGCCATCTATCGAAAAATCGCCAAAAAGCACTGGCAGCTATTGAAATAATAGTAGTACAGTAGCAAAACCTGGTGAAACAATATTTAATAGAGTATTAAGAAAACACTCGCCATGTTTCATAAGATTTCAGCGTCTGTATCAACCTTTCGGCTATTATCAGACGCCGTGTTTTTTTTTATGGCAGTATCCTTCAATTAAAAATCAAGTTTTCCTAGAAAAATAACAGCATCTTGATGAACCGTTGTCATGGAGAATTTATACAACAAACAAGTTGTTCAATATTAGAAAGAGAAGAATTTTATTATTCCTAAAGATTTGAATTTTATGTTATTATGAAAAATCTTGAACGCCACACGGCTGTATGTCTATGTATATTTTTTAATTAGGCGAAAATGAAATAAACGCACATCAAATATCTGTGTGATTTATATGAGAAGTAAGACCTTTACTTTCATATATTTGTGTTGTTTACAAACTGGTGCACTAAAATCGACTTCTGATGAAAGTGAGATTGTCATCCACGATCATGCATTAAAAACTTTATTTTATATATTTTACGTACGCCTGCATCAAAATTGTTTGTTTACATCTCAGTTACTAAGGTAGAAAGTTGCATATTAAGCCCGCAGAGCTTTTTTTCCAGTTTTACCGCCCGCCGGGCTGTAAAAACGCCAAACGCCCGGTAATGATACTAACCTTTATTCAATTATATGAATAATAATTTCTTTATTTATTTATAATATACCGAGAAAATAAGATTAACCTCAACCTGGCCACGTAATATTTTTAAATAGCAATTTAAAAACATTTCATTTGATTGCAGTAGTGCGTAAAACGTATATCCCTCAGGCCGAAAGAAGTTTACACCGTTGAACGAATAAAAAAAACCTTTCCTTTTGGCTCTCTATACGTAAATAACTATTATTGATATTTTAGTTCGAAATACAAACCCGTTATTGTGTCCGCCAAGGTTTAAATTTGTACTAATTTTACTATGAATAACTACAATATTGTCACCAAAGTTAGGATAATTGTGAAAGCCGATATTCCTCTTCATGACGTACCTAAGTTTTGCGTTTACCTTTACATTCATTTTTACTATACGAGTTCTAATATCAAATCAGGCAGAGTACTAAATCACATAGTTACAAATTATGCCGCCAGATATCATGGCACTTGGTGTCATTTGTCAATATGTAGGTACTTATATTGCCTAATATGGAAATGGCGAGAGGTCTTGTGCTGGTTACAACAGATTTTTATTTATAATAAAGTAACATAATGCTTTTCATTTTGGATTAAACGAAAATAAATATATTAGGTTTTAGACTGCTATTTTTACTAAAATATATTGAAACTTTTGTCATAGGAGACTGTTTTGTATGACTGTATGTCTCCAAGAATTATACATTTTTAATTGCGCAACGCCATTACTACGTAAAAAAATTTTATATCTAATAATTTCTTCTACAGAGTGCTGAGTGTATAACTTTTCAAATCAAGCCTCCATTCTTATTCTTCTCCTGCTAGCTACTGATATTGATCTGATGAGATAGTGCTCAGGCCGACATGTTTATTTGAGATATTGGCGATAGCGAACGCTGGGTTATTTATTGGAAAATAATACAGGATATATGAGATAGATGCTAAGAATCGGTAGCACCCAGGACTGTTTGTTTGCGCTGGGCCGGCGTAATATAGATGGAGGTCGACTACAACTTACTTGCCTTTGGTTATCAATGAAAAAAAATCTGTTGTGGCCAGCACAAGACCTCTCGCCATTTCCATATTAGGCTATATGTATTGTATTGCACTTTGCTTTCGAACCGTCGTTTTATTACAAAATATTACAGAACTTTACCCAAATATTGTTTTTTATTGTATTTAACATGTCTTCTGCACACATATAATTCTAATTATATCTATTTTATATCATTTTCATGTCAGGGATTGTTCCAATTCATTAACCAGATTGGCGGTATTTCTGATGAATATATGCATTTTACCACAATTTTACCTATAATTTCAAATATTTAATTAATAAAACAATAAGAAAATTTAAATATACTTCCCAGAAAAAGCTATCAGAATGTCACTAACAATGTTGATATTTGACAATGACATGTGTCATGTTATAAACATTAGAAATTTGTCAACTGGTTTCCTTAGTGCCTTGGCCTCTGCGATTAGTTTACACTATAAATTATAGTGTCTTTATCTCTAAATCTATACAAGATATAATAAAAAATTTAAGTGTATTAGATGGAGAATTTTATGTTCTTCAATATTTAATAAAAAAAACTCCCAAAAATATATATTTAGAAGAATTTTTCTAAGAAACTACTACTTCCGGTTGTTCAATTGTTACCAAAACCTTTTCAGCTCTTCCCAGGAATGTCAGATTGAGGAAACTGCAGTTAAATATTTTTTAAGTCTTATAGTTTTTGAGAAATCGTGGCTACAACATCCAGACATACACACATACACACATACACACATACACACATACACACATCCACACACACACACACACACACACAGACATCATTTTAAAAATGTTATAATCGGATTCTAGGAACCTCAAAACGTGCTTATTCAATAAAATCTGGATATGCGAATTTTAGCATGAATCCAATACCTCTCTTAGCGAGAGGTAAAAAAGTACCGAAGTATAATAATTTATTTGTTTATTGTTAATATTTAAAATAATAAATAAAATGGAAAAATCCAGGATCTTCCTTGTATCTAGCAGGATGCTCTATCAAAGGGGGGTCTTCTACCATAATAAAAAAAAAATCTGGCCAGCACAATACCTCTCGGCATTTCCATTTCATATTACATAAGTATTGTATTGCACATCGCTATCGAACCGTCGTTTTATAACAAAAAAATTACAGAACAAATATTGTCATTTATTGTATTTAACATGACTTCTGCACAAATACAATTCTAATTATATCTATTTTTCGTTGTGAGGCAGTTCCTAAATGTCAGAGAATCTTCCAATTCATTAACAAGATTGGCGGTATTTCTGATGGATATGCATTTTACCTATAATTTTAAATATTTAATTCATAAAACAATAAGAAAGATTAAATATACTTGCCCAGAAAAAGCTTTCACAATGTTACTAAAACTGTTGATTTTTGACACTGACATCTGTTATTTACAAACTATGTCATAAACATTTGAATTTGCCAACTGGTTTTCTTTGTGTAATTTAGCCTCTGTGATGTATTACATCCGATTATTCTATGTATTATAGTGTTTTTATCTCTAAATATATACAAGATATAATAAAAGTTTAAGCGTATTAGATGGAGAATTTTATGTTCTTCAGTATTTGTAATAACAAAAATTTCAAATAAATTATATTTACAATTTCTTAAGAAACTACTACTTCCGGTTGTCCAATTATTACCAAAACCTTTTCAGCTCTTCCCATGAATGTCAGATTGAGGAATTCATAGTTAAACAGTCTTATAGTTTTTGCGTAATCGTCCCTATAAATGCACACATACACATGCATCCATTCATACACACATCCACACACACACACACACACACACACACATCCACACACACATACACACACACACATCCACACACACATACACACACACATACAACATCGTAAAAATGTTAAAATCGGTTTGTAGGGACCTTAAATCGCGCTTATTCACTAAAATCTGGATATGTGATTTTTAGCATGAATCCAATACCTCTCTTAGAGAGAGGTAAAATTTATAAAATATACTCTTTATATGCAAATATTACTTAATAAATAAGATTAAGATAAAAAACATTTTTTAATAATTACGTTGAGAGTTATTTAAAATATATTTGTCGGTGTCACTGTTATGTTACACTATTGCTATATTTCTATCGCAGACGTCGCCGTAACGTCATATTTATTTATTTAACCAAGACCAACAAAATACTAAGATCTCAATAATAGGACAGATTTAAATATACACAATTATAACAAAAATTGTCACAAGCATGAAAGAACACTTAATATAATAATAGTATAATATATTCTAGTTCTAATATATCTAGCTAATGAAACAGTGCATTTTATTCATGTATATGAAAAGTTACACAATAATGTGATTACTGCCCATTTGCACCAACAAGACTTAAATTTTAAGCTAGGCTTAAACAAAAAATCTGATGTGGCCAGCACACGACCTCCCGCCAATTCCTTGTTTAAAATAACAATGAGCTTTAAGTAAAGTTTCACTTCCGATTGATCGTTTGTAAACAAAATCTACTTTGTTGTTCCAATAAATAGAAACGTTTGTAATACGAAATTTTAGATTATATTTTATGTTTTTCCTGAAAAATCTGTTAGAGCTTCAAATTAAGTACTACATCCGGTTTATAATATATAGTCAAAATCTAATACGCTGTTTCAAATTATATAAGAGTATTAAATACCTAACAACTTTTCGAAGTTTTGGATCATTAATATATTTTAAGGAAAAATCGTCACACACACATTATTGTCAAAATTATCACCAACTTCCTTATGCTCTAAAACGCAATCTGTGTAAATTCTTCGCCGTACATTATCCATTTCATAAATGTGTAGTTGCAAACTATTATTTGACACTTTGAAATCACGTTCTTATTGAGAGCTGTTTCATATATAATGCTGCAAACATCAAACTTAAATCGAATTACCTGTATATCTAATATTTATATGTATGATGGAAAATATATTATTTTTACAAACCTTACTTTCATTAGAATCATATTTAAACTAGTAAATTCTTCTTAACACGGTTTCATTATTAATTTTAATAAAAATTGCTTCGTGACAGTGACATTTGTTTAAATATGTCAAATTTGTTATTAAAGTATTGTTTTTGTTTGACGCAGAGGCAAAGTGATGTACAAAAATAAATTATTTTATAATATAATATAAAGTTATTTCAAGCTATTTACTAAATACTATTATCTTAAAATTGAAGATTGTGCCATTATATTCAATTTGTATTGGTAAAAGCTACTAAAAAATTATATTCAATGAAATTTTTACAAGAAAAACTGTTAAAAGCTTGTATAAATGATACTTCCGGTTATGAGCTCTTCCCGCATTAGTATAGAATGGATATACAAAATTTCAAAATTTTCTGATTTATGGTATTTGAGTAATCGTGTCCACAGGATCCACACATCCACACATCCACACACACACACACACCCACACATACACACACACACACACACACACACACACACATACATACCCACAGACATTATTGTAAAAATGTTAAAATCGGGTTATGGGGACATCAAAACGTGCTTATTCACTAAAATCTCTATATGTAATTTTTAGCACGATCCCAATACATCCCTTACCTAGGGTAGCGGGAGGTAAAAAATGCAAGTCGAAATTTTGACAGCAATATACTATAATTTATTTGACATTTCATTTCGATGCAATATTGTTAATTTAAACCGAGTAATTTTTAAGTTACGTTGGTGCAATCGGCCATAAGACATTTTGAACGACATAGAAGGGGACAGTTTTTGATATAACCACTATTATATTAAAACCAGTAGTACTCAACTTATGATGTTAACAATGCTTCTAAATAAAAATAGCAATAAACTACCAAACTATCCAACCATATTTTCTCCATTTAATAGACCCAAAAAAAAAACCTGCATAATCCCTGTGGAATTACTGCTGCAATTGCATTGCACTGTATGCATTATGCAGTAAGTTCCGTAATCCGTCTTCAGCGACGTCATTCGTCGAGACGCCGACGCGGAGCGCGGGAGAGGGACGCCAGCCCGGCATTGTGTGTAGGAGAAGTTAGTTGCGAACTCACTGCAAGAATGCTGTACATTTTAATTATATTGTTACGAAGGATGTTTATACGAAGTCGGAATTGTTTCAAGCTTGTTTTATTGATTTAAATTGCAGGAATGGAAGCTTATGTGCTAGTATGTAAGGACAATGAGATTGCTTTAATTCATTTGGAAGAAAACTATGTTCACACATTTTTGAGGTGGAATGTAAACGATGCTAGGAATTTGCGTAATTATAAATAATTAACTACGTATTTTAATACAAATATTCTTACAGTGTTATAGAAAATAATAAGATCTACATCATAGTTATTTATAGTGTTGCCAGAAGTCGAGACGAGACGAGACTTGGGGTCGGTCTCGTCTTGGTCTTGATTTGGTCTCGATTAGAGTGGTCTCGTCTTGGTCTTGTCGAGACGAGACTTCATGTCAGTCTCGTCTCGTCTCGAGTCTCGACAAGACTCTCGACTTTACCTCCATTAACATTTTTTTTATCGTATCTAATAGGACATAAAATTCTAAGAACACCAGTACAATCGCGGTTCAAATATTCCAAATAATATTTGAGATATTTATTATTAAGTTTTCTATGAATATCATCAACTTGATAATTGAGCTTTTGAAATAATTAATATGAAAATATACGTATATATCGAGTGTTGTTTCTCATTACTAAACATAAATAAATAAATAAATATATCATCACGGCATATTACCCATTTCTGGGTGTGCCAGTATCTACAACACATGTAGACATCGGTAATGATGACGATATATTTTACCGTGTGGGCGCTTACCAGGCGTCACCTCACAGGCACTCATAGCTGGCGTGGAGAGTGCACCACAGGGGTCATTTTGTGCCATTTAAAATTGGAAATATTTGGCGACAGTCGGGATCGAACCCGGTTCCCCCAGGTTTTTACTAAACATAAAATATATAATTTCAATTCCTTAGCTACAGAATTATTAGCAATAGTTAAACAGTTATGTATATGTTTAAAATGAAGCAGTAAGTAAATAGACAAAAATTTTAATAAATAAATGTTAAATAGGCAGATAACAAAACTAGCCATTCACGTATCCCCTGGTACGCGTACCACAGGTTGAGAACCTCTGCTTTATTTCAAAAGTTTGCGCTTAAAATACGTTATATAAATACCTAATTCATTCACATGAAAAAATTGAAAACAATAATCAACGTTGACTTAAAGCCTTAAAGGAAATGTAAATATAAAAGTCGTAATGTACAAGCCCTTCTTAAAAATTTCCTTAAAACTTTGTATGCACAAATGTGTAAAATAAACTGTTTTTCCTAATCCCGAATATAACATAAAATAAAAAAAAATTTTGGTAAAAAATAACACATTTCTTTTCTTGAAAAAATCAAATAATGGATCAATAAATTTTACAACGGCCTCTGCTATAAATGCTGCATATTACCAGACAATAACAACCACTTTTAGACATCTGCTAGTAATAAAAGTAGGTAGGTTTGCCCAACCCAAATCCAAATATTACAGAATACAATACTTTAGTCAATCTAACAATTTTGCATCCTAAAAATATAAAACCATGTAATAAAGAAAAGTATAAACGTATGATACAAGAATTAAATGAAACATAACATAGACAATTTTTATGAGGAATCATTATTATGGTTTCATAAGTGGAAAGAGAAACCTCTTGAGAAAGAAATACCATTTGAAGAATTATTAGATATCTCTAAAAATTCTATCCTTTTTTACGCCATGCCTTCTACAATATATAAAAGAAGTTTTACTACATAAAAAACTGTTGTGGCTATCACAAGACCTTCCGTCAATTTGATGTATTTTGTACAAATCCCATATCAAAAGTTCCCCAGAAAATATTCTATATATTCAATAAAATTGTAACACGAACATATACTATTTTTTACAAATTCCATACCAAAAGTTGCTTGGAAAAAATTCTATAAATTCAATAAAATTATAACACGAACAATCATTATGTAAATTGTACTTGACACTGAAATTACAATTTTTGTGAATTAATCAGCTGTTTCTATGTTTTTCAAATAAGAGTTATATTTTTTTGTTAGAGAATTGTGTTTATGTAACTACCTACCGTTTTTATTAAATATACCGTTATTATTCTTAATACGTTATAATTTACCTACTTAAGTTTTTGGAATAAGTGTATTTTTTTGGCAAATAAATAACATATATGACTAACTATATTTTTATTCGCCCCCCCCCCCCCCCCCTGAGAAAAAATCCTGGCTACGCCCATGAATAGAAAGTACATTGTTGAAAATGTAGAATATGGTTGTTTTAAACCGGGAATTTCCGTAAAATCCTAAAATCTTTGTCTGCATTTTCGTAAAATTCTAAGAATCACAATAAATTCTTTAAAAATAAAAGAAAAATACTGTATATTTGCAGGGAACGTTACTTTTGTTGTAATAAATTAATTGCTAACGTTGAGAGTGCACCACAGATGTAATTTTTGTATGCTATTTGAAAATTGGAAATACTTTTCAAGATGTAGTCAGTATTTCATATACCCAGTCGTACCAATATATTAATTGATAATTAAACAAAAATGAAAATAAAATCAACATATTTATACGTACAAAACATGTATATTATAAATTAAAGGTTAATTTTAATTTAATTAAAATATTAATGCATTAAATTAACACAAGAATTCTAAATTTATACTTCTTTCATTTCATCCCACCTACATTGTAATTTAAATTCATTTAAAACTTACATTTGGATTATTTAGAAGAATAAGGAATACATGATATTTACTTAAATTAATGTTTCTTGAACACAACTATGAAAGTAGAAAATTACAAAATTTGAAAAATTAATATCTTTCTTATTTATTCGAATTTTCAAACAGTATTTACAGCAATACTCTCAGTTTTTGACGCACTTTTAGAATATAATGTTTAAAAAAATACCTTTGATCTGAAGTCAAGAGTCTTGTCGAGACTTCAAGACTTTCTCGACAAGACTTGATGCTGGTCTCGTCTCGTCTTGACTTTTCTAATCGAGACCAAATGATGGTCTCGTCTCGACAAGACCAAGACGAGACGAGACCAAGACCAAGACCGGTCTTGGTCTTGTGGCAACACTAGTTATTTATGTATGAAGGTACTGAAGTTCAACTTTTTATCACGAATATGGAATTTAGTTGAAGAGGCCGTAAGGCCGAGGAAAATAAACCATATGAGTGATAAAATGGAACTTCAGACTCGAGTTGTAGCTTAAATTATATATACAGGGTGTCTCTTAAATAGGAGGACATGGCTTAACCACAGATTCCTGAGGCTAAAATAAGATGATTTAACCAAACTTGCTTCTACCGGAAAGTGTATCATTTAGCCAGAATTCTGCTTCAAAGTTCTTCGAAAAAAAATTAGTTTTACTTATAATATCCGGACGCTTTATTCGATTTTGATAAAATTTGGCATGACAGATTATATGGTTATAAGTCATCTTTTAAGGTGAAACTTGTTATTATTAGTGAACCACTAGTGTGTGAAACTTAGGTGTCCCAACATTAATTAGACCGTAACTTATTAATGGCAATGCCGAAAACGTGAAATTATTTTTCTTCGGAAAGATACATTCAATAGTAAATTGTGTAATTTGTGATATCTGTTACGGTTCACACAGAAAAAAATAAAATCTGAGTATCTGCATTGCTAAATTTTTAAAATAAATTAAACTAGCAGTCTATCCTAATGTCAAACAAGTAATTGTTAATGACAGTAACGAGTTGTCAATCTTCACAACTTGTTTAGGAGTAAGCTGAGATATATAATCGTCTTATTTATAATAATAGTAGTAAAATATTATTAGGCTGAACAAACGGATGTTACTAATTTTAGAATATTGCGAAGAAAATTTTTGACAACCCGTAAAACAATTGTTACTGTCATTGAAAATGACGATTTTATAAGACACATTTTTTTCAGACTCGTCAAAATTTAGAAAACGAGCCCTGGCTCTTGGCTGTGTAATGTTGAAGTTGATAACACTGGATTGACATTTATTCCATTATTTGTCAGTTCATGACAATTCTGATTTATAACGTAGTATCAACGTTCTAAAGCAAAAAATTTGGATTTCGTAGCAACTTCATTATAAACGCAAAACCAAAAACGCATTTATGTATTTGAGTTACTTTTAATCCAGTGTATAACTTATCTATATTCATTTGTTTCGAGAAGCAATTAATTCTAGTTTAAAACCAATGGTTGTGACACAAAAAAAAATTCAAAACTTTAAATTCTTTTAAGAGAACGTGGTTACGTTTTACGTTATAGTTTGATCACAAGGTTCGTCCAGGTTATGAAGGGGTCATGCAGGTATCACATGTTAGATGACCTTTGACCCAGCGTGCGTGCTACGGGCTGTCACGCCGTCTCATACCAACACAACTACAACGTGGTTCTCAGGATTGGTTTGTAATTTCCCTACAAATCTTGAGTTTGAAGGAAAAATTGCAGGCGTTTCGTTTGCTATGGCATAGCTTGTTTTTACCCCTTTTCACTATTCATTCGCTATTATTATTTTGAATGAAAGACAGAACAAATTCATTAAATTAATACATAAAAAAAAAACAAATTAAATATTTTTGATAGTTCCTATCCAGTTTAGAGCATCATCTGTTAATTGATGAAGTCTGGTGAAACCTTGCTGGAATTTAGATAAAGGACATTCTTCTACAATATGCTGAATTGCTTCTTTTTCCTTCTGCTCCACATTCACAATTTGGACTATTACATATTTTTCAGTAAAATAACATAATATTACATTTTCCATGGCATGTACGAAGACGATTTAGCTTACACCAAATAGACCTTGGTTAATCTACATCTGATATTTCTTTTGTGGGATTTAAAATTAAATTTTTATTTGGAATTTCGGCTTTCTGCTAAGCAATTATCTATTGATTAGAAGTGCAGAAAGGTACATTAAGAAATAATTCATTCCAGAATGGTTTAAGGGATTTTGTTTAGATGGTAAATTTTCTAAAACTTGTAATATGGAAAACATATCAGGTGAATTTTGAAATTTATCCCAAAAATGTTTGGTAAAGTAGTTTTTTAATTCCCGCTACCCTTGGTAAGGGAGGTATAGGGATCGTGCTAAAAATCACATATTGGGATTTTAGTAAATGACCACATTTTAAGGGCCCTAGAATCCAATTTTAACATTTTCACGATGATGTCTGTATGTGTGTATGTGTGTGTGTATGGATTTTGTTAACGCTCTAACTCAAATACTATCATTCAGAAAATTCTGAAACCTTGTATTTCTACCATATTCTAATATGGAAAGCAACTATTAGATTTTGGTGTAAATCGGATATCCGGAAATGGCACTTTACCTGAAGCTCATAATGGTTTTTCTTCAAAAATACCATTAAATTCCATTTTTTCGTATTTTTTGTCATTGTGAAAATTAAAGATTATTGAATTTTCTACAGGAATACATCAATACTTTTTCTATATATTTCACAGATAAATTTAAAAATATTTTTTTTTTATATATAAATCCCGAAGCCTAAGATAAACACAATTCCTTTGTAACAGATTTCATATTTCAAATGAATGTAACTACAGGTGAATGTCACTGTCAAAGAACTAATCAATTCAAATTAATAATAGTTACATTTTAAAAAGAAAATAGTAAATAAAGCAATAGTTATATGCAGTGGGACAATTTGCAGCATTAGTTAATACGGAGGTATGTATTTCAATTTTATAGTACCAGTTATTATCCGTAACGTTGTGTTTAATTGTGTATCTATAATTCGTAGAGTATGACCATTTTCTCCCCAAATAATAATAAATTAATACCTTATAAATCTCTCTCTCTGTCTCTGAAAATTTTGCTAGTTTAAGAAGAGTACAACGAGAATAAGCAGACATCGATGGTCGATGGTTTTACAAAACCGAATTTCAAATTATGTAATAGTGTCCCTTGTGGTACGGATTATACTATGTCCAGGTAGGTATAGGGAGGGGTAGCTACAAGGCACAGAGCGTATGACATACGTTATGCAAATTTCTCATTGCCCGCGTGATTTACACAGTGAAATAGAGAGTGTGGAATGCAAGACATACAAGGGTACCTACTATAGTGTTAACCGTTTCATATGCATTAATAAAATAAAATGAAAATAAAATTGTTTTTATAGTATTTTTTGTGGTACATGCTTACACTGGCTGCAATCATATCTTAGTGACAGAAAGCAAATTGTGAAAATTAATGCTATGAAATCTAATGAAACAAACATTAATATTGGTGTACCGCAAGGATCGATATTAGGCCCCTTATTATTTTTAATTCACATTAATGATATTAAACAGTCTATTCCACATGGTACTTTTGTTGCATATGCAGATGATTTATCTTTAATTAATTCTGGTCCACAATTACATAATACAATCCAGCAAACAAACATCACCCTACAGTATCTTCATAAGTGGTTCACATATAACAAACTTATACTTAATAGTCATAAAACTCATGTAGTTAAATTTGGAAATAGATCTGATCCAACAAAAAGCGTTTTGATTAAATATAATAAGAAATCACTTCAACAAGTAAAAGAATGTAAATTACTAGGATTTGTTATTGAAGAAAATATGTCAGGCGATTGTCATGTGGAATATGTATGTGGCAGATTAACATCAGTTTGTTATGCGATAAGACGTCTCACTGAAATAACAAATATTTCTGTAGCGAAAACATATTACTTTGCTAAATTTTACTCTCTGCTGAGTTATGGCATAATTTTTTGGGGTTCATCTGTTACAGCATCAAGAGCTTTTAAACTACAAAAACGTGCTGTACGGTATTTGGCTGGATTACGATGGTATGATTCTTGTAGAAATGCTTTCAAAAATTTAGAACTACTAACATAAAGATTATTTAATTCTTCTTCGGCATAAAACTGTTAAATTTGAAAAAAATATTTTTTACATGGGGGCGATGTTGTATAACAAGCAACCAGATAATTTAAAAGATATGGAAAATGATAATTTGTACAAAAGAAAATTGAAAATGTACTTAATGAACAATTGTTTTTATTCTCTAGAATATATGGCTCAAACAAAATATAAGTAAGATATCATAATAACAGTGTAACAACTCTACCGACTTGTCCAATATCATGTATTATTGATCGATGGAATAAATAAATATTATTATTATTATTATTATAAATATTAATATGTTGAATAAGCTACCTACATCAGATTTATTTTCGATATTGTAATTAAGCGGACGAATTTACTTTAAAAATAAAAATGTTTATTCTCTATTTGAGTTGAAATACATGTCACATAAAAACAAATAAATTAAATGAAATTCAAAATCACTAAATTTGCAGCTGTCTGTGTTTCATAATACCCATATACAAGATTTGTTACTTATTTGTTTCATTTCTTGTCATAGTTGTCCATATTAGTGTAAAACTAATTAATTGTACTACCGGACAGACACCCGCATTAAAATTTGAAATTCAATTTAATATATAAAGAGTATCTGCCCTTTAATTTATTAATTTAATTACAACTAGAGTTTCTTATTAGTTTAATTTCCGAACCCGCATTGAAGAACATAAAAAACATGTGAAATGTTTATTAAAATGCAACAAACATCATTTACCTACATATATTTGCTCTCATAATATGACAGTGTAAAGCATATGTTCATTTTTTACCTTCCGTTACCTTTACGTAAGGAAGGTATTGCCTTTGGTGAAAAAAATCGGTGATGGATTTTTAATGAAGTACTGTTTATTTGTAACTAATCGTTTACATCCATTGTACTTGTTCAGACACTTTTTCAACTTAAAATATATGAATTGGCAAGAACTGATGATAAGTGCAAGAAAGTACGCACTCACATTCAGTAAGATGCAGAGTATATTGCGGCTTCGGACACAACTGTAGAGGTCATTTGGTTTCGCAAGTTCCTCCAGGAACTTGGTATCAAAATAAACAATCCTACTAGCTTATTTGTGGATAATCAGAGCACAATACAACTAGTAAAGAACACAGAACACCATAAGAAGACAAAGCATATAGACGTAAAGTACCATATTATACGTGAAAAATTGCAAGATGGTACAATTTATATTTCATATACATCATCAGATAAACAGTTATCTGATATGTTCACGAAACCTCTTTCTAAAGTTAAATTTATTACAAATTATAATTTACTTTCAATTATGTCCAAAAATCAGTGAACAAGAGTGGGAATATTGAAATATTGTAACTTGTTACACTGATTTTTAAAATATAAAAAGAAAATCACGATACTTAAATTTTGTTTTTGTTCTCAATTTTTTTCAATAAAATAAAATGTTATGAAACTGTCAAAAATAAGTGTATGTTAAAAGCTGGAAATATTAAAAGTGTTTATACTACTCTGCAGTTTTATTAAGTTTTCCAAAAACCACTAGTGTATGAAACTTAGGTGTCCCAACATTGATTAGACCGTAACTTTTTAATGGCCACGCCGATAAGGTAAAATATTTTTTTTAATAGTAAGCTTTTCTCTCTCTTTTTAATTTGTGACATCTGTTACGGTTCAGACATAAAAAAATATAACCTGAGTGATTGCATCGTCATTTTTTTTTAAATAAATTTAATCTAGCAGTCTATCCAAATGATTAGGGTAGTTGCGCATTTTCCAATTTAATTTTTTTCTGAAAGAATTGTTCAAGTTATTCACTTTAATACATATTTTACGTCTGGCAACTGTATATTTTTCACAATATATAATATTTTTTTTTTTAATTCTTATTTCAAATTTTTCCGTGGTGACGTTTTTTATTAATACCAATCACAGTCTTTCTTGCCCCAGCGGTACACTCTCGGTTGTACACTCTGTACACAATACTACCATTTTTATTTGAAACGATTTATATATTTGAGAGAAGTTCTATTTTAAAAGAAATTATTCATTTTCACACAAATTCATTAGTTTCATTACCTTGTTTTAAATCTGCTAATATAGAAAATAAAAATAAAATATGATTTTAACACGTAAAACATAGGTTATGTCACTAAAAATGACATGTACATTCACTGGAGTGTGCAGCCACCTGGTGGCAAAATTATGAAGTTGTCTATATAAGAATTAAATATCTTGAAAATATTTGGTATTCAAGTAAATAATTATAAAATATACGTACTATTAAATAATACTTTTGTATCTGATATTTTTCTTTTAGAATTATACTGTAAATATTTGTATGATACAATTAAATATAATTCAACATGTTTGCTTTGTCGTGGTATTCTAACTAGCTTGTATGAGTCATACAGACTTGGTCGAACTATATAATTATTAAAAGTCTACGTCACAAGAATTCCACCGCGAACTTTATTTATGGAAATTATGAATGAAAAGTTTTATATTTTCTAATAATTTTTACATTAATATGTTTAGAATTAGTATATATTTAATAATTAATAGGAAAAAATAACATTTATTTTTTTCGCAACTACCCTATTGTTTATTCCTTTGCAATATTCAGAAACTAGTAACATCCGTTTGTTTGGCCTAATAGTATTTTACTACACTATTATAAATACGACGAATAAATAAGTAAGTTGAGAAGATTGACAACTCGTTACTGTCATTAAAAATTAAATGTTTGGCATTTGGACAGACTGCTAGATATTTTTTTTTTAATTCACGATGCAGATACTAAGGTTTTATCTTTTTCTATCTGAACCGTAACAGATATCACAAATTAAACAGAGAAAGAAAAGCTTACTATTGAATGTATCTTTCTGAAAAAAAAAATATATTGTATGTTATCAGCGTGACTATTAAAAAGTTACGGTCTAATCAATGTTGGGACACCTAAGTTTCATAAACCAGTGGTTCACTAATAATAACAAGTATCATCTTAAAAGAAGATATAACCATATTATGAACTGTCATACCAAATTTCATCTAAATCGAATAAAGCGTTATTTTATTATAAGTAAAGTTAATTTTTTTTTGGAAGAACTTTGAAGCAGAATTTTGGCTAAATGGTACACTTTCCGATAGAAGCAAGTTTAGTTAAATTGTCTTATATTAGACTTAGGAATCTGTGGTTAAGCCATGTCCCTCTATTCGAGAGACATCCTGTATAAACGGAAAACGTTATAGATTCAGCAATCGTGAACCTATCTTGATAAATTTGTTAACATCCAATAATGAAACAGTGGTATCATAATTATGAATATATTTTATATTCGTCGTGAGATTAATTTTAATTTGGTACCTATTAACAAAAATGATATGTTCAATATATTAAGTTCATTATAAGCCTATTCATGTAAATAACCAAATATCCAAATAATTCCGATATAAATTATACAAGACAATAAAACAGCTACATCACTATACAAGTTATAAAACAAAAAGAAAAGATGAATTTCATGAACAGCATATAAAATTAACCTCTTGTTCTGTTGTTTTGTAACCCTTTACCCTGCAACCCCTGGTCTTCTGCGTCGTCTCTTGAGTACAAAGTCCTGGGCATCGCCGTATCTTTATCTTGCTTGTCGCAAACCGGCCATATATCTTTATACAAAATGTGCCAAAAACATTCTCGCCCACATAAATTAAAACAAGTGCGCGCCCTGGCCAGCCGGGCTCTCAAGATGACACAGAAAAATGACCCCGGCTTTGGCCGTTATCGCAGGGTGACAACGCGAGAAGAAGATTCCAGGTACGAACATATACGTGGAAACAACATTTCTCAAATTTTATATGAATTACTCATACAGACACATATTGTTGCAAGGAATAATTTAATAATGAAATATTTTTGGTATTGATGAAAAATCAATATTCGACTGTGTTAGGATGGAGGTAGATACAGGAAAGTAAGAATTCTTCAGACTTGCAGTCAATTAATAAAATTTATTCACGCCGACGTTTCGACTATACAATATCACAGAGAGAAAATCGTCTAAAAATGAAAAACTTGTCTTGGATGAGTACAATACATATGGAACTACAAATAACTATAGTAACGTGTAAAATTTTTTACATATGTTGGTTTTAACTATTTATTTATTTATTCATATTTATTTATTTATTTATTTTTTTAATTGTCCGTGCTGTATGTTCTGTTATCCGTTTGTGGTTTCCTTTTTTCGACTAGACCATTCTAGCCCTGAAGAAGACTATTGTATAGTCGAAACGTCGGCGTGAATAAATTTTATTAATTGACTGCAAGTCCGAAGAATTCTTACTTTCCTGTATCTACCTCCATTTTTGGTATTGTTTGAAATGAGGTGTTCTACGATTTTTACCTCTCGCTAAGAGAGGTATTGCATTCATACTAAAATTCGCATATCCAGATTTTATTGAATAAGCACGATTTAAGGTTCCTAGAATCCGATTATAACATTTTTAAAATGATGTCTGTGTGTATGTGTATGTGTGTGGATGTGTGTGTATGTGTGTGTATGTGTGTGTGTATGTATGTATGGATGTTGGAGGGACGATTCCTCAAAAACTATAAGACTTAAAAAATATTTAACTGCAGTTTCTTCAATCTGACATTCCTGGGAAGAGCTGAAAAGGTTTTGGTAACAATTGAACAACCGGAAGTAGTAGTTTCTTAAAAAAATCTTCTAAATATAATTTTTTGGGAGTTTTTTTTTATTAAATATTGAAGAACATAAAATTCTCCATCTAATACACTTTATTTAGAGATATAGGCTGGTAGCACAAGCCCTGTTTTAACTAAAACACTGTTTTAAGAAATGTCAAATTCAAATTTCAATATTTAATTTCACCTTTATGTTTAAAGAACGATTTTTAAAAAAATATTTGTTTGAATACAAACTATGTTCTGCTTTAAAATCATATTTTGATAAATTTGATACTATTTATTTTTGTTATTAAATAATGAAATCTGACATTTCTTAAAACAGCGTTAGAGTCTATAATTTATAGAGTAAACTAATCGCAGAGGCCAAGGCACTAAGGAAACCAGTTGACAAATTCCAATGTTTATAACATGACACATGTCATTGTCAAATATCAACAGTTTTAGTGACATTCTGATAGCTTTTTCTGGGAAGTATATTTAACTTTTCTTATTGTGTTACTAATTAAATATTTGAAATTATAGGTAAAATTGTAGTAAAATGCATATATCCATCAGAAATAATGCCAATCTGGTTAATGAATTGGAAGAATCTCTGACGTTTAGAAACTTCCTCATACAATGAAAAATAGATATAATTAGAATTATATGTGTGCAGAAGACATGTTAAATACAATAAAAAACAATATTTGAGTAAAGTTCTGTAATTTTTTGTTAAAAAAGGACGATTCGAAAGTGAAGTGCAATACAATACTTATATATCCTAATATGGAAATGGCGAGAGGTCTTGTGCTGGCCACAACATATTTTTTTCTTTGCTTTAATAGAAAGTTAAAAAAGACTTATTTCCGTACTTGCGCTACATCTTTATACATTATATAACCTCACTTCTGTCAATTAGCAAGGCAGAGTTAAAGAAATTAGTATGCATCCAATCCAATTTAATTTAAATATGATTGGAATGGAATCACGCTGCTATTGGTTTTCACAACCTGTTTGTAAAATTAGCACTGCGTTATAATAATATTTGAATAATATATTTTAATGATTACACTGCAGTAGCTATTTAATTTAAATAAATTCCATTAATTTCAGAGATGAATTTGAAATTCGATTAGCGAATTAGTGCGTGTTTATCAGTGCACATACATCAAATAAATAAATCAATGTGTCATCAAATTTGCATTAAGTATTTGCAGCAATACTCAAACTCCCACATACGAGTATCATAAACAATTAAATAAACAAAAATTATTATTCCCAGGCGAGATGTGCGACAATGTGTACGGGCCCTGAAATGAAAACAATTAAGCCGCAGGAGTTTTTAAAAAGTAGGCAAAATAAATTTTAAAACGCGCCAAAGGCTCATGGGGCAAGTCAGAACTAATTTTCGTCGTATAGAAAAAAAATCTGTTGTGGCCAGTACAAAACCTTTCGTCAGTTCGAAGTATTTTGTACAAATCTGATACGAAAAGTTCCTTGAAAAAGATTCTATATATCCTGTAAAATTGTAACACGAACACACTATTTTTTACAAATCGCAAGTTCTTTTGAAAAGATTCTATAAATCCAATAAAATTATAACACGAAAGTACATTATGTGAATTGCACTTGACACTTCCTCAATCCTATTCAACGCATTTTCTTCACACAGTTCTTCCTTTTTCACATCTTCTGCTACACAGTTCTACCATCTTATCTTTGGCCTTCCTCGTACTCCCGGCATTGAAACTGCAAGTCACTTGCAAGGGATACTGTGTTACTTAAATTACTATCTGATCCTAAACTTTCCACTTTGGGTTTGCATTTGACACTGACATCTGTCAATTAGAATTTTTTCTTTCATATTGATAATCATAAAATGTCGAAAAATGATATTTAACTGCATTTTTTCAAGAAAAACTGTTAAGAACTTTAAATAAGGATACTTCCGGTTGACCAATTATAACCAAAATCTAATCAGTTCTTCATATGGTTGTAAAGAAGAGGAATACGAAAAAATCATAATTTTTATAATTGTAGTTTTGGAGTTATCGTCGGAGAAAAATTTGTCACACACACACACGGACACACGGATACACACACACACATATAGACATCATCATAAAACTAGTAAAATCGTGTTCTGGGGACCCTAAAACATTCATTAAAAACTCACCATCGAATTTTTTGACCAAAGACAATACCTTATCTAAAGGTGACGGAAGGTAAAAAAACATGCCATAAGCTCTATGAGTTGTACAGCTTAAAGTATGTCAATTATTATTATAGTAATTAGCAGATTCAATATACCTTTCTTAAACAAACAGTAGTATCGTCCATTCAGTTTTATTCCGTGAACTTATGTGACACATGTCACATGTCTTTAAAGAAGATAACAAGCTCGAAGAGAGAGATAATTGAGGAATACCATGACCTCTCTTCTATTCTCTATATCTATGTATACTTAGGTATTGTCCTACT
This sequence comes from Ophonus ardosiacus, assembly GCA_943142095.1. NCBI lineage: Eukaryota > Metazoa > Arthropoda > Insecta > Coleoptera > Carabidae > Ophonus > Ophonus ardosiacus. Next base: position 56,866,737 of record OW964824.1, read on the forward strand.
CCGAGTTGACAATTGCTCTGTGTTCTTTTGCCGTGGTGTTTGTATGAGTGATCACTTTTGTTATAACAGTTATTTGTCAGCTAATGATAAATTCTAATAATAATAATAATAACAATAATAATAATAATACCGTAAATTATCCAAATAATATTGCCATAAATTCCATCTGAGAGATCTTGATAATAATCAACTTGAAATATCTTTCTTTTCGATCTTATTTTCTTTGTATAAAGCCGTTACTTTAGAACTCATTAGATGGCAACAATAAATATGTGAAAAAATATATCATACATGTCAATGATTTTTTATATATTTCTGTCCCTTGTTGCATAATGTGTTAAAGAATCACGTTCATCTATTTTTACCGGCTGTCACCTTCTCATCTTTAGGTAAGGAAGGTATTGTATCTGATCAAAAATTCGGTAGAGTTTATAATGAATAAGCATGTTTTAAGGTCCCTATAATACAGTTTTACTAGTTTTACGATGATGTCTGTACGTATATATATATATATATATATATATATATATATATATATATATATATATATATATATATATGTGTGTGTGTGTGTGTGTGTGTGTGACAAAAATTTCTCCGGCGATAACTCCAATACCACAATACAAAAAATTATATTTGTTTCTTATTCCTCTTCTTTAGATTCTATAAAGAGCTGATTATATTTTGGTTATAATTGGGCAACCAACAGTTTTTCTTGAAAAAACATAGTTAAATATCATTTTTTGACATTTTATATGATTATCTACATGAAAGAATATCTTATTGTATATATGGTTTGATTACATATTCAATAGATATACGTGGAGTTAAAAAATTATAAAGAGATTAACTTTTATAAATCAGCCAGCTATGTCAATAACTATGGAAATTGCTGATATATTCAAATAATATAGAATCTTTTCCAATGAATGAAATTTGTAGAAAACAGTTATGTTCGTGTTACAATGTTACTGGATATATAGAACCTTTTCCAAGGAACTTTCGGTATGGGATTTGTACAAAATAGATAGAATTGACGGAAGGTAATGTGCTGGCCACATCAGATTTTTGGCTATATTGAGTGGGTCTTGAATTTTAACTTGTCAATTAAGATGTCAAGATTAATAGAAAACACGACAGAAAAAGTGAAATACATAAATGGTTGTTCTATCATATGTAAGTATAGGCTATCCAGCGAATCAAGCGGTTTACGTTTTTTTTTCTATTCTTTATATTTTTAAATATATTTTATTAACGGTATTTTATTGTTTGTTTTTATTATAATTAAGTATTTGAAACCTTTAATAGAAATAATTATATTTGGAAATATTATTAAGTAAAATTTTGTTAATTTTTGCAAAATGACGATTGATTATATTTTTTTAATATTGGTAATTCTGAACATGTATATTACTAAATATTATATGTCTACATTATACTTTTCAACCTGTATTGTGATTTCATTTTGTTTTTTGTATTGTTGTTCATTGACAAAATGTCAAATGCTCTGTCATGTCAAATTCAAGAGCTTGTAGTTAATTTATTGACTAATTTTGAAAATGAAAAATAGTTTGGTGGGCTATTACTTTCACTGAATTGTAATATTGAGGTATTATTTCGTTCTTTTATTAGTAATAATTTGAAAATTAAATCTATATGTACAGCGTGTGGCAAACGCTATACGCAATGTACAGAAACAGTTAGAAATTGTATGGTATCCAATATTCTGTATTTTTTTTTAAGGATCTCACATAATACTAGATGGTTTGTTGCATATACTATAAGAATGAAGTATTTATAACGGCGTAAGCAGTATCGTTCAGAAAATTTTAAATAAAATTGGATTTCGCTGAAAAAAATGATACCAGACGTGTTACCTTTTTAAGAAAGATTTGGATTTATGAAGCTAACCCACAGATCATATATATTTTAATCCGTTTTACATGTTCATGTAAACTTTTTAACATATGACGTCATTGTTTCTAGTGGTATTGTATTTATGACGTAAACCGCTTGATTCGCTGGATGGCCTATATACGTAATTTAATAGTAACTTAAACACAATAAAAAACTTGCTATACAATTGTTATATTGTTTTATCATAATTTTTAAAAATAACAGAGATGGCGATGACGAAACAGTATCGATATGATTTTTGTAATTTTGACAGATTAAATAGATTCTTTATAATACAATCTGCGTATTATATGTGATTTTTATAACACAATGAATAAAATAACGACATGTCACTGTTATTTTTCTTTAATAGCAAAACAATTATTTTTCTGTATCAGAGTGTTCAGTAGAATGCAAAATCTTCTACCGTGTGTAAATACGTAAATGAATAAAACGTTGCCATATTTGTGTTTCCTCCATCTATCTCATCCCCGTTCGATCGCAATCTCCCGGCGCCATACTCGTACGTTATATCGGGAAGTGCACCCTCAGCAGCAGGCGTCGCCAGCGTCGCCATAGCGTCGCGATCGCAAGCCACCGCCGGCGTCCGTGCCTTGTGCCATGCCACGCTTGTTATACATTTCCACTGCTACTGCTCTGCATGATAAATCGCGGATATCAGACCGAATGCCAACCAGAATGCTGACCCGACAAGAGTTTTTCGCTTTCCACGACTTTTTCCAGGATAATGTTAACATTCCAGAGACTGATCGGGCTGATAACATTCATATGGAAGGACCTTCCAATCGATAGATGAGCCTGTAGTATGACTGCAATAAAGGGATAAATCTACTTCTTGCGCTCAATATGTTAATAACAAACTAAATACAAACATAGAATTATTTAAATTTCTTCTGATTTCGCAGTTTTGTGACCGTGATAATGGCACGTATAATTACCAATCAATAAACATTCAATTAGAGATTATTATCTGTCGCTAAGTGAGGTATTGGAATCATGCTAAAATCCGATTTTAGTATTTTACGATGATTACTGGGAAGAGCTGATTAGATTTTGGTAACAACGGTACAACCGAACTAGTTTCTTAAAAAAATCTAAATTACATTTTTTGAAGATTTATGTCATTACAAATTTTAAAGAATATAAAAATCTCTGTTCGATACATTTAAAATTATTATTATATATTCTATAGTGTTAGAGATAAAAAAATATAAATATATAAAATAATATATTGTAATACATCTTACAGTCCATGGAAAGCAAGTAGAAAAATCTGTTGTGGCCAGCACAAGATCTCTCGCCATTTCCATATTAGGCTATATAAGTATTGTATTGCACTTCGCTTTCGAACCGTCGTTTTATACCAAAATATTACAGAACTTTACCCAAATATTGTTTTTTATTGTATTTAGCATGTCTTCTGCACACATTTAATTCTAATTATATCTATTTTTCATTGTATGAGGAGGTTTCTAAATGCCAGAGATTCTTCCAATTCATTAACCAGATTGGCGGTATTCCTGATGGATATATGCATTTTACCACAATTTTACCTATAATTTCAAATATTTAATTAATAAAACAATAAGAAAGATTAAATATACTCCCAGAAAAAGCTATCAGAATGTCACTAAAACTGTTGATTTTTGACACTGACATGTGTCATTTACAAACTATATTATAAACATTGGAATTTGTCAACTGGTTTCCTTAGTGCTTTAGCCTCTGCGATTAGATTACTATATAAATTTATAGTGTCTTTATCTCTAAATCTATACAAGATATAATAAAAATTCTAAGTGTATTAGATGGAGAATTTTATGTTCTTCAATATTTAGTAAAAAAATTCCCAAAAAATTATATTATATATATTATTTATCTAAGAAACTACTACTTCCGGTTGTTCAATTGTTACCAAAACCTTTTTAGCTCTTCCCAGGAATGTCAGATTGAGAAAACTGCAGTTAAATATTTTTTAAGTCTTATAGTTTTTGAGGAATCGTCCATCCAACATCCATACATACACACATACACCCATCCACACACACACACACACACACACACACACACACACACAGACATCATTTTAAAAATGTTATAATCGGATTCTAGGGATCGTGCTTAAAGTAAAAATTAAAATGTTTATAATTGTCAGATAAATGACAGTGTCAAAAAATCAGACTTTACTGAAGACTTTTTCTGGAAATGAATTAAAAATTGTAAAAATATATAGAGAAGATATGTGGTTTAATGTGTAGCAGAAATGTTAAATATGTACAATACTTATTCAGCCTAATATGGAAATGACGAGAAGTCTTGTGCTGTACACAACAGATTTTATTGAATCTATAACGGTGTAGGTGGGAGAGGTAGAATTACGGTTGAGACAACATTTTTATTTGAAATATACTTGCCGTCAAATAAATATGGAATTATACACTGCTAAGTCTTGAAGAACCGGTACCACTGTATGGGGAAGCGCACGAGAAATAAACGTTTTGATACGCGCCAACTTCATGGATAAACGTTTTGTAGATTTAAACGTTATAAAACTGAACGAAGTGAGAATTGAACATGTTGATGAATGAACAGTAGGACGATGCGTGTGTTCCCATAGTAATTGTCGATCTTTCAGACACAACCTGCAGTTGCATGTTCATGAATCAAGGGCTCACTAATGGCTATGATCTTGTTAAGACATGTTTCGTAGAAGTTTTACAATTGGGTAGGTAAATATAACCTCGGGTAAATACCCAAGTTTTATACCCATTGGGTTACCCGACTAACATCACCATCCGTAAATATATATTTCTCGGTGTCTTGTCGTACACTAACCCCTATCACATATCCACTGCATCGAATCGCGTCGTGACCTCCACCCCTTGGCTTGGATGTTTTTCAGTGGGCCCGGGTCGCCGTGGCCCCCACCGCGGCCTCCGACGCCGCCGCCGCGGCTGACATAGACGAATGAGTTTCATTTCACGCTGGGCCGCGCCCTCCCCGCGCGCCCCTCGCCAAGCGGATGATTTACCGTGCTACAATGTGGTAACCCATGATTTATCGCTGCCGAATGGCGGCGAGTGCGAGTGCCCGTGCCTCTGCCGCCCAGAATCAAAACTATGAACGAGGATGGCGGATGGAGGATGGGGGCGAGGGAGAAATACAAGTGGATAGGATAGATACCGATAAGAATAAGGAGGAATGTTAAAGAAAATGTAAAAATAGAAGAGTAAATTTGTTCGTAATTCGACTAGCTTTGAGGACTTACTAATAATTAGGTCATCCTACATTTGCTATTTAATTGTTTTTTAGTGTGAACAACTGATTAACGTGTGATTAGCAAACAGTTTTTTCTGTTAATCGTATATGGATTATTTCGAAGAAAAATATTTCAAATAACAGCGATAAAAAAATTAATTGTTCGCATCTTTTATTTGAAGTATTTTTCCAAAATAATCAATGAAGGAAAAAACAATGCTAGTCAACTGCTCGCTAATCACACTTACGGGCCTATTCCGTATCTCAGTGGTTAATTTTCAATAACGCCTACCGTATTATAAAAATCTGTTGTGGCCAGCACAATACATCTCGCCATTTCCATTTTATGTTATATAAGTATTGTACTGCACTTCGCCATCAAACCATCGTTTTATAACCAAAACATTACAGAACTTTACCCAAATATTGTTTTTATTGTATTTAACATGTCTTCTGGACACAAACAATTCTAATTCTATCTATTTTTCATTGTATGAGGAAGTTCCTATATGTCAGAGATTCTTCCAATTCATCAGCAAAATTGGCGGTATTTCTTATGGATATATGCATTTTACCTACAATTTTAAATATTTAATTAACAAAAAAATAAGAAAGATTAAATGTACTTCCCAGAAAAAGTTTCAGAATCTCTCTAAAACACTAAAACTGTTGATGTTTGACACTGAGATCTGTCATTTACAAACTATGTTATAAACATTTGAATTTGTCAAATGGTTTCCTTAGTGCCTTAGCCTCTGCGATTAGATTATTCTATTATTTCTCTAAATCTATACAAGATATAATAAAAATTTTAAATGTATCAGATGTAGAATTTTATATTCTTCAATAATAGTAATAATAGAAATTTTCAAAATACAATATTTAGAAGATTTTTTTAAAGAAACTATTACTTTCGGTTTTACAATTGTTACCAAAATCTAATCAGCTCTTCCCAGGAATGTCAGATTGAGAAAATTGCAGTTAAATATTTTTTCTTATAGTACTGGAGAAACCGTGGTTCCAACATCCACACACACATCCACACACACACACACACACACATACACACACATACACACACACAAACACACACACACACACGCACACACGTACAAATGTTATAATTGGATTATAGGGACCTTTATCCACTAAAATCTGGATATGCGAATTTTAGCATGATTCCAATACCTCTCTTAACGAGAGGTAAAAAGACTGATTTAATAATCTGCCTTCAATATAATTATGTTGACATATCCTGTTATTCTCATAATTCTTCAGTAATTAGACTAGAATTCAATCATCGATTATTGTCGGTAATAGAATTATCAGTAATTTAATAATGTGTATATTGGTATGCCTTCACCAGGTGGATATCTTCATGCAGTAAATAACTCCGGTTGGTTGGTACGTTTCGCGTGTATTTATAGTGTGTTCCGTAATCTTGTTATTGCTAAGTTCGATAATCCTGTTGTATTGTGATTTACGAGGCGAGCACACATGCGCAAACACACACGGCAGTGCTGCCGCTGGACTGGTACATAATTCATATTCGTTACATTCATACAGATAGAGCAAGGGATGATTGCTCGCTCATTGCCCAAACAGAGATACGAGTACGAACCTTTAAAACACAATAAATATTTCCTTTTAACCTTTTACAAAATTTGGACTAAAAAATTTTAAAATCTGAAGGTGTGCTTCGGTATTCTTGGATTTTACATCCATATGAAGAGCTGATTAGCGATTACATTTTGGTTATAATTGGTCAACCTGAACTAGGAACTAATCTCATTTGGAGCTGTTAATAGTTTCTTTCTTTTGAAAATATGCAGTTAAATATCATTTTTCCACTTTTAAGTTATTATAAATATTAAAGAATATTTTATTTTCTATGCAGTTTGGGTTTTTCTCTTCAAGGTAAAAAATCTGTTGTGGCCAGCACAAGACCTGGCGCCATTTCCATACATCGCTATATAAGTACATATTTTATTTAACATTTCTGGTACATCCCAATTCTAATTCTAAATACGTCTTTTATTTTTTTTTTTTTTATTATAATTTATTTATTATTACGCCTGGTAAGCGCCCGCACGGTACAAATATGTCATCATCATTACCTATATCTGCGATAAAGCAGATTGGCACACCCAGAAATGGGTAATATGCCGTGATGATATATTTATTTATTTTTATTTTATATAAATTTCTTCCTACTCTTCTAAATGTTCCAGATTCCTCAAATTCAGTGGCGAGATTGGCGATATTTCTGATGCGTACGTAAATATATATATATTAATATAATGTCTTGGAACCCGCCATTTTAAATTTTATTCTGACATCACTTTTTAGTTTGTGTCACCAAGTCGTTTAACTTTTATATGAAACATTTTTATACCTTTTATAATTACGGGGTTGCTTGATATTTTGTAAAATCGTGATTTACCTTTGAAATATAATTTTAAGGATTTTAAGGAGAAAAGATAACGAAAGAAACATCCATTCGCCGTTTTCTAATTTATTTCTAAAATAAGATTCAAAAAAGAAATGCTTCGATATCTTTAAATAACTATTTGACAATCTGGTCTATTTTGTAACTCCGAGGTTAATCTTTAACTACTGGTTAAAATTTTTAGCCAATCAAGTATTTTGATATAACAAAAAATCTGTGGTGGCAGCACAATACCGCTCGCCATTTAAATTTTATGTTATATTAGTATTGTATTGCACTTCACTATCGAACCGTCGTCTTATAACAGAAAAATACAGAACTTTACCTACCCAAATATTGTTTTTTTTTTATTGTATTTAACATTCTGCGCACGAACAATTCTAATTATATCTATTTTTCATTGTATGAGGAAGTCCCTAAATGTTCCTAAAGATTCTTCCAATTCATTAACAAGATTGGCGGTATATCTGATGGATAAATGCATTTTACCTATAATTTTAAATATTTAATTAATAAAACAATAAGAAAGATTCCTAGAAAAAGCTTTCAGAATGACACTAAAACTGTTGATTTTTGACAGTGACATCTGTCATTTACAAACCATGTTATAAATATTACTATGTTATAAACATTTGAATATGTCAACTGGTTTCCTTAGTGTAGTTTGGCCTCTACGATGTATTACATCCGTTTATTTTATATATTATAGTGTCTTTATCTCTAAATCTATACAAGATATAATAAAAATTGTAAGTGTATTAGATGGAGAATTTTATGTTCTTCAATATTTGTAATAACAACAATTTCCAAAAAATTATATTTAAAAGAATTTTTCTAAGAAACTACTACTTCCGGTTGTCCAGTGATTACCAATACATTTGTAGCTCTTCCCAGGAATATCAGATTGAGGAATTCATAGTTAAGCTGGTCTTAAGTCTTATAGTTTTTGAGGAATCGTCCATCCAACATCCACACTTACACGGACACGCACACACACACACACACGGGCGCGCGCGCGCGCGCAAACTCACACACACATATCCATAGACATCATCGTAAAAATGTTAAAATGGGATTGTAGGGACCTTATATCGTGCTTATTCATTAAAATCAGGATGTACGATTTCAGCATGAATCCAATACCTCTCTTAGCGAGAGGTAAAAATTAGATTTTTAGTTGTCAAATCAATATTTACTGGATAAAAATTTTAACGAGTCGTTACAATTTACCCATTCAGTTATAGAATAGGCTCCAATATCCCGTGTCAAATTGTTATTTAATTGAATAATTTTAACTTTGCTTTGTTCATTTCATAGCCTACTCCGAGTTAGGTTTTCACACTGTTGTTTTCGAGATCCCAATTGTTAATCACTTAATTTGGGTCACTTGTACGGTACAGTTTTTATTATTTAAAAGTGTAACAATACCTAGTGTATGTATTTTGTATGTTGCACCTGTGTACATAGATGTATAAATCGGTTTGTAGCATTGTAGGTAAGTGTTGTGGTTGTTTTTCGCATTGCGTTTGCGTTTTGTTGGAGTTTTGTTTTTCGGTTGGGTTATCGCGTCCGCGTATGAATTGTGGGTTGTTAAGTGCACCGCGGACTCGTGACGCGCATGAGTTATGGCCCGGGCTTCGAGTCCGGCGCGGCGCTCAAATCACAGGTATTAAAACCCGAACCCGAACACTGCCACGCCGCGACGTGATTGATAAATTGTGCAACTTTAAAAATTGATACTTGACCCGCTTCACTGCATTACGTGTCACACAAGTGATTCATGGGAATCATTACCCAACGCTAAACAGATTTTAAACAGGGCAGGGAATAGGGAAGATGCACCACCTTATTCGACACTTGCCAATTCGTCCCAAGATGACGTCCCAGTAAATGCTGTATCGCTTTCGTTCCTAGCTCTTACCCAGGGGCGGATTGTCCTATCGGGCGATCGGGCAAATCCCGAAGGGCCGAGTGGTCCAAAGAGCCGGTTGGCCGCCTTCAATTAAATAATGTAGTCAGAATATTATTTTTTTATAATTTAAAAATATAAATTTTAGACAATTACTCTAATATTTGGAAAACATGGTTTTTTTTTCGTGGAACTTCGATAACTAGAAATTGAATACGAGTATGCCAGAAAAAAATGGATATCTGTTGGAATAAATAAAAAATTCTTCCTGCACATACATATAAATTTTTCGTCCAGTTTCAAAACTTACAAATCAAACCAAATAAAAAGAACTAGGAGTTTCTCCAAAATATTAGACTTAACGAAGTTCTGTTTCTGATGGATTCCAGTTTTCGGTTAAAGTTACCAAGAATTTCGAGTAATTTTAAGGTCGAGTTATCAAATAAAAATTATATGCATTTTTTACCCCAGGCAATATTGCCAATGTATTTCGTTCCAAATATTAAATACTAGGGTTTTTTTTATGTTGGTATCATCGGAAAATTTGATTTTCAAAGCCAATCCTATTAGCCTATAGGCCTAGGCCGGTAACATGTTTCTGGACAATTTTGAAATACATTATATACAATTACTTACCGGATGGAGACACAAAAAATATATACATATAACAATGTGATAATTTTCATAAATAAAAATTATTACACTGATGGATAAAAAAGTCAGACACTTTGATTTTTAATTTTTATTTTTGTCATTATCTCGAGAACTATCAGAGGTACGAAGTCGGTTTATTAGTGTAGCGTGAAATACAGTAGTGACAAAAAATGGATATCGCCATCAAAAGTGTCCTACAGAAGTGCAAATCAAAGTCTGGAATTATTTCATACTTAGAAGTTTTCAAAAAATATCTATAAAATGACCTATGTGTTTCTTCTGAATTAACAATACATTGCTGAAATGGCATTCTAATATAGGACAACTTTCGTCTAATTAACCGACATCGTAGCTCTTATAGTTCTCCAGATAATAACAAAAATTAAAAATTAAAAAACCAAGTGTCCGATTTTTTTTCAGCAGTGTATATATACGAGTATGTAATATATCATTTTCACTCTGAAAAGGGCAGGACTAAGAATAATCGCCCGGGCCGATTTACTTCTCCAATCCGCCTCTGCTCTTACCTTGAGTATTTGTTTCATATACAGGGTGTCTCTTAAATAGGGGGACATGGCTTAACCACAGATTCCTGAGGCTAAAATAAGACGATTTAACTAAACTTACTTCTACCGGAAAGTGTACCATTTAGCCAGAATTCTGCTTCAAAGTTCTTCGAAAAAAAATGAATTTTGCTTATAATAACCGGACGCTTTATTCGACTTGGATGAAATTTGTTATGACAGTTTATATGATTATAAGTCATCTTTTAAGATGATACTTGTTATTAATAGTGAACTACTAGTTTATGAAACTTAGGTGTCCCAACATTAATTAGACCGTAACTTTTTAATGGCAACGCCGAAAACGTGAAATTATTTTTCTTCAGAATGATACATTCAATAGTAAACTTTCCTCTCTGTGTATAATTTGTGATATCTGTTATGGTTCACACAGAAAAAAATAAAATCTGAGTGTCTGCACTGCTAAATTTTTAAAATAAATTTAATCTAGCGGTCTATCTAAATGTCAAACAAGTAATTTTTAATACAGTAACGAGTTATCAATCTTCACAACTTGTTTAGGAGTAAGCTGAGATATGTAATCGTCTTATTTATAATAATGATAGTAAAATATTATTAGGCCGAACAAACGGATGTTACTAATTTTAGAATATTATTAAGAAAATTTTTGACAACCCGTAAAACAATTGTTACTATCATTAAAAATTACTTGTCTGACTAGTAGTCCATAATTGCAAATGTTTTTTATAATTTTTGAATTTTTACCTTCCGTCACCTTTAGGTAAGGAAGGTATTGTCTTTGGTCAAAAAATTCGGTGGTGAGTTTTTAATGAATAAGCACGTTTTAGGGTCCCTACAATACGAATATACCATTTTTAAGATGATGTCTGTATGTGTGTGTGTGTGTGTGTGTGTGTCCGTGTGTGTGTGTGTCCGTGCGTGTGTGTGTCCGTGTGTGTGTGTGTGTGTGTCCGTGTGTGACAAATTTTTCTCCGACGATAACTCCAATACTACAATTCTAAAAATTATAATTCTTTCGTATTCCTCTTCTGTACGACCATATGAAGAGTTGATTAGATTTTGGTTATAATTGATCCACCGGAAGTACCCTTATTTGAAGTTTTTAACAGTTTTTCTTAAAAAAACGCAGTTAAATATTATTTTTTGACTTTTTGTTATTATACATATTAAAGAAAATACTCCTCTCTATACGGTTTAATTATACATTTTCCTTCATATTCAATAGATGTAGATTTAAAGCGTTATAAAGAAATTAATTTTCAAAAATTAGTTACCTTTGCTATTTATCATCTAAACAGTTGATAGGTATATTCAAAAAATTTTAATTGACAGATGTCAGTTGCAAGTGCAAAACCAAATATAGAAAGTAAAGGATCTAAAATTGGTATGTCATAGCGTTCCTCGCAAGTGACATCCAGAGAAAGGCCAAAGAGAAGATGGAAAGACTGTATTGCAGAAGACTTGAGAAAGAAAGGAATGTGTGAAGAAGGTGCGTTGAACAGGAATGAGTGGAAGAGAAGAGGAAACAGCGACCCCTAATAAAATAGGGGAAAGTTGAAGAAGAAATTAAGGAAGTGTCAAGTGCATTTTACTTAGTGTGTGTTTATGTGATAATTTTATTGGATTTGTAGAACCCTTTCAAATGAACTTTTGGTATGGAATTTGTAAAAAATAGTATGTGTTCGTGTTCGATTTTACATGATATTATATATCTGTTTCAAGGATCTTTTGGTATGGGATTTGTACAAAATATATCGAATTGACGGAAGGTTTTGTGCTGGCCACAACAGATTTTTTAAGCAAATTATTGAGTTTCACACTCAACTGGCCATAATTATTTCCTCGATAGTAATATTATTAACATTGAAAATGTCTTGATTTTAAATTACTCATTTCTAAAATTAGGAAATGGTTGGATTGGTTCTAAAAAGTTGGAGGAATGATGTGGAATCATCCCGTGTTGAAATAGCACAGGATACAGGATCTCTCCACATCTTAGCGATGCATTTTCAGTTACCTTATAATTGGTATTTATTAGGCGATGATTTATGTCTGCCACACGCTTCTTATTCTTCTCTGTGTGGAGTGCAGCCCGCGGCCTTTGATACCAGATGGGGTATTCCACTCAATTTTTTTTATTATTTTAAATAAAACTTTATTCAGTTTTGAAGCAATTCATAGTATTAAAAAATTTTAATTGTTCCTAGTTTAACAGTATTTTATTTTCGAAAAATCAGTATAACGTCACATTTCCTCTATACTCGTCTCTCTCGCACATACTGCTCTCAGTACGCTGCGAGAGAGAGATAACAATTGTATGACGTCAATTTTCCCTTTTAGCAAATGTGAAATATCTCGTAAAGTAATTAATTAAAAAATGTTTTCATTGTTTTAACTATTATTTATTGAGCCATACTTCATGTTACATTGAATTTTTTTAAACTTTTTTGTTATGGTGGAATACCCCATTGTTCTCAGTTACAGCTACGAACAACCATTTTTAAAATGCAAATCGTCAAACGATTAAAAAACGCCAATTTTACCCTTTTAATGAGGAGAGGGATATTCAATGCTTGCATACCAAACATAATGGAAGGTAATTTTTAAAGCTTAAGAAGCACATATTTCTTTTTTTAGCTAAACGGTTTTCTCGAAAAATATTAGGCACTTTTTGAATAATACTTACATTTATTTCAAAAAAATATATTTTATTTGATCAGATTGTTGTTACATCCTTATGGGGCACGTACAGCACGTGGTTGGATCTGGGTACCCGCCAGCCTGGTGGACCAACAAACCTTTGTTTACATTAACTGGTAGTATTTACTAAAAATTTTAGTCATCCTAACTAACTAATACTATGATTACCATAAAACAACTGAATTGTTATTTTAATCATAGTTTAATCACCTTTGAATAAGAGTAAATAGTACCGGTCATTGAGTTTGGTGGATGCTTTACCTTTTCTTGTAACAGAAAATGATAATGGAGACAGGTATTGAGATACCTGGGGGTACCGGGTTCGATCCCGACAAACGCCAAATATTTCCAATTTTAAATGGCACAAAAGTGACCCCTGTGGTGCACTCTCCAGTGCCCGTGAGGTGACGCCTGGTAAGCGCCCACACGGTAAAATATATCGTCATCATTACCGATGTCTACATGTGTTGTAGATAATGGCACACCCAGTAATGGGTAATATGCCGTGATGATATATTAATTTATTTATTTTATTTATGCGTGTGGATGTGTGTGGATATGTGGATGTGTGTGTGGATGTTGGAACTACGGTTTCTCAAATACTATTAGACTTAAAAATATTTAACTGCAGTTTCCTCAATCTGACATTCCTGGGAAGAGCTGATTAGATTTTGATAACAATTGGATAATCGGAAGTAATAGTTTCTTTATAAAATCTTTTAAATATAATTTTTTGGAAATTTTTGTTATTGCAAATATTGAAGAACAAAAAATTCTCCATCTAATACAACTTCAAATTTTTATTATATCTTGTATAGATTTAGAGATAAAGACACCATACGTAATATGTAGAATAATCTAAAGTAATATATCGCAAGGCTAAGGCACTAAGGAAACCAGTTGACAAAATCAAATATTTATAACATAGTAATGTTCAAATCAACAGTTTTAGTGACATTCTGAAAGCTTTTTCTGAGAAGTACATTTAATCTTTCTTATTGTTTTATTAATTACAAATTTAAAATTGTCGGTAAAATGCATACAGCCATCAGAAATACCGCCTATCTTGTAAATGAACTGGTAAAATGCATTTATAATTGGAAGAATCTCTGACATTTAGGAACTTCCTCATACAATGCAAAATAGATATAATTAGAATTGTATGTGTGCAGAAGACATGTTAAATACAATAAAAAACAATATTTGGATAAAGTTCTGCAATTTGTTTGTTATAAAATGATGGTTCGATAGCGAAGTGCAATACAATAATTATATGTATAACATAAAATGGAAATGGCAATAGGTATTGCGCTGGCCGCAACATTTTTTTATATATGAGAATTTCCCTTTGTGAACAAATAATTTAAAATGTAAACAAATATGTAATTAGACGTCAGAATCAGAAGAATGAGTATTATAGGTAGGTATAGTCCATTTCAGAATGGGATAGGCCTTCGCCTATTTTTTCTCAAATAAATCCGGGAAAATACGTAACAAAATTTCTTCCCGCAAATCATTACTGAAGGAATTTCAGGGAATTTTCCCGGGGAAATTTGTAATTCAGTGCTTTATTTTTAAATAAATATATTTGGTTTGCATTTATAATCCCTTTCATTAATTGTTTATGGAATTTTGTTTACTTTTCACATATGAATTTAGATTTCGCGCTGCATCATTTGACAGAACATTGCGACGCTAACTCTGTTGGCCACACTTATATATTCAGTTACTATAATTTTTTTCGCGATCGCCCAGAAAATGAGCTCTTTCTGATCACTATTTAGACCGGAAAGTCCTTCTTTGCTGAGCTAGCTCGGAAAGTTGTCTATAAGGGATCGGAATAGTTATTTACATACTTAGTGCGGGAAGACACTCTTCCCGCATGAGCGCTTATTTGAGGCACGAGCGAACTTGCGAGCGAGGGCTTCATTTGCGCGAATGCGTGGATGACGTCTTCCCGCAAGAAGTTTGTACAATACTTTTTGTAACGAACAAAATCATTATTATAAATGTTGAGATAATTGTACAAAATTCGCAAATATATAAGTAAATAGCACAGCAGCAATTTCATAGCAACGGTTTGTTGATTTCAAAACATAATTGTTTGCATATTTTTTCAGAATTAAAAATCAAAATGTCTAATTCTGAAATTATTAATAATAATAATTGTTAGGTGGAAGTAACGCCGTACTTGTTAATAGATAAATGTATTAACGGATTCTCGGCGGTGATTGTAAGGAATTATATTGTTATTCCATAAAAAAGTTAATTTTATTTAAATTCGTATCTAACCCTAAACTTCTAGAAATTAAGCAAAAGTTGTCAAGCATATTTTATGTTGTACTTACCAACTTTTCAAATAATTAAATAAAGAAGAATGTTCGGCACGTCTCTATTTTACTGGTAGTTTCATTTTCAATGTAATACGTGTAAAATCTGATAATTTATTTTTAAGGTTGTCAAAGGTTACGTTCTATTTTGACATTCCACAGATGATAGATTCTCCAACAGATGGTACTGATGGTAGACAAATTTATTATTTATTAATAATTTTTTTATTTTTATTGGTTTTTGGTGCTTGAAAATCGTATGAGTGCCATTTTATAAACTATATTTTGTTATTTTAAAGATTATGTTGTTGAAAAATGCCCTGAAAATGTCAGTGTATTTTGCTTGATTTCCTAGTGCACTGCACCGGAAAAGTGATGTTTCCGGTTGTCTATAGCGTGTGTCAAATGTCACTTCCGAGGTTGTGAGTACAAAAAGTACTTTACCGATCCCGGGACCGGTAAAGCTAAATGTTTCCATGGAGATCAGTTGTTTATTTATTTCTTATTTGCTCACAGTAAAAAATAAAATAATACTTTTTTATTCTTTTTTCAGGATCGCAAAAAAAATATTGTACCCAACATGACCTGAAAGTGTCTATACTGGGCTCAATGCTTGCTCAACCAGTAATGTATCACTTTCAGGTCTTGTTACGTAAATTACTATTAACGTCTCCCGTATATGCAATTTTTAGCATGATTGCATGATTCCTATACCTCTCTTGGTGCGAGGTAAAACAAGTAGTACAATTATTCCTAGATCGCTGTACAGTCATCGTATGAGCGTAATGAAAAATAAGTAATGGCTCCTCATAGCAAAAGCATTGTAATCTCCATTGGAGCAGAAGTGGCTAGTTGAAAACACGCCATATCTAGGTCCTTTCCTTGTCTCCTCACAACACTTTCATTTAAAGTTTTGAGTTATGTGAGTGGCCACTTGGTGAGTGCCGTGTGTCTTCTGGGCCCGCCTCGCCCTCACCGGCCCTGTGTTGGCTAAATATTCCGATTGTGTCTGCGAGAGGCCGTAACTCACACGGTCCAAGCTTCTCACATTCATCAAACGTAGGGCATGAGCATGCGTATGCGTGAGCAGCGAGCAGCTACGAATTAATTCCGATACTTTATTTATTGTTCTTTTGTGTCTTTTTCAATAGGATACTGCATAGTTGAGGCACGTTTTCAGTTTTCAGAAAGGGAGGGTTAATTGTCATAAGGAAGTTTTTGGTGATTTATTGGTTGTTTAAGAAATACACACACATGGCTAGAATGTTGTAAAAGATACGGAATATCGCGATTATATAAAGCAGTTTTAGAAAAAAATTAATATTATCGAATATTTAAACTAATAAATCATCATAACAATAATAATAATTTAACAATTTCAGTTTCATTTCAAAATCTGTCAGTGTTTAAAACATATTTTAGACTTAGAGACGCATGTCCACTAATAATTATAAGTCAATCATTTCTCATTTTCCAATTCAGGCACATATTTTTACCTTCCATCACCTTTAGGTAAGGAAGGTATTGTCTTTGATCAAAAAATTCGTTGGTGAGTTTTTAATGAATAAGCACGTTTTAGGGTCCCTAGAATACGAATTTACTATTTTTAAGATGATCTGTATGTGTGTGTGTGTGTGTCCGTGTGTTTATATGTCCGTGTCTGTGTATGTCCGTGTGTGACAAATTTTTCTCCGACGATAATTCCAATACTTCAATTCTAAAAATTATAATTCTTTCGTATTCCTCTTCTTTACATCCATATGAACAGCTGATTAGATTTTGGTTACAATTGATCCATCGGAAGTACCCTTATTTGTAATTTTTAACAGTTTTTCTAGAAAAAAAAACGCAGTTAAATATCATTTTTCGACATTTTGTGATTATCAATATGAAATAATATCTTATTCTCTATACGGTTTCATTATACATTTTCCTTCATATTCAATAGATATAGAGTTATAGAGACATTAAAAGAGATTAACTTTCAAAAATTAGTCAGCTTTGCTAAAAATTCTGGAAACAGCAGATATTTAATCGAGAGATGTCAGTGTCAAATGCAAAACCAAAGTTGAAAGTATAGGGTCAGAAAGTTATATGTGAATGTGATACAGTGTCCCTCGCAAGTGACTTGCAGTTGCAACCTTGCCTCAAGATTGGAATTTTCAATGCCGGAAGTATGAGAAAGGCCAAAGAGAAGATGGAAGAACTGTGTAGCAGAAGAATTGTGTGAAGAAGATGCGTTGGACAAGAATGAGTAAAAGAGAAGAATAAGAAACAGCGACCTCTAACAAAATAGGGAAAGGAACTTTCGGTATGGAATTTGTAAAAAATAGTGTGTTCGTGTGTTTACAGGATATACAGAATCTTTTTCAAGGAACTTTTGGTATGGGATATGTATAGAATACATCGAATTGACGGAAGGTTTTGTGCTGGCCACAACAGATTTTTTTTTTGAGTTTATAAAACACTTTAATTTATTTCTTAAATTATACAAATGTGCGAAATAAAGGCTTAGTAAGTAAACTAATTTTCTTTATAAATCCTTCCATAATTTTTATAGTGTTTCACTGCTTATTTTTTGTGGTTTGTATTTCCATAGTCGCAACTAATTTTAGTTAGTGGTTAATAGCATTTAGAGAATGAATTTATGAGTGTCTCAAGTTGCTCCTGACAAATGTAATACCACATGGATATAATGAGTTCCACAATTCGAAGTGACACTTACTAATTACGAAAATTCCTTGTTGGCACAGTCGGGAAGCCTGTACTCCTAACCAGGCGAACGTTTTCAATTATAAATAACCTACAAGCAACAAGCGTGGTCTTACAACACCAAAATCGACGACGAATCTCACTGAAGGAAAATGTTATAAGAAAAATAAATATTCATATCATAAAAATATTGATGAGAGTACTACTATTTTAAATTTTATTTTAAATATGTTCAAAGCAGTTGCGTTCAACAATAATATATTCTTCCATTCTTTCTTCCACTTCTTAGAAACTCACAACCAATTTTCTTTCGAAATGCTTTCAAAATAATCATGGAATTTTACCCTAAAAAAAGTGGATGAAAAAATGAAAATTTGTAAGAAAGTGTTGACAAAAATTATTTAAAACTTATTGATAATTTACTTCTTTCGGTGTGATGGCAATTGCAAAATGTCATAAGTAGTAAAACCTATAATAACGGCCAGTTTCATAATATATATGTCACTTTACTTTTAAAGTTTGATTTACAAGTGAATAAATCGTTTCATAATTACACTTTAAGTGTAAGTTCTCAGTCCTTTAAAATAAAGTTATATGACAGTTTATTTAACTTAAAATTATGAAACGTTTTTCACTTTTAGATCAAACTTTTATATTTATTATGAAACCGGCCGTTAGTATTCAAATACTAATATTGTTTATTTTTTATATAATTTAAATATCTTTCGAAATTATTTTGGTTAAATATTTTTTAACATAATTCTTTGGCAGTTCATCTTACGTGAAAAATCTGTTGTGACCAGCACAAGATCTCTCGCCATTTCCATATTCGCCTGTATAAATACATATTGTATTTAACATTTCTGATACACTTACACACACACATACACACACACACACTCACACACATACACACACAAAATTTTAATTTCATCTATTATTAATATATTTTTATATTTTTTAATCCATTCTATAAGTTTCTTTCTACTCTTCTAAATATTTGAGATTCTTCAAATTCATTGACGAGGTTGGTGGTGTGCGTATATGTAATATTATGTATCTATAATTTTAAATATTTAATTAATAATAAATTAAGAAATATTAAATATACTTCCTAGAAAAAACCAAAACATTTAGTATTGTGTCTGGATTTTTGACACTGACATTTTTCTGTCAATTACATACATTTTTCAACTGGTTTCCAAGGAGTTATTTGGGCTGTGAGATTCATTACAACAGATTATTTTATAAATTTATAATTTTCTATGTCTAGAGATGATATAATAAAAATGTTCAATATATAGGTTAAAGAATTGTATATTCTTTAATATTTGTAATAACATAAATGGGGTATTCCACCATAACAACCAAATTAAGAAAATTTCAATTTAACTTAAAGTATGGCTCAATAAATAATAGTTAAAACAATGAAAACACTTTTTAAATAACTACTTTACGAGATATTTCTTATTTGCTAAAAGGGAAAATTGACGTCATACAATTGTTATCCTTCTCTCGCAGCGTACTCAGAGCAGTGTGTGTGAGAAAGACAAGTATAGAGGAAATGTGACGTTACACTGATTTCTCGAAAATAAAATACTCTGAAACAAGGAACAATTAAGATTTTTTAATACTATGAATTGCTTCAAAACTGAATGAAGTTTTATTTAAAATAATAAAAAAAATTGAGTGGAATACCCCATTTCCAAAAACTAATATTTAGAAGATTTTTTTAAAGAAACTTCTATGTACTTCGGTTGTGGAATTGTTACCAAAACATAAATTACAAAAAAAAAAAAAATAATATGTAGAAGATTTTTGTAAAGAAACTAATACTTTGGTTGTCCATATACGACTTTTGGCATAAATGCAATACCTCTCTACGCGAGAGATAAAAAAATGTAAGAATCCCTTGTGTAAAAAAAATGTTGAGCTTTAATTTTGTATTCTTGTGAAATTTTGATACGGGCAAATGTTTTTAAGAAAATTGACAGGAATTTAAATTTGGCGCCATTTTGCCAATTGGCGAATGATTCCCATGCTTAGATATCCGGAGATTTTTGGTATTGGGGGTATTTTTCAGTAGATTTCCTTTACTATTCCTAAATTATTTGTATCAATAACTTTTAGCCCCTTGAATGCCAAAAGCAGGGGTGTCACTTTTGAGAAAGTTTGTAACCACGAAGAACAGGGCTTTTTTTGAAAAAATATTATTCCGTTAATTTTAAAATTATTGACATAAAAATGTAGTGAAATGTATGCCATTTAAGTTATGTTTGGAAAATAATGTCTGAGAGATGTTGAACACCTTCATCGATGTACTCTTCGACCTTGCTGGTTCCAACAAGACGGTGCAACAGCCCATACTGCAAGAGTATCCATGGATTTTCTTTGGTGTACCTTCCCCACTCTTCTCATTTCGCGTTTATGTGGACAAACCTTATACATTAGAGGAACTTAAATATGTGATTCGTCGTGAGATCCAATTTATTGATCAGCGAACATTGGAAAGAGTGAAGGAGAACTTCAATGGCAGAGTGAAAGAGTGTATCAGTGAAGGCGGTTAACATATCATTACATTTTTATATCAATAAATAATTTTTCTGTCTACCTATACGAAAAGTGAAATTTTACGTACTTATTTTCGTACGAAAAATGACACTTTTCTGAACCTTATCACTTTTCGTCCGCAAACATTTTTCGTCCGCAAACCTTTTTCGTACGCTAAGCCTACTACGATTTTATGATTATTGCAATTGTGTGTACCACCGGAGTTAAATAACAAATATCAAACGAGCAAATAAAAATATTATTTTAATGATAAATTTAATTTAAATATGTGCCCAATTAATAATGAAATTAACTATACTAAAAATTATTAATTTCGACATGACTAATTTTTAATCTAAGATGCCGCTGGATAGAGTTGTTTTCGAGGTTATTTTGTTGGATTTGTTTATTTTCACCTGTCAAATAGTGTAGTGTGTCTTCATTCAAACTAAAACAGAGCTAAGAATTAAAATTTTGTGAAAATGGCAGAAGATATATATTATCCAATCATTATTCATATAATAAATAATAAAATTTTACGAATTTAAAAAAACATGTATTTATTTCTAGATCTATTACGTAAAGTAAGGTAGACAGAAAAATGTAATATGTACCTCGGCAAAAAATGCATATTATAGCCTCGCTTGTTTGCTTTACCTCGGCTTCGCCTCGGAAAGAAAACTCAAGCTCTGCTGTAATATGCAATTTTTTGTCCTAGGTACATAAATAACTATTTCACTTCAAAATTAACCGAATAATATTTTTCCAAAAAATAAACTCTGTTCCTGGTGGTCATCTGTATTATAACTGGAACTAATCTTCTGGATTATATTGCTGTGTCTGCATTTCTCTGTTTGATTGAATAGAACCTCACTAATTTCCACAATAATTATCTGCGCAAGTTGTGGTGTGGGTAGAGTCTGTAAAGTGTGTGGCAGCCATGTTTCAAGTTGAACGATGCGAAGACTTAGACTTGCGTCCAAGTTTGTTCAAGTTGTGGGGCTGGAGCTCGGTGCAGTGCAGTCGCAGTCGCGAACGAAAAGACGATTTATGGGCTGCTTTTTTACTTGTTCTTCTCTCTCCGCTTCGATTTGTCTTCTTTTTGTCGCTTAGCATTTAATAATGATTTATTAGCGCGGTCACCTGGTTGGGTGCTTGCGCCCCCATACTCTGCATAACTCACACGGCACATGTGGGACAGGGACACTAACACTACGAGGGTACTGGCACGGGCAGTGGGATTGGATATTGCATTAGCCAAACCAAGCCAGGGATATTGAAATCGAATTGTACCTATTGTTTACAACATAGATAAATCAATGTTGATTGACGGATTTTTAATAGAACAAGAATTGTTTTTGGGTAGAATATGTAGGATGTTTGTTAGAAACTGTAGGTAGCACAAGCATAAAAAGCTGTTGTGGCCAGCACAAGACATCTCGCCATTTCCATATTAGGCTATATTAGTATTGTACATATTTAACATTTCTGGTACACACAAAAACATATCTTCTTTATAAATAAATAATAAATAAATATATTATCGCGGCATATTACCCATTACTGGGTGTGCCAGTATCTACAACACATGTAGACATCGGTAATGATGACGATATATTTTACCGTGTGGGCGCTTACCAGGCGTCATCTCACGTGCACTCATAGTTGGTGTGGAGAGAGGACTACTTTTGTGCGATTAAAAGTCTGCACTGGCCAGGATCGAACCCGGGTCACCAGATTGGCAACCAGACACTATACGTATCTAATGTTTGAGATTCTTCCAATTCATTGATTGTATTTCTGAAGGATGTATGTAATATACCAATGTATTTATAATTATAAATATTTAATTAATAATAAAATAAAAAATATTAAATGTACTTCTCAGAAAAATCCTTCAGTAATGTTTTTGATTTTTTGACACTGATATTTATCTGTTATACTTGCCGTCAATTAATTATGGACTGAAGATTTCTACACTGAATCCAATTTTTTTTAAGTGTCTAGCTGTACAAATATGTGTAATCTGTCAATGTCATTTTATATTCTGACATTTTTGTTAGTACTTGCGTGCGCTTTTTATTTCCAATCCTATATATTGCAGTATATTTAGACTTTTGAAAAGAAAATGAGTGAAACTCATGAATTAAATAGTCTTGGTTTTTATAAAAAAGTTTAGGAAAACAAGATTTAAATAAATAAATATATCATCACGGCATATTACCCATTTCTGGGTGTGCCAGTATCTACAACACATGTAGACATCGGTAATGATGACGATATATTTTACCGTGTGGGCGCTTACCAGGCGTCACCTCACGGGCACTCATTAAGATTTAAATGGGCAGGCAAAAACAATAATTATTGCCAATATACGCAATTTTTTCAAAAAATTGGCGTTACATCCTGAAGAAAATTATAATTTATTAAATAACAAGAAAACTTTGGATTTGACTGATGCAGAAGCATGTTATGTTGGCAGATCTACTCCTCACCTAATAATCAATTATTCTTACCTTTTATTTAGATTTCACCGGTTATCATATTTTAACGCAAATGCGATCTTAGCTTGATTGTGGAAACTTTGGTCAAAATATAAACATAAATTTTCCACAGAGACAATTTTTATATTTTATATTACATATTACTGTCTTACCTTACTTATTTGTTATAATATTTTCTTCTTTTACGATGGATTGAAAATTTTAATTAGTTTGAAATGTATTATATGACATTTGCGTTCATTTCTGGTCATGTCAAGTTACAAGCGGCAACACCGCTGGGCAAGGGACAGGGTGCGGAAAGGGATAAAAGTTGAACATCAGTCCATAATCATTTGATGGCGAGTATAATTACAAACATTTTAATTTTTACACTTGTTTTCCATGGGCTGCAAGATTCATTTACATACATTGAACATTTTTATATCTTCTATAGATTTAGAAAATTATAAATATATAAAATAATCCGTTGTAATAGATCCCACAGCCCAAATAACATGTTTGTAATTGACAAGAAATACTGAAGGCTTTTTCTTGGAAGTACACTTAATATTTCTTATTTTATTACTAATTAAATATTTAAAATTATAGATACATATACACATCAGAAATACCGCCAATCTCGTCAAAGAATTTGAAGAGTTTCGAATATTTAGAAGAGTAGGAGGAAACTTATTTGTAAAATGAATTAAAAAATATGAAAATATATTAACAATAGTAGTAATTAGAATTTTTGTGTGTGTACCAGAAATGTTAAATACAATATGTACTTACTGTTGTATTTTTAAAGTTATTTACTAAATAAAACTCGAACAAACCCTATTTGATTATATATCAGTATATTAAGACTTTTTGAATAGAGGCCAATATTATTTTTTGACGGATAATATATAATCTATATTTATGACATATTGTTTTTTTTTTTTTTTCATAACGTTAGTTACATACAAACAACTTAGAAACTCCTAGATCTCGTTAATTTTAATATTTTATTTAACATATTTCAAATATGATGAATCAAAAACTGTAACACTTATATATCCTAATATGAAAATGGAGAGAGGTCTTGTACTGTGCACAACAGATTTTTTATTTTATTATGTAGCAGACAGATTGTAAATTCAATCTTTTTATAATATACCGAATAAATAAGAAACTTGCAATAGGTATTAATAAAACCGAAACACAAATAGTACCTACCTACGAGTATATGACTAAAAAAACTCAACAATTGTATTCGATTTTTATTTGTTTTTTAATACATAAATAACTAAATAAATAAATATATCATCACGGCATATTACCCATTTCTGGGTGTGCCAGTATCTACAACACATGTAGACATCGGTAATGATGACGATATATTTTACCGTGTGGGCGCTTACCAGGCGTCACCTCAAGGGCACTCATAGCTGTCGTGCAGAGTGCACCACAGGGGTCACTTTTGTGCCATTTAAAATTGGAAATATTTGGCATCTGTTAGGTTCGAACCTGGTTCTCCCAAGTTCGCGACCAGACGCTCAGGCACGCGGCCACGGGACCCCATAAAAAAATTTGTATTCGATTTTTATTTGTTTTTAATATACACTCCCAAATTTGGCACTCTCTTCCTGTTTCTTTTTAAAATATGTCCAGGCTTTTTCAAAATGAGTAAAATGATGAATACTTTCTTGGATTTATTATAATTGATAGCAGCTTAACTTATGAACCTATTTAAATTACATCTTTGTATTATGGGGTCTGAATGTCTGTTCACGAATCTGAAGACCAGGGTAACTTGTGCACTCTCCACTCCAGTAATAAGTGCCCGTGAAACGACCACACGCTATAAATATGTCATCATCATTACCGAGATCTGTGTTTAGACATCAAATTGGCATACCCAGTAATGAGTAATATGCCGAGATGAAATATTTATTATTTTATTTATCCTTGTATTACAGAAGGACTATTCTATAAACTAGTCCATTCCCTTTAAGTGTTTGCCCCGTGATCCCCTCTATGTTGTCTGAGTCCTAGCGTCACCTCAAACACTAAAGTGTAAACCGATCCACGATCCGGCCACTCTGGTCCCGGATCGGTTTGAGCTCCGACTCCGGGTTAATCTCACCGGAGCGATCGCCGGAGTCTCGCGAGCAAAGCTCTTCCGCTGAGATTCAGCCCAGAGCAGAAAGGAGACAACTGGATAGTTCAGAGGGGTAATTAGAACATTACAAAGAGTTTCAAATCCAAATAGTGGAATGAGCAGAAATTTATTCAAATACAAAAGGGTCAGTAATAGAATTATATAGTAAAAATTTTTAGGCAGAGTAGTCACGTCATCATTTCATTACAAAATGAAAAAACACTGTAGTATTGTATATGTTTAGGAAAACGAAGACAATAAATACTATTTTTTGCATAATATAAGTAAAGTACATTTTAATTAAATTTACAATTATTTTAAAGTCGAACATAATGTTTTGAATGAGTTTTAATTTATTTAAAATAATTGTAGTTCATTTTTTCACCACATGTTGGTACTATTGGATTTCAATATTTAAACGTTTACATGACATGTTTCTCCCGGAATTGTCAAGCGTCTGCTGTCATTAGTTCGTTACTTTGAGAATGATCTTGAGCTTTTCTGTTTTTAGTTTGTGTTAATTTCAATAATTGTAAATTGTATTATTGGAGTATTTTCAATCAAATATAATATATTTTTTAAATGTTATTTTAATTATATTTTCAATAAATCGAATTTATAGTGCTACTCTTTACTTTTCTATAACACTACAGAATTGTAAATCTAAATAAAATCAAATTAATTTTTTTAAAAATATATTCAATGTCATTTAACATTAATTTTCTTATTTTTCATCAAGTGCTTCATTCACTCTCCGTATTCCTTCTGAAACCCGACTCGGTGTGCCCTACACCGAATTTTCAATACCATAAATTGGAAATATATTACATTTTACAATAATATTCAATTATTATTCGACTATTAAATAAATTAACTTGATCACATAAATTAGCATCGCAGGTAAATACAATTATTTTCTAAAATTAAATTAGTGTACCATGTAAACGTACTAATTTCGTGACGTCATTATCTAGTTACAAACTTTGATGACGTGACTACTCTGCCTAAAAATTTTTACTATAAATAAATATAGATAGGTACATATATATCGGCTGTCTACGTGAAATCTATTATTTAGGAAATGCAATGTTAATTTTTTACCTTCCGTCAGCTTTAGGTAAGAAAAGTGTTGTCTTTGGTCAAAAAATTCGGTGGTGAGTTTTTGATAAATAAGCACGTTTCAGAGTTCCTAAAATACGTTTTTACTAGTTTTACGATGATGCCTGTATGTGTGTGTGTGTGTGTGTGTGTGTGTGTGTGTGTGTGTGTGTGTGTGTATGTATGTATGTATGTATGTATATATGTGTGTGTGTGTATGTGTACAATTCTAAAAATTATAATTCTTTCGTATTCCTCCTGTTTTCATCCATATGAAGAGCTGATTAGATTTTGGTTATAATATGAAAGAATATCTTATTGTCTATAAGGTTTGATTATACACTTTCCTTCTTATTCAATAGATATAAAGTTAAAGAATTATAAAAAGATTAAGATTAACTTTCATATAGCACCCAGCTTTGGTATAATCATGGTAGCAGCTGTTATATTCAAATAATTTTAATTGACAGGTCAGTATGAAGTACAATTTACATAGCGTACATAAAATTGACGGAAGGTAATGTTCTGGGCTCATCATTTTTTTTTTAATTTGCTGTAGTTGGTTCACTGGCTTGCAAAAACATCGCATAAACCTTAAAAATCAAGTAGCAGAGCCTTCATATTTTTTTAGCTATGTAACAACTATCAAAAGAGTTGTCACTATCATGTCATTATTTTAACCAAAAAGAAAAATGAAAAGAGAACCAAGTGCGTATTCTCTTTTTCTGTTAATTTTGGCATCTTAATTGACTCTAACTATAGAAAAAAACTCCTTAACCTTAACAATGATTTTAAAAACTATGTACATATTTCGAAAATTACGTTCCCATCATCAATTATAACTTTGACACAGGGTTGTATCTATAAAATAAGGAGACACAAAATTAATTCTACAACATTGATAGGGGACTATTATCTTCAATGCTACGAAATTAATAATTTTTTAATAGCTTGTCTCATTTGTCTTTGGACGATGTTAGAAACTACAAAGTAATGACAGATAAGTTAAGATCACTCAGCATGTAAACCATGCCAGAGATCAAAACAGCTCTTGTTCTGATTGACTCTAATGGCATTAACAAGCTAAGATTAATACAGCAAAACAGCAATTTGCAAGCTAGTGTACCTATTAATTTTAGACAAAAATGTTTCAAATAAAGGTTACAGAAAATAAAATTCTACATCTAAATCATTAATCAGATTTTATTTTGCAAATTTTGTAACCTGTGAAACAGAATTTGAAATTTCATAATTATTTCTCATTGCGTAGTGATAGCTATGTTATTAAATACAAATTTATTTTAATTGTATAATGAAAGAAGATTTTGTATTTATTATGTTATTATTTATTGGATTTTGGTTTATGAATTCAACATTTTAATCAAGAAGAAAAGCTGCAAATAATTCAATGATATTATTCAGACAGTTTAAACATTATGCATTTATTTGTAATTTTGTGTCAATTTCATGGCTATCACTTAACAACTCGATATATTTTTTTAGGTTAGGGCTAATTTTTAGTTTTATTTGGTTAAAATTTTCTGAAGCTGTGGTTGGTAATGAAAAGTATTTAGTATTCTTGGATAAAGAAAACTTCCAATTGATGAATAAATGTTTAATAAATCGAAAAGACGGCGTTTCGGTCGTGGTTACGAACATTTTCAAGTCATTAGTGAAAAACAATTGTTATAAATTTCAACATTTCAACAATTTATAACCATTGGTTTTCACTAGTGACTTGAAACTGGTTGTAACCAGGATTTAAATGTCTTTTCGATTTAATAAACATTTACTCATCAATTGGAAGTGTTCTTTATCCAATAATCCTAAATACTTCATATTAATTCTATTGTAATATCAAAATCTGACGTCATTTTACGATGCTGTTAGACGGACCGTTTCAAAACTATAAAAACTTTAATTGTAATTTAAAATTTATCACAAACATAATTTTGATTACAATTCTTTTTGTACTAGTGCATATAAATATCAATTATTATAACCAAAATCATAAAATTTGATGGCCGCGTGCCTAAGTGTTTGATCGCGAACCTGGGGGAACCGGGTTCGATCCCGACAGACGCCAAATATTACCAATTTTAAATGGCACAAAAGTGACCCCTGTGGTGCACTCTCCACACCAGCTATTGTTGAAATAAGATCAAAACAGCGTTTACACATGTTTATATATATACATAATAATCACATATGCTTTGAATAAAATAAAAATAAATGTAGTTGTCAAAAATATTGTATTGTTTTTGATGAATAAAATTTTGTCTGTGTGTCATTATAATCATTTGCATTATTATATCTTAGTATTTCTTCTTCTGGTAAAGCGCAAAGCAGATTCTTTCTACAGGTTATGGGCCCAGAGTAGAGAATATTAGATATAAAAGGACATACAGCATAAAGGAAGTAATTTTATTCTACAGTATAAACAGTTTAACAACAAAATGTCAGATTTTAGGATCAATCTAACAAAACTGAATAATACTAATTATTCTAACTGGAAATATAAAATGAAGTTGTTGTTAGTTAGGGAATGTTTATGGAAGAAAGTTATAGAAGGACCACGTCCCTCTTCACCGGCTGATACAGGACAATGGGAAGAAGATGATGGTCGTGCTCAAGCATTTATTGGTCTTTCAGTTGAGGACGATCAACTTATTCATATTAGAGAAAAGAAAACAGCAAAAGAAATGTGGGACCAGTTAAAGGAGTATCATGAAAAGAATACGCTCACCAATAAAGTCCATTTAATGCGGTTAATTTGTTCATTGAAATTAGAAGAAAATGGAAGAGTTCCTGATCATATAAACAATATGCAAGATTTGTTTCTGAAATTAAGAGACATCGGGGAGGAATCATTATCAGATAAATGGAGTGTTGCAATGTTACTCAGTAGTCTACCAAGAAGTTATGACTCTCTTATAACAGCTTTAGAAGCTCGTCCAGAAAATGAATTAACTTTTGCAATTGTGCAACAAAAGGTCATTGCTGAATATGAACGTCGACAACATGCCGACAGCGATTCAAAAGAAACAGTTATGAAAACCGTCACCAATGTACCAAAATGTTTCTTTTGTAAAAAGGTTGGACATTTGAAACAAAACTGCATAAAATATAAAAAGTGGAAATCTAATCAAGAAAATAAAGGTAAACATAAAGTAAATATAGCTAATAGAGCTGAAGAAAAGGAATTCATGTTCATGATTGGTGAATCAAATGATGGTTGGGTTTTGGATTCGGGTGCTACTTGTCACGTTGTACATGATAAAGAATTCTTTATATCACTTAATGAATCATATAAGGGTACAATACAAGTTGCAAGTGGTGAACTCATTGACGTAAAAGGAATTGGCAACGGAAGATTGAAATTTCTAGATAAAGAAGGTAACCAACAATCAGCTATGGTCACTGAAGTACTCTATGCACCAAAACTCGTAAGCAATGTTCTTTCAGTTAAATGTTTAACATTAAAAGGTTTCACTGTAGAATTTAATAAACTTTATTGCGAAATCAAGTACAGAGGAAAGAATATTGGAGTAGCAGATCAAATTGGTAATTTATATCGATTACGTCAATCACATAAAGTAAATACAGTGGTTGAGCATAAATATAACTGCATTCACCATTGGCACAGAAAATTAGGTCATCGAGATCCAGAAGCAATAAGGAAAATGCATTCAGAAAATTTAGTAGAAGGATTAAAAATAGTTGAATGTAATATGAAAATAGCATGTGATACGTGCATGAAGGGTAAAATGGCAAGGTTGCCATTTCCAAAGCAGTCAACGAATGAGTCCTCAGCACCTGGAGATTTAATACATACAGACGTTTGCGGTCCTATGCAAACAATGACATCAGGTGGCAAGAGGTATGTAGTATCATTTATTGATGATTTTTCTAGATTTACAGTAATACGTTTATTAAGATGTAAATCAGATGTTTCGAAAAATTTACAAGAATTTGTAGCATTCGTGAAGAATAAATTTCAGAGAAAACCTAAAATAATAAGAGCAGATCGTGGTGGTGAATATATAGGTAAAAATGTGACAGAATACCTAAAGTCTCAAGGAATACAACTTCAGTTATCTTCACCATACTCACCCCAACAGAATGGAGTAGCGGAACGTAAAAACAGAACTTTAATTGAAATGACGCGATGCATGCTGATTGATTCTGGTTTACCAAATTCATTTTGGGGAGAAGCTGTTTCTACCGCAAATTATATTCAGAATCGTATCTATACACGTTCAAAGGGATCAACTCCATTCGAATTATGGTACAACATTAAACCAGTTCAGGAGGAGAATACAGTTCAGGAGGAGAATACAGTTCAGGAGGAGAATTCAGTTCAGGAGGAGAATACAGTTCAGGAGGAGAATACAGAACCATTAATTCGAAAATCTCAGCGGGAGAATAAAGGTATTCCTCCAGAAAGGTTTCAGGAAATGTTTTTGACAAAAGACGAAGTTATCGAACCAAAAAGCTATGAAGAAGCAATGTCAAGCAATGAAATGAAAAACTGGTTAGAAGCAATGAAAGACGAAATGAATTCACTAACGAAACATGGTACGTGGGAACTATGTGATTTACCAAGTAACAGGAAGGCTATAGGATGTAAGTGGGTTTTTAAGGTGAAAACTAATACAGATGGAAGTATACAGCGTTTTAAAGCCCGTTTAGTTGCTCTTGGTTTTTCACAAAAATATGGTACAGATTATGATGAAGTATTTGCACCAGTAGTCAGACAAACTACTATACGGATATTATTGTCAGTAGCAGCAAAAGAAAATTTAGAAGTTCATCAGTTTGATGTAAAAACAGCTTTTCTAAATGGTGAACTACAAGAGACCATCTACATGAAACAACCACCTGGTTTTTCGGAGAACAATTTATTAAAAGTATGTTTATTAAAGAAAAGCCTGTATGGACTAAAACAAGCTGCTAGAGCATGGAATATAGTAATCCATAAAGTTTTAATAAATGCAAATTTTCAGCAAAGTAATGTTGATCAATGTCTGTACACAAAATATATAAATGGAAATTTATGCTACATTCTTGTTTATGTTGACGACATTATTGTTGCTAGTAAAACAATTGAAGAAATAAAATCCATTGAACGTATCCTTACAAAAGAATTTGAAATGCAAAGTTTTGGACCAATTAAAAAATATTTGGGTGTAGAGATCACTCGAGATACCGATGGAAATTTTGAAATATGTCAATCTAGTTATATTAAACAAATTGCATCAAATTTTGGACTAAAGGATGCAAAACCAGCAAGCACACCAATGGAAATAAATTACGGCAAGACAGGAATATGGGATCAATTACAAAATAATTCTAATTATCAAAAATTAATTGGTAGCTTGTTATATGTTTCAGTTAACACACGTCCAGATATTTCAGCAAGTGTCAATATCTTAGTACAGAAAGTTTCATGTCCAAATATTGAAGATTGGAATCAACTTAAACGTGTTGTAAAATATTTAAAATCAACTTCAGAATTGAAACTAAAATTGAGCGATATTAAAAATTATAAAGAGATATTCGTCGGATATGCAGATGCAAGTTGGGCAGAAGATAGAATATCACGGAAGTCCAACAGTGGTTACGTTTTCTTTTTAAACGGTGGTGTGGTCAGTTGGGGAAGCAGAAAACAAACATGTGTCTCTTTATCATCTACAAAATGAAAAATATTCAAACAGGACAAAACATATCGATACAAAATATCATTTCTTTAAATATTATATAAACAATGGAACAATCAGATGTGAATACTGTCCAACAGAGGAAATGATAGCAGATTTAATGACCAAGCCATTACCAGTATCAAAACATATAAAAATTAGAAGGAGATGTAACATTGTGTAAACGAGGAGGAGTGTTGAAATAAGATCAAAACAGCGTTTACACATGTTTATATATATACATAATAATCACATATGCTTTGAATAAAATAAAAATAAATGTAGTTGTCAAAAATATTGTATTGTTTTTGATGAATAAAATTTTGTCTGTGTGTCATTATAATCATTTGCATTATTATATCTTAGTATTTCTTCTTCTGGTAAAGCGCAAAGCAGATTCTTTCTACAGCTATGAGTGCCCGTGAGGTGACGCCTGGTAAGCGCCCACACGGTAAAATATATCGTCATCATTACCGATGTCTACATGTGTTGTAGATACTGGCACACCCAGAAATGGATAATATGCCGTGATGATATATTTATTTATTTATTTATTTATTTATAAAATTTGATGTATGTGAAAAACTCTAATATGTTTTGAGAAACAACATCCAAGAAATTAAAATTTTAAATTGAAATCTTTGAAATCGTTGTAATCCAGATCTTGCCGATGATACATTGAGATCTGAACAAAAATATCTGTCTTTTCTTATTTGAATTGGGCGAGTTCTACCCTGGTGCAATCCTGAGTATAGAAGCCTCCGGTTGTCCCTCGGCACCGAGTGCAAGTTTATGAAGCACTAAAGTCAAATCCCGTGAA
This sequence comes from Ophonus ardosiacus, assembly GCA_943142095.1. NCBI lineage: Eukaryota > Metazoa > Arthropoda > Insecta > Coleoptera > Carabidae > Ophonus > Ophonus ardosiacus. The sequence continues at coordinate 56,900,004 of OW964824.1, forward strand.
CGGTAAGAAGCAGACACTGATAGCCTCTAACGGGGTTTAAAACACTTGGCGAAACAACAAGTGTGTTATCCTCAGCTCCAACACTTACTATAAACATAATTTCGCCAACGCAGAGGGAGCAAACGCGAACGAGAACGAGCTGAGGTTTATTCCAACGCAAATGGTCCATGAAAAATGGAACAAGTGTTCATAAAGATCCGATATCAACGCTTTATTGATTCTTCAATATGCTTACATTTCTAGGGGATACTTAGGATTTATGCTAATAAACACAACCATCAAATGGAAATTAAAAATACTAATTTGTACTTCACATAAAATATTTTTCATTGGTAATTAGTAATGTTCTGTTAACGTAATAACAAAAAAATTACGTTCCAAATTTTATTACAAAATAAGGTCTAATCTAGTTATCATACTGTACATCATAAATACATAAAAGTTGTTTTATAATGTACCATGTTAAAATTACCAGAAAAAGTTTGAAAGATATACAAACTTGAAATACGCAAATCTCAGGCCTCATTGAAAGAGTTCAAGTCAAAGTTAGAACGTAATCGCGCAAATTAACTCCACAATGTAGAATTTCAAAGATGATTGTTACCAAAACTTTGGTCAAAAATTATTTAAAATTTCGGAAAAGAAATAATGTAAACAAATAGACAGCGACCCAGCGTGAATGGCTCTTCAGGTGCTGCAGAACATTAAAGAACCAAATTTTATTTATAAAAAAATCTGATGTGGCCAGCTCATTACCTTCCGTCAATTGTATGTATTTTGTACAAATCCCATACCAAAAGTTCCTTGAAGAAGATTCTATATATTCAGTAAAATAGTAGCACGAACATATACTATTTTCTACAAATTCCATACCGAAAGTTCCTTGGAAAAGATTATTCAAATCTAATAAAATACGAACATACAATATGTAAATTTTACTTGACACTAAGCTTCATTTCCACCGATTGTCTTAATGCGTAAGAGTTGTGATTAATGCTTAAGAATTAAGAGCAATGCATAAGAACAAAAGATTGCAAATTTCTAACCTGAACTGTCAACTGTCAATCTATTTTATAATTATTAAATTTTTAATTTTTCTGTATGGATATAGATACAGAAAATTATGTATATCATATATTTAGAAAAAGAAGAATTGCTGCTGCAATTGCAGTCTGTTAGACAACAAGTAATAAGGGAAGAAATTGAGACATGTCTGTTGAATTAGACACTACACAAAATAGCTGGAAATGGTAAATTGTCATAATGCATTAAGTCTTACGCACTAATCATTATGCATTAAGCAATAAAACATTCGGTGGAAATGAGGCTTAACATCTCTTAATTAGAATTATTTGAATAAATAAGCTGTTTCCATTGATTATAGCAAAGCTGGCTGACTTATGAAAGTTAATCTATTTATAATTCTTTAACCATACCTATCTATTGAATATGAAGAAAAATGTGTATAATTAAACTGTATGGACAATAAGATATTCTTTCTTATTGATAATCACATAAAATGTCAAAACATGATATTTAACTGCGTTTTTTCAAGGCCGACACAGGTGGAGTAGCGGTACCGTTATTGCATTACGCTCCAAGGGTTCCGGGTTCAAATCCCGTATAAGTAAGGCATTGCGTCGTGTGTGTCTTTCATTATTCCATCTTCATTAACACCGAAAGTAAAATGCAACGATATGAAGAATTTCAAGGAAATCTGTCCCATCCCATCATATAACCGCTTATATAGATAATGTAAAAAGAAGCGTGTAATAATAAATAAATAAATAAATAAGAGAACTTCCTGTTGACCAATTATAACCAAAATCTAATCAGCTCTGCATATGGATGCAAAGAAGAGGAATACGAAAGAATTATAATTTTTAGTATTGAAGTATTGGCGTTATCGTCGGAGAAATTTTTGTCGCACACACACATACACACACATACAGACATTGTAAAACTAGTACCTAAAATCGTAGGGACCCTAAAACTTGCTTATTCATTAAAAATTCACCACCGATTATTTTGACTAAAGACATTACCTGCCTTCCTTACCTAAAGGTGACGGAAGGTAAAAAACGTCTAGCCATTTTCAAAATGCACGAATTGTAAATTAGCTTGCATATTTCTCTAACGGCCGAATTCAACATTCCTTGATCGTGAGTTGACCCACAGATCAACGCTAATTCTGAATAAATCCAATTCACCATTAAAAAATCTGTTGTGGCCAGCACAAGACCTTCCGTCAATTCCATGTATTTTGTACAAATCCCATACCAAAAGGCCTTTGGAACAGATTCCATATAATATCATGTAAAAACACATACTATTTTTTACAAATTCCATACTAAAAGTTCATTTTAAAAGGTTCTATAAATCCAATAAAATTATAAACTACAAAGTAACGTCCTTCCATCTTCTCTTTGGCCTTTCTCTGCAAGTCACTTGCGAGCAACACTATGACATACTAATTTTAGATCCTATACTTTTTTCCATATTTGGTTTTGCACTTGCAACTGACATCTATCAATTAAATTTTTTTGAATATTATGTCAGCTGTTTCCATGATAAATAGCAATGCTGACTAATTTTTGAAAATTAATTTCTTTATAATGCTTTAAATTTACATCTATTGAATATAAAGGAAAATGTTTAATCAAACTGTATAGAGAAGAGTATTTTCTTTAATATATATAATAACAAAATGTCAAAAAATAATATTTAACTGCGTTTTTTTAAGAAAAACTGTTAAAAACTTCAAATAAGGGTACTTCCGGTGAATCAATTATAACCAGAATCTAATCAACTCTTCATATGGATGTACAAAAGAGGAATACGAAAGAATTATAATTTTTAGAATTGTAGTATTGGAGTTATTGTCGGAGAAAAATTTGTCACACACGGACACACACACACACGGACACACACACGCACACACGGACACACATACATACAGACATCATCTTAAAAATGGTATATTCGTATTGTAGGGACCCTAAACCGTGCTTATTCATTAAAAACTCACCACCGAATTTTTTGACCAAAGACAATACCTTCCTTACCTAAAGGTAACGGAAGGTAAAATCAAGCTAATCTACTAATCACAATCAATGATAAACTGATTCGTCTTATTTCATGAATCAGATCTTTAAATCTAAATTTTCACATTTATAGCTGTCAGAATTCTGGCTCATTTGTAACTTTGCCTCATGCTTCTTCTTTATCTTAATTTAAAACCTCAAAGGTTTCTTTATTTTTAAATATACTTTTATTTCTTTCATTTTCACTATATTTAAGAACATTCCTTTATTAAAATCTATGTAAATTTCTACCTATATGAAAATAAAAATATAATATTATATTATAGAAAAATTATAAAATATATTTTACAAATCAATTAAAAACTTACATATTAATATTTTTTAATTGAAAGTACAATTACCACGAAAAAATTATATGACAGTTACATTAAATATCAAAAACCGAAACAAAACTGTGAGTCTGTTGATCATGATTACTTTATACAGAAATGAATTAAAACAAATGTTGATTTACGAATCAGCTTGATTCCCCAATCAATTGACCATTAATCAACGGAATAATGGTGAATTCGGCCGTAAATATAACTTAACATAACCTAACCTAACGTACAAGAGTCGGTCAGAATTTTACAGCCTTGAGTTTTGTGTGTTAGACTAGATTAAGTAAAGTTGTTTAGAGAAATTGCAAGCGAAAAATGTCCAAATATTTAACTATGCATAACCGCATAATCTTTGTGAAAATGTTTTCCCATTTCACATATTTGAATACCTTTGATTAAATTCCCCCCATACGATCCTGACGGGCGCCGCCTGTACTAACCCCCCCATCCACATATGGTGTTCAGTGCGTCCACAGCGTCCGGCGCGGCACATATGTGCCGCGAGATATACGACATGACATGAGTGATTGTGTATGCGTAGCGTGGGAGGGAAAAATATCACGCGTTCGATGGAGTCAACACGTCACACGTTCACCGGACTTATCACACTGTCACTCATCCCTGAATCAACTCTGACTGAAATGCTGCGTGACGGGGTGACATGACATGATATAGAAAGACGCGATAAGTTTTCCGTAAATTGAGTCAGTTTTTAAACAGACACTATAAGCAAAATAGAATTCTTTGCATACATATCTTGTTCCTAATAATGAGCTAGTAGACCTATTTAAGTAGATTGGCGTGAAATAAAAAAAAACTTAGCGTGGTTCGATAATTCAAGATTTTAAAAAATTTAGCTTGCTAGAAATTTATGCTTGGTTTGATTTACAAGCTTTATCAAGCTTTTCAAACAGACTGCACTGGCAAGAACTGACAATAGTAATAAGTAAAAAAAATCTAATGTGGCCAACACAAAACCTCCCGCTATTTAATTTTTATTAATTTAAATACATACCTACGTATTTAGTAATGCTTCAAACTATATTATGTTCCATTGCATATAACCATTGCTTTATTTACGATTTTCTTTATTATTTAATATTTCACTATTATTAATTTGAAGTGATTAGTTTTTTGACAATGACGTTTGCCTGTCAGTTACATTCATTTAAAAAATAAACTGTGTAACAAAGGAATTGTGTTTATCTTAGGCTTCGGGATTAAAAAAAGAAAAATGATTTTAAATTTATCTGTAAATTATATAAAAAAATTATTAATGTATACCTGTACAAAATTCAATAATATATAATATTCAAAATGACAAAATGCGAAAAAATGGCATTTAATGGTATTTTTTGAAGAAAAACCATTATGAGCTTCAGGTAAAGTGCCATTTCCGGTTATCCGATTTACAACAAAATCTAATGGTTTCTTTTTGAATTAGAGTAAGGGAGAAATACAAGGTTTCAGAATTTTCTGAATGATAGTATTTGAATTAAAGCAAAGACAAAATTCCTACACATACACACACACACACATACACACATACATACACACATACAGACATCATCGTGAAAATGTTAAAAATGGATTCTAGGGACCTTAAAACGTGGTCATTTACTAAAATCTCGATATGTGATTTTTAGCATGATCCCTATACCTCCCTTACTAAGGGTAGCGGGAGGTAAAAATCTAATGTGGCCAACACAAAACCTCCCGCTATTTATTTTTTATTAATTGAAATACATGCCTACGTATTTACTAATGCTGCAAACTATATAATGTTCCATTGCATATAACTATTGAATTTGAAGCGATTAGTTTTTCGACAGTGACATTTACATGTCAGTTACATACATTTGAAATATGAACTGTGTAACAAACGAATTGTGTTTATCTTAGGCTTCGAGATTTATAATAAAAATTAATTTTAAAATTTATCTGTAAAATATATAGAAAAAGTATTAATGTATACCTGTAGAAAATTCAATAATCTTTAATTTTCATAGTGACATAAAATGCGAAAAAATGCATTTAATGGTATTTTTTGAAGAAAAACCATTATGAGCTTCAAGTAAAGTGCCATTTCTGGTTATTCGATTTACACCAAAATGTAATGGTTTCTTTCCATATTAGAATAGGGTCAAAATACAAGGTTTCAGAATTTTCTGAATGATAGTTAGAGCGTGGACAAAATCCGTACACACACACACACACACGCGCGCACACACACACACACACACACACACACACACACACACACACACACACGACACATACAGACATCATTGTGAAAATGTTAAAATTGGATTTTAAGAACCTTAAAACGTGGTCATTTACTAAAATCTCGATATAAGATTTTTAGCACGATCCCTATACCTCCCTTAACAAGGGTAGTGGGAGGTAAAAAAAACTGCGTAGCATTAAAGATAATGGTCCCCTATCAGTGTTGTGAAATTATATTTCTTATCTCCTTAGTTTATAGAAAATACGCACACACACGGACATCAACGTGAAAATGTTAAAATTGGATTCTAGGGACCTTAAAAGCTTGATATGTTATTTTTAGCACGATCCTATACTTCCCTTACCAAGGGTAGCGGGAGGTAAAAAGTGCACACTCACTCATTAAAGTTCAGTTCATCCGAAAAGTAAAAAGTAAAACATGTAAAACTCAGGTGTGCGTATTAAATAAATATATAAATGGAAAATTCTATTAGAAAACCTCATATCGAATACAGTTTTCGTGATAACAATGGCGGCAAAGTTAAATTTAATTTCTGTATACCCAAAATTTGGTTAAAAACGGATTATAAATTGAGAAATCGGAAGTAAGGATGTGACTGACACCGAAATAAACAATTCAAGAAAAAGTTCTATAAGTCTTGCAATCTATGTTGGTACACAATGGAAACAATTGAAAGACTTCTAATCTAAATATGGATGTAAGGGAACACAACAATTCTTCCTATAGTTCGCGGTTCTATATCATTCATGAATCAATGCAGGAATAAATAAAGTAACAGTGTTGGCTTTGATAATAGGTGTGTACACATGTACGTGTATAGAGAGGCTACCCGGTGCGCATCAGTGATTGGGCAGTTTATTTCAATTTGTGTGTAAAGTGTGGCACTCGGAAATGGCCGTAAATCAGGTCGCGCGGTGGTGGCGGCGGTTGACTGATACCGACACGGGTAGTGTAGTAGAGAAAAAATAGTTTCAACTAACACTACAATGCAGAGATGGACGAATAATGTACAGGAATATTTTACATTTTCTAACCAAATTACGTTATTTTTAAGTATTGAAATACAGGGTTTTTACTATTACAAAAAAGAAAACTTGTACAATATCATATAAAATAGCAAACTTTATAACAAACACTACTAATAACTACAGAATTGCATTTAAAACATATAATAATTTAGGAAAACATAAGAAATGTTAAAGTAAAAATATTTTAGTAAAATCAGGTGTATTTAAATTAAATTGCGAAAAATGTGATACTGTGTACATAGGTCAATCAGGAAGAAATTTCAATATAAGGATAAATGAACACAAAAATCATATAAAAACAAAAAGACTCAGAACATTTTCTAATCATTTAATAGAAGAAAATCATACTAGCAATTTTAATCGCGAAATTTTACATATACTGGAGACCAAAGGACCAATTTGTCAACAATAAGTATAGAAAGTATTATATAAGAAACCATTAGTCATTTTGTTTATGTTTTTTACCTCTCGCTAAGAGAGGTATTGGAATAATGCAGATCCAAATTTTATTGGATAAGCACGTTTTAAGGTCCCTATAATCCGATTATAACATTTTTACGATGATGTCCGTGCGTGTGTGTGTATGTGGAGTGTGTGTGTGTGGATGTTTGAATGTGTGGATGTGTGGATGTTGAAACCACGGTTTCTCAAATACTGACATTCCTGGGAAGAGCTGATTAGATTTTGGTAACAATTGGACAACCGGGAGTAATAGTTTCTTTAAAAAATCTCCTAAATATAATTTTTTGAAAAATTCTGTAATTAGTAGGAAATATTAAAGAATATAAAAATATCTATCCGATACAAATCTCATCAATGAATTGGAAGAATCTCGAACATTAGAAGAATAAGAGTGAATAGAAAGAATTAAAAAATATAAAAATATATAAAGAAGATGTGTGTTTTTGTGTGTATTAGAAATGTCAAATATGATATGTACTTATACAGTCTCATATGGAAATGGCGAGAGGTCTTGTGCTGGCCACATCAGATTTTTTTTTTTTGGAACCATTAATATTGGAAAAACTATAATAATATTCTAAATGAACATAAGCCTTAACAATTCACCTTTACTTAAGTTTCTAGAAACATTATAAAAGGTTGTGTAATAATAATTTCTTTATTTTCATATTTTGTTTACTTAGTTACTACAAAATTTCTTTAGAAAAAAACAAGTGAGAAAAACATTTTTATATACTTAATTATACATGTTTTAAGTTTTGATTGTTCTGATTTCTGATGATGCTAATGTAGTAGCAAAACTAGTTATGTAATAAAAAAATATTTGTGAAACTAAAAACCCTGTATTTCATTACTTAAAAATGAATTATAAGTTTCACCGCGTAGGAGCTGAAACAATTAAATGAAATAGATTATTTTACAATTATACATAGTATCAGTTTTTGGATTTGTAATTAATATATGAGGGAAAATTTTTATATGTATAATGTGTCTATTTTTTCCTTTGCATGGGAAATACAATGTTAAAATTATCAATGGTTCCTCCACTTTGACTTTTTTGATTATTTTAAATTAAAGTTCCTTTAATTTTGAAACAATTTGTAGTATTAAAAAAAAAACATTTTTTATAGATAATCAAAAGTTATCATTGAAATTTTTTTGAAATTTCAACAGTAAAAAATTCTTCAGTAGCCATTCGCGTTTTTAATTCCAGTCGCAGTGGGTGTAGTCTAGTAGAAAATGGAGACTTGTCTATAAGGGAAATTTATTCGACTCCCTACTGATTTTAATTTTTAATTCCTTCGCATTTAATTTGTAATGAATGATTTATTGCCTTTAGAAATCTTAAATGTTTTAATTAAAATCCTTGTAGGTGTTATGACCTTGAAGTGAAAGAACAAGATGTTTGCTACATATGGTCAGGAATTTTGCAGGAAAAATTCATCAAGAAAACATCTGTTTGGTTTAACACTTCAAATTGTTTTTCTAATATGCTATTTTTTCGCAATTAATTTAATTTTAATGGTACTTTTGTTTTTCTTTTACAGATAATCGACTACCTCCTTTAATATTTATTTCAAAATCGTAATTTTTGTAATTAATTTTTACTTTTTCACAAAATTTTGAACTACGACGCGATTGTTCAGTTTTAAAGGACTCCAGTTCTTGTAGAAAGCATGTTAAACAAAAATGATTCCCAGATTTACTATCTACGGGGTCAATAGGGTCCTCCACTATATTTTTTTTATATTTTTTTTACAAAACTTCATCTAAACTGAAAGTGATGTGTAATTTTTGGAAGTCTTTATTGTTATTCGTTAAGCCGTAATAATTTTTTTAATATTCTGTGACGTAGATATAGAGATGATTTTGTTCTTAAACAGTGGATTTCGCTAATAATTGAAGTCACATATATTTTTCTTTTTCAGCACTTATAAAATGTATAAATATGTTAAAATAACCATTGTGGTCAATAATTGGAAATATGGATGGATAATAAGTAATTTAATGTCATAATTAATAAAAATACTATACCTATATATTATAGTCCCAGATTTGAGTACCACTGGTAGCCTATGTCATTCTACAAATCTTGTACTTTCATTCCAACGCTTGTGATTTGTCATGGCATCATAAATTTAAACTAGTGTTATTTGGTTTGTTTCTGTTGTTTTATTGTTGTTATTTTCTGCATTTATATACTTGCAAATGGATTCCGTACTTCAAAAAGGCGATAGCAGAAGGTTTGAAAGTAGTAAGAATTTGGAATAGAGTAAATGTGTGACGTAGATATAGAGATGAGGAAATGGTAATAAAAACTAATTTAGAAACTAATAACTATTTTTAAACTTTGATAGTCCATAATATACAGTTTTAAGGTCTATTTTTAATATAACTGACCCTTATTCTAATTTGTTACTACGGTGGAGGACCCTATTCTACCATGGGTTTTGCGTTGTACATTTACTTACATAACACCCTGTATATTGTGATTTGTGATACATGAATAGAATTGGCATACCCAGAAATAGGTAAAAATTAGTGGTGTTATATTCATTAATATTTTGCAAATAATAGATATCTTTTATTCTAAACGGATAGATTCACTATCTATATTGAATTCATCACGACGATCGGGGAAATTTTATTCGTCTCTACAGCTTAAACGGTGCGATTGATTTTAATGAAAATTTTTCTGGGATGTAGAGAATAACTCAACTTGATTTCCTGGTAATAGGTCATATTTCTGTACGGTGCATAGTTTTTGTGTAAAACATTTTTAAAGGTCGTATTTTGGCTTTTTGAAACAATTTTGAAATCAAAAATTTAGTCTTCTTTGAAAAATTTAAGACGAAAAACGTTTCTTTGACATGTCAATCAGAACATTTAAATGGAATTATTTATAAAATAAGGACATTTTGAAAAAAGTTAAATTCATAAACATACATTATGGCAATGGGCGGTTATTCCATAGTAGTTTAAAAGACCTAAAACATTATATTTAAAAATTAAACTTTTTGAAGGTTCATGTCCGTGATTCATGTACATTTCCAAAGTGTTTCCAAACATCCCATAAATAACTAAGTAAAAAACAAATATTCCAATGTCAGGAATTTCAAAGCCCCATCGTCTTTTGTTTAAAGTTGTCAGAACCATGTCGTGTTTGGTATCAAATGAAAGGTAACGTCAAGGGCTGTCATGCAGAAATGTCAAAAATTTGAAAGCTCGATCGGCTTTTGTTTTGTGTATAAAGTTGTCAGAACCATGTCGTGTTTGGTATCAAATGCAAGGTAACGTCAAGGGCTGTTATGCAGAAATGTCAAAAATTTGACAGTTCGATCGGATTTTGTTTTTTGTTTAAAGTTAATAGAACCATGTCGTGTTTGGTATCAAATGAGAGGGTTCGTCAAGGGCTGCTATGCAGAAATGTCAAAAATTTGACAGCTACATCGGCTTTTGTTTTTTGCTTTAAAGTTGTTAGAATCATGTCGTGTTTAGTATCAAATGAGAGGTATCGTCAAGGGCTGTCATGCAGAAATGTCAAATATTTGATAGCTCGGTCGGCTTTTGTTTTTTGCTTAAATTTGTTAGAATCATGTCGTGTTTGGTAACAAATGAAAGGTAACGTCAAGGGCTGTCTTGCAGAAATGTCAAAAATTAGGCAGCTCGATCGGCTTTTGTTTTTTGCTTAAAGTTGTCAAAATCATGTCGTGTTTGGTAACAAATGAAAGGTAACGTCAAGGGCTGTCATGCAGAAATGTCAAAATTTTGACAGCTCGATCGGTTTTTGTTTTTTGCATAAAGTTAATAGAACCATGTAGTGTTTGGTATCAAATGAGAGGGTTCGTCACGGGCTGCTATGCAGAAATGTCAAAAATTTGACAGCTCGATCGGCTTTTGTTTTTTTGCTAAAAAATGTCAGAACCATGTCGTGTTTGGTAGCAAATGAAAGGTAACATCAAGGGCTATCATGCAGAAATGTCAAAAATTTGAGAGCTTGATCGGCTTTTGTTTTTTGCTTAAAGTTGTCAGAACCATGCCGTGTTTGGTAACAAATGAAAGGTAAAGTCAAGGGCTGTCATGCAGAAATGTCAAAAATTTAAGAGCTTGATCGGCTTTTGTTTTTTCATAAAGTTCTCAGAATCATATCGTGTTTGGTAATAAATGAAAGGTAATGTCAAGGGCTGTCATGCAAAATGTCAAAAATTTGACAGCTCGATCGGCTTTTGTTTTTTGCTTAAAGTTGTCAGAACCATGACGTGTTTGGTATCAAATGAAAGGTAACATCAAGTGCTGTCATGCAGAAATGTCAAAACAGGTTGCGTGGGTAGTTTTAGTGGGCATTTTGGGTGGGCAGGTTGCGTGGGCGGTTTGGGTGGGCTAGTTCCGTGGGCATTTTGGGTGGGCAAGTTACGAGGGCAGGTTACGTGGGCATTTTGGGTGGGCAGGTTGCGTGGGCATTTTGGGTGAGCCGTTTGGGTGGGCATATTGTGTGGGCAGGTTGCGTGAGCAGTTTGGGTGGGCAGGTTGCGTGGGCTGTTTGGGTGGGCGTGAAAAAATATTTTGAAAGACTCATAGCGTTAGCACTTTACATTTAAATTGTTTCTAGACGGATTGGACGTACGTAATACTATCAAAAAACACTATCGGCGGAGCCCTAGGGAATACTCGGCGTAGCCGAGTTTTCGCTAGTTTACATACTAAGTGAGCTAAGGTAATGTTTATTCATGAGAAGAAACATTAGCTCACATTCTCAGCTCACGTGGTTTGTACAATATTTTATTCAATTTTGACGAAATAGTAATAAAAACCATTATAATATTTAATTTTGACAAAACAAAAAACTAATCAATTAGTAGACTGTGTATGACAATCGTTGATGATAGATGATGTCAAGTCATCTATTTAAAAAAGCTTTATTGTCTGTCATTTGTGCCATGAAAAATAATGAATATAGCTGATAATGTCTGATAAATACTATGGTAAGTGTTAATTTCGTGCCTGATATTATTTTAAATGCATTATTTGTTGCAGAGTGAATTAAAAAAATCTGCTGTGGCCAGCACAAAACCTTCCGTCAATTCGATGTATTTTGTACATATCCTATACCAAAATTCCTTGAAAAAGATTCTATATATCCTGTATAATTGTAAGAAGAACAAAATCTAATAAAATTTAAATACGAATACGAACGTACATTATGTATTGCACTTAACACTTCCTCCTGCTTCAACTTTGCCCTATTTTATTAGAAGTCGCTGTTTCTTACTCTTCTCTTCTACTCATTCCTGTCCAAATCTTCTGCTATACAGTCCTTCCATTTTCTCCTTTGCCTTTCTCGTACTTCTGGCATTATAAGTTCCTATCTTGAGGCGAGGCCGCAAATGCAAGTCACTGGCGAGGGACACTCTGTCACTTATATCACTTTCAGATCATATACTTTCCACTTTGGTTTTGCACTTGCCACTGACATCTGTCAATTAGATTTTTTTGAATATATGTGTTGTTTTCATAATTTTTGCAATGCTGACTGATTTTCGAAAGTTAATCTCTCTTAATCTCTCTATAACTCTATCTCTATTGAATATGAAGGAAAATGTATAATCGAACCGTATAGAGAATAAAATATTCTTTCTATTGATAATCACATAAAATGTCGAAAATGATATTTAACTGCGATTTTTCAAGAAAAACTGTTAAGAACTTCAAATAAGGGTACTTCCGGTTGACCAATTATAACCAAAATCTAATCAGCTCTTCATATGGTTGTAAAGAAGAGGAATATGAAAGAATCATAATTTTTAGAATTGTAGTTTTGGAGTTATCGTCGGAGAAAAATTTGTCAAACACACACACACGGACACACACAGACACACACACAGACACATACACAGACACACACACAGACACACACAGACACACACATGGACACACACACACACACACACACACATACAGGCATCATCTTAAAAATAGTACATTCGTATTGTAGGGACCCTAAAACATGCTTATTCATTAAAAACTCACCACCGAATTTTTTGACCAAAAACAATACCTTCTTTTTGACGGTAGGAAAAAATGTGAGAGTGATTTAAAAAAATTTAATTCACTTGTGAAAAAAGTGTTACTTATAATTGTTGCTATGGAGTTAATAATGACAGTTTAAAACATCAAAATTTTTATAACTAATTGTACTCTTCTCTATAACCTTCAATATAAAACAAGCAGTTTATTGAGTCATCAAATATGTACGAAGCTATTGAATGAAGAAACCATCAATTCTCGCTATTGGTTCCCAGTGGGTTTGTGAAGAAGGTGGTGATTAGGCAGCTACTGGAAGCAGTTAATTTAAATGTGCGTACATGGCTAGCCGACGTGACCACAGCAAATGGACATGAAAGGGCAGTATTTAGTTCTAATGGACTCCGGTGACGCTGTACCCGTACCCGTACAGCAAGCGGTGCGTTACTATGAGAACTCTGTCATTACGCAATGATTTTTACCGTGAGAAAGCCATACACATTGCAATGAGGAATTCGTAGATTATCAGTTAGCTAAAACTGTAAAAACTGGAGTTGTATTTAATTTATTAGTTTTGAATAAATACTTGTCACTATTTAATGTTTATTAAATATAGGCTAATCGGAATTTATAATATAAACAAAATATTATATTACATTTAAATTTATATATCCATTTATTTTTAATTATGCAAATTTATATGACATATTTAGATACCTAATACTTTTTAAAGTTAGTCAAAATATTGACGACAAAAATTTGATTCAAATTAACGTCCGGTAAATTTTAATATCTTTAATATAACACACTGAAGATTTTTATATTAAAAATCTAATGTGTCCAGCACAATATCTCTCGCCATTGCCTTTTTGTTGCATGAGAATCGTATTTAATATTTCTTGTACACAAACATAATTCTAATTATATCTAGTCTTTTATTCTATAAAAAATCTTGTCCTACTCTTCTAAAATATTCAAGATGGTTCCAATTCATTGACAGGTATCTATTATGGAAATATGTACTATTATTATTAGTATACATGCCTACCTACACTTTTAAATATTTTATTAATAATTAAATAAGAAAAAGCTTTCAGTAATATCAGTAAAACTGTTGATTTTCGCCATTGACATTTATTTGTCAAATACAAACATTTGAATTTGACAACTGGTTTCCTTGGTATAGACTGGACTGTGCGATTTATTGCAACAGATTTTTCTATACAGGGTGCCCATTTTATAAGTTCCCGCCTTAAAGTTTAAAAATAGGCAAAACAGAATACATTTCATAAGCCACTTAGTAAATATAAAATAAATAAATAAATAAATATATCATCACGGCATATTACCCATTTCTGGGTGTGCCAATCTGCTTTATCGCAGATATCGGTAATGATGATGACATATTTGTACCGTGTGGGCGCTTACCAGGCGTCACCTCACGGGCACTCATTGCTGGCGTGGAGAGTGCACCACAGGGGTCACTTTTGTGCCATTTAAAATTCGAAATATTTGGCGTCGGTCGGGATCGAACCTGGCACCCCCAGTGTTTTTAGTAAATATTAGTACTTTAAATCAAATAATCACAGTAGGTATAAGAGCAAATCAAAATTTTAAAAACGAAGTCACTTATGAAATGTAACATGGGTTGCCTATTTTTAAACTTTAAGACGGGAACTTATAAAATGAGCACCCTGTATATTATATTTGCTTTATCTCTAAATCTATAGAAGATATAATAAATTTTTTAAGCGTATTAGATGGAGAATTTTATGTTCTTCAATATTTGTAATAACAAATACTTATTGTCAGAAAATAATTTTTAGTAGATTTTTTTAAGAAACTAGGTATTATTTCCTGTTGTTCAATTGTTATCAAAACCTTTTCAGCTCTTCCCATTAATGTCAAATTAAGTAATATGTAGTTAAACAGGTCTTAAGTATTATAGTTTTCAGCAATCATCCATCCAACATCGACACACACACACACACACTAAGAGAGAGAGAGAGAGAGAGAGAGAGAGATCCTTGTAAAAATGTTATAATCGGATTCTAGGAATCTTAAAACGTACTTATTCACTAAAATCTGGATATGAATTTTTTTTAGAGAGAGGTTTTCACCACCAAATTTGTTGAACGAAGACAAAACCTCTTCCTTATCATGCAGTAATAAGTATCATTAATGAGTGATTTAGTATGCATTAACATAACGTATTAATAAACGGTCAGCGGAAAAAAATATAACGGATTATCGAATATTAATTAATTCCCGGTTTCACCATCAAATAAATCTTCGAAATGCTCATTTGTCGAATAAGAGAAAAATATTGCATCGAAACCATAACACAAGCTGTCATATTTTGATGCGATTTGTTTAATAATAATAATAATAATAATAATATTTATTACTCAAGCAGGTACAACCCAAAAACAAGTAAATAATATTACCTATAGCAGATTACAGAAATTAAATACAAAATATATTAATCTCATCAGAAATAGAATTGTAAAAGTAGCACATTACATATAAAGGTGACATTAGAGTTGTGAGCAGGAAGATAAAAACTTTGATGCAACGTGAAGACAAACAAGCTATTCGAATAATTTATTTGATGTTGGTGAAACCGGACATAAGACTTTTTAGAACTACAAGTTACTTTCAATTTAAATAAAGTTTAATAAAAAAAGGGAAAAAGTGAATAGGTATTGTACGCCTGAAAATATAATAATTAATTATTAACAAAAATACTTTAGCACCACAAATCGGTACCTATATTAAAAAAATATTTATTGATACTGGATAAAATATATGGCAGGTAATATCGTTATCATTTATTGAATTAAACGGCAATATAAAAGCTTGCTTCTGCAATACAAGAAAAACAAATTTGTGAATAAAAGAGCAAGAAGAAAACAAATAGAGTGTAAACACAATCACGACAGTTAGTTAAGTGGATGTAAAACACCTCCATAAAATTATCCATTTACAGAACCGGCCACATAAACATTGAAGAAGCCAATAAACTATCGGCATCGGGCGCTGAGAGAGCACGCGGCAGCGGCCGCGGCCGTACACAAATTGAATCGCTTCGCTTTTAGCTTTCGCTGGGCGAGTGCGAGTGCTAATCTTTACGAGCGAATAATAACAGCACAAGCCACTGCACGCATTCCCACATGTTTTGTTTTTCACTCATTTACTACCTGATATCTCAATATCAACTCAATACGCGACGCGACGGAGATGGAAATAGGTACGAGCACGTGTACCAACATAAGGAAGAGAAAGAGAGGATGAGGAGGAGAAAAGTGGTGGGGAGATATAAAATGAATGAGGTTAGGGTTACATACGTATGTAAACAGAAATAATTATTACAGTTGTTGAAGTTGTTAAAAGTAAAAAAATATAAAGTAGTTGTTGAATAATATTTTGTGGGTATATGGACAATTTTTTAAAAATGCAATTTCTACTTCAACGTAAACTTAAAGCTCAAAAAATATAAAACACTCAATTTTTTAATGGGACACTCCATTTATTATTATTTATATGAGTTCTTCGTTAAAATAGAGGTAGTTTGTATATTTGTTTATGTCTAATTTAGTTGGTCATAAATATTTTGTTTTTGTTTTATTTTTTATTTCTGTTTATTTCATATTTAGCATTTAATATGATAGAAATTTATTACAATAAAAAAAATCTGTTGTGGACAGCACAAGACCTCTCGCTATTTTCATATTAGGCTATATATGTATTGTATTGCACTTCGCTTTCGAACCGTCGTTTTATAACAAAACTTTAGCCAAATATTGTTTTTTATTGCATTTAACATGTTCTGCACACATATAATTCTAATTATATCTATTTTTCATTGTATGAGGAAGTTTCTAAATGCCAGAGATTATTCCAATTCATTAACCAGATTGGCGGTATTTCTGATGGATATATGAATTTTACCACAATTTTACCTATAATTTCAAATATTTCATTAAAAATAAGAAAGATTAAATATACTTCCCAGAAAAAGCTATCAGATTGTCACTAAAACTGTTGATTTTTGACACTGAGATGTGTCATTTATAAACTATATTATAAACATTGGAATTTGTCAACTGGTTTCCTTAGTGCCTTAGCCTCTGCGATTAAATTACTCTATAAATTTATAGTGTCTTTATCTCTAAATCTGTACAAGATATAATAAATTTTTTAAGTGTATTAGATGGAGAATTTTATGTTCTTCAATATTTAATAAAAAAAATATATTTAGAAGAATTTTTCTAAGAAACTACTACTTCCGGTTGTTCAATTGTTACCAAAACCTTTTCAGCTCTTCCCAGGAATGTCAGATTGAGAAAACGGCAGTTAAATATTTTTTAAGTCTTATAGTTTTTGAGGAATCGTGTCTACAACATCCAGACATACACACATACACACATCCACACACACACACACACACACACACACAGACATTTTAAAAATGTTATAATCGGATTCTAGGGACCTTAAATCGTGCTTATTTAATTAAATCTGGATATGCGAATTTTAGCATGAATCCAATACCTCTCTTAGCGAAAGGTAATAATAAATAGATACTAAATGTAATTTTCTTTTTTTTCTATCACGGCCCACTTAAATTAAATTTAAAAACTAATGTAAAGTAATGAAATTTATTCATATTCCATTTTACAAAAAATGGAATACAAATATGGGGTCCCGTGGCTGCGTGCCTGAGTGTCTGGTCGCGAATTTGGGGAACCGGGTTCGATCCCGACCGACGCCAAATATTTGTCGAAATATTTCGAATTTTAAATGGCACAAAAGTAACCCCTGTGATGAACTCTCCACGCCAGCAATGAGTGCCCGTGAGGTAACGCCCGGTAAGCGCCCGCACGGTACAAATATGTTATCCTCCAATATTCGTGATAAAAGCAGATTGACACACCCAGAAATGGGTAATATGCCGTAATGATATATTTATTTATTTTATTTTACAAAAAAATTATTAATTTTCAACGGGGAATTCATTTAAATAATAAAAAAAATCCCTTTCCAAAATTTTCTTTAAAAAATCTGTTGTGGCCAGCACAAGACCTCTCGCCGTTTTCATATTAGGCTATATAAGTATTGAATTGTACTTCCCAAACCGTCGTTTTACAACAAAAAAATACAGAACTTTATCCAAATACTGTTTTTTATTGTATTTAACATGTCTTCTGCACACATATAATTCTAATTATATCTATTTTTCATTGTGTGAGGAACTTTCTAAATGTCAGAGATTCTTCCAATTCATTAACCAGATTGGCGGTATTTCTGATGGATATAAGCATTTTACCTATAATTTCAAATATTTAATTAAAATAATAAGATAGATTAAATATACTTCCCAGAAAAAGCTATCAGAATGTCACTAAAACTGTTGATCTTTGACACTGACGTGTGTCATTTAAAAACTATGTTATAAACATTGGAATTTGTCAACTGGTTTCCTTAGTGCCTTAGCCTCTGCGATTAGAATACTCTATAAATTATAGTGTCTTTATCTCTAAATCTATACAAGATATAATAAAATTTTTAAATGTATTAGATGGAGAATTGTATGTTCTTCAATATTTAATAAAAAAAAACTCCCAAAAAATTATATTTAGAATAATTTTTCTAAGAAATTACTACTTCCGGTTGTTCAGTTGTTACCAAAACTTTTTCAGCTCTTCCCAGGAATGTCAGATTGAGGAAACTGCAGTTAAATATTTTTTAAGTCTTATAGTTTTTGAGGAATCGTCCCTCCAACATCCAGCCATACACACACACACACACACACACACACAGACATCATTTTAAAAATGTTATAATCGGATTCTAGGAAACTTAAATCGTGCTTATTCAATAAAATCTGGATTGCGAATTTTAGCATGAATCCAATACCTCTCTTAGCGAGAGGTAAAAATAAACGAAATTTATAACACGAACATAAACAATGTAATTGCACTTAACACTGACATCTATAAATTAGAATATTTTAATATATCACCAGTTTCCATGATTATAACATAGCTGACTGATTTATGAAAGTTAATCTCTTTAAAATTCTTTAATTCTAGGTATATCTATTGAATATGAAGAAAAATATATAATCAAACCGTATGGACAATCAAATGATATTTAACAGCGTTTTTTCAATAAAAACTGTTAAGAACTTCAAATAAAGGTACTTCCGATTGTTATATAATTATAATCAAAATTTAATCTGCTCTTCATATAGATGTAAAGAAGAGAAAAGTGAAAGAATTATTTTCTTAGAATAGTAGTGTTTGAGTTATGGTCGAAAAAAAAATTTGTCACACACTCTCACACAGAGACATACACACACACATATACAGACACCATCGTAAAATTAGTATATCGTATTCTATGGACCCTAAAGCATGCTTATTAAAAATTTGACGGATGGTAAAAATAGAGTTTTTCATTTTTAAAAAATCTTGATTTTTTTTAAATTTAAACATTAGGTTTAAGTTTACGTAGAAATTACATTTTTAAAAAAATATCGCTTATTAATTTATATTCTTATAAATAATTTTTTTTTATAAAACTTGTTACAAATGATAGAAATTCGATTCCAATCTCGAGATGTAGAGTAATAAAAAAGTGACTGTTTTTAGAGAAAAAAATCAAAAATTTCAATTCAAATTTGATCATGAATAAAATGTTTATATTGGTTCATATATAAAATTTTTTGCACTATTTTCGGTTAAACTATTGAAATCGAATTGAAAATATTTTAGTTGAAACGTAGATTTCTTTTAACTTTAAATAATTTTCAAAATCAAACCTCAATAAAAATAGTAGTAGTTAAATAAAATACCACCGTCGGGGAAAATTTGTGTGACATCAAATACAATAGGCTAGTGACATAATCCCTACGGGTAAAATCTTGGTAACGATATAATTGAATTACCCCTATAAGTGGTAATAAAAAAGTGTAATCATTTAGTGACCCTTCGGATTCAAACTGTCATATACTTGGCGCTAAAATTCCGATTGGGTTCTGATGCGTGGTCACGTGCCCACCGGCGTGCGCCTACGTCACCGCTTGAGCCCAAGCGAGAGCGCGATCTCATAAATCCCGCGTGCGAACGAGAGAGACACACATAAAGCATGCTTTAGCGGGGGAGCTCCGTCAACCATTATCTTCATCTGCCGTCTCTCTCCCTCCGAACGGGCGACCAACGTGGGGAACAAGGACGGCGCGTGTGTCGTACCGCCCATAAACTGCCGCTCCTCCGGTCTAAATCGGGCGGAGTTGCCGGACTCGTAAACCTTCCCAACGCACTTAACTCACGAATTGCCGAACGACAGGTTTGTTTCGCGCGCGCTCCACATGTTTAAGTTCACGTGTGAAGAGTGAAGAGTGAAGAGTTTACCATGTATGTGTGATACCAGCAGGAATATTCCACAGGTCAGAACCTAATATACCTATAAGTTCGTATTAAGGGGCGTAACCATAACCTAATGTACCTAAATCCGGAAGCGGCAAACTTTTAAAATAGAAATCTCACAATATCTGTCAATAATAAATGTTTCCGTGACATATTAATTTAATATAGGTATGAAAACAGTTTTCTTTTCTTTTCAAATAGTATTTATAGGTTTGTAGTAATAATTACAAAAAATTGTGGGTTAATACTTTTTCAAAAACTGTCTTGTGACGTCAAAAGGTATATAACTGGTAAATGTCCGAGAGGTTCATTCAGAGACTGAAATCGTGTGAAACGTGTCAAGTATGATTTTTACCTTCCGTCACCTTTAGGTAAGGAAAATATTGTCCGGTGGTGAGTTTTTAATGAATAGGCACGTTTTAGGGTCCCTAGAATACGAAGCTACTAGTTTTACGATGATGTCTATATGTGTGTGCGTGTGTGTGTCTGGCAAAAATTTCTCCGACGATAATTCCAATACTACAGTTCTAAAACAGCTGATATATTTAAATAATTCTTTCTGACAGATGTCAGTGTCAAATGCAATTTACATAGTATATGTTCGTGTTATAATTTTATTGGATATATAAAATCTTCTTTAAGGAACTTTGACTATGGAATTTGTAGAAAATAGTATATGTTCGTGTTACAGTTTTTTCAAGGAACTTTCCATATGAAATGTGTACAAAATACATAGAATTAGCGGAAGGTAATGTGCTGGCCATATGAGATTTTATATATTTTATATTAGAGTAGTTTCATCAATTATTGCAATTTTACTTTGTACATTTATTTGTTATATGTAACTTGGCTTGAAAATTCAAATAAAAGCAAAATAGCTTTGGACTATTTTTTGAAATATTAACTGTTCCATAAAATATTATACGAGTAGGTTGCTTTATAGATATAATTTTAGAGCATAAATTTCTAAAAAAATTTATGTCAAAATAATTGAATTGTCAACTTTGGTACCCGTATAAACTTAATTTACAGTCACAGTAAAAATAACTAGTATGCCATGATTTAAAAAAATGAACGCTGCTTTTGTGTCAGAAAGCAGAATTGACGTTTGACAGTTCATTTTTTTTTATCATCTCACACTAGATTTATTTTTACAGTATTCAAAAAATTTTTGTCATCAAAAAATTCAGAAATTTATGCTTTAAAATTTGTTTTAATATTATAAAATTTTAGTATTTAACCAACATAGCTAAACATCTTCGTACACCTAAAATATTTAGATGTCATTTAGTTTTTACCATGTCATATGTTTTATGTGAATAATTATTGTTCGTAATATTAATCGTAAATAATAGTTAATATTTTGTTCCTGTTCATACAAAAAAATCACTTGCGAAATTATATTTGGTACCATGCATAGTTTGCTGGCAAAACTACAGGTAATATTTATGTTGGCATGTCTTGAGGGAAATTATTTCCCTAACAAATGAAAAAATGGTGGAGGAGAAGTGGAATACGTGATAGTAAAAGCGCGAAATTTAAAACTGCATATTAATAGGAAATAAATATATTTTCGCAAAAGAATGTATATTTATTTGACGGCGCTGCGAGTGTCATAAAATGCTAATTACAATAGGGTTGTTACAAGAATTTTTATATGAGTTCGAAGGACTAAATTTTAAAAGATATTGTTCTTTAAAGAGCCTCAAATTAGAAAATATCGCGAAATTTCTATTACATACTTTGTAATTAAATATTGAAATTTGTATAATATTTTGAAAAAGTCACGTTATCTAAAACAGAATGTGACATCAGAGTACCTACATAATTTCTAATTTAACATATGATAAACTATCGCCTACTTTTATTTATATAAATAACGTAGGTAATGACAAACTGCTTTCCTATTGGCTTTGAATAACGTGCTGTCTGTATTTTGACGTCACAAAAGTGGGGGATTGTTTTTCATCACTGTTTCTGGTACCAATCTTTTTATTAAATTATTTACGAAGATAACAAATTATTATATTTTTTATTATTATGAAAAATATTGCATAAACTTTCATTTAAGATACTTTTAAAAAAATGAGAAACAGGCTCATTAGACATTCTGGTTAAAAGAAAACAATAATATTTCTTGAGCGCAAAATTTGTAAACAATTCTTTTTTCCTAGGGTTTACTACCTCTAGTTAATGTCCACCTATTAACTAGCTGTGCTCTACTCATGAGCTCTAATAAGAGCGAAACACGTGTCTACAGCTGCAATTGAGCGATAACCCTAGGAAAGAAGAATTCTGGTTATAGTCTCATATTTTTCAAGTTGTAGGAATATTTGTAATTCTTATAGAATATATTTTTATGTATATACATATATTGAACAAAATTATTTCGAAGCATTTAAATTTTTTCCCACCTGCATTATTTAAAAAAATATATTATTGTTAATGTATATATTTTTACATCATGTTCATTTTTTATTTGATATTTCAGATGTAGTTTTTATACATATATACTTCATTATATTTATATAAGTAGCGGCGTTTATGTGTTATAAAAAACAAATGACATTTTAAATGATTTATAAAAAATATAGAAAATGTATGTCATGTTATATAAAAATATATATCTCTACGAATTTATTATATATTGAGAACAAGTACAATATATTAATGTATACATGTACTGATATTTATTTATCATTATGCATATTTTATTTTAAATTTTTTATGGGCTAATTTTATATGTACATACATGCATTTTCGAATTATTTATGTATGTAGTAAGGTACATTTTTAAATGTTCAAAAATTGTCTTCTCTAAATATTTTTCAGGAAAATAGTTACATGGTTTTTTTTTTTGTAAAAATATTTAGCATTTATTAATATTATTGATAATTTTCTATTATCCGCAAAAAAAAGAAATTTAAATGTTAATTTTAATCAAATTATTAAACTCCAATTATAAACTATTTCACAAAAGAATAATATTGTTATTACTATTAATAAAAATATTTTAAATATAATTACTAACGTCAAACACAAAATTAAAAAAAATGAATTTCTCAATAACATTCTATGTATTTGCAAATTAACCTAATAGCGGAAAATCGTAATTACATTTATATTAAAACCTGACTGAAAAACTAAAAAATATTTCAACATGTTATTATTTTATAAATTGGAGTAAAATATTTGTAATAAAAATTAAAATTACATACGTAACTATCGACATGTGCATGCATTTTTACTTGAATTCGAATGTAACTACATATTATTAGTCATTTATAATATACTTTTTATTGCCGAGTCTCCAGCAAAAATAATTTTAAAAAATATTTCTTATTATCAAAAGATGTAGTCCCCGACAATAATACCAGTATAATTTTCCCATTCCAACGCGTTGAAATTAAGATTTATTAAAAATCATCCCGACACCTAGTTGTAATTACGTCATTACTGCTTCCTACGACAAGTATCATAATTTGAATATTTCCCGCCATTAGCATAGCATGTAATTCGCATATGATCGAAGACGCGTTAGCGAAGAAGGAGAAAATTAAGCCATTTTAGCCGCCGCAAGGCGGACGGACCTAAAGTTATGGCCTACTATAATTATAGGACCGGGATATTCAAAATGCATTTAAATTCAGTGCAAAAATTACACAGGGGAGGGGGAATTTTGGCGAGATTGAGGTTATGTTTTACAAGGCAAAAAATAAATTGCCACGGATATTTCGGTAATATTTTTGAGTAATATACATGTGTATATTTCGCAGAATTTACAGATGATCTTTCAATTGTATAATAATTTATAAAATTAATTTTCGTATAAATATATTTAACACAAATAAATAATAATTATTCAGATAGCCCCAAAATTAAACATGTTAATTTAAAATAGTTTCTCCCGTGGTATGTATAATATCTATCAATAATTGTTTTATTAATATACGGAAGAAATTATTTGTTTTAAGTCTTATAAGATAGATGAACAAGAATAAGAAGTGATGAAGAAAATATACTTATACAGTTTGATAATTAATAAAAAATGCGGGCCATAAGCGTTTCACATGGGAAATCAGTTTTTCCTTGCGCAAAACTTCCTAATTAATTTTAGACAAAAATATTTCAAATAGGTAATAGTTGTAGATAATTAAATTGTACTCATAAATCACAGATATTTTATTTTGTATGTTTATAACAAGGAAAATTGAAATTGAATTTGATGTTATAAATATTACAAGTATAGAGTAGAAATTTTGTCTAATTTTAATTAGATTTATTTTATTAAACAGTACATTTTAGTATAATTTACAAATTTTATTTTAACATTTTAACTAATCCGAAATATAGATACTTAATAAATATTTTGTAAAAAGTCGTCAATTTAAAAATGCAAATGGTTACTTTAATTTCATATTTTATTAATTTTTTCTATAATATTTGGTAATTTATCTAATGAATTAGATAAATTAAATAGAAAATTTATATTTCTTTAGTTAATTAACTAATTTTTATATACTTCAATACTCATTACGATATAAATTTCATTTAATTTTGTATTTAATTTCATTATATTTTGTTATTACAAATTTAGAAAATGTAACTAAATTAACTTAAATCTTTTAATAATTACTAGAAGTAGACTGAAAAATAAGGAATTTGTTTAGATAATTTTACTACAATTTAGTAAAATCATTGAAATAAATAAATTATCTCAAATTCACTTGGAGAAGTTTCTAAGGTAAATGAAATATGAAAAATACAGCAAAGAATTGTTGGAACATCCCCAAGTAATTATTGATGCAACTACTGCAGCTGTTCTAAATGTATTACTAAAGAAATATAGCAAGTTGTACGTTGCAGCCTATAACCTGTATTACAAATGAATTGTCAAAATAATATAAACTACCTTGGGTTTGTTTTTCATATATTTTTTTCCCTAGAATCATAATGTTTTACTTCTGACATCAAAAATACTGATATCTACTCCCGGTGGTGAATAAACAATGTATATCTATTGCTGTTTACCCTTTTTAACCGTACTCACCGAGCCGCAGTGTTCTTACCACTACCGCACTACCGTTTCAGCCATTGGTACTTTTAAGATCTATAATCGATTGACATAAATATAAGTTTAGTAGGAGAAAACTTATTTACGGAACGAATTAAAAAATATTAAAATATATTTTAATAGATTTAAAAGGATGTTGCAAGAATTTTAATACAATATGTACTTATATAGCCTAATATGGAAATGGCGAGAGGTCTTGTGCTGGCCACAACAGATTTTTACTCTTGTTGCATAAATAAATATTGCCATTCTCGAAATCAGCGTAAAGCTGTTAAAACAAACCCATCAATAATAGATATTATACACCAAGTGAGCTAAGATAATGTTTATACAATATTTTATTCATTTTTGACGAAATAATAATAAAAACCATTATAATATTTAATTTTGGCAAAATAAAAACTAATAGTTAGTAGGCTGTGCATGACAATTGACAATCGTCGATGATAGACGTCAAATCATCTATTTAAAAAGCTTTATTGTCTGTCATTGTGTCTTGAAAAATTATTAAAATGGCTGATAATATCTAATAAATACTGTGGTTAATGTTATTTTCGTACCTGATGTTATTTTAAATGCATTATTTGTTGCAGAGTGAGTAAAAAAAATTGTGAGAGTGATTTAAAAAATTTTAATTCACTTGTGAATAAAATGTTACTTACAGTTGCTGCTATGGAGTTAATAATGACAGTTAAAACGTCAAAATTGAATAAAATAATAAAAAAACCTTTGGCGATATTTAATTTATTTGTGGGCCATTGGGGTTGAAACCCTAGTAACCTAAAAAACTAATCATCCCAATTGATATCGTCGCAAATCGATCACGTATCAATTAAGCCAGTGATTCTTTCAACAGTTCTACCGCAATTCCGCACAATAAAAAAATAATAAAACAGCGCATTAATCGAACAGAACAATTCATTGAATAGTGCTCAGTTAACGTCGGTCCACACGAACAATACCTTCTGTCTCTCTCTGTTGCGCACTCGGCGAATATGCCGCTCTCCCTCGTTCATAAACAGGTGGCCAATAACCATAACTGTAATAATAATGTCGAGCAGTTTCTACACAAATGAGTGAAATTACGATCGGGTAAATACAAGAGAGGAGTGCGAAGTAGGATTTCGAGGGAATTCCCATTGAATACTACAACAAACCAAAATGAGTTGTACTAGTTTATAAATACACAAAACGGACTGATTGAAACACGAAAAGAATGTGCATTTTTACAGAGATCTTCGTTTCTTTTTTATTAAATAGCTATTATTAGTTTTTGCAAGTATATTTCTCTATTAATAATCTGTCTTTAGCTTCTATTTGCTTTCCTGTAATTTAATATTTTTTGGAAAACAATCATGCTTCCATATTAATTAATTAAAAATTATATTTCAAGAATTTGTTGTAACACAGAACCGTACATGGTAACAATTATTATCAGAATTAATAATAATAATAATAAAAAAAACAAATTACTACTAATTTTAAATTGCCAATATTTAACATCTATTATTTTTTCTGAATA
Source organism: Ophonus ardosiacus (assembly GCA_943142095.1). Lineage (NCBI taxonomy): Eukaryota > Metazoa > Arthropoda > Insecta > Coleoptera > Carabidae > Ophonus > Ophonus ardosiacus. Next base: position 56,927,216 of record OW964824.1, read on the forward strand.
AAACATTACTAACACAAAAATGTCTCCGACAATAATTTCAATTTATTTTAGGAAAAAATAGCTGTTTAAAACCGAATATATTTAATATTTTTTTAATCCAAAATGAAAAGCATTTTGTTACATTATTGTATATAAAAATAAACAAACAATATAGGTAGTTATTTTATTTATTTTACACAATTTTGACGTTTTAAACTGTCATTATTAACTCCATAGCAACAACTATAAGTAACACTTTTTTCACATGTGAATTAAAAATTTTTTTAAATCACTCTCACAAAATTTTAACTCTGCAACAAATAATGCATTTAAAATAACATCAGGTACGAAAATAACACTTACCATAATAATTATCAGGCATTATCAGCCATTTTCATTATTTTTCACGGCACAAATGACAGACAATAAAGGTTTTAATAGATGACTTGACGTCTATTATCGACTTTGAATTAAAACGAAAGTGAATCGTTATCTTATAAATTTAAAAAAAAGTCTATTATCGACGTTTGTCATGCACATCCTACTAACTGACTAGTTTTTTGGTTTATCAAAATTAAATGTTATAATGGTTTCTATTACTATTTCGTCAAAATTGAATAAAATATTGAAAAAACCACGTGAACTAAGAATGTTTATTCACTCGAAGAAATTAACTTAAATTAGCTAAATTTTCTTCTCATGAATACACATTATCTTAGCTCACTTGGTGTATAAATATCTATTATGGGGTAAACCTTGAAAGTATTAATAATTTCATGACCATAAAGTCTCCGTACGATAACCAAAACATTTAAATAATAAACCAATTATTTATGTTTTGGAAAGAAATATATTTCGATGAGTTTCCTGTGGTTTTTCCACCAGTAACTAAGCGACGAGCCATTGAATATTGAATCTACCAAATTTTTGGTTACCGATGGCCTTTTATTCCGCCATTCGTTTTGAAATTTATTGTTAAATTCTTTTTTGGTTTATATTCTTGTTTCATTCAAGAATTTTCATGACTTTCTCAATCTGATTAAAGTCCGCAGACTGTGAGTGATGATTAAGCTTATTTCAATATTATACCATAACCATTCTCTTAGAAGATGCGAATTATTTGTTGTTTCATTCTCATGCAAAATTGTCTGCTAACCCTATTTTGCAATACTTGCTTTAAATTTGCTTAAAAAATATCAAGGTAATCTTTGCTCCGTTTTTTTCTATTGCCTCCAAATGATCTGGCAGTTCCACGTCAGAAGAAATCCGATGGTTTGGAAGTGAAGAAGTCGTGTCAAAATGGCCCTCCTTGAAACGAGAAAACCATTTTCGTACTGTACTTTCTCCGAAATTATTTTCGTTTGACAATAATTTACATAATTTTTGCACAAATTTGCAAATTAAAAGAATTTTGACAGAAATATTCTTGTGATTCTATTGGTTACTATGCGTTGTAGTCAAGCGCGGTTTCTACAAACGTAATGCAAATATTATGTCAATGATGATTTCATTCTTTGTATGTGCTGTGCGTTATTTATTGTATTGTCGTTTTTTGTTTTACTTGGCTATTTCTCTGTATTTATTATCTTCCGGTTTTATGCAATCATCGAAAATGTTTTGGTGTAAAACAGACTTTTAAAACACTCCTCAATTAACTGTCAAAATGATTTCGTTATTTTAAACAGAGTATAGTATATAGTATTTATAACATTAGAACAACTTTGATATAATGTCAGTTGTTCTCCAAACTCCAAAGCATACTTTCCCTAGAAACCAAAAACGCTACTAACTTATGCATCAACCAAATATATAGGTATTGTGTATTTATTACAGCATATTATTATCGTATTAGTAACTTCTGCCACGTGTCACCATTCTTCAAAATAAATTTTGTAAACAAGGACAATGATTCCTGTACTTTTCCTTCTTTTCTTTGCAAGTCCTTGATGGCTCATTCCAGCATGTAGCAGAGTTCAATGGGAATTCCTGTTTTACCGTGTGATTTATATATGCGCAAAAATTGGCGCTATGCCTGCGGTTTAATGTGATTTGGAATTCAAACCTGAGTGTACATTTTTTCAACATCAATCTACCGGTGTTGAAAGTTTTCCAAATATTTGGAGTAGGCTGTGATTTATTAGCAGGACTTAACCTAGAAAATTGTTGTTACTTTGTTGTTTGTTTTGGAGGGGTTTTAAGCTTTGAAGTGTCCTTATTCTCCAGAAAAATAGTTTATTTCGGGAATGTATCATGAGCTGTTAAATAGAGCAATTATTTTTAAAAATGAGACAGGAATTAGGAAGATAAAATATATGATAATTTCTTAAAATAATTTAATTTATAATAAATTTGACTTAAGCATGTTTTAAATTATGTTATGTACATGTACGTTGCTGAGGGCGTTAAGTGTTCGGTTATGGTTTTAATGACCCCGGCATATGGGACCTCTTCTTTTTCTTATATTTATTAATGACATTACTTCAGTAATTTTTAACAATATGTGTCTCTTTGCTGATGATCTAAAACTCTACAGACAAATTATTAATGATGAAGATTATGTCTCATTACACAATGATCTGAATAATATTTCTCATTGGTGTGTTATTAATAGAATAAGTTTAAATTTGAATAAATGCAAAGTATTATCGTTTTCGCGCAAGCAAGCGACAATTAATTTTAACTATAATATTAATAATACTACTTTACTCAGAGATGTGACTATTACAGATTTCATTATTTTATTTTATTATTAGAAATACGCGGAATTTCAATAATTTACAAGCAATATTTACTTTATATTACTCTCTTATTAGATCTAGATTGGAATACTGTACAATTATATGGTATCCAATTTATAATGTTCAAATTAAAGCCATTGAAGCAGTCCAGAAAAATTCTTGAGGTATATTTATTTTAAAATTATTATCCTCCCAGAGATGTAACGTACAACATTTTATTAAGTATATTTCAAATGGATAGTTTGGAACAACGTAGAATTAAAATTTGTATAATTCATTTGTATAAATTAATTCATTCTTGTATAGATGATCCTCTATCTCTTTCTTTCCTCAATTTTTGTGTACCGTACTCATCTACAAGAAATTATACTCCTTTTTATTTACCCTCTGTGCGCACAAGCATTGCTTCACGCTCGCCTATCAACAACCTGTGTAAAATTTACAACTCTTTATGTTCATCTTTTGATATTTTTGATAACAATGTTAGTAAGATTCTTTATTATATTAAAAAATTTAATTTATGATGTAATACTTAATTTAGTGTAACATTGTTATACATTGTATTTTGTACTCATTATTTGCATGTTTTTATATTCCTTGTCCAAGTATGGGTTTGTAGCCTGTCGGGCATTGTATTTAAATAAATAATATAGTTCTCGAGATTCTAATATTGACCATATTAACTTGGACACTTTGTATATAGGAACTAAAAATTATATTAGTTGGTTCGGCACTATATTTTACTTTAATTTCATTTTATTACAAAAAATTCAATAAATATTTATTATATTATTACCGTAAAATATACAATTTCAGCTTAAATTAACGACAAGACGAAAATAGTTTCGATAACAATTATAGGTTTTGAACTAAATTAAATTAAATATAACATACGAATCAAAATAGCAGGGCCTCTTATAAATTTTGCACAAAGTCGGCGGTGTATAACAAAACAATTGATGCATTTTTGAAATCAATAAAGTGCTTGACATTTGTTGTAAATGAAAAGTTTTTACAGTAAAATGGCTCGTAGTAAACCATATAGTCAAGATATAATTAATAGTGGTGGGATCCGGATATCCGGATAATTGATTGTTGAACTATCCGGATTTGAGTATCAGATTTTGGATCCGGATCTGAGAATCGGATTTTGGATCCAAATTTGTGTATTGGATTTTTGATCCGGATCCGAATATGAGTATGAGTATCAGATTTTAGGTATGGAATTTCAGAATCCACATCGGTTCTCGGATTCGAATATTCTCAGTGTTGAACCCGATGATATTATTTGAATGTATAAGTATTACCATGGAGTTTCAAAACCAAATAAATCTGATTATGAAATAATCCACAATAAATTTTTTTTGATATAGTTAATAAAATTGGATCCAGAATTAAAATTCGGAACCCGATCCATAAACAAAACATCGAATCCGGATCCAGATCCAAGTCCAGATCCGAATCTAAAAAGGGATCCGGACTCAAATCTGGATCCGGATCCAAATCCGAATTAAATTTACGAATATTCGCTTCAATATCCGAACATCGGACATCCGAGGAACCGGATATTTTGAGATCCGGGTACTCGAATCCAAGTTTTGCCGGATCCTCACAGCAGTAATAATTAATGCTCATATAAACGGCATTTCCACACGAAAAATTTTGATTTCACATTCGATTCCTCGATCGACAGTATTATTAATTGTTATGGAAAGGAAAAAAACTGGCTGTCCACAGTCAACTTCTAATGCTGTTCAATGACCTGTAAGGAAAATTGCGAAACAAAATCGCCGATCAAAGGCTCCAGATATTACCGTACAATGGCGGCAAATGACCGGAAGTCAAATTTCGGTATCTATAGCTATAAGAAAAATTAAAGAAATAGTCTATCGACAGAAGACAGTGCCCCGTGTCATACTGCAAAAACCGTTAAAATCTGGCTTGAAAATCACAATATTCCTACTCTAAAGTGGATGTTAAAAGGAACTGCGTAAGAATACGAATTAAAAGTAAAATTGCACAAGTATAATATTAAACCTGATGAGTGTGCAGAGTTAGTTGATACAATATCTAACAGAATTAAAGCCGTTATGGTCAATAAAAGAGGCGCATCGCAATATTAAAATAGTGGCCCAAAAATTCTGATTCGTGTGTTAATAGTTATTTACATTCGAGTGCGTGTAAGTTGTATTTTACAGCGCGACAGCTTATTAGCTGGAGCGCTGTAAAATTCTTCACGCACGAGAATTGTATCAAATTTTTTGGCCGACGATAATGAAAATCACTTTTTTCAATGACATAGGTTGTACTTCTGAAAAGGGTTAGTTTAAAATACTGGGGTTAAGTCAATTTCCAAATTTGATTTTACTTACCTTCATTAGAGTACTTCTTCTAGCAAAAATTTATCTGTAATAATAGACGTTGTTTATGACTGATAATATATTTATTTGCTCATGTTTTCTTCGTAATAAATAATAGGTAGGTATCGATATTTGACATTTCAGCAATGCTCGCGTATTTGACAGGTATATCGATCGGTGACTATGTCGGGAACGGCGGATTTTTACAATAATGACAGATGTCGCTACCGTGAGTTTGGTTTATATAAATTAATTTTAAATATAGGAAATGTTAAAGTAAAAAAATAACTTAAGTAGGTAGTACTTTTTTACATGAACTTTATTATAGTAAATATGATTTTTTTTCTAAATGCCCATGAACGTCCAGTGTATTTTGATTATTTTACCGCATAGTTAGACAAGTTACAACACAGTAAGCGTAAAATGTAGGTTACACTTGCTGTGTATACAATTGTAAAGTTCCCATTACACTTCAGGAGGGCAAAAAGTAAATTTAATTTAAAACCTAATTGTAAGATTAAAATATTTATTGAGTTTTTTGTAAACTCAAGAGTTTTCAAAGTTCTTCAAAAAAACAATATGGAATATAATCGAGTGTACATAATGACAATACTTTTGCGAACATCTTATTGTTTAACTGATTTTTTTTACACATATGACATAAAACAATATAAAAATATAAATACTTTATTGTATTTTAAGCTCCATGGCAGATCTAGGTACAATAATTTAAAAGTTACAATAATATTTATATGGGAGTCCAGAAATTAACGTGCACTCAAACTTTATGTTAATAATATTGTTATATATGTATTGGCTTTACTGTCAAATAACAGATAAACGTTTTCATATTAAATGTCTATGTAAAGAATTTCGAACGCCATCCGAAATAGTTAAGTAAAACTAAATGGTGTAAAATATTATCAAAAATCCGATCTGTCACCCTCAAAAATTTAACGAAAATCAAGATGATATATTTATTTATTCTTGTTGTTTCTGTCTATATTCTGTTTGCATTCTTATCATTTTGTCTTGAGGAAATCTTATTCCTCATTATATAACAATAGCCATAAATTTTCTTGTCTTATGTTTTACGATTAATTTTTAGCGGAAGAAATAAACATGTAATATTTTGGTTTAGAACTTGGTTTGAATTTCAAACAATAGAATAAGCTAAATAAAGATTTTGGAAGTCTATACATGCATACAGAAGTGCCAGACTAGGCGCCAAGTAGGCATTAAATTCTTGGGAATAGGGATAGTACAAATTGAGTGCCGACGGGGCGAAAATAATTTGTTTTTAACGAAATTTAAAAAGAAAAATATAAGATTACGTTATGATGTAAATTTAAATTATAGCTAATATTTTTAGTGTATTATAAAATTAACATAATTTAGCTATCAAATATTAATACTTATATTAGTTAGTACTTATTATTTAGTGGATTCAAAGCCACTAATTTTAGTCAATTATAAAATTTGATACCTAAAATTAATACAACTTGAAATGTCGAAATGCTTAACAAGTAATTTGAAATGATAGTAACTATAAAAATGTTAGGTAAATGCATTGGCAATTATGTATCATTAAAGTGTAATTTTGTAATTCTATATCAAATTTTGATAATATGAATATATTATTAACGTATCAATTATGGATAAATGAATATTTTTCTAATCATTGTTGACAATTTCAATTTATTCTGTCTGATATTGATTTACAATCAATTGTAGACACTATATATGTATATAAGTATAATTATTTACAAAATTGAAGCACTTAAATTTATTGGAATAAAAAAATAGTAATATGTTCATGTTACAATTTTACTGGATATATAGAATCTTTTCCATTTGGTATGAGATTTGTACAAAACACATAAAATTGACGGAAGATCACATCAGAATTTTTAATTTACCTTTGAAGAAAAATTTAATTGTCAAAATTGAATAAAACATTGTATAAATCAACCACGCGAGTTATGAATGTTTATTCGCTTGGTGTATAATAGTTGTAACATGAATAAAAAGAATAGAATTTGACGAACTCACCTCGTTCGGTAAAACTTTACTTTTCGTGAAATAAGGCAATTTTTACTCTGGTTGCATATAATTTTTTTTTTCGTCTGCAATAAAAGCGTGAAAAAAGTGCCATAGCGTTTCATTTTTTAACCCGTTGGCGTTAAAAAGACATTTTAATTAAAAAAGTGTACTTTTTTTAACGGACGTAGAAAATATATTTTATGAAACCGGGCCTAAGAGTAAGAATATTAATAGATGAAGAATTTGCAGCTATCGTTATGAGAAATCATTTGATTGAATAACTTTAATACATACCACCCATAAATAAATAAATAAAAATAAATATATCATCACGGCATATTACCTATTTCTACGTGTGCCAATCTGCTTTGTCGCAGATATCGGTAATGATGATGACATATTTGTACCGTGCGGGCGTTTACCAGGCGTCACCTCACGGGCACTCATTGCTGGCGTGGAGAGTGCACCACAGGGATCACTTTTGTGCCATATAAAATTCGAAATATTTGGCGCCGGTCGGGAACGAACCCGGAAAAAAATGGAAAATTGAAAGCGATCTTTGGCCCTCGAAATTTATTGTTATTCGTTAATCCGCAATAATTTTATTTAATATTCCATGATGTAGATTTTAATCTCGTTTGGTCCCTAACATTGGAGTTCGCTAATTATTATATGGATCGATCCATTTTAACACTTTTAAAAATATATAAATATGTTTAAAATAGCTTTCGTTGTTAGTAATTGGAAATATACATGGATAATAAGCAATTTAATAAAATACTTGATATATTATAGTGCGTTTTGAATGCTACTGGCAGCTTGTGTTATTCAATATATCTTTAATTTTCATACAAATAACCGTGGTTACTACCTGGCATGTGGCATGGCATCATAAATTCAAACAAGCATTATATTGTTTACTTTCGTTGTTTCATTATTTATGTATTCATATATTTGAAAATGGATTCTGGATTTCAAAAAGGCAATAGCAGAAAGTAGAAAAAATTTAGAATGGAGTAATTGTGTGACTTGACTGGAATAAAAACTAATAACCTTTTTCAAACTTTTATAAGTCTCTTATATAGTTTTAACCAATTTTTGCCCGAATTACTATTTTTTCGAAATTTTGATAATTCTTTGCTAATATTTGTCAACAATAAGTAAAGAAAATATTATATAATAAAACATTAGTGATTTTAAAATTAAACAATATTTGAGTTTAGTTCTGTACAAATTTTTTAAAATTAAGAGCGATTTTTGATCCTCGAAATTCATTTTTATTATTTTTTATTTAATTAATTATTAATTAATTGTTAATTTTAATAAAAATTTGTACAGAACTAAACCCAAATATTGATAATTTTATTTATAATGAGTTCTGAAAACATCTTTCAAAATATTAGTGATTTTGTTTATTTATTTTTATCTCTCGCTAAGAGAGGTATTGGAATCATGCTAAAAATCGCATATCCAGATTTTAGTAGATAAGCACGTTTTAAGGTCCCTAGAATCAGATTATAACATTTTGCGATGATGTCCGTACGTGTGTGTGGATGTTGGAGCCACGGTTTCTCAAATAATATATGACAAAAAATATTTAACTGCAGTTTCCTCAATCTGACATTCTTGGCAAGAGCTGATTAGATTTAGGTAACAATTGGACAACCGGAAGTAATAGTTTCTTTAAAAAAATCTTTATTAAAACATTATTATTTGAAAAATTCTGCTATTACTATTATTGAAGAACATAAAATCCTACATCTGATACATTTAAAAAATTTATTATATCTTGTATAGATTTAGAGATAAAGGCACTGTAATATATAGAATAATCTAATCGCAAGGCTAAGGCACTAAGGAAATCAGTTGACAAATTCAAATGTTTATAACATAGTTTGTAAATGATAGATGTCAGTGTGAAAAATCAACAGTTTCAGTGACATTCTGAAAGCTTTTTCTGGGAAGTACATTTAATCTTTCTTATTGTTTTAGTGATTAAAAATTTAAAATTGTAGGTAAAATGCATAGGTATATCCATCAGAAATACCGTCGATCTTGTTAATGAATTGGAAGAATCTCTGACATTTAGGAACTTCCTCATATAATGAAAAATATATATAATTAGAATTGTATGTGTGCAGAACACATGTTAAATACAATAAAAACAATATTTGGGTAAAGTTCTGTAATGTTTTTGTCATAAAACGACAGTTCGCTAGCGAAGTGCAATACAATACTTATATAACATGGAAATGGCGAGAGGTATTGTGCTGGCCACAACAGATTTTTTTTTTTTTTTTGATGTACCAAAAATGGAACACTGGGTCTACTAAGTAAATTTAGCTAATATCAAGGGTTATAGCTTCTTTGCATTAGAAAACATAAAATAACTTAAAACATCCTTTATATAATTTTTTTGCATTTTTAGTGAAGTTGTTTTTGCAAATGGCACGCCTGTTTTATCAAATTTGATTCCTCATGGAATGAAAACGCCGTCATTTTTAAAATGACTAGGCAAATTGTAAAATGAATGATATTTCGAGAAAAATTACAAGCGATCATGTCGAAAAATTCACTTTACAATTCGGCTAGTCATTTTGAATACGATTAGGCGTTATAAAAAAGACAGATTTTACAATTTACTAATTGCATGTAATAGTTTCAATAAAAATGACCCGTATTCTATTTTGTTACTATAATGCAGAACTCCGTCTATGGTCGAAGTTCAAACTTTAGTACCTTGTTTATCTTTTTGTTTTACGAGACATAATAACGTCTAAAATTCAGATTCCATCTCACACAACATTCATCTCCCAACTTTATTGCTCTTTCCTTAAAAAATATATCTAATTGTCCTCACATTTCACTTTCCTATATTTACAATCTTTTTCCTCTATTAAAAACTCCATAACATCACGTGGAAATCTCAGATCTCCACGTAAGCGGTACTAACCGTCATAAAATCCCGCTGAAGTGTGTAACACAGGGGCTTGTCTCATAAACTTCCCAGCGCCCGTGTGGTGCAGACAGAGAACGAAGATAGAGACGTATGTGGTGGTGACAAAGACAGGAAGAGTTCAGGAAGTCGGGGATTAAGGGAGGTAGTGTGTCATACGCATCGGTAGGGGGTATGGAGGGTAATTACTTCTAACTGAGGGTGGTCTGTAATTGTGTCAATTGGGGAAGAGATGAAGATGAAGATGAAATGACAAGTGTCATGTACGAGTAGGAAATAAAATTGTCGTAACTTATAATTATAATAGTGTTATTTATATGAGTAAACGAGTATAGTGATTTATGTTATGGTACGATACAGATGAAATTTTAAATAAATATATTATCATGGCATTGTACCAATTTCTGGGTGTACCAATCTATGTTTGTTGGCACAAAATAAAAAGAAATCTGTTATGGCCAGCACAATACCTCTCGCCATTTTCATTTTAGGCTATACAAGTATTGTATTTAACATTTCTGGTACACAAAAAAATTCTAATTACACCTATTCTTTATTTTTCAATTCATTCTACGAACTAGTTTTCTCATACTCTTCTAGATGTTCGATATGAAATATATGTATAGCAAGCGCGTGTTTAGTTGACACTGATACTGTACATACTTTGGCTTTCTTTTTATACCAATTTTAGATGTTAACGAAGTCATTTCCTCGTTATAACAATAATATATTATAATTACTATTACATCTCGACTTGTCCAAATACGAATTTAGGTTTTCCGCATTCGAGAACAGTCACTTTAACGTGTAGGAGCTATATCTATAATTTTAAATATTTAATTTATGATAAAATAAGAAATATTAAATGTATTTCCCAAACAAAGCCTTCAGTAATATTTCTGGATTTTTGACACTGACATTTACGCCAATTATAAACATTTTCATTTTTCAACTGTTTTATGGGCTTTTTGATTATGCAATGGATTATTTTATATATTTATAATTCTCTATTTGTAAATCTATAGAAGATATAGCGAAAATGTTAAATATAGTGGATAGAGAATTTTATATTCTTTAATATTTGTAATAACAAATATCCAAAAATAATATTTAGAAGATTTTTTTTAAGAAACTACTACTTCCGGTTGTCTAATTGTTACTAAAACCTTTTCAGCTATTCCCATTAATGTCAGATTAAGGAATACATAATTAAATTGTTTTTTTGTTTTATAGAATTTGAGAAACCGTCCCTCCAACATCCACGTATATATCATTGTAAAAATGTTAAAATCGGATTCTAGGGACCTTAAATCGTGCTTATTCACTACAATCTGGGTATTTAGCATGAATCCAATACCTCTCTTAGCGAGAGGTAATAAAAATAACAGAGTTATTCATACTAAAATGTGTTCGGATTATCGAGAGTAATATATCACCATTATTTATACGACGACAAATGTTGATACTGCTTTTGACATTTCATGTTTTGCTTAATTTAGATTCTGATTTAGATTTCTAATAGTTTGCCAAAATAAATTGGCAATTATTTTATGCTTAACAATGCGTTACATATTTCATAAAAAATTCGTGAAATATATCAAATGTTTATTGTCTTTCTTTAACGGGGAATTATGTAATAATCCCAAAGTTGTGAAACATCAAGTTTATTTTGAACATGGTTACTAGTGTAATAAGCAACATTGTAATCTTCTTCTATCTTTATACATTGTACTAATTTTGGTATTTAGATGTTACCAAATTTATCTTAAAAACTTAATCGGCTGATTTATTTAAAGGGCCCAAAACAATGGCCTTAAGTAGGTACCATATATAGTCTTTCCAATACAGATTAGTACTATGTATAATACAGTTAGAATCCTTAATAAGTGCGACAACTTGAGATTACTGATCATATAGCCGTGCCTTTGTAAAATTGTGAAATTAATGCCTGGTATATTGACCGGTAAATTCAAACATAGATATTATCGACTAATCAAAACATAATGGATTTTTTATTTGAAGAATAAAGGATTTTTAAATTTCTTTCTGCACCTTAAGAGGAATGGCTACTTCTATACTAAAATATGAAACGAAAATTTAAATAAATTGTTGAAGATAATTATATTCTGCGCCTAAATCAGTAAACAGTTTTAATTTTGCACGTTTGCTAACTTGTAAAATCTAATTTGAAATTATATAAATATTGCTCATTTGTAGCGATACCCATGGAATTGAAACAAAGTTACAAAGAAATGCATATCGTTTGAATTGTCAGAAATTTGGTTTTCAGTTAAAAGTTGCAGATAATTCAATTCTGCACCTAAATCACTACACAGGTATTATTTGTAAAATCTAACACTTAAATAACTTTTATTATTATTATTTTCACATTTTCTAACCTATAAAATTAAATTTTTGACAGTTCAATCTATATGAAATTCTTTGTAATTTTGTTTCAATTCCATGGATATCGCTACAAATGAGTAATATTTGTACAAATTTAAATTAGAAAAGTTACCAGACGTGCAAAATTATCTAGAACTTTTAAATATTTGAATAATTTTTTCTCTAAATTAAGGAGGTTCGAGCGATTCTCGTGTAAAAATTAATTTTCAACTTTATGGTTTCAAATTTTGTAATTATCACGAATGATATCTTATCCAACTATTCTAAAAGATAAAAAATATTCCACCGTCTAGTTTCTTATAAATACGCTTATAAAGTTGACGTTTTCAATGTTCTAATACATAAGCTCTTACGGCAGAAACATTTCCGTAGATACTTTTTTTATTTGTTTTATATTGATCTTTCCAATTTTGATGAACAAAAAACAAGTATAATAAAACTGAAGACTTGTAGTATATTATGAGAAGTTTATAATCCCTTTTTACCTTTCAAATTAATTTGAAAATTAATGTTGAACATTATGTTTTCATTTTACATCGATAGTTGCAGAACAGATGAAGAATGACTTGGCAATAGCGGAAGTAGGTATGAAATATATTATGTATAGTGTTTGTTGATTTTTTTATTAAATGTTAATAGTTATACTACAGAAACAATTTATTTGAATTTTGACTTTATATTTTAGTTTTTTTAAGAATTAGTTTTGTAGATGATTAAATAATTGAAAAGGATATTTTACGAAATGCAGCTAAAATTAAAAAAAATATTCTAGTTCTTTTCCATATATTTTGTTAACATTATTGATAAATCTCGTAAATTAACACGAGGCACAAAAAGTCTAAAATACAATGCAATATTGAAAATTCCAATTTATTTCCTAAATAAAGTTAGTTACGACCACTGAAATATATACTAACTGGAACTCGCATACTCTACCTATCAGCGTACGCTGCACTAAAGCTCATTGAACAATAATGGCTGGCCCTGTTCGCGCACGTTCGTGCCGAACCGAACCTAGCCGAATAACTCGTATCATAGCTGATCGCTTTGTTTTCATATTATGCTTCATTTATTTAAACATGCGCCACACGAAATAATTTCCGTCTACTCACGAACTGTCTCGATGTTTCCAACTACTCCAGCAGCAGGCTTCCGTCTACTTACGAACTGTCTCGATGTTTGCCGACTACTCCAGCAGCAGGCTTTCAATATGCTTCACAGTCACGGTTCGTACGCGCATTCCAGTTAGTATATATTTCAGTGGTTACGACATACGCCGACTTATGAACTGTGTGGCAAAGAAAACTAGGTACTTCTAATTACGGATGTCGTTAAAAATCATTGCGCAATGCCATTTTTACGTAGAAAAATACCTGCACCATAGAAGTCGTCTCCGTTTAAAAAAAAATACTGAATCTGTTGATTGTACCTTTAAAATCATGTCGCTTCGTTTGTTAAACGCGAAAGAAATGTGTTTGGAGAAATTGATAAACAAACGAGTATAAAACCGATGTTTTCTCATCTCCAGCGGGCATTAACAAAATTTAACAAAGACACAAATCAAACACAACGAAGTGTTCACAGAGGAGCGAAGTCATAAATCCCACAAGCCGTACTTAACGTGTCCAGATTAAAATCAGAGCTTGGCAAAAATAAAATACGATCATAATTATAAACGCATTCTTCATGCTCTCGACTCCATAGCGTCCGAGGCGGCTCTGCATCCAAAACAAACGCCAAACGCGAAATTACCATAAAAACACGCACACCGGCTCACTTCGATCAGTAATTGCAGGGTGACGAGACTGTTATTAAAGTTTTCTGTAATTGGGAATAGTTGCTTAATCTAAGCGCAGTATCGCCGTAATGGCTAACTTATGGGGGTTTTATCCACAAGCTCAGGTCACGAGTTTGTTATATTAAATTAATATGGATTTTTCTACACAGATATACGGGGTAAATTTACGTAGACTTTTATGGGGGAAATTAGTTTTCCTTTACTATTTACTATAAAAAAAATCTGTTGTGGCCAGCACAAGACCTCTCGCCATTTTCCATATTAGACTATATAAGTATTGTATTTCACTTCGCCATCGAACCGTCGTTTTATAACAAAATATCACAAAATTTTACCCAAATATTGTTTTTGACTATATTTAACATGTCTTCTGCACACATATATATTTCTAATTATATCTATTTTTCATTGCATGAGAAAATTCCTAAATATCAGAGATTCTTCCAATTCATTAACCAGATTGGCGGTATTTCTGATGGATATATGCATTTTACCACAATTTTACCTATAATTTCAAAGATTTAATTAATAAAACAATAAGAAAAATTAAATATACTTCCCAGAAAATGCTATCAGAATGTCACTAAAAATGTTGATATTTGACAATGACATGTGTCATGTTATAAACATTGGAATTTGTCAACTGGTTTCCTTAGTGCCTTGGCCTCTGCGATTAGTTTACTCTATAAATTATAGTGTCTTTATCTCTATATCTATACAAGATATAATAAAAATTTTAAGTGTATTAGATGGAGAATTTTATGTTCTTCAATATTTAATAAAAAAAAAACTCCCAAATTATATTTAGAAGAATTTTTCTAAGAAACTACTACTTCCGATTGTTAAATTGTTACCAAAACCTTTTCAGCTCTTCCCAGGAATGTGCGATTGAGGAATCCATAGTTAAACAGTTCTTAAGTCTTATAGTTTTTGAGGAATCGTGTCTACAACATCCAGACATACATACACACATACACACATCCACACACACACAGACATCATCGTAAAAATGTTATAATCGGATTCTAGGGACCTTAAATCGTGCTTATTCACTAAAATCTGGATATGCGAATTTTAGCATGAATCCAATACCTCTCTTAGCGAGAGGTAAAAATCTGATGTGGCCAACACATAACCTTCCGCCAATTCTATGTATTTTATATAAATTCCGTACAGAAATTTTCTTGTAAATTTGATGAATGTATCACAGAACACTTACTCAAAAAGAGTAGAGGTGATGTTTTCGGTCCGGTTAACTAATAAGTTTTCTTGTAAAAATGCTAGAACGAACAAGGTTTTGTTCGCAGTAAAATTATGTCACCAAGTTAAGATAATCTGTTTATATATTTCCAGTAAAATAAAATTTCACCCACCATCAATATAATGTAAATTATATGTACTTGACACTGATAAGTCAATTACTATATTTGCCATCAAATAAATATGGACTGGTGCTCAACTTTTTGCCTTCTCCACACCCCGTCCCTTGCCTTGCAGTGTTACCGCTTCTTCATAACTTAGTATTTTTAACATAACCAAAGGAATTGGCAATAGTATAGAAATCGCATCCAATCAGTCCATATTTATTTGACGGGAAGTATAATGTATAATAGTTACTACTATCTTTAATTACATTGAGTATGAAGAAATAATAAGTCAAATTGGATGGAGAATGAAATTTTTTTACCTTCCGGTGGTGAGTTTTTAATGAATAAGCACGTTTTAAGATCCCTAGAATACGATTTTACTAATTTTACATTGATGTCTGTATGTGTGTGTACGTGTGTCCGTGTGTGTGTGTATGGGTGTGTGTATGTGTGTATTTGTATGTGTGTGTGTGTGTGTGTGTGTGACAATTTTTTCTCCGACGATAACTAGATAGAATCTTTTGAAAGGAACTTGCAATATGGAATTTGTAAAAAATAGTGTGTTCGTGTTACAATTTTATAGGATATATAGAATCTTTTCCAAGGAACTTTTGGTATCGGATTTGTACAAAATACATCGAATTGACGGAAGGTTTTGTGCTGACCACAACAGATTTTTTAATACGTACCTATAATAACCTAAAACTTCTCTATTATGTACATATATCTAGTAAAATTGTAACACGAACATATGCTATTTTCTACAAATTCCATACCGCAAGTTCCTTGGAAAAGATTCTATAAATCCAATAGAATTATGACACGAATATACACTATGTAAATTGCACTTGACACTGACATCTGTCAATTAGAATTATTTGAATATATCTGCTTTTTCCATTATTATAGCAAAGCTGGATGATTTATGAAAGTTAATCTCTCTAAATTCTTTTCCATATCTATTAAATATGAAAGTAAACCAGATAGCTAACAAGATATTCTTTCATTTTTATAATAACATAAAATGTCAAAAAATGATATTTAATTGTGTTTTTTCAAGAAAAACTGTTTAAAACTTAAAATACAGGTATTTCCGGTTGACCAATTATAACCAAAATCTAATCAGCTCTTCATATGGATGTAAAAGAGTGGAATACGAAAGAATTATAATTTTTAGAAATGTAGTGTTGGAGTTATCGTCGGAGAAATTCTTGTCACACACACACAAATCATTGTAAAATTAGTAAATTCGTATTCTTGGAACCCTAAAACATTAATACCTCACCATCGAAAGACAAAGACAAAACTTTCCTTACCTAAAGGTGACGGAAGGTAAAAATGTATTATTTGTCGATAAAAACGTCTCATTTTTTAATCGTTTATTAAGAGTACCATAATAAACAATTATGACGAAAATTACATTTAAATTTTGCTTACGTAATTATGGGTGTTGAATTTTTTATGGCGACCAGTGTGCAAAGTTTTCATTTTCTGAAAGTTGACTCCTACAAAGTCTATAAATATACCGTCAATATTGTCGTTGAACTCATATTTTGCATGTTTCATTTATTATAACTGTTTATTTTCCGCATACATAAAATTATCTGTAAAGATAAACTTCAAGGCAAACTGTCATACCCAATTTTGGTGATTTATTTATCTTTTATATGATTTACGACCTTAGATAAATTTTTTAACCGTACTGTATTTACGAAAAAGTTAAGTATTGTTATGTCCACAAAATTATGAAAAGAAAATATTCTCTTTGTCGGCTGAGTTGTTTTGTATTCATATTTCCTTTGTCTATTGTGGCGAAAAGTATTTTTTAGAAAAATTTCGAGGTCACCAAAAAACGAAGGACATTGCGAATATCCGAAACCATAGGCGGTCGAACGGTCCTACAGTTAACGGTACATCAAGTAGCACATCCTTGAATTTGCTAAACCAAAAGGCAAAGTCAAATATGCGCAGGTTTTGTATGCTTGTTGTCAAAAATGTAAATCATATTTTAATGTAGGTCACTGAAGATTGAAACGAAACACACTGTGAGGTTAGGTTTCGTGCGGGGATATAACGGTGTGGGAAGATTGTCGAATTATGAATTATTTCCTTGTTATAACAAGCTTTTCTTTTTTCAATTTAGAAGTGGTCGTAAATTGGAGGTTATATACGATTATTGTTATCGTTTTTATGTGGTTACGTTTGAGGTTTACGATGATGTCTTAATACACTTGTGCTTAGTAAATATTAGTTTCAGTAAGTAGAAAGCATAAACTTATAGTGGCGTTGTTGTGCTGTAATTTATGAATACTTTTTACCTTTTATTATTATTTTAGTCTGATATTGCAACCTTATAATGGCACCAAATTAACTTACTAGTAAGCTAGAATAGTTATTTATCAAGGCTGTAAAAGTGATATACAAAATAACTTTTAAGACGATGTATACATTACATTTTTTAGGCGAATATCATAAAAAGTTATATATTTTTGTCAAAATGTAGGATATCTTTAAAATAGGGGGACATGGCTTAACCACAGATTCTTGGGTCCAAAATAAAACGATTTAACAAAACTTACCTATATCTGAAAGAGCATCTTTTGGCCAATTTCCTGCTTCAAAATTCTTCTAAAAAATAGTTATTTATATATCACGGTACTAAAGCTCTATTTTTTATCACGAATATGGAATATAGTTGCCGAGGTCGTAAGGTCGAGGAAAATAAATTATATAATAAAATGGAAATTCAGTGCTGAGGTGCATATTAAATTTTATTTGAAATCAAAAATTTGTAAAAATGAAAGGAATATTTATTGTTATAGATTATGTGTATGTAACTGTCAATCTGACATTCAATGTTGCTAACCTCCGAACATTGAGGTTATCGTAAAGAACACTCAAAATTAAATTTTATTTCAATTTTTTTCATCGAAATTGTTTAGTTCGTTCTTCGTGCACAAATTTTTGTCATTTTACGTAAAACTATTGCTTTTTTCTGTCTCTGCGTAAGTATTGACATCTGTAACGATTTAACAGAAAAAAAATAAAATATAAGTGACTGCGCCGTATAATTTTTAAAATAAATTTTATCTAGCAGTTTATTTAAATGCCAAATAATTAAGTTTTAAAGACGTTAAAATAGTTTATGGAGAATCTGTGGTTATATGATGTCCCCCTATTTCAGAGGCACGTTGTACCCTAAAAGAAAAAATATAATAACTATATTAATTAATTTGTTGAGCAAGATAATGAGTGATAGCCACAACGTTTTTTTTTTCCAATACACTATAAATATATGAAGCTGAAGAAAACTCGGCTGTAAAGTACTTTATTCACAATCGGTTAGTAATATGACGTTTTCTGACTTTTAAAAAGTTGAGAACTTAGTTATTGTTAACCTCATTTTCCAAGAGGTTGGAAAATATAGTATAAAGGTTGGAAAGTTGACACCTTCCAACCTCTATACTTTGCAAGGCGGGATGCAAAGGGCCATTGCTCAACTTCAGGGCTATTTTCATTCCATCAGTGATAGGTATTTACATGTAAAAAAAAGCTTCTTTATATTTTATATCTAAGTAAAGAAACAAATGAAATTGTAAATAATATAAATAAGTGTAAAATGTGAAATAAAAATTTAAGGTTAGAAATTAAACTGACAGTTCATATGGCAAATGAACAAGCTCAGACCATTCATTTATTTACGTTAGGTTATTATTGTTATTTAAATATCAATTATTTATTATTAATTTCCGATTGTGAATAAAATAGTATGCAAACCTTGGTGAAAAGTTTCATTACTTATGAATTGGGTTATAGCAAATCTCGTCCTTGACAGTAATGAAACACTTTCCACCTCGCTTAGTAATATACTATTTTATTTTACTGTTGCCAAAGGACTAAAAAAAAAAATGTTGTAAATAGCTGTAAAGTCATTTTTTCTACTCCCATGCCTGAAGTCTTTTTAATTTATACTCATACTCATGCACAACTCACGTCTTTAAAATATTTTTGCATCAAATTTAATGCAAAATTATTTAGCAATACAGTTTTCTTTTGATAAAATCCCATATCTTTTATTTCGTTGCTTGCATGATAAGTCAACCGCCTCGATTACAAAACACTTTTTCTTTCCAAAATATATGCAAAATGTGAAAGCCATAAATTAAGTCTATTTTTAAATTTGAATTATATAAAGTATCAGACGTATTTTTGAATTTCCTTCAAAATTTATGTAGTGCGATAGGTCATAATTTAGTCTAGAACGTTCGTGTGAATAATGATATGTATGAATGCAGCAAACAGTAGCTGGTATAAATAAACATCTCAAGTATAAATAGAGACTTCTAATATTCCTCCATATTCATGTTAATATTTTAAATATTTAATAGTTAAAAATCGCATTTGCATTTCACTTAATCATAAATTTGTCTAAGAGTTATTTATTAACACGCAATATCCATTGAACAAACTTGGATTAATTTATACATTTATAAATAGTAATCACTGATGAATTTTGTACCATATTCCAAATTGGAGCAAATAGCTATTTTCTATGTTATTAATTTTAGACATATAGTACTTATGCAACAAAAATTTTGAGAAAAAGTCAGAACTCTTTTTCAAATAGAAATGATTTGTTTATTGATAGGTTGTTCCTATAAACTAAGAAGATAACAAATATAATTTCACAACACTGATAGGGGACCAATATCCGAATTTTTTTTTACCTCCCGCTACCCTTGGTAAGGAAGGTATAGGGACCGAGATTTTAGTAATTGACCACGTTTTCATGTCCCTAGAATCCAATTTTAACATTTTCACGATGATGTCTGTATATATATATATATATATATATATATATATATATATATATATATATATATGTGTGTGTGTGTGTGTGTGTGTGATTCAGAAAATTCTGAAACTTTGCATTTCGACATCATTCTAATATGGAAAGAAACCATTAGATTTTGGTTAAATCGGAAAACCGGAAATGGCACTTCACTTGAAGCTCGTTTTTCTTGAAAAAAAATTTGTCATTATAATAATTAGAGATTATTGAATTTTCTATAGGTCTGCATTAATACTTTTTCATGTATTTTACAGGTAAATTTAAAAAATATTTTTTTATAAATCCCAGAGCCTTTGATAAACACAATTGTTTAATGTCACTGTCAAAAAACTTTAAATTAATAATGGTGACATTTTAAAAAGAAAATAGTAAATAAAGCAATATGCAAAGGACTATAATATAGTTACTCCATTAGTGAATACATAGGATGTATTTAAATTAATAATTAAATTGCGGAGGTATTGTGTTGGCCACATCAGATTTTTTTTGAATACCTTGTCCATTCTCTGAACAATGTGTATTTCAAGTTTGCATAACATCTTTCAATCTTATGTACGTATTATGTCTAGTAACAACTAGGTTAGACTTTATTTAGCAACATTTTTTTTTTTTCGAAACTTTTGATACATTATTATTAATTTTACAAGCAAATAACTATTTTGTATGCACAATATTTATCGTGCTAGCATTCTTTTCAAATATTTCTAATTCATGTTTTTCGTGTCCCAGTATCTACGGAGCCATTCCAATATTTGTGGAGCCGTTCGATTTTTTCTTCATTAATATTAATAAAGAACGAATCTGATTCTATTGCAAGTTATTAATTTCTGATATAAAACAAAAGTAGGCAAGAAGTTTAGAGAAAAAGTCAGAGTTCTCGAACATAGTTGCCCAATCAAGACCAGTTAGTTGAGAAAGAAACGGTTTATTCTAACAAAAACATAAAATTGGTCGAGGTATTTGGACCTGTTATGCCAGTGGAATTTTTGAATTTAATTTTGTTGAGATTGCTATTCTAAAAACTTTCAACTTTTGCCAAAGGTTAGCTAGATAGAAATTTTAAATTGGTTGCTGCATTTGCTTTCTATAAAAAAAACTAAAACGGTTAAATTATAATGTTTAAGCACTATTTTCAAAATGTAATGGTGTAACATTTTAATTACATAAATTGTTATTGCAATATTTTAAGAGTAGGCCAAAAAATAGTCATATAATTATTTGCATTCGCGTTTCTTCATAACATCAAATAGTGTTAAACATGAAACATCAAATAGTGTATTTGACTACTTATGTAATAAATATTATTAGATATGTATGTATTTGTATGCATTATTAATAAATAACAACAATGTACCAAAGATGAATAGAAAATAAGACCTTGCTTTATAAGATCTCGACTACAGAATGCATTTTACATACATAAATGATAGTACTTACCTACTTGAGAATTGAATATCTTCATATGTACTCGATGCCTTCGTTGAAAACACATTTACACATATGTTCGTATTTCTTTTCAAATATTATTTTGTTCATCATAATTAACAGAAATATACGTCCAGTAGCCGTTATATGTCCCAACAAACTAAACTCTAAACATGTTTCAATTGGTATGAGAAAGCACTGATCACGGAATAAAATTTATTTGCTTTAATAAAAATATATTAAACTGTAAAAATTTTTATAAATAAAATAATTTAACATTGTACAATTTTTTCCAAATCATTTTATTTACGGTGTGAAATTTTACAAATTTTAATATATCCAGGGTGTTAATCAAAAAGCGGGCCATAGACATTTAACAAAGAAAATCAGTTTTTCCTTGTACAAAACTTCTCATTTAAATTTAGACAAAAATGTTCCAAATAAATGTTGTGGAGAATTAAATTTCTAATGGCCCATTGTACCAACATTAATTAATTTTAAGTGTTCCTTAAAGTACCAATATTGTATCGAAATTAAATGTCAAATGAATTATTATGCATTGCTGTCAAAATTTCGATTTGCATTTTTATGTTTAAGGGTCACTTAAAATTAAAGCCTTGTTGGTGCAACTGGGCATAAGATTGTTTTTTTATTTCATTTTGATACATTTTTTAAAAGTTTGAATTTAAAAATAATTTGAATACTTAATACCGATAATAAATTATTAATCATTTTACAAGATGAATTTTTTCTTTGAGAGTTTCACATCAATTTTCGCAACTGGCGATGCTTTTTTGTTTATTATTACACTAGAAATGTACTTGAAAGTAATATTAGAAATATTATAAAGTCAAGGGGATTTAAAATGTAAATGTAATACTTTATAAAAATTACTACGAAACTATCCTTCCTAGTTTCAGAAACGCCAACTTTATCTTATAAAAAAATGACGGAAATTTGTTTTTCTTCATATGCTAGCATTTTAAATTTATCAAATCCCATACCAAAAGGACCGTGGAACAGTTTCTATATAATATCATGTAAAATCGAACACATACTATTTTTTACAAATTTCATACCAAAAGTTCATTTGACACATTTTACTTTCTGCTTCAGCTTTCCCCTATTTTATTAGGGGTCGCTGTTTCCTCTTCTCTTCCACTCATTCCTGTCCAACGCATCTTCTTCACACAGTCCTTCCTTTCTCAAGTCTTCTGCGATACATCTTCTTTTTAGCCTGCATGTCACTTGAGAGGACCACTATGAAATACTAATTTTTCATCCCATATTTTCCATATTTGGTTTTGCACTTGCAAAACACATCTGTCAATTAGAATTTTGAATGTATCAGCTGTTTCCATGATAAATAGCAAAGCTGACTAATTTTTGAAAATTAATTTCTTTATAATGCTTTAACTCTACATCTATTGAATATGAAGGAAAATGAATAATCAAACCATATAGAGAAGAGTATTTTCTTTAATATGTATAATAAAAAATGTCAAAAAATAATATTTAACTGCGTTTTTTTAAGAAAAACTATTAAAAACTTCAAATAATGGTACTTCCGGTGGATCAATTATAACCAAAATCTAATCAACTCTTCATATGGATGTACAGAAGAGGAATACGAAAGAATTATAATTTTTAGAATTATAGTATTGGAGTTATCGTCGGAGAAAAATTTGTCGCACAATACACACACACACACACACACACACACACACACACACACACACACGGACACACACATACATACAGACATCATCTTAAAAATAGTAAATTCGTATTGTAGGGACGCTAAAACGTGCTTATTCATTAAAAACTCACCACCGAATTTTTTGACCAAAGACAATACCTTCCTTACCTAAAGGTGACGGAAGGTAAAAAAACACTATTTTTTACCTTCCATAGCCTTTGGGAAAGGAAGGTATTGTCTTTGATCAAAAAATTCGGTGGTTAGTTTTTAATTAATAAACACGTCATAAAAAATTATTTCCTGTTGTTGACAGTGGCATTTGAAAATTTAAATTTGGGTATATTTACAATTTTTTATTAAAATGATTGTTGTTTCCCTTACCTTCCTACATTTATTTCTTACATTACCCATAAGCAATAATCTAAAGCTTTTTAATCATTGAAATCCTATTAGCTGTCAGGCCTCAACTCTGACATAACCTATGTGTATATATTTTCAAAATGACATGTCAAATGGTATTTCCGCTTTCACGTGGTCTTGTGTAAACTGTGGATTAAAAAGATCACAAGAATTGTATTGCCAAACGCATAATTTCTTTTTGACCATCTGTATTATCTCTGTTTATGGAAATTTTGATAATTATTATATCAAATCTGAATGCCAAACCTCTGTCCGTGAATTTAGCTTAATAATCCCTATCCTCCTATCATATCAACGCACCCACAACTTCAATCTTCTAACTCCCACTATTTACGCATAGATTCGTCATTCGCTAACGAGCAAGTGTTTATAGTATTGCAGCAATTTCCCTATGATAGCGTTAGCGTGGCCAAACGCTATCAAGAACGTTCGATGTCGCTCGTGAAACGCACTTCGCACTTGGTCAGTTTGCAGTGCGAACTCTATGGTGCGGGTGCAAAATTACGTTAAGTTAGTGCAGTTACGGAAAAGTGACAATGAAGTATAAAACAGAGGAATAAATAGTTATTTGTAAGAAGATGTTTTGGTGGAATACGGAAAACAGAATGCTAGGCTTAAAATTTAATATTGTCATGTGTCATACGGTAAATATACATTTCTTTATTTGATATACAAAATAATTAATTTATATCTAGTTATATAGCTAACCTTCAATCAAATTTAGAGATAAGATTTAGGCTTAAAAAAACTTACACTTATTGTTAAGATTACATATAATGGATGAACACGAGATTTAGTGACAAAAGCATTTATCATGGCAAAGTAGTTATTTTCAAATAATATCTGTCCTGTTAACTAATTACCATTACTACCATTTAGAAATAAATTGTGTTGATTAAAAAACAACTGAATTTGTTACTTTAGTCAATGCTTAATCACCCCTGTTTAGGAGTAAATACTACCGGTCACAGTTTTATACAATAAACCTCTGAATTTTTCAATGATTTTTTTTAATTTAACACTTGAATACTTAAATTAAAAACACGATAAAACAGATTTAGATACCATTTTCATAATCAGGCTCACGTTAAAACTTTAATTAAAATTACTTTAACGGCCGGTTTTATAATAAATATAAAGTCACTTTAATTTTAAAGTTTGATCTAAAAGTGAAAAAACCATTTCATAATTTGAAATTAAGGCACTGTCAGATGACTTTATTTTAATGAACTTTAAGCTGACAACTTTAACTTAAAGTAAAATTGTGAAAAGTTTTATTCACTTTTAGATCAAACTTTAAAAGAAAATTGACTTTATACTTATTATGAAACTGGCCGTTAGACTTTATTTTAAGTGTTAAAATTATATTATGCAAATGGCCTTATTTTTAAGAGTTGATTATCTGTCAAATACCTTTTTTAACATATTACTTGATTTGACAATTTACTCGACGTTCATTTTTTGAGATAATAGCTTACTAAATACTACATTTTTATTTCGTCTTTAAATTAAAGTTACTGAGCATCATAAACGTACATTTAAAATATTGGGAAGCAAATATTTAGAATTTTATTCTTCAAATTTTACGGGAGAGAAAATATTATATTTTTTTATTCATCTTGAATCGAACTAGCGTTTATGGCCCTTGGATTGTTATAGACATTGCATAGATAGTAATTTTTATATGTCGGGCCATAAAAGTTATTTATGTATTAGGAACGTAAGGAGGCTTTTATGGCCTGTAGCGGGATTTTGAGCCCGAGGAGTGTTAGAAAAATTGTAACGAAAAGAATTTGTCCTGGTACATCCAGTATCTAGTGTTGCTATTAAAGCGGAGAACAACAGTTTATTGTTTGTTTATTAGTTATGTCATTTGAGTTTTATTTTGTGTATCTCCGTGCTTTCCATAGAAATAACACAAAATTAATTTTCATTTTTCATTAAAGAATATAAAAAAATCGATTTGTAATAAAAACTTTTCATGTTGCCTGTTTAAATTGTTTATATTGTAGGTTATAATTTGGTTTGACGCGGGGCTATAATGAGGCCCGCGGGCTATAAAATGACGTTTATGTCAAAGAAATTCGTGTATAATTGTCAAATTATGATACGTCCGTGCCTAAAAATAAATATCTACCTACTTACGTATTATATATAGATAAATATTTTTTTTTTGTAGGTACCTCCATCTGGAATAACTAGTTTTACATATCTACATCTTTACAAGTAGGGACTTTTATTGTTATAAGATAATATTACTGTTATAGTGTACTGTCAATTTTTCATATTTTCAACACATGCATTAGGAAAATATTTACAAATTTTAGTTCTAAATCGATAAATATAATTTAAATGAATACATTTTAAGATAGATATAAATAATTATATTTGAACTTGTAACATAAAACCGATAAAATAATGTTTGTTGATTTTTAAGGTTATGTTTATATAAACAAAGTCATTTGAAATTCAAATGTTTTGATGCTACCAACATAAAAATCCCTAGTATTTAATATTTGGTCAATAAATCAAATGTATTTAATAAATTTATGGATAAATCGGCACAAAAATCTTGTGCATAGTTTCTAAACTACTCTTAATACAAATAATTATAATATGACTGTCCGTGTCTGTGTGAATCGTATTACTAAAATATATAATCGTTTTAAAACATAATTAGGTTATATATTGTTCTTTTCATTTTTGTATGCAACAATTACAAAAGTTAATAATACCTTATAATGAAAGTATTTAATAATTGTATGAATTATAGAATATAAGAGTATTTCTAGTGTAAATAATTTTTAATGTCAGTGTATAAAGCAAGCATACTAATTAATAACAGTAACATTTACATTACTTTTACTTTTGTTTCTGCAATTTGGTTTCATATTACGTTACACATATAATTTTGTAATACAATGTATGTAAATTATTAAAGCGAATGTTACATTTACAAATAATGAATAATTGGATATTTACCTAGAATAGGCCTAACACTAGGTCCACATTATGTGGGTAATTTTATATATTATAAATTGTAATAATACAGCTGTTTCCTATGTTCATGATATTCAGACAATGAAAATATGTAATAAATAAGGAAACTGTATTATTTATTCCATAAAGTTAATAAGATAATTATAATGAAAGGAAAATTAATTCTGTGAGTTTCCTTTTCTGAACAGTTAAGAATTTAAATTTACATATCATACCATATAAATATGGGCCGAAATTAAGACTCAAAATTTTAAATAATTCTCGGCTTTAATAACCGAGTAACCTTAATTTAAAGACGTGCTAAAAACAGATTATGCGTTTGCAAGAAATGAACGTACACTAATGGCTGGTTTATGCCGAATTTAATTTACAAATTTATAATTTGGATTTTAAAATATAAACTCACTTAAAACGCATACGATGGTTTATGAACGATTTACAAATTTAGAAATTTCAAATTTAGATTTGGAATAAAACCATATTTTATATTTCCAAATGTAAATTTCAAATTCGACCAATCACAAAGGAGAACTATTAAACATGACGGTAAAATACCGTGAGTATTTTTTAACGTGAAACATTGGATTTGTCATATCCATAGTTACGATTCGACATTTGATTGACAGCAATGCATTTACGTGTCCCATTTAAAATGAAACATAGGGAACGAATTTGACATTTGATAAGACGTCAGTAGAGGTTAATTTTGTTTAAATAATTATACCTGCTTTCCAAATTAAATTTAGTGTACTTTCTGCTCGAGTGATTTTCTAACTTGGCCAAATTTCTTACAATATTTAAATATAATACTCTGTAAAATTCATTCCCTATGTTTTCAATGAGACAGGCAAATATATTACTGTCAATCAAATGTCAAGTCGTAACTTATAGGAAAATTCAGCGGTTACCTGTCATATTGACAAGACGTCATTAGAGATTAATTTTGTTTAAATAATTATACCTTTTTTCTAAAAATTAAATTTAGTTGCAAAAAAATATTGTGCCCGAAATATGTTTAGTGCTCTCGAGTGGTTTTCTGACTTAGCTAAATTTCTGACTTAGTCAACATCTGTCAAATTCGTTCCCTATGTTTCATTTTAAATGAGACACGCAAATACATTGCTGTCAATCAAATGTCAAATCGTAACCATGGACATGACAAACCCAATGTTTCACGTTAAAAAATACTCACGGTATAACTGTGCTTCATCCGTCAGCTGTCTTTTCTGTTTGCGAGTTGTTAACATTTTGAAGATGGATTCACAGAAACAAATTAATATTTTGTTTTTTTGTTAATAAGCAGTATTCGCGAGCATTGTGATTTGTACTACAAAGCAAATGAATTGTACAAAAATAAAAACGTTTGCGTAATTCCAATATAACGAGGGACAGAAAGGAATTAAATACATGCACACTCATACTAGTATATTTGAAGAATTGTTCCTTTTTTTTATTTAATATTTTTGAAGAGCAGGTAAAAACTTGCTACCCATATTTTTTCATTTTGACAAAAATTTTATTAATAGCCAGAAAAAAATAATGATATTTGATTATTTCAATTACCGTCATGTATGACGTAGAATTACGCCGCACCAATGAATGGTCGTAAAGCCATAGCGTTTGTTTGTACGGGTAATGTAGATCTCCTGTTTGATATTTCAACAATAGTCTGGAGGTTAGTATTTTAGTTTGTCTTTTCGTATCGATATTTTAAATTACATGTAACTACCTATGTGTTTATTTGTGAAGTAATTAATATATTTGAGAGACCAGAGAGTGAGAAAAATGAACTAATGTCAAATTCAAATTAAAACTTTCTCGCACGCCATGCCATCTATACGTTATATTTTTAAACATGTTTCCTTCTTCAGTAGAATATAATGACGTCACAGAAAATTTTCTTTCTTAATTTACTAAAAAACAAATATTTTTTTTTAAATAAAATTTATATTTTTATATATTTTTTCAACATAACTTTAGGTATATAGTGATAGAAATCTGATTTTCAGTACCACGCAAGTAGCCCATTCACGTGATAGAGACTTATTGGTCAGATCCAGAAATTTAAAATCATAAACCAAAGAGAAAATTGTAAATTTTAGATCAAAATTTCTAAATGTAAATTTATAAATGAAATTCATCATAAACTAATTTTTAGGTTATATTGTTAGAGAAATAGCCAAGTTCAAACTCATCATTTTACAATGGTGTAAGGTGTTCCAAACAAAAATAATTGTAAAGTACTAAAAAAAAAACACTCCCCGTGTTTCAGAAGATTTCAGCATCTGAATTATCCACTCGGTCATAGCAAGAACGAAACGCGTCTGTGGTTTCTAATTGAACAAGGCCAGCATTTGAAAAATGACAGTGAGGTTGATTCAGATCCTGAAACATGGCGAGTGTTTTTTTCCAATTCTTTATTAGACATTATTTGTCCTAGAGTTTGCTATTGTACTTTTGTTTTTTCAAAAAGTATTGCGGTGCATATAAGTGCATAAAGAGATCAGTTATTAGCTAAGACTAATACACTAGATATAGAAAAACAATTTCTTCAGGCAATAATGATTTGTTTTTAGGCCAGTAATGAAAAAAAATATGAAATGGTATTAAAATTTTGACAATTAGTCGCATTTTAAAAACGTTTTCGAGTCCGATCGCCCATTGCATACTCCGTGCATGTGAGCATGTGGTCGCCGGGCCGGCGGGTGATTTAATGCCGGCGACTGACGGCACGGAAGCCGGCGAACAAACGCCCGGACTCCCGCGCAGGTGGAGAGAATTTTATTCGAATGTTTTGTGGGAAGAATGGAGTAGAAAAATGGAGGGATTAGAAGGTTATTGCCTAGGTAAACAGGGGAATAAACGATAGAAGAGAAATCCACTAATAAAATATGTAGGTACAGACGGTGTTTTAATTTTATGACTGGGAATTGAATTTTGTTTTGTTATTTAAGGTTCGCGCTAGAATTATTGAGAGTAAAGGCTCATTACCACCGAATATTTTAATGCTTCATGCATAAGGCTTATGCATTATGACAATTTACTAGGATACCATTTCCAGATATTTTGTTTAGTGACTAATTCAACAGAAATGTCACAATTTTTTCCCTTATTACGTGTATAGCAGACTTCCATTGCAGCAGCAATTCATCTTTCTTTTAAATATGTTACTCGTATATACATCATTTTCTGTATCTATATCCATACCGAAAAATTAAAAATTTAATAAATATAAAATAGGCTCAAAAGTTAACAGTTCAAGTTAGAAATTTTGTTCTTACGTACGAAATTAAGATGCAAAAGTTATATATATCGTGAGTATTTTTTAACGTGAAACATTGTATTTGTCATATCCTTCGTTACTACTGACATTTGATTGACAGCAATGTATTTGCATATCCCATTTAAATTGAAACATAGGGAACGATTTTGGCATTTGACAAGACGTCAATAGAGGTTAATTTTCTAAATTAAATTTACTTATAGGAAAAGTAATGTGTGCACCTTGTGCCCGAGTGATTTTCTGACTAGGCCAAATTTCTTACAATATTTAAATATAATACTTCTATCAAATTCATTCCCTTTGATTCATTTTCAATGAGACAGGCAAATACATTGCTGTCAATCAAATGTCAAGTAGCAACTTATAGGAAAATTCAGCAGTTATTTGTCATTAGATGATATTAGAGATTAATTTTGTTTAAATAATTATACCTGCTTTCAAAAATTAAATTTAGTTTTAGAGACAATGTTATGTGCACCTTGTTCCCGAAATATGTTTAGTGCTCTCGAGTGATTTTTGACTCGGCTAAATTTCTTACATAAAATATTTAAATATAATACTTCTGTCAAATTCGTTCCGTGTGTTTAATTTTAAATAGAACAGGCAAATACATTGCTGTCAAACAAATGTCGAGTCGTAACCATGGATAAGATAAACCCAATGATTCACGTTAAAAAATACTCACGGTATATATATATATATATACACCGTGTGTCGACTTCTTCCGAACATAGGAAATTCAATGTTAAAATTTTGATTTGGCGATAACTTTACCTATTAATTTTAGAACAAAAGTGTAGAAACTGAAGAAAAATGAATGAAAAACTGCAACGATTGAGTTTGTTGTTCAATTGTTTCTTATGTACGAATTAGAAGCAAAAGAAAATACTCGATTTGAAGCAATTATTAGAATGCCATTGGAAATAAAACAATAATTTATGTTTCTTGTTTTTGACATATCTGGCAGATTAGACATTTCTTTTTATTTTATTTTTATTACAATTTGTGATTATATTTTATTCTTCTAGATTATCTTCCTATTATTTTAATAATAATAAAATAAAAAGAAATGTCATATCAGATATGTCTCAAACAAGAAACTTAAATTATTGTTTTTTCATGGCACTCTGATTATTTATGTTTTACAATTTCCGGTTAGAATTTTAACTATAAGTTAAATAAACGATATTTAATCGGATTATTGACAGCAATGATCAATTTGTCATTTGACAGTTCGTTTCGTTTCAATATTGTTTATTTAACTGGCAGTTCAAATTTTAACCGGACATTGTAAAACTGGCCCTAAATCGTGCATAAGACACAATTATAGCACCAAACTTGGTACTCAGTTTTTCATTCTTAACATTTTTCTTCATTATACTTTTGTTCTAAAATGAACAGGTAAATTTTTTAACATTAAATTATATATATAGGGTGTCCGAAGCAATTCTTGACATAGGCATTTAACATGGGAAGACAGGTTTTTGTAAATAAAAAGTGTCCGGCAGAAAATTAAGCCATGCTGTTAAACATAATAATAATAACACGTTACCTGTACGTTATTTATTATTAATTACTTTATTAATATTGCAAAAATTGGAAAAAACTATAAAGAAAGATCTTATCACTATCAATTTTTATGACGAGATAATATCTTCGTTTCTATAGGTAAGCGAGCGGCAGTAGATAATATTAAATTAAAAATGGCAAGTGCTTTACATAGCATAAGTATATTTATAGTCCTTATTACATGTAGTGATTAATAGTAAGTAATAAAAGTAAATATCTGTAATATGTTGACCTTCAAAGAAACATTCGTAATTTAAATCAATCAATAATAATTAGGCATAACATATCAATAATATATGTAATTAAACATTTCAAAATCACATTGCGAAAGTATACCAAAGTTTTATTGCCAGCAAATATTAATTAACAAAATGACATTAATTAAACCTTAACATTTAACAGACAATAAATCAATAACTTTATAGATCTCTAGTTGATTTTTAATTAATATTTAAAATTAAAACAAACATGTCCTACTCATGTTTTCGTTTTAATTATAGAAATAAATATCTCTCGATACATTTTTAACGATGTGAATGATAAATATTATCTGCATAACAATCAGTTTGAATAAGTAATATCATTTTGTACTGTATCCGTATTCTCTGGGTAATACTGGTCGAGTATTGAGTTGTATGGTAATAAATATGTTGTCGTTGGTTCATGTGCCTTATAAGGACAAATTGTGAATAATTCTGGTTCGCTGCAGTGTAGGTATTTGTATTTGTATAGCGTGATCTACATGCATCAGAGCCTACTTGTTTGTTTTGCAATCACAGCTATTTTAGTTGTAGAAAAAATATACTAATACTTAAAATAATTTCATTATTGTTATAATTGTCAAACAGATATATTCTTGTTGTTTTTATCCATTACTAGGCACTGATTTCCGTAATTCTTGATACTCTCTGTCTTTATATAATAGTATTTGCGATGAAAATGAAAAAAATTACCATTTGAATAATAGCTTATTTAATTATTATTAAATTTTCTTGTATAAATAAATTCTTTTATTCGCAAATTTATTAATTACAATTCATTTGTATCCATGATAACGCTTATCGGAGTATAGGCTATGAAGAAAGACACTTATGTCTTAATTTAAAATTATTTATTCAATTTTGACGTTTTAAGCTGTCATAATTAACTCCATAGTAACAATTATAAGTAACATTTTATTCACAAGTGAATTAAAAATTTTTAAATCACTCTCACAAATTTTATTCTCATTCTGCAAAAAATAACGCATTTAAAAATAATATCAAGAACGAAAATAACACTCACCACAGTATTTATTAGATATTATCAGCTATTTTAATTATTTTTTACGACACAAATGACAGACAATAATGCTTTTTAAATAGAAGACTTGACGTCTATCATCGACGATTGTCATGCCTACTACTAACTGATTAATTTTTTATTTTGTCAAAATTAAATATAATGGTTTTTATTATTATTTCGTCAAAATTGAATAAAATATTGTATAAACCACGTGAGCTAACAATGTTTAGTCACTCGAAGAATTTAACTTTCTTCTCATGAAAAACATTATCTTAGCTCACTTGCTGTATAAATATCTATTAATTAAATAACAATTTGACGTCAGATATTCTCAAAAATGTTTAAAGAAATCAAAGCTTTCCTTGTTGAATCTTATTTTACAAATGGAAATGGAAATAAATTAAAAACGGCTTGTAACAATGAATATCAGGAAAATTATATTTAAGATCAATTCTGATAACTTTACTTATAAACCACGTATCTCTGTTCATAGCCTACTCAGTATTATTATTTATTTTTTTTAAACTGAAATTAAACGATTTTCAATTACGTTTGAAAGAAACCCAAAACCCGCAATACCTATACTTATAGAAATGTAAACATGGTGACAAGGCAAAAATAATATCCTCTGCCGGCGGCAGTGAAAGTAAAACTAGGATATAAATATTTTTTGCTTTTAAACGAAAATACTATAAATTTCTATGTCAACTAAAAACGTCAGCTCTCTATTCCAAACAGATATACTCTATTTTTTATCCAGGAGAAATAAATGTGCATTGTTTTAACTCTGTCAATCGTTTATGGATTATTTTAGAGAAAAATACTTCAAATAAAAGTTGCGTACAATTAATTTTTCTATAATTGTTTTATGAAGTGTTTTACTCTAAAATAATCAATAAACGACTGACAGCACTAAAACACAGTACATTTACTCCTCTTGATTAAAAAAATAGAGAATATTTTTCTTGTCGACTGACATTAAAAGTGCGATTTTCTTATAGGTAATAGTCCGTAAAATATCACTTTTACTGCCTGGGCAGTAAAAATATTTTTATTTGTTGTTGCTACATAATATATAATAACCATTTAACAAACGCATAGCAACCGTACAATAAACGCATAACAATGGCAATTGCCGTCATAATAGGTATTAAAAATAATCACTTACAGCTCGATTCTCGAAATAGTTAATTTTTGGATTAACGAATTCTACTCTAGTTTTCACAGTTTATATCTTAAAATATTCCTAGTATCTACCGTTTTGATAATATTTTGAAGATTAAATTTTAAATACTGAAATAGAACCACTGAAATATATACTAACTGGAATGCGCGTACGAACCGTGACTATGAAGGCATATTGAAAGCCTGCTGCTGGAGCAGTCGGCAAACATCGAGACAGTTCGTGAGTACACGGAAATTATTTCGTGTGGCGTAGGTTTAAATAAATGAAGCATAATGTGAAAATAAAGCGATCAGCTATGATACGAGTTATTCGGTTAGGTTCGGTTCGGCACGAGCGTGCGCGAACAGGACCAGCCATTATTGTTCAATGAGACTTCATTGCAGCGTACGCTGATGGGTAGAGTATGCGAGTTCCAGTTAGTATATATTTCAGTGAATAGAACAGAATTCACTATTCCAAAAAAGAGGATTAGCTTAAACTTTTTTGAAAATCGGGCTTTAAGTTAACATTAATTCTAAAATCGGCTATAAAATAATGTGTTCAACACGGCGCTAAACACAGATATACAGCTTCGACAGCTTTTATTGCCTCGACTTCGTTTCTGCAATATTTATTTATTTATTTATTTATTTATTTATTTATTTATTTATTTATTTATTTATTTATTTATTTATTTATTTAATATATCCCATCCATCCCACAGGATCGAAATCCCAATTACGGGGTGGATACACAAAAAAATACATATAGGTTACAATGTTTCAACAGAGAAAAAAAATTATATACAAAACCAAATTGAGATAAAGAAAATCAACTTAGACTATAGCTATTTAATAGTGCTTGCTTGAAGTGTCCAAGTGACAAGTGATAAATATCAATATCTACAGTAATATTATTAACAATATAGCATAATCGACGAATGGGCGATCTTGCTTCGTAGTTAGTTCTAATATGTGAGTAATGAAATGTACACTTATTTCTAGAAGATAGGCGCGGAACAGAAAATGGAATACGAGCTAAACAAATAGGATCATCTGTAATATTGTTGATTAATTTATATATGTAAATCGAAGATTGCAACTTTCTATATACTGTACATCTGGTATTTTAGTGACTAGTTAAACAAATAACTCTTGTTTCGAATATTGTAATTATATTTCTTCTCCTAATTTAAAAACAAGGTAAATTTACTATTAAATATATGTATTTCTATATTTAATTAGGACATACATATTTGCTCACTACAGAAAAAGGAAATTCTAAGGTTAATTATTCCTGTTATTTGTTTTACTAATATTTTAGCTACCGTATTCCACTAACTATCATATATGAACGCAATTTACAATTTCAATTAAAATTGAAAATATATGTACTCTTACTGTGCGTCATATGTATAAATGAATACAAATGACAGCTCCCGTATCGGTTATTTCACGAACTGGTATAATTAATTCTTATATGTAAATAATAAGTAAATAAACTATTCAAAATACACCTCCATTAATTTCCCAGCTTTCTAAACGCTCAATTCATCACAAATATTGTTGCATTCTATAAATATTCCCCTTTAACACATGTTAATTTAAACAAATAATCTAATTGGCTGGATAATTGATTGCAATAATAAACCGATCTTTGTATTTGTCCCTCGTTGATCACGCGCATGCGCGTACTTGGTATTCACGTTGCGTGCGTGGTGTCATCTTGCCTACGCGTGGGCGGAATGCGTGATTCTTCATCAATGGGTTAGTGAAACAAAATTAATTCTTGTGGAGTTCCTCCGGTTTGACAATTTGCCAATGCAGATCGCGTGTCTAGAGGAATCGATTGTAGTTTGATAAAAGTTTGCCTATCAGTAATAAAATTGTTCGATATGTTAAGATGTTTTTTGTCCGATAAGAAAGACAAATTTTAAACTTGGATGGTAATTTTTGATAAAATAAATATGTAACCTATCACGAGTTTTTTTTTTGTGTCCGGATGTGCCAATGACAACAACAAAATGATACCAAATCTGTATCCACGAAATAAAGATGTTGTTAGTTATTAAAATATTCAAGTTTTGAATGCTCTTTACACCTACGTCACATATTTACTCTATTCTAAATTCTTACTACTGTCAAGCCTCCTACTCACACTTTGAAAATCTGGGATCCATTTTCAAGTGAATGCGGAAAATAATGAAACAACGAAACGAAACCAAATAATACTTGTTTGAATTTATATGGTACTATGGCGAATAGAAACCACGTGCTTTTGTGCAACAATGAAAGACATATTGAATAATACAAGATCATTTTGAGTTAAAAATGTCATATCAAAGCCAGCACAAGACCTTCCGCCAATTCGATGTATTTTGTATAAATCCCATACTAAAAGTTCCTTGGAAAAGATTCTATGTATCCAGTAAAATTGTAACACGAATATGTAGTATTTTTTACAAATTCCGTACCGAAAGTTCCTTGGAAAAGATTCTATAAATCAAATAATTTTATAACACCAATATACACTATGTAAATTGCACTTGACACTGACATCTGTTAATTAGCATTTTTTGAATATATCAGCTGTTTCCATGATTATAGCAAAGCTGGCTAATTTATGAAAGTGAATCTCTTTATAATTCTTCAACTCTATATCTATTGAATATTAAGAAAAATGTCTAATCAAGCCGTATAGACAATAAGATATTCTTTCTGATTGATAATCAAATAAAATGTCAAAAAATGATATTTAACTGATAAGAAATCCAAATAAGGGACCTTCCGGTTGACCAATTATAACCAAAATCTAATCAGCTCTTCACATGAATGTAAATGAGAGGAATACAAAAGAATTATAATTTTTAGAATTGTAGTATTGGAGTTATCGTCGAAAAAGTTTTTGTCACACACACACACAGACATATACCCACACACATCTTCGTAAAACTAGTAAAATCGTATTCTAGGGACCCTAAAATGTACTTAATCATTAAAACCTCATTATAGAGTTTTTTGACAAAGACAGTGCCTTCCTTACCTAAAGGTGACGGAAGGTAAAAAACCATAGTTCTGGACCAGTTCAAAACTTCAATTTCCAAAAAAGTAAATTCAACCCGGAAAAAGTAAATTGATATTTTTGATTTTTTCTAAAATACAATTTACTTTTTCGAAATTGAAGTTACTTTTCCTGAAATTCAAGTCTTTTTGTTGAAAAGGTATAGTACACTTTATTTGCGCCTACGTAGAAATTGGTGCATGAAACGTAACATGAAGAATAAGAAATTTGTATGTTGAAACAACCTAATATAAGAGAATAGGAAATAACAAAAATAAAACTTTTTCCTATACAAATATTTTTATTTTCTATATGTCTGATTATTTTGGGGAAAGGTGCAAAGGTTATACGAGTATAGGTACGAATGATTATATTCAAGTTTCCTAATTTCCTTTTTCAGTTTCCTTTTTGAGATAACTTCTTACCTTATTGCATTGTTCCGTTCTTTATTCCGGTATAAACAATATTTCATTAGTTTCCTCCTTGACTCGCCTTATCAGTAAATTTACTCAACCATAATCAGACGCCGGTCATATGCTCATATGCACTTATCAATAACTATAGAAGTCATGGTCGGTCGTACGCTTCCGGAAAATACCGTGGTTTTCCCAGGAAAATTTTTATGTGATTTTCATTCATAATATCATTCATCTTTTATTCTTATACGGAATTGATAATTTAGAATAAAATTGCAATATTTACCATATTTAAATTTTTAAATCCTCTTAAGAATGTAGCATATTCTTACTAACCTACAATACGTATAATTTACAGCACCCTTTCTTCAAGTAGGTCCTATTTTCCCCATCTATCTGTTCCATCACATATCCATCGGTGACGTCATTATCAAAATGCAATGAATTTCACCAATGAATTTGTCGATGAATAAAAGAAACTTGCCTTATAACAAATCGAATGATGTATAAATTATTATGAAACTCAATATTTTAATAATGAAAACATTTAAATTATTATTTTCATTTGTTTTTCATTTATGACGTCATCACAAAAAATTTAAATGGCAATATAGATTTTTAGTAGTGGAGTCCGATATTGATTTTTCTTGCCTTTATGATCATGCAAATAAATCATAAGGGTGCATCAGAAACATTTTGAGAAAAATCAAACTGAACATCTAATACGTAATAAAAATTTTAAATCTAGCCAACTGTTTCATTCAAGCATTCTGTCAATCTTAGTAGAATTATTAGAATTCAACCGTATACACTACAATAATTATGGCAAGAGCGTTGAATATTGACAGAATGCTTATATAAAACAGTTGGCTAGATTTAAAATTTTTTATCAAGGTGTGTTGATTATTCATTATTACGTATTAGATATTCAGTTCGATTTTTCTCAGAATTTTTGTTATGCACCCTTATGATTTAATTGCATGATCATATAGGGAAGGAGAATCATTATCGGA
The DNA here is from genome assembly GCA_943142095.1 of Ophonus ardosiacus. Taxonomy (NCBI): domain Eukaryota; kingdom Metazoa; phylum Arthropoda; class Insecta; order Coleoptera; family Carabidae; genus Ophonus; species Ophonus ardosiacus. The sequence goes on from OW964824.1 coordinate 56,966,049, forward strand.
TTCTACTACTAAAAACCTATGTTGCCATTTAATTTTTTTTGTGATGACGTCATAATTGAAAAACAAATGAAAGTCGGAAGATGAATCGCACATATTAATGCTATTTTTAACTAAAATCGACGTGTTTCAGCGTTTTGATTTTTTTTTGGATATTCCATACTTTAATCTCACACTGTATACCTATGTTTTATTGATAGAAATTAATAATTTACTGTACGTTAATATATTCTATAAATTCATATTTTAATATTCTCATCTTGAAACACTAATATTATTAATTTAATTATTTATTACTACACTTAAAACTACTTACATAAATAAATATTTTATGTCATATCAGTTTCTAGTTTTACAGAAATAGTTTTTAAAGTTTTCAAATGACGTCACAATTTTGCGACCTTGTAGTCTCTTCCGTGCTGTGTGTACAAAATTATGACGTTACAAAGAATCATGAATGGAAAGTATAGTAACATCGAATATTTTTGATATGTGCATAATATTAGGTAAACTTTTCATTTATTAAAAAAAAAAAACATTTCATTTTTTTGTTAGTATGGCCCCATTATAGTGCTAATATTAAATACATTCCTCTTAAAATATATGGACTCTTTAATAATAACTAGGTATATTAAGCATTACTTATTTTTATATTTCTTTTGCAGGTAAGTCAATCAGTACTACTATGGTCTAAATGCATTCCCGAAAAAGTAAGTTATCTGCAATTAGGTATTAGCAAAGGGCATAAATTAATAACAATGGCTGGTAACAAAAGCCTAGTTTTAAAACACTGTTTTAAAAATATCAAATTTCAATATTTAATTTCGCCTTTATGTTTAGAACGATTTTTTAAAAATATTTGTTTGAAATACAAAATATGTTTTGCTTTAAAATCATATTTTGCTAAATTTGTGTGATACTATTTATTATTAAGCTTTGTTCATAGGACTGTAAATCTTACTGCAATATCATTATTTGCAATTTGTTTGAAAGTGTTCAACAAATTTGAATACTGGAGTATTGTCATTTTAACATAATTTTCATTTTAAGGTTTTTTCTAATAGCCATTATCACAAATTCGTCATCTTCACTTGAAGAATAATTTAAAAAGTCAAATATTATAGTAGACATGCTACTATCCGAATCCCTAATCTATTATTAAAGAAATTTTAATAGATATCTCATTATTTGCAATAATATGGTCACCTTAAAACATTTATTAAAATAATGAATAGTGATTCGGTACTGACGAGACGAGACATTCATTGTCTCGTCTCGTTTCAGATTCATAAAATTATATCTCGTCTCGAAATTTTTCTCGTCTCGTTTAATAGAGTCTCGTCTCGGCCGAGATTCTCGCCGAGATTTCTCGACGAAAATTTAATATGTATATTTTGGTCTCATAAACTAATTATTAAATTTATACAATTTTGTATTAATAGTAATTTGAACAAAAAGATAAATATTTGTCGTTTTATCTGTTAAAATTTGATCTAATTTAAAACTTGTGCAAATTTTATTACGTTATAATTTTATTAATTTAATATTTATCTAGCATTTTCTAATCTGTTACAAAACATTAAAAAGAAAATAACGCTAAAAATCTTAGCTAAAGCCTGGATTACACGATGAAGTTTTATTTTCAAGTGACTTAAAAAGTGTCTTTATAAGTGACCTTACAAGTTTATTTACACGATCAAGTTTTGCATGAATTAAATTATCTAAGTGTCAAAATTTAAGTTATACTTACATTAAGATTTCAATTACTTCTCTATCTCATTTTGCTATATTTCAGTTTAATATCGATCATTTATAATACTACTTGTGTATATCAAAAATATACACACAAATGACATTTGACTGTTACTTGACAGTTAAAATTTGTAGGGACTTTTAAGAAAAAGTAGCGCATGTTCCAGTTTTTCTTTAAAAGTTTTTCGTTAAAAGTCTATTCATTTGTCTCTCTTGCACTCATGTCATTGTGCGAGAGAAAACTTTTCAAGTCACATGAAAAGAAAAAATTCATCGTGTAATGCACGCTTAATAAATTCTGACAGATAAAATCTCAAATACTTTATTATCTTTTTGTTCAAAAATGCTATAGCTAAATAGAGACAGATATCACTAAAAATATGTTAAATTTTACACGTTTGCAAATATAACTCATGAGAAAAATATCAACCGAGAAATCTCGAAACAGTTTTCGAGAATCGAGATCTCGGCAAATATATCTCGTCTCGTAAAATATTTTTTACATTTCTGTCTCGTCTTGTCGAGACGAGAAATCTCGAGTACGAGTCGAGACGAGAATCGAGAGATATCACTAATAATGAATATAAATTTATTTTTAATGTATCAAACAGCAATTTCGTAAATAACCTAATTTTGTGCAAACGAAAACAAACTCGAACATGTGAGAATCTCAATGTAAAGAAGAGGAATACGAAAGAATTATAATTTTTAGCATTGTAGTATTTGTCACACACGGACACATAGACATAGAGATGCATTCGGGCCGGGCCGGGCCGGGCTTTGAGGTTTGGATCGATTCGGTCCGAAAATAAAAATTACCGGCCCGACTCGAAGATCGACTCGACAAATAAATTAGCTAGCCCGGCTCGAAAATTCACTCGAAATCGGGCCGGGCCGGGCCAAAGCCCGAAATTGGGTACATCCGGCATTCCTAATGTTGATTTTTATGTTAAGGCGAAATGTTTGTTTACCAAAGAATTTAAACAACATTTTCACAAATCTTATATAAAAAAAATATAATTTTAATTTACATAAGGATTTTTTATCTAACTTTCGTTTCTGCTGAAAAATAGGACAAGAAATCATTTTGGTAGGAACAAAAATCACTTTTATTTAAGTATACGAGTAATAACAATAATAATAGCAACATCACAATATAATTCTCATGCTTTAATGAATAACCTTGAATTCTTGAAGTCAAATAATACATTTTTATTTATTAATATGTGAAGTGTGTTGTTATTAAAGCATTTTGATTCTTTTTAACTTCATCCATTTTCATTAAAATATTAAGGAAACTGTGCATTTGATTGAACCATAAGATTTTTCGGGCCGGTCCGAAAAGCTCGAATTTTCGGGCCGGGTCAAAATCAAAAGTCCGACTCGCCTCAATTTTTGAAAATGATTAGCCCGATAAAAAAAATCTTCAGCCCGAGCCGATGATGATCGACTCGAAATCGAGGCGGGCTTCGGGCCGGGCCGGGCCAAAGCTCGAAATCGAGTGCATCTCTACATAGACATACATACAGACATCATCTTAAAAATAGTAAATTCGTATAATAGGGGCCCTAAAATGTGCTTATTCATTAAAACTCACCACCGAATTTTTGGCCAAAGACAATACTTTTCTTACCTAAAGGTGACGGAAGGTAAATATTATCAGTTTTTCTAATTTGACCGAGTTCTCGAGATCCCTAGACAGAGCGCTTTTTTGGGCACCAAAACTTTTGGGACACCTCTATATCAATACCTTAATTAAAAGTATCCTTCCCATTTGTATTTATCTACGCAGGTCCTCATAATTGAGAATAAATTCTGCCGTTGTACCTGTGTATGGGGTGTATTATTTCTCGCCTAATATTGAATAATTTAGGCTTGTGTCGTGCTTGTGCTTCCCGTCCCCACCTTTCCGTAATAAAGTGGCGGACAACGGGAATATTATAATAAATCAGGTCCATAACTCTTCGCGGGTAAAAGCTTCCGTGAAATACTACAAGTACGCATTACTGAGCCGACATAATGCCGAGCACGGTTTCTGTTTCGGTTGCATTGCATTGCTCATTGCCATCCGTAGATTTACGACCCTGTAATTATGAAATTTATTTATTGAATGTGATGTGAATGTGTGCATTAGCGTTATTTATTTACCTGAGTTAATTAAATGCAATGGATGACCAAATATGCGAACCAGATATTATTCAAAAACATTTTTATATATTATGCGAATAGCATAGCGCCAAATTATTGCTATTATTATATAATAATTAGTTTCGTTTCTTCTATACAGGCCATTTAGTGAAAAATCTACCGTGCATGTATAAAACACGAGTGTGTAAGACACTAAAACGAGTCATATACCTATACTTTTTCTACGATTAATAATTAAGACAGTAGAAATAAAAATTCACATTTTAGGTTAGCTGTCTGTACTCAGTCAGAGCCCTTTGTAATTTTCTCTATCTTTGTTATCTGTTGACAATCCAAATGTTCCTCTTCCTCTTCTTTCATGTGTTTTTCCTTTTTTATAATTTGAGGAAAAACCTTGTGTTCCAATTTTGAAACACCGAGAAAAAAATCTGATGTGGCCAGCCCATAAACTCCCGCTGAAACTCTATAACATACGTTATAGATATCACTGGTATTTAACCACGCAATATAAATAAAGCAATCATTATGTTCAAATATTTTTATATTCACTCATAAAAAACATTATTTTACATTTAACAAATTTATCATACACAAAATAAATTTTACAAACATTGACAAAACTAATAGAAAAATAGTACTCGTATCTTTACGCAGTCTTTTCAGAGCAGTACCCTGGAAGACAATGAAGCAAATAAGTAGTACATCTAATATATATGTATAATGGAAAATATATTATTTTTACATACCTTAATTTCCTTAGAGTCAACTATATTACTACTATATACTCCGTAAAATGGTCTCATTCCTTATTTTAATGTAATTGCTTCCTGACATTGTCCTTTGTTTAAATATATCAAAATTGTTACTAAAGTATTGTTTTTGTTTCACGCATAGGCAAGATGATGTATAAAAATAAATTATTTTATAAATTTATATTTAAAGTTATTTACTAAATACTACTACCGTAAAATTGAAGATCGTACTATTATATTTATTTTTTTTAACCAATAAAAGCTTGTATAAGTGATACTTCCGGTTATCCGATATGCACTAAAAACTAATGAGCTCTTCCCCCATTAGTATAGAATGGGTATACAAAATTTCATAATTTTCTGATTGATCTCTATGCAATAAATAAAATATCACGATCCCTATACCTCCCTTATCTATGGTAACGGGAGGGAAAAATGTGTTAATGGGCCTCCAAATTTCTTCTTTAAAGTAAAGTTGCTATTCTAGGTTATTATGCTACCTAGATATTACTTACTTATTTGCAATACTTGTATAGAATATTTTTATATTTTATATTTGTGAGCTAAAAGTAAAATTTATTTATGGAAACAACGAATTTGTCTTCTGTCTTGTATATTTTTTTTTTCTTGATATGTGATTATTTGTCCAATAAACCATAACTGTCATGTCATTTGTCCATGCAAGATGAAAAGTTCTTGATTGTCATTAATTTAGAGTTATCTTTTATTTATTTATTAATATAGAGCAATAATTAATGACTCATCCACCGGAAACACTAACTTCCTACAATGTTCGTTTGGCGCCATCGTTCTTCTTCTTCTTTCAACGAGTTGTTTCCTGCTGCATTTATAATGCAAGCTTGCTCACAGATTTATTTCAAACGGTGTTTTACTTTATTCAACTGTCCATCAATGCATGCATTGACTTTCATTAGGTATTAAGAGATCAGCATTTAGCTATTCGAAACTGTCGTAGATCATAAATTACTTCAAGGAAAAGTAAAGAAACTAACAAATAAAAAATGCATACAATACAAAGACGATATTAGTAAATGTCATTGAATTGATTTATTGCTTAAAGTATTATGTACCTAGTTAAAGTTAACCTGACTTAATCTTTTACAATTAGCTGTATTCTAAGTGAGTTAAAATGAACTTAACACATTAAGGCCTGTTCTACAGTTGAGTCGTATGTTGGCTGTCGCTTCCTGTAAGTCGTCGGACGTTAGCAATACACAAGATTCCCCTCTCCAATAGTCGCAAGAGTCGTAAGGTGTCGTAGCGACCTGTTACTTTTAAGTGAGATTATGGATATTGTATCTCTTCCAATTTATTTTACTTTAATTGCAATATGGCTTCAAATAATAAAACTACGACGACTGATGCAAAAGAGAAGATAAAAGCCTCATATAATCGTTGATGCTCATTAAATTATTTTCATATTTCAAGTCAAGTGATCACAAAGAATTTTTCAAATTTTAAGAATGTCTACAACAATTTTAAATATTTTTTAGGTTTCTTGCTCATGGTGACAGCATTATTTCCACATCTTAACTACTAACTACTACTATACTTACATTTTGTATATTCATGTAAATTTGCCTCCAAATATATTTTTTACTTTTTGTATCTTTTATCATATAAACCACTACTTTTTACCTCTCGCTAAGAGAGGTATTGAATTCATGCTAAAATTCGCATATCCAGATTTTAGTGAATAAGCACGATTTAAGATCCCTAGAATCCGATTATAACATTTTAAAAATGATGTCTGTGTGTGGATGTGTGGGTGTCTATGTGTGTGTATGTGTGTATGTATGTGTATGTACGGATGATGTAGCGTCGATTCCTCAAAAACTATAAGACTTAAGAACTGTTTAACTATGGATTCCTCAATCTGACATTCCTAGGAAGAGCTGAAAAGGTTTTGGTAACAATTGATCAACGGGAAGCAGTAGTTTCTTAGAAAAATTCTTCTAAATATAATTCTTTGGAAATTAAATATTGAAGAACATAAAATTCTCCATCTAATACACTTAAATTTTTTTATTATATTTTGTATAGATTTAGAGATAAAGACACTATAATATATAGATTAATCTAATCGCAGAGGCTGAGGCACTAAGGAAAAAAGTTGGCAAATTCCAATGTTTATAACATAGTTTGTAAATGACACATGTCAGTGTCAAAAATTAACAGTATTAGTGACATTCTGATAGCTTTTTCTGGGAAGTATATTTAATCTTTCTTATTGTTTTATTAATTAAATATTTGAAATAATATGTAAAATGCATATATCCATCAGAAATACCGCCAATCTGGTTAATGAATTGGAAGAATGTCTCATATATAACTTCCTCATACAATGAAAAATAGATATAATTAGAATTATATGTGTACAGAAGACATGTTAAATACAATAAAAAACAATATTTGGGTAAAGTTCTTTAATTTTTTGTTATAAAACGACGGTTCGAAAGCGAAGTGCAATACAATACTTATAGCCTAATATGGAAATGGTGAGAGGTCTTGTGCTGGCCACAACAGATTTTTTTGAAAATGATTTGTGGGAATTTGGACAGGAGCGAAAAAATACGTCCTTTTCAAATTTATTAAATTTTTGGCCAACGTCCGACAAGTCTACAGTCAAATTTCAGCGTATTGCCATATTGCGCACGCGTATGACATCCGACAGTCGCTGTCGACTTATTGTAGAATAGGCCTTAACGTGTTCCTAGACATAACCTTAAAACTGAAGAAAAATCTGATATCAATTCTTTCTGGTGATAAATATAGGAACCTAATTTGAATATTGAAATGTGGTAAATAAAATACATGTTTTCCTTACTAGGAAATGAATGTACGATTTTATAATTTATTGTTCAGATTAATTAATTTTGATAATATAATAAATATAGCTTCAGTAGCGAATAATTTAGGCATATAATTATACACAACCAATAAATTATACAAATATATTTCCATTATTGTTGACAACTGCTCTTTAGGTATGGATATTTATAACGTTTGACATTTTCGAATCAACATTTGTTATCTACAAAATGTTTACACCAGTAGATTTCTCACAGTCTACCGGAAAAGATTTTGATTTTAGATACATATAACGGGTTTCACAGTAACAGATTTGTAAAAATATGTGATTGGAAACTCATAACTTTAACAGTAAACTTTGTCACCAACAGTAGGCGCGGCGAATGTTACGAAATTTATCTGACTTTGGCGTAAACAGGATCGTTTTTTTTTATAATAAAATTCCTAAAAACTATTCCGGAAGTCATTGTTTAATAATTGTTTTATTTTATTAGCAATACAAAAAACTTGTATTTTTTGCCCTAATGGCCACTGTCGTCTGATATATCATCTATGTAAGATTGAAAACGGCATCTATCGAATCTAACTGTTAAAAACTTCAAATAAGGGTACTTCCGGTGGATCAGTTATAACCAAAATCTAATCAACTCTTCATAGGGATGTGCAGAAGAGGAATACGAAAGAATTATAATTTTTAGAATTGTAGTATAGAAGTTATCGTCGGAGATAAATTTGTCACACACGGACACACATACACACGGACACACACACATACACGGACACACACACACACACACGGACACACACACACACACACATCAGACATCATCTTAAAAATATTAAATTCGTATTACAGGGACCCTAAAAGGTGCTTATTCATTAAAAACTCACCACCGAATTTTTTGACCAAAGACAATACCTTCCTTACCTAAAGGTGACGGAAGGTATACCTCGTCCAGATTTCATTTGAACAAATGACTTTTATATCCTCTGTGTTAATCCTAATCTTTGCTACTGTGAATATTTTTACGTTTCACGCAAATATAGTTTCTTCTCAAAGTTCCTGAGAATCATAGTTGACCTGTAAAATTCTTATCCAAGATGTTATGCTTGCTTTAACAATGAACGCTCATTACTGAATTGAGCAACTGGTAGTGCCAAAATGTAAATATGCACGAGGTACAGTTATACCCCAATACCCCAATAAAACTTTTCCCCTTTTAAATAGTTACAAGCAATTTTCAACTTTCATAGACATATAATGTACTTTGAGAAGAAACTATATTTGCGTGAAACGTAAAAATATTCACAGTAGTAAAGATTAGGATTAACACAGAGGATTTAAAAGTCATTTGTTCAAATGAAATCTGGACGAGGTATAATAAGTGTTACAAAGCCCAGATAGGTAGGTCCGTGCAAGCAGTTATTGAGAGCTAGGGCAGGTTGATAAGGGATGATTTTAAAAGTATTAGGCGCAAGTTAAATAATAAATCCTCTCAATTTGTCGTGATTCAACATACGAGGTGGAAATTAGACGATCGATAATTTCAAATTTGGGAAAGGTAAATTAATAATTTCATACAACTTTTTCTGAAATTGTAGTTACTTTTTTCGGAAATTGAAGTTAGTTTATCTGAAATTGAAGTTGAAAACGTATAGCCCCTAAAAATAATTAAATTCAAAATTACGACGTGGTCGATTTCTATGCCCGGAAGGATTTCACTGATAGATGTAAAAATGAATTTCAATTTAATTCTACTCGTATATGTTGAATCCTTTGGTAAGGATCTATGCATTATCCTTGTTTATCTCACCGGACACTCCTTGTCTTGGCAGGATGCTTGGGCGCTCTAATTACTCATATCAGATAAGTATTTATAGTGCGCAATTATGCTCAAGTTTCAGTGCATCCCTCATTCTGCGCCCTGGCATATTACACTACACTGCCGAGTAACAAACTACCCCGCATGGTTGTGTATAGGTATTTCATTACCACCAGCGCCGCTGATTTACAGCCAGTTGTCTTGCGCCGTGATAAACAACAAGAAACTCACACACGACGACGCCGGGCTCATATGGGATCGAATTAGACCAAGAAGACACAAGAAAATGATACAGTAACGCGATTTAACCTTTAGAGTGCTTAACGGGGTCGTAATGACCACAGCTTCCATCCTTTTTAAAGTGAAAAATTCTTTAGGCGTACATTACACTTTTTCCTGGGCAGTGAAGAAAGCTGATCTGGCGACATGCGTGACGCGTCACTGGAAACATCACAATATCTGTCAAAAAGAAACTCTGTCTGCTATAATAATGCAGTGTAGCATGGTAATTAAGGATAACATTTAACATTTCCTAGCTTATGATTGGTGCAAACGCGAGTCAATTTCAAACTGTCCCAATATTATATTATTGCAACTTTTCTTCTTCATTTGTGTACAATAAATTAGGCTAGCTAAATTGAATGTAAGTGAAATAAATAATTTTAATATAAATATAACTGTAAAAAACTAATAATATAACGTAAAAAAGTTAATGTAAATACATAACACACATCATCTGTCAACACCTGTCAAAAATATTTTATTATTCATACAATTTTGCATGTTTAATCAAGATAGTCCTTAAATGGATGATATTGAAGATGTTCCATCTCCAAATGATCTGTCTGATTGCTTCGATTATTGTAATATTATTTTATCGAAATAAAATGTTGCAGAGTAATCCGCTTTCGTCAAGCTCCGCCCACCACTGCAATCTTAAACCAGACACAGTATAGTTCCAAACTCGCCGTTTTGACGTTACTTGTTACTGCTGTCATTAAATAAAATATTACTTACATTTTTTTGTTGTGGATTGTATTTGTTTATAATTTGAAAAACCGTATTAACAGCATTACAACGTCGTTAGAACCGCTAAATTTATTTTTTGAAAGTCTAATGCCCGTATTCACCAACATCAAATAAATCTTCGAATAGCTTATTCATTGAATAAGAGAAAAATATCGCATCGATACCATAACTCAAATGAAGGTATTTATTCTAGCTGTCATAATTTGATGCGATATTTTTCTCTTATTCAATGAATAAGCTATTCGAAGATTTATTTGATGTTGGTGAATACGGGCATAAAAATGACATTTTAATGACAGCGGGAATAAATCGCGTCTTCGTCACCGGTTTTAAAACTAAAGTTTTTTTTGGGTTTTGGGTCAGATTTTAAAATAAAATTTGAGTTGTTTCGCAGCCTTTCCCAGAAAATTAAAATTCTTTCTTGAAAATTTTGTTAGAATTTGGTTAGAATGCTCGCAGGATTTTGACATCTTATACAAAAATATGACTGTAAACCCAGCACTCTTACGGCCGGTATTATAAACGTCCAGTTAAATTTAGTTCCATAGTAAATTTAATTAAACGAACAAGTGCAACGCGAATTTTTGACAGCAACGATTTAAATGTCATAAGGACATGGAAATTGATTCGAATTTGTCCATTTTATTAAATTTACTACGGAACTAAATTTAACTGGACCTTTATAATACCGGCCCTTAGACATTTAAATTTATAAAGCTTTCGGGAGCAGTCAAGAAATGGCATTGCTGTATGATCCAATTGTCAACCATTTAAGTTTCCACTTCGGAAGTGCGGTCTTAAGCACATACAATTTTTTTAAAATATATATAAACTGTTTTATTTGAAATCGTCACTAAAGTGAACAAAAGTCGTCATTAAAAGTTCAGAAATCGGCACTAAAGTAATTCATTATACGACGATTTCGTACATTCAGTGTTGCCAACCTTGTGATAATTATTGTAGGTACGTATAAGGTAATATTGGTAGGTGTACGATGTACAATATAGTAAATTTGTAGGACCTCCGTGGTGCACTGGCCTAAAGTGCAATTTTGAACCATGAAATTTACTGCAAAACAATGTAAAAACACGGATGTCGTCAAGAAAATGCATTCCAAGCGATTTAAAGACATTTTATGAAAAACAGTTTTTACATCAGATTTGAACGTTTTACAGTTTCCACTGTTTTTTAGTGTATACAAGCTTTTGAAGGTGCACTTGTCTACGCAGCTAAAGTGCCGTTTTGAATCATGGAAGTTACTGCTTTAAAAAACGCTTTAAAAAATATGTGCTATAAAAACTAATTAAATAATTCCGATGAAGAAGTTTCATATAATCCACATAATTTTGAAGGTTAAAATAAAAAAAAAATATATCATCATGCCATATTACCCATTTCTGCGTGTGCCAGTCTGTATTCACAGATATCGGTAATATTGATGGTTCATTACAATAACTTAAATGCTAGGAGGTTCGCAATATTGAATATAAATTCGTTTGTTTGACAGCAACTGACTGATATATCAAAAAAACCTATAAAAATAATTATCACTTTTTTCCGCAAATTTTCGATTTTAAATAAAATTTAATATGCACCTCGGCATTGAAGTGCCTTTTTATTACTCATATGGTTTATTTTCCTGGGCTCTACTGCCTCGGCAACTAAATTCTACATGCATGATAAAAAGTAAAACTTCAGAACCTTTATAAATAAATAACTATTATTATAATTTGTTTAGTCTAATTTATCGTAGAGATCTATGGCAATGTTGCTAGGTAATATACCTATCAATTTTTTTATTGGCCGGGTTCAGCAGTACCTAGCGCATTTAACGGTCTACCGGAAAGTGATGTCACAGTGTAGTGTCAAATTGACATTTGTCATCTGTCATTTTAAAACAAAAGGAGTCGTTATTTAGCTGCATCACAAAATAACACTTCCTAATTGTTTTGAAGGTTATAAATGCACATATTACTAGCCAATTGTGAATAAACTTAATTATACGACTATCTAATTTAAATTTACAACCAATTACCGTATTCGTCGGAACCTTCTCAATTTCTTTCTGTTCATGTTTCTTTGTTCATTTTCTTTTCTCGTCTCGTCTTGTGGAGGTGTAAGAGAACTAAGAAGACACGATAAAGCAATGTATCCGTGTGGATATTTGAAATGCTCGTCGCGTTACGGACACCGTCGTCGGTACACCACGCTTCGCACGTTCGGTCCGAATCAGACGTGAATACCAAACGATACGCATCGAACAAGGCAAAAGACCATGAGTAGACTTACAATGTGCTGGACAACGCAGTTAGCGTTGACGGAAAATTGAAAAATGGAGAGAGGAAAAAATTTCATGTTTCCAAAAAGATTATAAAATTAACACAATACCTAATCTAAATATTTCACAAATGGAGTATTGATATACAGTCTTCAGAAAAAAAAAACCTAATTCGGAATAGGCTTTGAACACAGAAACGTATGTCTGGTAATTATTAAATTTAAAAGTCAAGTTGTCAAAATTGATCGTGAAATGTAATTTTATAGAGAAAAGATAATAAAGACGGAAATAGACTATTGTCATTTACCTTTTTCTAATTTATTTCTTCTTAAATTGACATTTATTTAAATACTTTCAAATTCACTTACGATTTTTATTCATAGCCTACTCCGAGTTAGGATTCTTTTTACCTTCCGTCAAAAGGAAGGTATTGTCTTTGGTCAAAAAATTCTGTGGTGAGTTTTTAAAGAATAAGCACGTTTCAAGATACCTAGAATACGATTTTACTAATTTTACATTGATGTCTGTATGTGTGTGTATCCGTGTGTGTGGCTGTGTGTGTGTCCGTGTGTGTGTCTGTGACAAATTTTTCTCCGACGATAACTCCAAAACTACAATTCTAAAAATTATGATTCTTTCGTATTCCTCTCCTTTACAACCATATGAAGAGCTGATTAGATTTTGGTTATAATTGGTCGACCGGAAGTACCCTTATTTGAAAGTTCTTAACAGTTTTTCTGGAAAAAAACGCAGTTAAATATCATTTTTCCACATTTTATGATCATTAATATGAAAGAAAATCTTATTCTCTATACGATTTGATTATACATTTTCCTTCATATTCAATAGATATAGAGTTATAGACAGATTAAGAAAGGTTAAATTTCAAAAATCAGTCTGCTTTGCAAAAATTATGGAAACAGCAGATATATTCAAAAAATTCTAATTGACAGATGTCAGTGTCAAGTGCAAAACCAAAGTGAAAAGTATAGGATCAGAAAGTAACATAAGTGACAGAGTGTCCTTCGCAAGTGACTTGCAGTTTCAATGCCGGGAGTACGAGGAAGGCCAAAGAGAAGATGGAAGGACTGTGTAGCAGAATATTTGAGAGAGGAAGAACTGTGTGAAGAAGATGCGTTGGATAGGAATGAGGAAGTGTGAAGTGCAATTTACAGAATGTACATTCGTGTTATAATTATATTGAATTTATAGAATCTTTTCAAAGGAACTTGCAATATAGAATTTGTAAAAAATAGTGTGTTCGTGTTACAATTTTACAGGATATATAGAATCTTTTTCAAGGGACTTTTGGTATCGGATTTGTACAAAATACATCGAATTGACGGAAGGTTTTGTGCTGGCCAGAACAGATTCTTTTTATATAGTTTTTTCAGATAATATATAAAAATCTAGAAGTAGGTATTGGTGAAACACAATGTTAAAATTCGAATTAGTAAGCGAGATATATTTTTTTGCATATCTGAAATTATTTGTGACTCCATAGTCCTGAACTGATTATGTTTCTCAAACAATTAATTCTAAGGGTATCTGCATAAGGCATATATTTTTGTTTATTTCTATTAAAACTTCTTACCCTTGACAAATTAATTAGGAATTAATACATAAAGAAAAATAATAAAAATAAAATATGTAAAATAAATATTATTTCAATCTATTTCATGAATCATTTTAGCTCGTAGTATGATCACAGTTTTAACTAAATCACTATTTTTAGAAATGTCAAATTCAAATTTAAATATTTAATTTCACCCGAATGTTTAAAGAATGATTTTTTTAAATATTTGTTTGAGTACAAACTATGTTCTGCTTTAAAATCATATTTTGATAAATTTCATATTATATATTATTGTTATTAAATAATGAAATTTAATAGTTTTTAAAACAGCGTTTTAGTTAAAACCGTGATTATACTACGAGCCTTTGAGAATATCATTAGGATGACGGTAGTGTTGCTATAGTTCTTAATTTGAATTTAATCAAAAACAATGAATAGTAGGTTCCGTTCGCCCGAATTCATTAGAAATTTTACGATAATAACCAATAGGGATTGTGACGTTGCGTTTATAATAATTAAGTAATTTTTATCATTTTCATTTTACAAAAAAGTTTAATGTATGCTACCTTATAATTGAAGTATACTACAATATAATAATCTACCATGGTATGCACAAAAAAGACCCCTGGGATGGTTGACATATTGAGTAATCTTAATGCCTCTTCAAATTTTATAAATGAAGATAAGAACATTGTTTTCATTTAATTTAAATCCCAATAACCCCTCATATTTTAAGAATTAAATTTTTGTGCTGTCTTTGAAATAAGGAAAATATGTAGAAAACAAAATATGTTCCAAACAGGAAAGATATAACGGCTAGGTTAACATTATCAAAGTTTTCGTCTTGTAACGGTTAATTTTCGAATTTCCGCTACAGATAAAATATCGCTGTCCAAAACATGACGCTGTGATATTTGTTTTTTAAAAAATACAGAATTCCTGAATAACATCATGTACGCAATTCAAAAGCTCAAAAACGTAAAATTTGTTTACAAAAGTTATCAGATACTATATCAAACAAACAAGTATTTTATGTCAAAACAATATTTGTAGCTTTGAAAACAAACATTGTAACGTAATACAATAAAGATAACAATCAGTGTAAAACGAACGGAAGTAAAAAATTTGTAAACAAATTGTAGTTACCTCTCGCTCAGAGAGGTACTGGATTCATGCTATAAATCGCATATCCAGATTTTAGTGAACAAGCACGTTTTAAGGTCACTAGATCCCGATTTTAACATTTTTACAATGATGTCTCTCTCTCTCTTTATGTGTGTGTGTATGTGTGTGTGTGTATGTGTGTGTTACATATTTCTTAATCTGACATTAATGGGAAGAGCTGAAAAAGTTTTAGTAACAATGGGACAACCTGAAGTAGTAGTTTCTTAAAAAAATCTTCAAATTTCAAATATTTAATTAATAAAACAATTTGTATGTTGTATGAGGAAGTTTCTAAATGTCACAGATTCTTCCAATTTATTAACCAGATTGGCGGTATTTCTGATGGATATATGCATATTACCTATAATTTCAAATATTTAATTAATAAAACAATAAGAAAGATTAAATGTAGTTCCCAGAAAAAGCTATCAGAATGTCACTAAAACTGTTGATTTTTGACACTGACATGTGTCATTTACAAACTATGTTATAAACATTGGAATTTGTCAACTGGTTTCCTTAGTGCTTTATTAGCCTCTGCGATTAGTTTATAATAATAATAATAATAATAATAATAATAATAATATTTCTTTATTGACCCAAGTCAACGGCGAGGTTCAGCCATAGGCTGCTCTTCCACCTAACCGATACAATAAGTGTTATTACATTATTGTCAACTAACAATGAACACATTGAAAAGAAACATAATTAATAATAATAAACAATTAAACAATTACAAATATCATGAACACAGATATTAATTTTATACAGTAACAAAACTACAGAATACGTTTACATAATATGACTAATAGTTATTGAACATGATTTACATGATTTTTAAAAGAGTTAACAGACAGAGATTTCAAATGTGTAGGAACATTATTATAAAGGGTTGGAGCTAAATATGAAAAGGAACATTTAAATTTAGATTTTTTAAAGGTTGGGACATCATACAGATCTTTTTCACGTAATGAATAATGGTAACCTTTGACAACGAGTTTATCATGCAAGTAGGGAGGAATGCCAGTAAGCCTTATTTTATGAGTGAAACAATTAAATGATTTTATTAAATGGTCATCAACCGTGTCCATGTGAGATAATGAGCGATAGTGTGATATATGATCATATTTACGAATACCATAAACATAACGAAGACATGCATTCTGAAACAAAGTTATTCTATGTTTTTCTGATTGTGTTAAATTTGGTATATAAACACAAGCACAATAATTAAGTAATGGTAAGATTAATGTGTTGATTAACCGTAATTTAACTTGCAAGGATAAGAGGTGTCTGAACTGATATAAATGGCGTAGTTTAAGTTTAGCCGCTGTTAATTTTTTTGTTAAGTGACCTCTAAAATTCAAATTTTCATCGATCTCCAGACCTAAGCTTTTTATGGAGGGACTACGTTTTAATTTAACATTATCTAGCTCAATATCTACTGTGTCATTATATCCAAAGATAATAAGAGATGATTTTTCTGCGTTTATTTTGAGGCCATTATTTTTTATCCACTCTGTAAGCAAATATAGATCATTATTGATTAAATCAGTTTTCTCAAAAATTTCAGTAGGACTGAAAGATGCTAAAATTTGCGTATCATCAGCGTAAGAGTGTGCCGAGCAATAATTCAACACTGATGGCATGTCCGCCACATAGATTAAAAAAAAATAAGGGGCCCAAAATAGATCCTTGCGGTACCCCACACTGTAAGGGGAATAAAGATGACTGAGAAGTTTTTGTCAGTTTACTAAGTGTATTAGATGAAGAAGTTTATGTTCTTAAATATTTAATAAAAAAAAAACTCCCATAAAATTATATTTAGAAGAATTTTTCTAAGAAACTACTACTTTCGGTTGTTCAATTGTTACCGAAACCTTTTCAGCTCTTTCCAGGAATATCAGGTTGAGGAAACTGCAGTTAAATATTTTTTAAGTCTTTGAGTTTTTGAGGAATCGTCCCTCCAACATCCATACATAGACACACACACACACACACACACATACACACATCCACACACACACACACACACACATCTACACACACACACACATCCACACACACACACACACACACACAGACATCATTTTAAAAATGTTATAATCGGATTCTAGGGACCTTAAATCGTGCTTATTCAATAAAATTTGGATATGCGAATTTTAGCATGAATCCAATACCTCTCTTAGCGAGAGGTAAAAATCTTAATTGTTCCAAGTTTAACAGTGTTTTATTTTCGAGAAATCAGTGTAACGTCACATTCCCCCTATACTTCTATTTCTCACGCACACTGCTCTGAGTACGCTACGAGAGAAAGATAACAATTGTATGACATCACTTTCCCCTTTTAGCAAATGTGAAACATCTCGTAAAGTAATTATTTAAAAAATGTTTTCCTTTTTTTAACTATTATTTATTGAGCCATACTTTAAGTTAAAATGAATTTTTAATTTTTTTTTTTTTGTTATGGTGGAATACCCCATTAAATATTGAAATTTGGCATTTGTTAAAACAGTGTTTTAGTTAAAACCGTGACCATACTACGAGCCATTGAGTACAGTTTTAAGGTGTGGATTTTAATACAATTGGTAGAATTAAAGGACCTGATTGCAGACATGTACAGATACTTCTCGCTTATTGCCATTTATTTCTCGTGTACATTTCATCTATCCCTCTTCGTTATCACCTTTAGCAATCCCCACATTCGCATTTTTGCTGTTGCTGTTATCATTTATGAATGAAATTCCTGTGTTCGGTGTGTTAGTCAATGTCAACGTCAGCGACCGGTGCGGTGTGTGCATTCCGAATAAATTTGGGCGTGAAACAAAATGCAGAGTCTTGTGGGTGTTTATCGGAGTGAATTTATGGCACCTCCTGAAATCACACGCACAGCGCGCACACAGCTACGTCAGCTGGAACGTGAAATATTATATTCGCATCGCGGAGACAACCTGGATGCGGTGTAAATTATCCGACACATGTGACCGCCACCCACAAATCATACTGATGTTATGTAATGTAACGGAGGTTCATTTGCTATTGCTGTGCTATGTGCTACGGATCACATTTAATTTGTGTTAGATTAGACAGATTTTATTTTTGAAGTGAAAACTTCTGTAGGCGCACCTTGCACATTTTTTTCTGGGCAGTGAACAAGGCTTATCCGTCACGCGTTGCGGTCATTCGTGTAAACTTGGGGAGACCAAACTTGACGTCGCGATAATTCGGGTCATATAGCCTGTGTTACGTTATTAATACAAGGCCGGGAAACATCACAATATCTGTCAAAGAGAAATCCTAGTTCCAAACTCGCCGTTTTGGCGTAATTTATTGCTGCTGTCCCTGCTGTCATTACCGATATCTGTGTCCAAGGCAGGTTGACACACCCAGATTAGTACACCCAGGAATGGGTAATATGCCGTGATATATTTATTTAGTTATTTATATATAAAAAATCTGTTGTGGCCAGCATAAGACTTCTCGCCATTTCCATATTAAGCTATATAAGTATTGTATTGCACTTCGCTTTCGAACCGTCGTTTTATAACAAAAAATTACAGAACTTTGCCCAAATATTGTTTTTTATTGTATATAACATGTCTTCTGCACACATATAATTCTAATTATATCTATTTTTCATTGTATGAGGAAGTTTCTATATATATTCTTCCAATTCATTAACCAGATTGGCGGTATTTCTGATGGATATATGCATTTTATCTATAATTTCAAATATTTAATTAATAAAACAATAAGAAAGATTAAATATAATTACCAGAAAAAGCTATCAGAATGTCACTAAAACTGTTGATTTTGGAAACTGACATTTACAAATTATGTTATAAACATTGGAATTTGACAACTGGTTTCCTTAGTGCCTTACCCTCTGGGATAAAATTACTCTATGTATTATAGTGGCTTTATCTTTAAATCTATATAAGATATAATAAATTTTTTAAGTGTGTTAGATGGAGAATTTTATGTCCTTCAAAATTTAATAACAAAAATTTCCAAAAAAATATATTTAGAAGAATTTTTCTAAGAAACTACTACTTCCGGTTGTTCAATTGTTACCAAAACCTTTTCAGCTCTTCTCAGGAATGTCAGATTGAGGAATCCATAGTTAAACAGTTCTTAAGTCTTATAGTTTTTGAGGAATCGTCCCTACAACATCCAGACAGACATACATACACACATACACCCATACACACATCTACACACACACACACAGACATCATTCTAAAATCTGGATATGCGAATTTTAGCATGAATCCAATACCTCTCTTAGCGAGAGGTAAAAAATGAATTTATAGTTATTGTTTTGTAATTATACAAAATATATGAATCTATAGGTATGCAATTATCTTTTTATGTTATTGAGGATACTTAGTTTAAGTATATTAAATTTGCGTATTATATTACTACAACAATTAACATAGTTTAAGCAACATTCATATTTAGTATACCTAGCTAGTGACCCGTTTTCTTCCATACGACTAAGATTAATTCTGACTTGCTCCATGAATCTTTTGAGAGTTTTAAAAATTATTTTACGTACATTTTGAAAAATCCTATGCCATAATTGTTTTTATTATGGCGTTCCTACACATTGTCGTATATCTTTCTTGTAAATAACGCCTTAAAAGTTTCAATAGATCTGGCTGGGATATATTAGGAGGATTGTTATATCTATAATTTAAATATTTAATTTATGATAAAATAAGAAATATTGAATGGACTTCCTAGAAAAAGCCTTCAGTAATGTCTCTGGATTTTGGCACTGACATTTACCTATGTCATTTACAAACATTTTTATTTTTCAACTAATTTTCATAGGCTTTTTGATTCATTATACAATGGATTATTTTATATATTTATAATTTTCTATCTCTAAATCTATAGAAGTCATAATAAAATTGTTCAATGTATTAGATAGAAAATTTTATATTCTTCAATATTTGCAATAATATAAATTTCCAAAAAAATAATGTTTAGAAGATCTTTTTAAAGAAACTGCTACTTCCGGTTGTTCAATTGTTACCAAAATCTTTTCAGCGCTTTCCGTTAATGTCAGATTAAGGAATACGTAGGTAAATTGGTCTTTAATCTTATAGAATTTGAGAAACCGTCCCTCCAACACACACACATACATACACACATCAACACACACACACACACAAACACACACACACACACACACACACACACACACACACACACACACACACACACACACACACACACACACACACACACACACACAGAGACATTGTAAAAATGTTAAAATCGGTTTCTAGTAACCTTAAATCGTGTTTATTCATTAAAATCTGGATATGCGATTTTTAACATGAATCTAATACCTCTGTAAGCGAGAGGAGGTAATCATGAAAGTACCAATACATTTTTGCTTCTATTCAATAACAAATATTAACTCAAAATACAGTTATATGCGTGTAGAATACACTGTAACTTGTAGATTACGTGGAATGACTTATATTTACCATCTCTAGATTTATATGATAAAAGTTAAAGTTAACCGTGTTTATTTGTATAAAACGAGAGAAACAATAATATAAATATTAATATGTTTCCATATTTGCATAATTCTGCATGAAACTATTTCAATTTTTCATTTGAACAATAAAAAGTCTCGTGTTGTCATTTCCACAGCTGTTGATTCCCATAAAGAGTGAGTTAGTTGAATTTTTAACAGTCGCATATTCACGCATTCACATTTTAATTACATAAGCGAATGCAAATGGCGATCAGATAAGGTCGGACGTTGGTTGTGGACGTGCGACGTGGACTCACACATTTGCATCGAGCCCAAGCGAGCACCGCGAACGAAACGTCTGCTAGCTTTCAGACTCACCGAAAGGTCGCCATCCGGTCCACGGGTCTGGGAAGAAAAAAGTAGTTCACAGATCTTACAAAAAGAAGAAGGAAAATATTATTGAATTATACAACCACAATAAGAGGAGAAATATAATAGAGAAAATATTAATAAAAAAATTGATACGAGAGCTAGAATTATGAAGAATAACACTCATGTCATCTATGGTTCATATTTTTACCTCCCGCTACCCTAGGTAAGGGAGGTACAGGGATCGTGCTAAAAATCGCATATAATTTTAGTGAATAAGTATGTTTTGATGTCCCAAGAATCCAATTTTAACATTTTTACAATGATGTCTGTAGGTATGTATGTATAGGTATGTATGTATGTGTGTGTCTGTGTGTTTGTGTGGATCGTGTGGACACGATTACTCAAATACTATCAATTAGAAAATTTTGTAATTTTGTATATCCATTCTATACTAATGTGGGAAGAGCTCATTAGTTTTTAGTGTATATTAAATTACCGGAAGTATCACTTATACAAGTTTTTAACAGTTTTTCTTGCAAAAAACTTATTGTATATAATTTGTCATCAACTTTTCCTAATAAAAATTGAATATAATGGTACAATTTTCAATTCTACGATAATGGCATTTAGTAAATAACGTTAAATAACTTTAAATATAAAATTATAAAATAATTTATTTTTGTACATCATCTTGCCTATGCGTCAAACAAAATATAATATTTATTTTAATAAATTTTTTGACATATTTAAACAAATGTCACCGTCTGGAACCAATTACATTAAAATTAATAATGAAACCGCTTTAAGGAGATTTTATTGATTCTCATGAAATTAAGGTATCTGAAAATAATATATTTTCCATCATACATAAATATTAGATGTACAGGATGATCCGATTCAAGTTTGCTATGTTTGCAGCATTATAAACTACACATTAACGAAATGGAATTTTATTTTAAATATGTTTTAACCATTCTCTAACCTAAAAACTACACTCCAACTTTTCTCCAAGTTAAAAGACAATATAAATCCTTATGACTCCACACCAGGTTGAATACGGAAAATGTAATCATATATACATCGGGGAGACGTCCCAACCCCTTAAAAAAAGAATATCAAAATATCACAGTTTTCTATTAGATCCAAATTACAGAGCACTCACTAACCACGTAGTACTGGCCATAAATTTAAATTTGATGATATTAAAATTATTGATAAAGTTAATAACAAATATCCTCTTCATAGTAACATAAATAAAAATAAACAGACTTTAAACATAACTTAAAATATATAAACAACTTCATAGACAAACTAAAAAAGCACTGAGTTCCACACGCATGACTTCATTGGTTGTGTTATGCTTCCTGCTTTTCTCTTCAGTATTTCACCAACTCCGAATTGATACGAAGGTTTGTTGAAATGATCTTTAAACTTTATCAACGTAGCTTATAATGATCATTGTGTCTAATACAATTTTTTAGATTTTGTAATAAAATTCATCAGTATTATTGTATATTGACCGTTAGGTAAGAAATATTTTATGGAGAGACGCAACTACCTATTTAAAGGTAAAATAAAAAAAATTTAAAACTTAGTCTCGGCCCGTAAGCTGTCTGGTATCTTGCGTTGTCGAACACCCGAACGCCCGTTCCGTTGGTGACAGCTTCTTACGAAATTCGAACGCGGTACCGCGACAGAGGCTGGGAATGTCCAGCGAGACCCCTGGAGATGCCAACAAGCCTAGGTGACTGTGTCAACAACATTGACAGTCGAGAGGACGGTTCTAGGAATTGTTAATCAGACGATGGGACCAGGATTTGTATCAGACAGTGGAGTTTTTACAAAATTTGGAGAGAAAAATAATATATAACATTTTTTATTTGATATTAGATGCAGGTACTTATAATAATGGATTTTTTTAGTCTGAACGTGTTTAGTTCTGAAGTACATAATCTGTAATATTATACAATATAGTGCGATCAGTGTCCGCCACCAAGAAAATTTCGTTTATTTTCAGAAAAATGTTAATAAGCAAAGTTAAACTAGACAAAGGGGTTCATAGGAAGTTGATTGTAGTGAGAATTATGTACCTATCACCTTAGCTAAAATAGATGCAACTTTAAGGTAGTTTATCCGTTGATGGTCACAGGCTAAAATGAGACACAAATAAATATATAATATTCATTACAAGTAGTAGAATTTGGATGTAAATTAGAAATTATAAACAACGAAGATAATTGAATTTAAAGTAGATTCACAACTGATAAGAAAATATTAGTATGACAACACACCTACGCATGTTTGTAAAACGATTATGTTATTCTTCGATGTTTGAGATATTTATTAAAACCAGAAGGTTGCAGTCTCAAAGAAAATAAAGTGTTAAGTAAACTGGCAACGTTGCAGTCAACTATTTAGCGTGAGATTTAATTCACGCACGATCAAAAAAATAATTACTAATTTATTTCTCTCGAAATATGGTAAATTATATACAATTAAAAAATTTATAACAAAATTGTAGAAAATGAAACTTTTTTATATAAAACCTCACTTGATTAGGGATGTCATGGATGAACTACATTACATAGTATAAGATAATCGGGGGTTTTTTTTTTTCAGCAATCCTAAAATATTATAGTTTTTCTTCAACCATTGCAAAATGGCGACCATATATTTTCGAAATTAATAAAATTCCATACAAAATAAAATATAGCAAGTTATGAAAACATTTTTATTTCTTTAAAACATAAGAAAAGTATTTAAATAAGGTTTTGTTCTCTTGCCATAAAGTTAAAGTTTGAAGTGCTCTAACATTTTTGTTATTTAATGTGATAGTGACAATCTATTATTTGTTGTAATAACTTTGTCAAAGAAATTCTGTTAGAGCACTTTATCCTCACTTTTCTTCTGTTTTAAGGTAGCACATTTGGTTTCATAGCTTGCTATGTTTCTAGGTTTTGTTAGAAAAAGTAATAAAACACCCACCATCCTCAACTAATGTGCAAATTTTGGCAATTAAAAAGTAAATAAAAGATATCTGTTTGAAGAAAAATTTGATGCTGCAGTTCATGATTATTTTGAAAACATTCCAAAAGAAGAATGGTTGGAAACTTTTGAGAAGTGAAAGGGAATAAAAAAAAAATAAACCGTGTCTCTTTTTCTCAATTATTCTAGCATGACTATTGTACAAGTCTATTTTTCAGTTTGTTGCATATAAAAAGAATACATAAAACTAACTGTCACTCATACATAAATAACTAATTTGATCTTTTCTTTCTGATACACTGATGTAGAAACGATATAAATATAAATCAATCAGCCATACTAAATAATAATAATTGTTTTGGTATCTATACAATATATCTCTATCTTCTATTTCTTCTTTTCCTCGTTGATTTCTCCATCGCCCCGATCACGTATTCCAGATATTTCCCGTGAATGTTGTAGAGATTTATAAACTTTTCATTCTTGTCGAATTCCCCAGATAGCGTATTTATTGTCACATATTCCGCAATTTTTTCCCCGAGTGCAAAAAGCCGTAATTGCCCGAAGAGGCGCGGTTTACACCATTGTCGCGTAATGAGTCTCTGAGGCCGTGTTGCCAGATCATATTAAGCCATTATCTCTCTATATTGCTCCTAGAGAGTTGTAACTGATTTTTATTTTATTGATTGCAGGTAAGCGATGGTTCTGGAATCCTAGACTAGATCGACAGTGGTGAGTTTTTATAAAGTAGAAAGAAATGGATTGTTGAGGTTAGATTATAGTTATAAGGTTTTTTGTTGATAAATTAATAAATCTATTCAAAAGATATTTCAATGTAAACTTAAACATGAAATATAAAAAATGAGATTTTGAAAATAGTTACTAAGAAACATTGTTGCTCTTGACGAGTTCCGTTAAAATCGGTTAGAGCGACCCAATTTTGGAATCACATATCCAGATTTTAATGAATAAGCACGTTTCAAGGTCACTAGAATCCGATTTTAAAATTTTTACAATGATGTCTGTGTGTGTGTGTATGTGTGTGTGTGTATGTATGTGTGTTTGTGTATGGCTGGATGTTGGACGGACGATTCCTCAAAATCTATAAGACATAAGACCTATTTAACTATGAATTCCTCAATCTGACATTCCTGGGAAGAGCTGAAAAGGTTTCGGTAACAATAGAACAACCGGAAGTAGTAGTTTTTAAAAAAAATCTTCTAAATATTATTTTTTGAAATTTTTTTTATTATATCTTCTATAAATTTATAGATAAAGTCGATATAATATATAGAAATTCGGGATATAATAAGTCGAGTAGGCGAAACTACACTAAGGAAACCAGTTAACAAATTCAAATGTTAATAACACAATTTGTAAATGACAGACGTCAGTGTCAAAAATCAACAGTTTTAGTGACATTCTGATAGCTTTTTCTGGGTACATTTAATCTTTCTTATAGTTTTATTAATTAAATATTTAAAATTGTAGGTAAAATGCATATAACCATCAGAAATACCGTCTATCTTGTTAGTGAATTGGAAAAATCTCTCTTATATAGGAACTTCCTTTTACAATGAAAAATAGATATAATTATGTGTGCAGAAGACATGTTAAAAACAATAAAAAACCATATTTGGGTAAAGTTCTGTAATATTTTATTATAAAACATCGGTTCGATAGAAAAGTGCAATACAACATTTATATAGCCTAATATGGAAATGGCGAGAGGTCTTTTGCTGGCCACAACAGATTTTTTATTAACAATTTTCAGTTAATTAATGGATAAATAAATAAATAGTAACATTAATTAATAAAAAATGGAAATAGGGTTGGGCAGACAGGACGGACGTTTTTCAAAACGTTACAAAATTGATGTTACTTGTTTAGGGATAAATTTATTGACATTATTGGAGTTCGTAATGACAGCATTTGACAAAATTACCTATGTGTAGAAAACAACATCTTGCATGTGGTGTCCTTTATCATTAATACATTTCTGGAAGCGTTTTACGAAGTTCGTAAATACTCTTTCTAAAATCGATTCCCATGAATGTCAGATTGAGGAATTCATAGTTAAACTGGTCTTATGTATTATAGTTTTTGAGTAATCGTCTTTCCAACATCCACACATACATACACAGATACATACACATACACACACACACACACACACACACACACACATATATATATATATATATATATATCATCGTAAAAATGTTAAAATCGTGCTTATTCACTAAAATCTGGATATGTGATTTTTAGCATGAATCCAATATCTCTCTTAGCGAGAGATAAAAATTCTATGAAGTGTTTTATTTTTAAAAAAATATTGTCATTTATAAAAGTCCATCATTGCAAATCCAAACTCTTCTAAGCTTCATCGCTGCATGATATATAGAGCTCAATTATACAACGACAAGGCATTGTTTTAGCCGCTGACAGCGTACATTGATCGATAGCGTTATACGCGCCGTTATCAGAACACGCCAGAGAAAGACAGTTGCTTATGGTTTTTACGTGTATCTGTACAAAACGCGTATCTGTAGCGCTATATACCAATGACCACGTCTTTATAGGTATTAATGTGAAAAGAGATATAGCGATTACGATATTTGTAAGAGAGGCTTGTTACTTTTTTTGTGGTAGATGTTAAAATGTTAAAAATAGAATAACATAAAGGATTGAATTCAAAACGGGTTAGTAGATAGCAGCTTCTAACTATCCCAATGGTTAAATTTGATAAATAATCCGTATGTTTGTAATCTTATTAAAATCTATAAAAAATGAAGAAAATCATTTAAAATTAATACATTTTAATTATGTTTGGAGATAATTTTAATGTTTCCTATACGCGGAAAATTGTGGTAGTGTGGTTATAATGCGGTTCATTTCTCATAACTTTGTGCAACTGAATTTTTGATAATTTCGCAACCAGTATCTAATCTCTCAACTTACCAATACATTGTAATTGGATATTTATGATCAAACTAACTATATTAAATCAAATCGGAATTTATTATAGGTAATCTATAGACTATAGATTTATCTACACTCATAAGATATTTTAATCAATATTATCATAATGAAAATTATAAAATTACCAGATTTACATATTGAAAATAGCTCATAGATATCTTTATTTCTCTAAATCATGAAAAAGATGGTAAAATGTAGTGAACAGGCTACCCAGATTTTCAGTATCAAAATTTTGGAATGATGCTACTAATATTAATATTTCCAAAAGACTAAAGACTACAAAATAACCAAATATAAAAGAAGCTATTTTTAAAACAAGCTTTTATAAAAAAGTACCAAAAAGAAAAAAATAACCGTTAGAGTGATTAAGTGATTAAGGATGATTACTGATTAGCAACATTTAATTAGCAAAGTTTTATCTTTGTCAATCGGTCATGGATTATTTTAGAGGATAATACTTCAAATAAAAGTTACAGAAAAATCAATTGTACGCATCTTTTATTTAAAGAAAAAAAAAGGAAATATTTTTTCTTTTTTATTGCAATTTTTTACCATTAATGGGCAGAGCTGATTAGATTTTGGTAACAATAGGATAGCCGGAAGTAGTAGTTCCTTAAAATAATATTCTAAATGTTATGTATTAAAAATTTATGTTATCACAAATATTAAAGAATATAAAAATCTCTTTCTGATACATTAAATATTATATTTCTATAAATTTAGAGATAGAGAAATATAAATATAGAAAATAATAAGTTGTAATGAATCTTTCACAGACCGCATAACTCCATGGATACCATTTGAAAAATTAAAATGTCAGAGACATAACTGATGACTTTTTCTGGGAAGAACATTTAATATTTTATTATTAATTAAATATTTATAATTATAGATACCTACATATATTACGTATACTCTTTAGAAAAATCACCAATCTCATCAATGAATTGGAAAGAATCTCGAACATTTATAGTAGCGTAAGAGGAGAAACTTGTTCGTAGAATGAATTAACAAAATTAAAAATATATAAAGAAAAAATGTAATTAGTATTTTTTGCGTGTACCAGAAATGTTAAATATGTAAAATATTAAAATAGCCTAATATGGAAATAGCGAGAGGTATTGTGCTAGCCACAACAGATTTTTACCTCTCGCTAAGAGAGGTATTGGAATTATGCTAAAATTCGTATATCCAGATTTTATTGAATAAGCACGATTCAAGGTCCCTAGAATCCGATTATAACATTTTTAAAATGATGTCTGTGTGTGTGTATATGGATGTGTGTTTGGGAAGAGCTGAAAAGGTTTTGGTAACAATTGAACAACCGGAAGTAGTAGTTTTTAAAAGAAATTCTTCGAAATATTAATTTTTGAAAATTTTTGATATTACTGATTTTGAGAAACAAAATTATTATATCTTCTATAAATTTAGAGATAAAGACGGTAATATATAGAATATCGAGATATAACAAGTGGAGTAGGCGAAACTACACTAAGGAAACCAGTTGACAAATTCAAATGTTTATGACATAATTTGTAAATGGCAGATTTCAGTATCAAAAATCAACAGTTTTAGTGACATTTTGATAGCTTTTTTTGGGAAGTACATTGATCTTTCTTATTGTTTTATTAATTAAATATTTGAAATTATAGGTAAAATGCATATATCCATCAGAAATATCGCCAATCTGGTTAATGAATTGACAAATAGGAACTTCCTCATACAATGAAAAATAGGTATAATTAGAATTATATGTGTGCAGAAGACATGTTAAATACAATAAAAAACAATATTTGGGTAAAGTTCTGTAATATTTTGTTATAAAACGACGGTTCGATAGCTATGTGCAATACAATACTTATATAGCCTAATATGGAAATGGCGAGAGGTCTTGTGCTGGCCACAACAGATTTTTTTTATTAACTATTGCAAGCCGCAAGTTGATAACTTTGTCCATGAAAATAAAAGTATTGAGAAACAAGAAGATTTTAATAAAAGGATTTTAATTGTGATATATTTTTGGAATAAACTGTCAGTTAGTATAAATGTAACATATAAAATAAATTAAAAGACAATAGTACATATATAAATATAAAAATAATCGTAATAGTGTAATTACGCTATTTACATTTTATAATTTGACATTTAGTGTCACTTATAAAATTGTACATTTTCTCTAAAAGGATGAATTACATTTTAAACATACGAACAACATCTGTCTTTTTACCTTAAACGACAAAATTGAATACATTAACATTTATATTTACACTCAATAAAATATTTTTATCAACATATAATAATTTTTCTGTTATGTTCATCGTAATGAACTCTTTCATTATTTCTGCTCTCATTCTGTCGATGTTTCATTATTGAGAAATCACTATAGAATGGTTATTTTTTGCCAGTGTTCATGAATTACGTATACGTCTCGTGATTTAAACTCCTCGTATGACCAGTGTTTGGCTGATTGCTGCGTATATGATCGCAAGTTTTTCAAAGCCAACTTTGATGTTTCCATTATAAACAGAAGACATATTCGTGTGGAAAAAACGCCGGAGTTTTATGAATTTAGCGGCTGACGAAAAACTTAACTTGTTTTACGGGTTATGGAAATGGAGGCAGGTTTGTGGTCGAGAGAATAAAATTCTTACTTCAAATATGCTGGGAATCGAGGATATTAAATAAACATAAATAGGAGTATTTGTCACTCTATTTTATGTGCTATTTCCTAGACGGATTTATAAAATTTTGTGAATGGAATACAGTTATTCTTTTCTGCAAAAATCAAAATATTTTGTAATTAATTTTTATTCACACTAAATAAAAATCAAACGATTCGAAGACTATAATAACCTTTTAATCTTTTCATAGTAGTAAAGTAATATTTATTAGATACAAATTGAATAAGTTTGATTTGCTCTATTATTTTTGATTCTGAAGTTCGTTATTTGTACGATTCCGAGTAAATGTAATGGGGTATTCCGGTGATATGGAATTAATGCAAAATAATAACTTTTTTCTATAGTTTCCATCTTCACATAGTAGAAAAATATAATAAAACATGTTTAATTAAAAGTTTTAATTCATAATTTAATGTTAAAAATTTGGAATTTTTACAGCTCTAGAAACGTCCTTGAAATTTGTGACGTCAAGTTGATAATCTGTTGCTCATTTCAAAGTTAATATGTTCGTTTAAAAACACAGATGGTGCCAGTAGTTAACACGCGCGGGTATATTTCTTGTTTGACATTTCGTCCACTTTATAATTATTACTCCTATTTTTACTATAAACAAACACAGGACAAACACCGAAATACATGCTGCTAATAAATCATATATAAACAAGCAGATTTAGGCGTTGAAGTTCGTTGCAGATGTCACCATCGAGTTGACGTCATAAGCGCGCCATGATAAGAAAATTTGAATTGCGATGAAATTTTTTAAAATTCATATCTCATGTGATGCATACATTTTCTTACTCAAAATTAGATATTCAGAGTCCTATTGGTCTGTACTAATGTAAAAAAAATATTTTTTAAAAATGTCGGAATACCCTATTCTAATTTTAAAAAAGTTGTTCTCAAGGGAAAGTATTGTCGTTTTCATAATAAATTTTATCTTCACTTTAACACTTAAATTAAAATTAAAGTTGTGTTCTTTTTCATAATCATAACTTTAGCTCTTTTTTTAAGTAATTTTAAAATAAAGATAGTCTTAAGAAGTAATTTTAATTAAAGTCTTAAAGAGGATCAAATTATGAAAACGGCCCCTAGGTCAGTTTAGCTTCTCGGTTTATTCGTATTAATTTTTAATTCACAAAGCATCAATAAAATCAAAATTGCCACTAAAACTCGCAGAACTCGTGCTCCACGGAACATAGATTGAGAACCACTGATATAGGGAAAACAATGTTAATTTTATATTTTGCTGTAGATATTTACCTATTAATTTTAGACGAAACTTTTAAATACAAAACTTATTAACAATTAATTTAATTTCCAATTATTTATTAATTTATTTCTTTGGTAATCTGGTAAACATAATTTAAAGTAAAGTTTTGGTAAAAAAAGATCTACTATCTAATTATTTAAAAAAATTAACGACACTCAACTGTCAAATCAAGTAGAATTGGCCAAAAAGAATTCAGAATGTTATGCTCTTGAAATCTAATGTATAAAGCACTCCCTAAAATTTTATGGGTGAGCTAATATTTGAAAAAAAAATCTGTTATGGCCAGCACAAGACCTCTTGCCAAAAATACATATCTTTTTTATATATTTTCATATTTTTAATTCATTCTATCAACAAGTAATTATAAATATTTAATTAATAATGAAATAAGAAATATTAAATGTACTTTCCAGAAAAAGTCTTCAGTAATGTTTCTGGCTTTTTGACACACACATTTATCTGTCAATTAAAAACATATTAATTTTTCCATTTGTTTTCCATGGACTGAGATATTAATTTACAACTTATTATTTTATATATTTATATGTCACTATCTTTAACTCCATAGAAGATTTAATAAAATCTTTAATATTAGCAATAACAAAAATTTTCAAAAAATTATATTTAGAAGTTTTTTTAAAGAAACTATTACTTCCGGTTATCGAATTGTTACCAAAATCTAATCAGCTCTTCTCGGGAATGTCAGATTGCGGAAACTGCAGTTAAATATTTTTAAGTCTTATAGTATTTGAGAAACCGTGGTTCCAACATCCGCACACACACATCCACACATACACACACACACACACACACACACACACACACACACACACAGAGACACACACATACAAACATCCATATACATACACACACACACGGACATCATCGTAAAAATGTTATAATCGGATTATAGGGACCTTAAAACGTACTTATCCACTAAAATCTGGATATTTGATTTTTAGCATGATTCCAATACCTCTCTTAGCAGGTAAAACTATTAGTAATTTCCAATGTCAATGTTTTGTTCAATATTATGTAGTTTCTCTGTTGAATAATACTCGTATACTGTATTTCTAACCTGAGTAACATTTTTAAAAAATAATGCACTGTATGCATATGATAACATAATCTGCGACAATTGTCTGATTGTCTTGGTGGTTGGCGCGAGGGTGCGAATAAGCAGTGGCGTCGGTTAGTGTCCATTACTTGTGAAGGTAATGGCCAGGCCATCTCATAAAGTTGGCTGCGGTGGCGGTGGCAGTGGCGTACGCCGCGCCGCACTGCTGCCAACCTTACACGTCATAATGTCCCAGCCAATTGCCCCGACCCCCTAACCGACGGGAGACTTGTTGCATGCAGGAAATTCTCGCAGGAAAGGTTGGTAATGCTGATATGAGTAAAATATTAAGCTTCAACTAGCTACAAATACTAATTGGTGTCCTCCATCATAGTAACAAATTAAAAAATCTGTTGTGGCCAGCACAAAACCTTCCGTCAATTCAATGTATTTTGTATATATCCCATACCAAAAGTTCCTTGAAAAAGATTCTGTATATCCTATAAAATTGTAACACGAACACACTATTTTTTACAAATTCTATACCGAAAATTCCTTTCCCTATTTTATTAGGGGTCGCTCTTTCTTACTCTTCTCTTTTAATCATTCCTGTCCAACGCATCTTCTTCACACAATTCTTCCTCTCTCAAATCTTCTGCTAACTGCTACTCAGTCCTTCCATCTTCTTCTCTTTGGAGAGACACTCTATCACATTCACACATAACTTTCTGACCCTATACCTCCAACTTTGGTTTTGCATTTGACACTGACATCTGTCAATTAAATTTATCTGTTGTTTCCATAATTTTAACAAAGCTGACTAATTTTTGAAAGTTAATCTCTCTTAATGTCTCTATAACTCTATATCTATTGAATATGAACGGAACTGTATAATCAAACCGTATAGAGAATAAGATATTCTTTCATATTGATAATCACAAAATGTCGAAAAATAATATTTAACTGCGTTTTTTCAAGAAAAACTGTTAAAAACTTCAAATAAGGGTACTTCCGGTCAGTGCCGGATTAACCATGAGGCGCATGAGGCGCGCGCCTCAGGGCCCGGACCTGCTAGGGGCCCGGCTACGGCACATTTTGTCGAGTTTTTATTTTTTTAGAGTTATATTTTATTTACTTTATGAGTTTATTTCTGTTGTAATTGTGTTTCTGTTTAATTTGTAAAATAAATTATATTTTTTGGGTCTTATATTTTATTCTAGGGGCCTGAAAATTGTTAGCGCCTCAGACCCGAAAATACCGTAATCCGGTCCTGTTTCCGGTGGATCAATTGTAACCAAAATCTAATCAGCTCTTCATATGGATGTAAAGAAGAGGAATACGAAAGAATTATAATTTTTAGAATTGTAGTATTGGAGTTATCGTCGGAGAAAAATTTGTCACACACGGACACACACACGGACACACACACGGACACACACACACACACACACACACACACACACACACACACACACACACACACATACAGACATCATCTTAAAAATAGTAAATTCGTATTCTGCGGGCCCTAAAACGTGCTTATTCATTAAAAACTCACCAACGAATTTTTTGACCAAAGACAATACCTTCCTTTTACGGAAGGTAAAAACGGGAACCTCCCGGCAATTCGAAAAAATGGCGGCATATTTAAATTTTTGTCTATTTTCTCACAATAATTTATAAAAAAATATTTGTTGTGGCCAGCACAAGATCTCTCGCCATTTCCATATTAGGCTATATAAGTATTGTATTGCACTTCGCTTTCGAACCGTCGTTTTATAACAAAAAATTACAGAACTTTACTCAAATATTGTTTTTTATTGTATTTAACGTGTCTTCTGCACACATATAATTCTAATTATATCTATTTTTCATTGTATGAGGAAGTTTCGAAATGTCAGAGATTCTTTCAATTCATTAACTAAATTGGCGGTATTTCTGATGGATTTATGCATTTTACCACAATTTTACCTATAATTTCAAATATTTAATTAATAAAACAATAAGAAAGATTAAATATACTTCCCAGAAAAAGCTATCAGAATGTCACTAAAACTGTTGATATTTGACAATGACATGTGTCATTTACAAACTATGTTATAAACATTGGAATTTGTTTTCCTTAGTGCCTTAGCCTCTGCGATTAGTTTGCTCTATAAATTATAGTGTCTTTATCTCTACATAAATCTATACAAGATATAATAAAATTTTTAACTGTATTAGAAGGAGAATTTATGTTCTTCAATATTTAATAACAAAAAACTCCTAAAAAATTATATTTAGAAGAATTTTTCTAAGAAACTACTACTTCCGGTTGTTCAATTGTTACCAAAACCTTTTCAGCTCTTCCCAGGAATGTCAGATTGAGGAAACTGAAGTTAAATATTTTTTAAGTCTTATAGTTTTTGAAGAATTGTGTCTACAACATCCAGACATACATACATACTCACACACACACACACACAGACATCATTTGAAAAATGTTATAATCGGATTCTAGGGACCTTGAATCGTGCTTATTCAATAAAATCTGGACATGCGAATTTCAGCATGAATCCAATACCTCTCTTAGCGAGAGGTAAAAATTTAGGTTAGTAAGGCTTGACATGTTTTGATAATTGTTAAGCAATGGTATGTAGTATTTATGGTTACCCACTAAAATCGTTTATTAATAAAAATCATGCATTAACGGGGAAGGATGAATGATTTCCTATACATTAATATAACCTATTAATACATGGTCGACTAAAAATAATTTTTGTCAAAGATTCCCTACAAATTTCCATTTTGTCATCCTCCACAATCCACAATGATCCTGTTAAAGATACGATAACGCAGTTTTAGAAGTTGAATTCGCAGCACCAATTATCTTTCATATCATGTATGTATTACACGATTTTTGCCGATGAGCAATTTGCGAGTTCCTAACAACTTAAACTCACATGAAATTCCTCTAAAATTTTAAACGTCTGAAAATTGGCTCATTTTTCCTTTTTTCGTTAACCATTTCGACACGTATTAAATACTTATGCCCGGTTGCAGAAACGTTCATCATTTCCTTGTTCAGTTAACAGACCATCAAAATGAACAAATTCGAATCAGTTTTCCTTGGTCTTATGACATTGCTGTCAAAAAATTGTTCGTTTTGATGAACCGTTGATTGATCAAGGTATTGATGAACGTTTCTGGAACCGGGCATTAATATTGTTTATCTTTAATAGTGTCGAAATTTTGGATGTAAAATTGAGAACTTGCAGGGTAAATCTACCTCAGTACTGCAAGTGGCCCCCTTTTGTGACACGGAAGGTGTACTAATAAGTGTAAACTGTGGAAAAGAAGCAATAAAGTTATTGAAAATAACCTGTCTAGAAGTTTCTGGAACCAATTTGATATAATTTACATACAATGTTAACTCATTACTTACCTATAATTTAACTTTCAAATATCCTATTGTTGAAAAATGGATAAATTAATCATGTACTAAACTAACTTTATAAATGTTTCATATTTCTAAAATTCTTTTTCCTATAAATATCGTCTTGCTCTGTGTCTCAATTCTGGCGACACTAGCGCATAGTTCTCTACCATTCCATTCCTTAGTTGTTATATCGTGATTATCATTGAATTATTGTCTCTTTCCAGCTAATAAATTTCCCGAATCTAATCCAGTTGCTTTAGAACTATTTTGAGTGGGCTTGATAGGCTACTGGTTATCTCCTAACTAAAACTAGTCATAGACACTGCTTAGAATAGTATACTACCTACGAGCAGTTTCGGTTTCGTAATAGAGTAACGGATCAAAGAGAAAAGAAAAAAAATCCGTATTTTTTTGGTTTTTAATTAAAATGAAGCTATTAATTTTGGGTGCCAATTAAAACTCAAAAGGAAATTTTTCCGCAATTTATTTTTTGCTGGGCTTTTAATAATTTGATTAAGAAGAAAAAAGAAACTTTAAAATTACACATATAAAATATTTTTTATGAAATTTATTTATTAAATTTATGAGAACGTGACCCAAGAATTTAAATAATTGATTCTAAAATTTTTATTGTAACAAGATATAGTAATGATTGTAAGATTGATAATTTTGATTATTGTAATCAAATTTTCTTTGTTGTAATTAAGCAGATGGACACATACTAAATTACTCACACTCTTAATAGACATGTAACCGAGTAAGAATAAGAACATGTACGTAGTAATAATTATAATAGGTAATCACTTTTTACCTCTCGCTAAGAGAGGTATTGGATTCATGCTAAAATTCGCATATCCAGATTTTATTGAATAAGCACGATTTAAGGTTCCTAGAATCCGATTTTAACATTTTTAAAATAATGTCTGTGTGTGTGTGTGTGTGTGTGTGTGTGTGTATGTGTGTGTGTATGTGTGTATGTATGTGTGTCTGGATGTTGGAAGGACGATTCCTCAAAAACTATAAGACTTAAAAAATATTTAACTGCAGTTTCCTTAATCTGACATTCCTGGGAAGAGCTGAAAAGGTTTTGGTAACAATTGCACAACCGGAAGTAGTAGTTTCTTAGAAAAATTCTTCTAAATATATTTTTTTGAAAATTTTTGTTATGACAAATATTGAAGATCAAAATTCTCCATCTAATACATTTAAAAATTTTATTATATCTTGTATAGATTTAGATCAGTTTCTTCAATCTGACATTCCTGGGAAGAGCTGAAAAGGTTTTGGTAACAATTGAACAACCGGAAGTAGTAGTTTTTTTAAAAAAATCTTCTAAATATAATTGTTTGGGAGTTTTTTTTATTAAATATTGAAGAACATAAAATTCTCCATCTAATACACTTAAATTTTTTATTATATCTTGTATAGATTTAGAGATAAAGACACTATAATTTATAGAGTAAACTAATCACAGAGGCCAAGACACTAAGGAAACAAGTTGACAAATTCCAATGTTTATAACATGACACATGTCATTGTCAAATATCAACAGTTTTAGTGACATTCTGATAGTTTTTTCTGGGAAGTTTATTTAATCTTTCTTATTGTTTTAATAATTAAATATTTGAATTATAGGTAAAAAAGAAATACCTCCAATCTGATTAATGAATTGGAAGAATCTCTGAAATTTAGGAATTTCCTCATTCAATGAAAAATAGATAGGTATAATTAGAATTATATATGTGTGCAGAAGACATGTTAAATATAATCAAAAACAATATTTGGGTAAAGTTCTGTGATATTTTGTTATAAAACGACGGTTCGATAGCGAAGTGCAATACAATACTTATATAGCCTAATATGGAAATGGCGAGAGGTTTTGTGCTGGCCACAACAGATATTTTGATTATCTATTTTCATTATTGTAATCAATTATTTGTTGTTGTAATTAAGCATTTATTTGTGGCAATCAAAATCTTTTTTCTAGTCAAAAAATATGAACAGAGGGACAAATGTTTCTCAAATTGATATGTGTTTCTTTGCATTTTCCGCTAGAGGTGCAAGGTGAGAACGACCCATTACTGTCATTTTGAAAAAATATTTATAAAATCTCATCCAAAATGTTTATAACACATTTATTATGAGGTATTTATTTTCATTTTATAACACTCTGTTATTTTAAATCTTGATCAAAACGAATACAAATTTTGTAACTTGACTTTGAATATTTATTTTCTGGTATTTTTTTTTTAAGTTTGCTAAAATAGGGTTGTTGTTACGTAGCGCATTTAACGGATCTTCAGTAGTTATACAACAAAGGTTCAAAAATAATCGAATATACAGTTTAAAGGACGAGATGTGTTTTCAAATACCTAACACAGCGAGTCCGCAAACTGTATGCACATTCAGATGATTTTTGAAACTCGAGTTGTATATGTTAAGACTATATATCGAATCAATTAATTTTTACGAAATGTCAGAAATATTACTTCCTTATTTATATTCATGGATATGATTACATATGATTCATTTGTTTGCAATCGAAATACGCCAAGCGATGTGTTTCGGTGAAACCCGCGAGAAATTTGAATTCATATGTGAAAACTAAACAAAATTCGATAAACAATTAATAAAAGAGCATATAAATTGCAAACGCAATATTATTTATTTAAAAATACACCACTGAATTACAAATAAAGGTTTATATAATATTTTTTGTATAATTCATCTCTAATTATACAAATATTTACATACAAACAACAAATATGTACAAATGAATGCTTAAAAATAAAAGTTTATCTGAGAAACTCTGAGAGGTCGTGTGGTATTTGGTGAGATAAATTCCAAAGACAACGCAAAATGAAACTTGACACATTAATTGTCACACTGACAGCTATAAACAATAACAACTGTTTATTTACTTGGTAGCGGAAAATTATCGGGGTAACGGGGTTTTATCAGTATAATACTGTTCCCTTTGGTTGAATTTTCAAGTGTTTTGCTTTGCATCATGATTGGTTAAAAACTAGTCGTTGGAATTTATCTCACTAAGATTTAAGAATTGTAAATTATAACCATTTGATTCGTTGCATCTTTGCAAAATACTAGTTGTCGGATTCCTTCTTGTAATCAATATTCTGGAGCTATAACGAAAATATTCTTTTTTGTAATCAACACATTCACAATTATTATTTCAATATAATACAATATAATCCCGTGGCCGCGTGCCTGTGTCTGGTCGCGAACCTAGGGGTACCGGGTTCGATCCCGACCGGCGCCAAATATTTCGAATTTTAAATGGCACAAAAGTGACCCCTGTGGTGCACTCTCCACGCCAGCAATGAGTGCCCGTGAGGTGACGCCCGCACGGTACAAATATGTCATCATCATTACCGATATCTGCGATAAAGTAGATTGGCACACCCAGAAATGATATATATATTTTTTTTTATAATCCTATTTACATCTATTTATATTTACTTGATGGTTCAATGTTTTGAACTTTTAATAGTTCAGTTTTATTTATGGACCTTTCGAAACAATATTTTTATTTTGTCTACCACAAATTTATTCGTTTTTAAACGTTTTATATATTTTTAAACACCATCCAAATTAAAAACACTCCACCTATCAAACTTTATTTTTATCTCACAAAGACAAATCTCGTGTTTCGTAACATTTCATCACATCTAAAACCTAACCTCTTTGAATTCCGTTATATCTACGAGTGTAAATAAAAAGGCAGATTTCTCGTATTTAAAATACGAGTTGTGTGAGGATATAAGTTGCGCCTAAAATACGCACTGGAGTAATGAATGTCTACTTACGATTTAATAACTGCGTGCATCGTAAATCTCGGCGCGGTGTCAAACGTCAAGATGGCGGCCGCGACGTCGTGGTTGTGTTGTAGTCGGGCGCCCGGCCAAATTCCGACGCCGCCGACGATGGAGACGACGCTAGCCTCGAGGAAAAGAAATTTTTATTTCTACATTTTCTGTCTCAATTTCTTAAGCTCTCTTATATAATATATTAAAATTTAATAAATAAATCATTACGGTCTGTTATCCTAAAAGAAAGGACTTTTACTGGACATCAGGACCACCAGTTACATAATTAATTACAGCGTGTTAAAAAAAAAAACCCAATTCGGAGTAGGCTATGAACAGAGAAACGTATGTCTGATTGTTATTCAGTTCAAAAGTCAAGTTGTCAAAATTGATCGTGAAATGTAATTTTATGTAGAAAAGATAATAAAGAAGGAAGAATATTGCCATTAACCGTTTTGTAATTTATTTTTATTTTTACCTCCCGCTACCCTTGGTAAGGGAGGTATAGGGATCGTGCTAAAAATCACATATTGAGATTTTAGTAAATGACCACTTTTAAGGTCCCTAGAATCCAATTTTAACATTTTCACGATGATGTATGATGTATGTATGTGTGTGTATATGTGTAGGGATTTTGTCTTCACTCTAACTCAAATACTATAATTCAGAAAATTCTGAAACCTTGTATTTCCATCCCATTCTAATATGAAAAGAAGCCATTAGATTTTGGTGTAAATCGGATAACCGGAAATGGCACTTTATCAGAAGCTCATAATGGTTTTTCTTCAAAAAAAACCATTAAATGCCATTTTTTCGCATTTTATGTCTTATGAAAATTAAAGACTATTGAATTTTCTGCAGGAATATATTAATACTTTTTCTATATATTTTACAGATAAATTTAAAAATATTTTTTTCTATTAGTCGCGAAGATAAACACAATAATTCCTTTGTTACACAGTTCATATTTCAAATGAATGTAACTGACAGTAAATGTCACTGTCAAAAACTAATAATTTCAAATTAATAATAGTGACATTTTAAAAAGAAAATAGTAAATAAAGCAATAGTTTTCTGCAATGGAACAGTTTGCAGCGTTAGTAAATACGGAAGTATGTATTTAAATTAATAAAAATTCAATAGCGGGAGGTTTTGTGTTGGCCACATCAGATTTTTAAAATAAGGATTCAAGAAGAAAAGCTTTTATTTCTCTGGATAACCTTTTCGACAATACCTCGTGTCAAATTGACATTTAATTAAATAGTTCCAAACTGACATCCGTTTCTTTGTTCATAGCCTACTCTGAATTGGGGGTTTTTTTTTTTGAACACGCTATATTACTTATTACAATAACGAGAAAAATTATCTAATTACATAAATCAAATTTTATAATTTTGGTTATATTACCTAATTGAAACTTAGATGCACTAGTAACAAAAAATGAATTCTGTTCTTAATGAAAAATAAGTTTCTGATCAATTTGAAATTATAATTAATATTTGAATGATTGCATCGGACTGAGACGATAATGACGTCAGTATTTGACATTACTATGATGAACCGCTGCTAGATGGCGAAGCAGTAGCACAAGCAAGTGTCAGGTGAGAATTTTATTGATAAGGTCCATATTTTTTATTTGATTAATTAATTTCTAACTCGGATGCCATCTAGAGAGATTACCAATTATTACATATGCTACGTTATTAATAAGAAAAAATAGAGAAATGGATTTTTGGATGAATAAACAAGAAAAGGGGTTTATTTGTTTACAAAAAATATATAAATTAAAAAAATTATGCAATAATCCTAAACAGGGTTGTTGTAAAGTTAAGATTAAGACAAGATTTGCGACCAGACAGTCCGGAGAGAGAGTCCAGAGAGTTATTGCAGCTTCAACGTAAAAATAACGTGCACTTTAAAATCACGTGACGTCCCGAATGCGCATGCGTACTAATAAGATTCACTTTAAATTAATAAGGAAAGGAGACACGTTATGTGCGATGGAATAGCGAGCGTCTAACGTCATGCGTTTTGTATGTGTTGAGGTTATATTTTGGTGAAAAGTACGGCTGTTTGTGTTGCTTTTAAGCCGGGTTTATGCTGCAATAACATAGTCACTATCATAATCATAGTCTTAAGTTATAGTCATAAGATTTGTCTTAAGATAGTTGACCGTTCATGCAGCCATTTTTGTTGTGACTATAGATCAATCCAGAACAAATGAATTTCATGAGGGGCAGCTGTCAGAAACAAATTTCATTCATAATTTACTCAATGATGGAGGCCATGGAAAAATTTATGGTTTAATTTTATGAATGAATTGTATCAAAATCAAAATTTCTCGATATTTGTCATAAGATATATAATTAAATAATTTTTAAAAATATTCAAAAGTGAGGTTAAAATCACTCCTGTGGAGGGCAGGTGACGTCATTCTGGAATGGTCTATTAATATTGTACCTCCAACCTCAATTACATTTACTTACAATTCGTATTATATTTGCCGAATAAATAAATAAATAAATAAATAAATAAATAGGTACATACATACATACATACATAAAATCACGCGTTTCCCACTTAGTGGGTTAGCAAAAACCCGAAAACAATAAGAAAAGGGATGAAAGTAAGAGCTCCACTGAATCACTTAACTCTTTAAAAACATTCTTCTTTCGCCTTGTCCAAAATCATCATAACATTCATACAAAGAACATATTAATGTGACCGATTTTCGGTAGCGAATAACCGCATCCGGACCACAATAATAGTTACACGAAAATCATCCTTCGCCACACATTCCTATCCATGCACACTTCTTTTACCTCAGCCACATTCATAAACGTATTCATACATAATAACATATTAAAGTGACCGATTTTCGGTAGCGAATAACCGCATCCGGACCACAATAATAGTTACACAAAAATCATCTTTCGCTACACATTCCTGTACAAACATACTTCGTTCTTCTCGTCCACATAAAAGTTCAGCTGTCTCTCCATTCTCATAAAACATTCTTACTAACCATACATCTTCAATTACGAAACAATCATCCTTCGCCACACATTCCTATCCGGGCAAACTTCTTTCGCCTCAGCCACATTCATAATCGTATTCATACATGCTCTTCTTCTCTTTCCACTCGGAAACTAACGCTCCTTCAAAACACTACCAATCACATCCATCCACTTACACACTGGACGGCCACGCAATCGAACACCCTCAACTTTACCAACATATATGCGTAAATAAATAAATAGGTAAATAAATAAATAAATACAGATATGTTAATAAATAGTACAGAAAAAATAGTTATTGCTAGTTTGTTAATAATAACCAACATCACAATTAAAATAAAGGTAATGTTTTTTGATTCTGACAGTTCTCAGGCATGCACAGATTGCAAATCGTCATAGTCTTAGTCTTAAAATTAAAATATCCAATTATGTAATTATGCTTATGTTATGTTATGACTTTGATGATGCTACATAAACAACTTTATTATAAAACGTATTTTAATTCTACATAACGTTAACGATTACGTTCTGTCATCTTAGATGATGTAATAACTCCCTTATATTTCAAAATTCTAAATACTGAACGCCATCATTTTGGTTTGATATAAAATGTCGTCATGAGACTCGAAAGATTTTTATCTAATTATGCCGTTAGAAGTTTCTCCTCTACTTTTGTGTGTTCCAAAAACGAAGCTCATATTTTGTTCCTCGCAGCAGTCTTTGAACTTAATTTTGAATTATGATCGGTGTAAATGAAGCATGCCTGTGGATATTTATGTAGTCGTACGCGTGTGAATATTTTAAGTTCTCAACACGGAACACTGGAACAGGTATAGGTAACTTTCGTGCCATGCGTCAAGGTGTGGTACGAGTAGAAACAGAATTAGTCAAGATAAAATTAGTTCAGTTTCTAATTATAGCAGTGATGAAGTTTTAAAAACATTAACTATTATTTATTTTGCAGCCCGCGAAATTAGTTTTACGCAACAATTGTCTACTTCAAAGACAAATTTACTACTTTGTTTTAGTTGTGTTCACGCCCTGCACATTAATGCCAAATGAAACTAAAGTCTTAATTTAACTTTGCCATATATTATACACAATAATAAGTTGCAACTTTATAACCTAAGAGTTAGGTATTCTTATTTTGTGCTTTACTCGTTTACTCTACACGTATACAATTGACAGCTGACACGACCGTTGGTGGCAGCACCGTTGCCAAATACATGTGCGTTTGATTTAGTACTCTTTAACTGTCATTAGTATTACTTCTGTAGGCATGTTGTGAAATTTTGTAAATATAACACATTTGAGTAAAGTTATTATACAAAAAGCAATGGGTTAATCTTTTGTAGAAGGTATATTTTAATAAATTCAGCACTGACAAAAAAATAAAGCGGTATATTTAGGCAAAAATGAGGATAAGTGCTGTCAAGTTGAGATTTTTAAATGCAAATCCGACCTCAAGGTGTTTCATAAAAGGTACGTTAATAAATTGAATATTACTAAATATATGTCTGTAATACAGGGTGTAAATTTTAAAACGGGTTATAGTTCTATAACATAGAAAAACAGTTTTATAGATGCCAAAAGTTTCGATATTAATTTATTAAAAAAAGAATTAATGCATTATAAAGAAAGAAAAAAAAAATACGAATTTTTTGATACTAAACACATTACATTTCTGTTTCATATAAAGCCAGATAATAAATTTAAAAATTTGCACAATTAAGAAAAAATATCAATAGCCGTGAAACTGACAGAAACAAAACAAAACAATTGTTGACTTGAGACGCTCATTAGTAAACGTTTCATACACATTATTTGTTAAATTATTATTATTTTCGATTTATTAAGAAGAAATCATGGATAATTTGTCTCATGAAGAAAAATTATTAAATGGTTTTAATTGTTCCTTTGTAGTTTGCAGTTTTTTTCGTTTCTTATAACTTATTAATTACAATAATAATGTGTGCTTTATTTTGTGTTATTTTGTATTAGTTCATAAATTAATA
Source organism: Ophonus ardosiacus (assembly GCA_943142095.1). NCBI lineage: Eukaryota > Metazoa > Arthropoda > Insecta > Coleoptera > Carabidae > Ophonus > Ophonus ardosiacus. Next base: position 57,010,518 of record OW964824.1, read on the forward strand.
ACTTTAATCTTTAATTGTACCATGTTAGTAAAAAATAACGTTTCATGGCAAATGATATTTTTTCTTAATTGTACAAATTTTTAAATTTATTTTCTGGCTTTATATGAAACAGAAATGTAAGGTGTTTGGTATTAAAAAATTTGTAATTTTTTCTTTATAATAGGCACCAATTATTTTTTCAAAAAATTAATAAAGAAACTTTTGGCGTCTAAAAAACTGTTTTTCTATGTTATAGCCCTATGACCCGTTTTAAAATTTACACCCTGTATATTTTTTAATTAATTTAAATAAAGAACGCACAACATATTACTTATGTGATTTATAGGAGAAACAAGATTTTTTCTTTCAAATATATACAAACTGGTGCACTAAAATCGGCTTCTGATGAAATTGAAGATAGAACATTAAAAAAATTATTTTATATATGTTATTGATATTTTAATTCGAAATACAAACCCGTTAATGTTCCCGTGAAGGTTTAATTTTGTACTAATTTTACTAGTGGTAACTATCATATTATCTCCAAATGTAGGATAATTATTGTGAATGCTTTTGACACTGACATTTATGTCAATTACAAACATTTTAATTTTTCAACTGGTTTCCATGGGCTTTTTGATTCATTATACAATGGATTATTTTATATATTTATAACTCTCTATCTCTAAAGCTATAGAAGACATAATAAAAATGTTCAATGTATTGGACAGAGAATTTTATATTGTTTAATATTTGTAATAATTAATACAAATTTCCAAAAAATAATATTTAAAAGATTTTTTAAGAAATTACTACTTCCGGTTGTGCAATTGTTACCAAAATCTTTTCAGCTCTTCCCATTAATGTCAGATTAAAGAATACGTATAGTTAAATTTTAGTCTTACAGAATTTGAGAAACCGTGTCTACAACATTCACACATACACACATCCATACATACACCCACATACATACATACACTGACATCATCGTAAAAATATTATAATCGGATTATAGGGACCTTGAATCGTGCTTATCTACTAAAATCTGGATATGCAATTTTTAGCATGATTCCAATACCTCTCTTAGCGAGAGGTAAAAAGAATAAATATTATCATGAGTCAAAATGACTGTTATAAAATGTGTATTTGTTTCAATCAAGATTTAAAATAACAGAGTGTTATACAATTAAAATAAATACCTCATAATAAATATGTTATAAATATTTTCGGTGAGATTTTATAAATATTTTTGCGAAGATAAATTTTAGTCTTAAAGAATTTGAGAAAGTGGGTCTACAACAACCACACATATACACATCCACATACACAGGCACACACACACACACACATACACACACAACATTGTAAAAATGTTAAATTCAGATTCTAGTGCCCTTAGAACGTGCTTATTCATTAAAACCTGGATATGCGATTTTTAGCATCATTCCAATACCTCTCTTAAAAATTTAGAAACATATAGTTGAAATATATCTTTAGTACAAATAATATAAGAACTGAAAAATAAGTAACGAAATTAACGCATGCATCTTTCTTTCTGTGGGGAATAATAATATTCCAAGTCGAATTTTCTCAGCAGGCAGTGTTCTGAGAACACGCGTGCATTACAACATGTGGTGTGTAGAGCATGTGAAGAGAGGTGGGGGCGTGGCCCCAGCTCCTGCTGCTGGAGATGATTTCGAGGATCCACCGCGTGATATATTACGTGGGGAGTTGGGGAGTCCCCTACAGCCTACACGATACATGAGTGTTAAAAAAATATCATGTCCGAAGCAGAATTCAAAAAAAGTTGAAACGCACTTGCATCTTAGTAGATAAAATGGGCAGATAAATATGTATTCGTAAAAAAAACTGTTGAAAAAGTTGCAAGAAAGGATAAAAGTTTCTTTTTGTGATTACTTGCAAAGTGGAAAACAAATAATTCTTGTAAAAACTATTAGGATTAGGATCTGAGTTGAAAAGAAAACGGGTTTTATATAAAAAAAATCTGATGTGGCCAGCACATTATTTTCCGTCAATGTATTTTGTACAAATCCCAACCGAAAATTCCTTGAAAAAGATTCTACATATTTGTCAGTTATAATTATTTGAATATATCAGCAATTTCCATGGTTATATTATAGCTGGCTGCTTTATGAAATTTAATATCTTTATAATTCTTTAACTCCATATCTGTTGAATATGAAGGAAAATGTGTAATCAAACCGTATAGAAAATACAATATTCTTTCATAATCATAAGAACATAAAATGTCAAAAAATGATATTTAACTGCGTTTTTTCAAGAAAAACTGGTAAAAACTTTAAATAAAGGTACTTCTAGTTGAACAATTATAACCAAAATCTAATCAGTTTTTCGTATGGATGTAAAGAAGAGGACTGCGAAAGAATTATAATTTTTAGAATTGTAGTAGGTATTGAATTTATCGAAGGAGACATTTTTGTCACAAACACACACACACTCACACACATCATCGTAAAACCAGTAAAATCGTATTCTAGGTACCCCAAAACATGCTCACTAAAAATTCAACATCGAGTTTTTTGACTAAAGATAATAACCATTTACCTAAAGGTGACGGAAAGTAAAAATAAACAGTCCGCCTGGGCTTTTTTAAAAATAATTTTAGTTTTACTTAAAGCATCTTTTTAATTTTTCTGCTGCTAATGATGGCAAAATGAGATAATGAAATATCTTACAAGAATTTTGCAGAATTTTAATTGATAGCCTCGCTCAACGAGCTGTGCACAGATTAAGAGATTTTTTTCTTCAATTGGCTTTTGGTGAAAGTAGAACAATTTAGAGGCCCAGAAGGCTAAAAAATTTCATAGATACTTAAGGCTCTAAATTAAATTTAAAAAATGTTATAAATATATAGGTACATAAGATATGGCACAAATTAAATTTATTATAATTATATGTTTTGTTTGAAATGTATGTATTATGATTCTGTTTATTTTTCTTTTGATTCTGAATCAGAGTTTAGAGTCAAATGGTTTACGTCATCGTTTATGGAAATTTTAAATTTTCTATACCTATATTTTAACATGTATTTTATGAACAGTGTCTTATTGCTTCTTATTATTATTGTTATGCATTTGAAACCAAATAGATATAATTATATTTGGAAATATTTTTATCTATTATTTTTTCATTAATTTTTGTAAAATAACATTTGATTATTTTTTCACTAATGGCGACGCTGAACATACATGTTACTAAATATTATACGTTTACCATATACTTCTAACCTATATTATGATTTGGTGATTCTATAATGGTATTTTTAAATAATTTTTATTGTCATTGCTATATTTTCTATCTAAATCAGCTTTTTTTTTAAATTGTGGTTGTTTTCTTTGTGTTTTTTGTTTTGTAGTTCAATGACACATTACTGACAGATAATTTTTTTATCCATTTTATGCTTATGTAAACTTATTGACGTCATTGTTTTTAGTGATATTCTATTTATGACGTAAATCGTTTGACTGACTGGATAGCCTATATTCAAAATGTAATTTATCATTACCGAAATAAGTTTATAAAGAGGATTCGTACACCCAGCAATGGATAATATGACGTAATAATATATTTATTTCTTTATGATTATAAGAAAAATTATTAATTTATCCAACCGAAACAAATTTGCAAATTATTTCCATTTTCAAATTAGACAGAAGTGATCCATATCATCTACTTCTACTTTCTAAGATAACTACGAGTTTTGCTACTTTTTACAATATTTTTGTTATGTGTTATAAAATACATAAATTTAAAATAAAGTTTTGCATTCTCGCGTTGGTTTTGCGATTAGTTATAGAAGCGTAAACCATGTGTCTGATCTGTTGTTGGTCCACGATCCCGACTACAAACACGCCTGTAAGTCATTGGCGCACGTCCTACAAACTGCTCCACTTGCTGATAGGTTTATGAGCCCCCGCCCCGCCCTCCAGCACTGCACTGTTTTTTCTAATCCTCATACTTCTTCCTGCGCGAAAACATTTTTGTGTTCGCACTTTATTTTTATTGATTTCCTGCCATCTTCTTTGTCGTTGTTTTTTGTTTCATAGTTTTTGTTTGTTATTTTTTCGTATGTGGATGTTTTTCTTTGCCTTGTGATGTTCAGCAATATTTTTCAAAAAATTTGACGAAAATATAATATCAGTAAAAAGTCTTATGAAAAATTCAAAATTATCACGTAAATGAAGATATTTGTAAAAATGTTGTTTACAGAAAGTAAAATTTGATATATGTATAGCGTATCACAAATTGAACGCCGGATTTAAATTTCGCGCCATTTTGTTTGTTTTCGTACAGTAAACATCAAATATGAAGTCTCTTTTCATTTTTAATTGCTGACTCATCATTATAGAACTGTAACGATTTGTATTCCTCATGCATTTTCTTTGAATCATGAATAAGGTATAAGAATAAAATACCGAAACGTCGATGAAAAAGAAAAATTAAATTTATTCCCTGGACCGACAGACCCTAGAAATTAGTTTTCTTTAAACTTAGTGAGATAATTTTATTTTTCTTTTCTGCCGATATTAAATATCCCTGATTTACTACTAAAATTTAGTATAAAAAAGTAAAAGAAATATCCTGCCAAACGGATAATTTTCTGGCATTGTTATCTTGCAAATTATAACTGTAAAATTGTTGATTACAACAAAGAATTTTCATTATCACCTAATAATATTGATTACAAGAATGAATCTAACAAAGGGAATTTCATCAAAATTTTAAAACTAGCATTTTTCGAAGAATCAAAAGTCTAGTTTAAACTTTAGAGAGTGTGCTAATTTGCAAATTAAATATTATGAGGGGGGGGGGGAGTCGTATGTACATATTTATTATTTGTATGCAAATATTTCTATAATTAGAGATGAATTATATAATAGCTATTTATGATATAAGTGTTAAAAGTGACATTTTATGAGTGGGTGGGGAAGTTTGTGAAACGAGGCGAAGCCGAGTAAAACAAACCCCACGAACGAAATAAAATCACTTTTAACACGAATATCATACACTATTTTTCCTACGACCCTAGTTATGTATTAGTAAAAACTAAAAATTATAGAATGACATTTATGACAGGTCATGATATTCTAACCTCTACTTCCAACAAAATTCTAACCTCCACTTCCAACAATACTGTTTTAAATTCCAATTCTTCCAAATTAATGTGTACTTCTAATAAAATACCTATATATAAATAATTTCAATACAAAAATAAATATAAAATGAAACTACATTTAGTTATATTTTTACCACTAAATGTAACTAGATTTAGTTCTTTTTTAACACTAGTTTGTTTTTTACTTTTAATCCGTTGTCAATGACAACGATTTAAAAGTATTCACTGTGTTATAAACTGTTATTTTTAACTCGCTAAGCAACCGTTGAAAAGACTACTTTTAACAGTGGTCGTAGGAAAAAAATATTATATAATACCTTTATTTGTAATTCGATGGTGTATTTTGAAATAAATAATATTGCGTTTGCAATGTATATGCTCTTTCATTAATTGTTTATCGAATTTTGTTTAGTTGCACATATGAATTCAAATTTCGCGCGCCATCATAGGCAAAATATGGCGGCGTTTAACCACACTATGTACCCAAGGAACACATCAGAGTTTTTATTAAGACATAACTAATAATGTAGTTATTGTATTAGCGGAATTATAACACTTTTAAGTTATTTTGCCTTGTACAACTTTATTCTAGTTTTTTAAACTACAGGGCGAAGTTATTATGTGTGCTACTTATTATTCGGTCACATAACAGTTATTAAAACGTTTTATTCCCCACCCGCCTGATATAAACGTCGCACAAACGTCAAAATCAATAAATTATCGTTGCATTACAGGTGTAATGATAATGCAAGTTGAAAAGTTTTAAGAAAAGTTTTTTTAAGTAAATAGAACTAATAACAAACTGATTTGTGCTCTTTGGGTATATAAAGTCACTAAAGATCAGACTATCTGCAAACACTTCATAGAGATATTTGTCAAAAGAACCAGATCATGTAGACTTAGTATGAGATGAGCACTCATTTGAACGAGATAATTTACCATATTTAATGAGGTCGTGCAAAAAAAAATAATTGTACCTTTTATCTGTTTAAATCGAAAAAGGATAGTCTAATTCATCGATCAGTATGATTAAATTATTTTTACCTTCCGTCACCTTTAGGTAAGGAAGGTATTGTCTTTGGTCAAAAAATTCGGTGGTGAGTTTTTAATGAATAAGCACGTTTTGGGGTCCCTACAATACGAATATACCATTTTTAAGATGATGTCTGTATGTGTGTGTGTGTGTGTGTGTGTCCGTGTGTGTGTGTCCGTGTGTGTGTGTGTGTGTGTGTCCGTGTGTGTGTGTGTCCGTGTGTGACAAATTTTTCTCCGACGATAACTCCAATACTACAATTCTAAAAATTATAATTCTTTCGTATTCCTCTTCTGTACGACCATATGAAGAGTTGATTAGATTTTGGTTATAATTACTCCACCGGAAGTACCCTTATTTGAAGATTTTAACAGTTTTTCCTAAAAAAACGCAGTTAAATATTATTTTTTGACATTTTGTTATTATACATATTAAAGAAAATACTCTTCTCTATATGGTTTTATTATACATTTTCCTTCATAATCAATAGATGTAGATTTAAAGCGTTATAAAGAAATTAATTTTGAAAAATTAGTCTGCTTTGCAATTTATCATGGAAACAGATGATATATTAAAAAATTCTAATTGACAGATGTCAGTTGGAAGTGCAAATCCAAATATGGAGCGTATAGGATCTAAAATTGATATGGCATAGTGTTCCTCGCAAGTGACATGCAGAGAAAGGCCAAAGAGAAGACGGAAGGACTGTATCGCAAAAGACTTGAGAAAGAAAGGACTGTGTGATGCGTTGGACAAGAATGAGTGGAAGAGAAGAGGAAACAGCGACCCCTAATAAAATAGGGGAAAGAAGAAATGAAGGAAGTGTCTAGTGCATTTTACCTAGTGTATATTTATGTTAAAATTTTATTGGATTTATAGAACCTTTTCGAATCAACTTTTGGTATAGAATTTTTAAAAAATAGTATGTGTTCGTGATCGATTTTACATGATATTATATAGAATCTGTTCCAAGGACTTTCTGGTATGGGATTTGTACAAAATACATCGAATTGACGGAAGGTCTTGTGCTGGCCACAACAGATTTTTTATTTATATTTTTTGTTGTATAAAATCGTTTTAAATTATGATTTTTTTAAAAAGTTGCAAAAACCAGCCATGTTTTGTCGTCACAACGTTACGAACCAAGTTCAGACTCATTTCAAACAGACATTTCTAAAAGAAAAATATATATATAAACTATAAATTGAGGATTACATATCTGAATATGCTATAATATATTAATATAATATCGTTCTATTTATTTTTATAAATATAATTTTCATTTGGCATAAAATTATCTACATTACATCAGATGTTTCTTTCACTTTTGAATCTTTGAATTAGACGGTAGAAGGTTATAAACGCATGTGAGACATTCAATATATTGCAGAATATTATTTTATTCTCTATTTTGGCACGAAACAACGTTCCATCGACATATTTACATTCATAAATTTTAGGTTATCTGTAAATGTCACTTGGACGTTTAAGACAATGTGAAAATCAAAATGGTCGTGCCTTTCACTCTGGGACGTCATAGGACAAGGGACGAAGCGGGGGTCTAGCAGCCTCATTTTAAAGAATGTCATTTTCAATTTTTTCATGATTAAAGATCGATTTGAGGAAAAGTAAAAAATACGGGTTTATTATTTTTCACTACTCTGTCGATTAAAATTATAAAAAAAAGTCGTGCATGACCTCATTGCATAATGTCTACTTTAAAATGACACAAATTATTTGATATAAATCCCGTAATTTGGGACACCCTGTAAAATGCATTTAGGCTAAAAAGGATCTGATATATCCATCAATGGATCTTTTGAAAGACAAAATGCAGTGCATTTATAACTGCATATCCACCGTCAGGCCGTTTAGATACGCATGGAAAACTAAATTAACCGACCGTAAAATTCGCTACTTTTTAGCTCTACAATATATGAGAGTATATCAAGATTTATTTTTACGGAAAATTTATGTGAAAATTGCAAAGTAAAATAACGAGTAACCAGCCATAAATAAAAAGAAGTATTATACGTTGCGGCCGGAGGCCGAGCGGAGACCCAGACGTTACTGAAGCGTAATGAGATATACCAACCTAACGTCTTAATTAAATACACTGTATGGGCATAACAAGTTGCTGGATCACTACACCGCAGTAAGACGATAGTGTATACGATACTATAGCCGAGCGCCATCAACATAATGTTGTCTCGTCAGTTATACGATATTTTTTATACAATATTAATTACCGAGTTTTTTCAGTAGGAGGTAAATATTATAGATACAGTTTAAATTAGATTTAGGTAAATTATACAAGAGTTGCTTCAAAATTTTCGGAAATATTGTCATCATTTTTACTAGTAAGCTGACAATGCTAATTTTTAACCATTGGTATTCTCTCGCTAAGAAAAGTATTGAATTTATGCTAAAAGTCGCATATCCAGATTTTAGTGAATAAGCACGTTTTCCAGTGTTGTATAAAATGCGTGAAAAAAGGTATTTCAAATAGAAAATACAAAATACTAAATAAAAGCATTTCATATGTTTGGTAAAATACGATTATTTTTTTTTTAGTATTTCAAATATACTAATATTTCAAATACTTTTACTTTTAAATATATACAAATAAATAAGATATATTACGGTATTATAAAAACTAGGGAATTATTCCGTTATATTATTAACAGACCACACATGACTGAGGGTTTCTGTTTTAAATACATAAATCTATTTCAAATACTTGTATATTTTAAATACAAAAATGTATTTCAAATAAAAAAATGTATTTCAAATATTGAAAAATTATATTTCATACAAATAATAGTATTTTAATGTATTAAAATATAAAAAAAATACTTGTGAAAAGTAATGGGCTACTTGCGTGGTACTGAAAATTCGATTTCTGTCACGTAATGTTATATTGAAAACATATATAAAAATATAAATTTTATTTTAAAATAATTATTTGTTTTTTACTAAATTAAGAAAGAAATTTTTCTGTGACGTCTTTATATTGAACTGTGGGAGGGGAAGCATGTTTAAGAATGTTATCAATAGATGGCATGGCGTGCGAGAAAGTTTTAATTTGAATTTGACATTAGTTCATTTTTCTCTCTCTCTGGTCTCTCAAATACATTAATTACTTAATAAATAAACACATAGTAAGTAGTTACTTGTTATTTAAAATATCGATACCAAACCTCCAAACTATTATTGAAACGTCAAACAGGTGATCTACATTACCCGCACAAACATACCATTACTATGGGACGGCACCACGCTGTGACTTTACGACTATTCATTGGTGCGGCGTAATTGTACATCATACATGGCGGGAATTCAAATAATCAAATTTCATTATTTTTTTTCTGGCTAATTAATAAAAATTTTGTCAAAAGAAAAAATATAGGTAGCAAGTTTTTACCTTCTCTTCAAAAATATTAAATAAAAAAAGGTACGCAAGTAGCCCATTGAACTAAAAATACAAAATACTTTTATTTTGAAGTATTTCAAATAATTACTTAAAATAGTTATTCTAATTCAAATACTAATTTCAAATATATACATCCTGCGTTTAACGATTACATTTTTATGACGTATTTATGTGTGTGTGTTTGTGTGTGTGTGTGTGTGTGTGTGTGAGTATGTAAAGACCAATTTAACTACGTATTCTTTAATCTGACATTAATAGAAAGAGCTGAAAAACTCTTGGTAACAAGTGGACAACCGGAAATAGTAGTTTCTTTAAAAAAATCTAAGTATTATTTTTTGGAAATTTATGTTATTACAAATATTAAAGAATATAAAATTCTCTATCCGATACATTGAACATTTTTATTATATACCGCCAATCTCGTCAATGAATTTGAAGAATCTCGAACATGAGAAGAGTAGGAGGAAACTTTATGGAATGAATTAGAAAATATAAAAATATATTAATAATAGATAATTGGAAATATGCATGGACAATGAGCAGTTGATAATATAATTAATAAAATAATCTAAAAAGAAGGAATATTATGGAAAGCTTAAAAGTATTATTTGAAATAACTAATGACTTTTTTAAAACGTTTTTGACTTTCGCTGATAAATCCAATATAATATATGAATTGCCTTGATTTCATTAATGTATAAATTTTGAAAATATGTTATTTATAATATGTAGGAATATATAAATAATTTATATGGATGTAAATTTATTATTGCCTGAAAAGTTTCCATAAAAATCTAAATGTAAACTAATTATCAACAAATTTATTAACCAGTTATTGAAAGGGAAAGATAAATGCTACGGCTAGTCATAACCTCAAATTAATTTACGGCATTCTGATTAAAAATTTCGCTTGATACATGCAGTAAAGTTCTAATTATTATTAGCTATAAACACGTATGGATAGATGTTTCGGTGTGTAACTATTTGTTACTGCCAATGGAGATTTATGTGTCTGAAATGGAAAAGGGCGAGCAAGCAAACAGACCAAGATTCATACATATGGATTATTGATAAAGTAATTAAGTGGTACGGATGATAAATCGATGCTGATATCTTATTTTAAATTTATATATTGCACTTTGTTACTTTTTCTTTGAATTAAAAATGTTATTTATTGGTTTCTGAAGTTAATATAGTGCCTGTGTTTAAAGAGTGAAATATGGACCTGCCCATAATTGTAAGAGATACCTTGATATTATCTGCGTATGTTAATCACATTAACACATGTTTTAATTGTTTATCACGACAAATGCAATAATTTTCAATTATTGATACATTGTGCAGTGGAATATCGCAAGAATTAAAATACCTAATTGTTGGATGTTTTTCACTTTAAATGGAATATTCTGAATAATAAATCTTAGTTAATTCATTGCAATAAATTGTATGTTTTCAAAATTTAATTCTAATTTGTTTTTGTTCAACAAATCTAATGCACTACTAACAATTAAATTAATTCTGTAATGACTAATAAGAATTATGTTTGTGATAAATTTTAAATTACATAAACAAGAACGCAGTAAGTGCAAAAAATCGAATTTAATTTTTTGGTCTATTATTAATCTGTACAGGTCGCAGATTCTGAATCTTTAGGCAAAAATTAAGTACATATATGTAATAATTTTTGAGATATAACAAGAATGTCTACTGTAGTATCTGCACAATAGGCTATTCCACCGTAATCGAAAAAAGTAAAAGTTTATCAAAAATATGAAATATAACAGTTAAGCGATACGGAAAATACCAACTATTTTTTTTTTAATTACCCCTCTAAAAAATCCGGGGAGTTTTACTTTTGATGACGTAGGATATGTGCACGCGTGTTTAAGCAGGATTCAAGTTTGAACTCGTACTGTATGGAGCTCCGCTGTCACTTCGCTTCAACTAAGAATATAATTATTCGGGTGTGTCGGATATGTTCGGATGCTGCTCGGGTGATTTTCTTATCTTAGCATGTTTGTTGATCTATCTGCTGCACTCCTTTGAAATTTGTTTGAAATCGTGAGTCACCATGCGCTACCAACTTCGAGAATATATAAATATCTGCTGTTTTAATTCATATTTCATTAAAAATATGTTTATCAAAAATACATTCAAAATTAGTTGTATTATTAATAATTAAATTAAATTAAATACCATATGCACCGAAAATAATTGTGTAATAGATACATAAAATATTTCATTATTCTCGGAAGTGTTAGTGACAAGTGATTTTTGCTGGGCTCTTGTTAAAAAAATGTATTCTAATTCTGAATTAGTGGATATGTTGTTGATTTATGGTGAAGTGGGAAGTGTTGAATAATTGAGGATTATTAAACAAGAAAATCATCCTGGCATGTAGTGTCTCATTAATTCAACGTAGTGCATTGTGTGTAGTTGTAGGAGGTGACAATTTTGAACAATATTTATGACTTTTGTCTTTATTCTTCAATTGATTTTTAAGGTATGTTTTTTTCATATTAATATTGTTACATGAAAAGTTTCTAGTATTGTTGCTATTTATCAGTTAATCCATTCTGTTTTTTTTTCTTTAATAAAAATAATTCTGCGAAGTATTAATATTAATCTTTGATATGGTTCATTGAACTTTCAAAATAAATTACGTTAGGAATAATTAAGATTTGATTATACAGTGGTACCAAAAATGTTAGTTTAATGAGAACTACCTTTAAATATGCGAATTTTTAAAAAATTCTTTCTGTTTCGTACTCTACACATGTCATACTAGTCATCTTTAAATTTATGACATTAAGGTCGTTTCCATTCTGTATAATATTAATAAGTTGTAAATTAATCTCTCAGTCCGTGGAAAACAAATGTAAAAATTAAAATGTTTGTAATTGAAAGTTAAATGTGAGTGTCAAAAAGCCAGTGACATTACTGAAGAGTATAGATACATATATTACATATACCCTTCAGAAATACTGCCAATCTCATCAATGAATTGGAAGAATCTCGAACATTAGAAGAATAAGAGTGAATAGAATGAATTAAAAAATATATGAAGATATGTGTTTTTGTGTGTATCAGAAATGTCAAATATGTACAATACTTATATAACCTAATATGGAAATGGCAAGAGGTTTTGTGCTGGCCACAACAGATTTTTCGAACTTCAAACTTCATCTTTCCAAATTAAGATTTTTAAAAACTTTAACAAAGGTAACCACACCAGACAAAAAATTAAATAAATAATGATTTGAATGTGGGGTTACACCATTTTTTTTATAATTTCATCTGAAAATATTAGGAAAACTAAGACTATTGATGAAAATCCGGTGAAAAAATTCCTATTAATAAGCGAGTTATGGTCTCCCGAATTTTGAAAAGATTGACGTGACGTCACATTTATGTGTTTTTATATCAAACTGTTTTCGTCATGGACCTAAATGTTCTTGAAATATATGCTATTTTAAGTTATATTTACATAAAAATAAATAAATATTATAACACTGTATAAGTCTACAAACTTTATAATTACAGGTGTATTTAAATTATTAAGTTTAATGCAAGAAATTTATGTTAAAATAAAAACTGTTTGGAAACTGTAGTACAGGAATGTTAGCCCCTCCTTTCGAATTTGAAATTCTTAACTTCCATTGGTAGTTATCCCACCTCCTAACACGCTATTTGTAATGCATGTATAGGCGGTTTCTCGGTCGCCAATCAAAATATTTTCATATTAGTGTCGAAGCGTTATAACAAAAAACCCTTTATTTCCGAAATATCTCAATTATACCATTTCATTTTTTTATTAATATTCGTTATTCAGCATATACATTCGTATTTTTTTACTATTTTCCTTTCATTCAATTGAGCCGTAATCCCCCATTACAAAATGACAACCATGTGAACTTTAATCGGTGATTACTTAAAAATTCTTTTTTGCAGATACTGCGTTCTTGCTTATGAAGTCAGAATTAGAGTATCATTTTTAAATAGCCTGTTAAACGGCGCCATAGAATGACGTCAGCATTTGACAAGGCTTACGAAAAACAAATCCACACGACCTCAAATATATTTAATTTTAACGAACACGAAATTCGCTCCCAATCAAAATAAGCTAAATCTGCCTGTATCTGTCGTTTGGGCAATCTGTTATAGGAAACAGTGTCGGTTAATTTCCATTCCAGAATAAATGCCCAAAACTCCCTTGTCCAGTCGGAGACAACATGTTGTCGCTGAGCGAACACAGAACACGGCGACCGCTGAATGCTGAAACATCAGCATCGGCCGTGTATGCGATGCGCACATTAATTTTGATAACATTTGAAGCCTGGCAGTAATTGTGCCGGAGCCGCGTAGGTGAGGTGAGGTTAGGTTAGGGTTAGGCTCTAATGAAGCAATCAAGCAGGCGCTGACGAGACAAGCCGCAGTCGTCAGGTGACGAATTATGAAAGCGAGTGTTGTATAGATGACGTTGTGGAGGACATACATCATGCTGACACATGCATGCATAATCTAACGCTATTTGCAGCACTTTTGAGGGAACTATATGGCACACTAAAGCTCAAAACTGGAACTGTAACACCTAATGAATCAAGTTATTTTTATATTGCGGCGCTCTATAAGGATTTGGTGACACTCTGTGACGATGTTTGAAATAAAGAACAAATGGGGCCATCATAAGTAATCCCTCCCAACTGATACCTAAGACTTTGACTTTCAAGAAATATATTTTAAGGCGACTGCCGGTGCTACGCTAAACAGCACTTTAGTAGAAATCAAACTACACTCGTAAATATTAAGCTATAACTTCAAACTTGATACCATTGTATAGTAGATAGATCAATGCATGGGGCTGACCAATTATTTTGCATAATTATTAATTTCTATTGCATTTAAATTTAGTTCAAAAAACATCATAAAAATGGCTATTTTAAAATTTATTTTTAACCCGATAACTGTACTTTATACAAAAAATGTTTGGGTCACCCCCATAGCGCCCACCTTTAGTAGTAAGTCTGTGAAAAAGTCTACATTATCTCTTTTAGTGTAGCTGTGATTTGATTTCTACTAAACGCCTTTTTGCCGCTTATTTCAGAAATCGGAACGATAGACTATGGAGGAGAAAGTGTTAGGAGAATATGTTCACACATCTTCTCTCTCACTCCAACAATTTGCTTCACAACGCGGGCTGAGTTTTCCCCTTATGCTTTAAACAAGGACAAACACATATAAAAGCAGAAAGAGAAAAATAAACTTAGCAATCTTAAAAGTAGTGGGGGAACGTACGAAGTTTGTCTGCACTAGTGTCATACTAGCTACAAAACTGATTTCGCTGAGCGACCGGCAATGCTCTTAAACCAATTTTTGTTGTACTAGTACTGGATAATCCATACTAATATAATAAATGCGAAAGTAACTCCGTCGGTCTGTTTGTCTGTCTGTTTGTTTGTTACGTTTTCACGCCTAAACCGCTGAACCAATTTTGATGAATTTTGGTACAGAGATAGAATGGGAACTTGGAAAAGGACATAGGCTACCTTTTGGGGTCCCGTGGCCGCGTGCCAGAGTGTCTGGTCGCGAACCTGGAGAACCGGGCTCGATCCCGATCAACGCCAAATATTTCGAATTTTAAATGGCACGAAAGTGACCCCTGTGGTGCACTCTCCACTCCAGCAATGAGTACCCGTGAGGTGACGCCAGGTAAGCGTCCGCACGGTACAAATATGTCATCATCATTGCCGATATCTGCGATAAAGCAGATTATGGCACACTCAGAAATGGGTAATATGCCGTGATGATATATTTATTTTTATTTATTTATTTGTCGCGAAATAAAACTTCAAGCGGGTGAAATAGAGGATGAAAGTTTGTATGGAGAACCCATCATTTCTCAAGTTAGGGATATAAAAATTCACATTTATGCTTTTGGTAAGAAATAAAGAGTGTCTCAGCGTTTTTTGAAAATTATCCCACAAGGCGGTACAATAGAGGATGATTTTAATTATTTTTTTTATCTTTGTATTTGTAGTTAAGTTTTAACCGTTGGCAGATTTTCGATATTTGTCGAATATATGTACATAAGTAAAAGTACCCGAGACATGTTTAGAAAAAGATGATGTTAGGTGCGGTGCGGGGATCGGGAGGACAGTGGGCGGAGCCTGTTACATGTACGATGCGAGGCAGGTTGCCGGCTCCCTAAGCAGCGCATGTCTCCGTAGTAAATGTAAAAAATTACTGGTTCACGTATAGCTAATCGTTATTCTAGCTTTACCCGTGCGAAGCCGGAGCGGGTCGGCCAGTATGTAATAATTAGTAAATATGAGCATGGTTATAACAAAATTTATTAACATAATTTATCTTAAAGAATCTAATATGAAGAGCTATTCTTTTCTTTTTAACACTATACTTTACATAAAACTTGTTTTTTAATGTACTATTAAACATATTTATAAATTTTTGTTTTCAAAAAGATCAATTTACGTGACACCAGTTATTAGCGTACTTCACTGCTGGAGAACAAAATGATTTTAAGAACTACGTCAATGAATACTAAAAATATTACGGCTTAACGATTAACAATTAGGTCTTTGTAGAGTTATAAATCACTATCAATTTAGATTAATGGCTCTATTCTAAACAAATTTTTGTCAGTATTTTTTTTTTACAGATTCACAGATCTGCAAGACTTACAGATTTATACAATTAGCCTAAGGTACAGAATAGTGTACGGCCTTATTATTATTTTATTAATTAATGTAACTTTTTCTTTTTTCCACATATTTTCTATTGGCCTTGGTAGGTTTCATGCGTTTCGCTAGTAAAATCCAAAAACAGCATATGCAAATTTAAAAAAATGATGCAATATTTTAATTATTTTCCTCGAATAATCTACAAATGAAATAATAATGAAAATTCACTGTTACACGACGTAAACAATACAAAAAATCTGTTTAAATTAAGTACAAATTGATGTAAAAGGAATACTTTGTTTAATTACCTAGTATTAATCTATTATTTTCTATTTATTGTCATACATCAGTTTCTTTAACATAAATGATAATGGTTGAAGTGCCCGAAAACATAGAGCAAATAATCATTAAAAAATAACTACGACGTGCGTCGCGCGACATGTTACGATTCGGTTCGAACGACCTGAGTTTGATTCTGACCGACTATATAGATGAAACTTAAAAATTATTTCCATTTAAAGTAGTACACTTGTAGTGTTCTCTCCACTACAGCTTTAAACTTGTTTGCAATAAGTATGCTTTTTCTCTAACTCTAAATGTCTATAACTCGAAGTAATTTCGCGGTCCTTTGAGTTTCGAGTTATAGAGGTTCGACTGTAGCTGTTTTTCAAGTAATCATAACTTGGCCCCTAAAGAAAATTTTTAAAACGTATACCGTTAATTTGTAGATCATACTTTCTTCTTTCATAATGTGTATAGTCTGTAATGAATAGAGATGCACTCGATTTCGAGCTTTGGCCCGGCCCGGCCCGACCCGAAGCCCGCTTCGAGTCGATCATCGAGCCGGGCCGAAGATATTTTTTATCGGGCTAAATCGGGCTAATCATTTTCAAAAATCGAGGCGAGTCGGACTTTTGATTTTGGCCCAGCCCGAAAATTCGAGCTTTTCTGGCCGGCCCGAAAAATCTTATAGTTCAATCAAATGTACAGTTTCCTTAATATTTTAATGAAAATGGATGAAGTTAAAAAGGACCAAAATCATTTAATAACAACACACTTCACATATTAATAAATAAAAATGTATTATTTTACTTCAAGAATTCCAGGTTAGGTATTCATTAAAGCATAATAATTATATTGTGATGTTGCTATTATTATTGTTATTACTCGTATACTTAAATAAAAGTGGTTTTTTATCCTACCATTATGATTTCTTGTCCTATATTTGAGCAGAAACAAAGTTAGATAAAAAGTCTTTATGTAAATTATATTTTTTATATAAGATTTGTGAAAAAGATGTTTAAATTTTTGAACGGCTTTGGTAAACAAAGTGTTAATACTTGTAGGTATGTAATTTTTATAACAAACTTACACTAGAAGGGTCTCTTTTTTAACTACTTATGTTAACTAATGTTAAAAGTTATAAGAATATAGAGGTTTTTTATTAGTTTGACACGAAAAAAGTTAAACTTTTCGCCTTAACATAAAAATCAACATTCGGAATGCCGGATACACCCAATTTCGAGCTTAAGCCCGGCCCGATTTCGAGTCAATTTTCGAGCCGGGCTAGCTAATTTTTTTGTCGAGTCGGGCCGGTAATTTTTATTTTCGGGCCGAATCGATCCAAACCTCAAAGCCTGGCCCGGCGGCCCGAATGCATCTCTAGTAATGAATAGTTCAATAGTGCGGGCTGTATCGTTTCTCGCGAATCTCATGTTTTATGTCATTTTGAATACTGCTATAGCATCGTCTTTAGGCAATTTGTAATAGGGATTAATCAAGTAATGAAACTATGGTAATGCAGATTTCTTTTTACTGCATATTACCTATAATTTCCAGTAAAAATACGTTCATTATGCTTGTATTGTGAAATATTCTGCGTTGAATACAAGCTGATGATAATAAAAATCGTGGTTCTTTTGAAAGAAAGCATTGATAACACTGAACCATTTGTTATGGAGTCCCTTTGGATGTAAAGGAAATGAGCGACCGCGCAAAATTCACTCACAAGTATATAAATACTTTTGAAATGCGTAAAAACAGCCATTAAAAACATCCATTAACCATTTAGGGGTGTCCCTCTCCACCCTGTCGCCGACAGCAAGAGATACGAACCTTTTCAAGTGGTTTCGATATCGCGGGAACACCCCCATCCCTTAGCGGGTAAGGGAAAGGAGGGTAGAGAGCTCCCATGTTGATGAGCTCTGGGCTTCTTCCCGACCGGCCCAGCCAGATAAGGCCACTTCCAACAGATAAACAAATGAAAGATGGTCTCTTATTTTTCCCGAAGAAAAAAATATATATAACACGCCATTAAAATGGGATCGTAATGATTTACTACTCTCCCTAGCACGCAGTCCAAGGAGATTACACACAAATAGTAATTTATGGGAATTTAAGAAGGAAATAGTGCGCGCTCGATAAAAGCCCCTGTGATAAAAATTTGAGAGGACAAATATAAAGTTATAGCAGGCGTTCATCACAGCAATAGCTGTTGTAATCAAACTTCCACTCAATCTAAACCACAAAAACATCCCAACCGTTTAATGTGTTTCAAGTGTCAAATCGAAAAGACGATTCTAACTTTGATTAATAGGATATTTCACATTAAATTTTGCAATTTTGGTTATATTAATCGAAACGTAGATGCACAAGTAGAAATAAAATCTGATGTGGCACATTACCTTTCGTCAGTTCTATGTATTTTGTACAAATCCCATAAGTACCAAAAGTTCCTTGGAAAAGATTCTATCGGGCTAATTCTGTAACGCAGTGGCTAATTTTTATAAACTGGTTAAAAAAATTATCCAATAGATATTAATTTGACAACTAAAAATCCAATTTTTTGTTATATATCAACATACTTGATTAGTTAATTTTTTTAGCCAGTTGTTCAAATTAACCACTAAGTTACAAAATAGGTTCAATTATATCCAGTAAAATTGGAATACAAACATATACTATTTTCTACAAATTTCATGCCGAAAGTTCCTTGGAAAAGATTCTATAAATCCAATAAAATTATAAAATGAACATACATTATGTAAATTTTATTTAACACTGACATCTGTTAATTAGAATTATTTGAATATATCAGCTATTTCCATGATTATAGCGAATCTGGTTGATTTATGAAAGTTAATCTCTTTATAATTCTTTATTGAATATGCAGGAAAATTAATAATCAAACCATCTAGACAATAAGATATTCTTTTATATTGATAATGAAATAATGATATTTACCTGCGTTTCTTCAAGAAAAACTGTTAAGACCTTCAAATAAGGGAACTTCCGATTGACCAATTATAACCAAATTTAATCAGTTCTTCATATGGATTAAAGAAGAGGAATACGAAAGAATTATAATTGTTAGAATTGTAGTACCTATTGGAGCTATCGTCGGAGAAATTTCTGTCACACACACACACACACACACACACACACACACACACACACAGATAACACACAGATACACACACATAGAGACATCATCGTAAAACTAGTAAAATCCTTATTCTAGGGACCCTAAAACGTGGTTATTCATTAAAAACTCACCACCGAATTTTTTGACCAAACCTTACCTAAAGGTGACGGAAGATAAAAAATCTGATGTGGCCAGCCCATAACCTCCCGGTGGGTATTTAACCATGCAATATAAATAAAGCAATCATTATGTTCAAATATTTTTACATTCATTCATAACAATTTTAGTTTACATTTAACAAATATATCATACACAAAATAAATTTCACAAATATTGACAAAACTAATAGAAACATTGAACAAAAATCAAAATAGTACTCGCATCTTGACACAAAGTCTTTTCAAACCTGTATTCTGGAAGCCAATGAAGCAAATCAATAGTAATTCTAATATTTATGTACGATTGAAATAGTTATTTTCGTAACAATTTATGAAAAATACCAAATATCATGCGAGTGTAAATTGACGCACGACGCGTAGCGGAGTGCAAGTCAATACACACGAGCTAAGATATTTTTATTTCATACAAGTTATGAACATTATTTTTTAGACGAGCATAAATAAATTTTACTTTTTTTACAAAACTGAAATGTAGGTTCAAACGTACGGACAACTGACAAATGAATAATGTATACATATAGCCAGAAAATAATGACATAGTAACCTAGCAACCGTGTCAACTAGTACGATATGAAATATATCGTAACACTAATTGTCATAAGTTCAACTTTCAGTGTTAGGATACTACGTTGATATGTCATACTTATCGCAATGGTCGTCTAAAAATATATTATTTTTACTAACCTTAATTTTATTAGATTCAAATACATATATTATTACTACATTCATTATTTCATTATTAATTTTAATGTAATTGCAACCTGACAGTGACATTTTTTTAAATATGTCAAAATTGTTATTGAAATATTGTTTTTGTTTGAGGCATAGGCAAAATGATATATGAAAATAAATTATATTATAAATTTATATTTAAAGTTATTTACTAAATGCTATTATTGTAGAATTGTAGATTGTACCATTATATTTCATTATTATTAGTAAAAGTTTCTGAAAAATTATATTCAATATATTTTTTTTAAGAAAAACTGTTAAAAACTTATATAAGTGATACTTCCGGTTATCCGATATACACTGAAAACTAATGAGCTCTTCCCACATTAGTGGAAGTGTAGAGTAATCGTGTCCACCAGATCCACATATCCACACACACACACACACACACACACACACACACACACATACACACATACATACCCACAGACATCATTGTAAAAATGTTAAAATCGGGTTCTGGGGACATCAAAACGTGCTTATTCACTAAAATCTCTATATGTGATTTTTAGCACGATCCCTATACCTCCCTTACCTAGGGTAACGGGAGGTAAAAAGAATCTCAGCAAAATAGATCATTGTATAAACAAAAAATAAATCCGTATTTATTATTTTTTTTATAAAAAAGTTTAAAATTAGAAAATATCTTATTGTCGAAACTAATTAACAGTTAGACTTCAGACCAGTTTACAATAAAACATTCTGCAATATAATATTAAATGGAACACTTTTTATTCATCGTGCAATGGATCATATTCATTTTGTAGTCTTATTTTTTATCATATAATCGCTCAATTAAAATAATTTTTCCTCCTCAATTCTCCGTCCCAATTGGTCACTCATCCTCCTATAATTATGTTCGTCTACCTGGTTATTACAACGTTTAAAGTCTAAAGCAACGCACACTAACAATTCCCTAATTACGTTTGTTTTACCGCGGTGCTCACGCATGTGGTGGCGTCCGATGGCGTCGCCGACAGTTGCCATGGCGTCCAGACGCCTGATACCATCATACACCTAATAAGCTAATTAAATTAGGTGCAGACTAAGATAACTGGACATCGCACCTACAGAGAGAGAGAAACAGAGAGAGAGAGGGAGGAGGGAGAGAGAGGGCATGTCTTAGCGGAAAAGTATACAATAATGGCAGGGAATACCAAAGCGAACAACAGTTACAGATAACAATATTTCTGACAATCCGGGAAGTAGATGTAACGTTGTCCAGAAAGAAGTGAGAAATGAGACAATGTATTAAAAACAGTATAATAATTAAAATAAATAGGACTTCAGTCTTGTAAAAGATTATTTTATTTTTTGTCAACGTTTCGGAAAACATTTATTCCTTCACTAGGACAAAAAAATTACAGAAAACGGAAAAATAAGACGATGGTCAAAAGGAAAGGAAAGTATAATTATTTTTTAAATTATTATTCAAAAAAAATAAAATTATCTTTTACAAGACTGAAGTCCTATTTATTTTAATTATTATATAGTTTCTACAGTCGTTTATACTGGGTGTCCCATATAACATTACGTTCTTGAATATCTCGAAAACAATGCATCGTAACAAAAAGTGTGCCGAATCAAAACCTTCATAGTTTTTGGGGGGACATCAGATTCTGACAAACTGCCCCCCGATCCCCCCAGGGGGCGGGAATGGGGGTCAACTTAAAAATCTTAAATGGAACCCCCTATTTTTTGCAGATTCGGAAAGAGTGTAAAAAAATATGTTGGTTTTATTTGGACACTTTTTTTGTACTCCTAACAGGTGGCACTGCAATCGTAAAAATGTAAATTTGCTAGAAAAAAATTAACCGATTAATATTTTATTAATAATTTGATAAAAAATGACGTTTGTTGTTTCAATAAATACTAGGAATGACGAATTCCGATCATTTTGGTACCCGAGTATCCGAAACAACTACCCGGATAGTACCCTTTACCCGTTAATTACCCGATACCCTTTAATTACCCGTTATCCTTTAACTACATATACATAATTCTTTAATTTGTTAATTACCAGTAATCATTATATTAGCAGTTTACTTTTTATAATGAAATTCATTATTATTGTTTACATATATTTATTAAATAAAAAGTACTCATTACGTTACATTTGTCAATGTTGAAATATAAATAATTTTCTACTGACCATTGATAAATATTATTTATATCAGACTGTAACTTAATGCAATCTTCAATAGAGGAAATAGTAGTAAAAAATTTAAAATCATCGGCAAAAAGTAGGCATCTGGAAAACTTAACAGAGAAAACAAGATCATTTACAAATAACAAAAATAACAAAGGTCCTAAAATTGATCTTTGTGGTACACCAGATGAAGCAATGAAAGTATTTGACTTAAATCCGTTTACATTAACATGTTGAACACGATTACATAAGTATGATGACATAAAATTTAGAAGATTTTCAGATAAACCGATTAATTTCAATTTATCAAGCAGTATGGAATGTGAAACTGTGTCAAACGCCTTGGAAAAATCCGTATAAATGACGTCAATTTGCAAATTATTTTACAAAGCAGTATACGTGAAATGAGAAAAATTCATCAGGTTTGTAATTGTGGAACGATTACGCATAAAACCGTGTTGTAACGGCGAAATATAATTTTGCGTCCGATCTAATATATTTTGAAACACGATGAGTTCGAATAACCGGATTTATAAGACAGTTCCGCAACCCCAAATTTTCATAATCTATAGTGGTGGTATTTTTGTTGTTTATAGTTTCCTAATTCAAAAACAGGTCATAAAATTTCTTGCAGCAATAGTTTATCTTACTGAAAAATCCTGCTTCTGTAGTATTTTCAGGGGTTAGAAATATTTTTTGTCCATTTGCATTAAGAGCTGCTTCATTAACCAGCATTTCCTCAATTTTACGACCCCCATTCATCAAACTATCCACTCTAGTTCCCTCTGCGCTACAAAAAATTTCACGTACGTACTGAACGACTTTTGCAAATTTATTTCGCATTATCAATTTTTTCTTCCGCTCTCCTTGGAAGTTCCGTTGGAGTTTTTTGCCGCAAGGTGGTGCTGCACCCTCGCGTGCCGCTTCAGACTTCACATCCAACTTTAGATTGTATAATGTACAAAGAAAACCCCTAATGTAAAATCGATGTGCCTTCTACGTGCGGGTGGGAGAAGGATAGAGAAATATCCCACGCAGGAAGCTGGAGAGAGATGCGATGAATTGCAAACTGCAAAGTTCGTAATAAATCATGCGAAAACGAATGCTGGAGCTAGTAAGTTATCTATTCGGGCGCACTCGCTTCCATACCTTGGCTTCGCTTCTAACTCTGTAATTAAGTTTTTAACTTTACTTCTGATTTGCTTGTCTAAAACTATAGTCCCCCGTAGAAGAAAATTATTGTTTCGTTATTAAATTCCTCATCGGTTGATCTACTACACGACTGGACAAAGCCTTCGGCGATTCAAGCTCTGAGAATGCAGCAATTGATGCGGTAACGAGATTGAACAACTATTTTATGAATTTAAACAATCAATAATTGGAGATTTCTGCTATTAAACTGTAATATTTAACCTCAAAGGTCGGGATGTTGGTATCTGTTGCAAGGGTTTTTTTATAATGTCATAATTCTTCTTGCACACCACTTGATAGTGTTTTGTTACCAATACATTGTACCAAGCTCATGCTTTTAAAACAAATTAAATAATAGGCTTTCTTAGTATTTGCTACAATATTGGTTTTTGTTGTTTCGAAGTATGGGGTCCCGTGGCCGCGTGCCCGAGTGTCTGGTCGCGAACCTGGCTTCGATTCCGACCGGCGCCAAATATTTCAAATTTTAAATGGCACAAAAGTGACCCCTGTAGTGCACTTTCCACGGCAGCAATGAGTGCCCGAGAGGTGACACCTGGTAAACGCCCGCACGGTACAAATATGTCATCATCATTACCGATATCTGCGACAAAGCAGATTGGCAAACTTGGATGTAAGTTTTTCTTAAATAAGTATATATTTTTACTTCCCGCTATCCTTGGTAAGGAAAGTGTATAGGGATCGTGTTAAACATCGCATATCGAAATTTTAGTAAATGACCACGGTTTAAGGTCCCTAGAATCCAATTTTAACATTTTCACGATGAGTTTATGTGTGTATGGATGTATGGTTTGTGTGTGTGTGTGTGTGTGTGTCTGTGTGTGCATGCGCGCTCACAATTTAAAAAGTATACTCCAGAGTACAAATTATATATGAAAATAATTTATTGAATCGGAAAAGGTTGAGTTATTCGTAGTTTTTTTAATGTATAATCGAACCGGGTTCGATCCCGACAGACGCCAAATATTTCCAATTTTAAATGGCACAAAAGTGACCCCTGTGGTGCACTTTCCACACCAGCTATGAGTGCCCGTGAGGTGACGCCTGGTAAGCGCCCACACGGTAAAATATATCGTGATCATTACCGATGTCTACATGTGCTGTAGATACTGGCACACCCAGAAATGGGTAATATGCCGTGATGATATATTTATTTATTTATTTTATTTATTTGTTTCGAAGTACGTTACATACAACATTTATAGACTTCCGCTTTTATTGCAGTGAAACTTCTTTATGGTGGGTGTAAACTAAAAAATCTGTTGTGGCCAGCACAAGACCTCTTGCCATTTCCATATTAGGCTATATAAGTATTGTACTTATTTGACATTTCTGATACACACAAAAACACATATCTTCTTTATATATTTTTATATTTTTTAATTCATTCTATTCACTCTTATTCTTCTAATATCAGAGATTCTTCTAATTCATTGATGAGATTGGCGGTATTTCTGAAGAGTATATGTATAATTATGAATATTTAATTAATAATAAAATAAGAAATATTGAATGAACTTCCGAGAAAAAATCTTCAGTAATGTCTTTGGCTTTTTGACACTCACATTTATCTGTCAATTACAAACATTTTAATTTTTCCACTTGTTTTTCATGGGCTGCGGGATTCATTTACATCTTATTATTTTATGTATTTATATGTCTCTATATTTAACTCCATAGAAGATATAATAAAATATTTAAATGTATCGGATAGAGATTTTTATATTTTTTAATATTAGTAATAACAAAAAAATTTTAAAAAATAATATTTTAGATATAATTAGATTGAGGAAACTGCAGTTAAATATTTTTTTAAGTCTTATGGTATTTGAGAAACACACACACACACTCCCATTCATAAAATTGTTATAATCGGATTATAGGGACCTTAAAACGTACTTATCCCCTAAAATCTGGATATGCGATTGTTAGCATGATTCCAATAACTCTCTTAGCGAGAGGAAAAGATCGGAATTTGAAACGCGTTACGAAAGTTAAAACACTTTGAGGCAATTAAAGCGAAATCACTGAAATATATACTAACTGGAACTCGCATACTCTACCTATCAGCGTACGCTGCAATGAAGCCTCATTGAACAATAATGGCTGGTCCTGTTCGCGCACATTCGTGCCGAACCGAACCTAGCCGAATAACTCGTATCATAGCTGATCGCTTTGTTTTCATATTATTTTATTTAACCATGCGCCACACGAAATAATTTCCGTCTACTCACGAACTGTCTCGATGTTTGCCGACTACTCCAGCAGCAGGCTTTCAATATGCTTCACAGGCACGGTTTGTACGCGCATTCCAGTTAGTATATATTTCAGTGAGCGAAACTTTTTTATTTTTTTTTAACGAATATGGCATTTATTTGTCGAGGCTCTGAGGGCCGAGGAAAAGTAACCATATGAGTGATAAAAAGAAACTTCAGTGCCGAGATGCATATTCAATTTTATTTGAAATCGAAAAATGGTTAATATAAAAGGAATATTTATTTTATAGGTTATGCTTAAATATAATCTGTCAGTCTGATATTTAGTGTTGCTAACCTTGGACATAGAAAAAACACTCAAAATTATATCTCAAACTTATTCATCAAAAGCTATTTAATCAGATGAATCTTAAATCTATGACGTCAGGTAACAGAACCTTCGAACATCTTCCCCATTGTAAAGATGGGTCCATCATCACTGTATTATTGGCCAATACTTTTATTTCTCTCCTTCTAAACTTAATCCATCACCTCGTTTACATCCACCAATCACAGTTCTCGCAGCATGCAATGGAGTATCTTCTCCATGTCCGCGTCCCTCTGCAGAAGCAACTTGAGCACGTACAGTACTCTCATTAATTAGACGCATCGGCTGAGCGTCGTACCGAGGCGGCGTCGCTGTCGGCGTCTTGCGGCGTCTCAGCAGAGCGTCTCAAGTCCGTCATAATGGATGGACTGCAGCTGACGCAACATACAAGGTGAAAGAGACAGCAGATTTGTTACTAAAGATGAGCGATAGAAATAAGTTACTATTGTATTATGTTTTAGAGAATTTTCAAACTTTTTGTCGAATCAGATATGTCCAATAAGTTTTTATAAGAAAATATGGAAAGAATTCATTTAGAAATGACGGCACTGTATGGGATAGAACAAATGCTAGTTCCTTATTATGCAGGCTTCAGAAAATTGATGTAGGTCTTTACAGACCAACTTTTTGAGACATCTTTAATAGGCACCACAAGAATTTTCGATCGTCTTTTGTTTTTGAGTTACAGACTAAATTTAGAAAAATTAGATAATTTTTATAAGATTTTTAATAATTTTCGAGATATAGGTAATCAATATAAACATAATATTTTTTTATTTTGAATGTAGAATATAGTCATATATTTTCCTTATTTTATAAGCTTTTCAAAAATGTATAACAAGTCGTCATTCATTTGTTTTAAACGTGAATTATTTAATTATTAAAATATCTTTCAGAACTCATATTAATAATTGGAATAATACTACCTTTTTAGTTTATGTTCTGTATTTTTTATTAAAACCTAACGTTTCGGCACCATAAACTGGTGCCTTCTTCAATGTCAATTCCCCTGAAGAAGGCACCAGTTTATGGTGCCGAAACGTTGGGTTTTAATAAAAAATATAGAATATAAACTAAAAAGGTAGTATTATTCCAATTATGAATTATTTATTTATTGTTGCAAAAAAATTGTAAATTATTATGAAACAAATAAAAAATAAATTACATATTATCATTTGTTTGTTTCTAATGTTTTTTTCTTTATTTTTACTCATTTTTCTAAGGATGCTTCGGAAAGCTTTTTAATTAAACCACATTTTTTTAATTGTATTAAACAAATGATGATCTGTACTTTATTTTTACATTTGTTTTTTTCAATTTTCAATTTTTTCATCGCAATAATTCTTGTTTCATTCATATTTAAAACAAAAGAATGTAGACCTGTTATATTCATATATATCATTGAAAAGCTTATAAAATAAAGAAAAAGATGAGACCATTTTTAGTATATGTTCCCATTTAAAAAATATTGACCCGGTAGTATTTACTCAAAATTTTAGTCACTCTGACTAACTAATTACCATGCTAAATTAAGATTTGTAAATTATTCTAAATTATTAGACATATTGCCTAATAAAATAATATCTAATTATAATTAGACAAAATTTCCAATCTTTTTTTTTCTGTTTACCGGTCATTATGTTTTTGTTATGTCTTGAGAATTATTAAGTTTTGAAAATATATAATTACACCACGTTATTCTGCGTAAAAAATGGTACAAAAAATATGAAAACATTTTTTTCTTTGTCTTTCATAATAAGCGAGATATGAAGTATGTTTAAAATAATCGAAAAACTTTTAATCTGAACTGAAAAACAAAAGACGATCGAAAAGTCCTTTGGTGATGGTGACCATTAAAGTTGTCTCAAAAACTTGGCCCACAAAGACCAATTTTCTGTAGCGTGTAGTCTTTCATATAAAGAACTCGAATTAGTTTCACCCTCTACACAAAATTTGATTTAAAAATAATATATTGATTTTCATCTATAACTCTGCAATTAATTTCTTTCCTATAATTAAAAATCAATTAAGATAATAACTAATAAACCTACTTTTGCATCACCTGGTCTGCCCTCATTAACCCGTATCCCTACAATTACCAAAATGAAAAACCGTGTTCACCCCTTGTGCAGCTTCTGCAGCAGCTGTTTGTCCCTCCCTTCAGCCCTTCCCCCTCCCTGTGCAGCGGGGGTTGTTCATCAACCCTTGCACTGATTGCTTGCGCATTATACATGTGCTGCGCTCTCGCGTTTGATTTGCGCGGAATTCATTTCATACATCGGTGAATCCATTGCTAGCTCTTCATTGTTGTTTTGTTGCTATGGAAGCAAACAGTTGAGTTATGGCTTGGTGTAGTTTTTCTACTCCACGCGCTGTTTTATTTTACTCCTAGTTTTTGTGAGGTGTTGTTTGTGATTATTTCTGGTTTTTTTGTAGGGGTTGTTTATAGTAAACATGTCGCACTTGCGAAATATAGCCGAGGGTGTAATTGATAAAATACAGTAAAATATTTTGTAGTTTATTATTATGTCAAAATACAAACATACATCCCTTGTTGAAAAATATTTTGTAGTATTATTTTGTCGACACTCGAATATAATAGAGAATGAAAAATTTCAATTATACATGATTTATGTGACGATGTAAACAAAAATAAATTTAGTTCCACATTTTATTTTCAATATATTCCAATTTATAAAGTTTACTAGAGTGGACTGAAAAGTTAGTTTAGTATTAACCCTATGCTTGCGGGAAATTACTACAAACGTTTGCCACTGTTTAGGTCTCTCAGGCCTATTTCATGTTTTAAGGGTTAGTTATATAAAATGATTGTGTTATTATATCTTGTAATCTGATGTGGCCAGCACATTACCTTCCATCAATTCTATGTATTTTGTACAAATTTTATTCCTTGGAAAATAAATATATCATCACGGCATATTACCTATTTCTAAGTGTGCCAATCTGCTTTGTCGTAGATATCGGTAATGATAATGATATATTTGTACCGTGGAAAGTGCACCACAGGGGTCACTTTTGTGCCATTTAAAATTCGAAATATTTAGAGCCGGTCGGAATCGAAGCCAGGTTTGCGACCAGACACTCAGGCACGCGGCCACGGGACCCCATAAAGATTCTATATGTCCAATAAAATTATAACACGAATATATACTATGTAAATTGCACTTGACACTGACTTCTGTCAATTAAAATTAGTGAAATATATCAGCAATTTCCGTTGTTATAGCATAGCTAGCTGATTTATGAAAGTTAATTTCTTTATTTTTCTTTAACTCTTTATCTATTGTATATGACGGAATAAGTGTAATCAAACCGTACAGACAATAGAATATTCTTTCATATTTATAACAAATATAAAATGTCAAAAAAACTGTTAAGAACTTTAAATAAGGGTACATCGGATTGACCCATTGTAACCAAAATCTAATCAACTCTTCATATGAATGTAAAGAAGAGGAATACGGAAGAATTATAATTTTTAGAATTGTAGAGTTGGAGATATCGCCTAAGAATTTTTTGTTACACAAACACACACACACACACACAGAGACAGACACATGCACACATACACACACACACATACACACACAGAGAGAGACAGACACAAATGCGCGCACACACACACACACACACACACACTCATACACACATACACACATACACATTAATACTCATACCGACGTCATTGTAAAACTAGTAAAATCGTATTCTAGGGACCCTAGAACGTGCTTATTCATTAAAAACTTACCACCGAATTTTTGACAGAAAACAATATTTTCCTTACCTAAAAGTGACGGAAAGTAAAAAGGTTCAATTCATCAACTCATATTATTATTTTGTAACAAATATACCCCGGTATAGTATTTTTTGACACGGGTCTCTCAGACTCGGCGCCACCTTCTATGTCACAGAAAAGGGTGCCACTTCTGGAAGGTTAACAAGAAGAACATTGCTGTAAAATTGCCAGTAGAGCTATACTGAAACTATATATTGGAAAATGTATCAACTTCATTGTTGAAAGGCTCGTATTAATGTTATTACATTCATATTTTTAAGTACTAACATATTTGATTTAATCATCTGTACAGTTATAATGTCTTTATATATCAGATTTTCGATTGTTACAGTTCAGTTATTTATATCTTAATTTTAAACTGTACTTAGTTTAGATAAGTTTGGATCACAGGTTTCGATAGGTGAGTGATTTCTATTTTCTGATTAGTCGAAATATAAACCAAGTTCACTAATGCTTAATTACCCAGCTACTTTGCTAGAAACGCATATATGACTAACCAATTACGAATAAAGATGGTTTGTTTGTTTCATTGTCTCTAAATTTGCAAAAGGTGATAGAAAAAATTGCAATTAAATACATATCTTGAACTCTTTTGTAAAACCCAATTCCATAGAAAAGTAAAGTCCTTTATCTGTCGACAGAAGAAAATATCTGATAAAGTACATTTGATGTAGAGAGTAATATTTTCTCGTCTGAGGGGCAGAAACGACGAGCCAGTTGTAGGAAATGTGTTGTGGACTTTAAGTGTAATTGCATTGACGAATGTCCGGAGGGTATTAAGTTATGGAGTGGAAGGTGTAAATGAAATGGACGGCATGGTTCCAGGATAGCTACTTGTAAACATGGGGGGAGCTCCTGTACTTAGTTAAACGTTTCATTAGTGGAATTGTCCGACTCACCATCAATAATTCGATCCCTCTGTCCTAAATTAAACACGCAATGAAGGAAATAATACCTGTGTTCGCAAATTTTATTTTCATTATGAGATAAACGAACTTGAAACTGTCTTTTTCTTTTTTTTTAATAGTTTACTCCATTTGTATGTTTAACTGCAACTGGGCCTGTGAAATTTAACTACTTTTTCTCATTAGTCCTTATAAATAAATAAATAAATAAATAAATAAATAAATATATCATCACGGCATATTACCCATTTTTGAGTGTGCCACAATCTGCTTTATCGCAGATGTCGGTATGATGATGACATATTTATACCGTGCGGGCGCTTACCAGGCGTCACCTCACGTGCACTCATTACTGACGTAGAGAGTGCACTACAGGGGTCACTTTTGTGCCATTTAAAATTCGAAATATTTGGCGTCGATCGGAATCGAACCCGGTTCCCCCAAGTTCGCGACCATTATACCGTTACATAATAGTATATTATGTAACAAGTATATTAATAGTCATTATAGATACGTTACATACATTATTATTCACAATAACAAAAAATCTGGCCAGCACAATACCTCTCGACATTTCCATTTTATGTTATACATGTGTATTGTATTGCACTCCGCTGTCGAAACGTAATTTTATAATAAAAAAAATTACAGAACTTTACACAAATATTGTATTTTATTGTATTTAACATGACTTGTTCACTCATACAATTCTCATTACATCTATTGTTTCATTATATCAGGAAGTTCCTAAATGTCAGAGATTTTTCCAATTCGTTAGCAAGATTGGCGGTATTTCTTATGGTTATATGCATTTTACCTATAATTTTAAATATTTCATTAATAAAATAATAAGAAAGATTAAACGTATTTCCAGAAAAAGCTTTGAGAATATCACTAAAACTATTGATTTTTGGCATTGACATTTATCTGTTATTTACAAACCAATGTTACAAAAATTTGAATTTGTCAACCGGTTACCTTGGTGTAGTGTAGCTTGTGCAATTTATTACATCCGATTATTCTATATATTATATTGTCTTTATCTCTAAATTTATAGAATATATAATTAAAAATTTTAAACGTACAGGTGTAGAATTTTATGTTCTTCAATATTAATAATACCACAAATTTTCAAAAAATAATATTTAGAAGAATTTTTTTAAGGAACTACTACTTTCGGTTGTTCAATTGTCCAATTGTTACCAAACACACACACACACACACACACACACACACACACACACACACACACACACACACACACAGAAGTCATTGTAAAAATGATAAAATCGGGTTCTAGTGACCGTAAAACGTGCTTATTCACTAAAATTTGGCTATGCGATTTTTAGCATGAATCTAATACCTCTTTTAGCGAGAGGTATAAAATAAAAATAAACTATAAACGAATAAATTGGTTATAAAATTATTATGGTAATCTATATCAAAATGAAAATAACATCTTTGTCAATGATATATGTATATCGAAATGAAATGAAAAGTTGTCCAAATGGGAGCAAGCTGGAAGATCTCCCGAATTCGCCCCTTCGAAATTTAAAACTTTCGGGAAATCCTAAATTTGCTTTTAAGCCTCTGGATAACCTATGGTGTTTTAACAGCTTTTGCGTTCAATTACGGGTTGCAGCGAATGCAGCTGCGTCCACAGCTTCTCTTATAAATAAACTCCGCTCCGTGTTCTTATTGGAGAGTTGTAATCTTTCAGGCACGGCAGAATGACTGCGCACTTGCTGTCTACGTCGACACCTCAAAGCCACGGAGATTTATACGAGAATTGCACTATTTGAGGGGATTTTTGTCAGAGTCAGACTAAAGATAAACATATGCTTACGAAGGAAATATGTATGTGTAGGAATCATCAAGGCTATAAATATTGCTATTGTTTGCTACTACTACCATTAAATTTTTTGTAGATTTGCTAAATATTTTGATCTTGTAGTGAATGTTTGTTCAAGGCAGTTTATACTAGGAGTTCATTCATCTCCGCACGAAATACATGTAAATAATACAAAGTATTTATTTACAAAAATACTCGTGCAAAACATCATCGTAAAAATGTTATAATCGGATTATAGGGGCCTTAAAACGTGCTTATCCGTTATCTACTAAAATCTGGATATGCGAATTTTAGCATGATTCCAATACCTCTCTTAGCGAGAGGTAAAAATCTGTTGTGGCCAGCACAAGACCTCTCGCCATTTCCATATTAGGATATATAAGTATCGTATTGCACTTCGCTTTCGAACCGTCGTTTTATAACAAAAAATTACAGAACTTTACTCAAATATTGTTTTTTGTTGTATTTAACATGTCTTCTGTACTCATATAATTCTAATTATATCTATTTTTCATTGTATGAGGAAGTTCCTATTTTCTAGAGATTCTTCCAATTCATTAACCAGATTGGCGGTATTTCATTAATAAAATAATAAGAAAGATTAAATATACTTCCCAGAAAAAGCTATCAAAATGTCACGAAAACTGTTGATTTTTGACACTGACATATATCATTTACAAACTATGTTATAAACATTTGAATTTGTCAAGTGGTTTCCTTAGTGCCTTAGCCTCTACGATTAGAATATTCTATATATTATAGTGTCTTTATCTCTAAATCTATACAAGATATAATAAAATTTTTAAGTGTATTAGATGGAGAATTTTGTTCTTCAATATTTGTAATAACAAAAATTTCCAAAAAATTATATTTAGAATTTTTTTCTAAGAAATTACTACTTCCGGTTGTCCAATTGTTACCAAAACATTTTAAGCTCTTCCCAGGAATATCAGATTGAGGAAACTGCAGTTAAATATTTTTTAAGTCTTATAGTTTTTGAGGAATCGTCCCTCTAACATCCAGACACACATACACACATCCACACACACACACACACACACACACACACACACACACACACATCATTTTAAAAATGTTATAATCGGATTCTAGGAACCTTAAATCGCGCTTATTCAATAAAATCTTCATATGCGAATTTTAGCATGAATCCAATACCTCTCTTAGCTAAAGGTAAAAATAATAATAAAATTATAAATCTTATATATGTCTAATCAACGCTGCTACCACTATGAGAATAATAAATATAACTACTTTTCGCTAACCTAAAAACTTTAATATCACTACTCTTATTCTTATAACTGGCAGCATAAACGCCACTTATCGTTATGTTTATAATTATTCTTAACACTATTCTTATTTTTATTCCTATTCTTAAATTTTTCAGCATAAACCCACCATAATACAATTTTAAGATTTTGTAATAAAATTAATCTGTTAGATAAGAAATATTTTATACTTTTTATCCTGTAAAACTGTTTTTGTTAATAATAATGTATCAATAACTGAAGAAGGGGTTGCCTTAAGCCAAAAACGTACATAATTAAAGAATTTTACAACATACGTGGACCATTTAAGCTTTTCATTTCACCTTTAAATTAATATATTCTAGGAATATAAAAATTCTCTCATTTTGACTGATACCTATAGTTAATTATTCTTTGTTAATTGGAAAGGGTGTTGCTCAAACATATGAATAATAATTAGAGTGCAAATCATGAATAATAACCTCCTGCATATTCACATGAAAATCTTTAATAATAATTTATCGTTGTGTGTTTACATCGGGATGAAGGCAAGTTTACGACCCCTCATACAAAAACCGCCAAGGGATCCCGTTACACCTACAAATTACCTCACCCGCTTGAACTTATAATTTACACCGTACCTAGCTAATTCGAAAATTAGCCCGCTCAGGCGATGGCCATTTTTCAGGAGATTTTTTCCAGCTGGACATAATATGGCGGGATGCGATGGTTTGAACGAGTAACCTTAATTTGGCTGCGGAATTACGTGGTAGATTTAACCGGAGGCACATAATTTTCGCACAACATATGTTAATAAAATGCGGCAAGTGACAGAGGGGACGAGCAGCGTGGATGTTATGTAATGGAAAAATACCAAAACTGGGAGAATTGCGAGAACAGGCCGTTGGTGATATTAAATTTTCCAACCTTCTGGTTGTGTAATATATCGCCGAGGGAGCGGCGTCCATGCGCGTTTTATACGAGCCACCCTGTGCGCAGCTCTGCTGTTTCATAATAATATATAAGTGTTGGTGCCATTGCCTCTACTGTCCGACACCACTGTGTCCTATTGATAAATTTTTGGTGATTGGAGACAAATTGGTTTTTTATGGCTCGTAAATTGTACTTTACGTCAACCGGATTATATTTGCTTTTTATTTCCGAAGTTACAAATTAATGGAATGCTATCTGCTTCCTGGACACTCAAAGGGAAGATTCCTTAACATTTTTCTTTCAAAAATTCATTAACTTCTTCAACGACTTTGGAAAACAAATCAATATATAAAATCTCTATTATTGTTATTAGCTTTAATATTAATTTTATACGAGCCAAAACTCATAATAGTTCAGCCGGTTTATATTTTCAACAAATTATAAAACCTACACAATTGGTTTGAAATTTCTACAAAATTCTATCGGCTACTTTAAAAATAGACTTAAAATTTAAAAAACTGTGAGTCAAATGACGGGTGATAATAGTTCGACCGGTATTTCAAGGGTAATTTTCTGAATAGTCTACCGAGTATCTTTACTTTTGGCACAAAGATAAAATCTAGCTTAAAAGACATATTGGGAAACACTTATAAGTCAGAAAAATGAACTTTTCTGGGTCCAGCAATAAAACTATAAATATCGTGATTATATCAAAGCGGCATATCGCTCACTGCTTGCATTATAACAATGAGTGTTAACGATCTATTATTTGCGCCGCTCTGTTCAAATGAAGACATTACTCTGTATAGTAAAATATAGTAAAGTAATCTTACCGTTTCCTTTGCCATAAATGCTATTTTCCGCCCCAGGTGCTAAATTAGTTAGGGGTGTCAATTACCATTAATGTTAGGTCCCATTTTTACCTCTCGCTAAGAGAGGTATTGGATTCATGCTAAAATTCGCATATCCAGATTTTATTGAATAAGCACGATTTAAGGTACCTAGAATCCGATTATAACATTTTTAAAATGATGTCTGTCTGTGTGTGTGTGTGTGTGTGTGTGTGTGTGTGTGTGTGTGTGGATGTGTGTATGTGTGTATGTATGTCTGGATGTTGTAGACACGATTCCTCAAAAACTATAAGCCTTAAAAAATATTTAACTGTAGTTTCTTCAGTCTGGCATTCCTGGGAAGAGCTGAAAAGGTTTTGGTAACAATTGAACAACCGGAAGTAGTAGTTTCTTAGAAAAATTATTCTAAATATAATTTTTTGGGAGTTTTTTTTATTAAATATTGAAGAACATAGAATTCTCCATCTAATACACTTAAAATTTTTATTATATCTTGTATAGATTTAGAGCTAAAGACACTATAATTTCTAGAGTAAACTAATCGCAGAGGCTAAGGCACTAAGGAAACCAGTTGACAAATTCCAATGTTTATAACATAGTTTGTAAATGACATATGTCATTGTCAAATATCAACAGTTTTAGTGACATTCTGATAGCTTTTTCTAGGAAGTATATTTAATCTATATTATTGTTTTATTAATTAAATATTTGAAATTACAGGTAAAATGCATATATCCATGCATCAGAAATACCGCCAATTTGGTTAATGAATTGGAAGAATCTCTGACCTTGAAATTGCCTCATACAATGAAAAATAGATATAATTAGAATTATTTGTGTGTAGAAGACATGTTAAATACAATAAAAAACAATATTTGAGTAAAGTTCTGTAATTTTTTGTTATAAAACGACGGTTCGAAAGCGAAGTGCAATACAATACTTATATAGCCTAATATGGAAATGGCGAGAGGTCTTGTGCTGGCCGCAACAGATTTTTTAAATAACTTTTTTAATATTTTTCACTAATATATTATCAGTTGTATTTATAAAAATACAAAAAAGGAAATATGTATTCATTAAAAAAAAAAAAATTACACACACAAATCACCTTCCAAATTTTATTTTCTGTCCCAGAGGACACAAAATTGGGTTAGTTCTGCAGTAATTATTCAGTAAAAATACAACATCTCGCCCTGGGTGTTAACTTTTCTTCCACTAGAATATACCGTGGTTTTGTTAGAGGTACAATGCACTGTATTTTAACTAGAGTTTATAGCATGCCAATGCCATTACCGAAAAATTATCCAAAATCTCATGTAAAGAATGCATTTGACATAGAGATAATTTTACCACTTACCTGTTAATAGAGACTCTTCTTAAAACACAAAACAAATAAACATAATTCTTTGTATTTCACTTCAAATATTTGTTTGCACATCACTTAATACTCAGAAATATACATCTCTTCACTAGAATGTATCACAAGAAACTTGTTTCAATAGGCAGCAAATAAGAAAAAACTGATTACTGACAAACAATATAACACAGTGTCATTTAATAATTGTGCCCACTGATTTAACATTGATATTGTTTAAATATTTATCGCAACTATACATGATTCTTGCAGTTTTCATTTCAATAAGTAATTATTTCGTACAAAAATAACATTTATGTTAAAGAAACAGAAAGATTATTTTACTATACAGATTGGGCAGGAAATCCATTTAATGCATGTCTTCATTTCAATGGAGCGGCACAAATAATGGTACGTTGGCATTCAGTGTAAAAGCAAGCACTGATAGTTTGCCGCCTTGTCATGTCATAAATACAATCTTTTTTATTTTATTGCTGGATCCGACAGTCAATTTTCATGACTACAATTTTTTTGTACATTTATACTTACATATATATTCTTAAAGTTTAGTATTGGTACCCTTGATCCAAATTGTGGTATCTATGAATTATTGCTATATGTTTTTACGTAGTTATAAATAGAAAAATCAATAGTAACACCAGTCCTAAAAATAATTTGGGCCAATTTCTTGAATGCGGCAAAACTCCATTATATTCCGAATAGCTGTGTAAAATTATCCAATTACTTTAACAACCTATAGCGCCGATTTAAATCCACTAAAGAAAGAGGAAATTATCCAGAAAGAAAAGAAACTCAATTGAAAGATTATTATACTCAGTGTGAAAAAACGAAAGAATTTTGACAGTTAATTGGGGCGTGGTTTAGGAGTCTGATTTACACCAAAACATTTACAGTGTAAAAATAGAAGCGCCAATTGCACGGAACCATAAGAGAATAAATATAGGGAAATAGCCAGGTATAACTTAAAAAATCTAATGAGGTCAGCACAATACCTTCCGTCAATTCTAAGTATTTTGTACAAATCCCATACCGAGAGTTCCTTGGAAAAGATTCTATAAATCTAATAAAATTATAACACGAACATACACTATGTAAATTGAACTTGACACTGACATCCATCAATTTAAATATATTAGCTGTTTTCAAGATTATAGCAGAGCTGGCTGATTTATGAGAGTTAATCTCTTTATAATTCTTTAACTCTATATCTATGGAACATGAAGGAAAATGTATAATCAAACTGTATAGACAATAAGATATTCTTTCATATTGATAGTCACTTAAAATGCCAAAAAATGATATTTAACTGTGTTTTTTCAAGAAAAACTATAAAGAACTACAAATAAGGGAACTTCCGGTTGACCATTTATAAACAAAATTTAATCAGCTCTTCATATGGATGTAAAGAATAGGAATACGGGAGAATTATAATTTTTAGAATTGTAGTATTGGAGTTATCGTCGGAGAAATATTTGTCACACACAGACGAATATACACACAGATACACGCACACACACATACACACATACACACAACACGGACCCACAGACACACATACGTAAAACTAGTAAAATCATTTTCTAGAGATCCTAAAACGTGCTTGTTCATTAACAACTCACCACCGAATTTTTTGACCAAAGACAATATATTCCTTATCTAAAATCATAGTTGTAATAATATTTGATTTGATAAAATGTATTAACGGATTTTTCGGCGGTGATTGTTAGGAAATATATTGTTGTTATTCCATGAAGTAGTTAATTTTATTTAAATTCCAATATTTCGTTACATATTTTGTAACTTCATCAGGGAAAAAACTAGTTATAACTGGTGTAATCACTTGCCAAATTGATAATTTCAGAAACATTCAAATTTGTTGTTGTTAAAGTTTAAGTTCTATACTGATTTACATGTTATTAAAAGGAATTTTGACTATATAAATATAAGATATAAGTTACATTAAAATGGTATTAAAAACTGGTAACATTTTACTCAGTAAGCGTCACATGCTGATCGGAAAGGGTGAGAATAATAATAGGAAGAATCTATCTGTCAAAATTATTTTAATATTTCAAAAAAAGTACAACAAAAGTATCCCAATTTTAGTTTCCACTTATTACGTATAGGTTATGTTTCCTCTATGCATTTTGGTGTGGGTTCCCTGTAGGTGCGAGAAGACAAATTCCAGGTTTTATCTTATTTTTCCGTGCTGTGCGGGGGTGGGGTGGATCGGGGAACAAAGATAGATTACTCCGCCATTCTTGCAATTTCCCTGTCGTATCTGAGGTCGTAAATTGTCGGGAATATATCGCCAGTTGCCAGAGGTTCGGGCGCGGGCTGGCAGTCGCACCCCTAGCACTCCAGACTCACTTCGCCAACTCTCCCCAGCCTGAAACGTCCCACAGAGGAATGCGAGAATTTCGCACTGGGATCAGGGTGAAATTGCTGCGATATTGCTAGCAAATTATTAATTATTTTGTATTTGTTTAATAATAACGGAATCAAGGAAAAGTCAATGTTGTTGATCCTGACTATCGGTAGTAAAAATAAATTAGAAAATTGATCATTTGTTACAATTAGGCCTTAAAACTATAATAGTAATTTAAGTAACAAAACCTGAAAGTGATACTTTACTGGGTGAGCAAGCATATTCCAGAGCGAGCCGTAGGCGAGCTTTGGAAGCTTGTGAGCCCAGTATAGACACTTTCAGGTCAAGTTGGGTACAATATTATTTTTGCTATCCTGAAAAAAGAATAAAAAAGTACTATTTTATTTTTTACTGCGAGCAAATAAGAAATAAATAAACAACTGATCTCCATGGAAACATTTAGCTTTACCGGTCCCGGGATCGGTAAAGTACTTTCCGATCCCTTATAGACAACTTTCCGAGCTAGCTCAGCAAAGAAAGACTTTCCGGTCTAAATAGTGATCAGAAAGAGATCATTTTCTGGGCGATCGCGAAAAAAGGTATTTTTTTAAATATTTGTTTTTATCTACGCTACATAACTATTTTATTCTAAACTCTTACTATATGCTATGCTACATACAAAGCCTTCTGCTATTGTCTTTTTGAAATTCGAAATTCATTTTCAAGTAAATAAGGTGCAAAAAATTATAAAACAACCAAAGTCACCCAAATAAACTCGTTTGAATTTATGATATCTGATAGAAATTAAGTGCGCTTGTATGAAAATGATGTCAAATGTCGTACATTATAAATTACAGTTATTTGGATTTTAATATACCTAATTTTTACCTTCCGTCACCTTTAGATACGGAAGGTATTGACTTTGGTAAAAAAATTCGGTGGTAAGTTTTTAATAAATAAGCGTTTTAGGGTCCCCAGTATACGATTTTACTAATTTTACGATGATGTCTGTGTGTGTGTGTGTGTGTGTGTGTGTGTGTGTTTGTGTGAGTGTGAGTGACAAATTTTTCTTGAAAAAAAAAAACGCAGTTAAACATTATTGATTATACATTTTCCTTCATATTTAATAGATTTAAAGTTAAAGAAAGAGAAAGAGATAAAGAGATTAACTTTCAAAAATCAGCCAGCGTTGAAACAGCTCATATATTGAAATAATTCTAATTGACAGATGTCAGTGTCAAGTACAATTTACATAGTATATGTTCGTCTTATAATTTTATTGGATTTATAGAATCTTTTCCAAAGGAACTTTCGGTATGGAATTTGTAGAAAATAGTATATGTATGCAGTACAATTTTACTGGATATATAAAATCTTTTCCAAAGAACTTTTGGAATGGGATTTGTACAAAATACATAGAATGTTTTATTAATTAATATTGTTTATTATTCCTTGCATATTTCCAACTATTAACCACAAAATATATATTTTAGACATACTTATTTACATATTTTTATATGTGTTGAAATAGATCATATTATGAGACTCCAATTATTAGCGAACTACACTGTTTGAGAACCAAATGAGATTAACATCTTCATCACAAAATATAAAAAAAAATTATGACAGTCTAAAAAAATATCATCAAAACATTTTAGAACATTCTTAAATCCCTTACAAAATGTATTCAAATACACGATACTAATATGGTTGTTATTTTTATATACAGAGTGATCAACACCTACTGATAGGCACGTGAACTTGACAGTTTCTATAACTTGTTATGTTATTATTTTAAAATATGTTGTTGAATTCAATGAAATTACTAAAATAAAAATTCTTTATAATAAAGCTTACGAACTTAGATACCAAACTTTTCTTCATAGAAGTCTAGTTTTGATGTCATTGAGGAAAGTTGCTGATCTCGTGGCTGTCAATTGTTTTTGATAACCTGTACAATTTGTAAATTTTTTTTTAAGTGTAATTTTTGTAGCTTTGCTCTTTTGCTTGGTTTTATTAAAACCTTGTTGCTCACGATATTTCGCGATTGGATTCGAACGATATGATGCTATAAACCGGAAACTTCAATAAATGGAATTGTTCAATTTTTGTAGGAAAGCCCTCAATTAATGTTTTATTATCTTATATTTCAAGAAATACCGTTCATTTAGTATTTTTTTGAAAAGCTTCCTTTCATCATTCATTTTGTTTCATGAGAAATCAATTACTGAAATTAATTAAAACAGCAAAATTGGAATAATCTTTAGTCGATCAAATTATATGAAGTTATCACAATAAATAGGGGTTAGGCCTTAAAAGATTTCAAAAAATACTAAATTGTAATAGCAGAGATACAAAATTCGAGCAAGTTTTATTTAATTTAATTTTTAACTGTTTCTAAGATTTATAAAACTTTTATATAATTTGTATCTTTAAATCCACTGAATACAAAGATAGAAATGTAATCAAACTGTTGAAAAAATATTATTAACTGTTTTTTAAGAAAAATTGTTGAGTTTTAATTGGAGACCCGCTTCTAATTAACAAATGAGCCGTTTTCACATTTTTCAAAAAGTATTTTAAATGAAAGTTTATGCAATGTTTTTCATAGTAATAAAAGAGATAATCATATTTTTTTATAATAATAAAAATAATAATATATCATCACGGCATATTACCCATTTCTGGGTGTGCCAGTATCTACAACACATGTAGACATCGGTAATGATGACAATATATTTTACCATGTGGGCGCTTACCAGGCGTCACCTCACGGGCACTCATAGCTGGTGTGGAGAGTGCGCCACAGGGGTCACTTTTGTGCCATTTAAAATTGGATATATTTGGCGTCTGTTGGAATCGAACCCGGTTCCCCCAGGTTCGCGACCAGACACTCAGGTACGCGGCCACGGGACCCCATATATATTTTTTATTATTTTCGTAAATAATTATATAAAAAAATAGCCTCCAAAAATACCCCCACTCCTGTGACGTTGCAGTACATACAGTACGTCATTCATAGCCAATAGGAAGTTTTCGTTATTGTTTATGTAAACAAAAGTAGGCGACTGGTTTGTCACATGTTAAACTGTATGTACTCTGACGATACAGTCTCTTTTAGATCACGTGACTTTTTCAAAATTTTGAACAAATTTCTATATTTAATTGCAAAATATCTAATAACTATTTCGTGATATTTTCAAATTTGGTACAATATCTTTTAAAATTTATTACTTGGAAGTCATATAAAAATTCTTGCAACAGCCCTATTTTAACCAAAATCTAATAATACGAAGTTATTAATTTTTCATTTAAAGATCCTTCCATTTTTTATTTGATCTCTATTTAGTGTTACTGGCACAAACCAGCACGTGTTGACTTCCCCTCCCCAATAGGGTGTCGGTCGTCGGACGTCCGAGGAAGAGCACCCTTCGCAAGACCTACAAGGGTGAGAGAGACACACACAAGTAGGAGTAAATTACGGATTATTGTACAGTCTCTTGTTGTACTCTGGTGTTGCGTCTTTCCGGTCACTTTAAATATGAGACTGTTGTTTATTAGGCAGCAGAATACCGGACACCGTTCTCAAATAGGGAAGGAATAATATATTAATATTGGAAGAAGAAATATTGGAAAATGCACGTTGAAGAAGTATAAATTAATTGTTCGAATTTATCGTCCTGCTAAACTCCTAAGTATGAAGGCCTAATAATGTCAATATACTCATATTAGACATTTTATCATAACTTCAGGTAAACTTCGACTTAAATTGTCTGTTAACTTATACTATGTTTTTCTTGACTGATTGTTAAACTAAGAGACTACTTAACCGGAGATGAAAAATCGGGCCTAAGTTTGACAAAGTTAACCCCAT
This sequence comes from Ophonus ardosiacus, assembly GCA_943142095.1. Lineage (NCBI taxonomy): Eukaryota > Metazoa > Arthropoda > Insecta > Coleoptera > Carabidae > Ophonus > Ophonus ardosiacus. The sequence continues at coordinate 57,054,335 of OW964824.1, forward strand.
AATGAGATCATTTTGATGTATCTTTATTCGGTAAAGTTATATAGTTCGTCAGATATATGCGAAAATGAAGTGTGCCTGTGTGTGACGATTTTTACCTTCCGTCACCTTTAGGTAAGAAAGGTATTGTCTTTGGTCAAAAAATTTGGTGCTGAGTTTTTTATGAACGTCTGTACGCGTGTCTGTGTGTCTGTACGTGGGTGTATGTGTGTGTGTATGTGATAAAAATTTCTTCTACTAACTCTAATTCTAAAAATTATAATTCTTTCGTATTCTTGTTCTTTACACAGAAAAAACAAACCATCTAAATTGTAGTTAAATTAACTAAATAAATCTGTGATTTTCAGCCTTCTAATATGTTTTTATTAAATTATCTAAGTTGTTTTAGTTAAATTTTCTAAATTTGTAATAACAAATTATAGTAAAATTATATACAAAATTAGATTAAATGACTACATTTAGTATTGAACTAAACATAAATAAAGAAATTAACTAAATATATATTTAAATTTTCTATTTATACTTACCTGATTCATTGGATCAAACACCGAAAATTGAAAGACAAAAATAAAGAAGCCAAAATATAGAAAAATTAAATAAAATAAGTAATTAAAATAACTATTTACATATTTAAATTAACGATTTTTTACAAAATATTTATTATCTATTTTGGGTTAGTTAAAATGCTAAATTAAGATTTGTAAATTATACTAAATTATTAGACATGTTGCCTAATAAAATAATATCTAAAAGCTAATTAGATTTTGCTTATAACTGGACAATCGAAAGTACCTTTATTTGAAGTTGTTAACAGTTTTTCTTGAAAAAACTCAATTAAATATCATTTTTTAACATTTTCGGTATTATAAATATGAAAGAACATTTTATTTTCTATATGGTTTACACATTTTCCTTCATAGTAGATGTATGTATAATGTATATATATATATAATTATAAAGAGATTAACTTTCATAAATCAGCCAGCTAAATAAATAAATATTCTAGTTGACAGATGTCAGTGTCAAGTGAAGTTTACAAAGTATATGTTCGTGTAATAATTTTATTGGATATATAGAATCTTTTCCAATGAATTTTCGGTATGGAATTTGTAGAAAATAGTTATGTTCGTATTACAATTTTACTGGATATATAGAATCATTTCCAATGAACTTTTGGTAAGGAATTTGTGTAAAATACATAGAATTGACGGAAGGTAATGTGCTGCCACATTAAGGCCTATTTATAATGAAGTAACGCAAGCGGTAACGCAGTTGCAGTAAGGTAACGCAAAAGATAAATGTACGGTACAGCATATACCGTTTTTATAATGAAACGCAACGCAGAACTGCAGAAGTAACGTAACGCAACGCAACGCCAAAGCTGACCAACTTTCATCTTTCTACCTTACTTTTGTACCGCTAGCCAATCAGAATTCAGTGTTACAGTTTTACTAGAATAATCTGTATTATCGACATGTTCGTGAACTGTCAAAATTACATAATAAATTCTACATTTTCTGGTTAGTCCGGTTAGATTTTCAAAGCGATACGAAAAATAATTATGGATGATAGAAAATCAATCGAATTAATCGAGAATCACTGAGTCAGGAACAACATTGCCGCTGCTATATCGTCGTCACTGTACATTTCGATTCATATAATTTCATACACTTATTTATATGTCTTGTGTCGTAAAGACTAAATAAGCGAGTTGAATTTCAATGATGTATACAGAATTCTTTTGATTGTTTAGAAGTGCTATCTTCGGCGTTATTATAAATCACATATTTTGTGTTTGCGTTACTGATTACGTTGCGTCGTTGCGTTGCGTTTTACGTTACTTCATTATAAATAGGCCTTTATATTTTTTGCATTAGTAAGAAAAAGTGACAGATAAACGCACTAATTCGAAAATAATGTCATTTTGAGTGGCAAATCTAATTTGTAATGTATAATTAATACCAAAAATTATAATAATATTAAGTTTATAATAAATATTTAATAAAACCGAAAAAAAAACACTAGAATTTTGCCAGGCCTGGTATAGTGACAGTCATTAATGAATAATATTTCGCAGATATATTTATTACATTTATACCTATCAATAACATTGTTCAATAGCAAATAACGAATGGGATGTTATGTAAGTTTAAAAGGTGTGAAATCGCTTCGGTGGTGTTGATATGTGAGTAAATTCCGAGTAGTTTGTAGTGCAGTTTAATAAAATATCACAAAGCAGTGGCTGGCATCCAGTGTGCCATGCTTTGCTATCCCGTATAAATACACAAGGGCCATGTATAAACTGTACATAAATAACGTTTTTTCCAGGCGGCGAACCCCGAAGCTCCAGGTTGCGCGGCCGCGGAGCACAGTAAATTCTAGAAGCAATAACGATGTAAATTTAGCTGTTGAAATCGCCGCCTAGCCGCCACCAACGTATTATATTTCTAACGCGGGATTTATGGCAAGTCTCATTCAAATTAAAATTTGAGTGGAGTGGAATGGAAACGAACGCAATATGCTCTCTCTTTTACAAATTACTCCAACGCCATCTGACAACGGAAACTTTTCTTTCTTAACCGATTTATTTCTTCTCTTTCACATGCTTCTTCCGAAAAGTTTTTTTCATTCTTATGACATTTTTATTACAATTAATAATTACTTACTAAATGTAAGAAACAATAATGTAGACTGTTTAACTTCAAAACTGACCTAACCTAAAACCTTTATTCATGAATTATTCCACAAGAGGAGTTCTACACTTAGGGGTTGTTCCGGTCTACTAGACGATATAACCCTATTTACAAAGACTTTAGAATACATTAATAGTTCAAATTTCGCAAGAGTTTATCAAAAGTAAATTAATTGTCACGTAAATTTAAAGGATTCAAAAATAAAATTTGAATATTTTACAGTGGCTTACAATGAAAATGAAACACGTACGCTATGAGTAATTAAATTGCTATGGTTAATAAACAAAAAATTTGTTACAAAAAATAAATATATAGTAAAATTTTTGAAAGAAAACCGATCAAGGCCATCTACGAATTGTATCTATGAATTAAGATTTTGTGCTGTCAGATTTAGTTGTCTTTTACTTAGTTTTTATGAGGGTACATAATATCTTGTGTACCTCATAAAAACTATGTAAACGACACTACTAAATTTGACAGCATAAAATCTTAATTCATAGATGCAATTCGCAGATGGCCTTAATCGGACTTCTTTCAAAAATTTTACTGTACCTAATTTATTATGTATCCTTAGACTTTTCCATATTCCAACATAATACATAATACTAACTTTTTTTTATTATATATAATATATAATTATTGTAGCTGAAGATGGACAAATATTGTCCGAAACATCCTATTTTTACCTTCCGTCAAAAGGAAGGTATTGTTTTTGGTCAAAAAATTCGGTTGTGAGTTTTCAATGAATAAGCACGTTTTAAGATCCTTAGAATACGATTTTACTAATTTTAAATTGATGTCTGTATGTGTGTGTGTGTGTCCGTGTGTGTGTCTGTGTGTGTGTGTCTGTGTGTGTGTGTGTCTGTGTGTGTCTGTCTGTGTGTGTGTCCGTGTGTCCGTGTGTGTGTGTGTGTGTGTGTGTGTGTGTGACAAATTTTTCTCCGACGATAACTCCAAAACTACAATTCTAAAAATTATGATTCTTTCGTATTCCTCTTCTTTACAACCATATGAAGAGCTGATTAGATTTTGGTTATAATTGGTCAACCGGAAGTACCCTTATTTGAAGATCTTAACAGTTTTTCTGGAAAAAACCCAGTTAAATATCATTTTTCGACATTTTATGGTCATTAATATGAAAGAAAATTTTATTCTCTGTAAGATTTGATTATACATTTTCCTTCATATTCAATAAATATAGAGTTATAGAGAGATTAAGAGAGGTTAACTTTCAAAAAACAGTCTGCTTTGCAAAAATTATGGAAACAACAGGTATGTATATTCAAAAAATTCTAATTGACAGATGTCAGTGTCAAGTGCAAAACCAGAGTGGAAAGTATCGGATCAGAAAGTAATATAAGTGACAGAGAATGGAAGGACTGTGTAGCAGAATATTTGAGAGAGGAAGAACTGTGTTAAAAAGATGCGTTGTATAGGAATGAGGAAGTGTGAAGTACAATTTACAGAATGTACATTTCTGTTATAATTATATTGGATTTATAGAATCTTTTCAAAGGAACTTGCAATATGGAATTTGTAAAAAATAGTGTGTTCGTATTACAATTTTACAGGATATATAAAATCTTTTCCAAGGAACTTTTGGTATCTGATTTGTACAAATACATTGAATTGACGGAAGGTTTTGTGCTGGCCACAACAGATTTTTTACAAATAAAGACGATTATGACTGTTAGCCATAATTTTTAGAACCTACGGCCTGTTTTTCCTAAATTGAAACTTTTACAACGTTCCCGAATCACCCATTTCTAAAAAGAATCCATTAAAATATCTGCCATAAAACATCGTATGACTCAATTAAATTAATAAACACTTTGTGTAGCAGACAAAGGCAATCCTAATCCACCATTGCATTCATACCTCGCACGCCATCTGTAAATAGCCGTCCAATAGTTCACTCTATTTAAACACTTGTGTAAAAATAGCATTTGAACCAGATAGTGCCGCATCCACATCCACAGCGTTTGCGTTGCGCCCTTCTAATTGGAAACACAATGCCTTGTTCCCCGTGGACGCATAACCTTAATTGCTTTATGATAGGAATGAACTACACTCATCAACAATCGGACCAATCACGGCCCAGAACGATAGAACAAAAGCAAGTGTAAAAGGGATGAAAATCATAATTGGGGATGAGCAACCATATGGCGGAAGGGGTTTGGATGAAATTAGAAACTCGTCTTATTTGCTACTAGTTTTTTGAATATAAATTATGTGCTAAGAAGGGTAAAACAAAAAAGGGTCGCTACAATGATCAAATTAAAAAAGGCAACTGCGAATATAAATTCACAGCATGGCGACAAAGTGGGTAGTAAAAGATTAAAAGTATTCAAATAACAATTATTTAAATTACTATTGTTACCATAAATTCTTAACCAAATGCAACTGAAAAAATCTGTTGTGGCCAGCACAAGACCTTCCGTCAATTCCATATATTTTGTACAAATCCCATACCAAAAGGTCCTTGGAACAGATTCTATATAATATCATGTAAAATCGAACAGGAACACATACTATTTTTTACAAATTCCATACCAAAAGTTCATTTGAAAAGGTTCTATAAATCCAATAAAATAACATAAGCTACACTAAGTAATGTCCTTCCATCTTCTCTTTGGCCTTTCTCTGCGTGTCACTTGCGAGCAACACTATGGCATACCAATTTTAGATCCTATACTTTTTCCATATTTGGTTTTGCACTTGCAACTGACATCTGTCAATTAAATTTTTTTAAATAATTATGTCAGCTGTTTTCATGATAAAGAGCAAAGTTGACTAATTTTTGAAAATTAATTTCTTTATAATGCTTTAAATTTACATCTATTGAATATGAAAATGTATAATCAAACCGTATAGAGAAGAGTAGTTTCTTTAATATATATAATAACAAAGTGTCAAGAAATAATATTTAACTGGGTTTTTTTAAGAAAAACTGTTAAAAACTTCAAATAAGGGTACTTCCGGTGTATCAATTATAACCAAAATCTAATCAACTCTTCATATGGATGTACAGAAGAGGAATACGAAAGAATTATAATTTTTAGAATTGTAGTATTGGAGTTATCGTCACACACACACACACATACATACAGACATCATCTTAAAAATAGTAAATTTGTATTGTGGGGATCCCAAAACGTGCTTATTCATTAAAAACTCACCACCGAATTTTTTGACCAAAGACAATACCTTCCTTACCTAAAGGTGACGGAAGGTAAAAAAAATCTGTTGTGGCCAGCACAATACCTCTCGCCATTTTCATATTAGGCTATTTAAGTTAATATTCTATTTAACATTTCGGGTACACATAAAAAATTCTAATTAAATATATTCTTTATTTTTCAATTCATTCTATGAACAAGTTTCCTCATACTCTTCTAAATGTTCGAGATTTTTCCAATACATTGACGAGATTGGCTGTATTTCTCAAGGGTATATGTATAGCAAGCACGTGTTTAGTTGACACTGATATTGTACATACTTTGGCTTATAAATGAATCCCCTTTCTTTTTAAATAAATTTTAGATGTTGACAAAGTCTTTTCCTCGTTATAACAATTACATCTCGACTTGCCCAAGTACGAATTTTAAGTTTTCCACATTTAAGGACAGTGTCAACTTAACGTGCGACATTTAATTAATGATAAAATATGATATATTAAATGTACTAGGTATCTAGAAAATGCTTTCAGTAATGTCTCTGGATTTTTGATACTAACATTTATTGTTTGATTCATTATAAAATGGTTTATTTTATATATTTATAATTCTCTACCTCTAAATCTATAGAAGATATAATAAAAATGTACAAAAAATCATAGGTATTTAGAAGATTTTTTTTAAGAAACTACTATATCCGGTTGTCTGGTTGTTACCAAAACCTTTTCAACTCTTCCCATTAATGTCAGATTAAGGAATACATAGTTAAGTTGGTCTTTAGTATTATAAAATTTGAGAAATCATCCATCCAACATCCAGACAAACACACACGCACACACACACAGACACACACATACATACACACATACATACATACAGACTTACACACATCGACAAATATAGACAGCATTGTAAAAATGTCAAAATCGGATTCTAAGGACCTTAAAACGTGCTTATCCACTAAAATCTGGATATGCGATTTTTAGCATGAATCTAATACCTCTCTTAGCGAGAGGTAAAAAATACAAATAATTGCATAATGTTGGAATTTTTAAAAAACTTAATTTATTAAGTGTGTTACATGCTTGTTTATTTTAATTGCGTTGTAAAAATAGATTACGTAATTAATATATTACTATTTAGTGTGCTTTGGTTTATAAATAGGACGTTTTTATCAAGAAGAAAAGCTGCAAATAATTCATTAGTATTATTCTGACGGTTCATGTTCATACATTAGATATGCATTTATTTCAGTTCCATGGCTATCATTTCAAATAAACAATACGTATTTATAAAATGTCAAATTCCGGTTTTACATGTTCAGGTTACAAAACGTGTAAAATAAAATTTGTAAATAAGATTTGTGATTTAGATGTAAGATTTTATTGTCTAAAACTTTCGTTTAATTATTTTTGTCTAAAGTTAATAAATAATTACATAATTACAGTAAAATGAAAACACAAGTTTCAAGTAGGTAGATATTCACCTTAAAAAAAATGTTAAGTCTTAGCACCATTGCTCTAGCAAATAACCAACAATAACTGCGAACACAGAATAAAATATGAAAATGGCAAGTTTTACATTTGAATCTATTGCTTAAAATGTTTAGAAACGTTGCTAAGACTTAACAACTTTCTTCCAAAAATTGGGTTCATTGTTATATTTCTATTTCCACAAAATATCAATTTTAAAATTTGTAGACTCTTTCGTAATATTAAACATTACTTATTTCTATATTTCTTTTACAGGTAAGGGATCCACTACTGCTATGGTCTAAATATATTCCGGAAAAGTAAGTTATCTTGCATTAGATTTTGTTGATTCTACAGGGTTTAAAAATGTGTGCAGAATTGTAATTATTTCTCGTCAATTTAATATTAGTTTATAGGAAGCTATTTTTAAAGTTCACCAATTTCATAGGCTTTGTTTGATCTAAGATTTTATAAATACCTATTTGATAATAAAGTCATTAAGATTAATGTTGCAAAAAAATGAGTGATATTCAAATCTTCTATTGCATAATTAACATGTTTGTATACGCGTATATAAGCGTTTACTAATTAAAAAATCTAAGCAATGTTTGTTATCTTGATGAAGTACCCAACAGCATAGATATTAGCGAATTAGTGCTAGCTTCCTGTTGCCATTATAGCACAAAACGTCGTCACCATCCTGTTATTTCATTATTGCGTATAATTTCCAAGAAATTAATTCATACCTTTCACAAAGAGAAATGATTACATCTTTGACACTTTTATTTCTTTCTAGTGGTTCAAAACATTTTATTTTCGTGTAGAAACATTTGCTGTTTTCTATGGTGGTGCCATTAATTTGCTTGCTATACGGGGCCAATAAATAAATACACGGACTTTAAAATCTTTTCTGCAGCATCAAAATGATAAACAGAATTATAAAAAAAAACTTGGGGTATTTAATTCCATTTTTAAAGAATTAAATAAAGGCGAAACATGACTACTTTTATTATTAACATCTAAATTGTAGTTAAATTAACTAAACAAAATCTTTAATTTTCAGCCTACTAATATGTTTCTTTAAATTATCAAAGTTGGTTTAGTTAAATTTTCTAAATTATAGTAAAATTAAATACAGAATTGGATTAAAGGACTACATATAGTAGGTATTGAACTAAACATAAATATAGAAATTAACTAAATATATATTTAAATTTTCTATTTACTTACCTATAATTCATTAAATAAATTACCGAAAATTGTAGGACAAAAATAATGAAGCCAAAATGTAGTAATATTAAATAAAATAAGTACTTAAAAGAACCATTTGCATATTTAAATTAACGATATTTTACAAAATATTTATTATCTATTTCGGATTAGTTGAAATCATAAATTAAAATTTGTAAATTATACTAAATTTTTAAACATATTGTCTAATAAAATAATATCTAATTATAATTAGACAAAATTTCAATTATTTTTTTCTGTGTGTCGCCAGGTCAATTATTATGGTTGCAACAACAAGGTTTAAATTTTAACTTAGACTAGTCTTAGACTTAAACAAAAAATTCAAAACGAAACTTTTATTGATCAAAATAATTTAATTAATTATAATTGGAGAGTGAGAATCAATTAGAAAATATTTCTCCAGATTCTTTCTCAAACTTGCTGTCATATTATTTTCAATGGGGTCATAAAAAAAAATGTGTATTTTTTTTATAAAATCATGAAACCCATCTCATTTAATAAATATATAGTAATAGAAAATAATTTGAAATATGCGACTTTTCATTCATAAATTTGCTAATAAACTTTCGCGCTTTTAAACACGCGAACTAAATTTGTGACAACATAAATTCATACTCACACAAAGACAATTCTCTCTCTCTCACACACATACACACACACACACACACACACACACACACACACACACACACACACATACTTCACAATATGAAACAGTAATCTAACCTAAAAGTGTGACAGCTGACAGCAAAATATACAAGACAATAAATAAATAAATATCTCATCACTGCATATTACCCATTTCTGGGTGTGCCAGTATCTACAACACATGTAGACATCGCTAATGATGACGATATTTTTACCATGTGGGCGCTTACCAGGCGTCACCTCACGGGTACTCATAGCTGGTGCGGAGAGTGCACCACAGGGGTCACTTTTGTGCCATTTAAAATAAAAGAGAGAAGATTATTATTTCTTTCTATTTCTTCAAAAGTACTATAGTGTAGTATAAGGTAGGTAAATAAATAAAATATCCATAGTTCTAAATTAAACCGGTAGACCTCGACTATCGTATCCGTGAAACTGTGTCGTCAGCCGTTGAAATATTTGAAATTAAACGCAACTTTTAAAAAATCATATCTCTTATTCTAAAGTCTTGTAAGATGTAAAACATACACGTACATATTTAATTTGACCTATTTTTTCAAGAAAAACATAAATCAGAAAATATGAAATGACCCCCATATTATTACTGAAAATTTTATATAAAATATTTTAAATCCCTTTTAAAGCTTCTATTTATAAATAAAGAGAAAAATTGTAAGCTGTAATTTTCTCTGAATCTGTTTTATAAAATGCATCGTGTTCCGCCCCTGTGTGGCGAGTAACAACCCCTCCTTGGTTCTTAATATATACGGGCAATAAATTACATCCAGTAATCCATTTCCATGACCGATACGAAAGAGGCATTGATTCATTTGAAAACAAGCTTCCATTGGCTTAGCGGCATCTGCAGAATTAGCAAAAATACTCGTGATTTACACGCGCAAAAAGCGACGCACGCAGAAATATGACCACGTCCACAACTTGCTATGATGATGTCAAACACCGACAAAAAAATAACATGCCAGCAACCAGTGATTTGCTTTTTGTTCCTGATGCATTGGCTACATAACGCATAATTAATTGAAGACATTGATCAGCACGCAAGCGCAAAGAAGGCTTTGATCAAAAGCAGAGCCATCTTAAACAGACAAGGCAATATATAATGAACTAATTAATTCCAAATAAAATACAGTATATACTGATTCATTTCAATAAGGATTCATAAATTTTATATAAATATGTTGTCATGTTTTTTATACGTAGCTGTATGCGTTCAATGATCGGTTTCAAATCTGACCGTCGTCAAACTTTAAGAAAAAAATCTGATTTGGCCAACACAAAACCTCCCGCTATTTAATTTTTATTAATTTAAATACATACCTTCGTATTTATTTATGCTGCAAACTGTTCCATTGCATATAACTATTGCTTTATTTATTATTTTATGTTTTGAAGAAAAACCATTATGAGCTTCAGGTAAAGGGCCATTTTCGGTTATCCGATTTACACCAAAATCTAATGGTATCTTTTCATATTATAATAGGGTAGAAATACAAGGTTTCAGAATTTTCAGAATGATAGTATTTGAGTTAGAGCGTCAACAAAATCCATACACATACACACACACGCACACACACACACACACACACACACACACACACACACACACACACACACACACACAGACAGAGAGAGAGAGAGAGAGACAGAGAGAGAGAGAGAGAGAGAGAGATACACACTTACAGACATCATCGTGAAAATGTTAAAATTGGATTCTAGGGACCTTAAAACGTGGTCATTTTCTAAAATCTCGATATGTGATTTTCAGCACGATCCCTATACCTCTCTTACCAAGGGTAGCGGGAGGTAAAAAATCATTTTCTAATTTATTCTCACCCTGAGTGTGCCACAATCTGTTTTATCGCAGATATCGGTAATGATGAATATTTGTACCGTGCGGACGCTTACCAAACGTCACCTCACGGACACTCATTGCTGGCGTGGAGAGTGCCCCACAGGGGTCACTTTTGTGCCATTTAAAATTCGAAATATTCGATGTCGGTCGTGATCGAACTCGGTACCCCCTCGAATTATATTTAATTAAATTATTTTGATCAACAAATTTGTTTCAAACAATACTGATAGTTATACTATTGTAACGCCATATACTGTCGTAATTAACCATACTTGCCATCAAATAAATATGGACTGGAGATTTCTACACTGTTGCCAAATCCATTGGTTATGAAAATCCTAAGTTAGGAATACGCGGCAACACCGCAGGTTAAAGGATAGGGTGCGGAGAAGAAAAAAAATTAAGATTCAGTCCATATTTATTTGACTGCGAGTATAGCTTCATTCATTTACATGGGGCAGTTAACAAGTTTGTTTTGACAACTAAAACGCAACTTTGGCAAGGCAAAATAAATATAAATAATCGTCTCCATACCAAATGAATGCTAATTATGGTGTTTTTAGAAGTGGTTTCTATAATATTTGGGAATATTTCATGATTATAAATCTGTTGTGGCCAGCACAATACCTCTAGCCATTTCCATTTTATGTTATATAAGTATTGTATTGCACTTCCCTATCAAACCGTCGTTTTATAACAAAAAAATACAGAACTTTACCCAAATATTGTTTTTATTGTATTTAACATATCTTCTGCACACATACAATTTTAATTATATCTATTTTTCATTGTATGAGTAAGTTCCTAAATGTCAGAGATTCTTCCAAGTCATTAGCAAGATTGACGGTATTTCTTATGGATATATGCATTTTACCTACAATTTTAAATATTTAATTAATAAAACAATAAGAAAGATTAAATGTACTACCCAGAAAAAGCTTTCAGAATGTCACTAAAACTGTTGATTTTTGACACTTCCATCTGCCATTTACAAACTATATTATAAACATTTGAATTTGTCAACTGGTTTTCTTAATGCCATAGCCTGTGCGATTAGATTATTCTATATATTAGAGTGCCTTTATCTCTAAATCTATACAAGATATAATAAAAATTTTAAATGTATCAAATGTAGAATTTTATGTTCTTCAATAACAGTAATAACAGAACGTTTCAAAAAATAATATTTAAAAGATTTTTTTAAAGAAACTATTACTTCCGGTTGTCCAATTTTATCAAAATTGAATCAGCTCTTCCCAGGAGCTATAACCAAAAACTTTTCAAATACTATATTCGAAATAACCTTCGTTTTATCCGAAAGTTCGTTATAAATGAGTTTGTTAGTTGCGAAAAAAATCTGTTGTGGCCAGCACAAGACCTCTCGCCATCTTCATATTACGCTATATAAGTATTGTATTGCACTTCCCTTTCAAACCGTCGTTTTATAACAAAAAAATACAGAACTTTACCCAAATACTGTTTTTTATTGTACTTAACATGTCTTCTGCACACATATAATTCTAATTATATCTATTTTTCATTGTATGAGGAACTTTCTAAATATCAGAGATTCTTCCAATTCATTAACCAGATTGGCGGTATTTCTGATGGATATATGCATTTTACCTATAATTTCAAATATTTAATTAATAAAACAATAAGAAAGATTAAATATACTTAGCCGGCAAATCCTTTCATACCAGAAGCATTTCATGTGAACCAAAATGTCCACAACCAGAAATGTCCTTTTCAAGATCATCATTACCTATTATCTCAATAAACATGGAGGGTCTGCAAAGAAGAATTGTTATAGGATCTTTGCCAAAAACCATAACTGCGACGTTTTATGGGTTTTAAGAGATCCATAGAGATAGTACCAAAGAAGACCAAAAGTCCAAAGACTATATTACAATGTAATGCTTTCTGATACGAATAAATAAAAACTTCCCAGAAAAAAGCTATCAGAATGTCACTAAATCTGTTGATATTTGACAATGACATGTGTCATGTTATAAACATTGGAATTTGTCAACTGGTGTCCTTAGTGCCTTGGCCTTTGCGATTAAATTACTCTATATATTATAGTGTCTTTATCTCTAAATCTATACAAGATATAATAAAATTTTTAAGTGTATTAGATGGAGAATTTTATGTTCTTCAATATTTAATAACAAAAATTTCCAAAAGATTATATTTAGAAGAATTTTTCTCAGAAACTACTACTTCCGGTTGTTTAATTGTTACCAAAACCTTTTCAGCACTTTCCAGAAATGTCATATTAAGGAATCCATAGTTAAACAATTTTTAAGTCTTATGATTTTTGAGGAATCGTGTCTACAACATACACACATACACACATACACACATCCACAAACACACACACAGACATCATTTTAAAAATGTTATAATCGGATTCTATTGATCTTAAATCGTGCTTATTCACTGAAATCTGGATATGCGAATTTTAGCATGAATCCAATACCTCTCTTAGCAAGAGGTAAAAAATACACACGTCTTATGGGACTTTAGTTTGCAGTACTACCTAGATTGGTTCGTTACAACCGGAGGTTCGTTGCAAACGGGTTCGTTATAAGCAGACTTTACAGTATATCATTTAAAGATCTGCTTAGTCTTCTCACGTTGTAAATGTAGCGAAAATATGTTATTATATTTCTTTCCACAACGGGCGAAGCAACTCCCCATATCTTCTCTTCCCCGTCATTCTCGTGATGTATTCTCTTGTGGTGAGTGTCAGTGAGTCAGGGCTTGCCGCTGATTACCTCTGGTTCATGGGGAGTTCTCGATTCTCGAGGATGCAGAGTGCAGCGCGCACTTATATGTGCCCAGCTCTCACGTTCTGCTGTGCTGAGTTATGCCAGACCGGGGAAAAGATGAATTGCTGATGTATTAAAAACTGGAAATATGCGGAAGGCGAAGGGGATCGCGGACTTATTGAGCTATTTGCATTTTGTGGTGAAATGCCACTGCTCTCAAGAAAAGAACGATTATAGTTTGTACTAGCTTTAGCAATGTTCTAGAATTTTCTGCAACTATTTAAAATCTAGAATCTAGATAATTTATTTGTCACATGCTGCTGCAAATAAAATGTTAGGTTACCTGATTAGGAACAGTACACATTTTAGTGATAAAAGTACATTTTTTTTTTTTCTTTACTGTGTCTTTATTTGGTCCAAGCTAGAATATGCTATTCTTATTTGGTATCCTAATTATAAATGTAATAGATCATTATTAGAAAATATTTAACGCAATTTTTTAAAGTGTTTATGGTTTAAAACCTGCCATTAGTGATACCGCGAAACGAGATATGGGTCTCGTCATATTGTTCTTTACTTTCTTTCGATCACGACTCGAGGGTCTTGAATTTCTCGAATTTATATTTAGTAATTAAACTAACATTACACGCAACATGAATATAATAAACGAGTACCACTGATTAAAACATTATTTTATGCTAGTCTAGGTACTTCTCTTTGAGAGAGGTATTGGAATCATGCTAAAAATCGCATATGCAGATTTTAGTGGATAAGCACGTTTTAAGGTCTCTATAATCCGATTATAACATTTTTACGATGATGTCCGTGTGTTTGTGTGTATGTGTGGATATTGGAACCACGGTTTCTCAAATACTGTAAGACTTAAAAAATATTTAACTGCAGTTTCCTCAATTTGACATTCCTGTGAAGAGCTGATTAGATTCTGGAAACAGTTGGACAACCGGAAGTAGTAGTTTCTTAGAAAAATTCTTCTAAATATTATTTTTTGGAAATTTATATTATTACAAATATTAAAGAATATAAAATTCTCTATCCAATACATTGAACATTTTTATTAAATCTTCTATAAATTTAAAGCTAGATTGAATTATAAATATATAAAATAACCTATTGTATAATGAATCAATCGGCCTATATGGAACCTGTTGAAAAATTAAAATGTTTGTAATTGACATAAATGTCAGTATCAAAAATCCAGACATTACTGAAGACTTTTTCTGGGTAGTACATTTTATATTTCTTGTTTTATCATTAAATATATTTAAAATTATAGAGATATAGAATTCATACATGAAAAAGTCTAAAGGTAATAGTAATATAATATGCTGTTGTTATAATGAGGAAAAGACTCCGTCAACATCTAAAATTAGTATAAGGAAGAAATAAATAAAATACTTATATAGCCTAATATGAAAATGGCGAGAGGTATTGTGCTGGCGACAATAGATTTTTTTTTTTTAGTGTTTGAATGGTAGGTAAGAATAGGTACTCTCCGTTGTTGGGTGTAGCAATCTGCTTTGTACACTAATATTTGTAATTATGATTATAATCCGTATAGTACGGGCATTTGAAGCTGTCGTGAAGAATATACTGTAGATGTCTCTTTTGTGCATTTTATTTTTACTAAAACCCAATAAATCTAAAATTAATAAATAAATATGAATGTAAATGAAGAAGCAATTAAAATATTTATTTATACTGACAAATATTTTGTTATTTTGTATTTATGTAATATAAAACAAATCGTGCAATCGAGATCTCGAATTTCAACTCTCGTCTCGAGCAAATCTGGAGGGCATTACTCTCATCTCGCCTCGTAATATCGTGACGAGAATAAGGTTAATCTCATCTCAAAAATTCGGGAAGCTCAGGACGAGATATCGAAAATGCGATATTTATCCTAGTCAGGGACCAGATTACAATGTTTTCCTAAAAAGTTTCAATTGCATTTTCTTCAAAGATAGGCACACTTTCATTTCATTTGTTTTACATTTTTTTGTTGTAAATATTACTGTACATTTGTATATTTACTTGTATTGGGCTCCGCCTGTTTAAGTAATAAAGGTTATTATTATCATTATTATTATAAATAGTTTATGCAGATGTTTAAAACAAAATATGAAGAAAATTAACTAGAACGAAATACTAAAGCATTGTGATTGTTTTTTTTCAAAAATAGTAACACGTTATCGTGGGTTAGGCTAGGCATAACGGTAATAAATAATATTATCACAGCTGAAATTTATGTATTTCACAAATTATTCTGAAAAATAAGTGCGCAGGGATATTCCATAGTAAGCTTACGTCACCGGTAGATATAAATTGACATGAAAATAAATGTGTTTTCTTTGTGCCATAATTTTATCGCAAGACGACGTGACATGCGGGATAGTTTTCAAGTAAAAACGGGCCTTACGCCTTACTTGTCCTTCTGCTATCTGCGTTTTTCTTTTTTAAAAGAGCTCAAGGTCGCTAAGCCTCTTATCTGTTTATGATTTGTCGTCTGTCAAGGGTAGAAAACGCATATCTACGAATAGCCTATTTATACAAGACTCCTTTTGTCTGGGTCAATCTCCGACCGTAGTCTACCCCGCAGTGCTTCTCAAACTGCGACTCGCCGCTTGTTAGGGAAAGTACCATAAATGCTATTAAAAATATATTCAACTACTTTTACATAATTAATAATGGAAAAAAAATGTAGTGGCCAGCACAAGATCCATTTCAATTTCCATATTAGGCTGTATAAGTTCATATTGTATTTAATATTTCCTACTTCACACAAAAAACATTTTATTTATATTTTTTAATTCAGTGTAAAAATGTTTCCTCCTACTCTTCTAAATGGTCGAAATTCTTCAAATTCATTGACAAGACTGGCGGTATTTCTGATGAGTATATGTAATATACCTATCTATAATTTTAAATATTTAATTAATAATAAAATAGAAATATTAAATCTTCCCAGATATAGCCTTCGGTAATGTATTTGGATTTTGGCACTGACATTTTTCTGTCAATTATAAACATTTTATTTTTTTAACTGGTTTCCATGGAGTTATTTGGGCTGTTAGATTCATTACATGGGGTCCCGTGGCCGCGTGCCTGAGTGTCTGGTCGCGAACCTGGGGAAACCGGGTTCGATCCCGACAGACACCAAATATTTCCAATTTTAAAATGGCACAAAAGTGACCCCTGTGGTGCACTCTCCACGCCAACTATGAGTGCCCGTGAGGTGACGCCTGGTAAGCGCCCACACGGTAAAATATATCGTCATCATTACCGATGTCTACATGTGTTGTAGATACTGGCACACCCAGAAATGGGTAATATGCCGTGATGATATATTTATTTATTTATTTATTTAGATTCATTACAACGGATTATTTTATATATTTATAATTCTCTATTTATAGAAGATATAATAAAAATGTTCAATGTCTCGGATAAATAATTTTATATTCTTTAAAATTTTTAACAGGATAAATTTCTAAAAAAATAATATTTAGAAGATTTTTTTTTAAGAAACTACTACTTCTGGTTGCCCAATTGTTGCCAAAACTGTTTCTACTCTTCCTACTAATGTCAGATTAAGGATCACGTAGTTATGTTGGTCTTTTATTATTATAATTTTAGAAACCATTCCTCCAACATCCACACACGCATACACACACATCCACATACACGCACGCACTCACACACACACACACACACTCACACACACTCTCTCTCTCTCTCTCTCACACACACACACACACACACACACACACAAATACAGACATCATTGTAAAAATGTTAAATTCGGATTGTAGTGACTAAAAGTGCTTATTCACTAAAACCTGGATATGCGATTTTTAGTATGAATCCAATACCTCTCTTGGCGAGAGGTACATGTCGTCGAACTCAATATTATCGAAATGAAATTTGAGAAAAGTAAACTTTGTTGAGAATCTCAGAGTAGTAATTTCTTAAATTCATTGGAATGTAGATGTTACTTTGTATGTATTTTATACAAATCTAATCCCATATTCATAAATATTTTAAACGGTTCCTTCGTTATATTTTTATCTAGTAAAAACAGTCGACATTCAAAGAAAAATCGAAATGTAATATATAAAGATTGATTCTATTTGTCAAAAATTGTAAAGAGCCGTTTTGAAACTTTACGAGTGTTTATGAATATGGGTAAGTGAAATCTGCAAAATCTGGCGGAAAAAAGTGGTTCGCGGTACTACAAAGTTTGAGAACACTGCCCTACGGGGTGAAGTTCCCCGGACGTATGTCTGAACTAGTACGGGGTGAAGATAAGTTGGTAGTTTTTTAACCTTCATTTTCCGCAAGCAAAGAAAGGGCGAGAGAAAAACCGAAGCCATTCGTTTCGGCGGCGTCACTTCGGGCTCGAATATTTAAGACGAGAAAAAAGAGGAGATTTATGCCGCGACAGTCGGGGGGCGGGGGAGGGGGAAGGAGGAGATGTGAACCGGTCGGTGGCCTGGGCCATTCAACACTGAACTACTTCTAGCATGGCTGCTATTCACTATTCATTCCCACCTTCAAATTTTAGATTCATCGAATATTCAAAAAAAACTTTGCTGAATTTGCCAACAACTATAAATTTGGGGCCCTTGCAATAACAACCAATGGCAACATTTTGTTAATTGTGGAATGAGTAATTTAAAATAGTGTTGCCACAAGACCAAGACCGGTCTTGGTCTTGGTCTCGTCTCGTCTTGGTCTTGTCGAGACGAGACCATCATTTGGTCTCGACTAAAAAAGTCGAGACGAGACGAGACCAGCATCAAGTCTTGTCGAGAAAGTCTTGAAGTCTCGACAAGACTCTCGACTTCAGATCAAAGGTATTTTTTTAAACATTATATTCTAAAAGTGCTTCAAAAACTGAGAGTATTGCTGTAAATACTGTTTGAAAATTCGAATAAATAAAAAAATATTAATTTTTCAAATTTTGTAATTTTCTACTTTCATACTTGTGTTCCAGAAACATTAATTTAAGTAAATATGATGTATTCCTTATTCTTCTAAATAATCCAAATGTAAGATTTAAATGAATTTAAATTACAATGTAGGTGGGATGAAATGAAAGAAGTATAAATTTAGAATTCTTGTGTTATTTTAATGCATTAATATTTTAATTAAATTAAAATTAACCTTTATTTTATAATATACATATGTTTTGTACGTATAAATATGTTGATTTTAATTTAATTTTTGTTTAATTATCAATTAATATATTGGTACGACTGGGTATATGAAATAATACTGACTACATCTTGAAAAATATTTCCAATTTTCAAATAGCATACAAAAATTACATCTGTGGTGAACTCTCAACGTTAGCAATTAATTTATTACAATAAAAGTACCGTTCCCTGCAAATATACAGTATTTTTCTTTTATTTTTAAAGAATTTATTGTGATTCTTAGAATTTTACGAAAATGCAGACAAAGATTTTAGGATTTTAGGGAAATTCCCGGTTTAAAACAACCATATTCTACATTTTCAACAATGTACTTTCTATTCATGGGCGTAGCCAGGATTTTTTCTCAGGGGGGGCGAATAAAAATATAGTCATATATGTTATTTATTTGCCAAAAAAATACACTTATTCCAAAAACTTAAGTAAATTATAATAAACGTATTTAGAATAATAATGGTATATTTAATAAAAACTGTAGGTAGTTACATAAACACAATTCTCTAACAAAAAAATATAACTCTTATTTGAAAAACATAAATAAATTATAACACACATGCTTAAATTTATAAAATTAATAAAAAAATTAGTAACTAAGAAATTTTAATAATAACAGTTTTACGGTTTAACGAATTATAAATAGATTAACTTTCAAAAATCAGTCAGCTTTACTATAATCATAGAAACAGCTGTTATATTCAAAAAATTGTATGGAATTTGTAAAAAATAGTATATGTTCGTGTTACAATGTTATTGAATATATAGAATATTTTCTGGGGAACTTTTGATGTGGGATTTGTACAAAATACATCAAATTGACGGAAGGTCTTGTGATAGTCAACAGTTTTTTTATGTACTAAAACTTTTTTACATATTGTAGAAGGCATGGAGTAAAAAAGGATAGAATTTTTAGAGATATCTAATAATTCTTCAAATGGTATTTCTTTCTCAAGAGGTTTCTCTTTCCACTTATGAAACCATAATAATGATTCCTCATAAAAATTGTCTATGTTATTTTTCATTTAATTCTTGTATCATACGTTTATACTTTTCTTTATTACATGGTTTTATATTTTTAGGATGCAAAATTGTTAGATTGACTAAAGTATTGTATTCTGTAATATTTGGATTTGGGTTAGGCAAACCTACCTACTTTTATTACTAGCAGATGTCTAAAAGTGGTTATTATTGTCTGGTAATATGCAGCATTTATATTACAGGCCGTTGTAAAATTTATTGTTCCATTACTGGATTTTTACAAGAAAAGAAATGTGTTATTTTTTACCAATTTTTTTTTATATTATGTTATATTAGGGATAAGGAAAAACAGTTTATTTTACACATTTGTGCATACAAAGTTTTAAGGAAATTGTTAAGAAGGGCTTGTACATTACGACTTTTATATTTACATTTCCTTTAAGGCTTTAAGTCAACGTTGATTATTGTTTTCAATTTTTTCATATGAATGAATTAAGTATTTATACAATGTATTTTAAGCGCAAACTTTTGAAATAAAGCAGAGGTTCTCAACCTGTGGTATGCGTACCAGGGGATACGTGAATGGCTAGTTTTTTTATCTGCCTATTTAACATTTATTTATTAAAATATAAAAAAATAGCGAAAGAAGTTACTGTTTTGGAGATTTTTGTCTATTTACTTACTGCTTCATTTTAAACATATGCATAACTGTTTAACTATTGCTAATAATTCTGTAGCTAAGGAATTGAAATTATATATTTTATGTTTAGTAATGAGAAACAACACGATATATACGTATATTTTCATATTAATTATTTCAAGAGCTCAATTATCAAGTTGATGATATTCATAGAAAACTTAATAATAAATATCTCAAATATTATTTGGAATATTTGAATCGCGACTGTACTGATGTTCTTAGAATTTTATGTACTATTTGATACGATTATATAAAAAAATGTTAATGGAGGTAAAGTCGAGAGTCTTGTCGAGACTCGAGACGAGACGAGACTGACATCAAGTCTCGTCTCGACAAGACCAAGACGAGACCACTCTAATCGAGACCAAATCAAGACCAAGACGAGACCGACCCCAAGTCTCGTCTCGTCTCGACTTCTGGCAACACTAATTTAAAATTAACAAGCAACTTCAGTCTAAGGGCTGGTTTATAATGAATTTAATTTATAAAGTTACATTTAGAAATTTTGATTAAAAATTTACAATTTTCTCTCTGGTTTATCAATAACTTGTCAATGCTTGTCTTTTCTTGTTTCACAAGTTATCAGTTCAGATTTTAGGATATAATTTATTTTCATAGCTATGAATTTGTTAGACACTAACAAACAAGATGATTTTTTAATAATATCGGGAATGTCTTTTACTGTTATTGATTTGTATAATAAAGAAATAAAACATACACAAACTTAAAAAACGAAGATGGTCTATTAGGCCGTGGCTAGGCCTGTGAACATATTGATTTGTCAACTGACAGTACCATAGTTTGTTTCTGAAAGTGACATAACAAGATCAGGAACTATTCTTCAAATATACTCCTATGCGTGTGCACGTATTTAATTTCTTGCTATCCCTCGCTGCATTGAAATTACGCACACGTTTTTATTTTTATACAATGGGGTCATACCACATTTTCCAATTTATTTTTTTTATGAAAATATACTTAAAACCACTTATAAAAATATATATTTTATGTCACATAAGTTTCTAGTTTTACAGAAATAATTTTTTTAAGTTTATATTAAATTTAAAATGACGTCACGGTTTTGCGACTGTGACCGTAGTCCCTCCTATCGAATAAAAATGGAACTACGTTTGACGTTTATGTTATTTGACTTGAAAGCAAACGTGACAGCAAGTTATTTTGTACTCGTGCTTTTGTTTTTATTGTATATTAAATAATTTGATTATGAAAATTAATTTTGAAGAAGCGAATTCAAATAATTTGCAGAAAATTAATTTTCGGCATCTTCTTCAAGCTATGGAATAAAATAAACAAATGTATATAAACGAAAATTGTTTTTTTATTAAGTTCTACTTGCGTTGAAATGATCTTCACAAACATAAGCAAGACTACCCTTTAAAATTTTTGGAGTATTTATTGCATTATACCATCTTTCCCTTATATCTCGAGGATTAGGAATACGAACAAAAACTTTATTTTTGCTTCTCAACGAGATGTTCTCGCAAGACGGCACAGAATAATATTATACAACCATGATAATATCTAAATCACACATAATTTGTATTTATTTATATTTATTAGAACATTTCGTTATTTGTACTTACATTTAAACAAAAACAACTTGTTGCAAAGATATTTACTTTGAAAATGTTGGTTATGTTCGAAAAATGTGACAACTCTGCGCTACATTCATGTACAGTACGTGCACGAGTACATGTGTGCGTGACTATCATTGTATGTATGTACAAAACCATGACGTCACAAAATAAGACTCAAAATGTTTAGAAACAAAATTATGAATGAAAAGTATAAGAATATTAAATATTTTTTGTATATATATATATATGTATAAAATTATGTATTTTTTTAAATTATATAAAAAAAAATCAATATATATTTTTTTTGGTATGACCCCATTCAATTGCTTTGTCGCACAAATTACGATGTTCGCGAATACTGTTTATTAACAAAATGCAAAGTATCAATTTGTTCCTGTAAATTCATTTTCAAAATGTCAACAACTCACAAACAGAAAAAACACTTTACCGCCACGTTTAATAGCTCTCTCTTGTGATTGGTCGAATTTGAAATTTACATTTGGAAATATAAAATATAGTAAATATAAATATATCTTCACGGCATATTACCCATTACTGGATGTGCCAGTATCTATAATATAGACATCGGTAATGATGACGATATATTTTTACCGTGTGGGCGTTTATCAGGCACTTACAGCTGGTGTGGAGAGTGCACCACAGGGATCACTCATGTGCGATTAAAAGTCTGCACTGGCCGGGATCGAACCCGGGTCACCAGATTGGTAACCAGGCACTATACGCACATGGCCACAGTACCCCATATAAAATATAGTTATATTCCAAATCTAAATTTCAAATTTCAAAATTTGTAAATCGTTCATAAATCATCGAATGCGTTTTAAGTGAGATTATATTTTAAAATCTAAATTACAAATTGTAAATACGTAGATCAAATTCATCATAAACCAACCTTTCTGTAAAACTGAATCTATCTTAGGTAGAAAACTTGAAACAGCATGAATAATATTTAAGAAAATGTTATTAATGAGACACATAAAATTTATTTTCAGTTAATGTCAAAAACATGCAATGTAATAATATATAATAAAAAAAAAACATTACCAGCTATGACGTTATCTACAAAAGTGTTAATTTATTGAGCGCTGAATAAAAATCTTATTGAATATTTTACCATTTTAAACATACATAGCAGTTGTCATCAAAGTATAATTAAAGGAAAAGTGGGTTGTTCTGGCTGCCATTTAAATAAACACATGCTTCCTATATGTAAATATCGGGATCATTTAAACAGAACAATAGCCACATGAATGTTATGCTGTCGTACTCCAAGACGTATTCACTGGTATGGTTGCATTTGCACATAATCTCCAATCATAATTTTAGATTAATTAATACATCATTTGTCTTCTCATTAGCCTCATGCATAAGTTGCTAATTGCAAGTATTGTTATAAGAAATTAAAACGGTTATTATATGGAATGACGACAAGGCGCTGCTCATATACAAGTAGATATACATATTCAAAATCATATTTGAATAACCGCGGCAATTTACAAAACAGTTTATACATTGCATTTTGAATTAACTCAGTTTATTTTAATTGGAAAAATACTACCTTTTTTTTAGTTTATGTTCTGTATTTATTAATTTTAACCCAACGTTTCGGCACCATAAACAGTTTATTTTTATTTTCATCTCCCGCTACCCTTGGTAAGGGAGGTATAGGGATCGTGCTAAAAATCGCATATCGAGATTTTAGTAAATGGCTACGATTTAAGGTCCCTAGAATCCAATTTTAACATTTTCACGATGATGTTCGTATGTGTTTGTGTATATATATATATATATATATATATATATATATATATATATATATATATATATATATGTGTGTGTATGTGTATGGATTTTGTTAACTCTCTAACTCAAATACTATCATTCAGAAAATTCTGAAACCTTGTATTTCTACCTTATTCTAATATGGAAAGAAACCATTAGATTTTGATGTAAATCGGATAACCGGAAATGGCACTTTACCTGAAGGTCATAATGGGTTTTCTTCAAAAAATACCATTAAATGACATTTTTTCGCATTACATGAATACATTAATAGGTACTTTTTACCTCTCGCTAAGAGAGGTATTGGATTCATGCTAAAATTCGCATATCCAGATTATATTGAATAAGCACGATTTAAGGTCCCTAGAATCCGATTATAACATTTTTAAAATGATGTCTGTGTGTGTGTGTGTGTGTGTGTGTGTGTGTGTGTGTGTGTATGTATGTATGTATGTCTGGATGTTGTAGTCACGATTCCTCAAAAACTATAAGACTATTTTACTGCAGTTTCCTCAATCTGACAATCTTGTGAAGAGCTGAAAAGGTTTTGGTAACAATTGAACATCCGGATGTAGTAGTTTCTTAGAAAAAATCTTCTAAATATAATTTTTGGGAGGTTTTTTTTATTAAATATTGAAGAACATAAAATTCTCCATCTAATAAACTTAAAATTTTTATTATATCTTGTATAGATTTAGAGATAAAGACACTATAATTTATAGAGTGAACTAATCGCAGAGGCCAAGGCACTAAGGAAACCAGTTGACAAATTCCAATGTTTATAACATAACACATGTCATTGTCAAATATCAACATTTTTAGTGATATTGTGAAAGCTTTTTCTGGGAAGCATATTTAATTTTTCTTATTGTTTTATTAATTAAATATTTGAAATTATAGGTAAAATTGTGGTAAAATTCATATATCCATCAGAAATACCGCCAATCTGGTTAATAAATTGGAACAATCTCTGACATGAAAATGATATAAAATAGATATAATTAGAATTATATGTGTGCAGAAGACATGTTAAATACAATAAAAAACAATATTTGGGTAAAGTTCTGTAATATTTTGTTATAAAACGACGGTTCGAAAGCGAAGTGCAATACAATACATATAGCCTAATATGGAAATGGCGAGAGGTCTTGTGCTGGCCAGAACAGATTTTTTAATATATTATATACAAAATTTTCTCTGAATATATTCATAGGTACTGAAAAATTAAAAATTTAATAAATGTAAAATAGACTAAGAGTTGACATTTCAGATTAGTAGTTTGCAAACTTTTGTTTTTACGCATTGCTCTTAGTTCATATAAGGACTAATCCGTATGCAAAGCTGGAAATAATGGTAGTAAATGTTGCCATATAATTTTTACGCACTGCGCTTAGTTATCAATTTTAGCTCTTTCGCATTGGGACAATCGGTGGAAATGAGTCTTAGGTCTATTAAAATTTAACAAGGTGCTACTGTATTATTAAAATAATTACAAATAAGAAATGTTTAACTTTAAAAAGTTCGATAATGTTCTTTGCATCATTAACACGATACAAATTTAAATATTATTATACCTCTGGACAAACTTTATGCATTATAAATATAACAAAATAACAGTGTCAGGTGATTTTATATGGAACTAATTGATATAACCTCTAAAACAGATTTTAATGAGTAAAAAACAACTAAATAAAATGTCCCACGTAAAGAAGACATTAAATTCAAAAACTTGACCATATATTATTTTAATTTAAAATAATAATCGTCATTTTTGCAGAAGTAGTTCCAGAGTATAGTATCAAACTTGCCGCGTGAAGAAAATTACCCTGTTTTACCATCCGGTTCTCGTTTATTTCACGTGAGACTTGTAAGTTCCTTGGTAGAATCAAGACATTACACTCTGTACATGGAATCAATCATTAAATGCTTGATTACATGTGATTTAGCCGAAGCTGAAGGCGCTTACTTATGCTAATCCGCGTGATGACATGTTATTAGTAAGGTTATGTTTTTATTCGAACGTGGAAATCGTTTTCGAATGGCAGCTTGCGATGTAAACTTTCAAACTACATAACCTATTACTAGACCTTTATTTAGGTTTTATTTTTCTATGCATCCTGAAAGCTGCATTAATAAACATAAATTATATTCAAGTTTATACTTTGTGTTTTAGTTAAAATAAAATCCAAACATAATTTTGTTTCTGAATGTAGCTTTAGGCTTTGTCTGATGTTGCACTTTTATCATCCTAATATCTAATTCCTGATGCTCTAACTAATGTTATTATTTTGGATTTTAGGAATTAGATTTTGGGGTTTTACACGAGCACACTATGCCTTGAAGTTGACGCGCACTAATAAGACAAATCATATTCGTTGCCATAATTTGTAGAAAATGTCAAATTGACTGTCAAAGAATAGCTTTTTAACTCCTATTTTATGAAATATAATATTAACATTTAATTTGAAGCATCAAACTAAATCAAATTCTATAATGGGGTCCTATACCATAGTCATATTTCAACTATCTTAAATAAGAAGACGAAAATAAACATAAATTAATGAGTATTAGTGAAAAAATTTTCTTTAAATATTGACTAGGTCACAAACTATAAGCGATTGAAGCTGATTACTAATTGGGTATGACGCGTTAGGTACTAAGAATTTGATTGGTCGCCTGATTTTAAAAAGGAGATTCGCGCGTCTTTAGTGGTCACCTTTAAAGGTTTATGAAATGTCATGCTGTTCTATAACCTAACATAACATTTAACAATTTTGTGTTTGATGAATTTGTTTAATTATAACATCTAGTAATATTAACAATAATAATATATTTATAATTAAATCAATTTGAAATATAAAATAAATTAATAATAATATTAATTAAATTAATATTGAAACTTCAAAACAGCCAACACTAGCGCCATCCGTCGTCATACTTTGTGTAATAATATTGTCAAACTGTTTTCAATGTTCTATAATTTATTAGGAAAAATATGCTTATTATTTACGTCATTTATACTTAATAATAATTTCTTCATGAATATAACGTATAAGTTTTTATATACAAACATTTCAGCTATGCAAACATGAAAAAAATTGTTCCCTCTATAACTAACAGTTTGTCCCATTGTCGATCACTTGTTAGTACCTGCTACGTCACGCACAAATTCTTAAACTTTAAAAATTCATATCTCGTTTATTACGTAAAATTTTTAAGTCGCGTTTGCACTAAAATTCTTATTTTATCCTGTTCTTACAGAAAAAATAAATAAAAGAAAATGGTATAGGACACCATTCATTTTTGTTGTTCTAAAGTGTTGCCATACAAACCAATGGATGACATTAGTGTGCCATTCGAAGAAGACCTAAATCCTAAATACTAAATGCCAAAGTGCGATATGGGACACAGCCTTAAAGTATGTATATTTATTTTGTTCTCTTCTTTTTCATATCGCTTTCCTTGGGATTACGTAAAAAACAAAACAATGAATTTGCATAAAATACCCCTGCGTAAAACAAAACAAAAAAATAATTATACATTCGCAAAAACAAATGACATGCACGCAACATTCATGTCAACGTCTTCATGAAACAGAAAAAAAATCACGCAACAGAGAATGAGTACATGAATAACAACTGCAACTTTGGGTTGCATCAAAATGATTTACACAAGTGCATTAAGCATCAATGTTAAAAATAACTTCTAAGAATAGTTCAATTAGACATGTAAAAATTAACATTCATTTCTAAAAGTTCTTGGTTTGTTGTCTGCAAAAATATTCGTGTAGAAAATGTTTCGTATTTATATTTATAATCACCAAAATTACTTGTAGGTAATAACGAATGATTTTAATTCAAATGAAACCAACATTAAAAAACCTAAATTTTTTATATCGACAACAGAATTTGGGAGCAAATATGTATGTATTTTTTTTTTAGATTTTTTGTACAATGTTTAAAAACTGAATGTAACAAATGTAAATCGAAAAGTGAGGCATAGGCGTTTAACATGAGAATTCAGTTTTTCTTTGTGCAAACGTTATCTAATTATATCTAAAAATACTTCAAATAAAAATTATAAATATTTAAATTTTGCATCATGCAATTATTGAATCAATTATACTAGCTCTTCAAATAACCGTAAAAAATAAATATAAAGTTACAGTCTTTATGAGCTTTTAGTCTAGGCAGCCATGGATTTATGACAAAAAATAAATAAATGCATTGTTTTTAACTGTCATTTAGAACTAAAAATTTTACCTTTTTGTGTTTTGTATTAATTTGCTGCTCTGGTTCAAAGTTAGTTATAAATGACAGTTAATAATAATGCATTTGTTTATTTTTGTCATATATCCATGGCTACCTAGACTAAAAGCTCATAAAAACTGTAACTTTATAATTAATTTTTACGTAAATCTCTATAATTTTTATTTGAAGCAATTTTGTATAAAATAAATAAATAAAAAAAATAAATATATCATCACGGCATATTACCCATTTCTGGGTGTGCCAGTATCTACAACACATGTAGATATCGGTAATGATGACGATATATAAATAAAATAAAAAAATTAAAATAAAAAATAAAAAAATAATAATAATAATTAGTATTAATTCTATTCCCATGTTAAACGCCCATGTCTCACTTTTCGATTTACACCCTGTACACTATTCGTCACGTAAAAATGGCATTACGCTATAAAAAGTATATAATTTTGGCGACACGTAATTGAAGTAGTTTTTTTTTGCCGCACAGGCTATAGAATCTGTTCGTAAGGCAACATATGTCGTAACTCTGTTCAGTAAATAATTTGGAATTGTCAACATTGTTTGTATATATTGGCGTGTATTTTAGCTTCTTAGTGTTTTGTGATGATTTACGTTATATAGCAATAAAAACTATCGAAAAGGGCTAGGTCCTGCATGCATCTACGTTTTTCGGTATAGAAAAATCTGTTGTGGCCAGCACAATATCTCTCGCCATTTCCATTTTATGTTATATAAATTATTGTATTGCACTGCGCTATCGAACCATCGTTTTGTAACAAAAACATAACAGAACTTTACCCAAATATTGTTTTTTATTGTATTTAACATGTCTTCTGCACACATACACTTCTAATTATATCTATCTTTCATTGTATGAGGAAGTTCCTAAACATCAGAGTTCTTCCAATTGATTAGCAAGATTGGCGGTATTTTTGATGGATATATACATTTTACCTACAATTTTAAATATTTAATTAATAAAACAATAAGAAAGTTTAAATGTCATTTACAAACTATGTTATAAACATTTGAATTTGTCAACTGGTTTCCTTAGCGATTAGATTATTCTATATATTTCAGTGCCTTTATCTCTAAATCTATACAAGATATAATAAAATTTTTAAATGTATTAGATGTAGAATTTTATGGTCTTCAATTATAGTAATAACAGAAATTTTCAAAAAATAATATTTAGAAGATTTTTTTAAAGAAACTATTAATTCCGGTTGTCCAATTGTTACCAAAATAAATCAGCTCTTCCCAGGAGCTATAAGCTATCAGCTCTTCCCAGGAATGTGAGATTGAGGAAACTGCAGTTAAATATGTGTTGTCTTATAGTATTTGAGAAATCGTGGCTTCGACATCCACACACACATACATACGGACATCATCGTAAAAATGTTATAATCGGATTCTAGGGACCTTAAAACGTTCTTATCCATTAAAATCTGGATATGCGATTTTTAGCATGATTCCAATACCTCTCTTAGCGAGAAGTAAAAATAAAGTTTCCAAGCCGGTGACAGTGTCAGCACAGATTATAGAGCGAATAATACCACCTATAAACAGAATATTTTTACGCAATGCCATTTTCACATGAATGACACTATACCTACACTACGAAAAGCAAATCCTTATGATGTCGATAAAAACATTTTACGAATAAAAAGAAAACCCAATACAATCTTGTATGAATATTATAAGTGTATGTACATATTACATAACATAATTTTTATTGTGTCATTACGAAACTAATGTGGTGCTATAAATTTAACACCTCAAGGTGTCAAATAAAATCTTTATTACTTATAATTTTCTTTATCTACAAATGTATCTTCGAAAGGTTGTATCACATACGGAAGTATCTTCAGGTAGTAATTCTAATGAAAATAAATAATAATTTTAACGCATCGTCATTTTATACAATACTCAATGTGTGAAAGTATTTTAACATATGCAGTAATAAATATTTAATAAGTTCACATTTTTATTCCCCTCAACCCATCTTATTATTCATATACAATCAATTCTCATGATTTGTCACGGTATCATTTAATATTTCTACCTGGTTGTCTACGTTCTACGTTGAATCTTGGGACTTAAGGGATTTATTTTATCGGATGCTGAGGGTTGTTTCTTTACAGCCAATAGCAGGCGATATCGAGAGGTAATATCCTAGGGGAGAAACGAACTTTCAAGTGAGGAGAGAATGAAATAAACAGGATATAAAAAGCAATATCGGCGAATATTTGATTATGGGTAGCTTATAAACCCTGGGGACGTTTTAACTTGTCGATACGATGCATCTATCAAAGATGGAAAGAGGAAATGTTTATGGGAAATGGATGACGTAGACGTAGAGTTTCGCATTTGAAGAGAAATTGAATAGAATTCTACATTATAATATGAAGAGAAATTAGACATTCGAGAAATATACATACTTTTATATCGCGGCTGATTTGTTAATATCTTCTATCTGTCATACATACTTTTATTTGAAATCATCACTAAAGTACACAAAAATAGTCATTAAAAGTTCAGAAATCGGCACTAAAGTAGAAATTGAACGACGATTTCAAGCAAATGCAATGTTGCCAACCTTAGAATAAATATTGTACATACAGGATGTTAATTAAATAGCGCAAAACTTCCCATTTAATTTTAAACAAAAATATTTCAAATAAATGTTGTTTAGAATTAAATTCTACACGCAAATCACTAATCAGATTTTATTTTACATATTTAATAAGCTGTAAAATCCAATTTGAAATTTAATAAATATTGCTCATAGTGATAGCCATGGAATTTAAACAAAATTTATGTAATTTTTTCGAAACTTTTTTTGGCAATTTCAACATGGTTATAAAAGAACTATTATATATTTGTGTCCAGTTGGAACCTAAAATTTTTCTCAAAACTTTCGTTTATATCAAACACATTATTCTTTTACATAATGGAAGAACAACCATCGTCAACATTTCATGATTTTCGGGATAAATGTGGAAAAAATTCATTGAATCTCCATCAATCTAATCATATTGTAAAACAAGACGATTGAAAATTCTCGATAAATACGAAATGCGTTGCTTGGAAACACCACTAGACCGAACCTAATCTTTCCTAACCTAACCTACTTTTTAAATATTGCTATGTAATATTATTTTATATACTGAAATGATTGTATTTTTAAATAAACTGACAGTAGGAACAACGCAGTTTCTGGACTTGTGATTAAATAACTATAAATGTTTATTTATTAAATTTTTATTTCAATAAGGCTTACTGTCAAACAATAGGTGATAGGTACGTTTTATTATTTGTTTCACTGCATTCGGAACTGTCTGTTTTATTTCAGATGTCTACTTAAAGCACAAAAAGCATGATTTTTCTCCTCATAGTCAAACTACAGATTCATCTATATAGTAAGTTCTGTGTTTGGAAAAAAGATCTTACTCTATAAGCTTTGTAAATAGAATTCAAAATGGCATTGACGACTTTGAGTACACAGAACAAAATAATCAAACGCACCTATAAGTGAATATACGAAGGTAGGTATATTCGAATATAGGTACAAAGCTTCGTATATTCGTTCACCATGGTAAGTTAATAATAATCGCTGTAATACGTAGTAACTAAGAAAAATCACCTATTCTTATTGGTTTAATGAATGATGTAGGTAGTTATCTACATGCATGTGCATTAGAAATAAACAAAAAAGTCGCAATGAGCTACAGCTCCTATCTCTTCTCTTGAACATAAACTGCGCAGAAATAATTTTGCTTGTGTTAATTATTGTTGCCGTCTAACTTCTGGAAGACCGCACGGAACGAAGGAAGTTTGCGCGGTTGCCATGTCGGTCTTCGGGGTTAATATAAACAAATGGCATCCCTACGGTGATGTCTGCGAACATTACAACGCTGCATCACTCACTGCCACACCAAAGCACTTCTTGTTTTAGTTTTGGAAGAATGTGTGGATGGCACTAGAGCATATTTGAAGCATAAACACACTTGGAACTTGGAAACTTTTACTTACACTTCCAAGGAAGATGAAATACGTCAACAGCGAAATGTAAATAAGACAAACTATGTAGGTACATATTACCAAGTTGTTATTCTATTTTTATTTTTCATTTCATTTTCATTTTGACTGATATTCACACCTTTCATACAGATAAACTTCTTTTAATTCTTATATAACTACGAGTACTTTAAAAATAACAGTTCATGTTTTGAAATTTCATTATTAAAATACCATTTTTAATCATGAGGATGGATAAAAATATTTTTCCTACAACCACGCATAAAGCATATACTTTACGCACTCTTTGCAATGTGTAAAGGGTCACTTTTCAAGCACTAGTGCCTGAAAGTAAATACGGTGCTAGGCAACATGCATATTCGGTTAATTTACTTGTCAACTAACACTAACAATATTTAAAGATGCCTGAATTATGAGAAATAGCACTAACATTTTGGTTGTAGGAAAAATATTGTATGCAACTCGTGTATAAATAGTATTTTTTTATCTCGTGCTCGACCAAGAAAGTACAACTTTACATATTTGTTACATAAAAAACTATATCGTCTTATTAAAAAAGTAATGATATCGCTTCCGGTGAAAATAAAAGTAGAATTCAGATTTTTTCACGCCAAACAATGGCATTTAAGTTTGACCCAACTATGTAATTAAAAATTGTGTTAAAAGCAGGGTGCTGGGTTCAAAGGGATGTTCCCAGCATCTTTCTTTGTTAATTAAAATTCTCTATGATCTGTAGTGGTAGCACGCACTTTAGAGTTCTATTATAGAAAGCAGGCGAATACGATTTTATTTTTACGAATCTTGGTAGCACGCACTTTAAAATTCTATATTTACTTTTTGATTCGGAAATTATTGGATTTTATACTATTAAAATAATAAATATTATGACAGTTGTATATAATAAATGTATAAATTATATATAAAATTCCTTTGAATAGAACTGTGGCAAAATAATGACGTTACGTTGACACTTTCGCCTCAAGTCGTACGCTTGCAGGCGAATATTTTGAGACACGCATGCTACCAAATTTTCGATTCGTGACGAAAAGCGAAAACAAATGCCTCATTTGATAGAATTCTAAAGTGTGTGCTACCAGCACTGCAATGCCTATATCTACAATTTAAAAACAATCACAATTCATTTTTATTAAAATTAAAGAAAATAACCATTCTAATTATATCTATTTTTTCATTGTATGAAGAATGCCAGAGATTCTTCCAAATCATGAACAAGATTGGCGGTATTTCTTATGGATATATGCATTTTAACTATAATTTCAAATATTTAATTAATAAAACAATAAGAAAGATTAAATGTACTTCCCAGAAAAAGCTTTCAGAATGTCACTAAAATTACTGATTTTTGGCACTGACATCATGATAAACTATATTACAAATATTTGAATTTGTCAGCTTGGTGTAGTTAAGCCTGTGCGATTTATTACATCCGACTATTTTATATATTACAGTGTCTTAATCTCTAGATCTATAGAAGATATAGTAAAATTTTAAATATTATAATATATTGAAATACTCGGTTTTTTACTTTCACAAAATTTATTGACTGATAAATAGTAATAATAATAATAATAATAATAATAATAATAATAATCAGTCAATAAATTTTGTGAAACTAAAAAATCGAGTATTTCAATATATTATAATAAGTAATAAATTTCAAAATGTAAGAGCTGAAATAATTTAAAAAATATTAAATGTTTCAGATGAAGAATTTTATGTTCTTCAATATTAGTAATAAAACAAATCTTCAAAAAGCAATATTTAGAAGAATTTTTGAAAGTAACTACTACTTCCGGTTGTGCAATTGTTGCCAAAACCTTTTCAGCTCTTCCCAGAGATGTCACATAGAGAAATTTATTGTTAAACTGGTCTTAAGTCTTATAATTTTTTAGGAATCGTCCTTCCAATATCCACACGTAAACACACACACACACACACACACACACACACACACACACACACAACATAGTAAAAATGTTATAATCGGATTGCAAGGCCCTTAAAACGTGTTTATTCATTAATATCTGGATATGCGATTTTTAGCATGAATCCAATACCTCTTTTAGCGAGAGGAAAAACAATTACTAAAATTAATTTTCGTTTAAAATTGTTTGCTGTTAAGCGTAATCTTCTTCGTAGGAATTAAATAACAAATTCATCTCAATAAAATTATCTGGCTCGGTGTAAAATTCCATCCCACAAAAACTAATTAAGAAATGTATCTTAATAGCACTTGTAAATTCCTGCAATATTTCCACTGCTGCCGTAATACATAACATTCCGTGAAAAATCTGACTTAAACGACACAATTACACTATCAATTGAACCGTCAGCAGAAATTAAATCATTGAAATTTACGAGACACAATTTCATTATAAACAAGATCATGGTCAGCGAGTACAGCGCCTCGCCGCGCCACGCGAACCAACTAAGAAAAACCAGTCGAGCGTGCTTCAGAGTTTGATTTGTGACTTTATTTTACCGAGAACTTTAGCAGCTAGATATCTTTATTTAAGTAAAGATAACAGCAAATATGAGAGCGTAACCTACAGGAAAAAATATGAGAATTTGAAGAAATACTTAGAAATCTTATATTTTTTGCTGTTCTCTGCAGTCGGTTTTAAGATCGAAAACAATAAAATGTAATAAAGCTTTTTTTCACCATCAAGATGATAATATTGTTCTTCAAATACCTATATAAGGGTAAATAATTCTCATGAAAGAAAATTATCGAATGCGAATTGGCGATTATAGGAAAAATCATTCACCGTTAGTCATTTTGTTGTAATGGGTTACCACAGCAGACTAAGTATAATATAATTAAAAGAGGTGACATTTGAAAATCACTAGAAAGAGCCAAAGCTAAGGTAGTTATCGAAAGGCTAGAAAATCTGGCAGGATTAAAAATCTCACATATACCGGTATCTCTTAAATAGGGGGACATGGCTTAACCACAGATTCCTGAAGCTAAAATAAGACGATTTAACTAAACTTGCTTCTACCGGAAAGTGTACCATTTAGCCAGAATTCTGCTTCAAAGTTCTTTGAAAAAAAATTAATTTTGCTTATAACAGAACGCTTTATACGATTTGGATGAAATTTGGTATGACAGTTCATATGGTTTTAAAGTGATACTTGTTATTATTAGTGAACCACTAGTGTATGAAACTTAGGTGTCCCAACCACTGAAATATATACTAACTGGAACTCGCATACTCTACCTATCAGCGTACGCTGCACTGAAGCTCATTGAATAATAATGGCTGGTCCTGTTCGCGCACGTTCGTGCTGATCGCTTTGTTTTCATATTATGCTTCATTTATTTAAACATGCGCCACACGAAATAATTTCCGTCTACTCACGAACTGTATCGATGTTTGCCAAATACTCCAGCAGCAGGCTTCCGTCTACTCACGAACTGTCTCGATGTTTGCCGACTACTCCAGCAGCAGGCTTTCAATATGCTTCACAGTCACGGTTCGTACGCGCATTCCAGTTAGTATATATTTCAGTGGTCCCAACATTAATAAAAGTTAAAATTTTAATCGGTGATTGTAAAACTGGCCCTTAATTTGTTGCCTTTTGTAAGTTAAATAATACAGTTATAAAGTTTGTTCGGGGTAATTTTCATTCAAAGGAATGAAAATTATCGTTAATTTTTCTATCAAACCTCGAATATAAAATAATATGAACGTTAATTATTAATCTAGCTGCTGTGTGGTATGTGTATTGATCTGAAAAATTCGATAAGGTCTTAATTAATACAGTGATGTCAAAAAATATCAGTTAACCAGTTTATAACCGGTTCCCATGTATAAAATAAAACATTTTAAACATAATATTTATGCCTATAGCTCCTACATATTTATTTAATTCAAGAGAAACTATTTGTGAAACCCAGTAGTACATTTTTACCATTCAGTTCATTACTCGAACTTGTTATAAATAAATCCCGCTGTCATACACGCATAAACAGCAAATTAAGATTGAAAATTAACTTATTAAAATGTAATTACTTCATCATGGTAACGTATTATTATACGGGGTCGAAATCTGCATTGCAAAACTGTTTATTAAACTGCACACTTCATGGCAGCAGAGCCGATCGTCGGCTGTTCGCGGATCGCCATGAAATTGCTCTGTTGTTTTGATGCTTTTTTGTTTTTAATTTGCAACTACTAATTGTTTTTTCATTGTTGCAGGTATGTGAGAAAATTCGCAATTTTTCGACCGCGGATGAGTTTTGTTGGTGAGTTGATGTTAATAAAATAATAATTATAATTTTATCGCTCTTAGAAAAATGGTATAGTATTATGGTTTAATGCAGTGGTTCTCATCCGACGATCCGCGGAACACTAGTGTTCCATAAGCACTTCGAATTTTTAGCAATTTTAATTTAACGCTACTTTGTGAATTAAAAATTAATATGAATAGACCAAATGAGAATTGCAACAGAATTGCTTTTTAGTACCATATGGTATAGGAGGGAGAATTTTTTGTTTTTGCACAAAATTGAGATTTATTTTAACCATTCCTTCTTTCATAGGCAAGCACTATTGCAAAAACATTACACATATACTTGCAGAATATTTTGTGTAGAGTTGTTTAGACAAAAATCAGACCTCTCTCGAGAAAAATGTTGCTATCCCGGGTACTGGAGTCTATAATAAAGAAAAGAATTGCTCGTTTCTTTCAAAATGAAAACATTTTATTCCCGCAAGATCTTAAAAATAATATGTGCTGTTATTAAAATATCTTTCAGAACTCATATTAATAATTGGAATAATACTACCTTTTTAGTTTAAGTTCTGTATTTATTTATTATTAAAACCCAACGTTTCGGCACCATAAACTGGTGCCTTCTTCAGGGGAAAAATTGAGATAAAAATGTGAAAAAACATAAACAACAAGTAACCAAGGTAACAAGAAAAGTTCGTAAATGTTACCTTTTTTATGTATACAATTTTCTAGGCAATATATGCATGCCCGGCAATAACTTGGACGGCGAACATGCATCTTCTCAGGAAAAAAATCTCCTTTTGCCAGTTTTTGGGACGGTTTTTCCTCTTGAAACGATTATTCTAGCTCTTCAAATAAACGTAAAAATTAATTATAAAGTTACAGTTTTTGAGTTTTTAGTCTAGGCAGCCATGGATTTATGACAAAAAATAAACAAATGCATTGTTTTTAACTGTCAATTAAAACTAAAACATTTTACCTTTTCGTTTCTTGTGTTAATTTACTGCTCTAATCCAAATTTAGTTTTAAATGACAGTTAAAAACAATGCATTTGTTTATTTTTGTTATAAATCCATGGCTGCCTAGAGTAGAAACTCGTAAACACTATAACTTTATAATTAATTTTTACGGTTATTTAAAGAGCTAGAACAATCGTTTTACATGTTTTAGATGCAGAATTTAAATCTTTATAACTTAAAACTGAATTTCCATGTTAAACGCCTGTCTCGTTTTTCGATTTACATTCCTTAAGAAATATTAAATATAGATATATCTAAACCCTATAAATATCTTCTTTTCAATGTTGAGAACTCCTGGTGTCTTGTTCGTGGTTTAGAACCGGTTACTGGCCGGCTAGGTTGGTAAAGATTTGACAACTTACAATGAAATTGTACTTTATGATTTATTTACTAACTGCGCTGTCGGCTCGGAATATGGTACATATACATCAGTTATTAATCATACTGGTTCCAATATGGTGTGGGATAGAATCTTTTACGGCTTACTAATTTTATTTTTCAAAGCTGATGTGAAATGTGAATATATTGCTCTATGTTATTTATACGTTTCAGCTGATTTTTCTATCGCTGAAATGTAAGTCGCATGATATGGGAAATTTATGTAAGAATGTATTAGTATTTTTACTTTATCAATTTTTTAGTTGATAAAGTAGTTAATTACTGGCAAAAAGCTAACAACTAAAATACAAATGTGGGAGAATTTCTTGACTATGGTTTTAACAATGGTGTATATGACCATAATGGAATACGGCTCATTAAATATAAAAATCTGATGTGGTCAACATATTGCCTCCCGCTTTTCAATTTTTATTAATTTAAATACATACCTACATATTTACTAATCCAGCAAACTATATATATATATATATATATATATATATATATATATATATATATATATATATATATATATATATTAAGTTCCTTGTTCCTTTGTATATATCTATTGCTTTGCATGATCCATTTCGTTAATGTGTAGTTGTAAACTAATATTTGACACTTTGATAACACGTACTTATTCACAGCTGATTGATTTTTAGTGCTGCAAACATACCAATTTTATATCGGATCATTCTAATCTAATATTTATGTATGATGGAAAATATATTATTTTTACTAACCTTAATATAATTAGACTCAAAACAATCTTTTTAACACGGTTTCATTATTAATTTTAATGTAATTGCTTCCTGACAGTGATATTTGTTTAAATATATCAAAATTATTATTAAAATATTATGTTTTTGTTTGACGCATAGGCATGATGATATACAAAAATAAATTATTTTATAATGTAATAGTTAAAGTTATTTCAAGTTATTTACTAAATGCTATTATATCAAATTTTTATTAGTAAAAGTTGCTAAAAATTATATTCAATGAATTTTTTACAAGAAAAACTGTTAAAAGCTTGTATAAATGATACTTCCGGTTATCCGATATGCACTAAAAACTAATGAGCTCTTCCCACATTAATATAAAATGGGTATACAATATTTCAAAATTTTCTGATTGATACTATTTGAGTAATCGTGTCCACAGGATCCACACACACATACATACCCACAGACATCATTGTAAAAATGTTAAAATTAGATTCTAAGGATATCAAAACGTGCTTATTCACTAAAATCTCTATGTGCGATTTTTAGTACGATCCCTATACCTCCCTTACCTAGGGTAGCGGGAGGTAAAAATTAACCACATAGCTTCTCATTATAATAATAATAATAATAATAATAATAATAATAATAATAATAATAAATAATAATAATAATAATAATAATAATTAAACAGTAGTTCCTAATAATAAGGTTATTTGCAATGGGGTATGTGACCATAATCGAATTTAATCATTATATTATAATAATAAAAACTGAACATTAGTTTGTAATAATATTGTTATTGGCAATTTAATGTTTTGGAGAAGGGATCTGTGACGTCAATAGGGTAGAATGGTAGAAGAAGACAGTTAGACTGAGATAGATATGTTGTGATAGGTTATGGAATGGCGAACGTGACAGCTGCTGTCACTTTCGCCTACCGCAATATATCTATCTCAGTCTAACTGTCTTCTTCTATCATTCTACCCTACTGACGTTACAGATCCCTTCTACAAAGTCTTAATTATTATTTTCTCGTAAACTACGAATAATTAATCAATTTAAAAAAAATACGGGTATTTTATTTTTTGTTCTAGTATCATATATGTAAAAATCAAAATTTAGTCACATACCACATTGAATATTTCGAAGAACACACACACACACACACACACACACATGCAAACATCATCAATTTTAAAATCGGATTCTAGGGCCCTTAAAACGTTGTCATTTACCAAATTTTAGATTTTTTTAGCACGATCCCTATACCTCCCTTACCAAGGGTAGCGGGAGGTAAAATTGAAAATTTATTTTCAATGAACCTAAATCTGCGAATAGAAGCAGATTATTACATCCAGCAATGGATAATAAGCCGTAATGATATATATGCATTTATTTATTTATTTATTTTAATGACCAAATTCACTATCCCTTTGGCAAAACTTTTTACAAACACTTTGATGCGTGCGTAATGAATTAGCCAATATGTATTTATAGCATGCAAAGTTCTCTTGATCATCGTGGTTAGCGTTTCCATTTCGTTCCGCGTTATAACGTATTCATTGGCGTCGCCACCCCCGCCGCCTCCGCCGCCGCCAGCATTGTCACGTGGTCAGGGCGTCCAGCGAGCGTCCCGACGCGAAATTGCTTCATTTCGCCCTGAATTACAAATACGAGAGAGATGGAGATAGACAGCCTGATGGTTTTTGATGATGATGGAGATGACCAGATGAAGAGATTATGTTGACGAGGATTGAAATAGAGAATTTGAAAGAGAAATGGTTTGTTCGCATGTGAAAAAAACTAGGTATTTGAAATGGGAATTTTTATACCTGATATTTCAAGTATTATATTATACCTCTTTATGTAGAATGTAGAACAATAGACAGTAGGTTTTATTTACAAATTATTGATCGGTAAGTGATGAGCACCACTTACCGACCAGGAAACTGAAGCAGCAAGTAAATGAAAAAAACAACGATCAAAGCTTACTTTAAATATTTGCCTCCCGCCATTAAATTTTTATTAATTTAAATACATATCTATATAATTACTAATATTGGAAACTTAATAATTTCCTTTCCATTTAATTATTGTTCCTTTTATTATTTTCTTTTCAACTTTCATAATTATTATTTTGAAATGATTAGTTTTTTACAACGACATTTAACTGTCAACATTTGAGATTTAAACTAATGTAACGAAGGAGGTATGTGTTTAAATTATAGGCTCCGAGATTTATTTTATAAATTATTTTATAAATTTATACATAAAAAATCTGTTGTGGCCAGCACAAGACCTCTTGCCATTCCATATTAGGCTATATAAGTATTGTATTGCACTTCGCTTTCGAACCGTCGTTTTATAACAAAAAATTACAAAACTTTACCCAAATATTGTTTTTCATTGTATTTAACATGTCTTCTGCACACATATAATTCTAATTATATCTATTTTTATTGTATGAGGAAGTTTCTAAATGTGAGAGATTCTTCCAATTCATTAACCAGATTGGCGGTATTTCTGATGGATATATGCATTTTATCTATAATTTCAAATATTTAATTAATAAAACAATAAGATAGATTAAATATACTTCCCAGAAAAAGCTATCAGAATGACACTAAAACTGTTGATTTTTGACACTGACATATGTCATTTACAAACTATGTTATAAACATTGGAATTTGACAACTGGTTTCCTTATGGACGTTTGCACCAATGTAACTTAAATATTAAACTCGGCTTAAATTGACAATATTGCATCGAAATGAAATGTCAAATGAAATATAATATATTGCTATCAAAATTTCGATTTGCATTTTTTTGTTTAAGCCTAGTTTAAAATTTAAGCCTTGTTGGTGCAAACGGCCATTAGTGCCTTAGCCTCTGCGATTAGATTACTCTATATATAATAATGTCTTTATCTCTAAATCTATACAAGCTATACAAGCTATAATAAAAATTTTAAGTGTATTAGATGGAGAATTTTATGTTGTTCAATATTTAATAAAAAAAACTCCCAAAAAATTATATTTAGAAGAATTTTTCTAAGAAACTACTACTTCCGGTTTTTCAAAACCAAAACCTTTACAGCTCTTCCCAAGAGTGTCAGATTGAGGAATCCATAGTTAAACAGTTCTTAAGTCTTATAGTTTTTAAGGAATCGTGTCTACAACATGCAGGCATACACACACACATACACACATACACACACACATACACACATCCACACACACACAGACATCATTTTAAAAATGTTATAATCGGATTCTAGGGACCTTAAATCGTGCTTATTTACTAAAATCTGGATATGCGAATTTTAGCATGAATCCAATACCTCTCTTAGCGAGAGGTAAAAATATTGAAAAAGTATTAATGCAGATCTGTAGAAAATTTAATAATCTTTAATTTTTATATTAACGTAAATTGCGTGCTACTTCCGGTTATCTGATTTACACCAAAATCTAATGGGCTCTTTCCATATATAAGTAAATCCAGAATACACAGTTTCAAGTTTTTCAGATAGATAGTATTTGAGTAATCGTGTTCACAAGATGCACATACCTATAAATGTACTGCAATCTGTAATTGATTTTTTCAATTGTGTCTTAATAAATTTCATTATTTTCAACCCAAAAAAATAATAATTCATGTTTTGTTCATGTTTAAAACAGAAGAATGTGGAGTTATTTACATCGTTGAAAAGCATATAACATAAGGAATAAGATGGATTCGTGTTCCCATATAAAAATATTATGTTTGTGTTATATCTCGAGAAATATTAAATTTAAAAAAAATCTAATTACAACACGTTATTCTACGTAAAAAAACAGTATAAAAATTATCTAAACATTTTTTCTTTATTTTTTATAATAAGCGAGATATGAGGTACTCTCAAAATAAGCGAAAATCAAGTTTTAGTCTGCAACTCAAAAACAAAAGACGATCGAAAATTGCTGTGGTGCTTATTAAAGTTGTCTCAAAAAGTTGACCCATAAAGACTTACATCCATTTTCTGTAGCGTGCTTGATAAGAAAATTTTTCATATAAGGAACTAGAATTGTTCCAACCTGTATATATCACAGACATCATTGTAAAAATGTTAAAATCGGATTCTGGGGACACCACGTGCTTTTTCTCTAAACTCTATATTAATTATGGTGTTTACATTTTTGAGCGAAGATTACTTTATATACCAACATTATTTATCTACACTAACCTAACCTAACTACATATGTATAGTGAACTTAACCTTTGTATGGTCATATGACTAAATATTTGTACGTCAATGTGTAAAAATATTAACTTTCTTCCAAAAAACACTTTCATTACTTGTCAAATCACTTCCAAATGCATTTAACTACTAAAACCCCCAAATCCCAATTCCCAAAATCCTTAAATCCATAAAACTATTTACCCC
This sequence comes from Ophonus ardosiacus, assembly GCA_943142095.1. NCBI lineage: Eukaryota > Metazoa > Arthropoda > Insecta > Coleoptera > Carabidae > Ophonus > Ophonus ardosiacus. Next base: position 57,097,649 of record OW964824.1, read on the forward strand.
TACTATTTTCTATCCTACCCCCACTCTTCATATCCCATTTCTACGGCCCTAACTACCCCAATCTTCTCGCTCTCTCTAATCTCTACACCATCCCATCCCTTATATTTTTCTTCAATAGTTCCCTTCCCCTCTAGGATTGGCCTACCCCCTCCGAAGCAAGTCCCCCACCCCGTGCCCCGTGCCCCCTCCATCAATCGTTGCCTAGCACCGCCCATGGCGGGAAACTTCAAGCCTTTCAATGCGATATTTACAGCTTAGTTGCGGGATCAGTGCTGCTCTGAAAAGGTTTATGACTATATGATAGAAAGTGTTGTGTATAGTGGTTGTTGTTATTTGTTTATGGTTTTTAATTGTGCTGGTTTCTAGTCTCCTATGGTGCTTCTTAATGTGTAAGTACTTTTGACAGTTATTTAAAAATGGGAATTTGGTTGAAGAAAACTTTAAAAAAGAATAGATATATTATTAGAATTAGGATTAACTTGCTTGTCTTTTATGTTGGTGCAATAAATTAAACAAATAATATAAAGAATAACACCTTTGTAATTAAATATTATTTCGTTTTATATTAAAACAATATTGAAATTTAGAGCAAAAATCGTTGTTATGTATCACTAGATCAACAAAATATAAATTTAAGTTCGACATTATTTTGTTCATCATTTTATTATTTAAATAAATAGAATGAAATTATGGTGAATGGGCCAACTTATACCTATGATCCGGGCTCGAATATTTTGGTAATATTTTAAAAAAATTAAATTTGAATTTAATTTTAATATATTTGAATTTAAACTAGTATAAATATGAACATAATAATAATGTTAACATTGTTTGATAATGTTCCATTCAAATATATTATATATAGAAACCAATGCAATAATAGTAGGTCTGAATAAATGCGCTCAAATTTTGTTTGAACAGGTTTGTTCTATATTTGTACTTTTAAAATTTTGTTAAATTTTGGTCGGTATGTTACTTTTTAATAAAATGTGTAAAATTATACAATAATATTTATAAAAGATTATTTGTATATTATTAAAAATAGTACATGTTGATTTAATGAATTGTAAATATTATTTTAAGCAATGTTTTCTATTTTTCAAAAATATGTGCAAATTAGAAAACTGTTTATTTGGTGTTTAACAATATAATAAATTTTATTTTACTTTATCTTAACAAAAAGTTTAATATACAGGTACCTAGATTTTTAAATAGTAGCAAAAATTAAAATAATTTTAAATGAAAAAATATTTATATTTATACTTATTTATACCTTATTTTCATGCAGGTTTCTTGTCAAATTTTATGTTGTAGCTATTTAAGTATGAAGGGCAGTAAGTGCTTCCTACCGGTTGAGGACGATACAACCAATACCGGTAGAAAAGCACTTACTGACCGCAATGCTTATTACGTTTTTTGCTTGATCAAAAAATTAATAAAATAAGATTTGAAAATTATTGTGACATCAAAAATTTTTGTTGTCATTTTTAAAAGAAGCTTTGGCCCTGATCGGTGATTCATATCATCACATCACTTTCACCGATCAAGCAGTAATTTGTAAATAAAGCTTACTGCCTTGGAAAACCTATCCGTAAATATTAAAAAAAAATCATCGTGCAAAAAAATGTTTAAATCTTATTTATGAACTCGGAAAAAATAGTTATTTTGTAACAATTGCGCTGGTTTCGGAATTTGAGAAGAGTTTTAAAATCACGTTTTCCTCATGTAATTCAAACAATAGTTTTCTGCAATTATCAAAAAAAAAAAAATCGAGAATAATTACGGAATGTACCTATCCTAAATTTTTCATTATTTACTACTTTGGCCGCTATGCATAATATGTATTTTTAAGCGATAATGATAATTGCTTTTATAACAACGATACCAAAAAAATCATGTTTTAATTATTTCCCATTATACAGGGAATTATTGGCTATTTCATTTCCCGCCCTTATTTGAGTTTGAAAATACTTATTTCCTGCTCGACAGAAAAAAAAAAAAACATTTTTCTATATGCCATGTACCATATTTTAAAATAAAGTATCATTCAATTTTATGATGGTAATTATATGCTTATACGAATATTTACTTAAAAAATAATATATTTACAGTAAAAGAAAATGTCAACATCATTAATTCACAGCACATTACCTTCCGTCATTTCTATGTATTTTGTACGAATCCCTTACCTAAAGTTCCTTGGAAAAGATTCTATATATCCAGTAAAATTATAACACGAACATAGCTATTTTCTACAAATTCCACACTGAAAATTCCTTGGAAAAGATTCTATATATCCGATAAAATTATAATCCTATACTATGTAAATTGCAATTGACACTGACATCTGTCAATTAGAATATTTGAATATATCATCAGTGTCCAGTGTTATAAGCATAGTTGGCTAATCTCTTTAAAAATCTTTAACTCTATTAATATGAAGGAAAATGTGTAAACAAACCGTTTGCGGCAACCAAATGTTCTTTTATAATTATAAAACCATAAAATGTTAAAAAATGATATTTAAATGCGTTTGTTTTTCAAGAAAAACTGTTAAGATCTTCAAATAAGAGTACTTCCGTATAACCAATTATAACCAAAATCTAATCAGCTCTTCATATGGATGTAGAGAAGAGGAATACGAAAGAATTATAATTTTTAGAATTGTAGCGTTGAAGTTATCGTCGAAGAAATTTTTGGCACACACACACACACACACTCACGCATTCTAAAACCAGCTTATTCATTAAAAACTCACCACCGAATTTATGATCAAAGACGATACCTATCTTCCCTACAGGTGACGGAAGGTAAAAATGTCATTGACAAGAAATAGAGCTAATTCTCCAATTTTAATTGATATTAAAAATGTCATGATATATGTTCTACATAGATAAATACATATATTTAATGTTGTTTAAAAAATGCATATAAAAATGACCGTTTGCTACTGTTCAAAAATTGTTAATATTATTTACGAGGAAAATACATTAGAGTGTTTATATAAAAAAATTACTCGTTATGACAAGTAGACATTTTTAAAATCCCCGTCCTCATTTGCGGTATCTAATCTCAATAAGAAAAATGTCATAATTTATTTGGGAGCCGTAAATCTTGCGGAACAATAATTCAAGTAAATTTTTTGAAAAGTTTTTCAGTAAATTACATTATAAACTTTGTGAATAATATTTCTAGGGCCCAACGGACAGCGAAAATGAATTGCTTCCCCCAGTCTGTATATTACATTCGGTTAAAGCGGTGCTCAACGTTTTACCCACAATCACTGCACCGACCATAAATTTCCAAAGATATTTTAAATAATCTTTTTATATCATCGATTATGCATAAAATCTATATTGGGTGTCATACGAAAAGCGGACTTTAGGCTTTAACATGGGAAAACTGTTTATCTTTGCGCAAAATTGGTTTATTAATTTTAGACAATATTGTTTCAAATAAATGTTGCAGAGATTTAATTCGGTATCCTATTCAATAATCAATATTTAGTTTGAACATTTTGTAACCGAGAAAATAGAGATTAAAATTTTATAAAAGTTACTTTGTTGTTTATAGTAGGTAAGAGCCATGGAATTGAAATAAAATCATAAACAAATTTAATAACATTTCAATTTTCAATATTAAATAAATATTTCGTACCAACTAAAGTATTTTGACTATGACATGATGTTGTAAGATACATTAATGTATGTATTATAAATAAAAAAAATCTGTTGTGGCCAGCACAAGACCTCTCGCCATTTCCATATTAGGCTATTTAAGTATTATATTGCACTTCCCTTTCAAACCGTCGTTTTATAACAAAAAAATACAGAACTTTACCCAAATACGGTTTTTTATTGTATTCAACATGTCTTCTGCACACCTATAATTCTAATTATATCTATTTTTCATTGTATGAGGAAGTTTCCAAATGTCAGAGATTCTTCCAATTCATTAACCAGATTGGCGGTATTTCTGATGGATATATGCATTTTACCTATCATTTCAAATATTTAATTAATAAAACAATAAGAAAGATTAAATATACTTCCCAGAAAAAGTGGTCAGAATGTCACTAAAACTGTTGATTTTTGACACTGACATGTGGCATTTAAAAACTGTTATAAACATTGGAATTTGTCAACTGGTTTCCTTAGTGCCTTGGCCTCTACGATTAAATTACTTTATATATTATAGTGTCTTTATCTCTAAATCTATACAAGATATAATAAAAATTTTAAGTGTATTAGATGTAGAATTTTATGCTCTAATATTTAATAAAAAAAATTTCAAAAAATTATATTTAGAAGAATTTTTCTTAGAAACTACTACTTCCAGTTGTTCAATTGTTACCAAAACCTTTTCAGCTCTTCCCAGGAATGGCAGATTGAGGAATCCATAGTTAAACAATTTTTAACTCTTATGGTTTTTGAGGAATCGTGTCTACAACATCCACACATACACACATAATTTTTAAAATGTTATAATCGGATTCTAGGGACCTTAAATCGTGCTTATTCAATAAAATCTGTATATGCGAATTTTAGCATGAATCCAATACCTCTCTTAGCAAGAGGTAACAATGGCTGGTAGCACAAGCCCTGTTTTAACTAAAACGCTGTTTTAAGAAATGTCAAATTTCATTATTTAATAATAAAAATAAATAATAACAAATTTATCAAAATATGAATGTACTGCAGAACATAGGTTGTATTCAAACAAATATTTAAAAAAAAAAGTTCTTGAAACATAAGGGTGAAATTAAATATTGAAATTTGAATTTGACATTTCTTAAAACAGTGTTTTAGTTAAAACTAGGCTTGTACTATCAGCCAATATGTTTAAAAATGTCATGCATTTATAGATTGCACTTTACATAGATGATGGTAATTATATACTTACCGGTTAATGGGAAATCTGCATACATGATGTCTTCTTGGGAAGAATGCACATTAACACAAATTTTGATACTTCGCTTTAATTGTTCTAAATACATTATTAATAATACACAGAAATATACGTGTAGCCGCTGCTAGGTATACATTACAACAAACCGCAACAGCTACTTATACCTTATACTTGCGATTTTAACTTGTTTCATTAGGAACACGATAGCACTGATCATAACAAGAATCGGTCCACATTGAAACTAACATTGTTAGCTAACTAATTGCTCCTATTCTGTAACTCAGTCATTAATTTTTAGCAAGTTGTTAAAAAAACTACCTTGATAAATAACAAAAAAATAGATTTTTTGTTATTGAAACCATATCTATTGGATAAACTTTTAACCAGTTGCTAGTAGTTAATTACTTTGTTACAGCATATGACCGAGTGTTCGCGAACATGTTCACTAACATTTTTTGTTAGCAGCTGTTGAATGTTAGTTCATTTTTATTAAAATTTGCAACCTAATAACTATGTTCGCTAACAAAAATTGATGGCATAAAATGTATATTTTGTATTATAGAAGTAGGTAAGTGTTTACAATAATTACAGAAATACTGTTCTCGAAATTAATGGATATCCTGGCGAGTTGAATTAAATTTATTAAATATTAAAAATTTGATGGTTACATTCTAATAAAAACTTTTTGCACGATCGATTTATTTTATTGTTTAGGGTTTCCAAGGTTTTATTTTGATTCTATTCTATATCTATTAATTAAATTTTCAAATTTCTTTCATGCTCGTATTCATAAACTCTCGTAAAAATTTTAAACGGTTCGTTATAATTTTTATCCAATAAAAACAGTCGACATTGAAAGAAAAATCTAAATTTTATTTGTCAAGTTTGATTCTATTTGTCAAAAATTATAACGAACCGTTTTGAAACTTTACGAGTGTTTATAAATATGGGTATCAGTCAATTATTTTTGGATTAATTAATTAATTAATAACGATCGACGTTGTAGCTGGCTTTGACACAATTCCTAACATGTGGTATAATATATTTTCTGATGTTTATTTATTAGAAAAATAAATAGAAATAATGGAAATAACATTATAAATAAACAAATAATGATCTGTAATTGATTTTTTCAATTGTTTCTTAATAAATTAAATTTTTTCACCCTAAAAAATTAATAATTCATGTTTTGTTCATGTTTAAAACAATAGAATGTGGACTTGTTATACATCGTTGAAAAGCTTGTAAAATAAAGAAAAAGATGAGACTATTTTCAACATATGTTCCCTTTTAAAAAATATTATGTTTGTGTTATATCTCAAGAATTATTAAGTATTAAAAAACTAATTACATCATGTTACTCTACGTAAATAACAGTATAAAAATTATTTACACGTTCCTTCTATATCTTTTATAATAAACGAGTTATGAGATATTTTCAAAATAAGCGAAAATCAAGTTTTAGCATATGGGGTCCCGTGGCCGCGTGCCTGAGTGTCTAGTCGCGAACCTGAGGGAAACGTGTTCGATCCCGACAGACGCCAAATATTTCCAATTTTAAATGGCCAAAAGTGACACCTGTGGTGCACTCTCCACACCAGCTATGAGTACCCGTGAGGTGACGCCTGGTAAGCGCCCACACGGTAAAATATATCGTCATCATTACCGATGTCTACATGTGTTGTAGATACTAGCACACCCAGAAATGGGTAATATGCCGTGATGATATATTTATTTAAGTTTTAGCTTGTAGCTCAAAAACAAAAGACGATCGAAAGTTCCTGTTGTGCCTATTAAAGTTGTATCAAAAAGTTGGCTCACAAAGACCTACATCAAATTTCTGTAGCATGCTTCCCTAATAAGAAACTTTTTCATATAAGGAACTCGAATTTGTTCCATTATACGTCTTGAATCATTCTTGTAATTTATGGCATCATAGGTAATATCGCAGCCTATTATATATTATAGAAGCATCTTCCCCATAATGCAATTATTCTCTCGCCCTATTTAAGGTCCCCCGACTTGTGGGAATTGGCAGCAAATGGAAAACTTCCCGATAACGAACTAAACAAACTGCACAGCATAATTTAAATTGCTTTTTCTTCTCCTCAGGACATTTTTCAAATTAAGTAGTCTTAGTATTAGAACCGCACCACCCTGATGCACTGAGCGACGTGGATGCCATCTCGTGCTCCTTGGTGATTAAGATACGATACTGAAAAAAGAACAATTTTATTCTGAGTAAATAATAATTAACTTGATTTATTCTACACATGAGCTCAGTTGGAGCGGAAGATTACAAATTATTTTCTTATGAAAAAAGTGAATGTCTTAATTAAAATGTGATGCATGCTACGATCGCGCTGTGAAAGAAATGAGATACCTACTTAGGTATTGCGGATAGAATAATTTTAGCTTCCGAACATTTATTAATACAAAATTTATTTTTCGTAATACCATACTGTTACTATGATACAACAGAACTAAAAACAAATGTGAAAAGATGAAAATAACAGACGCCGGCCGTTATTTTTTATAACAGTCGCCTACAATTAAAAATCAAGTGTTCCTAGAAAAATAGCAGCATATTTATGGACCGTTGTCACGGAGAATTTATAAATCAACAAAAAAGTTTTTCAGTATGACAGAAAGAGAAGAATTTTATTATTTTATTATTCCTATATGTTTAAATTTTATGTTATTACGAAAAATCTTGAACGCCACACGACCGATATGTAAATAACGAACTCGGTTGATTATAAACCTCAGCCGCGTCCGTTATTTGGCTCATATCTGCCTAATTACTTTAATAACTATATCTGTCATGCAGGATATCGTCACGTATTATTTGTTAATTTGTGAAAATAACATCTGTGGCTTCAATCAAGAACAGCCAATATTAACATTTTACAAGATTTTCGTAAAATTATGAAACGAAATAATTATTTATGAATGACAGCTCGTAAAATATTTTCATTCCTTTAATTTTTACCTTCCGTCACCTTTAGGTAAGGAAGGTATTGTCTTTGGTCAAAAACTTCGGTGGTGAGTTTTTAATGAAATGGCACGTTTTAGGGTGCCTAGAATACGATTTTACTAATTTCACAATGATGTCTGTATGTGTGTGTCACAAAATTTTCTCCCACGATAACTCCAACACTACAATTCTAAAAATTATAATTCTATCACATTTCTCTTCTTTACATCCAAATGAAGAGCTCATTTGATTTTGGTTATAATTGAACTACCGAAAGTACTTTTATTTGAATTTCTTAACAGTTTTTATTGAAAAAGCGCAGTTAAATAATATTTGTGACATTTTATATTATTATAAATATGAAAGAACATTTGATCGTCTGTACGGTTTGATTTTTCTTCATATTCAATGGATATACAGTTAAATAATTTTAAAGAGAAAGAGATTAACTTTCGTAAATCAGCCAACTATATGCTTATAACTATGGACACTGGTGATGTATTCATATATTCTATTTGCGTGAAGTGTCAAGTACAATTTACATAGTATATGTTCGGGTTACAATTTTACTGGATATATATAGAATCTTTTCCAATGAACTTGCGGTAAGAGACGGAAGGTAATGTGCTGGGCACATCAGATTTTTTATAAAATGTCGGTCCAAATAAATCTGTGACTTAATATAAAAACAACTAATGTCATAAAAATTTTGTCTTCTTTTATATGGATAATTTGTTTGAATATAGTTTTAAACTCGATTTTAATAGACCAGTAATCTTTTGAGAACCTATTTTATTATACTTATAGAACTAGGACTGTATACCGTAGGTTAACACAGTGAATGAGATAGGTATATTTTATAATTTATTTCGCAAATATCCTTGAATATGGCAGCAGATAAGTACATTTTAATGCAAAAATTTATGTCGTCTACCGAAACCCAAATATTACTCACAGATAATAACAAATGTAATTTCTTTACTAATAATATTTGTTTATCTACATATTTAATTAGTTTTTTCTCTCTATGCAATACCTATAACATATAGCCGACAAATACCTATATGTTAATATTAATCAAATTATGTGTGGCATGGTAATAAACAAAACAACAAACTTAGTTAGTCACAAAATAACAAATGTTACATTTAATTTTGGAATAACAACAATATATTTCGTTACAATCACCGCCGAGAAATCTGTTAATACATTTTATCTATCAACAAGTACGGCGTTACTTCCTCCTAACGTTATATTTAATTTTTGAAACAAATTTTAATTATAGTTACTAGGGTCAAACACAAAATGTATAATAAAAGGAGTAGCTATTTATGTACGATTTTGTTTATTATTACATGACATCATTGATTAATATTAACCGTTATATTTCTTCCATTTTTATTGTTCGGGATAATAGAATCATTTTTTGAACTAGTACGAAAAATACATCGGCATTATTTATACAAATAGTAGCAGAATAAAAATATTAAATTCGGAAATAAATTCATTAATAAAAATAAATCTAAAACGAAAACAGTATGGTTAATATTTTTTTTATTTTACTTATTGTTGCATAAAAGCAGCTTTCAACATTAGTGCGCCCATAAAGTAAATAAATAAATAAATATATCATCACGGCATATTACCCATTTCTGGGTGTGCCAGTATCTACAACACATGTAGACATCGGTAATGATGACGATATATTTTACCGTGTGGGCGCTTACCAGGCGTCACCTCACGGGCACTCATAGCTGGCGTGGAGAGTGCACCACACGGGTCACTTTTGTGCCATTTAAAATTGGAAATATTTGGCGTCAGTCTAGATCGAACCCGGTTCCCCCAGGTTCGCGACTAGACACTCAGGCACGCGGCCACGGGACCCCATAAAGTAGATGGCTTTATTTTGTTAGATAAATAACATTAATATGCAATAATTACATTCTCAGAATATGATGTGGTGTTTTGTTTTAATATGTAATTCTTGCAAATTTATCTTCAAGATGTAGTGTATACTGTTGAGTTTTGACGTTTACAAAATATAATATTTATAAAACACTTGCGGTTGTCGTCGATGTCATGGTACAAATTCATTGTTGCGTCATATTGACATATGTCTGTTTTAATGAATTTTTAAAATTTATATAGATAAAATAAATTGTTGTTATAATCCTCCATTTTAAATTGGTGATAGAATATTATAGTTAAACGGTTGGCGAAAAAATATGTTTCTTTCATACAAAAAATACTTATTTGGGATTCGTAAAATTGGCCATCACAATATCTGCCTGAAGTTAAGAATTACTCCGTATAGTCCTTTGCCCTTTGGTTGTTCTTGTATATAAAAAATATAGTTTTATGGCTATAACAAAACCAGTCTACTTTTATGAACATCTTTATATCCCTAAATATGAATTTTTAATTTCTGTATTAAAATTATTTCGAAATGCGAAAGAAAAAACTTATTACACTAAGTGCATATTTAAAATGATTAAATTATAGTAATTTGTAGTAATTAAAGTAATAGTTGCAGCAAAGAATGCAGCATGCAGCAAAACTATTTCAAGAAAACGTTTTTCCTTGTAAAGGCCAGCCATATATCCGCATTTCTCTCCTTAACCATATAACCTACAAAAAAGTCACCACCTTTATAATTGTTCCTAACCTGAACAATAATTTTTACACCCCCAATAACTCAAATCCTTCACACCTAGGGTGCGTTTTTCTTGTTTTTTGCCCTTGGTCCGTTATTTGACAATCGAGCATCGACCTTGTTGCTGAATTGCTGGTCTAGTTGTCGTCTTTCATTTGTTCGGCAGGTTTTTTATTTTTTGCCTTGGAAGTCGGACAACACAATAGCGGAGTGAGTTTTTTGTTCTTGGATAGGAAGAAGAAGAAGGTGGATTCCTGGTGAGATTGGAATGTCCGTTTTGGACTCTACCGAACAGATAGAGACGATATTTCATGGATCGATTCGTTTCGAAATAAGGCTGGCTAATCAATGATTGGAGAATGTTTCTTACTAATAAAGGAAGACATTCAGAAGACCAAGTTTAAATTTAATTAAAAAAGTTAATTTAAATTGGAAATAATAATGAATTGATTTCAACTTGCAAGGAAATTGTTAACCACTGTCACACATAACTTTAAACTAAATGTCAATTCATTTTAAATTCAAATAAAAATATTGCTTTCGATATTATAATGTTTCTGTGGACTATATCACGACAATCGTAAGAAAATTGTTTTTTATCTCTTGCTAAGAGAGGTATTGTATTCAAGCTAAAAATCACATAACCATATTTTAATGTGTAAGCACGTTTTAAGGCCCCTACAACCCGATTTTAACATTTTTATGAGGTGTGTGTGTGTGTGTGTGTGTATGTTGGATAAACGATTTCTCAAATTAGAAGAATCTCGAATATTTACAAGAATAGGAGGCGAAAACTTGTTCATAAAAAGAATTTAAAAAATTATAAATATCTCAAGAATAGAGGTACAGTAAAATTTTTGAAAGAAGTCCGATCAAGGCTATCTACGAATTGTTTCTATGAATTAAGATTTTGTGCTGTTAAATTTAGTAGTGTCTTTTACTTAGTTTTATGAGGGTACATAATATCTTGCGTACCTCATAAAAACTATGTAAACGACACTACTAAATTTGATTCATAGATACAATTCGTAGATGGCCTTGATCGGATTTTGTTCAAAAAAATTACTATAATTGGAATTTTTTGTAGGTACTAGAAATATTACAATACTGATATAGCCTAATATGGAAATGGCGAGAGGTATTGCGCTGACCACAAATACAGTGTGTTATAAAAGACCTAACTCGGGGTAGGCTATAAAGAAGCGACGTATGTCAATTTGAAAGTATGTCAATCTGACACTGTATTCAAAAATGTTATGTAAAGTTTTCTTCTTGAATCTTATTTTAGAAATGGATATAAATTTTTGTTTCCTTTGATTTTTTCATTTAAATAATAATCAGACATACGTTTCTCTGTTCATAGCCTACTTCGAGATACGTTTTTTTCTGAACACATTATATTATATCGAGACGAAGTCGAGATCTCCAATAGATCCGATACCGATAGAAGAGCACTTACCTACTGACCGCAATGCTTTATTACGTTTTTTTTACATGATCACAAAATTTAAAAAAGGAAAAGATTTGAAAACTATTTTAACATACTTGTCTCCTGATCGGTTAAGTGATTAACATCATTTACCGATCAGTCATTTGTAAGTAAAGCCTACTGCTTTGGAAACACTACCGATAAACATTTTAAAAAAATCGATCGATAAAATTATCTACTCAACTATTGGCCAAATTGAGAATCACCTGCATATACAGAATGTCTCTAATGAGGGACATGGCGTAACCACAGATTCCTGAGGCTACAATAAGGTGATTTAACTTAACTTACTTTACCGGAAAGGATACCGTTTAGCCAGAATTCTGTTTCAAAGTTTTTCGAAAAAAAATTAAATTTGCTTATAACAACTAATTTTTAATGACAGTAACAATTGTTTATGGGTTGTCAAAAATTTCCTTCGCGATATTCTAAAACTAGTAACATCCGTTTGTTCGGCCTATAATAATATTTTACTACTATAAGACGATTAAATAATGTTAGCTTAGTCCTAAACACGTTGAGAAGATTAACAACTCGTTACTGTCATTAAAAATTAGATGTTTGACTTTTGGACAGACTGTTAGATAAAATTTATTTTAAAAATTTAACGGTGCAGTCACTTAGGTTTTATTTTTTTCTGTGTGAATCGTGACAGATATCACAAATTAAACAAAGGGAGAAAAGTTTACTATTGAATGTATCTTTCTGAAAAAAAATTACGTTATCGGCGTGGCCATTTAATCAATGTCGGGACACCCAAGTTTTATACACTAGTGACTAGTGGTTCACTAATATTAACAAGTATCATCTTAAAATAAATACTTACAATACAACCATATAAAGTGCCATACCAAATTTCATCCAAATCGAATCAAGTTTTCCGTTATCACAAGCAAAATTATTATTTTTTTTTTGAAGAATTTTGAAGCAAAATACTGGCTAAATGGTACACTTTCCGGTAGAAGCAAGTTTGGTTAAATCGTCTAATTTTAGCTTCAGGAACGCAACAATCATCCTTCGCTACACATTCCTATCCATGTCCACTTCTTTCACCTCAGCCACATTCATAAACGTATTCATACATAATAACATATTAAAGTGATCGATTTTAGGTAGCGAATCACCGCATCCGGACCACAATAATATTTACAAAAAAATCATCTTTCGCTACACATTCCTATACAAACATACTTCGTTCTTCTCGTCCACATAAAAGTTCAGCTGTCTCTCCATTCTCATAAAACATTCTTACTAACCATACATCTTCACACCACAATAATTACGAAACAATCATCCTTTGCCACACATTCCTATCTAGGCAAACTTCTTTCGCCTCAGCCACATTCATAATCGTATTCATACATGCTCTTCTTCTCTTTCCACTCGGAAACTTACGCTCCTTCAAAACACTACCAATCACATCCATCCACTTACACACTGGACGGCCACGCAATCGAACACCCTCAACTTTACTAACATATATGCATTTTACTTTTCTTTATTGCTTTATTATTTGAAATGTATGACGTATTTGTGGCGGGAAATAAAAACCCATTCAAAAATTACAGTATGCAATGTCTCGCCTAGAGCCTAGAGGTACATAACTGCATTATTAACATTTTGTCACAACCTTACCGTTAAATTACAATATTTCATGGTTTCATAGTGCCTACTATAAAAACAATATCATGCACACTACCAATTAGCGAGATGAAAAATCACTTGAGTATATTTTCTATCCCTGCGGGAGAATTCGTATCACAGATCGCGATTATCTTCACAGTTTTGCACACAAAATAAGTGTAAACAATTGCAATTTATGTAGCAACGTTACTGTTTTCGTGCTTGAGTGAATAAGATGTTGTATCGATAACGGTCAGATTTGCGCGAGACGTAATACAATTACTACATGCAAATAGAACGGGTTTCAAGGAATTATTCTAGCCACATAAATATACATCGACTACTAGTCAGCTACGTTATTTATGAATTATACAATAATTGTATGCTATTGTATACGGCATTTTTGCAGAAGATTATTGTCGACGATTGACAAATTGCTTGTTCGTTTGCACAGATAGTCTATATATTATTTAGAAGCTTCTTACTCTATTACTGCTGATCTTGGTAAAGAACTGGAGTGAGACATCAAGTCAGCAAGACTACTGAAGCTGGATCGACATTGAAACGAACATTTTTTGTTAGAAATTTTAATTTAAAATTTATAATTTTCTCTCTGGTTTTTGTTCGATTTTGAAATTCTGGATCTGACCAGTAAGTATCTGTCTCGTGATTTGTCACTGCTTGTCATTTGACATTTCACCAGTTATCAGTTCAAATTTTAGGTTAAAATTTTATTTTCATACCCATGAATTTGTTAGACGCTAACGAACAAGATGATCTTTTAATAAAATCGGGAATGTTTTTCAATATTGTTGATTTGAACACAAACTTAAAACACGTGGATGGTCCTTAAGCCGAGGTTAAGCATATGAACATATTGATTTGTCAAAGAGCAGTATCATAGTTTGTTTCTGAAAGTGAAATAACAAGATCATGAACAATTCTTCAAATATATTCGTATGAGTGTGCATGTATTTAATTTCTTGCCAACGAGGGATTTGTTTAATTGAAATTAAGCAAATGTTTTTATTTTTGTACAATGAGGTCATGCAAAAAAAAAATAATTGTATCTTTTTTCTGTTTAAATCGAAAAAGCATAGTCTAATTCATCGATCAGTATGATTAAATTATTTTTTATTTATATTTTTTGTTGTATAAAATCGTTTTAAAGTATGGTATTTTTAAAAAGTTGCAAAAACCAGCCATGTGTTGTCATCACAACGTTACGAACGAAGTTCAGACTCATTTCAAACAGACATTTTATATGGACACATAATTTCTAAAAGAAAAATATATATAAACTATAAATTGAGGATTACATATCTAAATATGCTATGTTATATTAATATAATATCGTTCTATTTATTTTTATAAATATAATTTTATTCTTTATTTTGGCACGAAACAACGTTCCATCGACATGTTTACTTTCATAAATTTTAGGTTATCTTTAAATGTCACTTTGACGTTTAAGACAATGTGAAAATCAAAATGGTCGTGCTTCTCGCTCTGTGACGTCAATGGACAAGGGACGAAGCGGGGGTCTTCAGCCGCATTTTAAAGAATGTCATTTTCAATTACAATTTTTTCATGATTAAAGATCGATTTGAGGAAAAATAAAAAATACGGGTCTATTATTTTTCACTAATCTATCGATTAAAATTATACAAAAAAAGTCGTACATGACCTCATTCATTTGCTTTGCCGTACAAACTACAATATTAGGTACTACTGCTTATTAAATTTAGAATATATAGTATCTGCCAATAGTGATAAAACAAAAGACAAGCATTAAGAATAAGAGCCTTTACTATTTTTATTTCATTTTTTTACCAAACTTCGTCTAAATTGAAAGCGATTTATATTTCTAGAAAGTTTTAATTGAGGAGCTTTTAGCAAAAAACAACCTTAGTCCATGTTTTTTTTTTTTTAATTTGGGATAATCAAAGAAGAAACTTTCCAGCTTCCCTACTTTTATAAATTTCTGTAATTTAATTTAACTCAGGATAATGTACAAATATTAGAAAATTATTTAGGGATGTTAATAAATAGAAAAATAAACATTAATGAGCAATTACATAATAATTAACATTTTTCGAGGACGAAATTTACAATATTTAGACTATAGATACTTATGTTTTTAATCGCCAAAAGCCTTTCAATTGTTTACGAGTATTTGTTGCTCAGTTGGTTCAAGCATCTCGCTAGATACGACAAGGTCCAGGGTTCAAATCCGTGCGATATCATTGAATTTTTCATAATTTCTTTCGTCGTTTATTTAAAATTCTCCTTGATCCTTAAGCCTATTTCCTCGCTTATTTCTTTTGGTATAGACTATAGTTAAATATTTTGTGAAATAGCTATTTGATTTGACTTTAAACTTAATTTTAGTTTCAATAAAATTTGTGGTGATAAATTAATTCATTTTTCATGTATGACATTTCAATGCGTGTTGGACGGTAACGTTATTATTTTTATGGAGGAAACATTAACTATCTAAATTTTAAACATGTGTATAAATCATAAAAATATTTATGCCTATTGACACATTTTACATTTAGTATGCATCTCTGGTACACCGGAAGAAATGCGTCTTAGAATAACTAATCGTAGACTTTTTGCCAGAGAATATTTAAAATAATTTCTAATTTTGACAGACGAAATATTTCTTCTGGAAATGAGATTGAAGTATGTGGTCTCGCCAACTCGCCATAAATAATCAAGTAATTAGGCCTAAATTTAAAAGAGATGAAAATCTAATTTACTATTTCTAGTACCTCCGGAACTTAGAATAGTATAAATCAGCCGGCTAATTAATGAAACGAAATATGTGCCCAATTAATATCGCCCATTTCTGGGTGTGCCAATCTGCTTTTATAAGCAGATTTTGATAATGATATATATGTACTATTGCGGGCATATATCAATTGTCACCTCATTGGCTTTCAATGCTCTGGCGAAGAAGAAAATGGTTAAATAAACTATAAGAAAGTTAGGAACTACTAGGTACCGGTTAAACCAGAAGTGCCACTTCTTTATTTATTTAAATATAAAATTAAAACTTTCAGAAATTGTGGGTCTAATGACCGGTGATAATAATTCAATCGGCATTTAAAGCTTCAGGTCTTTGCAAGTAACATATTTCATCACTTCTAAATAAATTAAACATCGATTCGTTAATAAATATCACTTTTTACCTTCCGTCACCTTTAGGTAAGGAATTTTATACGCCAAGGATGAGAAGATAATCATTATTGACCCAGCGCCAAGATTATAACCCGAGGGCGAAGCCCAAGGGATATAAGGCGCCTGGTCAATAATGATCTTCTCAACCGTGGTTTATATACTGTTTTTTTTTTTTTTTCACTACTAGCTCATAAATCGTATCCTATTTGATTATTTACCTCCCGCTACCCTTGATAAGGGAGGTATAGGGATTGTGTTAAAAATCACATATCGAGATTTTAGTAAATGACCACGTTTTAAGGTCCCTAGAATCCAGTTTTAATATTTTCACGATGATGTCTGTATGTGTGTGTGTATGTACGTGTGTGTGTATGTATGTATGTATGTATGTGTGTATGTGTAGGGATTTTGTCTTCGCTCTAACTCAAATACTATTATTCAGAAAATTTTGAAACCTTGTATTTATACCCTATTCTAATATGAAAAGAAGCCTTTAGATTTTGGTGTAAATCGGATTACCGGAAATGGCACTTTATCTGAAACTCATAATGGTTTTTCTTCAAAAAATACCATTAAATGCCATTTTTTCGCATTTTGTCGTTATGAAAATTAAAGATTATTGAATTTTCTACAGGAATACATTAATATTTTTTCTATATATTTTACAGATAAATTTAAAAATAATTTTTTTTACAAGTCCCGAAGCCTAAGAAAAACACAATTCCTTTGTTACACAGTTCATATTTCAAATTAATGAAACTGATAGTAAATGTCACTGTCAAAAATCTAATCACTTCAAATTAATAATAGTGACACTTTAGAAAGAAAAAAGTAAATAAAGCAATAGTTTTATCCAATGGAACAGTTTGCAGCGTTAGTAAATCCGTAGGTATGTATTTAAATTAATAAAAATTAAGTAGCGGGAGGTTTTGTGTTGGCCACATCAGATTTTTTTATTGATAATAACAATCACTTTGACATGAATAATTGCACGTTACTTGTTTGTTAATATTCACAAAAACAAAGTAGGCTGCATTTGTTTTTATATGTGACGTTTCGCTCATTTCGCTGGTTTGTTAACCTCACTTATGAGCCTTGATTTGTTTTTGATTTAATTGTTTAATAAAATCACTTTGTGCTGTTACAATCAGCAGCGTAATTAGTTTATTATTATTTTTAAATAAATCTATTGAAATGTATGTACAAATACAAAAAAATAGTGACTTATTCATTCGCACATCTACACATGTTTTACATGTTCACCAAAACAGTACAGTGCGAGGCGACTCGAGGCGGCAGCGTAGGTTAATTTATAATTAAGCGGCAAATTTAAATTATGTACTTTTCTTGAGTTTAATGAGTTAAATAATATTTGGCTATGGAGGCTTGAGTTTGATTGAAAAGTGACAGTTTTCATTATAGGCCTTGGTTAATAATAAATTATTATTGTCCTAGGTTACCATGGTTACAAGCAAGCGGTAGTGGGTTCCTAGGCTAGTAGTGAAAAAAATGTATTATCTAGCCCAAAAAATTGGTAGTGTTTTTTTAATGAATAAGTACGTTTCAGGGTCCCTTGAATACGATGTCTATACATGTATGTCTATGTGTATGTGTGAGTGTGTGTGTGTGTGTGTGTGTATGTGTGTGTTTCTCCGACGATAACTCATATACTACAATTTTAAAATTTATAATTCTTTCGTATTCCTCTTCTTTACATCCATATGAAGATCTCATTAGATTTTGGTTATAATTGATCAATTGAAACTTCCCTTATTTGAAGTTCTTAACATTTTTTCGTGAAAAAGGCTGAAAACGCTGAAATCTTGTGAAACATAATGAATGTTTTCTTAATACTTTATTTAAAATAGTTGTGTTAAATTTAAATATTGGTTACCAAATTTAAAAATTGCTCATTCAGTTAAAATGAAAAGAGAAAAATAATAAATAACATTGGGTGTGCCTTTACATGTCACTGCTTAACATTTGAATACGAATATATTACAACGTGCCTTGACTAACACGAATTAATTATTTCCAAAAATTTAATCCAAGTTTTAATTAATATTCCTCATCACACATTTGAAATTCTGAATAATCAAATCCTTTAATAACCGGGATTTATAGTCTATATTAAAAACATGATGTCCAGTCATCCCTCGCCCTGCACATGTGCTGTATGGGCAGATAAGCGGGTCCGGGCCTGTTTATTTAAGATAAAATTAAAGCCGGGTGATTAATTGCGGGCAGTGTGGGCAGTGGCGTAGCTACGGGGGAGAGGGGCAGGGGACAGCGGGTCACAGAGATAAAAGTGGGGGAAATGATGGTCACTTCTGTCTCCGGGCTAATTACCGTGAAATTAATGGCGGACATTTCGGTCGGGATCAAGAAGAGGATGCAGTTGGGATGCTGGACAACATAGAGAGATGTCGACAATGACCAAACACACATACGAACATACACACTGTTTGTAATGGATACTTTGTTCATGATATGTTTATCACATATTACTTTCCGTTATTTTTATGTATTTTATACAAATTCCATGCAGAAAATTCTTGTAAACGATTAAACTGAGTGACTACTTTTTTATTTCGGGTTCGGTCCCGACCGACGCCAAATACTTCGACCATTATAGTGGCAGATTATTGTCGTGCCTGTTTGCTTGCTACAGGTGAACATTTTGAACAAATGTTATAAAAAATCGGTATTATTTTATTGTATATAAATAATAAATTTGAATTCATCAATAATTTTCAATGTTGCCCTGACCTTAGGCAAGCAAACTAAATTTTGTAGCGAAATAAGGTAATAGCCAAATCATTTACCTATAATTAATTTAATTGTTACGTCATAACTTAATAAGATAATAAGGAGTTATTGCAACTTCTAAGATGAAAGACCGTAAACGTTAACCTCATGTAGAAAATACTTTATTTTAGAAATAAAGGACTTTCAATATCAATGTTTACCGCATTTAATTCGTGTATTCACGCTAACGTTAACGCTAAAAGCAACACAAACGAGGTTACATCCACACTTTTCACCGAAACCTAATCTCAAAAGATTTATAACGTGTGACGATAAACGCTCGATATTCCATTGCACATAACGTGTCTCCTTATACATATAACGTGAACCTTATTAGTACGCATGCGCACTCGGGCTGTCACGTGACTTTAAAGTGCACGTTATTTTTGCGTTGAAACTGCAATAACTCTCTAATATTTGATATCTCGTTATAAAGTTGATAGCGCTGCTCCAGTAAGAAAAACGTGAATATCTCTGAAACAAAGCATTTACGGAGATTTGCTCAAATGAACTTGTCACCTTGTTTTTACGTGTTTAATCTGTGGTTCAAGTTATGCCATTTAAATCTGGGTCATCATTAAACCCGTATTTTGTATTTTTGTCGAAAAGTTTCTAATGCGCAAGAGAAAAATAATTAAAAAATAAATAAATAAATATATCATCGCGGCATATTACCCATTTCTGGGTGTGCCAGTATCTAGAACACATGTAGACATCGGTAATGATGACGATATATTTTACCGTGTGGACGCTTACCAGGCGTCACCTCACGGGCACTCATAGTTGGTGTGGAGAGTGCACCACAGAGGTGCAAATAAAATTGTCGCACTGATGACGTCACCAACACCAAAAACATACCGTCCAATGCGCTCATGGTGGAGGTGAGACACGCCCCCCGCACGCCCACAACTGGCACCACTAGAACATAGCGTTTGCCAGTGTCCAGCACGTCACAAACATGGCTGATACTGTATTTTAAGCGCTCGATTTAAATGCATTAAACTTTCATTTTGATATTAGTGTAATAAAAATCAGAAAAATAACAATTATATTCACCTTATTATTACTTATACATGATGAACATTGATATCCAATTAATAGACTTGGAAACCTCTATTCATATATTATTTCAGATATATTACGCTGCACAGAAAGAAAAATAATTGTAATTTTCTGTATATATAATTAGATATTATTACCTCTCGCTAAGAGAGGTATTGGAATCATGCTAAAAATCACATATCGAAATTTTAATGAATAAGCACGTTTCAAGGTCACTAGAATCCGATTTTAACATTTTTACAATGATGTCTGTATGTATGTGTGTGTGTGTGTGTGTATGTGTGTATGTGTGTGTGTATGGCTGGATGTTGGACGGACGATTCCTCAAAACCTATAAGACATAAGACCTATTTAACTATGAATTCCTCAATCTGACATTCCTGGGAAGAGCTGAAACAATTGAACAACCGAAAGTAGTAGTTTTTAAAAGAAATTCTTCCAAATATTAATTTTTGAAAATTTTTGATATTACTAATTTTGAAGAATAAAATTCTACACCTGATACATTTAAATTTTTTATTATATCTTCTATGACGCAATAATATATAGAATATCGGGATATAACAAGTCGAGTAGGCCAAACTACACTAAGGAAACCAGTTGACAAATTCAAATGTTTATATCATAATTTGTAAATGACAGATTTTAGTGTCAAAAATCAACAGTTTTAGTGACATTTTGATAGCTTTTTCTGGAAAGTACATTTAATCTTTCTTATTGTTTTATTAATTAAATATTTGAAATTATAGGTAATATGCATATATCCATCAGAAATACCGCCAATCTGGTTAATGAATTGGAAGAATCTGTGACCTTTAGAAACTTCCTCATGCAATAAAAAATAGATATAATTAGAATTATATGTGTGCAGAAGACATGTTAAATACAATAAAAAACAATATTTGGATAAAGTTCTGTATGTTATTTTATTATAAAACGACGGTTCGATAGCGAAGTGCAATACAATACTTATATAGCCTAATATGGAAATGGCGAGAGGTCTTGTGCTGGCCACAACAGATTTTTTTATTAGGCAATGTGTAATAATTTAGTATAATTTACAAATCTTAAATTAACATTTTAACTAATCCAAAATAGATAATAAGTATTTTGTAAAAAATCGTTAATATAACATGCAAATGGTTATTTTAATTAGTTATTTTATTTAATTTTACCATATTTTGGCTTCATAATTTTTGTCCCACTATTTTCGGTGTATTTAATTAATTTCTTTATTTATATTTAGTTCAATACTAAATCTAGTTGTTTACTCTAATTTTGTATTTAATTTTAGTATTATTTTTATAACAAATTTAGAAAATTTAACTAAATCCAGTTCGATAATTTAAAGAAACAGACTGAAAAATAAGGAATTTGATTAGTTAATTTAACTACAATTTAGATAGTTTTCTTTTTCTGTGATTCTTAGCAGTGCATATAGCGTTTTTTTCTGTCAGTAGTATCCTAAAAACTAAATAAACAACACTACAGAATTTGAAACAATGGGCGAAACTAAAATCATAATTCATACAATTCGTAGATGACATTGATTGGACTTTTTTAAAAATTAAACTGTATAGCTTTCAATTTTCGTTAAACAATTTATTGGGTCAAAAAATTTAAAAACTAAAGATAATATTTGTTGTATCAAAAGATAATGGAACAATTACGTGAAATGTATCTACATATCCATCCTCTATAAATTCCCGCAATGCAAATCATGTATCCCATCCGTATCTTATCCTATCCTATCTGATTCGTCGTAGTGTGATCTGGAGCTGGACTGATACATTTCTAAGGGCATATAATTAACCGTGAGCCGGCCATAATGGATTGGGGTTGATCCCATGTAGCCGAGAGGCCCCGGCCGGGGTCCCTTGCCGCACCAATGGACCCCTGCCATGCTGCGTTTCCGTAACCCTAATCTCACAAGCTGACAGCTAGGCACAGCCAGATGGCAGCAACAAAAAAAAATATATCGGCAGACGAGGTGGAAATAGAGGTTCAATGGTGTTCGAAAAGATTTTAAATTTGATTCGTTGGTTTATAATAAATAAATATATTATCACGGCATATTACCCATTTCTGGGTGTGCCAGTATCTACTAGGAATGACGATGGATATCCGGGTACTTGGAACCTACCCGATAATAATGTACCCGGGTATAAAATTACCCGAAATATACCCGCTGTCCGTTAATTACCCGATACCCTTTGATTATCCGAACAGTTTTCATCTGCCGGAAGGATTGTATCTAAAAGAAGAGCTTTTTATTACCATACCATAGGTAATTAATATAATTTATTTTAAGTTTTTTATAGAGATACAGTATATTATTTAATTGTATTACTTTTTATTTAACAAATATATGTAAACAATAATTCTGAATTGTATTAAAAAGTAAACTGCTAATATAAGGGTAACTAGTAATTACCAAATTAGCGAATTATGTATATGTACTTAAAGGATAACGGGTAATTAATGGGTATCGGGTAATTAACGGGTAAAGGGTACTATCCGGGTAGTTGTTTCGGGTACTCGGGTAC
Organism: Ophonus ardosiacus; assembly: GCA_943142095.1. NCBI lineage: Eukaryota > Metazoa > Arthropoda > Insecta > Coleoptera > Carabidae > Ophonus > Ophonus ardosiacus. The sequence continues at coordinate 57,120,901 of OW964824.1, forward strand.
CAAAATTATCGAAATTCGTCATTCCTAGTATCTACAACACATGTAGACATCGGGAATGATGACGATATATTTTACCGTATAGGTGCTTAACAGGCGCCACCTCACGGGCACTCATTGCTGGCGTGGAGAGTGCACCACAGGGGTCACTTTTGTTTATAATAACATAAATAAATAGATTATTACATATTTTCGTTACAATCAATTTCAAACTAATAACTTGGGAACATAAAAACTGTCAAATTGGTTTCATGCTGACTTAAAAACTGTGAAAAATGTGAAGTTTTGAATCATAATTCGAAAATGCATTTTTATTGATTACTTACAACGATTCCTTAAATCTTAAAACATTCATTAACTTCATTTTTGCACAATTTTGTTTTTACCTTCCGCTACTCTTGGTAATGGAGGTAAGGCTCATATAATCTAATTTTAACATTTTCACGATGATGTCCGTGTGTAAGTGGATCCTATTAACGCTCTAACTCTAATACCTACTATCAATAGAAAAAAATTAAAATCTTGTATTTCGACCCAATGGGCTACTTGCGTACCTTTTTTTTATTTAATATTTTTGAAGAGCAGGTAAAAACTTGCTATTCGTATTTTTTCTCTTGACAAAATTTTTATTAATTAGCCAGAAAAAAATAATGAAAGTTGATTATTTGAATTACCGCCATGTATGACGTAGAATTACGTCGCACCAATGAATGGTCGTAAAGCCATAGCGTTTGTTTGTACGGGTAATGTAGATCTCCTATTTGCCGTTTCAACAATAGTTTGGAGGTTAGTATTTTAGTTTGTCTCTTTGGTATCGATATTTTAAATTGCATGTACCTACTTAGGTATGTGTTTTATTTGTGAAGTAATTAATATATTTGAGAGCCCAGAGAGAGAGAGAGAGAAAAATGAACTAATGTCAAATTTAAACTAAAACTTTCTCGCACTCTATGCGCAAGTAGCCCATTATAATATGAAAAGTAACCAAGAGATTGGATAACCGGAAATGACATTTTACTTGAAGCTCAAAATGGTTTTTCTTCGAAAAATACATTTAAATGTATTTTTTTGCAATTTATGTTATTATAAAAATTAAAAAAAAAAATATCATCACGGCATATTACCTATTTCTTGGTGTGCCATTATCTACAACACATGTAGACATTGGTAATGATGACGATATATTTTACCGTGTGGGCGCTTACCAGGCGTCACCTCACGGGCACTCATAGCTGGCGTGCAGAGTGCACCATAGGGGTCACTTTTGTGCCATTTAAAATTGGAAATATTTGGCGTCTGTCCTATAAAAATGAAGGACTATTAAATTTTCTACAGATGTGTATTCATATATTTTCTATATATTTATTATCTTCATTTATAAAATAATCTAATTTATAAGTCCAGCAGCCCATGTATAAAGATAAACATAATTCCATTGTTACACAGTTCATATTTCAAACTAATCATTTTAAATTAACTTTGACATTTTAAAAGGAAAATAGTAAATAAAACAATAGTTTTATACAAAGGAAGTTAATATAATTTGCAGTATTAGTATGTAGAATTTAAATTAATAAAAATTAAATAGCGGGAGGTGTTGTGTTGGTTACATCAGATTTTTTTAATCAAGAATCTGAGGCGGTAAGTAATTATAAATAATGATTAAGTTTGCCAAAAATTTGTAATAATTTTCAAATCTTATTTTTTAAAATTTTGTCGCCGAATACCATGTATTTGGTATTTCTCCGCCGACACTTTGGCACCAAATATTATATATTTTGAAAAACCAATATTCGACTGAGTTAGGATGGAGGTAGATACGGGAAAGTAAGAATTCTTCGGACTTTCAGTCAATTAATAAAATTTATTCACGCCGACGTTTCGACTATACAATAGTCTTCCTCAGGGCTAGAATGGTCTAATCGAAAAAAGAAGTCACATGTGGATAACGGAACATACAACACGGACAATTAAAAATATATATAAATAAATATGAATAAATAAATTAATAAATAGTTAAAATCAACATATCACAAATAGAAAATCGTCAAGAAATTAAAAACTTGTCTTGGATTAATACAATACACATGGAAATACAAATAACTATCTTTATTTTATGTTTCACCGCTTCAATCAAATAAAAGTTTTGGAAGCCCCATCTTTTAGAATAAGGTTACTTTTCTGTATTTTAGTAGTTAGTTGAATTCATTCTGTATCAGTTTGTTAACATACACGACCAATTTTGTCACCGGCAACATTTTACAATCAATTTCATTTTGTATTTTGTGTACTTCGTGTATGATCATCTTTAAAATATATTTTCATTGCTGTATAAACTTTATACAGTGTTTCTTTTATATTTTAACTCCTTAACCACTCCAATCATTAAGTTTTGAGTCGTGTATTAAACACATTTTTTGTTTAACGCGGCTATAACATTAATTATTATCCATTCAATTATCAATTATGTACTGACTTCATTTATTCGAGACTTCATTGTTTGATAACAAAATCATGTCTATATTTTTCATTGAATATTTAAAAAAATATTACGGTTTAACGTATAACAATAAAGAATTTCTAAAATTATATATCGTTTTCAGTTTAAATGAGTGTAACTCTCGTATCGTTCGACCGACTAAATGTAAAACAAAAAACAAATCATGTCCTACAAAACTTGAAATCTCTGACCGGAACCTTCAATTAGCTCAATTTTAAATCGTGCAGCGGAAACAATAGCCTGTGTTTCAAACGCATGTGAACTGCAGTGCTGGTGAACAGATGAGTATGCTGGAACATTTGAACAGCTGAACAGATGAATCAGAGGAGCCATGACAGCTGAGGCAGGCTCTGCTGAGCGATCGGAGGCCATGACAAAAAGGGCAGTGGCCTCTACGAGAATAGCCCAAACGCACAACCAGAACTAACCAAGATTTCGAGAGTTATGGCAGTCGACAGAGAATAGAAATTATTGCATATTGAATCACAGCATGCGAATAAAATGTTATAGGTGTAGGAGATTAACAAATGCTATAACGAAAATTAAAATTATTGCTGTAGAAATTAACAAATGATAAATTAGAAATTGGTTATTGCTATATGAAATGATTAAATTTGCCAAATATTTTGTGCAATACAATCATAATTATTATTAATATATTTTTTATCCACAACTGTCATGTGTAACAAACGCACATTTTGTGCGTATCTACAGATAATAGACCATACATTTTCACACTTCTTTACCTCTCGCTAACGCTAAGAGAGGTATTAGAATAATAACTTTTTACAATGATGTGTATGTGTGTGTGTGAATGTTGAAGGGACGGTTTCTCAAATTCTATAAGATTAAAGACCAATTTAACTACGTATTCGTCAATCTGATATTAATGGGAAGAGCTGAAAAGGTTTCGGTAACAATTGGACAACCAAAAGTAGTAGTTTCTTTAAAAGATTCTTCTAAATATTATTTTTTGAAAATATATGTTATTATAAATATTGAAGAACATAAATATCTCTATCCGATACATTGAACATTTTTATTATATCTTTACCAATAGAGAATTATAAATATATAAAATAATCCGTTGAGACGAAAATCATAGCACAAATAACTCCTTGGAAACCAGTTTAAAAATTTGAAATGTTTGTAAATGACAAAAAAAATGTCAGTGTCAAAAATCCAGATATATATTATATTTCTTATTTTATTATTAATTGAATATTTAAAATTATTGATATATATAGGGTGTAAATTTTAACACGGGTCATAGGGCTATAACATAGAAAAATAGTTTTTTGGACGCCAAAAGTTTCTATATTAATTTATTTAAAAAATAATTAGTGCATATTATAAAGAAAAAATTTACGAATTTTTTGATAGCAAACATATTATATTTCTGTTTCATATAAAGCCGGAAAATAAATTTTAAAATTTGCACAATTAAGAAAAAATATCAATAGCCGTGAAACTGACAAAAACAAAACAAAACAATTGTTGACTTTAAACGCTCATTAGTAAACGTTTCTTACACTTTATTTGTTAAATTATTATTATTTTCGTTTTATTAAGAAGAAATCATGAACAATTTGACTCATGAAGAAAAATTGCAAATTATTAATGCTGCGCCTGCGCCACTCGCGCACTTATGACAAATTTTCGCACCTAACCTATGAAAATGTACGACGATGACAACAAAGTTCCTGCAGAAAAGAGCGACGAAATACTAATTGAACTTATTCAACAAATTGTTTACCTTTATTTTTTTTAACTTATATAAATACAATATATTGCAATTGCACCTATAAAAGTTAGATTATACGAAATGTCAAACATAAAAATCTGAATTTTAATTTACTGCATAAACGACGTTATTTTAGTTTAGTTTCTTAATTTAGTAGCTTAATTTAATTTCATAATTTATATGCTGCATAAACCCAACATAAATGATTTTAATTTGTTCCTTTGTAGTTTGCAGTTTTTCTTGTTTCTTATAACTTATTTTTTATTACATGTAGATCATTTTTAGTTTGTAAATACCTATTACAATAAATAATAATTGTTTCTGATATAAATATCCTATTTTTTACTTTATTTTGTGTTATTTTGTATTGGTTCATAAATTAATAACTTTAATCTTTAATTGTCCCCTATCATGATAATGTTTTGTTACTGTCACTTTCATGGCTAATGATACTTTTTCTTAATTGTAAAAATTTTTATATTTAATTTCTGGCTTTATATGAAACAGAAATGTAAGGTGTTTGGTATCAAAAAATTCGTAATTTTTTTCTTTATAATACGCACCAATTATATTTTCAATAAATTAATATGGAAACTTTTGGCGTCTAAAAAACTGTTTTTCTATGTTATAGCCCTATGACCCGTTTTAAAATTTACACCCTTATATATATATATATATATATATATATATATATATATATATATATATATATATATATATGAATGAATTAAAAAATACAAAAATGTAATAAGAATTTTTGTGTGTGTACCAGAAATGTTAAATACAATATTTACTTATATAGCCTAATATGGAAATGGCAAGAGATCTTGTGCTAGCCTCAAGAGATTTTTTTTAATATGTAAACTACATATTGTATTATTGATATTTTTATAACCCTATGCAGATAAATATTGATTAATAAATTTAAAATATACTAGTTAATTAAACTTATTAATAAAGAAATAAGTTACTCATGTCACCATATTATATGACATTAACTTTGACATCTGACATATCGTTACAGAGTCCGCTGTAACGTCAATATCTGTAACATAACCACACAAAAAGTATTTATCTTTTATTTTTATAATCTGTGTAATTCATAGTTGTAGATAAAGTTTAGTATTTAAAATTTTATATGTATGTAATTTTAGTATGTAAAAAATATGACATTCCTCATTTTTCTTTGGATTTTTAATCAAGAAGAATAAATATTTGTTCTAAATCAACATAAACTCGATAAAACAAACACTAATTAAATATAAATATTATCTCCATATAAACAATTTAGTAATAAATCATTCTATTTAATATCATCCAATTCATTAATATGTATATAATCATAAATATAAACACTACTCGTTATTAATCTGCATAAAAATAAGTCATACACATACACACACACATATCATCATCTTATATGGACTTTGTGAATCATACACTGTGTCAGAGTATCTGCTGATAATTTATTTTTCTATTTTCTAGTCTCCTGTAGCTAGTAAACTGATGATTTATGAACTCGTGAACCCATTATTCTTATTATATTGTGATTACCATGTCCAATAAATAAACTACCTATTGTTATTGCATTAAAAAATTGCGATACATTAAGCAATAATAAATTCTTGTTAATATTTTGCTTTTAATATTCAGTTTATGAAGTAATTTATTATGGCGTGCAATATGTAAATGAAGAAGCACAATACGTAATAAAAAAAATAATTTTTCTATTATTTATTGCTTGATAAATTATAATTAACTTGTTATATTTACTTTGTAACTAGAGCTTTCCTGTTGGTATCAATTTTATGATTTTTACCTTCCGTCACCTTTATGTAAGAAAGGTATTGCCTTTGGCCAAAAAATTCGATGGTGAGATTTTAATGAATAAGCACGTTTGGGGTGTCTAGAATACGATTTTACTAATTTTACGATAAAGTCTGTGCGTATTTGTTGATAATTTCGGTCGCGATGACTCCAGTACTACAATTCTAAAAATTACAAAGTTTTCGTATTCTTCATTCTTGCATACATATAAATTTGATTAGATTTTGGTTAGAAGTAGTCAACCGGAAGTACCTTCATTTGTAACTTTTAACAGTTTTTCTTGAATTATTATTATTTTATTCTCTATACGGTTTGACTGCATTTTATTATTATTATTCAATGGATATAGAGTTACAGAATTATAAAGAAATAAAATTTCATAAATCAGCCTGCCTTGCTATGCTATAACCATGGAAACAGCTACTATTTTAAGATAATTCTGATTGACAAATGGCAGTGTCAAGTGCAATTTACATGATACATATGTTCGTGAAATAATTTTATTGGAATAATCTTTTGCCAGAATCTTTCTGTGTGCTGGAATTTGTACAAAATACGTAAAATTGACGGAAGGTAATTTGCTGGTTATATCAGATTTTTTTATTCGCAGAGAATAAATTAAATGTTACCTATATAGGATTTACTTTATAAAAAAAAAACAAACATTGTGTAGTTGTAGAATGGATTAATGCCACATACAATTTTGATGTAGTTTCTGACTTATTAATTTTAGAGAAAACTTGTTAATAAAAAAATTGTTCAGAATTAAACACACCCAATATGGGTCTAAAATTAATCACAATTTCTTTTTATTTTACGAAAAAACGCAAATTAAAATTCGCAATTCCTATTTCAGAGTGCCTTTGAATTGCTGATGTTTTATTTGTTTTTATTTGACATTTAACTTTTAAACTAAAACACTTTTAAGAAATGTCAAATTTCATTATTTAATAACAAAAATAAATAGTATCAAATTTATCAAAATATGATTTTAAAGCAGAAAGCAGAACATAGTTTGTACTCTTAACAAGTATTTAAAAAAAAAATCGTTCTTTACACATAAGGGCGAAATTAAAAATTGAAATTTGAATTTGACATTTCTTAAAACAGCGTTTTAGTTAAAAAAAAAGCTTGTGGTACCAGCCATTATTATTATAATTAATTTTTAATGTGATAATAACATACCATTCATGATTCATGAATCATTTTGTACTTTTTTGTGTTTAATTATACTTTTAATAATTACGAGTATATAAAATTATTTATTGACACGGGTAGAATTATGAGATGTCAAATAAAAAAATCTGTTGTTGCCAGCACAAAACCTTCCGTCAATTCGATGTATTTTGTATATATCCCATACCTAAAGTTCCTTGAAAAAGATTCTGTATATCCTGTAAAATTGTAACCCGAACACACTATTTTTTACAAATTTTATACCGAAAGTTCATTTCCCTATTTTATTAGGGGTCGCTGTTTCTTACTCTTCTCTTTAATTCATTGCTGTCCAACACATCTTCTTCACGCAATTCTTCCTCTCTCAAATCTTCTGCTACACAGTCCTTCCATCTTCTCTTTGGCCTTTCTCGTACTTCCGGCATTGAAAATTCAAATCTTGAGGCGAGGTGCAACTGCAAGACACTCTATCACATTCACATATAACTTTGGTTTTGCATTTGACACTGACATCTGTCAATTAAATTTTTTTGAATATTTCTCCTGTTTCCATAATTTTAGCAAAGCTGACTAATTTTTGAAAGTTAATATCTCTTAATGTCTCTTTAACTCTATAACTATTGAATATGAAGGAAAATGTATAATCAAACCGTATAAGAAAAAATAAGATATTCTTTCATATTGATAATCACAAAATGTCGAAAAATGATATTTAACTGCGTTTTTTCAAGAAAAACTGTTAAAAACTTCAAATAGGGGTACTTCCGGTGGATCAATTATAACCAAAATCTAATCAGCTCTACATATGGATGTAAAGAAGAGGAAAACTCACCAACGAATTCAGTAATTCAATGGCACTCTGAAATTTGCTGTAAATTGAGAAATTTAATTTGTGTGTGTTTTTCTTTTCTTTTTATTTTTTCGTAAAATAAAATTAAATTGTGATTAATTTTAGTCTCATATTGTGTAGTTTTTAATTCTGAACAACTTTTTTATTAACAGCTTTTCTCTAAATTTAATAGGTCAATAACTATAGCAAAATGAAAAAAATAACATCTAAAATACGGATTTCAAGTAGATACCCGGTATATAGATAAATAAATGCTTTGCAGATTTTTTTAGCGAATTCTAAACAAGTTTTGTATTTACAGTTTTTCTCTAAAATTAGTTAATACTGTAGAGGGAATACAATACCATATTTAAAAGAGCCTTGGAATTGTAATAAATTTACAAATAGATGCATAATGTTTGAACGACCGAAATATTTTTATTTTGAAATTAGTTATTTCTAAGTGGAAAATTTATCGTTTCGCCTTACGGTATTAGTATCAGAAGGTAAAGTGTGTGTGCTTTACGAATACGCAACCAATTATCGCAACGATAGCAAAACCTTACATAAAACTAACTTTTCAGTAATGTGATTAAATTATCAAGTTATTTTTTACAAGCAAATGTCGGCGCGGTTTTATTTACGGCCTGGCGATAATGCCTGTTAAGTTATTTCTAGGGCAACTACTCGATACGAAAAACAAAAGTGTTTTGCAATAAACCAAGAATTCTTTTATACACCTATTACGCATATTGTGGTCTATATCTTATAATGGATGATTTATATTTTAGATTATGGATAATGTAATTTTTTATTATTCAGCTTGTCGATAAATTTATATATAGAACGAATTAAAAACTTGTATTTTAAATTCCTATTTTTTATTAGTTATTTATAGTTATTTATTATATATGCGGATTAAATCAATGGTTAATGAACGGTACGTTTAATCCCGCGAGTTAAACATTCATTTTAACCGCGAGTGTAATACGTCTGTTTATTCAATTTTGAATTATTCTGAATTTTTTTTTTTTTTGAGGTTAACATCTCAATATGATATACAATATTTTATTCCAACAATCAAAGATAGTCGTTATTACAAAATTGTAAAATTCTTATTCTTCTTACGTCGAAAATTTATTCCAATAATTTTGGTTGACATTTGACATTTTAAAATTCTTTAAAATGCTAGCGAAATAAAATTGTTTACCTATAATGTTATGGGGTCCCGTGGCCACGTGCCTGAGTGTCTGGTCGCGAACCCGGGGACACTGGGTTCGATCCCGACAGACGCCAAATATTTCCAATTTTAAATGGCACAAAACTGACCCCTGTGGTGCACTCTCCACACCAGCTATGAGTGCCCGTGAGGTGACGCCTGGTAAGCGCCCACACGGTAAAATATATCATCATTACCGATGTCTACATGTGTTGGAGATACTGGCACACCCAGAAATGGGTAATATGCCGTGATGATATATTTATTTATTTATTTATTTTACCTATGTTTATTCATGTGAAGAAAGTTAAATTTTTCGAGTGAATGAACATTCTTAGCTCACGTGGTTTATACAGTATTTTATTCAATTTTGACGAAATAATAATAATAGATATTTACACACCAAATGAGCTAAGGTAATGTTTATTCATGAGAAGAAAGTTTAGCTCACGAGCCCGTGCATACCTATTAATAAAATAATTTTGCATATTCTAAACTTATATTTAAATAAATAAATAAATACTAAAATTTATTATAAATAATAAGCCATGGCGACTTTATTATAATTTATTATAATGTAGTTCTCGAGATATTAATGGCGGCCCATTTAAAATGTACAACCTGTATAATAAATTATAAATAAAATAAATTGTATGAAATTTGTTTTAACAACTAAATTTCCTTATCTATGTTTCCGTTGCGGGTCGCTTACAAAATAAATAAAATTTGTCATCACTATAAATAATTACAACTTCCCATTTTTATCACATTCTGATTTAGCAACTGAAACATTAATTCAAATCTAGAGTGTTTATGAACAGAGTAATGTGAAAAATTGATCAATGCTCCTACATCACGCACGCGTGCCTTCTCTCTCTTTCTATTATATAGTTCTGTCTCTTTCTACGAGGGTAGTTCGCCGCAACATTCGGAGATGGCTGGCAGTTCTTTATGAGATCGTTTTGTCAATATGAAAATTTACTCCGCCGTTATGAAGTTGCAATTTATGAATTTGCGGATTCAAAGTTCTGCTTCTTGGATTTTATGCGGTTGTAAAGTGTTCAGCGGTGCTATGAGCAGCAATTTGTTTGCTTATGTTATAGTACGGGGGGAATAAATTCGCTTCAACAAGATACTTACCTACCCAGAAAAGAAAGAACAACATTTAGAAAGGATTGTTTTTTTTTTTAAATACTTGGAATATTTTAGGAAAGTACTATAAAATGAATAATAGTTATTTACATATCAAGGCAGAGAAGTTCGTCTTAGGGCCAATCTTACCATCTCTGGTTAAAATTTTAACTACCAGTTAAATAAACAAAACCGAAACGAAATGAATTGTCAAATGACAAATTTACAATTGCTGTCAATATTCCGATTTAATATTGTTTATTTAACTGGCAGTTAAAATTTTAACCAGAGATGGTAAGACTGGGCCTTAACCATATTGGCTCGTAGTATGATCACGGTTTTAACTAAAACACTGTTTTTAGAAATGTCAAATTCAAATTTAAATATTTAATTTCTCCCGTATGTTTAAACAACGATTTTTTTAAAAATATTTGTTTGAAAACAAACTATGTTCAGCTTTAAAATCATATTTTGATAAATTTGATATTATTTATTATTGTTATTAAATAATGAAATTTGACATTTCTTAAAACAGCGTTTTAGTTAAAACCGTGATCATACTACGAGCCAATGAGTCATGAAAAGGATAAATATTAATTTTTTTCTGAAATCGCAGAAGAATTCAAAATTTCTGAATAGTACATAACCTATTTTCATTTAACAAGTAAATCACATTAAAAACTTAAGGAACTCTATTCATAATTATACAAGAATTTAAAACAAATGTGTACTGGACATCATTTATTTTAATTTTATAACTGTATTTCATATTAACATAAAATGTGTTTGTGAAAATAAATATGGCAACGTTCCCAACGTTGCATTTTACTTCCCTGCCTAGGCAAGGAAATTCAATTTCCCTGCCTATTTTGTGGCAGGGAAGTAATAGATTATATGACGATTTTAGAAAAATACTTTTTTAAATCTCGTATTCTTACTCTTTTCTATTATGGAAAGAAACCATTAAATTTTTGTTTTTCGGATGAAGTATACAACGTGAGCGAGAGAAGCGAGCAAGGATTGTATTAGAAAAATCATTCGAGGTAATAATAGCTATTATGGCGGGTTATACCTATACCATACTTTATCTACGACTAATGTATTACCTATAAGATTTTTATATAATTCCGTTTCATAACCACAGAGTAAATATCTATATGACGTTTTTTTTTCTTCTTAAAATTAAGTTAACATTGCAATGTTTTATGAAGTAACTATTACGTAATGTAATAAGTATTGTATTTAATATATCTTGTACAAGAAAAATTCTAATCACATCTTTCTTTATTTTTCAATTCGTTCTATGAACAAGTTTCCTCCTACTCTTCTAAATGTTCGAGATTCTTCCAATTAATTGACGAGTTTGGCGGTATTTCTGAAGGGTATATGATGAATTATATGTATAGTAAGCGCTTGTTTAGTTGTCACTGATTCTGTACATACTTTGGCTTATAAATGAATCCCCTTTCTTTTTGTATCAGTTTTAGATGTTGACGGAGTCTTTTTCTCGTTATAACAACAGCATATAATTACTGTTACATTTCGAGTTGTCCATGTACGAATTCTATATCTATCTATAATTTTAAATATTTATTTAAAGATAAAATAAGAAATATTAAATGTAACTACCCAGAAAAAGTCTGAATTACAAACATTTTAATTTTTCAACTTATTGATTCATTATACAATGGATTATTTTATATACTTATAATTCAGTCTATCTTTAAATCCGAACAAGATACATTCCCACACTTTTTGGCCAACATGTCACGCTCACTGAGTAAAATTTTACAAGTTTTTAATATTCGTTTAATGTAACTTAAATTTTATACGTATATAGTCAAAATTCTTTTAATAATATGTAATTCAGTACAGCACTCAAACTAATAACAACAACAAAATTGAATGTTTCTGAAATTATCAATTTGGCAAGTGATTACACCATCTAAAACTATTTGTAAGTAATACAAAATTTATCTGTATAACTTACCTTTACAAAATTATGTAGGTACATTTTAGTATTCCCTGATGAAGTTACAAAATGTGTAACGAAATATTGGAAATTTAAATAAAATTAACTTCTTGATGGAATAACAACAATATATTTCCTTATAATCACCGCCGAGAAATCCGTTAATACATTTTATCTATCAACAAGTACGGCGTTACTTCCCTCCTAACAATATAATAAAAATGTTCAATGTAATGGATAGAGAATTTTAAATTCTTTTATATTTGTAATAACATAAATTTTTAAAAAATAATATTTAAAAGATTTTTTTAAGAAACTACTACGTCCGGTTGTCCAATTGTTACCAAAACCTTTTCAGCTCTTCCCATTAATGTCAGATTAAGGAGTACGTAGATAAATTGGTCTTTAGTCTTATAGAATTTGAGAAATCATGTCTGCAACATCCACACATGCAATATGCGTTTTTTTTTTAACATGATTCCAATACCTCTCTTAGAGGTAAAAAATGCAAATCGAAATTTTGACAACAATATATTATAATTCATTTGACATTTCATTTCGATGCAATATTGTCAATTTAAACCAAGTTTAATATTTATGTTGGTGCAACCGGCCAATAGAAAAACATACTACGCTATTTCGTGGGCACGCAGGTGGACAAGGACAATACTAGTTAGTAGCAATGGCTATATATCATTTTTTAAACCTTGTCATGGGGACAACAGTATGATTTACCAAGAACTCATATCATACACCACGACTCATACTTGAATTTTTATTCTATCTTTTGACGTTACAATAATTTATTATGTTTTCTAGTCTGTAGGTGACAGTATGACGAAATGCGTGTTTGTTAGAAATAAATTTCAAAAGGACGCAAAATAGTAAAAGTATATTTCTGTTTATATTTACACCGCTATCAACCGCTAAGGGGCTAAGGTCTTCTTTGGTATACAATTTTTTCATATTTTGTCACATTTTATTTTGTAAATTTCGAATCAAAATTAAACTTTATATTTTATTTGTTTTGTATTCCTTTCCTTGAGTACACTTTCTTCTAGGGTCAGCCATTTTTCAAGGTGTTGACGCCCGAATAATAATTTTGAGGTAGTAGATTTTGCACTTTAGTTGGGCTACATCCTCCATAAGTTTAAAATTTGAACCCGGAGGTTTCTTTCCGCTTGATTTTTAATTATTTATTTCTCATAAACTATAACAGCCCGATTCTCAAAAAGGTTTAAGCTAATCCTCATTTTTGGATTAGCGAATTCTACTCTAAATTTGACAGTTTATAACTTCAAATATAGTCTAATCTACTACTAGTATCTACCTTTATTGATGATATCATGAAAATTAAATTTTAAATACCGGAATAGAATAGAATTCACTAATCCAAAAATGAGGATTAGCTTAAACTTTTTTGTGAATCGGGCTGTAAATAATTATTGAATTTAAAAATATATTTTCAATTATTCGGGAATCACAAAATAATAGTATATTGTGTTATTAGGAGTAAAAGTGATTCTTTGTGTGGCGAGTATGTAAGTTTGCACGACGAGCGGCAGCGAGTCGGACAATTACATGCAAGGCACACAGTGACACTTGACGCTACAATAAATATAAATATTTTACTATACGAAGAGGTTTTTGGATAAATGCTTCATTTATTTCAACATAGTCAAAATTTACAAATTTCACAACTGCTACGTTTCGGTTCTGTTTAGAACTTGACTTTTAACCATGTAGTCTTTAAACACATATTTTTTAAAAAAAAAAATTACAAAATCGTTTATAATTAAAATGTAATATTTTCAAATGTTTTAATAATTTATTTGTTGCTTGAAAATGGTTCTAAACAGAACCGAAACGTCGCAGTTGTGAAATTTGTAAATTTTGACTATGTTGAAATAAATGAAGCATTTATCCAAAAACCTCTTCGTATAGAATTTTTTTTTAATTGCTTCCAAAAACTAAATCAAATAAATATTTTACGTGAAGGACGTTTGCTGATTTCAATTGGTCTGTTGCTATGGATACTTTCGTATTTGTTCACTTTTTGATATAAACATTCAAGTGAAAATTTTCACGTTTTGACGTTTAAATAAAAACTATCTATGCAATTTTATATTCTCCTTATGTGCAATTATATCAGAATTTGAAGTATTGCCATGTACGGCCCTTGAAATTGTTCAATTGTATGGAAATTCAACAATATTGCTGAAGGATATGTTATGTCAAAGAATCGCTGAAAAACAATATGACCTTTTCTTATCATTTTAATCCTATTTATTCTTACCGTCATTACCAATATGTAAGTCTGCTATTTTCTAATATGTTATTTCGTTAAATATAAACTGTTTATATTTCAATTTGTATAATATCAATTTAAATTTGACAGCTGTTGGAGGTTTTTAGTAAAATAGTAACTTTATTTTTAGGTTATCTAGTGTATCTTGGGGCGACATGACAGGTTTCTATTTTACAAGTTACTTCTTATTCTCTCATTTTATATAGTTGCTATGGATATTTATTTATTTCATTTGTACCTTGTGAATCACGTTACAAAAGGTGTCATTTTTATGTCGTTTGAAGAAAAAGAATTTTTTTTTTAAACTTTATAAAGATAAATGATTTTGAGGTCGTTAAAGACCAACCTCCCAACAATCTACTTACTAATAAAGTTATTAATATCTTATAAATTAATAGCTCGTTAATTCTCTTTTTATTGTAGGCAGCATATTTTTTCTCTAACAACTTCTTTTTGCAATAAGTGCAAAAATGTAATCGCTTAGTTTTTCACGCAATTAATGAAAAAATGTAGGCGTTTCACACTCCATTTTGCATGTTTTGCCTTCCATATCTCTTCATCTCGATTACGTTCGGATGATTGATTGCATGTCTCGTGTTGTGGACCAATCAGAGCGCAGTAAAACAGTCACGCTGAGTACCGGCTGAGTTATCGAGCGCGAGATGAACTAGTGCACGCTCTCGACGCTAGATGGATGCTGGAAGCGGAACATATAGAGTACACAATAGAAAGAAAAAGATAGGATATTACCAATATATAGGTACAATGTTACATTATATTTTTAACAAATCATTTATTAATTTCTACATTAGTGAGAGTAGGTTAGCTCTAGTTTGCAAAAAATAACTTCATTGCTCTGTTTTTAAACAATGCACACATTACCCAAATAAAATTAGACAAGCTCATATGTAAAATTTGTGCAATTATGTAAATTATCGCCAATTTTTATTAATATTACAGACATTTTGTCTTTCTAAATGATAGACACATGATATTTTTTTCTAAAATATTTTATTTTTACCTTGCGTCAAATTTGGGGAAGGAAAGTATTGTCTTTGGTCAAAAAATTCGGTGGTGAGTTTTCAATAAACAAGCACGTTTTAGGGTCTCGAGAGTATGATTTTACTGGTTTTACGATGATATTTGTGTGTGTGTGTGTGTGTGTGTGTGTGTGTGTGTGTGTGTGTTTGACAAAAATTTCGACAATGATAACTCCAATACTACAATTCTAAAAATTATAATTCTTTCGTTATATCCATATGAAGAGCTCATTAGATTTTGGTTATAATTGGTCAACCTGCAGTTTTTTTTTGAAAAAACGTAGTTAAATATAATTTTTTGATTATCAATATGAAAGAATATTTTATTGTCTATATGGTTTGATTATACATCTTCCTTCATATTCAAAAGATATAGAGTTAATGAATACAAAGAGATTAACTTTCATAAAACAGCCAGCTTTGCTATAATCATGGACTAATTCTAACTTACAGATTTTAGTGTCAAGAGCAATTTACATAATGTATATTCGTGTTATAATTTTGTTGGATTTATAGAATCTTTTCCAAGGAATTTACTGTATGGAATTTGTAGAAAATAATATATATATATATATATATATATATATATATATATATATATATATATATACAGTCGAACTTCAGTAAGTCGAACTTCGATAACTCGTATTTTTGATAACTCGAATCAAACTCGTTGGCAATAGCGCCAAGAGTGAAAATTATGGGTAATTTTTACTTGATAACTCGAACTTTGATTATTCGAATATCTTTATAATTCGAACAGAATATTTGGCGCCAGCTTCAGTAAGTCGAATTCTGGGGGAATCCCCTAATTACGTGATTTTGTAACAGGTGTTTTTATAACATGATGACGGAGGCAGTTTGGGTTCTGCACTACTGAAGTTCAAACTTATGCTTTGTTAATTATTATTAAGTGAAAAAAAAAAAAAATACTGTGCCTACTTGATTTATCACGTTTAAGACATTTTTATTCCTGATGATATGTCATTGAAACGTACTTTAAAAACTTTATCTATTGATGAACATTGAAGCTCTTTTTTATTGAAAATCAAAATAAAAAATTCTCTCGTCTGTCACAAATAACTGACTTTTTTACACTAAAATAATGTTTATAACTTTGATCTGAAAATATCAATCTGTATATGTATATCATAAGGTAAGTGATTTTTACTCGAATAAATACATAAATAATATACATATGCATTTTATTTAATAACCCGAAGTCTTGATAACTCGAACTTTTTTTGTGGCAAGTCATGGTTTGAGTTATCGAAGTTCGACTGTATATATAAAAGTTCGTGTTACAATTTTACTGGATACTTATATGGAATCTTTTCCAAAGAAATTTTGGTATGGGATTTGTAAAAAATACATAAAATTAACGAAAGGTAATGTGCTGGCCACATCAGATTTTTAATGTAAAATGAAATAATGCTTGTTTTACCCACAATTCATTAAAAACTGGAAAAAATAATAAATTTAAGTCGTAAGGTTATTATATTCTATTAAATTAAATGTCTAGTGCCCATTTGCACACTGCTGTCACTTAAATTTTAAGTTAGGTTTACCAAAAAAAATGCAATTCGAAATTTTGACATCAATATTCAATTATACATTTGACGTTTCTTTTCGATATGATATTGTCAGTTTAAGAGATACCTTACTGTTACTTTTATCCCGTTAAATTTTTAATCTTTAGTTAACAATTTAATTTAAAATTGCTATATATTGTTGAAAATATTCAATTTATGTGAAAAGTAAAGATAAATAAATAAATAAATAAATGAATATATCATCACGGCATATTACCCATTTCTGGGTGTGCCAGTATCCACAACACATGTAGACATCGGTAATGATGACGATATATTTTACCGTGTGGGCGCTTACCAGGCGTCACCTCACGGGCACTCATAGCTGGTGTGGAGAGTGCACCACAGGGGTCACTTTTGTGCCATTTAAAATTGGAAATATTTGGCGTCTGTCGGGATCGAACCCGCTTCCCCCAGGTTCGCGACCAGATAAAGATATATTTAATTATTATTACAAATTCCATTAGTTGTCTTGAAAAATGTTTTTTTTTTAAATGAGCCAACTGTATACTTTAACCTTTAACTAACGTATAAAACTTCTATAAAACTAGAGCAACGAATTATAATGCTAAAATTTATTTTAAAGTATAAATCGAACTTTATCGAGAGCACCCGACATTTTCGACCTAACGGGAAATGTGTACAATGCAACGTACCATGACCACCTGTATACTGTCTTATTAATTCATATAAGAATATGAATTAATTGCATAAGTGTCATAGAAGCAATCATTCATTACTCTTGCATATTTGATATCAATTAAAACAAATTTGTTGACAAACAACTACATCCATGTATGATAACCTGCCAGTTAAAATACATATTAATTAACCCAGTATAATATTTCATATTTATCTTATGCAGTTAATTACTTGAATACACGTCACTTAAAACAGGTGTCCTGCATTCTTCCACGAAACAGAAAACTAAAAACACATCTACCCTTATATCTACAAGACTCCATAAGTCAAAAAGAAATACTTCGCACCCGCATACGTCAAGGAGTACTGTACAGCTGATAAACTGAATTCAAACACATGTATTTCTACGAGAGCAAAAAATGTGTCAATCACGTGGTTAATAAGTTGGCAAGAATGCTTCCGGTTGTTAATGTGTAAGACTTGTAAAATGATTTGCTTTTACAAATAATCGCAACTGTGAAATTTGTAATTGGAGCTGTTTAAACGCAAACAGTTTGCAAGTGCTGTTATTCTGTTAAAGATAATTATTTAGTTTTTACAGTGGAGATATGAAACTCAGATAACGTCCAGGACGGAATTTTTAGCGTGAAGTAATAATTTATTAAAATGTAATAAAAGTGTATTAGGTGCGCCAGTAAATTAACTTTCCATTTTATTTATTATGTATATGTATATTATGACCTAACCTAACCTAATCTAATCTTATATGATTTTTACCTCTCGCTAAGAGAGGTATTGGATTCATGCTAAAATTCGCATATCCAGATTTTATTGAATAAGCACGATTTAAGGTCCCTAGAATACGATTATAACATTTTTAAAATGATATCTGTGTATGTGTGTGTGTGTGGATGTGTGTGTGTATGTGTGTGTGTGTGTATGTATGTATGTATGTATGTATGTATGTATGTATGTATGTATGTATGTATGTATGTCTGGATGTTGTAGTCACGATTCCTCAAAAACTATAAGACTTAAAAAATATTTAACTGCAGTTTCCTCAATCTGACATTCCTGGGAAGAGCTGGACAGGTTTTGGTAACAATTGAACAACCGGAAGTAGTAGTTTCTTAGAAAGATTCTTCTAAATATAATTTTTGGGAGGTTTTTTTTATTAAATATTGAAGAACATAAAATTCTCCATCTAATACACTTAAAAATTTTATTATATCTTGTATAGGTTTAGAGATAAAGACTCTATAATTTATAAAGTAAACTAATCGCAGAGGCCAAGGCACTAAGGAAACCAGTTGACAAATTCCAATGTTTATAACATAATTTGTAAATGACACATGTCAGTGTTAAAAATCAACTGTTTTAGTGACATTCTGATAGCTTTTACTGGGAAGTATATTTAATTTTTCTTATTGTTTTATTAATTAAATATTTGAAATTATAGGTAAAATTGTGGTAAAATGCATATATCCGTCAGAAATACCGCCAATCTGGTTAATGAATTGGAACAATCTCTGACATTTAGAAACTTCCTCATACAACGAAAAATAGATATAATTAGAATTATAAGTGTGCAGAAGACATGTTAAATATAATAAAAAATAATATTTGGGTAATGTTCTATAATATTTTGTTATAAAACGACGGTTCGAAAGCGAAGTGCAATACAATACTTATATAGCCTAATATGGACATGGCGAGAGCTCTTGTGCTGGCCACAACAGATTTTTTTTTTCAAATGGGGTATTCCCACATTTTTACCTCTCGCTAAGAGAGGTATTGGATTCATGTTAAAAATCACATAGCCAGATTTTAGTAAATAAGCACGTATTAAGGTCGCTAGAATCCGATTTTAACATTTTTACAATGATGTCTGTGTGTGTGTGTGTGTGTGTGTGTGTGTGTGTGTGGATGTGTGTGTGTGGATGTGTGTGAGTGCGCGTGTGTGTTTGTGTGTGTATGTATGTGTGTCTGGATGTTGGAGGGACGGTTTCTCAAATTCTATGGCTCGTACCACGATCACGGTTTTAACTAAAACACTGTTTTAAGAAATGTCAAATTTCATTATTTAATGATAGTAAAAATATTATCAAATTTATCAAAATGTAATTTTAAATCAGAAGATAGTTTTATTCAAACAAATATTTTTAAATAAATCGATCTTTTAACATAAGGGTGAAATTAAATTTTGAAATTTGCATTTGACATTTCCTAAAACAGCGTTTTAGTTAAAACCGTGATCGTGGTACGAACCAATACGACTATAACGACCAATTTAACTACTTATTCCTTAATCTGACATTAATAAAATAAGATCTGAAAAGGTTTTGGTAACAATGGGGTATTCCACCATAACAAAAAAAATTAAAAAATTTCAATTTAACATAAAGTATTGCTCAATAAATAATAATTAAAATAATGAAAACATTTTTTTAAATAATTACTTTACGAGATACTTCACATTTGCTAAAAGGGAAAATTGACGTCATACAATTGTTATCTTTCTCTCGCAGCATACTCAGAGCAGTGTGTGTGAGAAAGACAAGTATAAGGGAAATGTGACGTTACACTGATTTCTCAAAAACAAAATGCTGTTAAACTAGGAACAATTAAGATTTTTTAATACTATGAATTGCTTCAAAACTGAATGAAGTTTTATTTAAAATAATAAAAAAAAATTGAATGGAATACCCCATTGGATAACTGGAAGTAGTAGTTTCTTTAAAAACATTTCTAAATATATATTATATTTTAAATATTTATGTTATTGCAAATATTAAAGAATATAAAATTCTCTATCCGATGATACATTGAATATTTTTTTTACATCTTCTATAGATTTAGAAATAGAGAATTATAAATATATAAAATAATCCGCGTTTTCATGAATTTCACATCCTAAATAACTCCAAGGAAACCAGCTGAAAATTTAAAATGTTTGTAATTAACAGAAAATGTAAAATAAATATATAAATAAATATATCATCACGGCATATTACCCATTTCTGGGTATCTACAACACATGTAGACATTAGACATCAGTAATGATGACGATATATTTTACCGTGTGGGCACTTACCAGGCGTCACCTCACGGGCACTCATAGCTGGCGTGGAGAGTGCACCACATGGGTCACTTTTATGTCATTTAAAATTGGAAATATTTGGCGAAAATGTCAGTGTCAAAAATCCAGATACATTATTTTTTCTGGAAAGCACATTTAATATTTCTTATTTTATTATTAATTAAATATTTAAAATTATAGATACATATATTACCTACATAAATAATAAATATCTCGAATCTCGTCATTGAATTTGAAGAATCTCGAACATTTAGAAAACTAGGAGGAAACTTATTTGTAGAATGAATTAAAAAATATAAAATATGTTAATAATATATGTAATTAGAATTTTTGTGTATGTAGCAAAAATATTAAATACAATATGTACTTATATAGCCTATTATAATATGGAAATGGCGAGAGGTTTTGTGCTGGCCACTACAAATTTTTATTATTATTTTTATTAGATTGACAGCCGCTTTATACTTACAGTGAGTGTTTGGTCGCGAACCTAGGGAAACCGAGTTTGATCCCGACAGACGCCAAATATTTCCAATTTTAAAATGGCACAAAAGTGACTCCTGTGGTGCACTCTCCACGCCAGTTATGAGTGCCCGTGAGGTGACGCCTGGTGAGCGCCCACACGGTAAAATATATCGTCATCATTACCGATGTCTACATGTGTTGTAGATACTGGCACACCCAGAAATGGGTAATATGCCGTGATGCATCGACCTTTAAACTAATAGACGCAGCGTACGAGCTTGTCCCGTCATAACGGTGCAGACACAGTATCTCTATCCTTCAACAGTACGGAAGTTAAGAAAACGCGGCAAAATAAAAAATTTGATTTGTTCCTACTTGTTATTGCTTAATTCGTTTTATTATATATTTTTAATATAATCTTTATATACATATGTATATTATTGGGGACAAGTAATAATTAATAAGAACTTACATATGAAATGACACAGCTGAACCGCGTACGTACTGCTGACTGCACGAAATACACCGTTTCCCCATTATTTTGTCGCACCCACACCTCACAACATATATATTTACGTATATATTGACAGAAATAATTGTAAATGTTCTCCAAAAAAGTAAATAATACGCAGTCACGAAACGTCAAATGTAGATTTTGACAACTATTTAGTGATAGAGAGCGATGTATAGAGATTTACATATGTCTGAAAAAGATGTACAATGAGTACGAACGTATGCGCAGTATACTTTAACTTAGAACTTCCGTACTGTTGAAAGACAGAATGTATATTTCTATCCTTTTATGTTGGAGCATTATTCTAACAATAAAAGAATAGGAGACACTTGGTCCATTAGTTTAAAGGTCGATGCCGTGATGATATATTTATTTATTTATCTAAAAACTGCATCGTATCTGCTGACGGTCGGACCTCGCAACAATATTTTTCTTGTGATAAACCATGGCCAACAATTGTTCTAATTAGTGTTTATTAATGACACGTTGTGCTTATCTCCGTGAGATCATTTGGGTTTGGATGAATGTAGCGCATGCACGCGTCTAATTATTAGTTAATTACGAATGCATTTTAAGGTTTGCTGATGAATAACCCGCCGTTATCGTTCGAATCGCGTGAAACTCGGCAGGGGGCGACAGGATACGCACGACTACGGCGCTCACACGGTGTGATTACCATATGGACGGGGACAGGACGGAAAGTGATGTAACTGTAATCCGACGAGAAAAAGTTTTTCTCAAAAGGAATGCAATCTGCATTTTGTTGATGGGTTGTACTGGTTGGACTACTATTCTAACATGACCCATATCTATAAGAAATTTATAACATGATGAGAACCGTGTAGTAATTTTTTAAAAAATATCTGTTATGGCCAACACAATACCTCCCGCTATTTAATTTTTATTAATTTAAATACGTATCTAATTTACTAATGCTGCAAACTATATTATATTCCTTTGCATATAACTATTGCTTTATTTAGTATTTTCTTCTTAAAATGTCACCATTATTAATTTAAAGTGATTAGATTTTTGAGAGTGACATCTTTAATCCATTACAAAAATATTCTCTTGTTTTGTCTGCAAAATGCCTTTCAACAGCTGCTATAAGTTCGTTATCGTCCCTAATTTTTACCTCCCGCTACCTTGGTAAGGGAGGTATAGGGATCGTGCTAAAAATCACAAATCGAGATTTTAGTAAATAATCAAGTTTTAAGGTCCCTAGAATACATTTTTAACATTTTCACGATGATGTCTATAAGTGTGTGCGTATGTGTATGAATTTTGTCTTCGCTCTAACTCAAATACTATCATTCAGAAAATTCTGAAACTTTGTATTTCTACCCTATTTTAATACGAAAAGGAGCCATTATATTTTCTTTTAAATCGGATAAACGGAAATGGCACTTTACTTGAAGCTCATACTGGTTTTTCTTCAAAAAATACCATTAAATGTCATTTTTTGCATTTTATGTCATTATTAAAATTATAGATTATTGAATTTTGTACAGGTATACATTAATACTTTTTCTATATATTTTACATATAAATTTAAAAGTCATTTTTCTTTTTTTAATCCCGAAGCCTAAGATAAACACAATTCCTTTGTTACACAGTTTATTTTTTAAATAAATGTAACTGACAGGTAAATGTCATTGTCAAAAAACTAATCACTTCAAATTAATAATAGTGACATATTAATGGAGCAATTCTGTAATTTTCTATACCACTATAGAACTGTAACTCACAACAAATGCGCATCATTTTTTAATGCCAAAAGATAATAAATGTATTAGTAAACAAAAATTGATGCGATTTTGTTCACTTTTACATTTCTATAACGTTATAGAAAATTACAGAATCGAACTATAAATAATAAAGAAAATCGTAAATAAAGCAATAGTTATATGCAATGGAACATAATATAGTTTGAAGCATTAGTAAATACGTAGATATTTAAATTAATTAAAAATAAATAGCGGCAGGTTTTGTGTTGGCCACACAGTGGCGTAACTATAGGGGTTGCAGGGGTTGCGTCGCAACCCGGCGCCAAGGTGTTATAGGCGCCTACCGGCTGTAAAAAGCTCGTAAATGTGAAAAAAGTGCAAATGCTTAAATGATATACAGGTGTCCCAGATTTAAACGGCATAACTTGAACCATGGGTTAAACAGGTAAAAATAAGGTGACAAGTTCATTTGAGCAAATGTCCGTAAATGCTTTGTTTCAGAGTATTCATGTTTTTCTTATTGGAGCAGCGCTACTTTAAAAAATCAACTTTATATCAAGATATCAAATATTATCTTATTAAGTTATGACATAATAATTAGATTAATTATAGGTAAATGATTTGGCTATTACCTAATTTCAATACAAAATTTAGTTTGCTTGCACTGAGGTCAGGACAAAAATGAAAATTATCGATGAACTCAAATAAATTTATTATTTATGTACAATAAAATATAATAACTATTATTTATGACATTTGTTCAAAATATTTACCTGTAGCAAGCAAACATGCACGACAACGATCTGCCACTGCATTGGTCGCTGCGTGACATTGCTCGGGAGATATGGTTTTGATTCAAAGAAATTCTCATCTTTGGTTACATGAAAATAATCATGCAATTAAACAGAAAAATTTTCACTATGAATTTCAATGTAATGTTTGGCTAGGTATTATTGAAAATATTTTAATAGGCTCTTTCTTTTTGCCAGATCGTTTAAATTCAGAGGTTCTACAATTTTCTAAATAATGATTTGAATGATTTAATGGAATAAGTTACATTAGCAGTAAAAAGAAACTGTTGGCTACAGTTAAATGGCTGCCCTGCACATTATGGGAGACAACCAAGAGAGTGGTTAAATTTACACTATCCACAACGGTGGATTTATCGGAGAGGACCTGTACCATGGCCAGTCCGTTCGTCCGATCTAACACCTTTAGATTTCTTTGCTTGGGGTGCCATAAAAGAAATAGTTTATGATGAACCGATAGATAATTTGGACACTCTACGCAGAAAAATTATTCAAGTTTGCGAAACCATATCTCCCGAGCAATGTCAGGCTGTTATACGCAGCGACCAATGCATTAGCAAATCGTTGTCGTGCCTGTTTGCTTGCTATAGGTGATCATTTTGAACAAATGTTATAAAAAATAGTTATTATTTTATTGTACATAAATAATAAATTTGTTTGAATTCATCGATATTTTTCATTTTTGCCCTGACCTCAGACAGGCAAACTAAATTTTGTATTGAAATTAAGCAATAGAGTGTTTATATAAAACTTTTATATAAAAAAAAAAATTATACAGTCGTTATTTACCGAGATATATACTATATTCCATACATACTGGGCACTCTGTATATATATGTTAAGCCATGTATGCTTGTTTGCATCGAATTTAGATTTATTAGATATTAATAGGCGCTAGAGCAAGTTTTGCTACCCGGCGACTGAACTTCTAGTTACGCCACTGTGGCCACATCAGATTTTCCCCCTTATTGTTGTTTTGGGATTTGGAAATAAAAATAGTCATAGGGGGCTATATCTGGACTATAAGGCGGATGGTTAATTTCTACGAAGCCACATTCAGCAATGCCAACTTTTGAAAAGTTTTGTCTTATGAGCTGGTGCATAGTCGTAGAGTAACAGGATACACAACGTAACAACACAAATTGACAGATATTATAACTAATAATGCTGCAATTATTTTGTAAATTGTCACACACGTTACCAAGGCATATGTTTTTAAAAAACAGTGTAATGGAAAATTACATTAAAATTTAAAACTGCCTAGTCCGGGATTATAAAAATGGCCCCTTGTAATTTCGAGATGGTCGGCGATTTTCATAGAATAACGAATTTACTGGTACCTACAGTAAACAGTGTTATTTTTTTCTATAGCAGATTTTAAAGAGTGCTTTGTTCAACTCGAAATAGTTGACTAAGTGACATTTTAACCGCAACGGTAGATAAAATAATACTTTAACAGCAAGGGTAGATAAAGAACTTTAATTTTTATTTAAATAAAATCACATTATACATTTTGGTGATTCATATTATATAACTTCATTTGTATAAACATGAATAAAATGAAATTGTTTTCAAACAAATTCTATAACTACCACGCTACTGAGATTTTTAAATTGTTTTTAAATAATTTAATTTATAATTGGTTTTTCTAATTTTTGCTCTTTAAAATCTGCTATAGAAAAAAATAGAATTTTACACACTAGATAAAATTAAATTATCGACAATTATAATTCACTCGCGAAATCGCTCGTCGATAAAATACAATTTTATCGTCTTGTATAAAAAATAACTATTAAAGTGTCTAGGGGGACTTTCTAAGCTCAATGTTGTTATGAACTTTTCAATTGATAATCGCAAAATTGTTGCATTTGTGTTTAAAAACACATTAATGAATATATAAATAGAAAAGAAGCGGTAAAAACTTCACACAGCATCATTGTACACTTACATCATCCTATTTACAAAGTTAACTATTCAAAGAAATTCCTGTTCCTCATTGTACACACAAAAACAGCTCGTGCATTACTGCGTAGTCAAATACTCTAGAAAGGTTACCATTCTGTGTCCACGGCCCCTCCAAAATATTCACCGCAAAATAGCCCAAGGTCGAGCCGGGTCATTCCGGCAGACAAACTAACACCGCCCGAATGCGTGGAGTTCTACGCTTGGATTATCTACTGATCTAGTTGGCATTACTTTGTGTCAATAAGAAACAAATGTCGCAAGCAAGGAGGAAGGAGAACGTGTTTGTGTTATTTCTAACGAATTAATAATGCAGAGATAATGTCAAATTGAGGGACGAAATGCTCGGGTCCAACCTTTTAATTGCAGCAGATTTTTAAAAGAATTTGGAGTTGTTTCTAAGAAATAAATGAATAATAAAAAATCTGATGTGAATAATACAACCTTTTTACCTCTCGCTAAGAGAGGTATTGGATTCATGCTAAAATTCGCATATCCAGATTTTAGTGAATAAGCATGATTTAATGTATATGACACATGTCAGTGTCAAAAATCAACAGTTTTAGTGACATTCTGATAGCTTTTTCTGGGAAGAATATTTAATCTTTCTTATTGTTTTAATAATTAAATTATAAGTAAATTATAGGTAAAATGCATATATTCATCAGAAATACCGCCAATCTGGTTAATGAAGTGGAAGAATCTCTCATTTTTGGAACTTCCTCATACAATGAAAAATAGATATAATTAGAATTATATGTGTGCAGAAGACATGTTAAATACAATAAAAAACAATATTTGGGTAAAGTTCTGTAATATTTTGTTATAAAACGACGGTTCGAAAGCGAAGTGCAATACAAATACTTACATAGCCTAATATGGAAATGGCGAGAGGTCTTGTGCTGGCCACAACAGATTTTTAGTTTTTGTTCTGTAATGATTTATTATTTCCATCGGAACCATTAACTGGTGCCTTCTTTAGGGAAAATAATAAATAATTATGTCATTTTCCCTGAAGAAGGCACCAGTTAATAGTGCCGAAACGTTGGAAATAATAAATTATAACAGAACAAAAACTTAAAAAGTTGTAGTATTCCTAGTATATTATGTGTTCTGAAAGATTTTTTAATAATTTAAATCTGATGTGGCCAACACAATTCCTCCCGCTACTTAATTTTTATTAATTTAAATATATACCTACGCATTTACTAATGCTGCAAACTGGTATACCTATTATTTTCCTTTGCATATAACTATTGCTTTATTTACTATTTTCTTTTCAAAATGTCACCATTATTAATTTGAAGTCATTATTTTTTTGACAGTGACATTTATCTGTCAGTTACATACATTTGAAATTTTGAAATATAAATTATGTAACAAACGATTTGTGTTATTAAAGGCTCTGAGATTTATAAAAAGATTACTTTTTAAATTTACCTGTAAAATATATAGAAAAAGTATTAATGTATAGCTGTAGAAAATAAAATAGTCTTTAATTTTTATAATAACTTAAAATGCGAAAAAATTATATTTAATGGTATTTTTTGACGAAAAACGATTATGAGCTTCAAGTAAAGTGCCATTTCCGGTTATCCAATTTACAACAAAATCTAATGGTTTCCATATTAGAATAGGGCCGAAATACAAGATTTCTGAATTTTTTGAATGATAGTATTTGATTTAGAGCGTACAAAATCCATACACATATTTACAACGGACAGACACATTGTAAAAATGTTAAAATTGGATTCTAGGGACCTTAAAACGTCGCCATTTACTAAAATCTCGATTGCGATTTTTACCAGGGTTCTTTACCAAGAGTAGCGGAAAGTAAAAACTGCTCGTATGTTTTAGAAAAAAATGGTGCAATAAAATTCTAAAATTCTAAAAGCTCGAGATAGAACAACCATTTTGAACAGAGCTACCAAAAATGATATGATCTTGTTGGATGAATCATTGCACATGCACAATGCACGCGTCAACAAACTAATAAAACGACAAAAATTTGTTATTGTTGTTTGGAAAATAACCTGAGGAATAGTTCAAGAAATACCTATGCGATGAACAGTTTGTTCATATGAGTATGAGTCACAATATTGCGTCGGTACGATTTTGTGAAGATACTTTTCCTGTCGTATTTATACGCTAAAAATAAGTCACTTTAGGTGTAAATAAAATATATCACTATTTCTTATTGTTTTATTAATTAAATATTTGAAATTATAGGTAAAATTGTGGTAAAATGCATATATCCATCAGAAATACCGCCAATTTGGTTAATGAATTGGAAGAATCTCAGACATTTAGAAACTTCGTCATACAATGAAAAATAGATATATTTAGAATTATATGTGTGCAGAAGACATGTTAAATACAATAAAAAACAATATAAGTGCAATACAATACTTATATCGCCTAATATGGAAATGGCGAGAGGTCTTGTGCTGGCCACAACAGGTTTTTTAGGTTAGTAATGTTGACAAGTTTTAACAATAATTGTGTAGCAATGACTACCCACTAAAATCGCTTGGTAATAAAAATCCTGCAGTAATTTATATATTAACATAATCTATTATTGCACAAAATTCTTTAGTCCAATACATATGCTTATTACTTCAGTAAGTAGATAAAGAATCACTTCTAAAGTAAGTGTTAATTTTAAACATCAACTTTCATCGTGACAGAACCAATTTATGCGAAAATAATAGCTCAATTCCATTTTATTCGTATTTAAACAATTCATTTACCATCAATTTCCTTCTAACACCTATTGCAAAACTACTTTTCATAGCCAACTATCCATACTCAACAATTTCTTACACTAGTCACATATGCATACCTACCACAGTGCTAGTCTTCCTCGCATGCCAATCACTTTATTTGACATATCGGCCGCGAGACCTATTCGTCGTTAATTGCCCATTGCGATGCTCGGGCCGTCATGCAGCTCGTAAACCTCGTACGCAGGGCCTAAACATTTCTAATGCAAGAATTTATCTGCGAAACGCGTAGCCTCACCGTTGTAGGTTCGAGAAGTAGCCCAGAGGAAGAACTATAGTGTATATGGGGAGTTATGACTTTCTTCCTTACATGGGGAAGTTTATGGGAAGTGAAAATGGAGTTGTATTATAAGTGGATGTAAATGGAGATAATGGCATCATTAAGAAAACAGTGGAAATGTGATAGCTGTTTTGGTAATGGTATAGCTGTTGCGAATTGTGACATTGTTTTCAAAATTGGCGTCACTACACTAGCTATTTGTGCTAAAAGTCACACAAGAATTTTTCGCCACAATGAGGTCCTCTACCATAAAAAAATCTGTTGTGGCCAGCACAAAACCTTCCGTCATTTCGATGTATTTTGTACAAATCCCATACCAAAAGGTCCGTGGAACAGATTCTATATAATATCATGTAAAATCATACATACTATTTTTTACAAATTCTATACGAAAACTTTATTCGAAAAGGTTCTATAAATCCAATAAAATTATAACATAAAAATGCACTAGACACTTCCTTCATTTCTTCTTCAGCTTTCCCCTATTTTGTTAGGGGTCGCTGTTTCCTCTTCTCTTCCACTCATTCCTGTCCAACGCATCTTCTTCACACAGTCCTTCCTTTCTCAAGTCTTTTGCGATACAGTCCTTCCATCTTCTCTTTGGCCTTTCTCTGCGTATGTATCACTTGCGAGGAACACTATGACATATCAATTTTAGATCCTATATCTTCCATATTTGGTTTTGCACTTCCAACTGACATCTGTCAATTAGAATTTTTTGAATATATCATCTGTTTCCATGATAAATAGCAACGCTGACTAATTTTTCAAAATTAATTTCTTTGTAACGCTTTAAATCTACATCTATTGATTATGAAGGAAAATGTATAATCAAACCATATAGAGAAAAGTATTTTCTTTAATATGTATAATAACAAAATGTCAAAAAATAATATTTAACTGCGTTTTTTTTAGGAAAAACTGTTAAAAACTTCAAATAAGGGTACTTCCGGTGGATTAATTATAGTCAAAATCTAATCAACTCTTCATATGGTTGTACAGAAGACAAATACGAAAGAATTATAATTTTTAGGATTGTAGTATTGGAGTTATCGTCGGAGAAAAATTTGTCACACGCGGACACACACACACACACATACAAACATAATCTTAAAAATGGTATATTCGTATTGTAGGGACCCTAAAACGTGCTTATTCATTAAAAACTCACCACCGAATTTTTTGACCAAAGACAATACCTTCCTTACCTAAAGGTGACGGAAGGTAAAAATCTGTTGTGGCCAGCACAAAACCTTCCGTCAATTCGATGTATTTTGTACAAATCTGATACCAAAAGTTCCTTGGAAAGATTCTATATAGATATCCTGTAAAATTGTAAGACGAACTCACTATTTTTTACAAATTCCATATTGCATGTTCCTTTGAAAAGATTCTATAAATCCAATATAATCATAAAACGAATGTACATTCTGTAAATTGCACTTCACACTTCCTTATTCCTATCCAACGCATCTTCTTCACACAGTTCTTCCTCTCTCAAATATTCTGCTACACAGTCCTTCCATCTTCTCTTTGGCCTTCCTCGTACTCCCGGCATTGAAACTGCAAGTCACTTGCGAAAGACACTCTGTCACTTATGTTACTTTCTGATCCTATACTCTCCACTTTGGTTTTGCACTTGACACTGACGTCTGTCAATTAGAATTTTTTGAATATATCTGCTGTTTCCATAATTTTTGCAAAGCTGACTGATTTTTGAAAGTTAACCTCTCTTAATATCTCTATTACTCTATATCTATTGAATATGAAGAAAAATGTATAATCAAATCGTAAAGAGAATAAGATTTTCTTTCATATTAATGATCATAAAATGTCGAAAAATGATATTTAACTGCGTTTTTTCCAGAAAAACTGTTAAGAACTTCAAATAAGCTTACTTCCGGTTGACCTTCATAACCAAAATCTAATCAGCTCTTCATATGGTTCTAAAGAAGAGGAATACCTACGAAAGAATCATAATTTTTAGAATTGTAGTTTTGGAGTTATCGTCGGAGAAAAATTTGTAACACACACTCACTCACACACACACACACACACAAGCATGCGCGCGCGCGAACACACAGACACACACACACACACACACACACACACACACACACACACACACGGACACACATACACACATACAGACATCAATGTAAAATTAGTAAAATCGTATTCTAGGGATCTTAAAACATGCTTATTCTTTAAAAACTCACCACCGAATTTTTTGATCAAAGTTAATACCTTTCTTACCTAAAGGTGACGGAAGGTAATAATAAAATGTACACTTTGTTCTTACAGTATTACTCAATAAATAGCGATTATATTTTTTAATTTTAATTTATCGTTATTTTCCATTCTTCTGAGCTATTGCTTCAATCTAATCTAAGCATTTGTTACTTTCGTTCCTGTAAATGAATGCCCTATTTTATTTCTGTATTCATTTAAATAGCAGTACGGCATTTTGTTTGGTTATGTAATATACCGACAGATCAGTCATATATCAGTTTGAATTGTGGAGGTAGTAAATGTGTAAGTAACTATAGCGCCATTAGTTCCTGACTAAACGTTGCCATTAAGAATGTAGACAAGTGACATTTCTCAACATTTTGTAGTTAGAAATTCGGACAGCGAGCGTTTTTCTACTTCGTCGCGCATGAGCGGCAATGTGACTTATTGGTTTGACAAAAACGAGCGCAAATGCCTACTGTAGAAAGAGAAATTTCCAGCATTTGTACAAGCACGCAGAATTACTGTATTATAAATGAATCATTGTGGCTTATTAACCTTTAATAAATAATATAATAATATATCATCACGGCATATTACCCATTGCTAGGAGCACCAATCTGCTTTGTACATAGATTTCGGTAATGATGATAACATATTAGTACCATGCGGGCGTTTGCCAGTTGTCAACTCATGGGCAGTCATCGCTGGTGTAAAAATGTACCGCAGTGGTTATTTTTGTTAATTCGAAATATTTCTTTTGGCGTCAGTCGGTATTAACCCGGTTCCAAAGATTCGCGACCAAACATTCAGGCACGCGGCCACGAGACTCTATTGCATATCTGTTTTCTCTTATTGAAACAACTTTTTTAATAACTTTTTGTTTTGTTGTTTTTGGTTCAGGTGATTTTGGCTTCTTTGTAGGTGCTTTATTAATTTTTTTCACATTAGTTTAAGATTTAAACTTGCAATTTTTCAGAAGTTGATTTTATGCTTTTGAACGATTCCTCTGCTTTGTTGCTATTGATTTTTTAGTACCAGTTTTCCTCTCTTTATTTAATTTAAATTTTGATTTTATAGTTGTGGGTTTTCTGGGCACCAGAAACAGATATTTTACTGCAGTAGATGAATAAACCACTAGCACCTTTACCTATAGTGTATACAAGTACACCAGATGCAACACTTAATACATTCCTTTATAGTCTAGTACTGGATTTACCCTGCAAAAGGTTAATTATTTTTAATTTTTGTGTATGTTAGAGGCCTTATAAAAAAGGCCCAAGTTTTCAAACTTCGTGTACTTCCGGAAGCACTGCCACCTTAGAAAAATGATGTAAATAATCAATTTTATAAATGTGCAGTTTTTTAACATTGTCAATTGTTTATGTTTTATTTTAGAGAAGAATACTTCAAATGAAAATTGCGTACAATTAATTTTTCTGTCATTATTATTTTTTTTTTTTTTTCTCTAAAATAATCCATAAACGACTGACAGTGCTAAAACAGTGCATATTTACTTCTCCTTAAAAAACAGAGTATAGTAAGTATTAGAGCAAAAATAGTTATTTTGACTAATTTAATAGTTTTAAGCGCTGTAGCTTGCTATCTATTTATTGGTTATAGAAAAAAATGTTTTAGATCAGAGTTGTAGCGAATTTTGTCTTCTACATAACTGATAATAACTATTTTTGCTCCAATACAGTGTGTTCAAAAAAATCCGAACTCGGAGTAGGCTATGAACAGAAACACGTACCTATGTCAATTTGAAAGTAGTCGAGTGAATTTGATCTTAATGTTCCAATTTGAAAGTATTTAATTAAATGTCAATTTGACACGAGATATTGCCAAAATTGTTATCTAAAGAAATCAAAACTTTTCTTTTTGAATAATTATTTTAGAAATAGAAATAAATTAGAAAACGGTGAATGGCAATAATCTGTACCTATTCTTCTTTATTATCTTTTCTCCTTAAAATTACATTTCACGATCAATTTTCACAACTTGAGTTTTGTATTGAATAATGATTAGACATACGTTTCTGTATTCATAGCCTACTCCGCATTAGGATTTTTTTCGAACACACTGTACCTACATGAATTGCTTTTTTAAAAAATAAAAAACAATATTAAGGTACATAAGAGAAACAGACTACCAAATTTCTTTTTCAATTGATATCTATTTCTTTTACTATACTGAGTCGGTGTTGCACAAATATATTTTTTTAAATCGCAATACCATTTTATGGGGGTGGCAGCAAAATTATTTTAAGCCTTGTTTTAACTAAAACGCTGTTTTATGTCAAATTTCATTATTTATTAAAAAAAAAATATCAAATTTATCAAAATATGATTTCAAAGTAGAACACAATTTGTATTCAAACAAATATTTTTCAAAACATCGTTCTTTGCATATAAGGGTGAAATTAAATAATGAAATTTGAATTAGACAGTTTTTTAAAACAGCGTTTTAGTTAAAACAAGGCTTGTGCTACCAGCCAATGAATATAATGAAAAAGCTATTTATCTCAATCTTGTCTTTTCTTTCAATAATTCACAACTTTTTTTTCTTTGTGAAGTGCGAGCCATAAATTTCAAACTGCCACCTCCCGCCAAATTTGTATTCAGCTAGCATAACCAAATAAACACACTTACGAATAACAGAGCTGTCAGTCAACGTTAGTCGCGTTTAGCAAATTGATGAATTTCGACCACCCACTTCATACATTTCAATTGTGGTGGTCTGATAGTGTTAGTACGCACCACGCACACTTGTGGCGCCAGTTGTACTCCCTGCGAAACTGACGCTTTTACACGCTTCTTTGAATAACAATTAACGCAAACTGAGAATTGCTAATTGCACGTACGAAGAAGAAAACATTTTTAACATACCAAACTTTATATTTATTCAGAGAAAATAAGGCTATAATCATAATTATTTTATTCCTTTCCTAGTAGCTACCATTATTATTGCACATTATTTATTACACATTTATACCTCTCGCTAAGAGAGGTATTGGATTCATGCTAAAAATCGTATATCCAGATTTTAGTGAATAAGCACGTATTAAGGCCACTAGAATCCGATTTTAACAATTTTGCAATGAAGTTTGCATGTGTGTGTATGTATGTGTGTGTGTATGTATGTGGATGTGTATTTGTGAGTGTGTATGTCTGGATGTTGGAGGAACGATTCCTCAAAAACTATAAGACTTAAGACCTGTTTATAAATTCCTCAATCTGACATTCTTGGGAAGAGCTGAAAAGGTTTTAGTAACAATTGGACAATCGGAAGTACTAGTTTCTTAAAAAAATTCTTCTGAATATCATTTTTTGGAAATTTTTGTTATTACAAATATTGAAGAACATAAAATTCTCCATCTAATACACTTAAATTTTTTATTATATCTTGTGTAGAATTAGAGATAGGACACTATAATATATAGAATAATCGGATGTAATACACCAGTTGACAAATTCAAATGTTTATAACATAGTTTGTAAATGACAGATGTGAGTGACAAGAATCAACAGTTTTAGTGATATATAGCAGCTTTTTCTGGGAAGTACATTTAATCTTTCTTATTGTTTTATTAATTAAATATTTAAAATTGTAGGTATCCATAAGAAATACCGCCAATCTTGCTAATGAATTGGAAGAATCTCTAACATTTAGTAACTTCCTCATATAATGAAAAATAGATATAATTAGAATTGTATGTGTGCAGAAGACACGTTGAATACAATAAAACAATATTTGGGTAAAGTTCTGTAATTATTTTGTTATAAAACGACGGTTCGATAGCGAAGTGCAATACAATATATATAACATAAAATGGAAGTGGCGAGAGGTATTGTGCTGGCCACAACAGATTTTTTTTATTAAGTGATAATAGTAATAATTAAAAAAATTGAAAGTGAAGTAGAGCGAAGAAAATTTCTATATTTATTCTAATTAACTATTAGTATTTTGTAATTATAACCAACTTATTGTTGCAATTATATTGAATTACTCTTTAATACTGCTTGTTTTAATCTGAATGGGAAATTAATTAATATTCCAATCAGGGAAAAGATTTTTCTTAATTGACGTTATGAACAAGATAATTAAGACATACTTTAATGGACTGACATTAAAATAAGACAAAATAACTGTTCTCGTTGCGATATAAGGAAAAACATTTTAATTAATCTTGTCACCATAAAAAGGTACATGTTGGACAAGTTTTTTACCATTCTATATTTATAAAATTGTGTCACATTATAAAATCTTCAAAAGCAAATTTTCTTTTTAAAATTATGTAAAAAAATATGTTATATAAAGTTTTAAATATTTTTTCCCGCTAAAATTTCTCTTCCGACTGTACGAACTCGTAGCAGTTCCAGCTTCTGCCGCTACGCGCGCCACCGATGTACGCTGCGGCCATCTACAGGCGAGAGCGTGAACTTTTACGAGTTTATATTCCTCTCTCTATTTATTCAATCGATGTGCTATGGCTGTCTTTATCTCGGGCTTTATATATGTACTGGCACAGTGTTTACGACAGCAATTATCATTAAATAAGCATTCACTTAATTGTCGTAAATGTTTCTGTAACAATTTACAGCATTTTACATTCTAGATTTGCTGCTCTTATTAACTGAGATCTGTATCTTGGAGGAGTATTTTAAACGGGTTCAGAAATGTTAATAATTTTATCGCCGCTAAACCATTATGATTGTGGTCTACTGATTTATAATATATAATATATGGAAATATTATTATATATTATCAGCTTTATTATTTATTATTACTTATTATTACAACTTAGTTTTAAAAAGAAGTTTATTTTAAATACCTATTGGCAATAACCATGGCATATGTTTTCTTTTTTTTTTGTTTTCATAAATTATTTATATTTGTCAATCTAACAACCTATTTCCATCATAATGTCATTTATACTTTCAATAACGTGTATTTATTATTAATATTATTATAATTTATATTTGTGACGTTGGCATAACAAGTTTGGGCATAAATTAAGAGACTATTGACAAATTTTGTGCTCAATTTGTGCAAACAAAATTATTTTTGAAATAACTGAATTACAAAATTATATAGAGACTTCTACAATTTTATGCTAAGTTCATTGTCAGTATGATAATAAAAATTTAAAGTTTTATTATTTAAATAATTTGTACTTAATTTGTGACAATTTGTGCTCATGGTAGGAATAATTAATTAGATATAACTGTTTTATGAGTTATAAGTTTAAAAAATTATGCGAATATCACGACAATATAAAAAAATTAAACTTGTACTTTTTATTTTTGAAATAATTTGTGCCATTTCGTGACAAATTAATATAATATAATTATTATTATGACAGATATATACAATTTTTCTTTTCAAGTTCTTCTGTCCTTTCTGCCCAACGCTGTATCTTGGTTATAATTATTATTTTTTTATTTTAATCAAAAATTTCTATTTTAATTAGAATAAATACATAACAAGAACAATTTATAATCAATTTTATGTGTGATTGCCTGATTGGTCATTTTTTGGTTGGAATCATATTCTTATTATTGTAATCAAGCATTTCTTTGTTACAATTAAAAATATTTTTTTTTTAATTCTAAAGGGATATAATTAAAGCAACATTTATATTTATTAAATTACCAAATTTTTTGTTTTTGGCAACCTGTTCAAATTTAACTTTTCGAATTTGCGAATGTACACGCGATAATTTTGATTCATTTAAATTTATTTTAATGTGTTGAAAATTATTCTCCAAAAATTTGCCGCCGTCAAAGTTTTGCGGCCGTGTAGTCTTAAGGTTACTACTAATAGGAAATCTGCCACTGGTCCCATTTTGTTTTTCTTCCAGTCTTCTGAATGTTTATGTTTCTTTTGGATTATTAAAAAAAATATCTTTCAGAACTTATATTATTAATTGGGATAATACTACCTTTTTTCAGTTTAAGTTCTGTATTTCTTATTTAAACCCAACGTTTCGGCACCATAAACTGGTGCCTTCTTCAGGGGATACCTACTCGACTTAACAACAGATTAATTAGAGAAGCCATTGAGTTTTATAAAACAAGAAATATCAATCTCAATCATTGTGACAGATTAGAACTCGCGCATGGCTTCCAATATTAAATATGTTGTAATTTGTAATATGTATACGATTTTTTCTAAACTTTTTCTAACATCTGTTAATAAAGAGTACGGCTGCGGTATTTCGCTACCGATAAAGCGTCTCTGAGTTATACAGATCACTTCTCTGCCAGTTTTTGGGACGGTTTTTCCTCTGGCAAAATATTTTTTCCTGAGAAGATGCGTGTTCGCCGTCCATATTGTCTAGAAAATTGTATACATAAAAAAGGTAACATTTATGAACATTTCTTGTTACCTTGGTTACTTGTTGTTTTTGTTATTTCACATATTTGTCAATGTATCCCCCTGAAGAAGGCACCAGTTTATGGTGCCGAAATGTTGGATTTAAATAATAAATACAGAACTTAAACTAAAAAAAAGGTAGTATTATTTATTTTGGATATTCTAGGATTCGCTAGCTTACACAATTGTTGATGTGGTTATTATTGCATAGTATATTATTATATTTAATAAATGTACAAAGTACAATTGCAAAACTTTGTGAAACTGTTTCAATAAAATTTGAAGAAATCATGCTTTACACGTTTCACAAGATTTCAGTCTCTGAATCAATTTCTCGGGCATTTATCTGATAAATGACCGAGAGGTAGATTCACAGACTTAAATCATGTGAAATGTGTCCAGTATGATTTTTTAAATTTTAAACAGTGTCACCAAGTATTGCAATTGTTCTTTGTATATTCATTATTATTATTATTTATAGTTGGCCAAAACTCGCGGCATTCTCGATAGATAGCTCTGCATGTTTTCTTGCTACTAGTCATCATATTTTTTGGGATATTTATAATCCTTGGCTCTACCTTACTCAGTGCCTCCTAGAGGCGTTAGTATACCTCACTGAAGAGCTCTAATAAGAGCGAAACGCGTCTGTGGTTCTGGTTGAGTGGGTCAGTCTCTGATAAATGACAGAGAGGTTAATACAGAGACTAAAATCTTGTGAAACATTTTTTTTTATCTTACCTTTATTTTTGTTTTTTACCTCCCACTACCCTAGGTAAGGGAGGTGTAGGGATCGTGCTAAAAATCTTTTATACAATGATGTGTGTGTGTGTGTCATGTGGACACAATTACTGAAATACTATGAATCAGAAAATTTTGAAATTTTATATAGGTACCTATTCTATACTATAATGTGGGAATAGCTCATTAGTTTTTAGTGTATATCGGATAACCGGAAGTATCACTTAGACAAGCTTTTAACAATTTTTCTTATAAAAAATTTATTGAATGTAATTTTTCAGCAACTTTTACTAATAAAAATTGAATATAATGATACTATCTTCAATCCTACGATAATAGCAATTAGTAAATAAATTTAAATATAAAATTATAAAATAATTTACTTTTGTACATAATCTTGTCCATGCGTCAAACAAAAACGTAATATTTTAATAACAATTTTGACATATTTAAACAAATGTCACTGTCAGCAATTACACTAAAATGAATAACGAAACCGTGTTATGTACATTATATTGATTCTAATGAAATTAAGGTTTGTGAAAATAATATATTTTTTATCATACATAAATATTAGATGTACAGGTAGATCCGATTTAAGTATGCTATGTTTACAGCACTATAAAACAAAGCACGTGTTATCAAAGTGTCAAATATTAGTTTACAACTACACATTAACGAAATGGATCATGTAAACAATAGATATCTGCAAAGGAACTTAATATTGTTAGCAGGATTAGTAAATATACAGGTATCTATATAAATTAATAAAAATTAAATAGCGGGAGGTACTGTGTTCACCACATCAGATTTTTTATTTATTTATATTGTACCAAATATCATAAAGTTTATAGTAAAGTAATTTTTTTGCGATATTTCTCAATTTCTTCTATGCTCCTCAAATTAAAAATGGTTAATTATCATTATCACGCGACCCGCCAAACTATTCCACGACCCTTAAAAGAGGGCAAGACCCTCAGTTCACAAAACTCTACCCTGTACCATCCATCATATTCCACAAAAAAAATCTATCCCCCCAAATCCCCCCCTCATTTCCACTGTCTCCCAACCACCCACCTTCTTTTCCCGCCCATCTAGGTCACCGTCTGTCATGTGTCCATTTCCGCGTGCAGCGTACATGTGCTCGGGCCAGCAGCCAATCAGAAGGCGAGGCGCGCGCTGTAACGCCGCGCCGCCTCTCTAGCATGGCATGCTAGATCCCAATACCGCATGTATACCACGCCACGCCAATGCCACGGATAGTGAGCGACGCGGTTCGCGACTGGCATAGTGGCAAAACAACACCGGACGAAATATAAGATAGTGAAATATACAGTACTTCATTTAAAAGTTTGGGACGTTGCTTTCGAAATATTGGCGAACAAATGAATAGAAGTACTTACCTTCAATAAACAAAAAGAAAAAAATTATTAAAAAATATTTCACATATTTATTTACCTACCTGTAAATTGATACAAGAATATATCAGAAAGTATGTACGTACCTTCCTCAATAAATCATTTAAATTAATGTGTGTTGCTTATCTACATATAAAGTGAATTAAAATCTGTGACTTCATGTGTGTGAATTGAAGTACAATTATTCATTTGTGACTAAAAAATAAACAAAGTTGACTAAAACAAAAAAATAAGGATGGTGCATCAGATATTTACATCGTAAATTGGCAAACAAATTACATTTTAAAAGACATTGTAATACACTGAGACAATTTGAAATATATGTGAAAAAAGAAACTAATTTATTATATCCATGTGTGCGAATTAAAATACTGGGTATGCAAAAACTTTTTCGTGTTTTTTAATCATAATCAGCTGATTTTGACTAACATATAACATAAATAAATTTCTTTAATCTTAAATGTTCTATAAAAAATTGATTGGGTATATTTTCGAAAGAAAATTATTATTATAATATAACGCATTCAAAGATGAATAATATAAAATTACACTCGTACTTACTATGAAGTAGTTTTTGAACATTAAACTTCCATATTCCATCTACCTCACTAATATAAGATTCTAGTTAGAATCCCATTAGAACAGTGTGACAATTTAACATTTTGTGACTTTCTTCTCGTGCCGTGTGTGCGTGCAATTGCGCGGGAATTTTGACAGTGCTATCCAGTGCACCAACTGATAAACTGAAGGATTTTTTCTTTTCTATCGATGAATTGATTTAAAAACTGGTTTGAAACGGGTTATTTTGTGATTTGTTTTTATTTCACTGATTTAAAATCGTGTTTGGCACACATTTTATGGAAGGCAAATTATGCGGTTTGCCCAGCAATTTAAAAATAAAGGTAAAGGATGATTGGTTGTATTATTTATGCTAAAAATATCGCACAGCTTATTTATACATTGGTTCTTTGTATTACACTATATAATAAAGGTCTACTTTCTTATTTAATTTTATGCCTAACTTACATAATTTTATTTTTAATTCGTAATTTTATTTAACCT
This sequence comes from Ophonus ardosiacus, assembly GCA_943142095.1. Classification (NCBI taxonomy): domain Eukaryota; kingdom Metazoa; phylum Arthropoda; class Insecta; order Coleoptera; family Carabidae; genus Ophonus; species Ophonus ardosiacus. Next base: position 57,162,346 of record OW964824.1, read on the forward strand.
ACTTTACGTCCAGTATTTGTGGTTAAATTGTACCTTAACTTTAGAGTCATAGTTATAGAAAAATTTACACTTCTTGTGAAATTTTTACAATTTATGCCATAAATCTATGCTATATTATTTTTTTAACAGAGGTTTAACCACAGATGAATATTGTTTATTTGACAAAAAGACAAATAGAAAATTTTATATTATACCTACAGTAAGGCAGAGAAATGCATATTATTTTTTTCATCATGGAAACATAAAAGGACATCCAAATTTTTAAGAATTAAAAGCCTGAGAATCAACTGTCTTCTTTGACAACTTACGCAATTATTATTCTTTAAGATTCATAAATTTTCTCAAATTTCATTTCTATAATTTCGCTTTCGTATTCTGAATTTTTTTATTTTTACTATGAATGTGTGAATATAAATAATAAGTTATTGGGTTTTCATTTATTTTATAGTACCTATTCTATAGTATTATACCTGTATTAGACTACTGAACTGTCAAAATAATATAAATTTTCTAGGCTTTATTTTTGACATAGGTAACTTAATTTACTGTTTGTTTCTTAATAAAATAATGAGAAATTAGTAAGCAAAATAATAATTTATTTTTATACAGCTCAAATAAATATTTCTCTTGACAAAAAGTTACAATATTTGATATTTAAAATATCACAAATTTTGTTTTTATTCCATAGCACTATAAAGAAGTCTGTTAACATTTATAAAAATTCAAATTCAAATTTCTTGGTTGTAAAACGTCGGGCAAAACGTGTAAAATGAAATGTGATTATTAAATTGGACGCAGAATTTAATTCTCTGTAACATTTATTTGAAACATTCGCCCCTACTCTGTAGTTCAATCGATAATAGTTATCAATGGATAATAATTTTTGCAAATAGAAACAAATGTATCTGCCAGTTTCATTTTCTTTTCAGAGTCTACTATAATTATTATTGGCTACCTACAAATTATTATCGATCGATAAAAGTTACCAATAGAGTTATAGAATAAAAGTGTCCAAAATTAAAAGTCTACTTTTGCACAAGGATTTACTGTTTTTCCATGTTCTTGTTACACCCGGTATGTTGGCATTACTGTATTGTGCTCACACTGCGCAAGTCTAGTATGAAACTGCAGTAGAAAATAATACCGGATCTAATTTGGAAAACTTTTTATACGAATTATTAAAAAATCTTTCAGAACATATAATACACCAGGAATAATACTCGTAGGTACAACGTTTTTACTTTTCGTTCTGTAATATTTTATTATTTCCAACGTTTCGACACCATTAATTGACTTCTTCTTTAGGGAAAATGACATATAAATTACAACGAGACAAAAGCAAAAACAAGTAACCAAGGTAACATAAAAAGTACATAAATGTTACCTATTTGGTAAGAAGGGTATAGGCTATCCAGCCAATCAGACGGTTTACGTCATAAATACAATGCGTGGTAGTATGAACAAAAGTGATTAAGGGTGATTAGCTAGGAGATGACTAGCAGTGTTTTAGCGCTGTCAATCGTTTATGGATTATTTTAAAGAAAAATACTTCAAATAGTAGTTATAGGAAAATTATTTGTACACAACTTTTATTTGAAGTATTTTTCTCTAAAATAATCCATAAACGATTGACGGTGCTAAAACACTGCTGGTCATCTCCTAGCTAATCACTCTTAATCACTTGTTCATACCAGGGCTTCGAACCCGCCAAAAACTAGGTTCGGTTTAGGTTTAGGTTCAGGTTAATTTGTTTTTTGAAAGATGGGTTCTGGTGAGGTTCTGATTCAAGCATTAATAAAATTTGCGTTTTGTTCGCGGTTCAGGTTCGAAATAATGTAAAATGAGAGCCGGAATTTGCGCAAAACGCAACAAGAAACGAACACAATTTTCACGAAAAGTCAGCCCAGACAGCAACGCAGACGCCTAAGACCACGATTATTGGCTGTATTTACTTTTCGAACTAAAAATTAACCTGAACCGGAGTTGAACCCCGAACCTGAATTTTAATACTCGGTTCGGTTTCGACTCAGGTTCAATTAAAATATATCTGAGGTTCGGTTCTCGGTTTGGGTTCCCTAAAATGTTACGGTTTGGTTCCGGTTTTGGTTCGGTTCAAGGAAATTTACGTCGTTATAAATTCTTTACTCCCGTAGTATATGCAACAGACTATCTAATATTATGTGAGATCCTTAAAAAAAATACAGAATACTGCATAATACCATACCATTTCTCACTGTTTCTGTAAATTCCGTATAGCAACTTCAGTGAAACTGTCAATTTCAATCACAGGGCTTAATTTTGGCTACATTTTCTTCGGTGATTGAATTGGAATGCAGTTTTTTTTTTTTTTTTCTAGTCAAAATTTTGCTAACAGTACTTGCTCAACTGTAAAGCCTATGGCACACTGATCGATAAGCATCAGAGAGCATATAGCATCGATAAAACAACAGAACGCACCCGTCATCGACGAAAAATAGCGGCGCCGCTATTTTCATTGAAGATCATCAATAAAACGAATGTATCTCATTTCACACGTATCTTTTGTATCTCACGTCACTTTGACTTGTGTCAAATAACAATAAACTTGGGAAATATCAATTTTAAAACTAAAATATTACCAACTTTTCTTTTTTTCGTCAGAGAAAAATTTATGTATTTGTCATTGGTGAAACACAAAATTATCGATGACGGGTGCGTTCTGTTGTTTCATCGATGCTCTCTGATGCTCATCGATCAGTGAGCCATAGGCATAAGGCGTTTGCCACACGCTGTACATATAGATTTAATTTTCAAATTATTATTAACAAATAAAACAAAATATGACCGCAATAATGCAATTCAGTGTAAGTAAGGGCTCACCATTCTATTTTTCATTTTCAAAATAAGTCAATAAGTTAACTACAAGCTCTTGAATTTGACATGACAGAGCATTTGACATTTTGTCAATGAACAACAAAACAAAAAACAAAATGAAAGCACAATACAGATTGAAAAGTATAATGTAGATTTTATCTAGAAACTATTATATAAAACAAGGTTTAATATCTGGTTTGGGATTTGAGAATATGGTCCTCTTGTTTCTTCCACCTGCTTTGGGAGTAGATGCACGCCCCCGCCTCCCGCCACGTCGATTGTGTCCATCGTCTGCGGTAGGTCTGAGATCCGCGCGCCGATCATGTCCAACACGCTGTTCTTGTTACCCGCTCCCTGTAATCACTTACTTTATTATCTGCCAACGAATAAATAATCATACCCTGATACAAACAAGCACGCGTACAATATACAAACAGGAACACAATAAATTATCAATGATTCCAAATTGGGTATAAGTAATTCAAGATTTTCTCTGTTTCAGAACTCGAATGTCATATTCTATCACGCTTATTAATAAGCTTCTTTTTAAATGAATTTTGTGACGGTAGAATAAAACTTAAATTACTGTCAACAACTTAATTATTCTGCAAAAAAATTCTTTTGGAAATTGTGAACTATTTTTATAAATTAGTAGTTGCGCGCAATTCATAGGCGTGTATTTTTCTGTCAACTGTCAAATATTTGTTCAAATATTCGTTACGTTCTTTATTTCTTTTTACCGTCTTTATTATTTGCTTACATAAATTATATTATCGACAACAGTCTTTTTGAAGGCTCTTATTGGTGTTCATATTTAATTTAATATTTTCTTTGTGAGTTACAAAACTAATTTTAAGAGATTAATTAATGAGGTTTTTTAGGTTAAGAAGAAGAGCACCACAATTTTATTGTCGAAGCGTAGTTAACGGGCAACATTTCGAACATTTATTATAAATTGTTTTGTTATTTTTATATTACAAATTTACTAAAATAAAAAATGTTCATAACAGAAACTTGCATGTCCATGAACTTTTCTTCCTAGAAGTGTACCTACATTTGATGTCATTGAGGAAAATTGCTCGTCACGTGATTATCACTTTGTTTTGATCACCCTGTATAAATGAAAGCTGAAACAGAAAAAATGATATAAAACAATAGTTAGAAAAGCTTTTCAAGTACTCGTTTGATCACCCATTCGTCGAAACGCGGCTCGTGTCCGAATTTCTATTCTAACAGTGGAATTCACTAGTTCACTTTAGAATTCTATCAAGTAAGGCATTTGTTTTCGCTTTTCGCCAGGCACCGAATATTTGGTAGCATGCGTGTCTCAAAATATTCGCTTGCAAGCTTACGACTCGAGGCGAAAGTGTCAAAGTAATGTCATTATTTTGCTACAATTCTATTCAAAGCCAAATTATATATAATTTGTACATATATTATATACAAATGTCATAATATTTTTATTTTAATAGTATAATATCCAAAAATTACCGAAACAAAAAGCGAATATAGAATAGACACTTACAAAATTGCAATTTGCACGAGCGCCTCTAACGGCAATGCATAGAACTCAAGGTTGCTATGGTTACCACGTCCAAACAAAGGACCTGTCATCAGCCATAGACTCTACACTCTAGCCATCGTTTTAGTTGAATAATCGAATGATCTTCAATATTATCAAACAAAAAAGTTGCCCCAAACACATCTACTGGTTTTAAACTCATTTTTATTAAACACAACGTGCAAATCACAATAAAGAATTAGGTTTAACACTGAATTACAGATGCGAACACAATGACAGATAGGAACAAGGGAACGGGACGTAAGACAACGAGGGGAGGTTTGTTTGGGTGCATGATCTTCTATCTCTCTCTCTGGCAGTGACGTCAATTTTGTAAGTAAGATTCGTAAAAGTAAAATCGCATTCACCTGCTTTCTATGATCGAATTGTAAAGTGCCACTACTGATCTATTTCAAATTTAAAACTTCTAAAAATATATGTTTAAAATAAATTCCATGATCAATAATTGGAAATAATATAATAAGCAATTAAATAAAATAATTAATAAAAATAACTGTACATTATAGTCCATGTTCGTTACTTTAAAAAAGCGATAGCAGAAGACAGAATAGAGTAATTAAAAACTAATATTTTTTCTAACCTTTGTTAGTTCTTTTGCCGTTTACACCAATATTTGATTGGTTAATATATTATATTATTATATTAAAATTAATGTTTATATCCGTTCAAAATGTATTGTATAAGTGTTAATTTTAATTTAATTCCCAAACATAATATTGGTGTAACCGGCCATTTATCATAGTTTTAAAGTCATATAGTTCTCATCACCATAAATCGAGGGACGGTCATAAACAGCTTAACCGCCCATCAGTTAATTTCACAAAGAAACCTAAAACTTCTGCCCATTATAAATAATAAGTCTATTCCATTTTAGTTTTATAGTATAGGGGCGGTTAAACGGTTTATACTTATCCCCCGATTTATGGTGACGAGAACTATAAGAGGAATAAACAAAAATGTCCTGTTTTTCTCCTTAAAATTTAATTTTTCTTGTAATTTGCCTATGTATAATTTTTTCGTTCGTGTTTTCATTTTGCGATACTAGCTAATAATATCCCCAAGGAAATAATTTCTCACCTTTACCATCTAGGAAAAAATCAATAGTTCTAATGGCCTGAATTATGATTAAAAAATAATTATAAAGCAGAAAGGCCAAATTAGCATAGCTGATTACTGCTCCTGATGAACGACCTTTTCTTTTCCACTAAATAATTACATCATTCGATATATCTCCACATATTGATCTAATGAATTTAAATGTATCTCAAAAATATGCCATGCATATTTGTTTCTTTTGTTTGCGATATGAGAATTGTTTTTTTGCGGGGGTTTTTGAGAAGTGAGTTGTATTATTGTTTGTTATACCTATATTATCAATAACAAGAAAATAATTGTTGTTGAATAATCATTTCTATTTCTAGTAGGTATTTCTTAGAAAAATTATTACTGTTGATAAGTACTAATATACGTATATCCGTTGGCAATGCAGTAAATGTTTTATTCATAACAAAAAAAAAAATCTGTTGTGGCCAGCACAAGACCTTCCGTCAATTCCATGTATTTTGTACAAATCCCATACCAAAAGGTCCTTGGAACAGATTCTATATAATATCATGTAAAATCGAACACGAACACATACTATTTTTTACAAATTCCATACCAAAAGTTCATTTAAAAAGGTTCTATAAATCCAATAAAATTATAACATAAACTACACTAAGTAATGTCCTTCCATCTTCTCTTTGGCCTTTCTCTGCGTGTCACTTGCGAGCAACACTATGACATACCAATTTTAGATCCTATACTTTTTTTGCATATTTGGTTTTGCACTTGCAACTGACATCTGTCAATTAATTTTTTTTGAATAATTATGTCAGCTGTTTCCATGATAAATAACAAAGCTGACTAATTTTTGAAAATTAATTTCTTTATAATGCTTTAACTCTACATCTATTGAATATGAAGGAAAATGAATAATCAAACCATATAGAGAAGAGTATTTTCTTTAATTAATATAATAACAAAATGTCAAAAAATAATATTTAACTGCGTTTTTTTAAGAAAAACTGTTAAAAACTTCAAATAAGGGTACTTCCGGTGGATCAATTATAACCAAAATCTAATCAACTCTTCATATGGATGTACAGAAGAGGAATACGAAAGAATTATAATTTTTAGAATTGTAGTATTGGAGTTATCGTCGGAGAAAAAATTGTCACACACGGACACACATACACACACACGCACACACACACACACACACACACACACACACACACACGGACACACACACACATACATACAGACATCATCTTAAAAATAATAAATTCGTATTGTAGGGACCCTAAAACGTGCTTATTCATTAAAAACTCACTACCGAATTTTTTGACCAAAGACAATACCTTCCTTACCTAAAGGTGACGGAAGGTAAAAATTAGTAACATTATACTAAGGGTATGTTAACAAAAAATCTGCGCAAAGTTTAATATGATTTCCGTATGATTTGTTTACAAACGCTGTAATAAATCTCACGAATGAAAATGATCGAAGGCGGGTCATTGGCGATTTTGATTTTAAAAAATCTGTTGTGGCCCGCACAAGACCTTCTGTCAATTTGATGTATTTTGTACAAATGCCATACCAAAAGTTCATTGGAAAAGATTTTATAAATCACACATACTATTTTTTATAAATTTCATATCAAAAGTTTCTTTAAAAAATCCTATTAATCCAATAAAATTATAATATGAACCTACACTACGTAAATTGCACTTGACACGTTCTTCTTTCTCCTTCAGCTTTTCCCTATTTTATTAGGGGTCGCAGTTTATTACTCTTCTCTTCCACTCATTCCTGTCCAACGCATCTTCTTTACACAGTTCTTCCTCTCTCAAGTCTTTTGCGATACAGTCCTTTCATCTTCTCTTTAGCCTTCTTCGTATTCCCGGCATTGAAAGTTTCAATCCTGAGGCGAGGCTGCTACTGGATGTCATCTTTCGTTTTGCACTTGACACTGACATCTGTCAATTTGAATTTTTTAGTAAAGCTGACTGATTTTTGAAAGTTAATCTCCTTATAATTCTTTAACTCTATAACTATTGAATATGAAGGAAAATGTATAATCAAACCGTATAGAGATGAAAATTTTCTGTAATATTTATAATAACAAAAAAAAAATGCCAAAAAAATATATTTAACTGCGTTTTTTTAAGAAAAACTTAAAAACTTCAAATAAGGGTACTTCCGGTGGATAAATTATAACCAAAATCTAATCACCTCTCCATATGGATGTAAAGAAGAGGAATACGAAAGAATTTTAATTTTTAGAATTGTAGTATTGGAGTTATCGTCGAAGAAAAATTTGTCTCGCACGGACACACACACACATGCAGACATCATCTTAAAAATAGGAAATTCGTGTAGTAGGGACCCTAAAACGTGCTTATTCATTAAAAATTTAACACTGACTTATTTGACTAAGGGCCAGTTGTACAATCTCCGGTTAGAATTTTAACTGGAAGTTAAATAAACAATATTGAATCGGATTATTGACAGCAATGATCAATTTGTCATTTGACAACACATTTCGTTTCAATTTTGTTTATTTAACCGACAGTTAAAATTCTAACCAGAGATTGTACAACTGGCTCTAAAGGTGACGGAAGGTAAAAAGATTATAGGAAAAATCGTTCACGGTCAGTTTTGTTCTAATGGGTATGCCACGGCAGACGAAGTATAATATAATAATTAAAAGAATTGACAGCGGAAAATCACTAGAAAGAGCCAAAAGCAGTTGTAGAAAAGCTAGAAAGATGAATGAAAACAAGAAAAAGATGTTTCAGACGGACTCAATTGGGAAAGATAAATAATCTTTAAAGAAATTTGGCAGAATTCAAAATTTCACATATATGCGTAAACATGTACCTTAAGAAAGAAATATAATAATAAGAAGCAGACAATCTGTACCAAAGTATAGCAAAATGCAAATGTTAATAAATCAGAAAAACTATAGCTGCGTGAACTAGTGCTGTGAGGATCCGGCAAAACTTGGATCCGAGTAACCGGATCTCAAAATATCCGGTTCCTCGGATATCCGATGTTCGGATATTGAAGCGAATATCCGTAAATTTAATTCGGATTTGGATCCGGATCCCTTTTGGATTCGGATCTAGACTTTGATCTGGATCCGGATTCGATGTTTTGTTTACGGATCCGGATCCGAATTTTAATTCTAGATCCAATTCTATTAACTATATCAAACAAAAATTTATTGTGGATTATTTCATAATCAGATTTATTTGGTTTTGAAAATGATAATACTTATACATTCAAATATTATCATTGGGTTCAAAACTGAGAATATTCGAATCCGAGAACCGATGTGGATTCTGAAATTCCATATCTAAAATCCGATACTCATACTCATATTCGGATCCGGATCCAAAATCCAATACTCCGATTTGGATCCAAAATCCGATTCTCAGATCCGGATCCAAAATCCGATACTCAGATCCGGATCCAAAATCCGATACTCAGATCCGGATCCAAAATCCGATACTCAGATCCGGATAGTTCAACAATCAATTATCCGGATATCCGGATATTTTTGGATCCGAAACCGAAACTATCCGGATCCGGATCCCACCACTAGCGTGAACTGCATCTGTGGCTGTATCCTTGGAATAAGAATTTTGTAATTACCGATACCGAATTCTATTTCACGTTAGATGGTAGTGATTGTGCAGGAAATAAATTATTTTTATAAACAAAGCATTCACGGTCCGACAGTATACAATAGACAAATGGAAATACGAAATTTCATACAAAGAATTAAAAGTAAACTTGGTCACTTCAAAAAGGAGAAAGGACTTTCAAAAATAAATGAGATTAGCGACGAATTTTTGTGCATATATGTTATTTAACTATAGTTCATATGAGGTAAAGTTATTTTGATTTGTTGCTTTTTGTAAGTTAAATAATACAGTTATAGTGTTTGTCTTTATTTTTTGTTAACACTCTCATACATTTTCATTTTCCTTTAGTATCAATTACGTCCCCCTGTAAACACATGTATGATGTGTTAAATCACCGTTCTCGTGTCTTTACTTAGCGAGATGCAGTGAATAAGTTTTGACGGTATATTGGAGCTGACTTTTACGATCTCCTAATCGCGCATAACAGTCACCGTTTAGTTTTACGACCTCGTAAAGCAAGATGTTCTCTCGCTGACTCGCTCTTGCATGCAGATGCTGTGTGGGCCATCTCTCTCCAGAGCGTGTTGGGCACTGCACTCACTTGTTACTTGGGGAGATTTTTTCTCGGAGTCTAAAAAAGAAGATTTGAAGTTAAGATATGGTTTTTACTTTTTAGGCTATAACAGTTTTTTCCTAAAGATGACATATGTATGTTTTGGTTCAAACTTAGGTACATTTAACATTTTTTGTCGAAATTGTAATTTATTTTGAACTGTATCAAAAAATGCATTTTTTCTCAGCATGTATCGTATGTTCCATAAGTTTTGGCACGAATTTCGACACTTTTACCTTCCGTCACCTTTAGGTAAGAAAGGTATTGTTCTTGGTAAAAAAAAATCGGTGAATTTTTAATAAATAAACTCGCTTTAGAGTACCTAGAATACAATTTTACTAGTTTTGCGATGATGTCTGTATGGCTAATTCTCTCTCTCTCTCTCTCTCTCTCTCTCTCTCTCTCTCTCTCTCTCTGTGTGTGTGTGTGTGTGTGTGTGTGTGTGTGTGTGTGTGTGTGTGTGTGTGTGTGTGTGTGTGTGTGTGTGTGTGTGTGTGACACAAATTTCTCCGACGATAACCCCAATACTACAATTCTGAAAATTATAATTCTTTCGTATTCCTCTTTCTTATATCCATATGAAGAGCTGATTAGATTTTGATTATTTAGTTATTTTTGAAAAAACGCAGTTAAATATCATTTTTTGGCATTTTATGTAATTATCAGTATGAAAGAATGTCTTATTCTCTATACGGTTTGATTATACATTTTCCTTCGTATTTAATAAAGTCTAAAAATTATAAAGAAATTAATTTTCATAAATCAGCCATCTTTGCTATAAACATGGAAACAGCTGATATATTGAAGTAATTCTAATTGACAGATGTCAGTGTCAAGTGCCATTTACATAGTGTATGTTCGTGTTATAATTTTATTGGATTTATAGAATCTTTTTCAAGGAATTCTCGGTATGGAATTTGTAGAAAATAATATATATTCGTGTTACAATTTTACTGGATATGTAGAATCTTTTCAAAGGAACTTTTGGTATAGGGTTTGTACAAAATACATAGAATTGACGGAAGGTAATGTGCTGGCCACATCAGATTTTTTTTTGATAATAAAAAATATATTCACTTAAAAGTTTTGAAATACATATTTACTTAAAAATTAACTGTTTTTATTTAATATGTTCATAATTTTTTTCTACTGAAACCGATAATTATTAAGTAGTACAAAACTTTAAGTAAATGAATTTTTATTACAAAAAAAAAATTGTTGAAATTTATTCCGAAACGTATGGGACCTACGTTATTATAGTTTATTTCGATATAAAAAATTGTGTGTTCCTATCTGCTATTTGTCTATTCTTTTTCGTAATTAAAAATCGAGCTAATTTGATTATGATTTCACAATTAATCGGCAATAAAACCGTCAAATTTGGAAAAAACAACTCGTTTCCATGATGTAATAAATTCGCAATGAACAATTAATATCGAACTCATTTGATTTATCTGAGTCCAACAGTGGCAATATGTACCCGTCTTATCGTGCTTGTTAATAAATGCAGGACATATATTAAGCGCATTGTTGTTGACAGATATCTCGCTTGGAAACTGATTGCAACAATACTGGTTAAAAATAGCGCACAGTGTGAGTAATTTTACAGAAAAAATCAATTCCCCGAGAAATTTATTGGAAATTTATTCATGTAAACAAGATTCGAGTGATTTGGAAAATTTATGGTAAATTTTAAATGAATGAACAAGCCATAAAAATAAAGATTAATAAGTGGATTGGTAATTGCCTTTTAAGCGACTGGTTTTGCTAACTGAATTACTTTTATTGTAGGCGAAATGAAATATTTTACGGATTTTATCATGAATGAAATATTGAATCTATTAAAAACTAATGGCTTTCTTGTAGGATTAAATATTCTATTTTATTGAAAACATGAAAACTACTAAATTATTAATGCTACTGATTTAAAAAAAAATGTTATATATGTAGTAGTATTATATCGGTATTTGCATTTTACATATTTGTTAAAGTTCTAATTATTATAATTACTAATAGGTATCTGCCGTAGACATTTTATATTTAGAGCCACTAAAAAAAAAAATTTTCGACCTTGTTGCAATTCCGGATGCACCGCCATCTTGGATAAATGATGCAAATAATCAATTTTTACCTCTCGCTAAGAGAGGTATTGGAATCATTCTAAAAATCAGATTTTAATGAATAAGTACGTATCAAGGTCACTAGAATCCGATTTAAACATTTTTACAATGATGTGATGTGTGTGTGTATATGTGTGTGTGTGTGTGTATGTGTGCGTGTATGGCTGGATGTTGGAGGGACGATTCCTCAAAAACTATAAGACATAAGACCTGTTTAACTATGAATTCCTCAATCCGACATTTCTGGGAAGAGCTGAAAAGGTTTTGGTAACAATTGAACAACCGAAAGTATAAGTTTTTTTAAAAAATTCTTCTAAATATTATTTTTTGAAAATTTTTCATATTACTAATATACTGGGATATAATAAGTCGAGTAGGCGAAACTACACTAAGGAAACTACTTGACAAATTCAAATGTTCATAACGTAAATGACACATGTCAGTGTCAAAAATCGACAGTTTTAGTGACATTCTCATAGCATTTTCTGGGAAGTACATTTAATCTTTCTTATTGTTTTATTAATTAAATATTTGAAATTATAGGTAAAATGCATACTTCCATCAGAAATACAGCCAATCTGGTTAATGAATTGGAAGAATCTCTGATTTTTAGGAACTTCCTCATACAATGAAAAATAGATATAATCAGAATTATATGTGTGCAGAAGACATGTTAAATACAATAAAAAACAATATTTGGGTAAAGTTCTGTAATTTTTTGTTATAAAATGACGGTTCGATAGCGAAGTGCAATACTATATTTATATAACATAAAATGGAAATGGCAAGAGGTCTTGTGCTGGCCACAACAGATTTTTTTATTACAGTAAAATTTTTTAAAGAAGTCTGATCAAGACCATCTACGAATTGCATCTATGAATTAAGATTTTATGCTGTCAAATTTAGTAGTGTCGTTTACATAGTTTTTTGTTATTTGTAATTTGACAGCACAAAATCTTAATTCATAGATACAATTCGTAGATGGCCTTGATCGGACGTCTTTCAAAATTTTTACTGTATGTCTCCTCATCAGTAAGTAATAGACCAAAAATAGTATCAGTTTTGTAAAAGAAAAAATTCCACAGATGCAATATTTACTATTCTGCTATTATTGTATTACTGTGGATACCAGTTATAGATACTGTTATGTTCCAAATAAAATGCAACATAGGTTGTCATTGTTAAATGAACTTGTAATCATAATAATTCAGATTTATAAATAACGTAAGAAAGTAATAAGAGCAGTATCTTAACTCTTGGTGATTTTGAAAATGACAACGATGAAATATGTCGTCTTTTGATAATTTAAATTTGAAAAATTTGCTAATATTTAATTCATTTACTAAAACTTTTTTAGACATCTAATTTTTCTTTCTATTGCACTCATCATCAATATTTTTGACCAAAATCAATACCTTTCGTACTTACAATCGACGAAAGGTAAAAATGGTAATTCACTTAGATCTTTTTAAATTTAAATGTTTTACTTAGTAAATATATTAACACGTTAATTGCCGGTTGTTGGGCGTGCTGTTATAATTTTTGTACAATTTCATGTTACAATATTGGATAATTACCCTATGTATATTTTACTACGAAGTCAAATTCAACTATTTTCTTTTTTATTATCCCTCCTCGTATTTGAATTTAAATGAGATTTCTCTTCTCGATCTCATATGATAATGTTTGAATTTAATCAATATCTAATTTAATATCTGGAATAACTAAAGCATCTTCTGCTGCGACTCCAACTTGACTAGATCGCCTACATGTCGGAAGATAATTCCCCGACTATTTTAATTTGAGTTTTTTGTTATGTGGATGTTGAGAACCTGGCGTTTATGAGATTGAACAGCGAGTGGGTAATTATTAGCCGTTACTAGTTTTATTTAGCGATGATTTATGGCCGAGGCTGCAGGACATGTATTCCTGGCGACGGCATGGTCTGTTCCCTACTTTGTTGCCATGTTGCGTACCCGAGAGATTACGACCATGGCCAAAAAGGGGCTAACGAATTGCTAATAAAAGCATTTGTGAACAAAAAATAAGTTAGGTAAAATTAATGATGCGCCGGATAGTCGAAACGCCGATTTACCAATTTCGGAATAAAATCTCTTATGACCAGCACTATACCTCCCGCCGGTACTTCTAATGATGCCGCAACTGACGAAATTGTACAATGAAGTAAAAATATACTTTTCTTGTGAAACTAAACCGAGAGTTATTATTATTTTTTTACCTTTTATTTATTTAAATACATACCTACATATTTATTGATGCTGGAAACTATATATATATATATATATATATATATATATATATATATATATATATATATATATATATATATGTTCCTTTGCAAGCGTATAATATTTACTGTTACAATTTTCTTTTTAAAACGTTACCATTAAAAATTGAAATGTTAGATTCTTTGACAGTAATATTTATCTGTCAATTACATACATTTGAAATCAGGGGTGGGATTCCATAACTCGTAACAACTACAAATAACCTTTGCTCTTGTTAAATATCAATAGCAACTGCAGATAACAGTTACTCACGTTATTTTCCAATTGATAAATAACGCCTGCAAAATACCAGCCGTTCGGCAGCCATATTGAATTGTCAAATCTGACATTACTCAGTTCGGCAATTTATTTGAAAGAAAACAGTAAGTACAAACAGTTTTTATGATAAATTAACAAAATAATTTACTTATTTAAATTGGTCAAATTAAATTTGGATAATAATAATAATCTTGTACTTATATTTCGAAAATTTTTATACATTATAACCTAATTTGTCTTGTTACGCACCAGCTACAAATAACGATTATTGTTATAGAATCGCAAGTTCACTTTGTAGTTAATTTTTGCAATTGATATCATAACAAGTTCAAATGATAGCAACCGAAGTTATGGAATCCCACCCCTGAGCCTGAACTGTGTAACTATAGAATTGTGTTCATCTTCAAAACATCCGGGATATATAAATTAGATTTTTTTATATATTCATCTATAAAATATATAGAAAAAGTATTATTGGATGCCTATAGAAAATTTAATGATCTTTAATTCTTATAATAACATAAACAACGAAAAAATTACATTTAAAGTTATTTTTCGAAGCAAAATTTTTTTTAGCTTCAAGTAAAATTCGGTTACCTGATTTACCTACACTAAAATCTAATAGCTTCTTTCTATATTAGAATAAGGTAGAAATACAAGGTTTAAGAAATTACTGAATGATATGATAGTATTTGAGTTAGAGCGTTGACAAAATCCATACACACACACACACACACACACACACACACACACACACACATACAGACATTATCGTGAAAATGTTGAAATTGGATTCTAGGGACCTTAAAACGTGGTCATTTATTAAAATTTCGATAACCAATTTTTAGCACGATCCCTATACCTCCCTTACCAAGGATAGTGGGAGGTAAAAATATTTTAATTTTAGTCTTAGCAAAATACACCGCTCGTCATTCCTTGAAGGAATTGAGATAAACAATTCTCCTTATAGTTGTCTTTAAATGATTAGATTTTCAATCAAATCTAATGTCTCATTTTCTCTTTTTTACTTGATGAACTGTTAAGATGTTTGAATTGACAATAGATAGGTATAGCTTATGTTTGAATTAAATTTTGTTAGTAGTTGACATACGTTTGAACTATATTGTAAACAAGCTATTTACACCCAATCGACATTTTGAATAATTGTTTGAGTTTGATCGAGGGAGAATCGTAGATTTGCGCGAGACTGGTACCAGCTTGTGCCAAATAGGCCGTCGTTTGAATCGAAACCCAAGAGATCAGTTTTAAGAGTATGGAGAAAAAACAACACCAAAATGCAAGAAGACCGGAAAAGGTGATAGGTACTAAATCCTACTTAAATTGTCTAAATTTATTTTCTATCTGTTGTGCAATAAATCAAATTAAAATTAGAGCAAGTTTATGAGAAACTAGTGATACCTACCGGTCAAGTTGGGAATTGTGTGTCTGATTTCACAACAGCAGTTGATCCAGTCATTTACTTGTTGTAATTAATAAGTAAGAGACCTACCGTATTCAGAGTCGCAGTCGCAGTGTTCGTAACGGGTTATTAATTGATTTTCCAGAGAGCTTAATGCGGCTACTAAGTCTTGCGCTATGATTTATATCAGCCATGCCATACCATCATCTCAAGGTGAACTCTGCTTTCTAACTAAACTGACGAGCTACCAAGTAGGACTGTACCTACTACCTACTATTATTTACTTAACAAATCAGAGATATGCATCGAGAAATTTATCGCTAATAGTAGCTTCTATTGCTGTGGATGTCTGCAATAATAACCAATGTCAACACTTAACATAATTTTTTGTTAATGTTGATTCTCTTAATGTTGATTACCTGCAAATCTCACTAAAAGTCGAGACAAACGACAAATATTAATGATCATTAGTGTAATTAGTAATAAAATGAATTTGCTGCGTATACGCAGATTGACATCAAATGTCAGTTGATAAATTCCACAATATTACAATTTTCCTGTTCTCTTTCACTTTATCATTAATAAATAAACTTTTTTGTTGAATTGAAAAATAACTATTCAAATTTAGAACTTTGTTAATTTGTGACATTTTTGAGGTTACAGTTACAATTTAAATCGTGGCGAGATTTTGACAGTATCAGTGTGGCGATTATAACCGAATACTTACGATCATGTTCTCAAAAGATCATCGTGACTGAATGATCTATCTTTTATGAGATGTATATCTTTCGCTGTGCCCAGTTGGTGGATTGTCTCTGCAAAGAGACGGCAGTTACACCACACTGATGAGCTCCAATAATAGCGAAACGCGTATGTGGTTACTAGCTGGGCGCGGCCTGCATCTGATGACGACCGAAAGGTTGGTTCAGATGTTGAAATCTTGGCGAGTGTTTTCTAATTCTTTAATTTTCTAATATTTAAACATGATCCTCTGTGTTAAGTTACAAAAATCTATAAAATTAAGGAAGCTAGAAAGTTGTTCCTTCGATTATATCAAATTAAAAAAAATGGACTAAGGTTTTTTTTGTTAAGAGCTCTTTAATTATTGCAATAATTATATTTTTGTTTTGTTTTATTACATGACATTTGTGTAACGCATTCTGATTCTTGTAGGATTCTTTGCAATTAGACATTATAAGTTTTTGTATATAAATTATATCAATCTCATTTGTACATAACATTAACTCGCTCACAAACACATTTTATTTAAAAATAGTAAACATGTACTTACCTATGTGAAATGATAAAATATCTAACTCTTTTTCTTTTGTTACAGGTGAGTGTCTTTTATCTATACATTCTTACTGATTGATTCTTCGGTGGTTTCTGTAAAACGTCAAAAAGTAAGTGATAAGATTTTTTAAAAAATATTTAGTAGGACAAAATAACGGAGAACGAAGAAATAGATAATGCTAGAGTTGCCGTCAAGTAAGTATGGACTGGAGATTTCTACACTGTTGCCATTTCAGGGGCCAGTATGAAAATGCTAAGAAATGAAGAACCTGCAACACTGCAGCATCATTTCATACTTATTTGACGGCGAGTTTAATATGACGTAATGGTATATTTATTTGTATTTGGGGAAGAAAACAAGAATGTATAATTCATATTTTTTATAGAATTATTTTGTACGCGCCATTCCAAAAACATTTAAGAGCATCAAGAAAGTTTCTGATAAAATTAGAGTTCAAAGTGATATTGTGTACTTTGAATACGTATGAAATATGTTACTAAAATTTTCGTCGAAGGCTAAGGATGAAAATAGGTCCACATTTATTTTTCTTCGATGATCTTCAATATAAATATCTGCAATGTACTTCATGTAATAGTTCTTGTTCCAATTCAAACGATTCCAACAGTTTTTAATTTTAAATACCGGAAACCTCAAATTACTTATAAAAGATAAATGCGGTTTATAAATAGTTATATTAGAGACTCTTTCGATACTCTTCGATGATCATCATCTATTAAATTATATAGGCATAAAACCAATAAAAATTGTAATTGTTCAATCGGAGAAGTTGCGTTTTTTCCCTTGCTCTGTGTGAACTGTTGGAATCCGCCAGAAATTATTTAAAATTTCGAAAAAGAATAACGTAACCAAACCAGCATTTTATAGAAAACAGAGTATAATCCCCCAATGTTTTTCAGGCGCGACTGGCTGACGACTTTTGGGTATTTCTTAGCAGAAAAGTATACAATAATTGCAGGGAATACAAAAACGGACAACAGTTACAGACAATAATATTATTGACTATCCGTTCAAATCTGATCAATGTTTATTAATAGCATAAAATTGAAGCTTCTCCCAAAAGGTTGTGACAGCCCATGGCATGATGCTTGGTAAAAGCTCTCAACGGTACAGATTTTGTTTATCGTGTTCATCACCGAAATTTTGGTATGAATATCAAATTAGCACATCTAGTTAATACACAGTATTCATAAAGTGTATCATGTAAAACTGGATGCAATCGTAAATTTATTGTTTTTTGAAATGAAAACTTCTTTAGGCGCACCTTGCACAATTTTTCCTGGGCAGCGAACAAGGCTGATCCGTCACGCGTGGTGCGTCATGGTATTCGGGTATACGCGGGAGGAGCCGAACGTCACGCGTCACTGTACTTCGGGCCATAGCCTACGTTAAGTCCGGAAAACATCACAGTATCTGTCAAAAATAAATTCTAGTTCAATAGTCGCCATTTTGGTGCGACTAATTCCTGCTGTTATTACAAATATCTGTGTAGAAAGGAGATTGGCAGATTTATTTAGTTATTTATATGTAAGTAAATAAAATATTACTTACATGCGTAGATATTTTTTGTAGATTTTATTTGTTTATAATTTTCAAAACCGTACTAACAGCGTTACAATGCGGTTAAACTGCTAAATTGATTTTTGGAAGTTTAAAAATGACATTTAAATAGAATGGGAATAAATCGTGCCCTCATCACCGGTTTTGAAACTAGAGTTTTTGGTCAGATTTTAAAATAAAATTTGAGTTGTTTCCCAGCCGTCTCCCAAGACAATTAAAATTCTTTCTTGAAAATTTCATTAAAATTTGCAAGATTTTTTCATCTTATAAAAAATATTAATGTAAGCCCAGTACATCTAAACATGTAAGTATATATATACAGAGTGTATCAAGATAATGGAACAGTGCCGATTATTCGTGTATGTGAAAAGATACAGAAAAAAGTGATTAGAATATTTTGTAAAGGATAGAGGAGGACACATTTTAGAATAAACTTTATTATCATAAATCCAGTGGTACTGGTACCATTTTTAAATGGCATTATATATATTTTATTAACTCATTAAATAGATAATTTTGTTCTGAATTCAACGATATAATAATATCAAACCCTTACACTGCGAAAAAATTTATAAAAATTAATTTAAATTTAGTGTTTCATATCTACTGTATCTAAGTAATCTGAGCAAATATTCAATCAATACAACAAAAAAATTATTTATTTTGTTTTATTGATTGAATGTTTGCTCAGATTACTTAGCTAAAGTAGAAATGAAATATTAACTTTGAATTAATTTTTATCAAATTTTTCGCAATGTAACGGTATGATATTATTATATCGTTGAATTCAGAATAAAATTCTCTATGTAATGAGTTAATAAAATATATTTAGTGCCATTTAAAAAAATATAATATTGTCCTGTAGTTTGAGTACCACTGGATTTAAGATAATAAAGTTTATGCTAAAATGTGCCCTCCTCTATGCCTTACAAAATATCTTAATCACTTTTTTCTGTATCTTTTCACATACACGAATAAAATGCACTGTTCCATTATCTTGATACAGCCTGTATATATGTCAAGAGATATCATTGCTGTACAATTCAAATGTCAACCATTTAAATTTCTGAACTATGAAACATTCAAGAAGCGGCAGAAATGTATGCGAAGTGTTGAATCGTGAAAAATATTACTGAAGAGTGATACAGTTATTGTGTTTTGTGTATGTAAGTAATGTTAAATAATTTATAAGTTCGAAAGAATATAAAACCAAAATCAAAGAAAGCAATTTCCATGGTAATTAAAATATCAAGTCCACAATAAACTTAAGATAGTTGTTATGATGTTTATGAGCTGTTATTAATAGTATGAAATATTACAATAAAATAGAAGTTTTCACTTTGGACGTGCGGCCTTAAGCACACACTTTTTTTTTAGTAATCTTGCCATTACTGAAACTGCGAATACAAGCAAATTGGAACACTCATAAATAGATAAAGTTATAATAACATTGTTCTCCATTGAGTGATCAATTATTTAACCTTTCTAAATTCTTGGTTCCATCCTTCCATTATTTCTAACCTCGAACCGATTTGCTTCCTTTAACTGTATTTCTGTGATGTTTGATGTTGAGGCGATCAGAAAGCAATAAATCGTGGAATAGAGGGCAGGGTCTAGGCTAGGTGCTCGGACACCCGCGGCATTCAGAACCGTTCTTATTATTGTAATAATCGCCGTGGTCCGTGGCCGAGTCTCGGCTGCTCGGAGCTCGCAGTTCAGACGGAGACCGGAGCACTAAATCATCTGCACGTCCACGTCCGATTCGCTTGCCCGGCCGGTCAACCGCCTGACTGATTTATCGACTCAGTCGACCTTTCAAGACGGACCGAGAACATCGGGGATGAAAGTTTCGTCCCGAAACAAGAAAGGGTTATTTCGTAATCTAATAAATATTAAAAATTAAGATATAAGGTTTCGTTTTTAATTTCGCAATGTTTAATAGAGGGGTCTCGTGGCCGTCGCCTGAGTGTCTGGTTGCGAATTTGGGGACCCGGGTTCAATCCTGACCACGATTTAAAATATACAGGTTATTCCACTTGCCATTTATTTGTTTTTCTGGTTCCGAGCAATACTTGTTTCTTTGAAAATCCGCCAGGTGCGCTGCGTGAGAATGACCCTATGTTAACCTACTTTTTACAAATAAAATTTAAGAAAAGAATAAATATTATCATGTGTCAAAATGACACATTTAAAATTCAGATTTAAATAACTGTGTTATAAAATGAAAATTACTTTATAAAAAAAAAATCTCTTGTGGCCAGCACAATACCTCTCGCCATTTTTATATTAAGCTATATAAATATTGTATTTAACATTAATGATACACACAAAAAGTTCTAATAACATCTATTCTTTATTTTTCAATTCATTCTATGAACAAGTTTCTTCCTACTCTTCCAAATGTTTGAGATTCTTCCAATTCATTGACGAGATTGGCGGTATTACTGAAGGGTATATGATGAAATATATGTATAGCAAGCGCGTGTTTAGTTGACACTGATACTGTACATACTTTCACTTATAAATGAATCCTCTTTATACCAATTTTAGATGTTGACGGTGTTTTTTCCTCGTTTTAATAATAGCATATTATAATTACTATTACATCTCGATTTATCCAAGATAAAATAAAAAATATTAAATGTACTTCCCAGAAAAAGCCTTCAGTAATGTCTATGAATTTTTGACACTAACATATATGTCAATTACAAACATTTTAATATTTCAACTGGTTTCCATGGGCTGTTTGATGGATACAATGGATTATTTTATATATTTATAACTCTCTATCTCTAAATCTATAGAAGATATAATAAAAATAGTCAATGTGCAGGACAGAGAATGTTATATTCTTTAACATTTGCACAAACATAAATTTTCAAAAAATATTATTTAAAAGAATTTTTTAAGAAACTACTACTTGCGGTGGTCCAATTGTTACCAAAACCTTTTCAGCTCTTTCCAATGATGTCAGATTAAGGAATACGTATTTAAATTGGTCTGTAGTCTTACAGAATTTGATGAATCGTCCCTCCAACATCCAGACACATATATACACACATCCACACACATAGACACACGCACGTACACACAGTCACACAGATATCATTGTAAAAATGTTAAAATCGAACTCTACTGACCGTAAATCGTGCTTATTCACTAAAGTCTGGCTTTACGATTTTTAGCACGAATCCAATACCTCTCTTAGCGAGATATAAAAAGTTATAGACATTTTGGGTGAGATTTTATAAGTATTCTGTTGAAAATGAAGTCACGGGTGGATTGTTTTTACGTTGCGCCTCTAGCGGAAAAGACAAGGAAACACGTATCACTTCAGACACGCGTTTTACGGAGAGTGGTATAACCAGTATATTTTAAAAGTGACCCTTGTGGTTCACTTTTCATGCCAGCAATAAATGCCTTGTGGTGTATAAAGCAGATTGACTCTGCAATGTCGCGATGATTTACGATTTAAATACATTTACAAATTTGAAAACACAATTTTATGCTGGCTTAAAATTTTAAGGCTACGCAGAGGCATGTTCTTGTAGCCATTTAGCACGAAACTTTTCATTCATTTCGGGTTCAAATTGCCAGTCGGTTTTAAATCTTGCTGGGTTCATGTTTGCACTTCAAGTTGGAAGTGAGTTCGCATGCGTATTGAAATCGCCGTATTTTTCTCAACAGAAGCACTGTGCTGTAAACACTGTTTTTTTTTAATCGGAGGAGTAAAAGGCAGGTTCGTATAGGAACATATAAAAACGCGAATAAAGTAATGATTAGTTCCGAAAATAACTGATTATATTACTGGTAGAATGATAATGAAAACAACTCGGAAAACAATGCACGCTTATAGGCTCAATTAGCTGTTGTACCTTGTAGGAATCATGACGGTCTATCTAAATTTGCTGCGAATAAAAACAACTTACCAGCAGCCAATCATAATCTTTCTTTCGGGCGCGTAATTTTTAAATCACTCCCACGAATTAAAAAACAGAGTATAGTCAAATAGTCAAACATTCTCTCGACTTTAGTAGTTGGTAATCGACGATTTTTTTCGGATGACGAATTGAAAGCTACAGTAAACTGTTATTTTGAGGAGTTCCAAAGTATGGATTTCCTGAAGACATAAAAGCACTAGAACATCGGTAAAACAAGAGCATTTGAAGTTCACGGAGATCATATTGTAAAAAATCTAATGTGGCCAACACAAAACCTCCCGCTGTTTAATTTTTATTAATTTAAATACATACCTACCTACGTATTTACTAACGCTGCAAACTGTTCCATTGCAGAAAACTATTGCTTTATTTATTATTTTCTTTTTAAAATGTCACTATTATTAATTTGAAGTGATAAGTTTTCTGACAGTGACATTTACTCTCAGTCACATTCATTTGAAAAATGAACTGTGTAACAAAGGAATAGTTTTTGTCTTAGGCTTCGTGACTAATAAAAAAAAATATTTTTAAATTTATCTGTAAAATATATAGACTGTACAAAATTCAATAATCTTTAATTTTCATAAATAAATAAATAAATATATCATCACGGCATATTACCCATTTCTGGGTGTGCCAATCTGCTTTATCGCAGATATCGGTAATGATGATGACATATTTGTACCGTGCGGGCGCTTACCAGGCGTCACCTCACGGGCACTCATTGCTGGCGTGGAGAGTGCACCACAGGGGTCACTTTTGTGCCATTTTAAAATTTGAAATATTTGGCGTCGGTCGGGATCGAACCCGGTACCCCCAGGTTCGCGACCAGACACTCAGGCACGAGGCCACGGGACCCCATAATAAGACATAAAATTCGAAAAAATGGCATTTAATGGTATTTTTTGAAGAAAAACCATTATGAGCTTCAAGTAAAGTACCATTTCCGTTTATCCGATTTACACCAAAATCTAATGGCTTCTATTCCTATTAGAATAGGGTAAAAATACAAGGTTTCAGAATTTTCTGAATGATAGTATTTGAGTTAGAGTGCAAACAAAATTCGTACACATACACACATACACACACACACACACTCACACACACATACACACATACAGACATTATCGTGAAAATGTGGTCATTTACTAAAATCTCGATATTAGATTTTTAACACGAACCCTATACCTCCCTTACCAAGGGTAGCGAGAGGTAAAAAAAGTAAGTTCAATCCAAGTTCATATTTGGCCGCATACTTTTGTGATATTCTATTATATCGTCATCTACAAATGGGTAACAAGCCGTGATAATATAATTTTTTTGCACTTCGCCATAGCTTCCCTAACATACTTGTATACTGTTTTATTCACCAAATACGATTATTGAAATTGTAATTTCACTGTTAATTTTCTCGGGGTTGAATTTGCGGGGACGAAACAGCAGTGGCCATTCTCTCCGCCATCATCGCACCGTCCGCTTCATTATCTCTCGTTTTCGTTTTGGTCCGCGCTGGTTCGTCTGTCGGTGATGGAGTTCGTTAATGCGTGTAACTTTTTGACAGCCTTGAAAAATTAGTGATGGCCGAGCTGAAGCTATGGCTCTGCAATTTGTAGGCGGTGTTTGATGGGTCTTTTTCTGATGCCATGCCTGTTTTTCTTACTTCCAAATGGACTCTCGGAATTGAAATTTTCTAATTTGCATACTATAGGAGTAAATTAATTTGTATGAAATTAAGTACCTACTGACATTTTACATTTTTTACCTCGGTGGATACTCTTTAAAGTTTTCCGATAGGTTACTCAACGAATTTTTTGCCAGTGACTAACATATACTTAATACGTTTTAGTTTCCAATAATATATTGCACATCGACATTTTTTAAAAGTTTTGTGGAACAGAAAACAGAGTTAAACATAGGCATTTAACGTGGAAAATTTATTTTCACTTGACAGGCACTTCCCAAATAATTTTAGAAAAAAATCTGTTGTGATCAGTACATAACCTTCCGTCAATTCGATGTATTTTGTACAAATCCCATACTAAAAGTTCCTTAAAAAAGATTCTATATATCCTTTAAAATTGTAACATGAACAAACTCTCTTTGCAAATTCCATACCGAAAGTTCCTTTGGAAATATTCTATAAATCTAATAAAATTATAACACGAACCTACATTATGTAAATTGCACGCATCCTATACTAATATAATAAATGCGAAAGTAACTCTGTCTGTTACGTTTTCACGCCTAAACCGCTGAACCAATTTTGATGAATTTTGGTATAGAGATAGATTGGAACTTGTAGAAGGACATAGGCTACCTTTTGTCGCGAAAATGGAACTTGAAGGGCTGAACTAGGGGATGAAAGTTTGTATGGAGAACCCATCATTCCTTCCGCTGAACCAATTTTGATGAATTTTGGTATAGAGATAGATTGGACCTTGGAGAAGGACATAGCCTACCTTTTGTCGCGAAAGTAAAACTTGAAGGGGTGAAATAGGGGATGAAAGTTTGTATGGAGAACCCATCATTTCTTCCCCTGAACCAATTTTGATGAATTTTGATATAGACATAGATTGGACTTTGGAGAAGCACATAGGCTACCTTTTGTCGCGAAAATAAAACTTGAAGGGGGTGAAATAGGGAATAAAGTTTGTATGGAGAACCCATCATTTCTCAAATTAGGAATATAAAAATTCGTATTTATGCTTTTGGTGAGAAATAAAGAGTGTTTTAGCGTTTTTGAAAAATCATCCCTCAAGGCGGTACAATAGGGGATGATTTCAATTATTTTTTTAACTTTGTATCTATAGTTAAGTTTTAACGGTTAGCAGATTTTCGATATTTGTCGGAGAGATAGATTGCATCATATGTACATAAGTAAAAGTACCCCAGACATGTTTAAAAAAGGGCACTTTTAGGTGCGTTGCGGGGATCGGGTGGGCAGTGGACGGAGCCTGTTACTTGTACGATGTGAGGTAGGTTGCCGGCTCCCTACGCAGTGCATGTTTCCGAAGTAAATGTGAAAAATTACTGGTAGACATGTAGCTAATCGTTATTCTAGCTTTACCCGTGCGAAGCCGGGGCGGGTCAGCTAGTCTTCTATATAAAAGACAAAAATTGTATTTTTTAACATATATTTAATATTAAATACCCCAATTACAGAAAGCAATCTATTCTAGCACGAGTTAGAAATTTGGACACGAGTGGGCGAACGACCGAGTGTATAAATGCAGGAGGCAGAGACGTCGGAAGTGTTTTCGCTTAGGGGGGGCGAAAAAAACGATTTTTTTTTTTTGTAAATCGTGATGTAAATAAATAAGGAGAGTCGGGGGGGGGGCTTAGTATATTGGCGATTCAAATTAAATTTTCCCGCCATTATATATCAGTGTTTATGACATCATACACTGTACGACCTGTCATTGATATAATGAATTTTACGCTATTGAAAAAGTTTCAAAACATGAAGATTGTGTTAAAGGATATTTTAAGTAACTTACAATCTCTAGAAAATGTCTGTGAAGGAAAGGAAATACTATATTATGAACGTATTTTTAGTTCAAATTTTGTCCACCACATAGAGTTTGCTTAACTTGAATCGCGAATAGGCGGTATATGAAATTTACGCACAAATGCATTAAAATTGTTTGTGTACATCTTAGTTACTAGGGCGGAATATTGAACATTACGCCCGCCGGGCTTTTTGCTAGCTTTACTGCCCACCGGATTGTAAAAAAGCCAAAACGCCCGGTAATGATACTAACTTTTATTTAATTATATTTTTTAATTATTTATAATATAACGACAAAATAAGGTTAACTTGGTCACGTAAAAGGAAAATAGTTGAAGGAGAGGGGGCGATGCCCCCCCTGTTTTAAATTAGGGGGGGCGATCCGCTCCCTCTGACCCATACTTGCGACGCCCCTGGCAGGAGGGCTGTACTATAAAGGAAATTAGCAGAAAAAAATTACCGACCTATTCCGGGAACATTTTGATTCTACCTCGATTTTTATAATATGAAAACAACAGTAGTATCCTATGTACCACCATAAAAGCTGAGTAACGACACACGACACTATTGAATTTGATAGAACGGGCGGAGTTAAAATTTTAAATCATACAATTTGACCTTGATTAGACATCTTTAAAATATTAAACCGTGCATAGGCATAAAAAGAAGCAACAGCAACAACGCTTTTGAAACAATGTCGTAGGTACATAAAATAATGAAAAAACAGGATACCCAGTAATTATTAACAAAAACATAATTGTTTTTCAATAACATTAGCGTCATGCATGGAAATTTTTCACCTACAGAACAGATAATTTTTTCCTAGATTCATAAATTATTTACGCCAAACAACAATAAATAACAAAAATTTGCGATAGTTTCCGTCGGCGATAAAGAAAAATTTATGCAAAAATAAATTTTTAATAAAAGGATAAACATCTGAGCTCGCAATGAAACAAAGGATATTAGCTCGCCTACCAGCATGAAGCCAACTCCGTATGAAATATGTCACACAGTTCTATTAATTGCCAATAAATAATTAAAATTGCTGTGAGTGAGACATTTTTACAAAAAACAAAATGGTTGAATACTCCGCTTTGTGTGAGGCAGGTGCGTTTTCAAGCTAAAGGTGTTCGAGCGATGTAATCGAGGATGCTGGAAACATATGGTTCCTATTCGATTTATTTAAAACTGCCTTTGTTACAAAGTTTAAATACCTGTTATTATTTTTATTTTTCCGATACACATAAAAATGTTTCATTTTTATATGCAGGTATAGGCAATTATGTTGGATTAAAATGGCGGATATAAAAACCATGATATAAACGTATACAAATAAAAATGAAGACTAGTAATTAACTGTAGAGTTATTATTATTACACCAGTATAAAGTTGTAAAGCCATGTTAGTTTTAACAATAAATTCCTCTTATCTTATGTTTATTGTAATGGATATACATCCAAAAACTTCACTGCTAATTGGAAGTGACTCAAGGCTCCGATTTGGGTCTTTTGCTTTGACTACTATTTATTACCAATATTTCTAACATAATTCTGCATTCCTAGTTTGCTGATGACTTCAATTTATTTATATTTATTTATATGTAATGACCTGTGACTTCGTCCGGTAAAAAGAAGAAACTTGTATTGGTTATATATTGGCTTGGTGCAAACTATTTGACAGAGGAACGGCAAATTTTTAGGTTAGTTTTGAACAATGTAGCTCCGTGGGTAAAAGGCGCCTTTGTGCAAAGTTATATTTCAGCGACCTCCATAATGTATAATTTTGTAAAAAAAAAAAACACACAATTTAAAGTTTAAACTATACTTTTAACTCTTCGAAATATGCTAGATTTAAAATATCTATCTTGTAAACAATTTTATAGTCACAATCAAAATCGTTTGTTGTAATCAACGATTTTATACATTGATTGCAACATAACAATGCCAGAAAATTATCCGTTCGGTAGAATATTTCTTTTACTTTCTTTCAACTAAATTGTAATAGTAAATCAGGGAAATTCGATATCGGTAGAAAAGAAAAATAAAATTATCTCACTAAGATTTCAGAATTGTATATTATAAGCATTTGATTCTTCGCAAAATACTAATATTTAAATATTGGATTCATTACTTTAATCAATATTTTTGAGCCATAATCAAAATATTCTTTGTTGTAATCAACACCTTCACAATTATAATTTCACTATGTAAATTTTTCAAAAATATCTGATTGGTAGGACAATTATTTTAGTTATGACTTATAACTAACTAGAGCTCTAATGCAAATATATTATAAAAAATTACATTTAGACTTTTTCATGTACGAATTCTATATCTATCTATAATTTTAAATATTTAATTAATGATAAAATAAGAATAATAATGGGGTCCCGTGGCCTCGTGCCTGAGTGTCTGGTCGCGAACCTGGGGGTACTGGGTTCGATCCCGACCGACGCCAAATATTTAAAATTTTAAATGGCACAAAAGTGACCCCTGTGGTGCACTCTTCACGCCAGCAATGAGTGTCCGTGAGGTGACGCCTGGTAAGCGCCCGCACGCTACAAATATGTCATCATCATTACCGATATCTGCGATAAAGCAGATTGTGGCACACTCAAAAATGGGTAATATGCCGTGATGATATATTTATTTATTTATTTATTTATTTATTTATAAAATAAGAATAAGAAATATTAAATCTACTTCCCTGAAAAAGTCTTCAGTATAATGTCTGGATATTTGACACTGACATTTATGTCAATTATA
The DNA here is from genome assembly GCA_943142095.1 of Ophonus ardosiacus. Taxonomy (NCBI): domain Eukaryota; kingdom Metazoa; phylum Arthropoda; class Insecta; order Coleoptera; family Carabidae; genus Ophonus; species Ophonus ardosiacus. The sequence continues at coordinate 57,191,284 of OW964824.1, forward strand.
AATATTTTAATTTTTCAACTAGTTTCCGTAAGCTGATTGATTCATTATCCAATGGATTATTTTATATATTTATAATTCAGTCTATCTCTAAATCTATAGAAGATATAATAAAAATATTCAATGTATTGGATAGAGAATTTTATTTTCTTTAATATTTGTAATAATATAAATTTCCAAAAAATAATATTTAAAAGATTATTTTTAAGAAACTACTACTTACGGTTGTCCAATTGTTATTAAAACCTTTCAGGTCTTCCCATTAATGTCAGATTAAAAAATACGTAGTTAAATTGGTCTTTAGTTTTATAGAATATGAGAAATCGTGTTTACATCCACACATCCACATACACACACAGACATCATTGTAGAAATGTTAAAATCGGATTCTAATGACCTTAAAACGTGGTTATTCACCAAAATATGGAAATATGATTTTTAGCATGATTCTAATACCTCTCTTAGCGAAAGGTAAAAATATTGTTCACTTCTATCACTTTACTGTGTAATAAGAGCATTTTATATAAAATTTCTTAATATTCACGCTTTTGAAATGGCGCCCCTTATAGTCAGGCGCCTTTATGCGGGGCACAACCTCCTCACCCACGACATAGATGTCGCTTCAATAATATTTGATAATATTACTGCTATCTATTGGTAAAGCTTCAAACCTTTCAAATAGGCCTTTTTAATTTAGTATTTATTTCACCTTAATTCAAACCACTAAAGATTCCCCTTTATCAAGACCATCTTCTGCATTCTTCGTTATTATTTAATTCTTCTCTTTCCCACCATTCCATTCCAATTGTTTCTTATTTTCTTCTTCTCTGACTTGGAATCAGATAACCCGTGGAAGTGTCGCCGCAACACCGCTGGTGCATTGTGCTGTCACAGTACCCCAAGTTCAAACCACGTGTCGCGTTCTGTATCTGTTCTCTCTGCTCCGTTCTGCATATGCTGGACACAAGCGATGATCAAGTAGCCGGCGGAAAACAATAGAAGGTTTTGTTCTTTGCACTGGATAGGTTTTTCAATTGTTGAATTGTTTAGTTTTTGTTATGTGACGTCAGAGAAGAGTAAATATTTTTAGTTGGTTAATTTTTTCCCGAAAAAGATTGAAGATTAATGGTTTTTGAATTGGATATAAATTGTAGGTAGTTGGTCAACCATAAATACCAATTATTTGAGGCATTCTTTTAAGAATTCAATTTGATTGTTACTTTTTAGATACTTACAAGTCGTTATTGTTTGTATTTCAAATTTGCTTTAACCACAATTGACGTCAATCGATGGAAAAGTACCGTTAATAAGTTATTTTTACCTTCCGTCACTTTTAGGTTAAGAAGGTATTGTCTTTGGTCAAAAAATTCGGTGGTGTGTTTTTAATGAATAGGCACGTTTTAGAGTCCCTACTATACGAATTTATTATTTTTAATATAATGTCTGTATTTATGTATGTATGTATGTATGTATGTATGTATGTATGTGTGTGTGTGTGTGTGTGTGTGTGTGTGTGTGTCCATGTGTGTGTGACGAATTTTTCTCTGACGATAACTCCAATACTATAATTCTAAAAATTACAATTCTTTCGTATTCCTCTTATTTACATCCATATGAAGAGCTGATTACATTTTGGTTATAATTGATTCACCGGAAGTACCCTTATTAAAACGCAGTTAAATATTGTTTGTTATTATCAATATTAAAGAAAATGCTCTTTTCTATACGGTTTGATTGTACATTTTCCTTCACATTCAACAGATATACAGTTACAAAATTATAAATTGATTAACTTTCAAAAATCATTAAGTTTTGCTATTTATCATGAAACAGCTGATATATTAAAAAAATTCTAATTGACAGATGTCAGTGTCAAGTGCAAAATCAAAGATAGAAAACATATGATCAGAAAGTGATATGTCACAATGTTCCTCGCAAGTGACATGCAGTTGTAGCCTCGCCCCATGCTTGGAACTTTCAGTGACAGGAGTACGAGGAAGTCCAAAGAGAAGATGGAAGGACTGTATCGCAGAAACTTGAGAGAGGGAGAACTGTGTGAAGAAGATGCGTTGGACTGGAAAGAGTGGAAGGGAAGAGTAAAAAATCTGATGTGGCCAACACATGACCTCCCGCCAATTCCATGTTTAAAATAGCAGTGAGCTTTAAGTAAAGTATCATTTCCGGGTAATCGTTTGTAAATAAAATCTAATTTGTTGTCCAATAAATAGAAAAGTCTGTAATACGAAATTTTGGATTGTTTTATTGTTTTTCCTCAAAAATTTGTTCGAGCTCCAAATTAACTACTACATCCGATTTATCATATATGGTTAAAATCTAATATGTTATTTCAAATTATATATGAGTTTTAAATACCAAATTTGAGAAGTTTTGGATCATAATTTAATAGGCTTTAAGGAAAAATCGTCACACACGTACATTCTTATAAAAATCAGCATCATCTTCTAGGTGCTCTAAAACGCAATCTTTGTAAATTCTTCGCCGTACATAATCCATTTCGTAAATGTGTAGTTGTAAATTAATATTAATTTATAGTGCTGCAAAAATAGCAATTAGCAAATTTAAATCAGATCATCCTGTACATCTAACATTTATGTATGATGGAAAATATATTATTTTTACAAACCTTAATAAAATATTTTACTATTATATTCTCATTAACACGGTTTCATTATTAATTTTTATATAATTGCTGCCTGTTAGTGACATTTGTTTAAATATGTCAAACCTGTCATTAAAATTATGATTTTGTTTGACGCATAGGCCAGGTGATACATGGAAATAAATTATATTATATATTCGTATTTAAAGTTATTTAGAGTTATTTACTAAATGTTATTATCGTAGAATTGAAGATTAAACCATTATATTCCATTTTAATTAGTAAAAGTTGCTAAAAAATGATATTCAATGAATTTTTTACAAGAAAAACTGTTAAAAGCTTGTATAAATGATACTTCCGGTTATCCGATATACACTAAAAACTAATGAGCACTTCCCATATTAGTATAGAATGGGTATACAAAATTTTAAATTTTTCTGATTGATAGTATTTGAGTAATCGTGTCCACAAGATCCACACACACAGACACACACACACACACACACAGACACACACACACACACAGACACACACACATACATACCTACAGACATCATTGTAAAAATGTTAAAATCGGATTCTGAGGACATCAAAACGTGCTTATTATATAAAATCTCTATATGCTATTTTTAGCACGATCCCTATACCTCCCTTACCTAGGGTAGCGGGAGGTAAAAACAGCGCCCCCTAATAATATGGGGAAAAGCTGAAGAAGAAAGAAGTGTCAAGTGCACTTTACATAGTGTATAATTTTATTAGATTTATAGAATCTTTTCCAACGAACATTTGGTATGGGATTTGTACAAAATACATCGAATTAACGAAAGGTCTTGTGCTGGCCACAACAAATTTAAAAAAAATTGTATTTCTTAAATTAAAAACATTGATATTTATTTAGCTTTGTAAATGCAGAAAATGAAAATTACAAATAGTTCTGTCTATGAGGGTATGGAATTAAAACAAAAATGCAAACAAATATGTTTGTGACTTTTATCAATAAATAGTTATCGTAAAGAACATATATTATCATTCTCCATATTATAAATTTTTTGTTTTGTGTCTTTATTTTTCATTCTAAAATATTCTGATTGTAGAATCTATATAGCATTTAAAATACAAAGTAAGCAAACCTGCATGCCATACATTATATGATAATTTGCATTGGCGTAGGCAGAAAACTTGCCACTTCAATTTTACCACAATGGCGACAGCCGGGAATTTATTAGCAGCAACAAAAATCAAACATCTACAAATATTCCTTCGCGGTAGCCACCACAATACATTCAAAAATACTGATTTATAATGAATGTAGCAATCTAAAAGTATAAATCATAACTAAACGTTCCAACAGAAAAGAGGATGCATTCTTCACCATATTTTTCATTAACCAAATTGTTTAATGACATTAATTATACTATTCAAATGGTGAATTAAATATTCGAAAATTATTGCCCAAACTGTATGCATATATTTATTATTTATGAAGTAACGCATAATGTATTAAAATTACATTCATATTGATAGTGAATTAAATTTAAATATGTAATTTACATCTTGCATCAAAACAGAAATATCAGATGGGGACTGAAACTACACAAAATATTGAGAAATAAAATATTTTATTCAATTTGCTACGTTGCATGGAGTGCCTATTTCACCTGTTTCTAAGATAATTTTTCTTGCATTTTAATGGTACAGTTATAGACTGCTACTAATTATGGTAAATAAATTTTATTTGGTGCTTGTGATTCTTCGTATGTGAACGTTTTAGAATCTTGACCAAATATTCTTAAACACTGTCAGAAATTCTCTGTTAAAGTCATCATTATTAAAAATGCAGAATTATTCTTATTCACGTTAAAGGATGTTACAAATTATTATGTAGTATTACTATTACCATGGGCGTACCTTGCTCTTTGCTAGCTGTCATAAGAATAATCCTAAAAACCGTCTTCTTCATCCGAACGAAAATATGCTTCACGCTCTTTATTAAAAGCCATAATGAAAATAAATTATGCGAATCAAATTAATGAGCTGGTTTTAGATTTTTTTAAAAATTTAAGTGAAAGATTATGCTATATTTATCACAGTAATAAGAAAAATAATAATAATTTATCGTTATTTTTGTAAGTAGTTAAACAATAAGATTGACGCCAGAAATAGTTCTGATATTTTGTGATATTTTCAAATTTGAGGCTCTTTAAGGAATAATATCTTTTAGAATTTAGTCATAGAAGTCATATAAAAATTCTTGCACGTGACCTTCAACCTTTTTTGATCACTGTATTTTATAATTTGGAATTGTTTCAGATATGTGAAACGTTATTGAGGTTATTACATTTGTTTAAGATTTTGTTTCAATTCCATGGCTAACAATATAAAGACGTCTCTTTTATAAAATTTTAAATTCGATTTTCGATAAAATATGATTAGGGTAACTCCGGGAGAGATGCCACACTCTTACCTAAATAACAGTAAAAATTTATTGCAATATCGTATAGATGTAGTGGTGTTTATAGATTATAATTGGCTATCGTAATAGACAAATAGACACTTACAAAATTGACGTCACTGCAAGAGAGAGATAGAAGATCATACATCCAAACAAACCTCCCCTCGTTGTCTTACGTCCCGTTCCCTGTTCCTATCTGTCATTGTGTTCGCATCTGTTATTCAGTGTTAAACCTAATTCTTTATTGTGATTTGTACGTTGTGTTTAATAAAAATGAGTTTAAAACCAGAAGAAGTGTCTGGGGCAACTTTTTTGTTTGATAATATTGAAGATCAATCGATTATTCAACTAAAACGATGGCTAGAGTGTTGAGTCTACGGCTGATGATAGGTCTTTGTTTGGACGTGGTAACCATAGCAACCTTGAGTTCTATGCTTTGCCGTTAGAGGCGCTCGTGCAAATTGCAATTTTGTAAGTGTCTATTTACTCAGTTTTAAAGAGCCTTAACAAAAATGAAAAAAAAATTCGTAAATTGCAAAATGCCATGCAATAATATATGTATTAATAACACAATTTTAAACAGAGAATAATTTTAACACATGTAGTAAAAATAATATTTTTAAATTATATTTGAAAACTTAGAAAATTTAATTATTCTCTCACTATTATTTTTTAAAAAATGAAGAAACAACAAAATACAAATACAAAAAATATTATTTTTTCTTCTAAAACAATGATAAAGTACTTAAAACAAAACTGTATTGATTGTACCGAAAAATTTCTTGTCTGTGTCATCTTTCCCAATTTTGTGGGTGAGATAACAGGCTTCCAAATTTCGCAGCGATGCAAGCAAAATGCAAAAACAGCTGATAATCCACAAATGTAACAAAATATGAATCTTGTTGCAAAAACTAGGTAAACCTAAGTTACAACCAAAGATATGACATACCCAAAAAACTTTCGCACCATATAAATAAAACAAATTACGATAACTTCTCTACGAGAAACTTTATCGACAAAATGTCAAAAGTACGATTCAATTACACTTATGCACTATCATATACTACAACCTCAAAATCTCAGTATCATCTAATAATTATTTTTTGGAAAACTAGCTCTGTGCCATGTCTCCCGCCGTGGCATCTCTCCCGGAATTACCCTATAGAATTTACTGACTTCAAGGGGATTTTATAGGTTAGATGGTAGAGGGTAGAGCATTCTACTAGACATAGGAAGGCCCTGGATTCAATTTCCAGTGAATATTTTTTTACCTTCCGTCACCTTTAGGTAAGGAAGGTATTGTCTTTGGTCAAAAAATTCGGTGATGAGTTTTTAATGAATAAGCACGTTTTAGGGTCCCTAATACGAATTTACTATTTTTATGATGATGTCTGTATGTATGTATGTATGTATGTATGTATGTATGTGTGTGTGTGTATGTGTGTGTGTGTGTGTGTGTGTGTGTGTGTGTGTGTGTATGTGTGTCCGTGTGTGACAAATTTTTCTCCGACGATAACATCAATACTACAATTCTAAAAATTATAATTCTTTCGTATTCCTCTTCTGTACATTCATATGAAGAGTTGATTACATTTTAGTTATAATTGATCCACCGGATGTACCCTTATTTGAAGTTTTTAACAGTTTTTCTTAAAAAAAACGCAGTTAAATATTATTTTTTGACATTTTGTTATTATATATATTAAAGAAAATACTCTTCTCTATACGGTTTGATTATACATTTTCCTTCACATTCAATAGATGTAGAGTTAAAGAATTATAAAGAAATTAATTTTCAAAAATTAGTCAGCTTTGCTATTTATCATGGAAACAGCTGATACATTCAAAAAATTATAATTGACAGATGTCTGTTGCAAGTGCAAAACCAAATATGGAAAGTATAGGATCAAACTTTGGTATATGTCATAATGTTCCTCGCAAGTGACATGCAGTGAAAGGCCAACGAGAATATGCAAGAACTGTATCGCAGAAGACTTGAGAAAGAAAGGACTGTGTGAAGAAGATGTGTTGGACAAGAATGAGTGGAAGAGAAGAGGAAACAGCGACCCCTAATAAAATAGTGGAAAGCTGAAGCAGAAAGAAGAAAGTGTGAAGTGCATTTTACTTAGTGTATGTTTATGTTTTAATTTTATTGGATATATAGAACCTTTCCAAATGAACTTTTGGTATGGGATTTGTATAAAATACATCAAATTGACGGAAGGTCTTGTGCTGGCCACAACAGATTTTTATTTATTTATATTATTCTTATTCTTACTCTGATCACAACACTGTCACTCTGACAACATTGTCGTATTGCCGACAATAGACAGATAACTAGGCGAAGAATCCATAATAATCCTATCTGGACTGTGTGAAGAAGATGCTTTGGACAAGAATGAGTGGAAGAGAAGATGAAACAGCGACCCCTAATAAAATAGTGGAAAGCTGATGCAGAAAGAAGAAAGTGTCAAGTGTATTTTACTTAGTGTATGTTTATGTTTTAGACTTGAGAAAGAAAGGACTGTGTGAAGAAGATGCGTTGGACAAGAATGAGTGGAAGAGACGAGGAAACAGCGACCCTTAATAAAATAGTGGAAAGCTGAAGCAGAAAGAAGAAAGTGTGAAGTGCATTTTACTTAGTGTATGTTTATGTTTTAATTTTATTGGATATATAGAACCTTTTCAAATGAACTTTTGGTATGGGATTTGTATAAAATACATCAAATTGACGGAAGGTCTTGTGCTGGCCACAACAGATTTTTTATTTATTTATTTATATTATTCTTATTCTGATCACAACACTGTCACTCTGACAACATGGACGTATTGCCGACAATAGACAGATAACTAGGCGAAGAATCCATAATAATCGTATCTGTTCAACTCTATACTTATTTTGCCTTATTATAATATAATCTATTGCAAATGTTCACTATTCTATTGGCATCTTTTGCTGGCCAACTACAGTGTCTGTGTCACTCGGTATGCTATGCAGTGAGGCAGAGGTACAGGTGAGTGCGATTTGCGATTGCTTGTTCGCGGCACGTAACCCGACGACCTCGTCTGTCACTTCGCAAGGTTCTGACTCTGTACGCTGTACGCCATCGCCAATGCATTTGCTCGCTCATCTTCCTCGATATCTACACTCTAATCCGTCACTAATCGTAGATTTCAACGCCGTCACGTCACACAAACGGATAGAAGACGTAAATAACAAAAACGGAGTTACAGTACAAAATACAATGTAAGAAGAGGTGTTGAATTATACTCAATCAAGTTCAAATATACTTCCTAATAACTGTTTTTGAAATAGAGTTTTAAACCGTAATCAAACAGTTATATTGCGCCAAAGATAATGTATTCCAATTTTAATATTTTTTGCAATATTAAGGGCCGGCATTGTAAACGACTACTTAAATTTAGTTCCAATGTAAATTTAATAAATTGGACAAATTCTTATCAATGTTTTTATAACATTTAAATCATTGTTGTCAATAATTTGCGATGCATTTGTTCATTTAATTAAATTTACAACTAAATTTGGAACTAAATTTAGCTGGACATTTATAATACCGGCCTTTAGTCTCGCCTTTTTATATCTTCTAGTAACTAAAGGTTTTTTATTTAACACTAACATGTCTAATACGCCCTACTTCTGTACGACGTCGAAACATAATACTTCGGGTGACATTGGCAAGGTTTTCTATTGTTTTTTTTTTTTTTTTCTAAATATCCGCAATAGTTTCCTTGGATCTGCTATAGATTTCAATTTAATTATTTTATCTGTTCGCTTTGTTAGTTTAACGTGGCCTATCACATATTAGCTTGTCACCTAATGCTTTTGGCAACTTATATTTGGTAATAATTAGGTAATAATAATAACTTATGAAACATATTTTTTCTACTATTTTTACCTCCCGCAACTCTTGGTAAGGGAGATATAGGGATCGTGCAAAAAATCGCATTTCGAGATTTTTTTTAAGATCCCTAGAATCCGATTTTAACATTTTTAATATGATGTCTGTAGGTGTGTATGTGTGTGTGTGTGTGTGTGTGTCTGTGGGTGTATGGATTTTGTCAACGCCCTAACTCAAATACTATCATTCAGAATATTCTGAAACCTTCTATTTCTACCTTATTCTTATACAGAAAGGAGCCATTATATTTTCGTGTAAATAAGATAACCGGAAATGACACTTTACTTGAAGCTTAAAATAGTTTTTCTTCGAAAAATATCTTTCAATGTAATTTTTTCGCGATTTATGTTATAAGAATTATTAAATTTTCTACATGCATTCATATTTTTTCTGTATCTTTTATAAATAAATATGTATAAAAAATAATCTATTTTAGTTCATATTACAAATGTGTCACTGACAGATAAATCTCACTGTCAAAGAACCTATCATTTCAAATGATTAATGGTAACGTTTTAAAAAGAAAATTGTAATAATAAATAAAACAATAGTTATATTATATCAAAAGGTACATAGTTTCCAGAATCAATAAATATGTAGGTATGTGGTATGTATTTAAATTAATAAAAGTTAAAAATGGATAAAAAACAGCAAAAAGAAAAGAAGAGAGAAAAGAAAAGAACGAAAAGAAAACACGCAGCGACAATGAGATGTAGCATTAAAATAGTCTAACGTTTCTTAATTCTTGAAATTTCGTTCATCAGCTGTTCGGTTGAATCCTGCGGCTACTCACGTTATAATACCACCGTGTTTGAATACGATGCATATAAATGACACCTCTACAAATTAGCAACACTATCCATGTATTCTGAGCATTTGACAAATGCCTACCGCTGTTGATTAACGATAATCACTTTTAACACCGATTAATAATTTTGCCGGCAAAACTGCTACTTTGCGACAACGTATATTTTATCACGAAAAGGACAGAAAATTTCTCCGAGAATAAATTTTTAACCATTTTTATGTTTCAACGATATTCAACAACTTCAACTTCGCTTTTTATTAAAATTCTTATCCATGTTATTTAAATACAGGTTGTTTTTACCTTCCGTTACTTTTAGATAAGGAAGGTATTGTTTTTGCGTAAAAAAATCGGTAGTGGGTTTTTTAAGTACGTTTTAGGGACCCTTGAATACGATTTTACTAGTTCTTTGATAAGTACAATTATTATTACTACAATTCAAAAAATTATAATTCTTTCGTACTCCTCTTCTTTACATTCATATGAAGAGCTGATTAGATTTTGGTTATAATTGGTTTACTTATTTGAAGTTTTTCTTGGAAAAACGCAGTTAAATATTATTTTTTGACATTTGATTATACATTTTCCTTCATATTGAATAGATACAGAGTAGGGTCCTCCACCGTAGTAACAAATTAGAACAAGGGTCAATTAAATTAAAACTAGACCTTAAAACAGTATGTTAAGGACTATCAAAGTTTGAAAATAGTTATTACTTTCTAAAATAATCGAGTTTTTATTACCATATCCTCATCTCTATATCTACGTCACACATTTATTCTATTCCAAATTCTTACTACTTTCAAACCTTCTGCTATCGCCTTTTTGAAATACGGAATCCATTTGCAAGTTTATAAATGCAGAAAATAACACCAATAAAACAATATAAATAAACCAAATAATACTAGTAATAAGAATAATACTACCTTTTTTTTAGTTTAAGTTCTGTATTTATTATTTAAACCCAACGTTTCGGAACCATAAACTGGTGCCTTCTTCAGTGGATACATTGATATAAATATGTCACATATTATTAATAATTAATAATATGAGTTCTGTAAGATATTTTGACAAATAATACTAGGTTAAATTTATGATGCCATGACAGATTACAAGTATTGATATGAAAGTAAAAGATATGTTGAATGACATAGGCTACCAGTGGTAATCAATCTTGGACTATAATATATACGTAGTATTTTTATTAATTATGACATTAAATTACATATTATCCACCTATATTTCCAATTATTGCCCACAAGGGTTATTTTAACATATTTATACATTTTTATAAGTGCTGAAAAAGACAAATTTATATGACTTCAATTATTAGCGAAATCCACTGTTTGAGAACAAAATCATCTCTATACCTACGTCACAGAATATTAAAAAAATTATTTACGGCTCAATGAATAACAATAAAGACTTTCTAAAATTACATATCACTTTCAGTTTAGATGAAGTTTTGTAAAAAAATATATAAAAAAAAATAGTGGAGGACCCCTGTTAAATAAAGAGACTAGCTTTCATAAATCAGCCAGTTTTGCTATAATCCTGAAAACAGTTGATATATTCAAATAATTGTAATTGACAAATGTCAGTGTCAAATGCAATTTACTATTTTTTTTTACATAATCTTTTCCAATTAACTTTTGGTATGAGATTTGTACAAAATACATAGAATTGACGGAAGGTAATGTGCTGGCCACATTAGATTTTTTTATGTAAGAGCACCAGAATTATTTCGAATTTTAAATGGCACAAAAGTGACCCTTGTGGTGCACTCTTCTCACCAGTGGCCAATTATTAATAAAATGTCAAAAAAAAAAATATATTTTATCTGGTTGTTTACAACTTCCTTGATGTTGAGAAAAACAATTTGGTTCAAAACTTAACCAAAAACAAAGCCACATTACGTGGACGAAGTCTTGTCTTGTCTATACCTAGCCATAAATCAAGAGAGCCTTGGCGATCCTTATCATGTCCCGTAATAACAAGGTAAAGTTTCCCATATCACTTATCAATCTCAAAAATAAATTTTCATAATTACATACCGCTGTCATAATTCCCAATTAGTACTCAAAACTCCCAAAATGTGAGTGTGACCTTAGTAAACTATTCCAAGGCGAGCTAACAACGTCAAGAAGTCAAATTTTACTAAAATGTCATAAAATATTCTTTTCTATGATATGACTAGGTGGACAATAAATATGTGGGTTTTTTCTCAACAGATTTTGACCTTGGATGTATTTTTGTGTTAACCAAGGTTACAGTTACAAAAGAAATAGTTTTTTGTAGTAAAATGTAGGTACGCGTTATTGTTCTCTCCACAACCACATTTCAAAATGGAAGATTGAAACAAAAGCAGGGCATGTTACACAACGTAAATCCTACAGCGATGACTCGAAAATTTTAATCCAACCTGTATTTAATAAAACTATATAGATTTTTCTGGTTACTGTTTTTCTTGAAATAAAACAGACAGACTATTATCTTATAATTCTCTTGCTTAATGCAAAAATAGCTAATGTCAAATTTATGATTCCTGAAAAATTGATCGCAAGAAAATTAAGCGCCGAAAATTGATCGAAAAAAATGAGCAATTTCTTGCGATGTACAGTTTTTGATCAAAATGATATTTATTGTGTAATAGGCCAGTGGCTCGCAACATTTCCGAAACTAGGAATACTTTTGTGAACAAGAACTTTGTAATTAAAATAGAAAAAAAGTAAATGCATATGCAATCTTCAGATTTTTTATGCTACTCGCTTTTTTCCAAACAATAATCTTTTTTATGAAATGCTAATAATTTTCTCTGTCGCAGTTAAAATATACATATTATTTTTAAGCTTGCGCGAGTAAAGTGTTTTCATTTTTAAAAACGCGAAACAATTCTTTTCTTAATTCTAGTACGTGAAAAAGCATCATTTTCCTATTTTTCAATAAGTTCTTGAAGGAATGGTTGAAATAAATCTCAATTTTGCTTTTGTGAAAAACTCCAAATCCTATATCATCAATGGAACTCAACCAGTAGAAATTTCTGTAGTAAAATTTTTGAAAGAAGTCCGATCAAGACCATCTACGAATTATATCTATGAATTAAGATTTTGTGCTGTCAAATTTAGTAGTGTCTTTTACTTAGTTTTTATGAGGGTACATAATATCTTGTGTACCTCATAAAAACTATGTAAACGACACTACTAAATTTGACAGCATAAAATCTTAATTCATAGATGCAATTCGTAGATCGCCTTGATCGGACTTCTTTCAAAAATTTTACTGTACACATTTTCATATAATACAAAAATCTAATGTGGCCAACACATTACCTTCCGTCAGTTCTATGTATTTTGTACAAATCTCCAAACCGAAAGTTCCTTGAAAAAGATTCCATATATCCAGTAATAGTAAAATTGTAACACGGACGTATACCAAATTACAATACCGAAAGTAGCAGCTGTTTCCATGATTATACCAAAACTGGCTAATTTATAAAAGTTAATCTCTTTATAATTCTTTAACTCTACCTATATCTATTAAATATGTAGGAAAATGTATAATCAAACCGTATAGACAATAAGATCACATAAAATGTCAAAAAATTATATTTAACTGTTAGTTAAATAAGGGAACTTCCGTTTGACCAATTATAACCAAAATCTAATCAGCTCTTCATAGGGATGGATGTAAAGAAGAGGAATACGAATGAATTATAATTTTTACTATTGTAGTATTGCAGTTATCGTCGGAGAAACAATTGTGACACACACACACACATACACACATACATACACACACATACACACACACACACCTATAGACAAACATAAATACATCATTGTAAAACTAGTAAAATCTGATTCTAGGGACCCTAAAACATGTTTATTTATTAAAAACTCACCACCGAATTTTTTGACCAAAGACAATACCATCCATGCCTAAATATTACAGTTCTCACTCGGTTCATTCATATTAATTGTTGTTACAAAACATAGTTAAATAAAAATTGCCAAAAAAATTTGCAGGACACTTTCAAGGTGCTTACACCACTGTTTCGCGGAACACCGGTTAAGAACCACTGTAATAGGCTATATTTCTATGTACAAGAACAACTAAAGTCTACTTGTAATTTTGTAAACCTATGGAAATCGGAATCCATTAAACCAATAGTATGTCATACAAGTAAAAAATTCTTGTTGCTATAATAACCAACGTACACATGCTATTAACCAGAAAATATATTTTTTCTGGGTCATTATTTGTTACATACCTAGTTATTATTTCCTGAAAATATTGGAGGTTTTTTTGTCCCGTATTATCGCAATTAATCAGTCTGCTACTTCTGTATTATCTCCTTCAAATTGTCGGTGTTTAATCACCTCTTATTCCCAATAGTGCATGAAGAGTATAACCTGCACTTCCTTCGCACACGTGCGTAATTATGTGGGTTAATTTCAAATCATAATAATGATGTATTATTTCCTCTTCACAACTTCTTGCTAATTTCCGCATGTTGGCAGCACTGGCTAGTCCTCTTCCTTGCTCTTATGCCAAGCCAAGACAGTTCGGAGCAGTTATAATTCATTTCTTGGGATTATTAATTTCTTATATCGTCAACGTTTGTAACTCACCTGGCATGGATATCTGAAACATTCGTAATGAGATGAAATTGTTTCAAGAGAAGAAGAAAATGAAGAGTAATTGATTCTAAGATAGAGAAGCAAAAAGGATATAGTGATAGTTATCTAGTTATCTGCTGTATGTACTGCTAAAGCAATTATTCATTGGTCGAATTTTATTAAATAAATAGGTATTATTTATAAACATTACCTATGATGATATTTTTCTTTATCTTAAAATAGATAATAATAAAAAATCTGGCGTTTATAAAACTGAGTGTAAAGATTGTAATAAAGTTTATATCTGGCAAACTAAAAGACAAATTGATACTCGGTTTAAAAAAACATTTCTATTATTTAAAAACCGGTAATCCTGATAAATCTAGAGTAGCATAACTTATACATATGTTTATTAACAATCATAAAATTGACAATTCTAATATTCAATTATTAAAATATGTTGATAGTAATAGATATCTAGACGCACAGAGAGTTTGTTAATACATAAATTTAAAGATAAATTGATAAACGCGGATCTAGGTCCCATCCCAAATTCTTAAAAATCTGTTGTGGCCAGCACAATACCTCTCGCCAGTTCCATTTTTTATTATATAAGTATTGTATTGCACTTCGCTATCGAACCGCCGTTTTATACAAAAAAAAAAAAAATACAGAACTTTACCCAAATATTGTTTTTTATTATATTTAACATGTCTTCTGCACACATATAATTCTAATTATGTATATCTATTTTTCATTGTATGAGGAAGTTTTTATTTTCTAAATGTCAGAGATTCTTCCAATTCCTTAACAAGATTGGCGGTATTTCTGATGGATATATGCATTTTACCTATAATTTTAAATATTTAATTAATAAAACAATAAGAAAGATTAAATATACTTCCCAGAAAAAGCTATCAGAATGTCACTAAAACTGTTGATTTTTGACATTGACATCTGTCATTTACAAACTATGATATAAATATTACTATGTTATAAACATTTGAATTTGTCAACTGGTTTCCTTAGTGTAGTTTGGCCTCCTCGCAGTATTACATCCGATTATTTCAGTGTCTTTATCTCTAAATCTATACAAGATATAATAAAAATTTGAAGTGTATTAGATGGAGAATTTTAAATTATTAAAATATCTTTCAGAACTCATATTATTAATTGGAATAATACTACCTTTTTTTAGTTTTATAGTTTATGGTGCCGAAATGTTGGGTTTAAATAATAAATACAGAACTTAAACTAAAAAAAGGTAGTATTATTCCAATGGAGAATTTTATGTTCTTCAATATTTGTAATAATAAAAATTTTCTAAAAATTATATTTAGAAGATTTTTTTTTTTCCGGTTGCTCAATTCTTACCAAAACCTTTTCAGCTCTTCCCTGGAATGTAAGATTGAGGAATTCATAGTTAAACAGGTCTTAAGCCTTATAGTCATCCAGACATACAGCATGGTTTACATGCTGAGTAATCTTAATTTATCTGTCTTATTATTTTGTAGTTTCTACTGATGATGAGAATGTAGTTCGCGAAATAAGTATATAGTTTTTCAAAAATTATTGTTAAGGTCAAGTGATTTTTCTTTTTTAGTTATATATAATTAAACTGAAGACTCCATTTTAGGTTTCTTTGTGAACTTAAGTGATAGGCGACTAAGCTGTTTATGACTGTCCATCTATTTTTGGTGACGAGAACTATAGCACCAGTCAAATTAAAATAAATGGTTTTCAATTATTTTATACATAGACTTCGGCCCAATATTACCATCTCTGGTTAAATTTTAACAGCTAGTTCATTTCGTTTCGGTCTTGTTTATTTAATTGGTAGTTAAAATTTTAACTATAGAGGTTAAGATTGGCCCTTAGTACTTTTTAGGTACCTCTGAAAAATATATAATTTATTTTGTTATTGTTTATATAGAACAAATTACAACATTTGTGGAAATAAAAGTAAGTAAAGTTTGTATTCCATTCTGAAAATTAATTAACGAAACTAATACTATGTTTTTTGAGATTGCATTATTTTGTAGGAATGTACCTATTTATGATTATTAGTAATTAAAATTAATTTATACAATTCTGTCTTTCCGCAGAGTTAACAAATTGCATTTTTATGCAAGTATTTCATTATAAAGTGTAAGAAAGTCACAAACCAGGAAATATAATTAGGAATTTGTAAATAAAACATTAAATTCAAATACAATTACTAGGTCTTTAACACTTGTGGTAATTTAAATACAAAATTGCGCCCATAATGCATGTAATATTATATATAAATTTAATATGAATAAAAATCTATAATGATACGGTTGGAGCATGATTATAATAATTTCATATAATCATTATTTATAAGGTAAAAACGTAGTGCTACCAACATTATAGAATTATATATAGATTATATTTTACAAATATACATATTAAATTCGTCGTTATAGATACAAAAAAAAAAACCTCTGAAATCAGCGCCTGTTCCGCAGGCGGTTTTAAACTTAACGAAATTCAATATCAACCGTCGTTCAACCAAGTGAAACCATCTATGGAACAACCAATCACAAGCGTTGATTTCAGCGCCAAAATTTTAAAACACTGTCTATAGTTTAAATACAGACTATTGAGAATAAAGTGTTCTACATGTTTTTACATCATAATAATAAACGCTATTATTATTACCGAAATACAGAACTCAATAAGACTACGTCTATTATTTAAAAAAATCTGATGTAGCCAACACAAAACCTCCTATTATTTAATTTTTATTAATTTAAATACATACCTACCTACGTATTTACTAACGCTGCAAACTGTTCCATTGCAGAAAACTATTGCTTTATTTACTATTTTCTTTTTAAAATAATAATAATAGTAATAATAATAAAATAAACTTTATTGACATCAGTCAAATGTCACTATTATTAATTTGAAGTGATAAGTTTTTTGACAGTGACATTTACTGTCAGTTTCATTCATTTGAAAAATGAACTGTGTAACGAAGGAATAGTTTTTATCTTAGACTTCGCGACTAATAAAAAAAATATTTTAAATTTATCTGTAAAATATATAGAAAAAGTATTAATGTATTCCTGTAGAAAATTCAATAATCTTTAATTTTCATAAGACATAAAATTCGAAAAAATGGCATTTAATGGTATTTTTTGAAGAAAAACCACTATGAGCTTCAGGTAAAGTGCCATTTCCGGTTGTCCGATTTAAACCAAAATCTAATGGCTTCTTTTCATATTAGAATAGGATAGAAATACAAGGTTTCAGAATTTTCTGAATGATGATAGTATTTGAGTTAGAGCGAAGACAAAATCCATACACACATACACACATACACACACACATACACATACACACACACATACACACACACATACACACATACAGACATCATCGTGAAAATGTTAAAAATGGATTCTAGGGACCTTAAAACGTGGTCATTTACCAAAATCTCGATATGAGATTTTTAGCACGATCCCTATTCCTCACTTACCAAGGGTAGCGGGAGGTAAAAATATATTAGTTTATTGAATGCATAATTAGATTCCATAGGTTTTGTTAGTTAACGAACAATAATTCTCCGAACGCACTATGACAATTTTCTCCAACCTGCACGAGCACATCTTGTCTGTGACCTTGATCTTCACGTACTTGCACGTACCCGTTACTTCTTCTTCCTCTTTCTGTGGAGGAATCCGCGCCATCCCAACCGTATCTCGACAAGAAAAATACTTTTTTTACATTGAGTTCGATTTCCGTTTAAAGAAACAGTTATGGTAATTGGTCGGTTAAACGCTATGCAAATTGTGTCATTATCGAAAGAAAATTATCGGTTTCAGTTATGTGAATATGATTTATGTACATGTGGATGAAATGCTGTAATTTCACTGGGCTGAAAGTTGTGTAATTTGGAAGGTTTTTTTGGATTTCGAAACGCATACTTCATAATTAAGAAAGAAGAGAATTTTGTTATTTTCCATTTGACACACATGACTCTACTATAGTTAAAGAGCATTCTGCATGCAGTATCAATTTGTAGGAAGCAATAGGCTATTCCACGATATTTTTTTTAGTTTTTTTATCTTGAACTACATAAGTATGTAAAACAATATGTGAAAATCCGAGTTTAAAATTCCTCCAAATAAGCAAGATATTGAGGTATGAATTATAAATTTCATTTGTAAAATAAATATATCATCACGGCATATTACCCATTTCTGTGTGTGCCATTATCTACACATGTGTAGACATCGGTAATGATGACGATATATTTTACCGTGTGGGCGCTTACCAGGCGTCACCTCACGGGCACTCATAGCTGGTGTGGAGAGTGCACCACAGGGGTTACTTTTGTGCCATTTAAAATTGGAAATATTCGGCGCCGGTCGGGATCGAACCCGGCTCCCCCAGGTTCGCGACCAGACACTCAGGCACGCGGCCACGGGACCCCATTTCATTTGTGAAGTAGGTAATGTGGGTATACCAGAAGTAAACAAACAGTGGTTCAGAGACTTACGAAAAAATGTGGAGAAAATTACAAAATAATGAATATTTGAATTGTAATATTATATTTTATTATTAGGGAAAGAAAATATATTATTGCAATCAATTTATTTTACTTTTTTTCTTATTTTACAAAAACATTTTGACATTCTCTAAGTTGGTAGCGCACAGCGCATGGTTGGTGACTCACGATTTCAAACAAATTTCAAAGGAGTGCAGCAGATAAATCAACAAACATGCAAAGACAACAAAATCACCCGAACAGCATCTGAACATGCCCGACACACCCGAATAATTATATTCTTAGTTGTAGTGAAATGAGAGCGGAGCTCCATACAGTCGGTGTTCAAACTTAAATCCTATTTGCTTGAACGCCCGTCCACATGTCTTACGTCATCAAAAGTAGAACTCCCCGTATTTTTTAGAGGGAGTAATTAAAAAAAAAATAGTGGGTATTTTTCTTATCGTTTAACTGTTATCTTTCATATTTTTGATAAACTTTTACTCTTTTCGATTACAGTGGAATAGCCTATTGTGAAATCCCCAATCTAAATGCCTGATTGTCTTCAATTTTTGATTGTATAATTTCACTTATTTAATCCAAAATAAAAGAAGTTTTGCAAGTAAGTTCAATGACATCAGTTACAAAACGCCAAAAATCCAATGTTTAAAATCGAAACTCAACAAATCCATTTTTACCTCCAGTTACCCTTGGTAAAGGAGGTATAGGAATCGTGAAAATAATCTCATATCGAAATTTTGGTAAATGAGCACGTTTTAAGGTCCCTAGAATCAGATTTTAATATTTTCACGATAATGTCTTTATGTGTGTGGGTATAAGTGTGAGTTTGTATGGATTTTGTCAACGCTCTAACTCAAATTCCATCAATCAGAAAATTTTGAAACTTGTATTTCTACCTTATTCTACTACCAAAAGAAGACATTAGATTTTGGTGTAAATCATAGGTAACCGGAAATGGCACTTTACTTGAAGCTCAAAATAGCTTTAAATAATTTCTTTCGCGATTTATGTTATTATTAGAATTAAAGATTATAAAATTTTCTACAGGTATGCATTCATACTTTTTCTATATATTTTATAGATAAATATATAAAATAATCTATTTATAATATATTTTATAAATCCCAGAGCCTACGTTTTAAAGATAAACACAATTCTTTAGTTACACAGTTCAAATTTCAGGTGTATGTAGGTAACTGATAGATAAATGTCACTGTCAAAGAACCTATCATTTCAAATTATTAATGGTAACGTTTTAAAACGAAAATTGTAATTGTAATTAAAACAATAGTTATATTATAAGAATGCAAAGGAACATAATATAGTTTCCAGCATCAATAAAAACGTAGGTATGTGTTTAAATTGATAAAAGTTAAAAAAAAAAAAAAATAACACGCGTAGTTTCACAAGAGAAATATATTTTTACTTTATTGTATAATTTCGCCAGTTGCGGCATCAGAAGTTCTGGCGGGAGGTATTATGCTGGGCCTTAACAGACTTTTTAAATTTAAATTCTGACATTATTAATTAGTTATTCTTATAAAGTAAAGTAGTTTCTGATTCTCTATCATTAACATTATATGTGTACTCATGTTTTTATATAATTATTAATTTGGAACACATCAAAACAGTTTTTTGCGATTTCCCAAAATTTGACGTAGCGGATTTGTCAGATTTTGAAATTAAGTGATTCATTTTACTTCTCAAAATTACCTAATATTAACGAAATCCCGTTACCTATTCAAATAACTAGACCAAGATTATAATTCAGTCTTATCTATTGCACAATTCAAAACAACATCCGGAAATATGATCTTAAATATAATTTGATTACTTTCATTGTATATGATTAGAGTAACAGTTGTTTAGAAGATTACAACTTTCTTCTTCTTTATCGTGCACGCGCCCGATAATAATTATTTTTGTCCACTTAACAGGATACAGAAATATGTAATTTAAATTTTATGCTTCCGTCTTCCAAAATCATACTCATTATCTACCGATAGTTATCTAGATCATCCGCTAGATTTTGACCATAATACGATGCTTCATAGATAAGTAAACAGTAATCAGCCTGATCTAGTTAGCGACGAATTGCGCAAGTAGCAATCAATAAAATTGCTATGGATTTGTAGGCTGAAAAAATGATACCTTGTATTGTTTACACGTGAGTGACTTTGAATTCATATTTAAATTTCGAGCGGCGAATGGCCCCGGGGATAAAAGCAGGGATATTCTCAGTTTGTGTGAATTTAAATTTATGGTTGAGGTTACAGGTAAAAAACAATACAAACAATGAATTTAAATATTCATATATTAAAAGGACCTTTGAACAAAAAGGGTTGTGCGGTCTTCATGTTTATTATGTGTCTCTTTTGACATATGTAACAATGAAGGGCATATAATACACAAATGAGAAGCCGAAAATTGTAAAATAAAATTCAAAAATATATTTTTCTGGAAAACGGGTTATACAGCCTGTCTCAGAATTAGGGGTGTCATGTTACAGGTTCCAATGGGCCCAAAATTCTACGATTCAACTACACACCCTTATCCATACGTGCACCATTTAGCCAGTATTCTTCTTCAAAGTTCTTCTAAAAAATAATTAATTTTGCTTATAACAACGGACCACTTTGTTTAACTTGAATGAAATTTGGTATGACAATTCATATGGATATAGTTCATTTTTTACCTTCCGCTACCCTTGGTAAGGGAGGTATAGGGATCGTGCTAAAAAACACATATCTAAATTTTAGTAAATGACAACGTTTTAAGGTCCCTAGAATCCAATTTTAACATTTTCACGATGATGTCTGTATGTATGTGTGTGTGTGTGTGTGTGTGTGTGTGTGTGTGTGTAGGGATGTGTATGAATTTTGCCTTCGCTCTAACTCAAATACTATAATACAGAAAATTCTGAAACCTTGTATTTCTACCCTATTCTAATATGAAAAAAAACCATTAGATTTTGGTGTAAATCGGATAAACGGAAATGGCACTTTACTCGAAACTCATAATGGTTTTTCTTCAAAAAATACCATTAAATGCCATTTTTTCGCATATTGTTATTATGAAAATTATAGATTATTGAATTTTGTACAGTTATACATTAATACTTTTTTTTATTTTATATATAAATTTAAAAATCATTTTTCTTTTTTTAATCCCGAAGCCTAAGATAAACACAATATTTCTTTGTTACACAGTTTATTTTTCAAATGAATGTAACTGACTGGTAAACATTTATCTGTCAGTTACATACATTTAAAATATGAACTGGAATTTATAAAAAAGATTATTTTTTAAATTTACTTGAAAAATATAGAGAAAAATTATTAATGTATGCCTTAATTTTTATAATGACTATTTCACTCATACATTTATAAACCAATCCAAATCAGGATTCTACCGAGTTACCAAGTTTCATTTTGACAAAACAATCTCACAAAAAAAATTTCGCACCCTTTAAGCCAATAAGATGCTGTATTTTTACAAGTGAGTTTTGATAAGTGAAAATTTTTTGACGTTTTAAGCGTTTTAAGAGTGCCTAGGAAATATTGTTCATATACCTGTCAAAGTCCTGTCCGCTTATTTTTATTTTTGAAATAGTCATCCGAATACCATTCGTGGTTAAATTTTATCCTGGCAAAATTTCCCGATTGTTACTCGAGCCTTTTGCTAATTTATCTCGTGACATTGATCAAAAATCACTCGCTTGACATCTCGTGATTTTTTTGTCAATGTCACTCAATAAATTGCTAGGCAACCGGCTCTCGTAACAATCTGAAAATTTTTCCGGTAAAAATTTACCATTTATGATATTACATATATGACAAAATGCGAAAAATGACATTTAATGGTATTTTTTTTTGGAGAAAACCATTATCACCTTCAAATAAAGTACCGTTTCTGGGTATCTGATTTACACAAAAATCTAATGGTTTCTTTCCATATTATCATAGGATCGAAATACAAGGTTTCAGAATTTTATGAATGATAGCATTTGAGTTGGCAGCGTAGACAAAATCCATACATATACACACACATACACACACACACATACACACGCACATACACACACATACATACACATATACATATACATATACATACAGACATTATATAAAAAATGTTAAAATTGGGTTCTAGGGACCTTAAAACGTGGTCATTTATTAAAATCTCGATATGTGATTTTTAGCACGATCCCTATACCTCCCTTACTAAGGGTAGCGGGAGGTAAAAACGATCGATCAAAAATAGTTATTTATATATTAAGAGCGTAAGGAGGCTTTTATGGCCTGCGCCGGAATTTTCAGCCCGAGGCGTAAGCCGAGGAATAAAAACACGTCAAAAGCCATAAAAGCAAGTTACGCTCATGGTACGTACAAAACTTTATGTACGGACGAAAATTTTCAAATTATGAGTGTTAGAAAAATTGTATCGAAAAGAATTTGTCCTCGTACATCCAGTATCTAGTGTTGCTATGAAACTGAAGAACAACAGTTTATTGTTTGTTTATTAGTTATGTCATTTGAGTTTTATTTTGTGTATCTTCGTGCTTTCCATATAAATATCACAAAATTAATTTTCATTTTTCGTTAAAGAATATAAAAATTTTCGATTTGTAATAAAAACTTTTCATGTTGCCTGTTTAAATTGTTTATATTGTAGGTTATAATTTGGTTTAACATTTCATTATTAAACAGCGGGCTATAATGAGGCCCGCGGGCGATAAAATGATATTTATATCAAAGAAATTCGTGTATAATTGTCAAATTATGATACGTCCGTGCATAAACGTTATTTATGTTACATTGTAGTCATAAGTATATTCTACATGCGGTTTTTGGCAAATTTTTGTTGGGCGATCGGCTTATAGAAGATCATAAAGCTTGTACGATATAAATCATCTTGTAATTCCTCTCGTCTATTACTAGGGCACCCATTCCTTCTACCTTACTATCCCATTTTCATAGTTGACTGCCTCCTCATACGCAACTTCCTTGCAATAACTACTTATATTCAACTCATTAAAGCATCCGATGAAGTGTAAAGAAAACCCCACCTTATTCGTATCTAGCTGTAAGCATCAGTTTCCTTTGCCTGACCCTACGTTTCCGGCAAGGGATAATTAGTTCTATAGCCATCCGATCCGATCGATTTGTTATTTATTGCTTGCGCTTTGTTATTATAGGAGAATAATTTTGGAATCAGCTGCCGTTGATTCCACTTCCCTCATAATTTTGAAGGGGGCGTAAGCATTTTTATAATTATAGTTCTCTAGATTAAATTTTGCTTCCGTGGTTTAATATTGAAATTAACTTTTTTTCAGATGATTTTAATTTTGCACTTTTAGATAATTATGCAGTTCTCAACCTTGAACTATTATTTAATTAAAATTTAGAAACAATACCTATACATTAAAATATTTGGATAAAAAATTCTGTTTAATTAAAAATAATAAACTTTAATTTATGACAGTTGACACACCTGTTTGTTTCATAAAGTTCAAATTTAAATTTTAATTATATTACCGCCCATTTTAGAAATTGAACTAACTGATTAATTAGTTGATAAAATCAAAGTTACAGCCATGTTGGTATAACAAAAAATATGAAAGTTATTTTACTTCAAATATATGATGTATGTGTCTTGGGACACATATATTTATTTAAAGTGTTGAAGTATAACATCATTTTAAAAAATCATTAATTCAAAATTCAAATTATTTTGCATATTTCGTTTTGAATATTTCATTATGACAGCTGTACTTTGATAACACCAAATTCTAATTACATACTAATATACATATTTCAATATTTCGATTTTCATTTGTGATACCTACGTTACAAGTTTATATATAATCTTGGAAAGCAAAAAAAAAAATCTGTTGTGGTCAGCACAAGACTTCTCGCCATTTCCATATTAGGCTATATAAGTATTGTATTGCACTTCGCTTTCGAACCGTTGTTTTATAACAAAATATTACAGAACTTTACCCAAATATTGTTTTTTGTTGTATTTAACATGTCTTCTACACACATATATTTCTAATTATATCTATTTTTCATTGTACGAGGAAATTTCTAAATGTCAGAGATTCTTCCAATTAATTAAGCAGATTGGCGGTATTTCTGATGGATATAAGCATTTTACCACAATTTTACCTATAATTTCAAATATTTAATTAATAAAACAATAAGAAATATTAAATATACTTCCCAGAAAAAACTATCAGAATGTCACTAAAACTGTTGATTTTTGACACTGACATGTGTCATTTACAAACTATGTTATAAACATTGGAATTTGTCAGCTGGTTTCCTTAGTGCCTTAGCCTCTGCGATTAGTTTACTCTATAAATTATAGTGTCTTTATCTCTAAATCTATACAAGATATAAATTTTTTTAAGTGTATTAGATGGAGAATTTTATGTTCTTCAATATTTAATAATAAAAATTTCCAAAAAATTAAATTTAGAAGAATTTTTCACAGAAACTGCTATTTCCGGTTGGTCAATTGTTACCAAAACCTTTTCAGCTCTTCCCAGGAATGTCAGGTTGAGGAATCCATAGTTAACCAGTTATTAAGTCTTATAGTTTTTGAGGAATCGTGTCTACAACATCCAGGCATACACACATACACGCATACACACATCCACACGCACACACACACAGACATTATTTTAAAAATGTTATAATCGGATTCTAGGGATCTTAAATCGTGCTTATTCAGTAAAATCCAATACCTCTCTTAGCGAGATGTAAAAATCTGTTGTGGTCAGTATAAGACCTCTCGCCATTTCTATATTAGGCTATATTATAAGTACATATTGTATTTAACATTTCTGGTCACACACAAAAATCATCTATTACTAATATATTTTTATATATTTTAATTCATTCTGTAAATAAGTGTCCCTCTACTCTTCTAAATATTCCATTTTCTTCGAATTCATTGACGAGATTGGCTGTATTTCTATTTCTGATGGGTTTAAATATTTAATTAATAATAAATAAGAAATATTAAATGTACTTCCCAGAAAAGCCTTCAGTAATGTATCTGGATTTTTGACACTGACATTTTTCTTTCAATTGCAAATATTTTAATTTTTCAACTGGTTGCCATGAAGTTATTTGGGCTATGCTGTGAGATTGATTACAATGAAAAAAAAATCTAATTTGGAGCAGGTTATGCTATATGAACACAGAAACGTATGTCTGATTCAATTCAAAAGCCAAGTTGTCAAAATTGATTGTGAAATATAATTTTAAGAAGAAAAGATAAAAAGAAGGATACAGAATATTGCCATTCACCGTTCTAATGTATTTCTATTTCGAAAAAAAGGATTCTAGAAGAAAAGCTTTGATTTCTTTAGATAATAGGTAATTTTGACAATATCTCTTGTCAGGTTGACATTTAATTAAATACTTTCAAATTGACATATGTATTTGTGTTCATAGCCTACTCCGCATTAGGATTTTTTTGAATACTATAACATAAATTTCCAAAAAATAATATTTAGAAGATTTTTAAGAAACTATTTCTTCCGATTGTCCAATTGTTACCAAAGCCTTTTCAGCACTTCCCATTAATGTCCGATTAAAGATTACGTAGTTAAATTGGAATTTAGTTTTATAGAATTTGAGAAACCTTCCCTCCAACATCCTCGCACGCTCATCATTGTAAAAATGTTAAAATCGGATTCTAGTGACTTTAAAACGTACTTATGCACTAAAATCAGGATGTAATTTCTAGCATGAATCCAATATCTCTCTTAACAAAAGGTAAAAAAGTTGTTTCTTGTTGAAGGTGTGAATGAAACTATTTCTATTTCTACATTCCGAGACAATGAATTCCCTGTGTATGTGGGAGTCCAGTAACACTGTAACCCTGCACTAGTTTCTCTATCAGCCCAGCTGATCTAAATGAGATGTATCTCAGCTTCTAATTTCACACTGAGTAGCTGCGTTCGAATTCCGTTTTATTTAAATACTATCGCTCTAATGAATATTAATTCCGTTTGTTTAATTCTCCGTCGATTCAACCATGGATTGCGATAATTAATCAACAGATGCGTGAGTAAACTTTACTTTGTTTACGGAGAGCAAAAATAGACTGAGAAGTTTGAACTGCCTTAAAGAAAACCAACAAGAACTGAATCATTTGCTAGACAATAAAAACAAATTATAAATTTTCACCTTTAGGTAAGGAAGGTATTGTCTTTGGTCAAAAAAATTCGGTGATGAGTTTTTAATGAATAAGCACGTTTTAGGTTCTCTACAATACGAATTTACTATTTTTAAGATGATGTCTGTATGTATGTATGCGTGTGTGTGTGTGTGTGTGTGTGTGCGTGTGTGTGTGTGTGTCCGTGTGTGACAAATTTTTCTCCGACGATAACTCTAATACTACAATTCTAGAAATTATAATTCTTTCGTATTCCTCTTCTGTACATCCATATGAAGAGTTGATTAGATTTTGGTTATAATTGATCCACCGGAAGTACCCTTATTTGAAGTTTTTAACAGTTTTTCTTAAAAAAAACGCAGTTAAACATTATATTTGACTTTTAGTTATTATACATATTAAAGAAAATACTCCTCTCTATACGGTTTGATTATACATTTTCCTTCATATTCAATAGATGTAGATTTAAAGCGTTATAAAGGAATTAATTTTCAAAAATTAGTCAGCTTTGCTATTTATCATGTAAATAGCCGATAGGTATATTCAGAAAATTTTAATTGACAGATGTCAGTTGCAAGTGCAAAACCAAATATAGAAAGTATAGGATCTAAAATTGGTATGTCATAGTGTTCCTCACAAGTGACATGCAGAGAAAGGCCAAAGAGAAGATGGAAAGACTGTATCGCAGAAGACTTGAGAAAGAAAGGACCGTGTGAAGAATATGCATTGGGCAGGAATAAGTGGAAGAGAAGAGGAAATAGCGACCCCTAATAAAATAGGGCAAAGCTGAAGAAGAAATGAAGGAAGTGTCAAGTGCATTTTACTTTTGTGTGTTTATGTTATAATTTTATTGAATTTGTAGAACCTTTTCAAATGAACTTTTGTTATGGAATTTGTAAAAAATAGTATGTGTTCGTGTTCGATTTTACATGATATTGTATAGAATCTATTCCAAGGACCTTTTGGTATGGGATTTGTACGAAATACATCGAATTGACGGAAGGTCTTGTGCTGGCCACAACAGATTTTTTTTATAGATATTCATTTCTTTAGAAAAAGGTTTTGTAAATATTTTCGAAATAATATAATTTTGTGAAATGAGTGTAAAGCACAATTAGTACATCCAACAAGAATACTTAAATCTGAAACTGCCAGGATGATATCTATGTGTTTCTATTTCTTATTACAGATTCACATAAACTAAATTATATGATACATACATAGGTATTTGCAACTAGTAGTACATGATTTTCTCACGCAATTAGCAACATAGTATCTACAAAGTTAGTAACACGACTCACCACTGACATTAAAACTAAAACAAATAAAAAACAGAACGTAATAATAACGAAAGGTAGAAAAAGGATGATCATGTATGATTGATGTATGAATCTATCAATTCCTGCATTTATTCTTCTTCTTCCTCTTTGCGTTTATTGTCAAATTACAGGATTCGCATATTTGCATTGTCCGCTTATTTATCTCGGCGGTCCAAGTCGCCAACTAACATGTTTCAGAAGTTTTCTGGAAAAATTTGAAGGGACGTTACTTTGGTTGAAGAAAAGTACATTAGATCTGCTTATTAATAGATCAATTAACCTAGCTTGCTTAAGCTTTAACAATCTTATTGGGGTCCGCCGATTTCTTCTGTAAGTCGAAGATTATGTCTGATTTTGCTGATTATAAATATACATTTACAAATTTTGATTTAAAATTTTCTCTCTGGTTTATATTTCACCAATTATCAGTTCAAATTTTCGATTTCAATTTTATTTTCATAGCCATGAATTTATTATAATCTAATGAACAAGATGATATTTTAATAATATCAGGAATGTTTTCTTTACTGTTGATTTGTATAATAAAGAAATAAAACAAATACAAACTTAAAAACGTAGATGGTGTGTTAGGGCTAGTTTATGATGAATTTAATTTTGATTTAAAATTTACAATTTTCTCTCTGGTTTATGTTTGATTTTGAAATTCTGGATCTGACCAATCAGTATCTGTCACGTGACTTCTCCCTGCTTGTTATTTGACGTTTATCGTTTCAGATTTTAGATCACAAATATACTTTCATAGCCATGAATTTATTAGACGATAATAAACAATATGATTCTTTAATAATATCTGGAATGTTTTTTTTTACTATTTTTGATTTGTATAATAAAGAAATAAAATAAACACAAACTTAAAAATCGCAGATGGTCGGTCTGTTAGACCGTGGTTAGGCCTATGAACATATTGATTTGTTAATTGGCAGTATCGTAGTTTGTTTCTGAAAGTGAAATAACAAGATCATGAACAATTCTTGAAATATCCTGGTATGAGTGTACATGTATTTAATTTATTGCTGTCCCTCGTTGCGTTGAAACTATGTAAAGGTTTTATTTTTGTACACTTCATTTGCCTTTTGTTGTAGATATTAATATTCTACGCCTAAATTACTAAACAGATTTAATTTTTCACGTTTAGTAACTTCTAAAATCTAATATGAAATTGTATAACTATTGCTCACTTGTAGCGATACCCATGAAATTGAAACAAAATTAGAAAGAAATTCATTTCGTTTGAACTGTCGGAAATTTAATTTTATAGATAGAATGTGAAAAAATAATAGTAATAAAAGTTATTTAAGTGTTATGTTTTAAAAATAATACCTGTGTAGTGATTTAGGTGCAGAATTGAATTATCTGCAACTTTTAATTGAAAACTGAATTTCTGAAAGTTCAAACTGTACGCATTTCTCTGTAATTTTGTTTCAATTCCATGGGTATCGGTAGAAATGAGCAATATTTTTATACAATTTCAAATTAGATTTGACAAGTTACCAAACTTGCAAAATTAAAACTGTTTACTGATTTAGGAGTAGAATATAATTATCTGTAACACTTATTTGAAACATTTTGTCTAAAATTAATTGGGGACTTTTGCGCAAAGAAAAACTGTTTTCCCATGTTAAACGCCTATGGGCAGTTTTTTAATTAACACACTGTGTATATATATACACCTATATATTGTCTAATCCTAATGCCTATGCCTATTTTATATCTCTAACTTATGGATTTTTTTATAATTGTGTCACATATATAAGCTATATATTTATTGTTTCTTTGTCAAATGATTGCATGAAAGACAAGATATATTGCATCCTTCGTCATTAGTCGGGAAGTAAAACTTTGGTATAGTCTCTTAATTCCTGACGTCAGTGAAAGAAAAATTCTGGCAATATGTCAACAAAGTAAGCGCCATAACTCACAAGTTGCCAGAAGATGAGAAAAACAATGATCGCCCCCCTCCCTTACCTCTACGGAAAAAACTAACTACTCTTGCTGTGAGCCGAACTTAACGAAAGTCCGTAAATAAAATTTATTAAAAACAAAAAGACAAATGATAAATGAGTTTTGCGCAGCAACGAGTCTTTTGTTTCTATAACAAGTCGGATGTTTTTTCCGTCAACGAATTTCTGTTATCCACGCTGGTTATCTTTTACATTATTAATGTCCGTGTGTTGTGCGTTACCGTTCGTTTTCTTCAACCCTTGCATGTCATTTCCCGGAGGCCCCCCCTCCCTGTAATTATTTTCACGAAAACGCCCGCCATTTTGTGGCTGCTGAACATATTGTGAAGCGATACGAATCTGATTCTATTTACCGAGGTAATTTGTATCGTTTCCCGTTTGTATTTCGTGGAATATTCATTATTACCAAATTACTATAATTGTTAGTTGTGTTTTTATTTACATGTACGCATAGAGTGAATTACTGTTTTAGTAGGAATCAGTTTTAATTACTACTTATTGTGGCTGTTATCAGGAAATATTTAAATTATTATTGTGGCGTTCTTGTTTATGGCAGAATTAATATTAAACAGAATGTCAATAATAATTGGCTGCTACTTTATGGGTCGATTTTACATATCAAAAAGGATAAAATATATAGTTGAAAAATTTACTTGTACAAACATTTAAGTAGTAATAGAGTACCATTTATAACAAAAGAAAATAACATACTTTAAATTGAGAATAAATTAAATGTTTTGTTAAAAATACAAATGTACAACGCGAATCGCGGAACATAAGAGTTTAACATAGGATTTTAAAAATGTGCGAAAATTGGCTCTCCAGTACATTTTAGAACAAAAGTATAAGAATAAAAAATTGTTTAGAATTAATTTTAATTTTTAAAAAGTCTTTATTTAATGCAATGGAATATCTGTAACAATATATATATATAGAAAAATAAATGACATTTTACATTTTCGTCAAAAACCAGATAACCATGGAAATAAAAAACAAATATCAAATAATATCATAATTTAAGAGAGGTATTGAATTCATGCTAAAATTCGCATATCCAGATTTTAGTGAAAAAGCACGTTTCAAGGACACTAGAATCCGATTTTAACATTTTTACAATAATGTCTGTGTGTGTGTATTTGTTTGTATGTGTGTGTGCATGTCTGGATGTTGGAGCTATAAGACTCAAGATTTATTTAACTATGAATTCCTCAATCTGACATTCCTGGGAAGAGCAGAAACAATGATAACAATTGGACAACCGGAAGTAGTAGTTTCTTAGAAAAATTCTTCTATAAATATAATTTTTTGGAAATTTTTGTTATTACAAATATTGAAGAACATAAAATTCCCATCTAATGCACCTAAAAATTTTATTATACCTTGTATAGATTTAGAGATAAAGACACTATAATATATAGAATAATCTAATCGCAGAGGCTAAGGCACTAAGGAAACCACTTGACAAATTGAAATGTTTATAACATAGTTTGTAAATGACAGATGTCAGTGGTAAAAATCAACAGTTTTAGTGACATTCTGATAGCTTTTTCTGGGAAGCACATTTAATATTTCTTATTGTTTTATTAAATAAATATTTGAAATTTTAGGTAAAATGCATATATCCATCAGAAATACCGCCAATCTGATTAATGAATTAGAAGAATTTCTGACATTTAGGAATTTTCTCATACAATGAAAAATAGATATATGTAATTAGAATTATATGGGTGCAGAAAACATGTTAAATACAATTAAAAACAATATTTAGGTGAAGTTATGTAATTTTTACTGTAATACAATACTTATAGGTATAACATAATGGAAATGGCGAGAGGTATTGTGCTGGCCACAACAGATATTTTTTTATATAACATTTTTGCTAATTTCCTTGCAACATTTTATTCGTATTTTATTAAAAATATTATAGTTATAACAATTGTAATCAATTCCAAATTTCCAAATGTTACATAAAAATTCCATTTCATTTTAAAGTAATAAAATACCACATTGCAATAAAACTAAATAAACTAGTCTTATGTTTACTGAAACGAGTCAAGATTTACTGATATTTTACGTAAAAAAGACTACAGCTACTTATTATAATGTTCTACATTTCTACAGAATTTTACTGAGTTGTTTCTGTTATCTGTCGTGTGGATTTCTGCAAAAATTATGGCTGCAAATTTTGCAGGTTATGCCTTTTCGATGTTCGTGCTCCCGATAACATTTTTGCAAGCTAACGGTACTATTATGAAAAATGTCAAAAGATACAAAAATTCTTAGTGAATTTACAGTTATCTGAGTTATTTATGAGTGGTTCACAAAGAATATTCGAAGCAAACATCATAAATTTCGCTTCTTTTTACAGTGACCCGAAACCAGAAAAGATTTTCGGGTGCCCTTGAACGCTCCGGCAAACTAATTTTCTTTACGCTATAATTACTTCCTTTAGACATTTTTGAAGGATAGCGGTAGTTTTTTAAAAACTATTGATGTGGCAAATCTACAAGTTGAAATGAATTGTTGGCCAATGTTATGCTTATCTGTTATTTATTTTGTTCATTATTCAGTGATCTGTAAACTTTATTTATTGCTTTTCCGAAATTGCAAAATGACAGTTACTAAATTTCAAGTTCATGAATTAAACATCATGCATGAAGTCACGAATGACCCATTTTTTAATTATTGTAAATTTAAACATTAATTTTACACAAGTAATGATAAAAAAAATATGTGCCCGTATACAATACACGATTATATAGACAATAGTAACGCTCTTTTACAATATATTACTACTCGTATGTGATAAAATGTTACTAATATAAAAGTTTAAGTATTGTTTAAAAGATATTGGCCCGTATTCACAGACCACTATTTGTTAAATGTTGATCAATTAAGGAACTTAATTGGAATTATATTTACATGTACAGGGTGGAACAAATACGAGTTCCTTATATAAAAATTTTCTTACTAAACACGCTACAGAAAATTGATGAAGGTCTTTATGGGCCAATTTTTTGAGATCTTTGATAGGCACAGGAATTTTCGATCGTCTTTTGTTTTTGAGCTGCAGGCTAAAACTTGATTTTCGCTTATCGTCGATAATTCTGAAAAACCTGCTATGTGAAAAGAGGTACTTTTACAGGAATGTCATAAAACTATTTAAAAAATTAGGTGTCCGTTTTTGACCGCTGCTCCTTAAGTATGTTTTTCGTTATATACTTATAAAGACAATGTCAGCATGATATTACCAGCCGCTAGAGAAAAAATAATTAACATAACAATATAAAAACCTAAAAATCACTAATAATGCACATAGCAGGTTTTTCAGAACCAACGACGTTATTTTAAAAATACCTCATAACTCGTTCATTATAAAAGATAAAGAAAAAACGTTTCGATAATTTTTATACTGTATTTACGTAGAATAGCGTGATGTTAGATTTTTTTAAAAGTTAATCATCTCGAGATATAACAGGAACATAATATTTTTTAAATATGTTGAAAATAATCTCATCTTTTTCCTTATTTTATAATCTTTTCAACGATCTACAATCTTTTGTTTTAAACATGAATTATTAAGTTTTAGGGGTGAAAAAAATAAATAAATTTATTAAGAAACAATTAAAAAATCAATTGCAGATCATCAGTTGTTTATTTTTAATGTTATTTGATTAGAATAACCTATCATTATCGATGTCTGCATGTCATATTTTATATTATCAGAAAGAATATTAGGTATACCACACATTTCGAATTGTGTCAAAGCCAACTATGATAAAAAATTAATTAACTAACTAAAACTAAAAAAATTAATAATTCATGTTTTGCTCATGTTCGAAACAAAAGAATGTAGATTTGTTATACATCGTTGAAAAGCATTAAAAATAAGGAAAAACATGAGGTTATTTTCAACATATGTTCTCTTTAAAAAAAATATTATATTGTGTTATATCTCGAGAATTATTAACTTTTAAAATAATCTAATTACATCACGTAAAAAACAGTATAAAAATTATCTAAACATTTTTTCTTTATCTTTTATAATGAATGAGTTATGAGGTATTTTTAAAATAATGATAAGCGAGATATGACGTATTTTCAAAATAAGCAAAAATCAAATTTTAGCCTGCAGCTCAAAAACAAAAGACGTTCGAAAATTTCTGTGGCGCCTATCAAAGTTTTCTGAAAAAGTTGGCCCATAAATACCTACATCAATTTTCTGTAGCGTTCTTAATAAGAAATTTGTTCATATAAGGAACACCCTGTGTATACCAAAACTTTTTTTAATTTCCCAATTTGGGGTTCTGCAAAAATAAATATAAGTACCTATAGCTATCCATCACGGCATATTATCTATTTCTGGGTGTGCCATTTTACTTTATACGTAGATATCGGTAATTAAAATTCGAAATAATAATTTTAGCGTCGGTCGGGAAAGACTAATGTCCGTTTTCATAAACATTCGTAAAATTTTAAACGCTTCGTTATAATTTTTATCCAATAAAAACAGTCGACATTGAAAGAAAAATCAAAATTTTATTTGTCAAGTTTAATTCTATTTGTCAAAAATTATAACGAACCGTTTTGAAACTTTACGAGTGTTTATGAATAAGGGCATAAATGAAGCTGAAAATAACGAAACAGCGAAAGTAAACCAAATAATAATTGTTTGAATTTAGGATTCCACGTTAGGTAATAAATATTTATTTACAATTACATAAATTGCCCTTATTTTTATTATTATCTTGTCTATGATAGTAACTATTTTTAATTTATAACTAGCACATTTAATATATCATCCATTATTATATTCTTCCTAATATGTACACCACTCAGACGCAAACCCAATTCCAAAATTACCTCATCCATCATTCCCATCCCTATTTTTACCTGTGTGCTCCGCCCCATTGTACCCTTACTATCACCCTCTTATATTCTTCCAACCCTAAGCAAGCAGCAAAGCACATCCCGACCGAAAACCATTCGGCATGGTTTGAACCACCCTATCACAAGGGGTAGATTAGTCATGGTCGAAACATGGCGGGATGCAACGTTGCCAAAAATAGATAGATAGAGAATAGTCGATGAAGGATGAGTTAGTGATGAGAGGTGATTAATTGCGGATGTATGTGAATGTGGATTAATAGTGTGAAGGAATTGTGTGTGAGGTGAAAGAGATTTGATAAAAGGTATGGGCATATTTTGTCAAAATTTATGTAGTATTATATGTCATGTTTATAAAGGGCGTACAATGGCATATTTGTAGTTATTATTCATTGTATTTACACAGGGCTCTTTATTCAAGTTCATAATTTCAAATTTATGCAATATAAGTAGAAAATATTTATGAATCGACAAAAAAATCTATAAAGCATAAATGTATCCAATTCTTTTAGCAATTTCAAAATATCAAGGTAATCTTTGCTATCCATGATTGGTGCAATAATTACTATAATTTTCGTAATCCCGCTATCTAAATATTCCCCCCAAACATAATACTGTATATAACTTACTTTTAAATGCTAAAGTTTTCTACTTTTGTTTCTTTATTAGGTTTTCTAGTAAGGTAAGTAACTATAATACATACAGATTAGATAGAAGGCAAAAATTTGGAGACAACCTGAAATTTAAAGTATTTAAAAGTAACAGTTAAATAAGGCGGTAACAAGAGTATGTTTTGGGGGTATATTTAGTAAGCGGGAGTACGAAAATTAGTAATTATTGCAACAATCATGGATAGCAAAGATTACCCCGATATTTTAAAACCAAATTTTGAGCAAAGTGCCTAAAAATATAGCGTACCAGACAATTTTAATTTCATGCATTAGAACAATTAAAAATAAGTTTACTCATCCCCCACAATCTCCGGACTTTAACCTGATTGGGAAAATGCATAAAATTATTAAAAGAAACAAGAATATGGATCAAAAAAGAATATAACAATAAATTACAAGAAGAATGGCAGACTAATGCCATCAGTGAATAAATATTTGCTAGATTCAATGGCTCGTCGCTCACAGCCCGATTCACAAAAAAGTTTAAGCTAATCCTCATTTTTGGATTAGCGAATTCTACTCTAATTTTGACAGTTTATATCTTAAAATATAGTCTAATGGTCTAATCTATTCCTAGTATCTACCTTTACTGATAATACCATGAAAATTAAATTTTAAATATCGGAATAGAATAGAATTCACTAATTCAAAAATGAATATTAGCTTAAACTTTTTTATGAATCGTGCTGTAAAAAAAAGTTTAAGCTAATCCTCATTTTTGGATTAGCGAATTCTACTCTAATTTTGACAGTTTATATCTTAAAATATAGTTTAATATATTCCTAGTATCTACCGTTACTGATAATATGAAAATTTAATTTTAAATATCGGAATAGAATAGAATTCACTAATCCAAAAATGAGGATTAGCTTAAACTTTTTTGCGAATCGGGCTGTCAGTTACTAGTGAAGAAACCAAAGGAAACCCATCAAAATATATTTCTTTATAAAACATATATAAATACGTATAGTAAATTTGGCTTAATAAATATATGTTTGTATTTATTTAAATTTATTTAATAAGGGTGCGTGTTTTGTTACATATATTATCTTAAGTTTTATAAACCTTCGGTGATGTGAACAGTTCAATATGAACAAGCCTGGATTTCTAAATAAACTCACAGTAGCAACAACGCAGTTTCGGGGTTTGTGATTAAATAAATAAATGCTTATTTCTCAAATTTTTATTTCAATAAGGCTTTGCTGTCAAACAATAGGTGCGTTTAATTATTCGTTTCGGTACAGTCGAAGCTGTCAGTATCATTTCAGATGTCTACTTACAGCATCATGAATTTTCTCCGCAAAGGCAAACTACAGACTTATTTATGCAGTAGGCGCTGTGTTTGAAAATAAAAAGGTCGTTCTCTATACTTTCTGGAAAAAGAATTCAAAATAACATTGGCAACTTTGAGTACATAGAAAAAAATAACCAAACGCACCTATAAGTTAACATATGAAGGCAAGTGTATTCGAATTTAGAAAGGTTCGTATATTCGTTCACCATGGTTACAAATCACGAATTCTTATTTGTTTATATAAATGAGTGATATACGTAGTCCTATTAAATTGTGGTCATAAGCTGTTCGTTGTTTTATAAATCTTCTATACATATTGTAAAACATCGCCTAGTCAAGGAAGGTTGGACGTTTTAATAAAACGACTAGGCGTTTGATTTTGCAATATAGCTGCGACATAATTAAACATTGTAGATTCTAAAATATAAGACAATTACACTTAAAATTAAATTCCTTGATCTAATTTCAACTTCTAAAAAATATTCTTATTATGGCTAGATAAAAATCCAATTTGAAAACATACAAAAGTGTGCGTTCTAATTCTAACAAATATCACTGTTTTGGGGCGTACGTCAAACATTATAAATCATTTAAACATTAAAAATAATTAAAATATTAATTAATATGTTAATTTCCTCCCGCTATGCAATAAATCTCCAGCAATCCAATTTCTTCAACATTTCCTAAACAGGTGTACCTACCTATATTCAAGTCGAAAATAATTAACATTCTATGTGTTGGTCTTGTCGATGTGTATCTTATATCTTGCATGATATTAGCGGTGTGGTAAGTTTGGAACTCGGATGATAATCTTCGTCACGTGGCCTCGCGGATGGTCATGTGACCACGTGGGTGGTCCAAACCGGTTGAATGAAAAATGAGATAAAAATGTCGGTGATTTGTGGAGTGTGATTTGATGAATTCTTTAAAATGGAATTGTGAGAATTTTAAAAATTGGTATTGATATATACAGGTAGTGAATAATAACTGATTAGTATTTAGTACCTAGAACACTGAATTTAAACTCGGAGTTCGATTCCTAGTCGATGTAATTAAAAATATTGCTAAATATATTTAAAAAAAACTTGCATGACATTCGAGAATTATAAAAGATACGAAGTTGGTTATAGTATTTAAGTATAAAGGGCAATTAGAGATTCCTATCCTTTGAGGATGATTTTGGAGATCAGTAATTTGTAAATAAAACATACTGCCTTGAAAACTATACCAGTAAACAATAAAAAACTTGATCGTGTAAAAATTGAATTTAGGCAAAAGTTCCCAAATAGAAAACCATTTCATTTTTATTTTACGAATATGAGTAAAATCCTATGGGTGAAAAAAGAAACTATTTACTCATTTTGCATAAATATCTAAGTACACAAATTTTTATAAAAGCAGGAGAACTAAATTAGGAAATTAGAATTGAAAATAATCAAATAATAAAAAATCTGTTGAGGCCAGCGCAAGACCTCTTGCCATTTTCATATTAGGCTACATACGTACATCTTGCATTTAGTATTTCTCGTACAAAAATTCTAATTACATCTATTATTAATATATTTTTATATCTTTTACTTCAATCTATAAATAAGTTTTCTCTTACTCTTCTAAATGTTCGAGATTCAGATTCTTCAAATTCATTGACGAGATTGGTGGTATTTCCGATGGGTATGTATAATATATGTATCTATAATTTTAAATATTTAGTTAATAATAAAATAATAGATATTTACACACCAAGTGAGCTAAGGTAATGTTTATTCATGAGAAGAAAGTTTCATACACTAGTGGTTCACTAATAATAACAAGTATCACCTTAAAAGATGACTTACAACCATATAAACTGTCATACCAAATTTCATCCAAATCGAATAAATCGTCCGATTATTATAAGCAAAATTAATTTTTTTTTTCGAAGAACTTTGAAGCAGATTTCTGGCTAAATGGTACACTTTCCGGTAGAAGCAAGTTTGTTTAAATCGTCTTATTTTAGCCTCAGGAATATCTGGTTAAGCCATGTCCCCGTATTTAAGAGACGTCCTGTATATATCTAATGACCTATGCATTTTTTCCCAATATACCACTTACAATGGCCTTCTAATGGATCCATTTTTCTTTGTTAACCAACATCATATTTCTTATAATTCTTAAAATCCCTATACAAGACTTGTTAATTGAGAGATTGGTACACTCTATATAGATTTCCTTGAAGCGTTATTTGTTCTACATTGCAGTATTTTTGCAAACTCATGCATTTACCACATTTTTTGCCCAGTATAACTATATACACCAGACAATAATAAATCCGGGAATTAACATTTTCTTTTGTGGAGGTCAGTGGATGACTATACTTTTCATACATACACACATCTCATTATGAATCACGTGATCAATTAAATTGCTTCTTTGTTGCTTTGCAACAAGTATGTGTATGTACTGATTAACCAAGAAATAATTTTCTAATTGGTCTCATTAAATAAAAGAAACATTCAAACAAGACCGTGTCGCAGCAATCTCACTCATAACATGTTGCTTTCTACAGAAATTAATGCAGGCATAATTGTAATTAATACTTATGTGTGCACACATCTGCTGATTATCCCCATGCTGTTTCTTTCTTTCCAGTTTTGTAATTTTTATAATGACAACGTTGCTCGAAATTGTACGAATCTACCGTTTCCTCTCACTTGCGGAGTATAATAACACGTTCGCGGTTAAAGTCTTGTGATTGGCTCATTTTTTCTTCCTTTTCGTGGCGAAATCTGACAGTCGAGACGTTTTTTACCTGTAGGTGTAATTTTAGAAATTTGTTGTAGTTCGGTTTGTTTGGAATTTTGTTTCTAATTAGGTTTTGAAACGATACGAAAGTTTCCGAAATTGTTGCAAGATTGGTGGGTATATTTCTGTCTGAATTTCTTGGAATTGTGTAATTGTTACGTCATTGGTTTTTGGAACATGGGCTGACATTTTATAAATAGGTATTTGATTTATAGGGTCAGAAGGCCATAATTTAATAATTTTTGGACGGGGATTTAGTTGGAATTGGAAACAAATTGGATATTGTTTCGAAATTATATACCGGTATATTTTTAACTCAAAAATCGTGGATCAAAACTAATAATAGAAAATATTGTTATGTCCAAATTTCTCTTAGATATACAGGTTTATATTTATACTAATTATGTGTTTTTATAACAAAAGTTAATTGCAAAAATTGAATTCAGTAAATTTTGACAATATCTAATAGTTCTACTACTAATGAAGACATTTTTAAAAAAATGATTATTTGCATTATTGCACGATGGCGGTGCTTCCGGAAGTGCACCAATGTGGAACACTTGGATTTTTTATTAGCTTGTGTAAATATGAAACATTACTAAAAATCAAGAATACCCTACCTTTTGTAGGATAAAACCTTATTTTTATGGGGTATACGGCTGGAATATAACTATATTTAAGTCTAATTAGCAACCAATATTTTATTAATGTCCAATGTTGCTCCAATAAGGCTTAAATTTGTACGACACTTAAATAAAAAAATCTGTTGTGGCCAGCACTATACCTCCCGCCAATACTTCTGATGATGCAGCAACTGGCGAAATTGTACAATAAAGTAAAAATATACTTCTGTGAAACTAAACCGAGTGTTATTTTTATGTATATATACAGAGAATTTATTTTAAAATGCAACATTAAGGTTCATCACTTCCATGGTTACTCACTATTGTCAAAAACTGACAGCAATGTAATAACTGTCCATTTTAAAATGCAACATTATAAATAGTATTGCAGCACAGGAGATACCTCCAGAACACATCACAAATGGTATCAATTCTTATTATGACGACTAGGATGTTGCCTCAGTGTGAATGGGGGTATTTTTTAACATTTATTACATGAAAATTATGAATTTTTGTAAGCTAAAGTTTGTTAAGATGTGCAACATTAATGTTTTGATTTCTTGTTAATCGTATGTAGGCTAATTTAGTGTAAATTTGTTTTGGTAATACAAAATTACAAATTTTGTATGTTGCATTTTAAAATGGACAAATATTACATTGCTGTCATTTTTGGACAATAGTGAGTAACCATGGAAATGAATGACCATATGTTGCATGTTAAAATAAATTCCCTGTATAATGCATATAACTAGAAATTTAATAATCTTTAATTCTTATAATAACATAAATCGCGAAATAAATTTATTTAAAGGTATTTTTCGAAGAAAAACTATTTTGAGCCTGAAGTAAAGTGCCATTTCCAGTTACCTGATTTACACCAAAATTTAATGGTTTCTTTGCATATTAGAGTAAGGTAGAAATACAAGGTTTTAGAATTTTATGAATGATACGGGTAGTATTAGAGTTAGAGCGTTAACATGCAACACACACACACATACACACACACACACACACACTTACATACAATCATCATCGTGAAAATGTTAAAATCGGATTCTAGAGACCTTAAAACGTGGTCATTTATCAAAATCTCGACATGTGATATTTGAGGTAAAAAAATAATTTCGTAATTTTGAC
The DNA here is from genome assembly GCA_943142095.1 of Ophonus ardosiacus. NCBI lineage: Eukaryota > Metazoa > Arthropoda > Insecta > Coleoptera > Carabidae > Ophonus > Ophonus ardosiacus. Next base: position 57,233,121 of record OW964824.1, read on the forward strand.
AGCAATACATAATCATTCATTTAACATTTCAATTTAATGCAACATTTCGTTTGGAAGAACGCTTAAAATTTAAGGTACTGGCCATAAAGAAATTTGTAATTAGTAAACTACTTACGACTTAGGTTAGAATGCAGATACCTATACCAAATAGATATCCCGTTAGACAATGCGTTGTTTATGTGTTTGTTATGTACATTTGCCAAAGTATTCCAGTACCTTGAATCATTGTTCGATGTGCGAGTAGAATCGAACATTTATTTTAGATTGCTGTTTTGAAAATACTAAGTCGGCAGCAGTGATGCAACGTATAGCTCTCGACACCAAAAATCGAGGGACGGTCATAAACAGCTTTACCGCCCATCATAAATAATAAGACTGAATACTGTCACTGTTTTGCACACAAAACTAAAACAGTTTGCGGTGTAGCGTGCTAAACTATTACATTCCTCGATTTTTGGTGACGAGAACTATAATTTAACTATCATTTTAACATTGTAATAAATAATAGTAATTTACGTAACAAGACCTGAAAGTGATACTTTACTGGGTGAGCAAGCATATTCCAGAGCGAGCCGTAGGCAAGCTTTGGAAGCTTGTGAGCCCAGTATAGACACTTTCAGGTCATGTTGGGTACAATATTTTTTTTGCGATCCTGAAAAAATAATAAAAAAGTATTATTTTATTTTTTACTGCGAGCAAATAAGATATAAATAAACAATTGATCTCCATGGAAACATTTAGCTTTACCGGTCCCGGGATTGGTAAAGTACTTTCCGATCCCTTACAGACAACTTTCCGAGCTAGCTCAGCAAAGGACTTTCCGGTCTAAATAGTGATCAGAAGGAGCTCATTTTCTGGGTGATCGCGAAAAAAATACTTTTTAGTACTACTTCTACTTCTGACTTGAGCAAAAGGTTTTTAGCTAATCCAAACAAAAACTGTATAATATTAAATTAGTATAAAAAACAAATAATTTCTTCAAGCCATGGACCGAATTTGTTAAATATTGGTTCATCGCTTATATATCCATTTTAAATTCTAAATGTAGTGAATTCTGCCTCATTCTTTACATTGTGTACAACAGTACAACAGTCTTTTATGAACTATTTTATAAAAAAAGAAAACAGTGTCATGTTTTCTGCGAGAACAAAACAATATTGAGAATTCATCTCTCATAATTTTGCCGTAATCATACATAATAACATAATAGTTATCTCTTCGTTCGAATTGTACATTTGTTAGTTACTTCGGCGACCTTACCATACAACTTATACAAGGTAGAAAGGAAACGCGAGACAAACAATCTCAACATCCAAAGCCAAAGTCGTGAGTCGTGTCCCAGTTACTTCATTCGATTCGTTAATTAGAATCAAGCGTAACAATTAATCCAACCTTACTTTCGGCCAATCAACTGGATATTAGATAGTAGCTGTGCTGTGAGATTGTAACTTTGTAACCTACATAACTCAACATACATGGGACCTCCTACAACTTTTATATAACTATTTGTGAAACACGACTGTTTCTAATAATTAACATAATATAACATGAAATGTTCCAGGAAAATTAAAAAATAAAGGGATGTTTTTGTTTTCGCCATTAGGAAATCTTTGTGCTTTAGAATCGAGTTTTTTGTACTTTGCTCTTTTGTGTGAAGGAATTTCAAGGAATAGATATAGAAATAATCAATAGACTAAAGAAAGCAAATAACATTTACTATACTATAAACTCTACGATGTTGGGTAAAAAAGATATACATAAAAAGAGGAAAATATGATAAAGAAGAATAGCAGAATTCGGAAATAAAGGGGAAAATTTGGAAGAAATGGAGAATATTGCAAAGGATAGAACGAAATGGAAAATATGGATTAATTAATATTGAGAAAGGGAAATGTCACATCCGACTACGGGTATCAGGGATATAGAAAAAAAGAAGAAGAGGAAGCTATGAACATATAAATGCAAAGAGAAAAAAAATTAAGACAAAACTCAAAAGCTTGCAATTGAGATTAAGATTAATTCGATTCGCAATATCGCAATTCGAAAGTATTTGAGAATATTATTTAAAAAATAATATTTTTTTCATTTTAATTTATGGCCCGATTCTGAACAAAACTGTAAGTCTTACAGATCTGGAAATCTGTAAATAATGAACAAAATCACAACGAAACCAGCCACTCTTATGTATAATTTTATGTAAATCAACAAAACTAGATGTGTTTTTGTCAGTTTTTTTTTACAGATTTACAGATCTGTAAGGCTTACAATTTGTTCAGAATTACAGAATTGGCATATAAATTGTCACTATATCATTTATAAAATTATAAACCAATAAGAATGCTTGATTTTTCTTAGTTACCACGTATTACAGCGGTTATTAGTAAGTAACCAACCATGGTGAATTCTATTTACATAGCGTATAGAGTACGAACATTTTTCAAACACAGTACCTACTGCATAAAGCATAAATGAATCTGTAGTTTGACTTTGAGCAGAAAAATCATGCTTTTTGTACCTTAAGTAGACATCTGAAATGTCACTGACAGCTCCGAATGTACCGAAATGAATAATTTAACAGCAAAAAAAAAAAATGACAAGTAAGCATTTACAGCTTAATTCTCGAAAAAGTTTAAGCTATTCCTCATTTTTAGATAACCGAATTCTATTCTAATTTTGACAATTTATATCTTCAAATATAGCCTAATCTATGCCTAGTATCTACCATTTTAGCTCTCGCTAAGAGAGGTATTGGAAACATGCTAAAATTCGCATATCCAGATTTTATTGAATAAGCACGATTTAAGGTTCCTAGAATCCGATTATAACATTTTTAAAATGATGTCTGTGTGTGTGTGTGTGTGTGTGTGTGTGTGTGTGTGTGTGTGTGTGTGTGTGGATGTGTGGATGTGAGTATGTGTGTGTGTATGTGTGCATGTATGTGTGTCTGGATGTTGGAGGGACGATTCCTCAAAAACTATAAGACTTAAAAAATATTTAACTGCAGTTTCCTCAATCTGATATTCCTGGGAAGAGCTGAAAAGGTTTTGGTAACAATTGGACAACCGGAAGCAGTAGCTTCTTAAAAAAATTAATCTAAATATAATTTTTTTAAATTCTCCATCTAATACACTTAAATTTTTTATTATATCTTGTATAGATTTAGAGATAAAAACACTATAATATATAGAATATTCTAATCGCAGAGGCCAAGGCATTAAGGAAACCACTTGACAAATTCAAATGCTTGTAACATAGTTTGTAAATGACATATGTCAGTGTCAAAAATCAACAGTTTTAGTGACATTCTGATAGTTTTTCTGGGAAGTATATTTAATCTTTCTTATTATTTTATTAATGAAATATTTGAAATTATAAGTAAAATGCATATATCCATCAGAAATACCGCCAATCTGGTTAATGAATTCGAAGAATCTCTCACATTTAGTAACTTCCTCATACAATGAAAAGTAGATAGAATTATATGTGTGCAGAAGACATGTTAAATACAGTAAAAAACAATATTTGGGTAAAGTTCTGTAATTTTTTGTTATAAATCGACGGTTCGATAGCAAAGTGCAATACAATACTTATGTCTTGTGCTGGCCAGAACAGATTTTTTGATATTTTGAAGGTTAAATTTTAAATGTCGGTATAGAATAGAATTCACTAATACAAAAATGAGGATTAGCTTAAACTTTTTTGAGAATCGGGCTGTTAGTTATTTAATCATAAGTCCAGAAATCTGCGTTGTTGCTACTGCGAGTTTAGAAATACGAACATTTCAATATAATATAAAAAAATATTACATAGCAATATTTAAAAAGATAGGTTATGTGGCGCACAGTTTGACGTTTCACGCAGAAGAAATTGGACTACATGCCTACCTGTAATTTATTGTTTATTTTTAATTTATATATACAACTCGACAATAGAAAATTCTCGACATACTCAACGAGTTGCCTGTTGGAAATTCCAGGCAACACGTTTCGTAATATATGATTATTTATGGTTGTTTTAGCTGCAATACGAGAAAAAATTAATACATATCTTACAGTCATAATATTATTTTTCTCTCCATAATTAAATTATGGTTCCTCTGTAGAAAATTTATAGCTCCATTTAAAATTTCAATTAACCAATTTGTAAATTGGTAAAATATGACTACCTGCAATTAATTCTCATCGTAAATAACAATTACGCAAGAAAGTGAAGCTGTACCCGATTAATATTCCTTGCTTGCGTTGTGTGCTGCGCTTGACAATGAGGACCAGTCCCAGTTGAGTCCATTCCGCGTGTGTGAGTGCGTTTCGCATGCACAGTGAGTAGATGTGAGGATTAACGACTGCGTTGGATCCAGTTCCGGCAGCGAGAGGAATTTCCAGACGCAGACATGAGGAGGATTAAAAGTGCATGCATGGAGCATGTGCAACGGTGAACCTGCACGTGGAGAGAAAATAGAAATTACAAAGGAATTTCAAATAGATACAGTTATTGGCCTATCTTTTAAGTTCTTTGTTTCAGAGGTATTTATAAGGTTTGCAATAGGGTAGTTGCGAAAAAAATAAATGTTATTTTTTCCTATTAATTATGAAACATAAACTGATTCTAAACATGTTAGTGTAAAAATTATTAGAAAATGATAATTATAATAATAATAATAATAATAATAATAATAATAATAATAATAATAATAATATACTTTATTGAGAAATAAACCCAATGGCGAGGTTCAGCCAAGGCTGATCTTCCACCTAACCAGATTACAATATAATAACAATTACATATGAAAAGTGAACTTATCATAGTAAGACAGAAATCACTCCGAAAAACGGAGAAAAGAAAAAAAAATCTGTTGTGGCCAGCACAAGACCTTCCGTCAATTCGATGTATTTTGTACAAATCCCATACCAAAAGGTCCTTGGAACAGTTTCTATATAATATGTAAAATCGAACACGAACACATACTATTTTTTACAAATTCCATACCAAAAGTTCATTTGAATAGATTCTATAAATCCAATAAAATTATAACATAAACATACAGTCCTTCCATCTTCTCTTTGGCCTTTCTCTGCATGTCACTTGCGAGGAACACTATGACCTACCATTTTTTGATCCTATACTTTCCATATTTGGTTTTGCAGTTGCAACTGACATCTGTCAATTAGAATTTTTTGAATATGTCAGCTGTTTGCATGATAAATAGCAAAGCTGACTAATTTTTGAAAATTAATTTCTTTATAATGCTTTAAATCTACATCTATTGAATATGAAGGAAAATGTATAATCAAACCGTATAGAGAAGAGTATTTTCTTTAACATATATAATAACAAAATGTCAAAAAATAATATTTAACTGCGTTTTTCTAAGAACAATTTTAAAAACTTCAAATAAGGGTACTTCCGGTGGATCAATTATAACCAAAATTCAATCAGGTCTTCATATGGATGTACAGAAGAGGAATACGAAAGAATTATAATTTTTAGAATTGTAGTACTGGAGTTATCGTCGGAGAAAAATTTGTCACACACGGACACACATACACACACACACGCACATACGGACACACACACACACACATACAGACATCATCTTAAAAATAGTAAATTCGTATTGTAGGGACCCTAAAACTCATCACCGAATTTTTTGACCAAAGGCAATACCTTCCTTACGTAAAGGTGACGGAAGGTAAAAACAGAAAAATGTAGAAATAGTTTTGATTTATAATAAATGAAATTACAATAAGAGAACATTCATTTTATAACCAAATATTTTCATAATTAAGGTTTGTAATAAATTTGTATATGTTTTTTGAAAGCACTATCATTTAGAGATTTTAAATTACTAGAAATACTGTTATACAATGTAGGAGCTAAATAAGAAAATGAACTTTTAAATTTCGTTTTATTAAATAATGGTATTGAATACAAATCATTGCCACGTAAGTTGTAATTATTTTCTTTTGATACGAGCTTGTCACACAAATATTTTGGACATCCCGTAGTTTTTATTTTATGTATTAGACAGAGAAAAAGAATTTTTAAGTGATCTTCAATTACATTTAAATTAGCTGCAACACGGTACTGAGAGATATGCTCAAATTTCCGAACGCCGAATACATATCTTAAACAGCTATTTTGAAAAAGGTTTATTTTGCGCTTATCACTTTGACTCAAGTTAGGTATATAAACACAAGCACAATATTCTAATACAGGAAATATCAACGAGTTAACAAGACGAAGTTTTATCTCCAATGAAAGTAAATTACGGTATTGGTATAACATTTTGAGCTTTAGTTTAGCAGAAATTAATTTTTTTGATAAGTGTTCTCGAAACGTGAGATTCTGATCAAAATGCATACCCAAACTCTTGACCACACTACTCCGTGGTAACGTTGTACCATTAAGAACAACTGTAGGTGTTTCATTTGTGCCATATACTAGTAGTGAAGATTTACTTGCATTAATTAACAGCCCGTTATTTTTGACACAAGTGGAAAAGTTTTCAAGGCCATTGTTTACAAGCTTCAAATTATTATGAATTTCACTTTTATTTATTGTCGCTATAATCTGAGTGTCATCTGCATATGAATGTGCAGAGCAGGTTTTTAATGAGTTTAGTAAATAAAGCAGTGGACCTAAAATAGATCCTTGTGGAACTCCTCGAGTTGATGGGAAAACTCTTGAATAAACTGATTGTGTATTTGAGTTCATTTCAATATAAAACTTTTCATTCATAATTTCCATAAATAAAGTTCGCGATGGAATTCTTGTGACGTAGATTATTAAACTGTAACAAAAAGTAGCAAATTATTCCATTTTCTGTCTTATTTATGAATAGTCGTCTTATAATGAAACGATTCCTCTCTTCATTTTATTAAAATAATCGTTGAATTCTGTAAGCGAACAATTCACAGAAATTCAATCTCAGATCTGCTATGGATGTAATCCCTTGTAGGCGTTCACGGTTCGTTAGCTGCAGACTTAGCTTGGTTCCACCCCCGGACACCAGGGGTTGGACCTAGACATTGTCTCTCTCTACCCCTGTACACCGTACTCTTCCAATATATCAAACTGCTAAGATTTCTCCCATACGCAGAATGCGGGAGAATTGGGGAATGGAGAGAATGTTAAAGATATTCGCATGCGAATTATGATTACAATTTCGAGAAACATAAATCATCTACTAAGGGAATTTAGAATTGGAGATATTGATAGTGTGTTTCTACAGTCAACACACAGAAAATAAAAACCTTGTAAATTGTAATTAAATTAACTAAACAAATTCTTTCATTTTCAGCCTACTAATATGTTTCAATAAATTAGCTAAGTTGATTTAGTTAAATTTTTTGTATTTGTAATAACAAATTATAGTAAAATTAAATACAAAATTAGATTAAATGACTACATTTAGTATTGAACTAAATATAAATAAAGAAATTTACTAAATATATATTTAAATTTTCTATTTACTTACCTTATTCATTAGATAAATTACCGAAAATTGTAGGACAAAAATAATGAGGCAAAAATATAGTAAAATTAAATTAAATTAGTAATTAAAATAACCATTTGCATATGTTCTCAGAACAGTTTCTCAAGATAGGAACATTCAATGCCGGGAGCACGAGGAAGGCCAAAGAGAAGATAGAAGGACTGTGTAGCACAATATTTGAGAGAGGAAGAACTGTGTGAAGAATATGCGTTGGACAGGGATGAGTAGAAGAGAAAAGTAAGAAACAGCGACCCCTAATAAAATAAGGAAAAGCTGAAGAAGGAGGAACTGTCAAGTGCAATTTACATAATGAACGTTCGGAATTTTATTGGATTTATAGAATTTTTTCAAAGGAACTTTCGATATGGAATTTGTAAAAAATAGTGTGTTCGTGTTACAATTTTACAAGAGATATAGAATCTTTTTCAAGGAACTTTTGGTATGGGACTACAAAATACATCAAATTGACGGAAGGTTTTGTGCTAGTCACAACTGATTTTTTTACCTCCCGCTACCCTTGGTAAGGGAGGTATAGGGATCGTGTTAAAAATCACATATCGAGATTATAGTAAATGACCACGTTTTAAGGTCCCTAGAATCCAATTTTAACATTTACACGATGATGTCTGTATGTGTATGGATTTTGTTAATGCTCTAACTCAAATACTGTAATTCAGAAAATTCTGAAACCTTGTATTTCTACCCTATTCTAATTTGGAAAGAAACCATTAAATTTTGGTGCAAATCGGATAACCGGAAATGGCACTTTACCTGAAGCTCATAATGGTTTTTCTTCAAAAAATACAATTAAATGCCATTTTTTCACATTTTATTTCATTATAAAAATTAAAGATTATTGAATTTTCTACAGGAATCCATTAATACTTTTTCTATATATTTTACAGATAAATTTAAAAATCTATTTTTTTTTTGTGAATCCCGAAGCTTAAGATAAACACAATTCCTTTGTTTCACAGTTCATATTTCAAATTAATGTAACTACAGGTGAATGCGATTGTCAAAAAACTAATCAAGCAATAGTTATATGCAATGGAACAGTTTACAACACTAGTATATAAGTAGGTATGTATTTAAATTAATAAAAATTAAATAGCGGGAGGTTTTGTGTTGGCCACATCAGATTTTTTGTATAAAGTATCTTTGCTTCTTTGGGTATAATTATGGATTACATACGTGTATGTCTCATAAACTATTAAACTTTTCCTGTAATCCAACCCTTGGAAATGTAAATATTGTGACAAACTCTAACGCAGCGGTACACGGAATTAAACTGTTTTTATATTTTTATAGTATACGGGTGTAAATCTGTTTATGGCGATGTTTCGGGTTTCGATGAAACAGAGTATACTTGGGGTCATTCAGTATCACGCTACAATAATCACGTAGGCTGGAAACAAAAGTGTGTTTTTGTGAGCGCGATATAAATTGTTTGAGTATGATGTAGCACTTGTTAATGACCAACAGTGGCATTTTTTGAAACGTTGGTGGGATTGTCTGCTTCTTTGTTAGACTGTCGCCACACCAGATAAGATGTGGGATGTTATTTACGACGTTCTCGAATAGGCATTAGACCAGAAACAGGACCGGGCCTACGTCAACCAACTTTTCACGAAAATGTTGACATAATTTTTGTCTTTGTACTTTTGTCCTTTGAAAGGTGATATTGCCGACAGAGAAAAGACTAGGAATTATGACATATTTTAGCGTTTACGAAATATTTTATTCAAAATTTTTCAAATGCAAGGGGCCTATTTTAAAAAAATCTATTGTGACCAGCACAAAACCTCTCGCCATTTCCATTTTATATTATATAAGAATTGTATTACACTTCGCCATCGAATCGTCGTTTGATAACAAAATTTTTATTGTATTTAACATGTCTTCTGTACACTTGCAATTATAATTTCCTATATCTATTTTTCATTGTATGACGAAGTTCCTAAATGTCAGATATTCTTCCAATTCATTAACAAGATTGGCGGTATTTCTAATGGATATATACATGTTACCTAAAATTTTAACAATAAGAAAAATTAAATGTACTTACTTCCCAGAAAAAGCTTTCAGAATGTAACTAAAACTTTTGATTTTTGACACTGACATCTGTCATTTACAACTTATGTTATAAACATTTAAATTTGTCAACTGGTTTCCTTAGTGTAGTTTAGCCTACTCGACTTATTACGTCCCGTTATTCTATGTATTATAGCGTCTTTATCTGTAATTTTATAGAAGATATAATAAAAATTTTAAATGTATCAAATGTAGAATTTTATGTTCTTCAATATTAGTAATATCAAAAAATTTTTTTAGAAACTACTACTTCTGGTTGTCCAATTGTTACCAAAACCTTTCCAGCTCTTCCCAGGAATGTCAGATTGAGATATTCATAGTTAAACTGGTCTTAAGTCTTATAGTTTTTGAGGAATCGTACTTCCAACATACACACACACCCACACACACACACACACACACACACACACACACACACATCCACACACACACACACACATAAACACACACATCCACACACACATCCACACACACACACACACACACACACACGCGCGCGCGCGCGCAGAGAGACATCATCGTAAAAATGTTAAAATCAGATTATAGGGACCTTAAATCATGCTTATTCACTAAAAGCTGGGTACGCAACTTTTAGCATGAATCCAATACCTCTCTTAGCGAGAGGTAAAAATATATTTATGTTGTTATTCTAAACTTTTCTTTTCATACCTAATTGTAGGGATTATAAAAACGACTCTTCGTATGTAAACAAATGCTTAATATCCTGACACCAGTAATAATTTTAAATTTGATTTACAAGTGAGTTACAAATTTCATTTTGCCAAAAAATTCGTATACATATAAAATCTCCTACGCACTTGCACGTACGCCACTGTTTGGGGTGTGGGTCTGTCAACCCCCCGTTGTCTCCTGCTCTTTCTTTCAACTGAGTTATGACGTTATAATTCACGCAATTGCCGCCGGCTAGCATGGCGCTCGCGTCGTCGGTCCACCCGTCGGAAATACATTTATTTTTCGCGAAAAAAATAATTTTTATACTCTCGCATTGTCCCACGCCGCAAGTAAATATATAGATATAGAAAAGCACAGCCGCTGTGATGCTGACTTGATGATTTATTCTTGTTGAAAGTTTTTTTTGCTGTGTTGTCTTACTAAATTATGTCGTTTTTTTCCTGTGTTGCGTATTTTCTAGATATACTTATTTATTTTGATATTTAGAATTATAGGTCGATTTGACCATATCCTGTTGTTCTAATTAAAATCATTGTGTTTTCTTTTTTACGTTGATGTCTGTGTGTGTGTGTGTGTGTGTGTGTGTGTGTGTGTGTGTGTGTGTGTGTGTGTGTCCGTGTGTGTGTCCGTGTGTCCATGTGTGTGTGTGTGACAAATTTTTCTCCGACGATAACTCCAAAACTACAATTCTAAAAATTATGATTCTTTCGTATTCCTCTTCTTTACAACCATATGAAGAGCTGATTAGATTCTGGTTATAATTGGTCAACCGGAAGTACCCTTATTTGAAGTTCTTAACAGTTTTTCTGCCAAAAACGTAGTTAAATATCAATTTTCGACATTTTATGATTATTATAATATGAAAAAAAATCTTATTCTCTATACGATTTGATTATACATTTTCCTTCATATTCAATAGAGTTATAGAGAGATTAAGAGAGGTTAACTTTTAAAAATCAGTCAGCTTTGTAAAAATTATGGAAACAGCAGATATTCAAAAAATTCTAATTGACAGATGTCAGTGTCAAGTGCAAAACCAAAGTGGAATGTATAGGATCAGAAAGTAACAAAAGTGACAGAGTGTCCCTCGCAAGTGACTTACAGTTTCAATGCCAGGAGTACGAGGAAGGCCAAAGGGAAGACGGGAGGACCGTGTAGCAGAAGATTTGAGAGAGGAATAACTGTGTGAAGAAGATGCGTTGGATAGGAATGAGGAAATGTCAAGTGCAATTTACATAATGGTCGTCCGTGTTATAATTTTATTGGATTTGTAGAATCTTTTCAAAGGAACTTGCAATATGGAATTTGTAAAAAATACTTAGTGTGTTCGTGTTATAATTTTACAGGATATATAAAATCTTTTTCAAGAAACTTTTGGTATAGTATTTGTACAAAATACATCGAATTGACGGAAGGTTTTGTGCTGGCCACAACAGATTTTTTTTCTTGTTTATTCAGCCTTTGATTAATAAAATTTCCGTTATTTTAAATGACATCTTTCTTCTATAATAATCGTTTGAATATTTTGTCCCACACTTATCATTTATATTGCCAAATTATTTTTTGTAGATATATCTTTTTAATTTCTTTCAATAAATCAAATGTTTGAATGTTTCTCTAATGATTATAAATAGTCGAATATGCTACTGCATTAGAAAGTAATCATATTTTGATTTACTGTTTGGGTAAAAATACGTATTAAATACGTTTTAATTTGTAAAGGTTAAATTTTAAATGTAAGTAATAAATTATACTTCTGTTTTATAATAACAGTATATAGACAAATTATAAATTAATTTTTAATTTTTATGGGGTCCCGTGGCCGAGTACCTGAGTGTCTGGTCGCGAACCTGGGGGAACCGGGTTCGATCCCGACAGACGCCAAATATTTCCAATTTTAAAATGGCACAAAAAGTGACCCCTGTGGTGCACTCTCCACACCAGCTATGAGTGCCCGTGAGGTGACGCCTGGTAAGCGCCCACACGGTAAAATATATCGTCATCATTACCGATGTAGATACTGGCACACCCAGAAATGGGTAATGTGCTGTGATGTTATACCTTGGAACAGTTTCTATATAGTATCATGTAAAATCGAACACGAACACATACTATTTTTTACAAATTCCATACCAAAAATTCTATAAATCCAATAAAATTCTCACATAAACATACACTAAATAAAATGCACTTGACACGTCATTCTTTTTGCTTCAGCTTTCCCCTATTTTATTAGGGGTCGCTGTTTCCTTTTCTCTTCCACTCATTCCTGTCCAACGCATCTTCTTCACACAGTCCTTCCTTTCTCAAGTCTTCTGCGATACAGTCCTTCCATCTTCTCTTTGGCCTTTCACTGCATGTCACTTGCGAAGAACACAATAACATACCAATGTTTGATCCTATACTTTCCATATTTGGTTTTGTACTTGCAACAGACATCTATCAATTAGAATTTTTTGAATGTATCAGCTGTTTCCATGATAAATAGCAAAGCTGACTAATTTTTGAAAATTAATTTCTTTATAATGCTTTAACTCTACATCTATTGAATATGAAGGAAAATGTATAATCAAACCGTATAGAGAAGAGTATTTTCTTTAATATATATAATAACAAAAACTGCATTTTTTTAAGAAAAACTGTTAAAATTATAATTTTTAGAATTGTAGTATTGGAGTTATCATCGGAGAAAAATTTGTCACGCACACACACACACACACATACATACAGACATCATCTTAAAAATAGTAAATTCGTATTGTAGGGACCCTAAAACGTGCTTATTTATTAAAAACTCACCACCGAATTTTTTGACCAAAGACAATACCTTCCTTACCTAAAGGTGACGGAAGGTAACAATAAAAATAGAATGAACACTTTTCTGAAAATTCTTAAATTTATTCCATAATCATTTTAAAAATTCGTCTTTTATATTCATATATTTATTTATCAAAATTTATTACAAATAAATCTCTGAAAATTCAGCCATTGTGGCATCAATTTAGTTCACGCACCTATTCAATCTTCCAAATCTAAAATCTATCCCCTCTTCATTCTAACCTCAATCGTTTTCGTTTTCCTCGCTTGGTTTAGGCGGGAACGCAGCGCTAGTATACGACCTCTAGGCAGAATTCGGCGGAACTAGGGCTGGTCGCTAGTTTACGAGCGCCCCGAGAGATGTCCGCACTGAGGGTGGCGACCTGCGTGCTAGTTGCCTGCGCTCGCCGCTTGGCGGCCTGAATTACGACTTCCGGTTGGAGAACTTGTGAACTCGGAGATTTGTTTGATTTCGCGCAGTGCGTAAATTGCGAAGAACGGTTTGTTTGTAGTGTTGGAAATGGGAAAAGCGTTTAACTATATTGTAAATAACAAACCTGAATGCAAATTAGATGATATTTTTACTGCGCATCGGGGAAACTTGGTTCACTTCCGGTCACACGCTTTGCTATTAACATGATATGAAATAAATCATCACGGCTTATTAGTTATTTCCCATTTTTAGGTGTGTCATTTTGTTTTTATTTTACGATTTCGGGGATTTTATCTAATAATAAATTATTAAAGAATATTTCATTCTCTATATGAGAGGTTTGATTACATTTTCTTTCTACATAGTTAAATATAAAATTATAAGAAATTAATTTCCATAAATGTTGCAATTTAAACCGCCTTTACATCGGACCCGGACGTAACATTTAGTGTTGCCAGAAGTCGACACGAGACGAGACTTGGGGTCGGTCTCGTCTTGGTCTTGACTTGGTCTCGACTAGAGTGGTCTCGTCTTGGTCTTGTCGAGACGAGACTTGATGTCAGTCTCGTCTCGTCTCGAGTCTCGACAAGACTCTCGACTTTGCCGCCATTAATAATTTTTTAATAATTGTATCTAATAGTACATAAAATTCTAAGAACAGCAGTACAATCGCGATTAAAAAATTCCAAATAATATTTGAGATATTTATTATTATGTTTTTCATGAATATCATCAACTTGATACTTGACCTCTTCAAATAATTAATATGAAAATATACGTATACATCGAGTGTTGTTTATCATTACTAAACATAAAATATATAATTCAATTCCAAAGCAGTAAGTAAATGGATAAAAATCCCCAAAAAAGTAACTTCTTTCGCTATTTTTTTCTAAATATATGTTAAATAAGTAGATAACTAAAACTTAGACTTTTGCGTATCTCCTGGTACGTGTACTACAGGTTGAGAACCGCTTTTTTATTTCAAAAATTTGACCTTAAGTTATGTTTTGAGGTAACGTTATATGATGATCATACTAACTATAAAACTTACGGGATGGGGGACAAAGCAATGGTTTTTCTAAAAATATCACTTCCTTACAAACTTTTCTAATCTTTACATTATGCTTATTTTTATTAATTATATTCTGGCAACAATTTTATCAACGAAGCTGAAAATAAGAAAATATGAATGAACAAAAAATTATGAATTATAATCCCAGTATAAGGATATCCCTAATTCCTTAGATTAAAATACGCCGAAAAGAAAATAAAGGCCTTTATGACCAATGACACCGGGCGAGGAAAGTGTACTTGTACTTTGCACGTGTTTTTACGTGAGATGTTTAATACCAATTTCCTAGAATGTTTGATACCAAATTTCCCAAATTGTTATACCTGTAACTACATATTTTAACAATGTCCCTTACATTTCACTTTATTGAGAATAAGTTTTACTTTCATTATATATCTCATAATAGATACATAAACTTTTATCTTTTGAAGTACATATTTTCCAAATTTTTGTTTATATACGATACCATAATTTTTTTATTGGCATTTAATGATAACACTAGAAAATGTTTTATTTTAATTCGCAGGAAAAGTATTTTTACATAAATTATGGATACAAAGTTTGAGAAGAATTAAATCTTCGTTTTTTATACTTTTACTATTTCTTTACAAAATAATTATATAACTGATTTGTTAGTATTAATAGTTTACATTATTTGCATTTAATATATTCCTATTTCTATATGCAATATGTATTCATATGTTTGAATGAAGTGAAATATTTAGGCGAATAAGAAGTACGTCCGTTGAACAAGTACAATATGGTTGTTTTAAACCGGGACACAGACCTGGAATTTCCCTAGGATCGTAAAATCTTTGTCTGCATTTCCGTAAAATTCTAAGAATCACAATAGATTCTTTAAAAATGAAAAATACTGTATATTTGAAGGGAACGTTACTTTGTTATAATAAATTAATTTAATAAATAAAACTGAAGTACATTGCTAACGTGGAGAATGCACTACAAATGTAACTTTTTTGCTATTTGAAAATTGGAAATATTTTCCAAGATATAGTCAGTTGTACCAATATTTTAATTGAGAATTAATCAAAAAATAAATTAAAATCAACATATTTATACATATAAAACATGTATATTATAAAATAAAGGTTGATTTTAATTTAATTTAAATTTTGGTGCATTAAAATAACATAAGAATTCTAAATTTATATTTCTTTCATTTCATCCCACCTACATTGTAAATTCATTTAAAAGTTACATTTGGATTATTTAGATGAATAAGGAATACATCATATTAAATTAATGTTTTTGGAACATAACTATGAAAGTAGAAAATTACAAAATTTGAAAAATTAATATCTCTCTTATTTATATGAATTTTCGAACAGTATTTACAGCAATATTCTCAATTTTTGAAGCACTTTTAGAATACATGTTTTCAAAAAATACCTTTGAACTGAAGTCGAGAGTCTTGTCGAGACTCAAGACTTTCTCGACAAGACTTGATGCTGGTCTCGTCTCGTCTCGACTTTTCTAGTCGAGACCAAATGATGGTCTCGTCTCGACAAGACCAAGACGAGACGAGACCAAGACCAAGACCGGTCTTGGTCTTGTGGCAACACTAGTAACATTATCAGTAACATGTGTTATTAGTAATGTTATTCAAAATTTTAAACGTGCCTATAACACTTTCGTTACTAACATTTGTTGAAAACATAAAAATCTGTTGTGGCCAGCAAAAGACCTCTCGCCATTTCCATATTAGGCTATATAAGTATTGTACTTATTTGATATTTCTGATACACACAAAAACACATATCTTCTTTATTTATTTTTATATTTTTTAATTCATTCTATTCCCTCTTATTCTTCTAATGTTCGCGATTCTTCCAATTCATTGGTGAGATTGGCGGTATTTCTGAAGGGTATTTGTAATATATGTAAATAAGAAATATTAAATGTACTTCCCTAAAAAAGTCTTCAGTAATGCTAATGGCGGCGAGATCCATTTACAACTTATTATTTTATATATTTATATGTCTCTATCTTTAACGCCATAGAAGATATAATAAAATTTTTAAATGTATCGGATAGAGATTTTTATATTCTTTAATATTAGAAATAACAGAAATTTTCAAAAAATAATATTTTTTTAAAGAAACTATTACTTCCGGTTGTTCAATTGTTACCAAAAGCTAAGCAGCTCGTCCTAGGAATGTCAGATTTGGGGGCAGTTAAATATTTTTTTGTTTTATAGTATTTGAGAAAAACTGTGGTTCCAACATCCACACACACACACATTCACACACACGGATATCATCGTAAAAATGTTATAATCGGATTATACGGACCTTAAAACGTGCTTATCCACTAAAATCTGGATATGCATTTTTAGCATGATTCCAATACCTCTCTTAGCGAGAGGTAAAAAGAAGTAATAATAAAATTTTTCGTTAATTTCTATTAGTTTTCCTTTCGGTTTTTGTATTAAATTGGCTGATAGTACAAGCCTTGTTTTAACTAAAACGTTGTTTTAAATAATGTCAAATTCAAATTTCAATATTTAATTTCATTCTTATGCGCAAAGAATGATTTTTTAAAATTTGTTTCAATACTATGTTCCGCTGTGAAATTATATTTCGATAAAATAATGAAAATTGAAATGTTTTAAAACATCGTTTTAGTTAAAAATAATTAATATTAAAAAACGGATATTTTTGAGTTTACTTATATTTTTAAATTCTTATCTAAAACAGTTAAAATTTGACTAATGATATGGTACCCCGTTAGAATAATAATTTCGATGCGTAGTTTTTATACCCGAGATAGACGACAAAAATTAATGATTATTAACGGTTATATATAGTATGCGCACGTGAACTTGAGACTATTGACAAATTGCATTTATTAACAAACCAGAAGATATTAACTGTAGTAAGTACGTGCGTTACTTATTGTTTTGTACTGTATGAGTACAATACAATAAGTAGCACGAGCTTACTACGTTCAATATTTTCTGGTTTGTTAATAGACGCAATTTTGACATCTGTCAATGGTCTCAAGTTCACGTGCGCATACTATATCTAACCTTTAATGATCATTAATTTTTGTCGTCTGTCTCGGCTACTAGTTTATTAGATAGACAATTTTATAATAAACTTTGAAATTCCGGGCCTTCATGTATTGTAACAAATTATTATTAATAATTTCTAATAATTGTATTCAACCTAATCTTGGCATTTTGTAACATGGTGGAAATTGGGTTGTAGAAATCCACAGCGCTCCACCCACGCTTTGTGAATGATTCCGCAGTTAAATCTCGTTAAGAAAATTTGAAATTCACGCTGGTCATGAATATGTATGGCAGCGGCGGTGGCAGGCGAGCTCGAGAACATGACTTCGATACTCACAGCAATATGCCCCTAAACCCTAACCCAAATCTGTATGCATATGGATGAAGCATGAGCCGGGCGAACGCAAAACTTGATTCTACATCAACCACAGCTCAAGACTGGGGCAAGAACACATTTAGCATAAGACGAAACAGCGAGATTGCTCATTTTTTCAATTTGGATTCGCAGATTAACACAATTCTGTAAATAGTCTTAATCAAATGCGGGTTAATAAAAAAAAAAATGAATCTCTTCCACATAACATTCCGGAACTAACATGACAAATGTCATTATTCAATTCGAGCGTATGAAAAATGTTGTTGCGCAATAAAAACTGTATGATTCTTGACGACATACTCTCTCTTTTTGCTACACAGGTCATAAAATCTGTTCATTCGCCTTAAATTAAAGATATTTGAATACAATAATAATTGCGACTTCAGATATTTTAGTGAAAATATATCTTTCTTGCTAACTATAAAAAAAAATCTGTTGTGGCCAACACAAGACCTCTCGCCATTTCCATATTAGGCTATATAAGTATTGTAGTGCACTTCGCTTTCCAAAAATTTTAAGTGTATTAGATGGAGCATTGTATGTTCTTCAATATTTAATAAAAAAAACTCCCAAAAAATTATATTTAGAAGATTTTTCTAAGAAACTACTACTTCCGGTTGTTCAATTGTTACCAAAACCTTTTCAACTCTTCCCAGGATTGTCAGATTGAGGAAACTGCAGTTAAATATTTTTTAAGTCTTATAGTTTTTGAGGAATCGTGACTACAACATCCAGACATACATACATACATACACACACACACACACACACATACACACGTCCACATACACACACACACACACACACACACACACACACACACACACACACACACACACACACAAACAGACATCATTTTAAAAATGTTATAATCGGATTGTACGGACCTTAAATCGTGCTTATTCAATAAAATCTGGATATGCGAATTTTAGCATGAATCCAATACCTCTCTTAGCGAGAGGTAAAAAATATCTATTGTGGCCTGCACAATACCTCTCGCCATTTCCATTTTATGTTATATAAGTATTGTATTGCACTTCGCTATTGAACCGTCGTTTTATAACAAAAAAAAAAAAAAAAATACATAACTGTACCCAAAAATTGTTTTTATTGTATTTAACATGTCTTCTGCACATATACGATTCTAATTATATCTATTTTTCATTGTATGAGGAAGTTCATAAATGTCAGTGATTCTTCCAATTCATTAACTAGATTCGTGGTATTTTTGATGGATATATGCATTTTACCTACAGTTTAAAATATTTAATTAATAAAACAATAACAAAGATTAAAAAGCTTTCAGAATGTCGCTAAAACTGTTGATTTTTGACACTGACATCTGTCATTTACAAACTATGTTATAAACATTTTAATTTATCAACTGGTTTCCTTAGTGCCTTACCCTCTGCGATATATTACATTAAATTATTCTATATATTATAGTGTCTTTATCTCTAAATCTATACAAGATATAATAAAAATTTTAAGTGTCTTAGATGGAGAATTTTATGTTCTTCAATATTTGTAATAACAAAAATTTCCAAAAAATTATATTTAGAAGATTTTTTTAAAGAAACTATTCCGGTTGTCCTATTGTTACCAAAATCTAATCAGCTCTTCCCAGAAATGTCAGATTGATGAACCTGCAGTTAAATATTTTTTAAGTCTTTTAGTATTTGAGAAACCGTGGTTCCAACATCCACACATACATCCCCACACACACACTGATATCATCGTTAAAATGTTATAATCGGATTATAGGGACCTTAAATCGTGCTTATCCACTAAAATCTGGTTATGCGATTTTTAGCATGATTCCAATACGTCTCTTAGCGAGAGGCAAAAGATTTTTGATTGCAACAAAAACAATCTTCAATTGCAATAAAGAAAATTTGATTACAATAATGAAAATAACTAACAAATACTTGTCCAATTATTAATGTAATGTTTTTTTCTTTGTTTCAGGTATGTGATAGTTTTATTTACGATGGATTACTTTTCTGGAATTAATGGCAATTTCTTCGCGCTTTAATTTTTTGGTAAGTTTGCAATATTAATAATTACTATTAATTGCGCTATTTATTTATAACTTTTTTCTTAGATTATAATTATTATTTATTACAATTTTAATTAAATAGGAAATACATATACAAGATACAACTAAATAATATGAAAATATATTGCAAATAAGTTTAATTTATTTAATGTGCTCTAAATACTGTAATTTAATTAATTTGCAATAATTAAAACGAACGCAATCAGGAATAATTATTATAGTTCATATAAATTCTTTCAGAAATTCCATATTATAATTAATAAATATATTTTATACAAATGACTTTCTCGTAATATATCATAATTTTTTAAGTGAGAAGTTCGAAGAAAAAATCACATTAACCTAGTGCATAAAAAATGTATAGTTTTATTTATTTATAATTATATGTTTCACTGGCGGTATATATTTTAAAATATACGAGCAGTTTGTCCTTAAAATATCTATATGTATAGGTAGGTACATAAATACTGGATTCAGAATAATATTGTGCCATCTCTTTTCAAGAAGTTTATCAATTTTTATTAAGTTAAAAATTCAAATACATATTTTTTCCTTCCGAATGGTACAATAAAAACGAGCCATTTTGTTTTTATTTTTGTTAATTGTCAACTATAAGATCTACGAAGTCGGTTATTTAGACAAAAGTTGTCTTATATTAGGATACCATTTTAACAGTGTATTGTTTAATCAGAAGAGATTCATAGGTCACTAAGGATATACAAATATGTAAATTTTGCAGTTTTTGAAATACTTCTAACTGTGAAATAACCCTAGATTTTGATTTGCACTTCTTTATGACACTTTTTTAAGATCTTTCTTTCAAATAACGATACTCATTTTTTATTACTATTGGATTTCAAATTACAATACCAAAGTTATTTTACCTACAATTATTAGCGGATTAAGGTTAGTTGGGGCCCCTAGGTACATTATATTTGGAGGCCCCCCAAATAATAAAAAAAAATCTGATGTGGCCAACACATGACCTCCCGCCAATTCCATGTTTAAAATGTGCTTTAAGTAAAGTATCACTTCCGGTTGATCGTTTGTAAACAAAATCTAATTTGTTGTTCCAATAAATAGAAAACTCTGTATTTTTAAATACCAAATTGTCAAATTTTTGATCATATTTTAGTATATTTTTTCAAGAAAATCTGTTCCCATTGATATAAAAGAAAGTTCTAAGGGTCATTTTCATAATCAAGTACTTTAAGATTTAAGACTTTAATTAAAATTACTTTAACACTTTATCTTTATTTTGAAGTAATGCTACAGTGCCCTCTAAAGTGCTAATGTGTTATGAAAACTAAAACATCTTTAATTTTAATTTAAAGTATTAAAGTGAAGATAAAGTTTATTATGAAAACGGCCCAGTACTAAAATTGAAAAGTTTTATATTTTATTTTAATATAGTTTTTCATTAAAAATTGTTATGGGCTTCAATTAAAGTACCATTTCCGGTTATCCAATTTTACCCAAACTCTGATCAACTTTTTATACCCATGCAGAAAACTTAAATACGGAAATTAGAAATTTTAGGAAGTTTGATATAAGAGTTACCGTGTAAGAAAAAATCGTCACTTATAGACATTTTATTTTATTATAGTTTTTCCTTAAAAACTGTTACGGGCTTCATGTAAAGTACCATTTCCGGATATCTAATTTTACCCAAAATCAAATAAACTTTTTATATTAATACATAAAGCTTACATACAGAAAATAAATTTTTTGGAAGAAGATAAAATGCCATCAAATTCCTTACGGTATGTCGTGAGGTAAAAAGAATTTAAAAAATCTGATGTGGCCAACACAAAACCTCCCGCTATTTAATTTTTATTAATTTAAATACATACCTACGGATTTACTAACGCTACAAACTGTTCCGTTGCATAAAACTATTGCTTTATTTACTATTTTCTTTTTAAAATGTCACTATTACTAATTTGAAGTGATTAGTTTTTTGACAGTGACATTTACTGTCAGTTTCATTAATTTGAAATATGAACTGTGTAACAAAGGAATTGCGTTTTTCTTAGGCTTTGGGACTTGTAAAAAAAAATATTTTTAAATTTATCTGTAAAATATATAGAAAAAGTATTAATGTATTCATATAGAAAATTCAATAATCTTTTATTTTCATAACGACAAAATGCGAAAAAATGGCATTTAATTATATTTTTTGAAGAAAAACCATTATGAGCTTCAGGTAAAGTGCCATTTCCGGTTATCCGATTTACACCAAAATCTAATGGCTTCTTTTCATATTAGAATAGGGTATAAATACAAGGTTTCAATATTTTCGGAATGATAGTATTTGAGTTAGAGCGAAGACAAAATCCCTACACATACACACATACATACACACACATACATACACACATACATACACACACACATACACACACACATACACACATACAGACATCATCGTCAAAATGTTGAAATTGGATGCTAGGGACCTTAAAACGTGGTCATTTACTAAAATCTCGATATGTGATTTTTAACACGATCCCTATACCTCTCTTACCAAGGGTAGCGAAGGTAAAAATAAAGTTTTGTAAAATATTGTTAAAATAATCAATACTTTTATGATTTTTAATGAAAACAATAATCTATTTAAAACATGCAGTTTGGGGCCCCTTAACAATTTTTTCAGAGTAGTAATAAGTCCTGGTGTTCATTATATTTTCGGTCTAAACGGTTAAATTACAAAAATAACCCACCTAACAACAAAAATAATGAATTCCGGCCATTATCCTTACATCTCCCAATCCCATTTTTTTAATCATTCTCCTCATAAAAATTCCTGTTCTTGTGATGAAACCCTTACTCCCGGCTTGTTCTTTTGTAATGAGCACCGCCTATTCTCTGTTCCGTGCGTGACGCCTTTCGTCCCCTTCGTTTCGGGCACCGCGACGTCTATAGCTTCGCTCTATCCAAACTATTTCTAGCCGCGTCTAGCTGAAGCTTAGCTAGGGCAGGATTACAGACATGCGAATGTAAATCAATCACCTGATAGCAGGATATTAAAGCAGGGAAAAATAAGGAGGAGAAAAAATTAGGGTAAATGGTAATAAGAATATATGGAGGCAATATAGATAATGAGACAGAGGGGCTACACTTGTTTAAAAAGAAGATTGATATAAACAATTTAATTATAGTCCGTTTTTAAAATAAAATTAATAAATATATCATCTTGGCGTGTTACCCATTACTGGATGTGCCAGTATCTACCTCTCGCTAAGAGAGGTATTGGATTCATGCTAAAATTCGCATACCCAGATTTTAGTGAATAAGCACGATTTAAGGTCCCTATAATCCGTTTATAACATTTTTAAAATGATGTCTGTGTGTGTGTGTGTGTGTGTGTGTGTGTGTGTGTGTGTGTGTGTGGATGTGTGTATGTGTGTATGTGTGTATGTGTGTATGTCTGGATGTTGTAGCCACGATTCCTCAAAAACTATAAGACTTAAAAAATATGTAACTGCAGTTTCCTCAATCTGACATTCCTGGGAAGAGCTGAAAAGGTTTTGGTAAGAATTGAACAACCGAAAGTAGCAGTTTTTAAAAGAAATTCTTCCAAATATTAATTTTTGAAAATTTTTGATATTACTAATTTTGAAGAACAAAATTCTACACCTGATACATTTAAATTTTTTATTCTATCTTCTATAAATTTAGAGATAAAGACGCTATAATATATAGAATATCGGGATATAACGAGTCGAGTAGGCGAAACTACACTAAGGAAACCAGTTGACAAAGTCAAATGTTTATAATATAATTTCTAAATGACAGATTTCAGTGTCAAAAATTAACAGTTTCAGTGACATTTTGATAGATTTTTCTGGGAAGTACATTTAATCTTTCTTATTGTTTTATTAATTAAATATTTGAAATTATAGGTAATATGCATATATCCATCAGAAATACCGCCAATCTGGTTAATGAATTGGAAGAATCTGTGACATTTAGAAACTCCCTCATACAATGAAAAATAGATATAATTAGAATTATATGTGTGCAGAAGACATGTTAAATACAATAAAAAACAATATTTGGGTAAAGTCCTGTAATATTTTGTTATAAAACGACGGTTCGATAGCAAAGTGCAATACAATACTTATATAGCCTAATATGGAAATGGCGAGAGGTCTTGTGCTGGCCACAACAGATTTTTTTACCTCCCACTACCCTTGGTAAGGGAGGTATAGGGATCGTGCTAAAAATCTCATATCGAGATTTTAGTAAATGACCACGTTTTAAGGTCCCTAGAATCCATTTTTAACATTTTCACGATGATGTCTGTATGTTTGTATGTGTGTGTGTGTGTGTGTGTGTGTGTGTGTGTGTGTGTGTGTGTGTGTATGTGTGTAAGTGTACGAATTTTGTTTGCACTCTAACTCAAATACTATCATTCAGAAAATTCTGAAACCTTGTATTTTTACCCTATTCTAATAGGAATAGAAGCCATTAGATTTTGGTGTAAATCTGATAAACGTAAATAGTACTTTACTTGAAGCTCATAATGGTTTTTCTTCAAAAAATACCATTAAATGCCACTTTTTCCAATTTTATGTCGTATGAAAAATAAAGATTATTGAATTTTCTACTGGAATACATTAATACTTTTTCTATATATTTTACAGATAAATTTAAAAATAATTTTTTTTGTTAGTCGCGAAGCCTAAGATAAAAACAATTCCTTTGTTACACAGTTCATTTTTCAAATGAATGTAACTGACAGTAAATGTCACTGTCAGAAAACTTATCACTTCAAATTAATAATAGTGACATTTTAAAAAGAAAATAGTAAATAAAGCAGTAGTTTTCTGCAGTGGAACAGTTTGCAGCGTTAGTAAATACGTAGGTAGGTATGTATTTAAATTAATAAAAATTAAATAGCGGGAGGTTTTGTGTTGGCCACATCAGATTTTTTAAATAAATAATCTATTTAATTGTTTTTAAAAATACGAGTACATACAATCGCATACACTTTAAAAATAAGTAACCGAGTTTTTACGTTTTTATCACCCGCTACTCTTATACATATACATATAACCCAAATACTATAATTCAGAAAATCTTGAAACCTTGTATTTATACCTTATTCTAATATGAAAAGAAGCTATCAGATTTTGGTGTAAATATGGTAACCGGAAATGGCACTTTACTTGAAGTTCAAAAGAGTTTTTCTTCTAAAAATACCTTAATGGATTTTTTCGCGATTTGTGTTATTCTAAGAATTAAAGATTATTAAATTTTCTATAGGTCTGCATTCATACTTTTTCTATATATTTGACAAATAAATATATAAAGTAATCTGTTTTATATATCCCGTAGCCTATGTTTTAAAGATAAACACATTTTCTTAGTTACACAGTTTAGATTTCAAATATATGTAACTGACAGATAAATGCCACTGTCAAAAAACCTATCATTTCAAATTATTAATGGTAACGTTTAAAAAAAAGTAATTTTAGTAAATGACCACATTTTAAGGTCCCTAGAATCCATTTTTAACATTTTTACGATGATGTCTGTATGTGTGTATGTGTGTATTTGTACGAATTTTGTTTGCACTCTAACTCAAATACTATCATTCAGAAAATTCTGAAACCTTGTATTTTTACCCTATTCTAATAGGAATAGAAGCCATTAGATTTTGGTGTAAATCGGATAAACGGAAATGGTACTTTACTTGAAGCTCATAATGGTTTTTCTTCAAAAAATACCATTTTTTCGCATTTTGTCATTATGAAAATTAAAGAATATTGAATTTTCTACAAGTATGCATTAATACTTTTCCTATATATTTTACAGATAAATTTAAAAATCATTTTTTTCTTCTAATCCTGAAGCTTAAGATAAATACAATTCCTTTGTTACACAGTTCATTTTTCAAATGAATGTAACTGACAGTAAATGTCACTGTCAGAAAACTTATCACTTGAAATTAATAATAGTGACATTTTAAAAAGAAAATAGTAATTAAAGCAATAGTTTTCTGCAATGGAACAGTTTGCAGCGTTAGTAAATACGTAGATAGGTATGTATTTAAATTAATAAAAATTAAATAGCTGGAGGTTTTGTGTTGGCCACATCAGATTTTTTAAAATTGGTAATGTGTTAACTGACAGTATGATTGTGTTTATAATAACTTGAATTGTGCAATATACGTCAACAGAAAGATCTATTCTTGGAAAAGAACCACAACTTATATTTTAAAATTGTGCCTAAATAATGATTTAATTTATAATTGATCTTTCTTATTTTTTAAAATCTACTATAGAAAAAAATAATTCTACCGTCATGTATAAAAATAACTGTTTTTCAACTAATATCATTTATGTATAAAAACTAAATGCTTGCCACATCAAATTTAACTGAGTTTTGCAGTTTCAGTATGTATATAGGAAACAATTTAGTGAATCATGTATGAATATATATCTTACTTCTATGGTCAAATTTGCTTGAAAATAAGAAAATAAAAATTGTTGTTAGCAAGAAATTCTATGAAATTTTCTTTGAGAAACCATAACATGGATTTTTCTTCATTATACTTGCGCGTATAATCTTCAAATCTTATCACGCATAATATTTACTAAACCTGTATAATAATTAAAAATTTCACGGTGAAATTTTTAATACGCGATATTTTTCTTGGCATAGTTCACACGGCATGTTAGAAAGTCTACAACTATAGCGAGTAGCGTTCCTTAATATTTTAATAACACGTTTTAAATTTTGAAGTTATTATCAAAGATATCGGCTTGGTAATTACATGGTGCAGCGTACACAGACCTATAAAACGCACTCGAAGACTAAATTACTGGCTGAAATTTCCGACATGCTTTGATGAGGGGCCGTGCTATGAGTATATCTAGATTTACTCCGTGAACTTTGTACCCTGATAATGGTGACTATAGTAATTTTCATAAAAACATGTATTTCGAAAGAAAATACATAAATTATGAAGGGAAAATTGAAATTTTAACATGCTAC
Organism: Ophonus ardosiacus; assembly: GCA_943142095.1. Lineage (NCBI taxonomy): Eukaryota > Metazoa > Arthropoda > Insecta > Coleoptera > Carabidae > Ophonus > Ophonus ardosiacus. Next base: position 57,260,202 of record OW964824.1, read on the forward strand.
CAATACCACACACATAAAGAATAATTATATACTTTTTAGTAAAACGAATTGACATGAACACCAAATAAATTTATTATTTCTTCCTCTCTGAGTACATTACTGGAGCAACCAAAGGCTAACTATAAAGGAACCAATAGGAATCGACATTCATTGAACTAATGTCATCTCATGAAACCAGAACTGAATTGTTGCATTAATAACAACGAAGAGATAGAGGTAAAATCTGAAATGGCTATATGCTGTCATTAACACATTTTTTTTGTGACATATTAATAAAAAAAATCTGTTGTGGCCAGCACAAAACCTTCCGTCAATTCGATGTATTTTGTACATATCCTATACCAAAAGTTCCTTGAAAATGATTCTATATATCCTGTATAATTGTAACAAGAACACACTATTTTTTACATATCCATACTGAAAGTTCATTTGAAAAGATTCTAAAATCTAATAAAATTTTAATACTAATACGAACGTACATTATGTATTGCACTTAACACTTTCTCCTGCTTTAACTTTGCCCTATTTTATTAGAAGTCGCTGTTTCTTACTCTTCTCTTCTACTCATTCCTGTCCAAAGCACCTTCGTGACACAGTTCTTCCTCTCTCAAATCTTCTGCTATACAGTCCTTCCATCTTCTCTTTTGCCTTTCTCGTACTTCTGGCATTATAAGTTCCTATCTTGAGGCGAGGCCGCAAATGCAAGTCACTGGCGAGGGACACTTTGTCACTTATATCACTTTCAGATCATATACTTTACACTTTGGTTTTGCACTTACCACTGACATTTGTCAATTAGATTTTTTTGAATATGTCTATTGTTTTCATAATTTTTGCAATGCTGACTGATTTTCGACAGTTAATCTCTCTTAATCTCTCTATAACTCTATATCTATTGAATATGAAGGAAAGTGTGTAATCGAACCTTATAGAGAATAAGATATTCTTTCTATTGATAATCACATAAAATGTCGAAAATGATATTTAACTGCGATTTTTCAAGAAAAACTGTTAAGAACTTCAAATAAGGGTACTTCCGGTTGACCAATTATAACCAAAATCTAATCAGCTCTTCATATGTTTGTAAAGAATAGGAATATGAAAGAATCATAATTTTTAGAATTGTAGTTTTGGAGTTATCGTCGGAGAAAAATTTGTCACACACACACACACACACGGACACACACACAGACACACACACGGACACACACACACACACACACACATACAGACATCATCTTAAAAATAGTATATTCGTATTGTAGGGACCCTAAAACGTGCTTATTCATTAAAAACTCACCACCGAATTTTTTGACCAAAAACAATACCTTCCTTTTGACGGAAGGTAAAAATAGCAAATAATACAAATATTTTATTTATTTTACGTTTCATAACGAAATCTAATATTTTGTATGGTTACTTTTTATAACAGTAACCAAATTTTTGATCACCGACAGCTCTATATTCCACCATTTTTCTTATAATTTATTTTTTAATTCCTTAGTTTTAATTTTTAATGGCATATTTTTGTTTCTTTCAAGAATTTCACGCACTTAATTTTACGCATTTGTTCAATTCGGTTTGTCCGGTAACTATGGGGAATGATTGAGCTTATTTTTGAAATTACAAAGCCAATTTCCTACAAAGACGCAAATTATTTATAAGCCATATTTTTTTAGATATTAATTTAAATATGCTTTTAAAATACCAAAGTAACATTTGCTCCTCTTTTTATTGTTGCAATAAAAGCTAATTTTAAAAGTCGTCGCCGATCAAAATGATTAAGGGCCATTCTTCATCTCTGGTTCAAACTTTAACTACCAGTTAAATAAACAAAACCGAAACGAAATGAACTGTCAAATGACAAATTTGTAATTGCTGTCAATAATTCGATTTAATATTGTTTATTTAATTGGCAGTTAAATGTTTAACCAGAGATGGCAAGATTGAGCCTTAATAACAATATCTTTTACATCTTAATAAATAAAGAAAACAATTTTAAATTATTTTACTTCAAGAATGTTATTAATATTATTGTTATTACTCGTATACTTAAACAAAAGTGATTTTTGTTTCTGCTATTTCTTGTCTTATTTTTGAGCAGAAACATGAAGTTAGATAAAATAAAATTTTGTGAAAATGAACAAGATTTGTTAAAAGTTTTGTAAGATTTCAAACACCTTTTGGCAAATAAAGAGTTAAATACTCGTAGGTTTGTATTTTTTGTAACAAGCTTATACTAGAAGTGTCTCTTTTTTAACAACTTATGTTAACTAATGTTAATCTTGAATGTTCTAAGGAAATTTGACACGAAAAAAGTTAAACATTTCACCTAAGTAATATCATAATGAAAATTGGGATTGCGGGACACACTTAATTTCGAGCTTTGTCCGATTCCGAGTCAATTTTCGAATCGAGCCGGCTAATTTTTTGTCTAGTCGATCTTCGAGTCGGGCCAGCAATTTTTATTTTCGGGCCGAGTCGATCCAAACCTCAAAGCTCGGCCCGGCCCGGCCCGAATGCATCTCTAAAATTTCAAGGATGCAAAAATATTTCAGTTTAGAGATGTGTATTATTAAAGAATTTGGGATCTCGTGGCCTCGTGCGCCAGCAATGAGTACCCGTGAGGTGACGCCTGGTATACTCCTTCACGGTACAAATATATTATCATCATTACCGATAACTGTAACAAAACATATTGGCACACCCAGAAATGGGTATAATGCCGTGATGATATATTTATATTTATTTATTTTATTTAAAATTATTTGGGCCCGTAGTTGCCTAGTTTCTCTTATTGTAAACGCTGCCCTGGCAATTATAATTGACATTAATAGTGAAGAAAATTATTAACACTGTTTCTGGCGCTTTTAAATAATTTATTTTCAAAAGAATGAAATGTTACCACTGGTTGTTCTATCATTATTGCATCACCTACGAACTTCTTTTTCCTTTATTCATTACTTGTGAGGCTTATTACCTCTCCCTCACTTTTGTCGATCTATCAAGAACCTGGAGCAATAGAAGCAAACAATTACTTGTGGTGTAGGGTAGTTAACACGGCCATTCTGGTAGGCTGTAGCCTGTAATGTACTAAAGTAGCCCTTCCGTCATGTGCACAGGCAGAACGTCTAATTGCGCGAACCTCTCAGCTCAGGCCATTGCCAAAAGTGATTAACAATAGAAAAGGAGAAGAATAACTTTAGAGTGGATGGTTATAAATAAAAGAATAGATTAATTGAATGAAGTTACAATATTGGCGAAACTAATTTATACAGAGTGATGAAAAATAACTGATTCAGTTGGCAATATTTGAAAAATACTTGAATTTGGTAAGATTGATACATTAATTACATACATACAATTAAATTTGGAATTATTTATATTTTTTTATTAAAATGGTTGTTGTTTCCCCTACCCATGTACTTTTATTTGATATATTAGTATTTCCGCCTTTATCTGGTGTTTTGCAAAGTGTGGAATAAAAATATTCCCAGAATTGTATTGCCAACTGTATCATTTCTTTTTGATCACTTTGTCTATTTTCTGCCTTGTGTCTTCAATCAAATAATCAAAAACAGAAGTTGAATATGAATCTTGTATATCTCTGAATTGTTTTAAAATAAGGCAGTCTTATCAATAATTACTTTTATTTAAGATAATTAATGTAAAGCATAAAGGTGCATACTAAATTTTTAGATGCAATAACTTAAAACGTATTTTAGTTGGCCGTGTATTAATGTATAGGAAATCATTCATTTATGACCCCTATTAATGCATGATTATACTTGCCGTCAAATAATTATGGACTGGAGATTTCTACACTGATGCCAAATTTTTTGTGTGTCTACCTGTACAAATATCTGTAATCTGTCAAGGTTATTTTATATTGACATTTTCGTTAGTACTTGCGTGCGCCTTTTCTTTCTAATCCTATAAATTATTGTATTATATTTAGACTTTTGAAAAAAAAAAAATGAGTAAAACTCATGAATTTATAGTCCTGGTTCTTATAAAAAACGTTTAGGAAAACAAGATATAAATGGACAGGCAAAAACAATTATCGCCAATGTACACAATTTTTTCAAAAAATTGGCATTACATCCTGAAAAAAATTATAATTTATTAAATAACAAGAAAACTTTGGATTTGACTGCAGAAGCATGTTGTCTTGGCAGATCTACTGTTCACCTAATTATCAAGTATTCTTACCTTTTATTTAGATTTCGCCGATTATCGTATTTTAACACAAACGCGACCTTAGCTTGAGTGCGGAAACTTTGGTCAAAATATAAATATAAATTTTCCATAAAGACAATTTTTATATTTTATATTACGTATTACTGTCGTTCCTTACTTATTTGTTATAATATTTTCTACATTTACTATGTATTAAAAAATTTAATTAGTTTTAAATGACATATGACATTTGCGTTCATTCCTGGGCATATCAAGTTATAAGGGGCAACACCGCTGGGCAAGGGACAGGGTGCGGAAAGGGATAAAAGTTGAACATCAGTCCATAATCATTTGACGGCGAGTACCTATAATAAACGATTTTAGTACATAACCATAGATACCCTATACCATTGCTAAACAATTGTCAGTCATAAACACATGAGCACAAACGCAGAACAAAGACTTATGTGTCAGACGTTACTAACCTAATTTTATTTGTTATGAAATAAATTCAGTAAAATACGGTCAACTGAAAAATATTGTAACTAACACGTGTGTTAATTGGCGATTAATGATCTCAACAATTAAATGTGTACTCGTACAGTACAAAACAATAAATATTACGTGCTTACTACAATCAATATTTTCTGGTTTGTTAATAGACGTAATTTTGACATCTGTCCACAGTCTCAACTTCACGTGCGCATACTATAACTAACCGTTAGTGACCATTCATTTTTGTAGTATGTATCTAAGTTGGTTTTATAAACTGATTTTATTATTCTGAAAAGAATTACAAGAAACATAAAAGTAAACAATAATGAAATTATAAATAAATAGATTAATCATACCTGAAAAGAATAATTAAATTACACGTTATTAATTACTATATAGAGCAAACACAATGCTGTCAACGAATAATTAATAAAACAATATTATGACAGATAATTCCAAAATCATGTACCTAGTTTGGTGAGCGTCATATGTTAACATAGGTGTGATGATTTGGAATTTACATGTATTAATGTCTGGTTATGGTTATTTGATACATAATGAATTTAGGTAGATTTCATATTGAATAAGTCAATGTTTTTGTTAGGAATCTGCAACAATCCTTTTAAAATTTTAGATTTCATTACCTCGTCCTAATCTCCGTAAATATTTTAATCACCCCCTTCGGCCAATTAATTTATTCATTAAGCGTGGTGAGTGCGTAAAACTGGTTATTTAATAGCAGCGATAAGAGTCGCGTACCGCTCAGCAAATCCTTGTTGTCCTCAGGGGGCCATACGCCACAGCTACGGTGTCCCTCTATACACATCCCCATGTAGCTACAGTCACAGTACGAATTCATCCCCAGCATCCATCTGTTCTGCTCACTACCCTATTACTATTACTTTTTCATCCCGCCGCCAGATCGCAGCAGGGATTGATTGCAATCAAAACAAGCGTCCCATGGTGAAGGACAAGATTAGGAATCGGAGAGGACAATTTAATGGAAATGGTCAATCTGTAAAAGTTTTTAAAATATTTGAAGTACAGGGTAAACTGGGGTCCCCCCGGCCACGTGCCCGAGTATCTGGTCGCGAACATGGGGGAACCGGGTTCGATCCCGTTCGGCGGCAAATATTTCAAATTTTAAATGGCACGCCAGCAATGAGTGCCCGTGGTAAACGCCCGCAAGGTACAAATATGTCATCATCATTACCGATATCTGCGACAAAGCAGATTGGCATACCTAGAAATAGGTAATATGCCGTGATGATATATTTATATATATGTATATAAATAATTATATACAGGGTGTCTCAATAAGCTTGCTCACTATTGGTAACTTTTTTATTTGAAGAGATACGAGGTTGGTTAAATTAGCAAAATTGTGCCATTTTATATTAGAAAATTGGTCATGTATACAAAATAAAAATTGTGTCAGCGGTTCCCAAAATTTGGGACAGAATATATATTTTTTAAATGGAACTATATATTTTTTATTATCTTATTGGAAAGAGTATTTTTTTTCTTTCCAACAAGGTAATGTTGTTTATGTACAATTTTTTCAAATAAACGAGTTATTTACGTTTAAAAATAAAAATTATATTTTATTAGTTTAGGTCAAGTAAACTATGGAAACAATTGTCTTTTATAAAATTATTATTTTATTAATTTATTTTACAGTAGTAACAAAACAAAGAAAACATTCAAATTGAAAGTCATTATTTCTTTCGTACATTTAAACTCTTTTGGAAAGAGAGCCGACCGTTCCACGTAACTGGTGTCTAGATATAACTTTCCATATAGCACGATCATATCTAACTTTTCTTCATTTGTAAAGTTATTAAACATTATTATTATTTGTTAGTGGCCACTAAGTAGGTTTCTAAGGTAATTTAAAATGTTGCTAAGTAAAACCATATGTATTTTTACTATTCTTAGTGGCCACTAGTTAAAACTGTTATAACATCACTTTAAATTTAACTTATGCATACTGCTATACATTTTTAACCGTAAATAACTCGTTTATTTGAAAAAATTGTACAGAAACAACATTACCTTATTGGAAAGAGAAAAAAATACTCTTTCCAATAAGATAATAAAAAATATATGGTTCCATTCAAAAAATGTATATATTGTCCCAAATTTTGAGAATTTATTTTAACGATTTACAAATTTAGAAATTTGAAATTTAGATTTGGAATATAAGTAACTAGAGTTTATATTTCCAAACGTAAATTTCAAATTCGACCAATCACAAGAGAGAACTGCTAAATATGCTATTAAGGTATAACTTTGATTCACCGTCATCTCTCTTTTTTGTTTGAGAGTTGTTGACATTTTGAAGATGGATTCACAGGAACAAATTGATATTTTGTTTTTTGTTAATAAGCAGAATTAGCGAACATCCTAATTTGTACGACAAAGGAAATGAATTGTACAAAAATTAAAACGTTTGCATAATTTCAATGCAACGAGGAATAGCAAGGCATTAAATACATTCACATTCCTGTAGCCTCGTGCCTGAGTGTCTGGTCGCGAACCTGGGGAACCGGGTTCGATCCCGACTGACGCCAAATATTTTGAATTTTAAATGACACAAAAATGACCCCTGTGGTGCACTCTCCACACCAGCAATGAGTGCCGCTGAGGTGACGCTTGGTAAACGCCCGCACGGTACAAATATGTCACCATCATGCGTAATATACCGTGATAATATATTTATTTATTTACTTATTTACATTCATACGAGTATATTTGAAGAATTGTTCATGATCTTGTTATTTCACTTTCAGAAACAAACTATAATATTGTCCATCGACAAATCAATGTGTTCATAAGCCTAACCAGAGACCAGCTACGTTTTTCAAATTTGTTTTTGTTTTATTTCTTTATTATACAAATCAACAACAGTAAAAATCATCTTGTTCATTAGCGTTTAACAAATTCATGGCTATACAAATAACATTGTAACCTAAAATCTGAACTGATAACTGATAAAACGTCAAACGAGAAGCTGTGACAAGTCATGTGATAGATACTGATTGAACATCAACCAGAGAGAAAATTGTAAATTTTAAATTAAAATTTTTAAATGTTAATTTATAAATTAAATTCATCATAAACCAGCCCTTACTTGTCTACGGGTCGCGTCTTTATCTTTATTCTCTCATAAAATACATCTTCATGCATTTGTTACGCAATATAGGTACCTACAGTAAAATTTTTGAAAGAAGTCCGATCAAGGCCATCTACGAATTGCATCTATGAATTAAGATTTTATGCTGTCAAATTTAGTAGTGTCGTTTACATAGTTTTCATGAGGTACACAAGATATTATATACCCTCATAAAAACTGAGGAAAAGACACTACTAAATTTGACAGCACAAAATCTTAATTCATAGATACAATTCGTAGATGGCCTTGATCGGACTTCTTTCAAAAATTTTACTGTACCTACTATTATTATACATAATTAATCAGGGTACTTAGTATAAATTTCAAGTAGAAAAACAATGTTATATTACTTACCGTTTGAAAGAAAGCCGCCAATTTCATCGACACTATAATTATCTCAAACTTAACTTCTCCTCACGAGAACTGTCAACTTACTAATGACATCTTCATCTTCATTGCTACCTATTCCATCTTTCTCCAACTCTAAGGGTCGCCGCTCTTTCTGCGATTTGGTGAAAGTCGCCCTTCTGTTAGAAGGCGAACGCGGCCGCTTTATTCTTTATGGTACCCCGTATATATTGCCTGCTCTGGATCTGTCATACTTGCACCCCAAACCATAACACCCCTGCGAAGAGAAAGTTTATTTTCTGAGGTGGATTCACCGAGAAATCCTAAAATTCTTTGTCAGGACTTTGTAAAGAATTTTTTGTTACGTAAGAAATGTGTCAGTACAGTTGAGGGAAAGATATGAAAGTGTAAATTGGCAGCGAAAGCTATGGAATGATGGTAAAATTATTTTATTCAATTTTGATGTTTTAAACTGTCATAATTAACTCCATAGCAACAACTATAAGCAACATTTTATTCACAAGTGAATTATTTTTTTTTAAAATCACTCACTCTGCAACAAATAATGAATTTAAAATAACATCAGGCATAAAAAATAACACTTATCGCAGTATTTATTAGATGTTATCAGCCATTTTCATTATTTTTACGACACAAATGACAGACAATAATGCTTTTTAAATAGATGACTTGACGTATATCATCGACGATTGTCATGCACAGCCTACTAACTGATTAGTTTTTTATTTTGTCAAAATTAAATATTATAATGGTTTCTATTATTATTTCTTCAAAATTGTAACAAAAATTGTAACACGAAAACCGGGCCATATGCGTTTGACATAGGAAAATTGTTTTTCCTTGCCCAAAAGTGGCTTATTAATTTTAGACAAAAATGCTTCAAATAAATGTAGTCGAGAATTAAATTCTACATCTAAACCTATAATCATATTTTTTTTGCATCTTTACTAACCGAGAATATTGAATTTAAAATTTTATAAAACTCACCTCTTTATAGTGTTAGCCATTGTATTAAAATAAAATTTCAATCAAATTCTATGACATTTTACCTTTGAGAAATTATAAATATAGTTTTCATCAAAGTGATATTACTATCATCTCTTCTGATAACTGATAACTTAAAACAGAGCGTTTCTGATAGGTAAAAGTACAAACAAATATAATGACATGATTTTTAGTTTTTTATATGCTAATCTTTATAAAAAAAAATCTAATGTGGCCAACACAAAACCTCCCGCTATTTATTTTTTTTTAAATTTAAATACATACCTACGTCTTTACTAATGCTGCAAACTATATTATGTTCCATTGCATATAATTATTGCTTTATTTACTGTTTTCTTTTTGAAATATTATTAGTTTGAAGTGATTAGTTTTTTGACAGTGAAATTTACCTATCAGTAACATACATTTGAAATATGAACTGCGTAACAATAACAAAGGAATTGTGTTTATCTTAGGCTTCGGATGTATAATAAAGATTAATTTTTAAATTTATCTGTAAAATATATAGAAAAAGTAATAATGTATACCTGTAGAAAATTCAATAATTTTAAATTTTCATAATGATGTAAAATGCGAAAAAATAGCATTTAATGATATTTTTTGAAGCAAAACCATTAAGAGCTTCAATTAAAGTAACATTTCCGGTTATCCGATTTACACCAAAATCTATTGGTTTCTTTCCATTTTAGAATAGGGTAGAAATACAAGATTTTAGAATTTTCTGAATGATAGTATTTGAGTTTGAGCGTGGATACACACACACACACACACACACACACACACACATACACACACACACACACACACACACACACACACACACACACACACACACACACACACACACACACACACACACACCGACATTATTGTGAAAATGTTAAAATTTGATTCTAGGGACCTCAAAACGTGGTCATTTACCATTTACTAAAATCTCGATCTCGATATGTGATTTTTAGCACGATCCCTATACTTCTGTTACCAAGGGTAGCTAGAGGTAAAAATATTCTTATTTTTTTTTAATTTTAGACCACTTTTCTCGTGATTATGTCTTCTCCATTTGTTGATATTTTCACTATTTTGCTCTTCGTGCAGCACATAAATATAAGCAGTGCAGCAGTGGTGTGTTCATGTTTGGTGAGTTATTCGGTGTGTCCGTGCTAATTATTTGATGGCGGTGTTTACGTGTTGCACGCTCGCGCGGCGTTGCACTGCGCTGCACTGAACTGCACCGGGCACCAGGCGGGAGATCCTATCATTTTATTGCAGCGCGAATTTTATGTGCCGTGCTGCTATGCCCTCACGCCAGCCGACTGATTATGTTTAATAACTGCCATTTCTGCCTTCTGTTTACACCAACTCCAGAGAATTATTTCGCGAATTTATTGAAGATTTAAATTAAAGGAAAAACCTAAAAAAATTAATAATTGTTACATTTTTGCTGTTTGAAACAAATGAAAATAGACAAATTATACATCGTTGGACTGCTAAAATACTCCATTTTAATGATGCATTTAAAAAAAAAAAAAGTTCTTTTACTTTTAAAGCAAAGCATCGAACCCGCCAAAAACTGGGTTCGGTTTAGGTTCAAGTTAATTTTTTTTTGAGAAATGGGTTTGGGTGCGGTTCTGGTTCAACCTTTAATAAAATTGAATTAAAATTTTTTTGAATGACAAACAAATAAAAATAATTTAAAATTAAAGCCGCAATTTACGCAAGACAAGTAGAGATGCATTCGAACCGGGCCGGGCCGGGCTTTGAGGTTTGGATCGACTCGGCCCGAAAATAAAAATTACCGACTCGACTCGAAGATCGACTCGACAAAAAATTATCTAGCTCGGCACGAAAATTGACTCGAAATCGGGCCGGGCCAGGCCAAAGCTCGAAATTGGGTGCATCCGGCATTCCTAATGTTGATTTTTATGTTAAGGCGAAATGTTTAACTTTTTTCGTGTCAAACTTATAAAAAACCTCTACATTCTTATAACTTTCAACATTAGTTAACATAAGTAGTTAAAAAAGAGACTCTTCTAGTGTAAGTTTGTTATAAAAATTACAAACCTGCAAGTATTTAACACTTTGATTATCAAAGAATTTAAACAACTTTTTCACAAATCTTATACAAAAAAATATAATAATTTACATAAGGATTTTTTATCTAACTTTGTTTCTGCTCAAAAATAGGACAAGAAATCATTATGGTAGGAACAAAAATCAGTTTTATTTAAGTATGCGAGTAATAACAATAATAATAGCAACATCACAATATAATTATTATGCTTTAATGAATAACCTTGAATTCTTGAAATAATAATTTTTAATACATTTTTATTTATTAATATGTGAAGTGTGTTGTTATTAAATCATTTTGATCCTTTTTAACTTCATCCATTTCCGAAAAGCTCGAATTTTCGGGACGGGCCAAAATCAAAAGTCCGACTCGCCTCGATATTTGAAAATGATTAGCCCGATAAAAAATATCTTCGGCCCGGCTCGATGATCGACTCGAAATCGAGGCGGGCTTCGGGCCGGGCCGGGCCAAAGCTCGAAATCGAGTGCATCTCTAAAGACAAGAAACTAACATAATTTTCAAGAAAAGTCAACATGGGCACCAACACAGACGCCTAACGCGCCGATTATCGGCTGTATTACAATTACGTCTACGTTTGGAACTGAAAATGAACCTGACGCGAAGTTGAACCCTGAACCCGAATTTTAATATCTGGTTCGGTTCCAACTCGGGTTCAATTGAAAAATATATCTGACGTTCGGTTCTGGGTTTGGGTTCGGTAAAATGTTACGGTTAGGTTCCGGTTCTGGTTCGGTTCAGGTTCGGGTTCGATGCTCTGTTTTGAAACAATTCGTGGTATCAAAAAGTCATAATTGTTTTTTGTATAACTGCATTTGATTATTAAAGAAACCTATAACTATCTTTCTCACGCCAGTTTTAGAAGCCTGCGCGAGAAAGATACGAAGAGTGTGACATCATATTATGTGACCCTGAAAATAAATTCAAATATCTCGCAAAGTAATTATTAAAAAAAAAAATATTTATTTTTCTTATTCGTTATTTGTTGAGTAGTACTTTAGGGATAAAGTGTACATTTTATTATTTTTTATTATGGTTTATGGACCCTTTCTCCAATATGACTTCCATATCAAAATTGAAACTTGGACATCATAACTCAACTCGAAATCCAACAGTGATAAAAAAATTGATCATGACCATTCAAAAGAACACAAAAAGTGCCCTAGTAATATGTAAACCGAAATCTAATATTGTTTCATATTTGGGAGAAATTCGAAAAATAAAAAACTCAAATTTGCTTTTTCGCCTGTGTCTGTATATCTTTTACAAATGCTTTTACAGTGATTTTAAACTTTTGAAATATGATTTCACATTAATGAAATATGATTTCACTTTAACGAAAACGATTTCACATAAAAGAAAACTGAATTCACAGTAATGAAATATGATTTCACATAATCGGAAACTAATTTCAACTAAATGAAAACAAATTTAATTTTTTATACTCCCTACAGTATTTCATAAATAAAAAATAATAATTTTATTCTCGCTGCTAGCGTAGTTAACAATGTTGTACTCAAATTTTATCATTGTTGTAATCAAGTTTCATCATTGTTGTAATCAAGTTTGCTCATTGTAATCAAGTTTGATCATTGTTACAATCATTTCTATCATTGTTGTAATCAAATTTAATCTGTGAAGGTTCTTCTTGACTGGAATGGTAGGTAAATAGGGTAGAAAAAATTCCTGGATAAGCAGTCAAAATTTTATTTATTTTCGGCCTCGACCGGTTTCGGCACCACATATGCCTTTATCAGGAGATGAAAATTTATAAAAAAAAAAGTAGTAGGTATAATAAGGGATTGCATGACATACACGAAAACTTATACATAGCCTTATTCAAATCACGATTTACGCATTTCTCGACTCCGCAAATCTAGTCCATGAAGTTGGCGCGTACCGAAATGCTCAAATCTCGACATGTGCACCGTTCGACAAGATGGCTGACTAGTACACTGTGGAGTATAAAATGAATTAGGATTAGGTTATGTTATTGGTAGTATTTTTTTAAAAAATTGTACTCCGAAGTGTACTTGTCAGCCATCTTGTGTAACGGTGCCCAAGTCAAGATTTGAGCATTTCCATACGCGACAACTTCATGGGCTAGATTTGCGGAGTCGAGAAATGCATAAGTCGTAATTTGAAGAAGACTATGTAAAAGTTTTCGTGGGTTGAGACCCTAGCCGTATAATAACATGTACAATTCATTAAGTATAAATGTAATAAAAAACACATCACAATGGTCGTCAACAGTTAAAGCAATAAATAAGTAATATTAAATAAATAAAAAAGTTAATGTCTGTCGATAAAATTTTGTAGAGAAATATTTTGAAAAATGTGAAAATATTGCACCCTACGAAATTAATAATGGTTATTATAATTCTGAGGGCATGCAGTGACCTATATCATTTTTTTTACAAATAACAAAACACTATTAAAATGGTCTCCTAATGGGGTGTTTCTCTAATGGGGTCCTATACCATTTTTCTTTTATTTGTTTTCCTGTAAGAACAGGATAAAATAAGAAGTTCAGTGCAAACGCGACTAAAAAATTTTACGTAATAAGTGAGATATGAATTTTTAAAGTTTAAGAATTTGTGCGTGACGTAGCAGGTACTAACGAGAGATCCACAAACAATGGGACAAACTGTTAGTTATACTGGAAACAATTTTTTTCATGTTTGCATAGCTGAAATGTTTTTATATAAAAACTTATACGTTATATTCACGAAGAAATTATTATTAAGTATAAATAAAATAAATAATAAGCATTTAACAAGGATTTCTTCCTAATAAATTACAGAACATTGACACAGTTTGACAATATTATTACACAAAGTATGACGACGGATGGCGCTAATGTTTGCCTGTTTTGAAGTTTCAATATTAATTTAATTAATATTATTATTAATTTAATTCATATTACAAATTGATTTATTTATAAATAAATGATTATTGTTAATATTACTAAATGTTATAATTAAACAAATTCATCAAACACAAAATTGTTAAATGTTTTGTTAGGTTATAGATCAACATGACATTTCATATTCTTTCAAAGGTGACCGCTGAAGACGAATCTTTTTTTTAAAATCAAGCGACCAATCAAATTCTTAGTACCTAACGCGTCATACCCAATTAGTAATCAGCTTCACTCGCTTGTAGTTTGTGACCTAGTTAATATTTAAAGAAAATTTTTTCACTAATACTCATTAATTTATGTATATTTTCGTCTTCTTATTTAAGATAGTTAAAATATGACTATGGTATAGGACCCCATTTAACCGACTTCGTATCTCTTATAGTCCTCGAGATCCTCATTTTGGACATTAGCCATTCTGTTTAATTTATTAGCAAAATGAATTCATTCAGATCAGTATTGTTTTGAAGCCGAAAACGAATTTGCTCGTTTATGAATATCGGTAGGGTAGGAAAATAAGAAAATATGAGCAAATAATTCCATGAACACGAGCAAATTCCCGCAGAAAACAATTCCGCACGTCACAATCGAATAATAAAACAAGGGAAAAACGAAGCGCCACCGCCTCGCCTCGGCTCGCAAACAAGTGTTCGGTATCCCATGCCCAGCGTAATTTATTACCAGTTCGTTCTTCCATTTTCCTTACAAAACAATAATGCTATGCTACCGTCTTTGGTCTTTATCATTAATCCACCCCACCCTAGTGGAGAAATTCCCAATGAAAATGGTAATTGTCAGATGATATTTCACGGCGTCCGGCGTCTGATTTCCGGTTGCGTCAATCGGAGAGCTCGACGTGCGTCATACAGGGCGCAGGGCAATGGTAGGGCTCTGCCCCTGAGGTGCTGAATCATCGCGGGCCCCATGCGGTGAGCGCCGGGACGCCTGCAGACGCCCCAACAACAATATTGCACAGCGGCCATCTTGAAATGAGTTATTGATATTAACAAACCAAATAGATAGACAATGAACTTAAAAAAAATAAGGTATTTATTATGTAAGAAAAAAATCATTAATCTGGCGTCTTGGGCAAATTCAAATACAGTATACTGCGCCTAGTTTCAGATTGCAGTGGTGGGCGAGAACGATAACCTATAATATTACAATAATCGACACATTCAGACACATCATTCGGAGATGGAACATCTTCATTCTTCAATATCAGGACTATTTTGATTAGACATGCGAAATCGCATGAATAATAAAATATTTTTGACAGTTATTGCCAGGTTGACAGAGTTTTGTATTTATATGAATTTTTATACGATATAATGGGTGTTTTTTTTTTTTTGCTTAGATAGAACTTATGAAAGAGTTAACTGTCAAACGAGCTGTCATACTGCCTTCACTTTTTGACATTTATGATCGGTATACTGTGGCAAATCATCATGAACAGACTCACGCTTGAAGAACGCTACCAAATTATCCAAATTTACTTTGAAAATCAGTCGTCGATTCGCCGAACTTATAGACAACTTCGTGATTGGCTTAACGGGTTTGTTAATAAGCCAAATTGCCGCATATGGAGTGATATCAATCCACAAGAGACCTTACAGACTCCATTACATCCAGAAAAATTCACCGTTTGGTGCGGTTTACATTATGGTGGTATCATCGGACTTTATTTCTTCAAAAATGAGGCCGGAGCTCGCGTTATGGTCAATGGAGATCATTACCGCACCATGATCAATAATTTTTTGTTTGAAAATATGGATGTCATTGATCCGGACGAGATGTGCTTTCAACAGGATGGCGCTACGTGCCATACGGCGACCGCAACCATCGACTTATTTAAATCAAAATTTGGCGATAAGTTGATTTCGAGAAATGGGCCTGTCAATTGGCCTCCAATGTCGTATGATTTGACAACTCTCGATTATTTCCTGTGGGGCTACGTAAAGTCACTGGTTTATGCTGATAAACCAGCAACAATTGACGCCTTGGAGGCCAACATTGTTCATGTTATTCGTGACATACGGCCAGCAGTGCTCGAAAAAGTGGCTCAAAATTGGACGTCCAGAATGCGCTTCGTCAAGAACAGCCGCGATGGCCATATGCCCGAAATCCTTTTCAAATTTTAATGCCATGCATTGATCTTTCAAATAAACAAAAAAATTTGATTAAAATCTAATTTTTTGTGTTACTTTTTACAATTTGAAGTTCTATCAGGCTTAGAAAAACACGCTGTATTATATTTTTATTAAAATTATTTATTTCACTTACATTCAATTATTGTACACAAATGCAGAGAAAAAGTTGTAATAACATAATATTAGGACAGTTTAAAAGTGACTCGCTTTTGCACCAATCACAAGCCAGGAGCTAGGAAATGTTGTGCCTATACCATGCTACACTGCATTCTTATACCAGACCAGAGTATAGTTCTGCTAATCCGGATTATTATTTTAATATTAAAAGTTGAATGATTTTAGTCTAAATGTTCCATATATTTATTTCAACATTTACATAATACTTCAACGTTTCGGGCAAAAAATGAGCCCATCTTCTGCAATCGGTAAAAAATAAAATTTCGTTTTTTTCGAAATCCAATTATTGATACATTTTTACAAGTTGTACGAATAAATCAACGCCCGAAACGTTCAAATATTATGTAAATGTTGAAATAAATATATGGAACATTAAGATAAAAATCATTCGACTTCGAATCCCATGAAGGTTCCCAAAGGATACTCCTATTTGTTTTAATATTAAAGAAATTAATGCAAAGGCGTAATAAATGCTAAAACATTTATAGTCCGATTCACAAAAAAGTTTAAGCTAATCCTCATTTTTGCATTAGTGAATTCTATTCTATTCCGGTGTATAAAATTTAATTTTCATGATATTATCAATAAAGGTAGATACTAGGAATAGATTAGACTATATTTTAAGATATAAACTGTCAAAATTAGAGTAGAATTCGCTAATCCAAAAATGAGAATTAGCTTAAACTTTTTTGTGAATCGGGCTGTTAATTTAATGTAAGTTAAGCATTTGCATTATTAAATCAAGTGTGTTGAGGGCGATTAATGATTCAAACATTTTATTAATAATAGTTGATATTAATCGCCAATTAACACACATGTTAATTACAATATTTTTCTGTTGACCGTATCTTACTGAACTAAAAAATCTAATTTTATTCCATGACAAAATTTGTTAGGTTGACAATTGTTAAGCAATGGTATGTGGTACTGGTATTTATGGTTAATCACTAAAACTGTCCATTAATAAAAAAAATCATGCATTAATATGGGTTATAATGAATGATGATCTATACATTAACATAACCTATTAATAAACGGTTAACGGAAAAGGATATTAATCGAAGCGCAATGTGTTTTTAACAAAATTTACTTATAAATCTCTTTGATTCAGCTTATGAATAGCCATCATTAGATCACAGCGACAACTAGAATAGGCGTGTTTCTTCGGACTGTGATTCGTGATAGAATTGAACAAAATGAACATGATCAAAAAGAAAATTGTTTCTTCGTTTGCTATTCGTTATCCCCACTCTTTCATTTTGTGATCACAACACGCCATTCCCTTTTCCCTTCTGAATCAGTCTTTTCGCATGATTACTGTGATTGAAATAACAAAAGATTTGAAATGACGGAAAAAACAAGCAATGAAATATTGGAATGTGCAAATTTATGTCTACATCAGAATCATCCGAACTACCAAAACTTGAGTCAGTAGATTCAACATTCATTATTGGTTTCGATTTATCTAATATTAGATCCTGCAAGCTGCAAGTACAAAAAAAAGTTAAAGAAACTTGTTTTGTATTTTATTTCACATTCCATACTAAAAATATTATTTCTGCTACAGCACAATCCAACTATTTTCGATTTGGGTATTACTTCAAACAAAACAGCTGATTTATCATTTGACCGAGTTAATTTTGTTGTTTTTTTGGAATTAAGGGATCTATTCAGAACTCAATATTTGTGTTGTCGTTATGGTCTTTATGGTTGTTATGTACTGTAAAGATTGTTAAAATCAAATTTGGTATTCTCAGTACTGAAGGTGGTTACCGTCAACAATTGTTACGTGTTTTGACAGTCTTTATCATAACGACTGCTAAATCTATGTATTTATGGCTATTATCACGTTATTTCTAATATTTGACATATGACAGATTATTACATCAATCAAATATTATTAATAATGGCTTTTCAGCTAAATATTAGCAGGATGCAGTTGAATATTCGCATAGATCCTGCTTCGACTTAAATAATGATAATAAGAACGATAAAAACCGTGAAAACCTTGTTATTTGTTCTGGTGCTAATGTGTGCTTTTTCTTCAATCAAAATAAAAAAAAATCTTTCCATAACTTTGGGATCAGTGTTAGGAATTAACATACCCGTTTTAAATAATTTGTTTTGGCAGAATGTTTGCATTTTAAATATAATTGGCAACACATTATTAAAAGAATAAAACGTTGACTTGTAAGGTTAGGTTAAGTTCATATATGCATAATGAAGTTAGCTATTGTCAAATAATCTGGTTCATTCACAAGTATTATTTTGTAAAGATTGTCAATAATACCGACGTAGGTTCTGAATTGACAAATTCATAAAGATTGTTACAAATGTCTTTATGATAACAATCTTTATATCCGTAACAAGCTTTATGACTGTGTTTCTCTGAATAGGCCACTAAATTTAATCATGATTCGAAGGAATCATTATTGAACAAATCATTATTTAGAAAATCATAATCACCGTCCGAAGAAACACGCCTAATATCACGATTAAATATTGATAGTGATTTTTATTACAAAATCTTTTCCAAGGAACTTTTGGTATGGGATTTGTACATAATACATAGAATTGACGGAAGATAATGTGCTAGCCACATTAAATTTTAAAATATTAATCCGAACTTCTTATATTTATGTAATTAGTAAATCGCTCTTTGTAGGTATTCAATTTGTTTGTAACAATGTCTCCTTGTATTCAATTTTCTCCTCTCCTCCATTGAGTAGTTGAATGAATCCATGCCATGCAGTTGTAAGTCGTGTCCTGTTCTCCCCAGCGCTGCTCGATTCGCCTTTGTCTGGACCCAGTGGCCCATGAACGGCCGCCTCGGATCGTCGGCTGATCCGGCGGACCTAAATCAAGTGACGTGTTCGCTCTCGCTGCCCTCGCCCCTCGCAACGAAAGAGCACCGTGGCATTTCCAATGCTGATTGGACGTGGGTCACTCCAACAACTCACAGGGGAAAAATATACAGAGAATAAAGATTATTACGGAATAAGATGTTATTTATTTTTAATGGAGAGTATCTAGATTCGTATTAGGAGGAGGAGGAAGTTCATAAAGATTATGATGTAATAAGTATACGAAATAAATTAATAAATAAATAGAGAATATCCACGATGGACATGGTCAGAGTCAATTGAGCGACGGCGACTGGGTGATGTTCAACTGCGTGATATACTAATAAATAATAAATGTGTAGAATAATAAAATTGTGCATTAGGTTAGGCTATGTTAAGATATGTTTAGAAAAATTGCAGCGTGTATCAAATAAATAATATTTAATTTTTATTTAGCTATAATGGTTAATTTTCATATTTTGCGAGCTGTACATATACCGTGAGTATTTTTTAACGTGAAACATTGGGGTGTCATATCCATGGTTACGGCATTTGATTGACAGCAATGCATTTGCGTGTCCCATTTAATATGAAACATAGGGAACGAATTTGACAGAAGTATTATATTTAAATTCTGTAAGAAATTTAGCGGAGTCAGAAAATACTCGAGAGCACTAAACATATTTCGGGCATAAGGTACACACAATATTTTTTCTACAACTAAATTTAATTTTTAGAAAACATATATAATTATTTAAACAAAATTAACCTCTAATGACATCTTGTCAATGTGATATTTGATTGACAGCAATGTATTTGCCGGTCTTATTTAAAATAAAACATAAGGAATGAATTTGGCAGAAGTATGATATTTAAATATTGTAAGAAATTTAGCCAAGTCAGAAAATCACTAGTGCACAAGGTGCACACAATATATTTTCTATAACTAAATTTTATTTAGAAAGCAGATACAATTATTTAAACAAAATTAACCTCTAATGACGTCTTGTCAAATGTCAAATTCGTTCCCTATGTTTCATTATAAATGGGACAGGCAAATACATTGCTGTCAATCAAATGTCAAGTTGTACCCATGGATACGACAAACCCAATGTTTCACGTTAAAAAATACTCACGGTATTAAAATTTCTTAAAAAAGTAGAAACTCTGATGTGGCCAGCACATTACCTTCCGTTAGTTCTATGTATTTTGTACAAATCCCATATCAAAAGTTCTTTGGAAAAGATTCTGTATATCCAGTAAAATTGTAACACGAACATAGACTATTTTTTTTACAAATTCCATACCGAAAGTTCATTGGAAAAGATTCTATATATCCAATAAAATTATAACACGAACATATACTATGAAAATTACACTTCATACTGACATCTGTGATATCGGCTGTTTCCATGATTATAGCAAAGTTGGCTGATTTATGAAAGCTAATCTCTTTATAATTCTTTAATTCTATATGAAGAAAAATGTATAATCAAACCGTATAGACAATAAGATATTCTTTCATATTGATAATCAAATAAAATGTCAAAAAATGATATTTAATTGCGTTTTTCAAGAAAAACTGTTAAGAACTTTAAATAAGGGAACTTCCGGTTGACCAAATATAATCAAAATCTAATCAACACTTTACATGGATGTGAAGAAGAGGAATATGAAAGAATTGTATTTTTTATAATTGTAATATTGTAGTTATCGTCGGAGACCAGACACACATACAGACATTATCGTAAAACTAGTAAAATCGTATTCTAGGGACCCTAAAACGTACTTATTTATTAAAAACTCACAATTTTTTTTACCGAAGACAAAATCTTCCTCACCTAAAAGCGACAGAAGGTAAAAATTTGATGTGGTCAGCACAATATCACCCGCCATTTTCCTTTTATTACTTTAAAATTACCTACTATTTTATGATTGCTCAAGAGCATTCGTATAATATAGGTAACTATAATCATTTTTTTTCTATTTTGTTTTCAAAACGTTGCCATTATTAATTTAAAATGGAAGGTTTTTTGACAGTGACATCTGTCAGTTACACACATTTGAAATGTGAACTGTGTAACTAAGGAACTGTGGGCCCCTGGATTTATAAAATTGATTATTTCATAAATTTAAAGTATAAATAATTTTTATAATGATATAAATTGCAAAAAAATGATATTTAAAGGTATTTTTCGAAGAAAAACTATTTTATTATTCAAATAAAGTGCCATTTCCGGTTATCCAATTTGCACCAAAATCTAGTGGTTTCTTTCCATATTAAAATAGGGTCGAAATACTTGGTTTCAAATTTTCCGATTTATAGTATTTGAGTTAGAGCGTTTAGAGGATCCCCACATACATATTTACACACACACACCCACATTATCATGAAATGTTAAAATCGGATTCTAGGGAGCTTAAAATGTAGTCATTTAGCAAAATCTCGATATGCGATTTTTAGCACGGTCCCTACATCTTTCTTAGTAAGGTTAGCGGGAGGTAAAAAAGATTATGAGAAATATATTGACAATGTATATAAATTTGGAATCAATAACAATAAAATACACAATATCGATAGTTATCTGAACTGTATATATACGTTATTCATAAATAATGGGCATATAAAAATAAACGAGTAGGTAATAACATTAACTTTTTTGTCATTTTTATTACTTACAAATTGAAATAAATTGTTTTTATTACTTTATCTTTTACTAATAAAGTTGTTTAAGCAAGTTCCCCGTTCCAATCTCATAATCAATTCCAAAGCAGTTAAAACAAAAACTTGACCATTATTTTTATAATTAATTCCATCAATAATTTATATCACTACTGACAAGTTAATTGCCTCAGAATCTCGTTCCAACTATTAATACTCTACGAAGAGGAAAACTAATTTTATTTTCCCCAAATATTTTGACGCACGTGTCTATTTAAGCATAATGAAGTGTGTGTGGATCACATAGCACCTACATATGCCGCAAGTTCAAAGCACAGAATACTTCTAGGGAAAGAGAAATTTAGTGTCAGCTGATTGAAGCGGTTATATTGACTAGGGGTTGGGCTAGCAAGCTACCCTAAGCAACAAGGGAAGAGGGATGTTGGGAAGCGAAACATGGGAATGCCATAATGTTTTGCTTCCATATAGTACTGCTGTTTGGGGGTTATTTTAGAGCCATTTCTGGTGACCCGGGTTCGATCCCGGCCAGGGAAGACTTTTAATCTCACAAAAGTGATCCCTATGGTGCACTCTCCACACCAGCTATGAGTGCCCGTGAGGTGACGCCTAGTAAGCGCCCACACGGTAAAATATATCGTCATCATTACCGAAGTCTACATGTGTTGTAGATAATGACACACCCAGTAATGGGTAAAATGCCGTGATGATATATTTATTTATTTTATTTATTTTTGGATTCATGCTAAAAATCACATATCCAAATTTTAGTGAATAAGCACATTTTAAGCTACCTATAATCCGATTATAACATTTTTTACGATGATGTGTGCGTGTGTGTGTATGTTGGAGGGACGGTTTTTCAAATTCTATGAGACTAAAGTCCAATTTAACTACGTATTCCTTAATCTGACATTAATGGGAAGAGCTGAAAAGGTTCTGGTAACAACTTGAAAAAAATCTTCTAAATATTATTTTTTGGAAATTTATGTTATACAAATAATAAAGAATATATAATTCTCTATCCGATACATTCAACATTTTTATTATAGCTTCTATAGATCTAGAGATAGAGAATTGTAAACATGTAAAATAATCCGTTGTAATGAATCTTAATCTTAAAGTCCAAATAACTCTATCAAAAACCAGTTGAAAAATTAAAATGTTTGTAATTGTCAAAAATCCAGATACATTACTGAAGGCTTTTACTGGGAAGTACATTTAATATTTATTATTTTATTGTTAATTAAATATTTAAAATCAGAAATACCGCCAATCTCGTCAATGAATTTGAAGAATCTCGAACATTTCGAAGAGTAGGAGCATCAAACTAATATAAAAATATATTAATAACAGATGTAATTAGAATTTTTTTGTGTGTACCAGAAAAGTTAAATACGATATGTATTTATATAGCCCAATATGAAAATGGCGAGAGGTATTGTGTTAGCCACAACATTTTTTTTTTTATTTCAATACATGTAAGTTACGTTATGTGGTTAGTTTGACATATTTGGCAGTTTTTAAGTTAACATAATGAATCAACATAATTAATTAAGAGCTTTGACAATTTTTAAGGCTCCTAGATATTATTTTGAAATTATTTGAAAAGAAGAAGGGTTGGCAACTTCTAAAATGTAGAAGGAAAAAATGATGAAGATGAAATGTATTGTTGTTGAATGGAACTACTTTAGATGTATTTAAAATAAATTTTCTAAATGTACTAACCTTGCGTCTTATTTTAATAATTTTAACGGTACTCTCTTATATAAATCAAATACCCAAAAATGTTAATACGCAAGAAACACAAAAATTGGTCATCACAAATCCGCTTATGTATTCTGGGATTTTTTTCTAATGGCATACGCATCTCCCATGTTCTACATTGTGCGTGCCATTCTATGCGGGGGTGTAGGTTACACGGGTGAAGAGGGGTGTTACACAGTGTTTTCACTAATTGTTTATTATGCAAATTCCCTGTTGTCGAGCGACGAGTGTCCTGCTTCGGTCGCCGCTTTCATTTGTTACAGCGTCCCGACGTCCACGTCACCGTGTCACTAAAGAATTAACACTCATGCAGACAAATCGTACGGACAGTTACAGGAGGAGGGAATTTATTTACAGGAATAAATTTGAAAGAATAATTTATTTTCATCATAAAATATCATACACAACCAAGGGTTTACTGGGAGCCCAGTTGGCCCGTATCTTATAAAACCAATCCGATCGGTTGAATAGTATGTGACAAATAAAAACATAAAGAATATACCGTGAGTATTTTTTAAAGTGAAACATTGGGTTTGTCACATCCATGGTTACTTGAGATTTGATTGACAGCAATGTATTTGCCCGTTCCATTTAAAATGAAACATAGGGAACGAATTTGACATTTGATAAGACGTCAATAGAGGTTAGTTTTGTTTAAATAATTATACCTGCATTCTAAAATAAAATTAGTTGTAGAAAAAATATAGTGTGCACCTTGTGCCCGAGTGGTTTTCTGACTCGGCTAAATACTTCTGACAAATTCATTCCCCATGTGTCATTTTAAATGAGACAGACAAATATATTGCTGTCAATCAAATGTCAAATCATAACTTATAGGGAAATTCAAGGGTTATGTCATATTGACAAGATGTCATTAGAGGTTAATATTATTTAAATAATTATACCTGTTTTCTAAAAATTAAATTTAGATGTAGAAAAAAATACTGTGTGTACCTTGTGCCCGAAATATATTTAGTACTCTTGAGTGGTTTTCTGACTCCGCTAAATTTCTTACAATATTTAAATATAGTACTTCTGTCAGATTCGTTCCCTATGTTTCATTTTAAATGGAACGGGCAAATACATTGCTGTCAATCAAATATGAAGTCGTAACTATGGATATGACAAACTCAATGTTTCACGTTAAAAAATACTCACGGTATAAAAACAAGTGTTTAATGTCTTTGTTGTTGTTTTTCTCATCGTCGATTTTAGTTGTAGTTTCTATAATCCTAAACAAATAGGATAAAATATTCTTCCAGAAATTGGTTTAGCTATACATTCCTTTTCAAAATCAATCACTTTCGTATACCTACACGAATCCACCCTCATGCAGCTTGCCACCTCTAATGGTTTCGTGTTGTTCCACCATAAACCGCATCCCCCCACCTCTCCATCCTCTCTGGGGCCCACCGGCGCAGCGGAGCCCGATTCAGTCAGGGCGACACCTCGTGGTACTGAAATTGCCTCCAGATTGTCCAATCAAACTAACGTAGTCAGGTTAACTTCGTCTGATATTAAATATACTAAACGTGCGTGCACATAAACCAATTCAATTTTGTTTAGCTTTTATTGGGAGTTTATATAAATAGGATACGATGTTGGAAATTTGGAAGAAAACAAGAAACAACGAAACGAAATTTAGCGGTGGTATTAGATTGAATGCAAATTCGGTTCTACGTCTTTTTATTTAAATATATAATGGGGTGAATACATTTTGATTTCTATATAATAGATAAAAAAAAATCTGTTGTGGTTAGCGCTATTTCCATTTTATGTTATATAAATATTGTATTGTACTTCGCTATCGAACTGTCGTTTTATAATAAAAAAAAATACAGAACTTTACCCAAATATTGTTGTTATTGTATTTAACATATCTTCTGCACACATACAATTCTAATTATATCTATTTTTCATTGTATGAGGAAGTTAATAATGTCAGAGATTCTTCCAATTCATTTGCAAGATTGGCAGATTTCTGATGGATATATGCATTTTACCTACAATTTTAAATATTTAATTAATAAAACAATAAGAAAGATTAAATGTACTTCCCAGAAAAAGCTTTCAGAATGTCACTAAAACTGTTGATTTTTGACACTGACATCTGTCATTTACAAACTATGTTATAAACTTTACTATGTCATAAACATTTGAGGTTCCGTGGCCGCGTGCCTGAGTGTCTGGTCGCGAACCTGGGGAACCGGGTTCGATCCCGACAGACGCCAAATATTTCCAATTTTAATTGGCACAAAAGTGACCCCTGTGGTGCACTCTCCACACCACACGGTAAAATATATCATCATTGCCAATGTCTACATGTGTTGTAGATCTGGCACACCCAGAAATGGGTAATATGCCGTGATGATATATTTATTTTTTCACTACTAGCCTAGGAACCCACTATTATTTACCTTTATTTGGCATGAGAAATTGTTTTTCACTACCTCTTGCTTGTAACCATGGTAACCTAGGTCAATAATAATTTATTATTAACCTTGGTCTATAATGTCACTTTTCAATCAAACTCAAGCCTACAAATCCAAATATTATTTAACTCATTAAACTCAAGAAAGGTGTTAAGTATATAATTTAAATTTGCCACTATAATTTTAAATTGACCTACGCTGCCGCCTCGCCTGGCCACTGTGCTGTTTAGGTGAAAATGTGAAATATTCGTAGATGTAGGATTGAAGAAATCACTATTTTTTTGTATTTGTGGGTAAATACATTTCAATAGATTTATTTAAAAATAATAATAAACTAATAAGGCTGCTGACTGTAACAGCACAAAGTGTTTTTATTAAATAATTAAATCAAATACAAATCAAGGCCCATGAGTTAGGTTATCAAACCAGCAAAATGAGCAAAACGTCAAATAAAAACAAATGCAGCCTACTTTGTTTTTGTGAATATTAACAAATAAGTAACATTATTATTCATGTCAAAATTATTGTTATTATCAATAAAAAAAAAAAATTCAAAGAGAATTTATGTGCTAGTAGTGAAAAAAATAGTATATAAACCACGGTTGAGAAGATCATTATTGACCAGGCGCCTTAAATCCCTCGGGTTTCGCCCTCGGGTTACAATAGGCGCTGGATTAATAATGATTATCTTCTCAACCTTGGCGTATAATATAGTATTATATATATTTATTTATATAAACATTTGAATTTGTCAACTGGTTTCCTTAGTGCCTTAGCCTCTGCGATGTACTACATTAAATTATACCATGGATATCTCTATATTAAGTCACATTACACTTTTCAATTCAACAATAATTTTTCAAATAAGATTTTGTACCATATTCTTGTACATATTTTTTTAAAATTTTGCTTAAACGAGAAAGAGCGTTAAAGATTATGTCTTTAAAGTAATTAAAATTTAAGATAATTACCTACTACGTTCAAATTGGTGCTAAATTAACTACTTACAAAATGCAACTTTGTAATCTTTCGCCTGTAAATATTTCAATTTATTTTAATGATAGCGTCTAAACTTCCAATGTATTCCGTTAATATGATCTAAATTCATTTTAATTTCTTTTTAAAATATTCTCCTCGTATGAGAGCGCAATTTCCGCACATGAATTAGTAATTTCAATTTGCATGATAATATAAGTAATTACGGGCTAATTATTATCAATTTACAAGATATCAAACCTGTAATTACAACTAGAACATAAATTAATTAAACGTAATTTTCCTCGGAAAAACACGGAAGGAGAAAATATTTCGACAAAAATGAAACATTCTGTAAGAAGACCAGAATTAATAAAATCATTTCAAATTAGCTGCACTATACAGAGTGTCTCATTTATAGGTGCCACCATTGGGATCTCGAGAACTATAAGAGATACGATGTCGGTTAAATGGAACTTTTTGGGAGGCCATCTCAGATGTGCTTTTGTTTTTCCAAAAATTCTCATAGGGCACTAGATAATGAAGAAAAACTGAATATTGTTGATTTTTTCTTTTTCAAATAACTTCTAAACTATTAATAATTGAGAAAAAAGTTTCAAATATAAAAGATAGGTATTTTTATTTACTAACCAGTGACGTAAGGAATACATTTTTATATCCGTAAATTTTCGAGATATAACACAAACTTATATTTTTTTAAATGGAACCCATATCTAATTTTAGTCTCAAAAAATTAAATATTTTTTTCTCTTTTCAACGATGTAAGGGTTATTATGTTTTATATTTGTTTTGCCTTCAAAATTATTATTTTTTCCTTATTTTGTATTAAATTTACAATTATTTTGAAAATATTGGTAGATTTCTATTTGGAAATACTCCTTTGTATTTAAATAATTTATTTCATTAGAAAATTTTGCTCAAAATTTGTATCAAATTAATTTTTATAATATTTTGTATCAGGTCGCCCTTGGCTCATCATAGTGTAATTTGTAATTATGAGTCTAGAATGAAAATATTAAGTAATAAAGGCATAAAACAAATTATTTTGATCAAATACAATATAATTAATAAAAATAATAATTTTTTTTGGGAAATAATAAGAAAATTCAGGAAAATAAAGAGAAAAATTAAATTTTAGGAGCAAAACAAATATAAAACATAATAATAAAAATATCTATCTTTTATATTTAAAACTTTTTTCTCAATTATTAATAGTTTAGAAGTTATTTGAAAAAGAAGAAATCAACAATATTCAGTTTTTCGTCATTATCTAGTGCCCTATGAGAAATTTTGGAAAAACAAAAGCACATCTGAGATGGCCTCCCAAAGGCGCACAAAAAGTTCCATTTAACCGACATCGTATCTCTTATAGTTCTCGAGATCCCAATGGTGGCACCTCTAAATGGGACACACTGTATTCTCCATTATTGTTCTTGTCCTCTGGCGACTACTTAATGAACTATTTCTCCATCCACCGCAAATAATAGAAATTCTTCTAGCTCATGTAGTAAAAAGCATCTCTGCTGAGCGCTAACATCACACTCGTATACCACCATTTTGACCACAGCAGGCAGCCGGCAAGGGGACCCGGCTGTCACTCGTATGAGGAATGGCTTCCCTAAAACTTTATCCGCTAGCATAGCTATAGCACAGTCGACGATACGGGGTACGCGCTACGCTACGCGCATAAGCTATACATATATATGGATAGAGACTTCGCAAAACATGGAAATTTGGTTCTGAAAATAAACGATTCGAAATATTATTTTAATAATTAAGAAATGTTCAAAAAAAATAAGAACTTCAAATACAGATCCAAATGAGTGAAAAAGCTTAATTAACATGCTTCCACAAATTAACCATTTGACATATATTAGCTACTTTCTGTTTTTAAATGACTTATTTATTGTATCTAATATTAATGGAGGAAAAGGAACAAAAACAATGATAAATCAAAGCCCTGTACGTGTACAGTGATTTTAAAGATAAACACAATACGTATATTGAACTAATTTTTTAACAAGATCGTATTATTGGTTTTTTAACTTTTCCACTTAACAAAGAGCAAATTTAATAGTGTTCATAAATTCTAATAACTAATAACTAAAATGGTTAATTGCGGACACATGTTAATAAAGCATTTTTTTATTTATTTTGTTGTTTTTTTATAATCAATGGTCCTAAATTTTTGGGACGTCTTTTTACACCTGTATACAGGGTGGTTTATTTTTCATTGTCCAGCTTATATCTTCTGAAATATTAAAGATACAAAAAAAAGTTATATACAAAAGTTGTTCAATACAACTTGATCTATAGTTTAGCATAAACAATTTTTTCCCAAGGCCTGCCAATTTTTTGGAAAAATGTTTAAATTTAATTTTTTAAATGGAACATCCTGTATATTTTGACAGAATAAGATTCTTAATAAATTTCTCTTTACAATGATGTGTAACAAGTAAGGATTTACCTTTAAATTATGTTCTATAAAGCAAATAGAAATATGATAAAAGTAGGCTATGATATTCTATTGTTTATACCTGTAACTTCTGTGACACATGAACTTTGGCTACGTAGGGGTTTTCCTTTGAATAAAATTATGTCTAATAAAGCAAGTAATAGAATTACTAGCATTGATGATTTACAAAATTATTAATACTTTTATTTAAATATCAAGTAGCAATCTGTGGCATATGTTACTGGAATAAACAATAGAATATCACAACCTACTTTTATCGTATTTCTATTTGCTTTATTAGACATAATTTAAAGGTAAACCCTTACTTGTTACACATCACGGTAAAGAGAAATTTATTTAGAATTTTATTCCGTAAAAATATTCAGGATGTTCCATTTAAAAAATCAAAGTTAAATATTTTTCTAAAAAATTAGTAGGCCTTGCAAAAAAATTGTTCATGCTAAATTATAGACCAGATTGTATCAAATAACTTTTCTATATAACTTTTTCTTGTATCTTTAATATTTCAGAAGATATAAGCTGGACAATGAAAAATCAACCACCCTGTATAGCTTAATGCAATAATGTCATTTTTTCCCACATGAGATTTAATAAACGAGGTATTTAAATGTACAAAAACAACCAAAGTCTAACTGCAAAACCTATACGAATAGGTGCCTACTGAATCAATGTCATGTAATAAAATAGAAAAATACTTAATGCAATAATTACCAATGTAAACGTTTCAGTAATATATTGGAATCAGGGCCGGATTATCCACTAGGCAAACTAGGCTACTGCCTAGGGGCGCTATGACGTGAGGGGGCGCTTCAGAATTTTGGAAACATTTCAAAATTTCATTCAACTTCAATGTTATCATATTGTTACTAATAGCTGTTGTATTTTGGACTATTTCTGAAATTTGCAAAGTCTAATCGAGTTGGACGGGATGTTACGACAGATATCTTTCCCATCCTGACTCCCCGAGCAGCCAAACGCAAACCATGAGCAAACGCGAGTGGTGAGAGGTCATTCTCTACATTAAAGAGGACGAAGACATATTTACGAAATTCTATTAGTCAGGAATGACTTACGAATTTGGCAGTTCTGTCTATAAACAGTCCAATAACCAACGCTCTGACATTCGATAATATAATTGCCAAATTCAAAAGCAAAAAATCAAGAAAAAGAATTTAATTTAAAGATATTGGTTTTTACCTCTCGGTAAGAGAGGTATTGGATTCATGCTAAAATTCGTATATCCAGGTTTTATTGAATAAGCACGATTTAAGGTTCCTAGAATCCAATTATAACATTTTTAAAATGTCTGCGTGTTTGTGTGTGTGTATGTGTGTCTGGATGTTGAAGAGACGATTCCTCAAAAACTATAAGACTTAAAAAATATTTAACTACAATTTCCTCAATCTGATATTCCTGGGAAGAGCTGAAAAGGTTTTGGTAACAATTGGAAACCGGAAGTAGTGGTTTCTTAAAAAAAATCTTCTAAATATAATTTTTTGGAAATTTTTGTTATTACAAATATTACGGTCATCTGTGGTCGTGCGGCTATAGTGCTCGCCTGGCAACACAAGGCTGTTCGTGTGGGACAGCGTTCAAATCCCGCACGAGTCAGTTTTTAATAAAAAGCCGATACACCCAGATGAGTCCGAGTGGCAGCAGAGGTCACTATAAGCTACTCTGCATGTAACGAGGGTGCCAGTAGAGGGCACTAAAAATGTCTCTACAAACTGTAAATATATATATGCAAAATTTGTAACGTACATGTAAGATCATTTGTATAGGTCAAAGGACCTGATGACAAATAAATACATTATTATTATTATTATTATTATTATTATATTATTACAAATATTGAAGAACAAACTTCTCCATCTAATACACTTAAAATTTTTATTATATCTTGTATAGATTTAGAGATAAAGACACTATAATATATAAAATATTCTAATCGCAGAGGCTAAGACACTAAGGAAAGGACTTGACAAATTCAAATGTTTATAACATAGTTTGTAAATGACATATGTCAGTGTTAAAAATCAACAGTTCTAGTGACATTCTGGTAAAATACATATATCCGTCAGGGGGGGGGGGGGGATTGCACAAGAATATTTTCGCCTAGGGGCGCAAGAATATTTTTGCCTAGGGGCGCGTTCAAATCTAATCCGGCACTGAATTGGAATAATACCGATATTTCATTAAAAAATAAAACATTGTACCAAAATTCTATCTTTAGAATGTTGCTTGTTGTTTCAAATCCAAATAAATTTGCTTTATTTCGTCTGGAATATACTTTTATAGAATTATTAAGCGAGGGAACGAAATTTAGAGGGATTTTCAAACTATTTTCAATTTTAAAATATGTACCTAAATGTAATATTAGTTAGTTAAATGTCAAATTTCACAGAATATAGTATTCAGTATTTCTATTGTTTATTTTATATCATTCATTCTTAAAACTACGAAATAATGACGTAGTTAATACATTAAAAATTTAATATTATAAATATCGCTTTATTATAATTTTAATTTCTTTTATCTTTGTTACAGGTATGTGAAAATTTTATAATGGATGCAGAATTTGTCTAGCAGTACATAAATTTTGGTGAGTTTGAGTTTATGTAATAAGTATACATATTTTCGTTTTAAATGTAAATCAAAAATATGTATATAAATAAATATCTATACGATTGATTGATGAATTTGCCAACAAAATACGAAATATAATACCAATACCCTGAATCTACATAGAATTAGTCAAAATAAACAAATTTTCAAAAATTGAATACTTCTATACGAAGAGGTTTTTGGATGAATGCTTCATTTATTTTAACATAGTCAATAAATTACAATTTCCAACTGCGACGTTTCGGTTCTGTTTAGAACCATTTTCAAGCTAACAAAAAATTATTTGTTGTTAAATACATGTAAATTATAATGTACAATTGACAAACTTACCAATAAATAAAATATTAAATCATTTGAAAGTATTACATTTTAATTATAAACGATTTTGTAAATTTTTTTAAAGTTTAAAGACTACATGGTTAAAAGTCAACTAAATAAAAATTGTAACAATTCGTCTTATAAGTGACCGCCAAAATCAACAACCTTAACAAAGAATGACATCTATAGAAAGATGCAAGAATGAATGACAAAAAACATTAAAAACCCTAAATATATAAAAAAAATAATTTTTGTCCTCGTGAAGTGTAATGGGAACTTTACAATTGTATACACAGCAAGTGTAACTTACATTTTACGCTTACTGTGTTGTAACTTGTCTAACTATGCGGTAAAATAATCAACATACACTGGACGTTTATGGGCATTTAGAAAAGAAATCATCTTTACTATAATAAAGTTTATGTAAAAAAGTACTACCTACATAAGTTATTTTTTTACTTTAACATTTCCTATATTTAAAATTAATTTATATAAACCAAAATCACGGCAGCAACATCTGTCATTATTGTAAAAATCCGCCGTTACCGACTTAGTCACCGATCGATATACCTGTCAAGTACGCGAGGCGAAAATTGCTGAAACGTCAAATTTCGATACCTTCCTATTATTTATTACGAAGAAAACATGAGCAAATAAATATATTATCAATCATAAACAACGTCTATTATTACAAATAAATTTTCGGTAGAAGTACCTACTCTAATGAAGGTAAGTAAAATCAAATTTGGAAATTGATTTAACCCCAGTATTTTAAACTAACCCTTTTCAGAAGTATAACCTATCTTATTAAAAAAAAAAGTGATTTTCATTATCGTCGGCCAAAAAATTTGATACAATTCTCGTGCGTGAAGTATTTTACAGCGCTCCAGCTAATAAGGCACTTGCCTGAAGGGTTCGTACTTTAAACAAAGCAAATACAACTTACACGCACTCGAATGTAAATAACTATTACAAAATCGTTTATAATTAAAATGTAATACTTTCAAATGTTTTAATATTTTATTTATTGGTAAGTTTGACAATTGTACATTATAATTTTACAACAAATAATTTTTTGTTAGCTTGAAAATGGTTCTAACCAGAACCGAAACGTCGCAGTTGGAAATTGTAAATTATTGACTATGTTGAAATAAATGAAGCATTCATCCGAAAACCTCTTCGTATAGAAAATTTTTTTAATTGCTTCCAAAAACTGAATCAAAAATTGAATACGTTACAACACTTACATAAGTCCCATCCAATCTTCTTGGTCTGAGTGAAACTTCCACAAATCCGATTGTGCAGTTAGTGTTGGTTTGTAATCCGAAGTCACCCTGTAAACATTGCGACTGCTAGAGTCTGCTGTCACACATCCCTCGGGTTGGGTTGCGGGGCTGGTGAAAGTTTCCCTGCATTTAGAAGCTACCCCCTCCCAAACGACGGGGTGTCGTGTGTTTCACGACGAGTCGGAGCGATGAATAGAAATACGAAAGCGAGAATGGAATGGAATACACCAATGGTGATGGTGACATCGCATTGCGAGGGGATTAACGAAAAGGAAAAAGAATAGTGTGAATTTAAGTAAATATTGCTGCTGTAGAAAATGGGACATTTTGAAAATCCTGAGAAGTACGAGGAAATCCGACAAATCTAGTTTTAGTCAAAAATAAGTTTGATAGTGCAATGGATTCATCTCGATCTCCATAACTTGGTGTGGTTTACGTATCATCAATTGTTTCTTTGCAGTTATTTAATAATAAAATAGTACTCATTGGGTTTTAAGAGTGAATTTTTTAAATAATTTCTATAATTATATCTATTTGTGGGAAGCAGTTGATCAGATCCCCAATCTAATTGTTTGTTTGTCTTCAATTTTTGATAGTGTAATTTGATTTATTTTTGTAATATAATGTTACAAAACGCCAAAAATCCAAAGTTCAAAATCAACCCTCGACAAATCCATTTTTAATTTAAATTCTGGCATTATTAATTAGTTTCTCTTATTAAAGAAAGTAGCTTCCGCTTCTTTATCATCAATATTATATGTACTGATGTTTTTATGTAATTATTTATTTGGAACATATTAAAACAATTTTTTGCGATATCTCACAATTACACCTAATTCGATTTGTAGGGATTTGAAATTAGGTGATTTGAGTAGGTACATTATAAAAAAATTTGTTGTGGCCAGCACAAGACCTCTCGCCATTTCCATATTAGGCTATATAAGTATTGTATTGCACTTCGCTTTCGAACCGTCGTTTTATAACAAAATATTATAGAACATTACCCAAATATTGTTTTTTATTATATTTAACATGTCTTCTGCACACATATAATTCTAATTGTATCTATTTTTCATTGTATGAAGTTTCTAAATGTCAGATATTGTACAACATCCAGACATACATACATACACACACACACACACACACACACACACACACACACACACACACACACATACATCCACACACACACAGACATCATTTTATAAATGTTATAATCGGATTGTAGGGACCTTAAATCGTGCTTATTCAATCAAATCTGGATATGCGAATTTTAGCATGAATTCAAATCCTCTCTTAGCGAGAGGTAAAAAAAATCTGATGTGGCCAAGACAATACCTCCTGCTATTAATTTTTGTTAATTTAAATACATGCATACCTACCTAACGTATTTACTAATGCTGCAAACTACATTATGTTCCTTTTGCATATAACTATTGCTTTATTTACTATTTTCTTTCTGAAAGTTACATACATTTGAAATATGAACTGTGAAACAAAGGAATTGTGTTTTATCAAAGGCTCTAGGATTTATAAAAAAGATTATTTTTTAATGTACCTGTAAAATATATATAAACATAGAAATGGCCTTAACGATCAAGGAGAATTTTAAATATACGAAGAAAGAAAATATGAAAAATTCAATGATTCCGCGGGGACCTGAGCCCCCGGTAGAAAATTTAATAATCTTTCATTTTTATAATGACATAAAATGAAATTTAATGGTATTTTTGGAAGAAAAACCATTATGAGCTTCAAGTGAAGTACCATTTCCGGTTATCCGATTTACACCAAAATCTAATGGCTTCTTTTTATATTAGAATAGGGTCAGAATACAAGGTTTCAGAATTATCTGAATGATAGTATTTGAGTTAGAGCGTAGACAAAATCCGTACACATACACAGACACACATATACACCTACAGGCATCATTGTGAAAAGTTAAAATTGAATTCTGGGGACCTTAAACACAAAAATCTCGATATGCGATTTAGCACGAGCCCTATACGTCCCTTATCAAGGGTAGCGGGAGGTAAGAATAATTTTAAAAAATTATTCTTAAATGTTTATCTTGTTGCATTTTATAAAACACGAATATCCGTAAAGTGACATTTGGTGTAAGCGTTCTACCATAAAATTAATTTGCTATTTCTGAAATATGCCTCCAGCAAATTGACACACCCAATAATGGATAAAAAATGTCTATGATATATTAATTAAATAAAGCTGGCGGTAAGAACCAGGTAAAATAATTCTCCTTACCTATGTATATCATCTTTTATCTCTACCTCTACTCATATGTTAGTATGTTTGTCCTCTGGTCATAATGTCCTGTCCTGTTACTTTGTTATTTAGTGTTACTGACGTGCTTGCTTGCGTACGTAACCCGAATAACCTTTGCGGAATGCGCCATGATTTTTCCTCCAGCAACAAGCCCAGTTGTCTTAACGTCTCACGAGATCTTTACTGACCTCTTCTCTTCAAATTGTGGCCCCTTGCCCGTTGCCAGGTACAAGGAAGTAACGACTTTGTTACGAAATAAAAGTAATAACTTGTTTTTTTGACTGTGTTGTCCTTATTTTTTACGAGGTAAATTATTTTAATCGTGATAAGAAGTAATTTGTAGTTATTTCTTGCATTCTGCTGAAATTATTATTTGTGGGTAGTTTTTAAATATTTTCATTTGAAATTGACCTTATTCACTTTTTAAAAAATAAAATAGTGCATTGTATAAAATAATAGTATATTATTCGCCAAGGTTGAGAAGATAATCATTATTGACCCAGCGCCTATTGTAACCCGAGGGCGAAGACCGAGGGATATAAGGCGCCTGGTTAATAATGATCTTCTCAACCGTGGTTTATATACTATTTTTTTCACTACTAGCACATAATTTTTTTTTGAATTTTTTTTTATTGATAATAAGGATAATTTTGACATGAATAATAATTGTTATTTGTTAATATTCACAAAAAGAAAGTAGGCTGCATTTGTTTTTATCTGACGTTTTGCTCATTTCGCTGGTTTGATAACCTCACTTATGGGCCTTGATTTGTATTTGATTTAATTATTTAATAAAAACACTTTGTGCTGTTACAGTCAGCAGCCTTATTAGTTTATTATTATTTTTAAATAAATCTATTGAAATGTATTTACCTACAAATACAAAAAAATAGTGATTTGTTCAATCCTACATCTACAAATATTTCACATTTTCACCAAAACAGCACAGTGGCCAGGCGAGGCGGCAGCGTAGGTCAATTTAAAATTATAGTGGCAAATTTAAATTATATACTTAACACCTTTCTTGAGTTTAATGAGTTAAATAATATTTGGATTTGGAGGCTTGAGTTTGATTGAAAAGTGACAGTTTGCATTATAGACCAAGGTTAATAATAAATTATTATTGACCTAGGTTACCATGGTTACAAGTAAGCAGTAGTGAAAAACAAGTTCTCATGTCAAATAAAGGTAAATAATAGTGGGTTCCTAAGCTAGTAGTGAAAAAAATATTATTATAAGTACTTATTCTTTTTACCTTCCGTCACTTTTAGGCAAGGAAGATATTGTCTTTGGTCAAAAAATTCGGTGGTGAGTTTTTAATGAATAAGAACGTTTAGCGTTACTAGATTACAATTTTACTAGTTTTACGATGATGTCTGTATGTGTGTGTGTTCTCCGACGATAACTCCAATACTACAATTTAAAAATTATGATTCTTTCGTATTCCTCTTCTTTACATCCATATGGAGAGCTGATTAGATTTTGGTTATAATTGATCAACCGGAAGTACAGTTTTTCTTAAAAAAAAGGCAGTTAAATATCATTTTTTGACATTTTATGCGATTATCAATATGAAAGAATATCTTATTGTCGACACGGTTTGATTATACATTTTCCTTCATACTCAACAGATATAGATTTAAAGACTTATAAAGAGATTAACTTTCATAAATCAGTCAATTTTGCTATAAACATGGAAACAGCAGATATATTAAAATAATTCTAATTGACAGATGTCAGCGTCAGCGTCAAGTGCAATACCATACATAGTGTATGTTCGTGTTATAATTTTATAGGATTTATAGAATCTTTTCCAGGGAACTTTCGGTATGGAATTTGAAGAAAATAGTATATGTTCGTATTACAGTTTCACTAGATATATAGAATCTTTTCCATGGAACTTTTGGTACGGAATTTGTAGAAAATACATAGAATTTACGGAAGGTAATGTAATTTTTGTCACAAGAATTTTAATTTAGCTGAGAATATAATTCATTGGTCACTGACTTGTTTTCCGCGAGTTAAATGTCTATCACAACGATGATAAAAAAACAAAGAAATTATCATCGTCACCGTATTTACATTCGAAGGGATTTGTTTTCTTTATTTATAAAATTGCCAGTTAATTTTAACAAAAATTCATTATATTCTCTCATTATAAATATAAGCTCGTGATATGATTAATAATCGAAGATATTGCTTGTGAAACCGAAGCAGCACATTTCACTCGTCCTTCGGACTCGTAAAATCTGCAACTCGGTTTCAGTCGAAAATATCATCTATGATAATCATATCACTTGTTATATTACATATAAAAATAAAAGTACATCACGGTCAGAAAATAAATTTATTGGAATAAAATAAATAAATAAATATATCTTCACGGGTTATTACCTATTGCCGGGTGTATCAATCTTCTTTGTACACAGATATTAATAATGATGATGACATTCGTAACGTGTTTGCATTTACCAGGCGTCACCTCACTAGCACTCATTGCTCTAAATTCGCATTCTCGTATATTTATAAATATTTTTACATATTATTAAAATATCTTTCAGAACTCATATTATTAATTGGAAAAATACTACCTTTTTTAGTTTATGTTCTGTATTTATTAATTTAAACCCAACGTTTCGGCACCATAAACTGGTGCCTTCTTCAGGGGATACATTGACATTAATTTTTTAATTAACAAAAATAACAAGTAACCAAGGTAACAAGAAATATTCATAAATGTTATCTTTTTTATGTATAAAATTTTCTAGACAATATATGCATGCCCGGCAATAACATGGACGGCGAACATGCATCTTCTCAGGAAAAAATCTAATTTGTAATATGTATACAATTTTTTATAAACTTTTTTTTTTATAAACTTTTTCTAACATCTGTTTATAAAGAGTACGGCTGCGGTATTTCGCTACCGATAAAGCGTCTCTGAGTTATACAGATCACTTCTCTGCCAGTTTTTGGGACGGTTTTTCCTCTGGCAAAAACTAAAAAAGGTAGTATTTTTCCAATTTTTACATATGACTGTAAAATTTCCATTTTCCCCTGATTTTACGCTCTAATTATTTCAAATTAATTATTCTCTTAATAAAAATATCAGGGTGCTTCCACTTCCAAAATAGCTAGTAAAACAAGGCCATAAAGGGCCCTCCAAATTCTTTCATAATGTACACTCTGTAAAAATTATCTATCATCTGAATTCACCCGAGATGATATAATAATTCCGTGGAAGACCCTCGCTAAAATAAAACTGTGAGATATGCATCAGAAGTTCTATAAAAATATCATTAAATTAAAAGGCCCATCCCGGGACTCGTTAGTAGATTAAAGAGGGAAAAAGCACCGAGAAAATATGTTTACAACACCGAGCGGAAACAACTTCCTACCCCATATTTCATAAAATAATCATATCGAGCGAAACCAACTACGGAAGCTAGCGAAAACAGAAGTAGTTTTCGCTGGATATCAGCATTGGTTGGTACTATAGTCAATAATTAAAAGAAAATTACGATCGATGGGTAATATGGCAATATACGAGGAAGTAACAGTCTACTAAAAATAAATAATAAATGTGCGTACTTGATTGCCATTTGATTGATATGATTTATATCTAATAATGTTTCAGTTATTTATTGGTCTCTTCTTTTATTATTGTAGTTATTGTCTATAAATGTCAAATTCGTTATTTCATGATAAGTAATGTATTAAATATGATAACCGACATTTAAATTTGATTTAAATCATCTAATTTAAATTATTTTACCATTTTAGATTACTGGTTTCTCATTTTCATTATTGTAATCAAATTTTCTTTGTTGTAGTTAAGCATCCAGGTGTCCTAAGCAAACCTTGACATAGACGTTTAACATGGGGAAAACAGTTTTTTGTAAATAAAAAGTGTCCGGCTCCGGCAGAAAATTAAGCCGTGATATTGAACATGATAATAGCACATTACATCTTGTACATTATTTAATTTTAATTACTTAAATATTATTGCATAAATTGCAAAATTTTCAAATAAATAATTTTTTATTATACATACATTATAATCGCTCTTTAAAACACGCAAAAGTGTGCGTAAATCGACCATTAAAACACGTTAAATTTTTGAGTTACCTAGGTAACGAAAAATGACAATGAATATGACTAACAACTAAAACAAAAAAAAAATATATATTGACTTGTTGAGTTAACGTAAACAATACCAATAATTGCTAACTGTCTCATTGGAAACGCTCAAATACTCACTAGATCAAAAATCAAAACCGTATGATATGCAATAATTTTCAGTTTTAAACTTGTGCTTGCTTTAAAGGCTAACTTATACACTTGTATCATAATTCATACCATTTCGCATTTTTATTATGCAATATGAAAAGATTTTCAATTGTCAGTGTGGTGCATTGATGAGCACAGCTGCCTTTGAATTTTCAAAGTTATTTCGATTTCCCATTTGGGTATTTATTTTATGTTTATGACGTCTGTTAAAAACGAGTACACTTTTTTTTATTAAAATGAATTTATAAAATATGTCCTTTTTAACACATTAAAAATGTAAAAAAATACATATTTTTAACGCAAACGCGTGAAATAATGAAACGTTACGGCACTTTTTTCTCACTTTTATTACAGACGTAAAAAAAGTTGTATGCAACTCTAGTATAAAGTATCTTATTTCACTCTAAAAAAAGTTGTATGCAACTCTAGTATAAAGTATCTTATTTCACTCATAATAAATAACTATTATATTAAAAAAAAATAATTGAAATAATAAATTTGTGAAGTTATTATGCTTTTATTGTATCTATAAAAAAATATCGTTTATTAATATCAAAAGAAAATACAATGCATTGTTATTATATCAATGTTTTGATTATTAGAATCAATTGTTTTTGGCACAGCTGGCTCTGAAATTTTAGATTGGGGTTCGATTCTCCTTTAGGGTAATTGGGTTTGTTTTTACATCAAAATTGTTGAACTTTTGAAAATCTATCTTATATTTCGTATTACAGTTACAGGCCGCGTGTCTGAGTGTCTGGTCGCGAACCCGGGGGAACGGGGTTCGATCCCGACAGACGCCAAATATTTCAAATTTTAAATGGCACAAAAGTGACTCCTGTGGTGCTCTCTCCACGCCAGCTATGAGTGCCCGTGAGGTGACGCCTGGTAAGCGCCCACACGGTAAAATATATCGTCATCATTACCGATGTCTACATGTGTTGTAGATACTGGCACACACAGAATTGGGTAATATGCCGTGATGATATATTTATTTTATTTATTTATTTAAAAATAATAAATAACATTGTAATAAATAAAGAGAAAATGGAAAATAATTGAAAATAGTTTATTTCAATAATGAAAACATTGATATAATAACAATGCATTGGATTTTTTCTTGATATTAATAAAAAATATGCACCATCCCATTTAAAAAACCTAATTTTGTATTGTATCTTAACCACTGGTTTAAAAATTATTTCCTTCTCTAATCAGATGTCCCCCTTGGTCTTCTATAAGATTGCCTTATAGTATTTTATTGTAAATTTAATAATACAGAAATTTGAAATAGGTTGTTTACCTGTTACACCTGTATATTTTATTTTTGTTTTTGTCTATCAATTTCTAGCCCTGTAACATAAGTGAGGGGTCCGTATTCGACCGCAATTTTATAATAAAAGCGCTTTTATTAAGCTCGCTTTTACGCTATATTCTTATGAGAAGTGTGCTCCATAAAAGTGCTTACCTATATGATAAAAGTGTGCGTAATACGGGCCAGAGTGTTTATGGATCATTATGCACAATTCAATATCTTCTTTATCTTATATTGGAACCTACTTTGACCGAATTTAGAAATCGTAAAACCTTGTCCATTCGCAATGATCGCATCTCCCCACTTAAATTTTCAATCTTTGTGTCGGTTGTGAGAAAGATGAGTCTTACGTCGGGACGCCTTGCGTCGCGGGGGCGGAGGAGGGGGCGGCAGTCGGCGGCGATGGCTGAGTATTGATTTAGTAGCAGGCCGGTTAACTGTAAGGCCTCCGTGCCAGTAGATAGACATGACGCGCGCTGGGTTATATATGGCGTCGGAGACGAACTCTCACACCCTACCCAGCCAGCTGGAGACAGAGACAGAAAAGGATGCATGGCGTGCGCAAGAGAGAGATGGGTTATTGTGTGTTTGCGCCACGAGAAAAAACCCTAGCGGGGTGATGTGAAAAAGACAGCTGGCCTGGAATTGCAGAGATACGGGTGTGCGCGAATGGAAAACGCTTTTGCTCGACGTTGTTACGTTTCGTTTTCTTTCTTTTTCTCCGGTTTCTTTTCTTCTCGTTTCGGTTCGTTCCGCTGCGTTGTCGTTCTGATCCGCCGTTCGTCCGTTCTGCAACGAACTCCACATCGTTCTAAGCTAATTTTCAGATCGGCCCATTTAAAACAACTTGCACTTCATTCCAACTTTACCAAATTCATTACCACCATTATTATTTCATTGTCCAAGAGTTAGTCACTTTACTCATACCCTGAAGAAGAACAATATTTTTATAATACATACTTAATACTTTTTACCTCTCGCTAAGAGAGGTATTGGATTCCAGATTTTAATAAATAAGGCCCCTACAATCCGATTTTAACATTTTTACGATGATGTCTGTGTGTGTACGTGTACGTGTACGTGTGGATGTTGGAAGGACGATGCGTTAAAAACTATAAGATGTAAGACCTGTTTGACTATGAATTCCTCAATCTGACATTTATGGGAAGCGCTGAAAAGCTTTTGGTTTATTTATTTATTTATTATTTTATTTATTGAAGATTTGTGTTAATACTAAAATTTAAGAACACAAAATTCTACATTTGATACATTTTTTTTTTTTTTATTATTATGATATATCATCACGACATATTACCCATTACTGGGTGTGCCAGTATCTACAACACATGTAGACATCGGTAATGATGATATATTTTACCGTGTGGGCGCTTACCAGGCGTCACCTCACGGGCACTCATAGCTGGTGTAGAGAGTGCACAACAGGGGTCACTTTTGTGCCATTTAAAATTGGAAATATTTGGCGTCCGTTGGGGTCGAACCCGGTTCCCCAGGTTCGCGACCAAACACTCAAAATTTAGAGATAAAGACAATATAATATATAGAATAATCGGATGTAATAAATTGCTCAGGCTAAACTACACCAAGAAAACCAGTTGACAAATTCAAATGTTTGCAACATAGTTTGACACATAAATGTCAGTGTCAAAAATCAACAGTTTTAGTGACATTGTGATATCTTTTTCTGGGAAGTGCATTTAATCTTTCTTATTGTTTCATTAATTAAATATTTAAAATTGTAGGTAAAATACATATAGTGATAAGAAATTCAGCCAATCTTGTTAATGAATTGGAAGAATCTCTGGTATTTAGGAATATCCTCACACAGTAAAAAAATAGATATAATTAGAATTATATGTGTGCAGAGGACATGTTAAATACAATAAAAAACAATATAAGTGCAATACAATACTTATATAATATAAAATGGAAATGGCGAGAGGTCTTGTGCTGGCCACAATAGATTTTTTAAAGAAAAATATATTGCTTTAATAGAAATAGAAAATGATTTAATAATAATATATAAATTTTAATAAAGTGAATGGCTAAGTTCACTGGTGCCCAGTTTACCCACTAATACTTAAAATTTAAACGTGGTTTTATTTAATTAGTTAATTAAATTTTACACTACAATTAGTCATTTGTTTGTAAGTGTAATACAATACTTTATATAGGTAACATAAAATGGAAATGGCGAGAGGTATTGTGCTGACCACAACAATTATTTTTTTTTAAAAACTTCATATTGAAGTACTTCGGGTTGCCCTTTTGTACCTAAAATCTAATAAAGTTTTCATTAGTATGTAAGAATGAGGAATATCAAAAAATAAATAAATAAATAAATATATCATCACGGCATATTACCCATTTCTGAGTGTGCCAATCTGCTTTATCGCAGATATCGGTAATGATGATGACATATTTGTACCGTGCGGGCGTTTACCAGGCGTCACCTCACGGGCACTCATTGCTGGCGTGGAGAGTGCACCACAGGGG
This sequence comes from Ophonus ardosiacus, assembly GCA_943142095.1. Lineage (NCBI taxonomy): Eukaryota > Metazoa > Arthropoda > Insecta > Coleoptera > Carabidae > Ophonus > Ophonus ardosiacus. The sequence continues at coordinate 57,304,589 of OW964824.1, forward strand.
TCACTTTTGTACCATTTACAACCGAATTCATCATCCCTGAATCAAATTTGATTCTCTGATCAACGAAATTTGACACTGTTGCTTAGTTAAAATTGTTGATCAGAGAATCAAGACTTGATTAACGGTTGGTGAATTTGGTGGTTAAAATTTGAAATATTGGCGCCAGTCGGGATCGAACCCGGTTTCCCCAGGTTCGCGACCAGACACTCAGGCACGCGGCCACGGGACCCCAAAAAATAATACCTTCTTTATCTAAAGGTGACGCATGGTAAAAATGATTTAGTATTTAGTAACTTCTAACTTTTCTTATTATCAATAATTCTACCGTGACTATCATACAAGTATGTAAGTCTGTTTCTGATATCGATTGTATAAACAACAAAACGACAGCATCTTTCCCTATCGGAATCTCACTATCCCTTGATTTAGTTCATCTATTTTATACCTACCTCTTAGTTTCTCTGGTTATACCTGTTTGATAATCTCTCCGTCTTGACCTGCTCATCCTCACGTCTGTATCTCCTTCCTCTGGCATTCTATTCGCATTCGTGACCCAGCGTCCGTTCTTGGCCGTTGTTTGCGCCGATGCCAGTTGTTTGCAGAACAAGTTTGTAATTAATCATGTGAACGTCCAACGTCCTGCGTTAAAATTCTCGTCCTCCGACCAGAGCCGTTTCCGTGTGGAAAAACAACCGGCACAATGCATCATGAAATTGTTGCCGTGACAATATCGCCATGTCACTACCGCACTAAATTATTTCCCACACAAGAAAGAAAAATAGTTATACACTCCGCAAGAGTTTTAATACAATATTATTTGTCGTAACTATTTATTGTTACTAATAAAAGAGTGGTTACAATAGGGCTGTTGCAAGAATTTTTATATGACCTCTAAGTACCTACTACATTTTATAAGATATTCTTCTTTAAAGATCCTCAAATTTGAAAATATCACGAAATATCCTTATTATATTGCGTCGGTTTGGTACAATGGGGTCATACCAAAAAAAATATATATTGATTTTTTTTATATAATTTAAAAAAATACATAATTTTATACATATATACATGAAATATTTTTAATATTCTTATACTTTTCATTCATAATTTTGTTTCTAAACATTTTGAGTTTTATTTTGTGACGTCATGGTTTTGTACACACATACAATGATAGTCACGCACACATGTACTCGTGCACGTACTGTACATGAATGTAACGCAGAGTTGTCACATTTTTCGAACATAACCAACATTTTCAAAGTAAATATCTTTGCAACAAGTTGGTTTTGTTTAAATGTAAGTACAAATAACGAAATGTTCTAATAAATATAAATAAATACAAATTATGTGTGATTTAGATATTATCATGGTTGTATAATATTATTCTGTGCCGTCTTGCGAGAACATCTCGTTGAGAAGCAAAAATAAAATTTTTGTTCGTATTCCTAAACCTCGAGATATAAGAGAAAGATGGTATAATGCAATAAATACTCCAAAAATTTTAAAGGGTAGTCTTGCTTATGTTTGTGAAGATCATTTCAACGCAAGTAGAACTTAATAAAAAAACAATTTTCGTTGATTGTACATTTGTTTATTTTATTCAATAGCTTGATGAAGATGCCGAAAATTAATTTTCTGCAACTTATTTGAAGTCGCTTCTTCAAAATTAATTTCCATAATCAAATTATTTAATATACAATAAAAACAAAAGCACGAGTACAAAATAACTTGCTGTCACGTTTGCTTTCAAGTCAAATAACATAAACGTCAAACGTAGTTCCATTTTTATTCGATAGGAGGGACTACGGTCACGGTCGCAAAACCGTGACGTCATTTGAAATTTAATATAAACTTTAAAAAATTATTTCTGTAAAACTAGAAACTTATGTGACATAAAATATATATATTTTTATAAATGGTTTTAAGTATATTTTCATAAAAAAAATAAATTGGAAAATGTGGTATGACCCCATTGTAATAAAAGATGAAGCTGATATTAGGATACATTGATATTCGTAATTTTACAGGCGCCAAATTTAAAATGTGGACTTGGGATCGTTTTACAGTTAAATACATGAGCTAAATTGTGATTTGTCGTAAATATCTTATTTCCAGTAAAACATGGACTTCTTTTGTACCAAACCGATGATTGTACAATGGGGTCATTTACCATATATTTTTTATTTTTTCTTCTGAAAGTTCAACTTCATTATAGTATTTGGTCTTTGTCCGATTTAAAAATTATTTGTAATAACAGAGAAATTAATTTTTTAAAGTTGTACCTGGTACTTGAATTCCTTTCTGATGACGTAGAGTTCACGGAATGACATTAATCAACCACATCTTATCATGTTTGCTTGAAATCGTGTCGAAATGGATCCTTAGACTTATTAAAACAACCAAGTACAAAACAATTACATATTGCAGACCTTATAAAACACTGGCGAGAAGAGCACAGTCCTATTTCTTCAATATAAATAAACTAACCTCTCTTTTACAGAGGAGTTACTGAACATCTGTCTCCCAATCGTCAAATCTAATCATGCTATCTCTCTCTTCTGTCTCTTTCTAATGTCCGTGATTGTGACGTGACAGCTTTCAAGGACATTGTATAGAGGGCAAAAATTATAGTTTTCAGATATTAATTAAATATATTAAGAAATTTATTTAAATGGATTTCTAGTATTTTCTATCATTATTTAAATGTGAACTAATGAATTTTATTAATACAAACACTAAATTCGTTTATGGTAAATGCCCCCATTAAATATTGATATAATTTGTGTCATATTTTGAAAGTCACGTGTTCTGAAACAGAATGTGATATCAGAGTACATAGCGTTTAACATGTGACAAATTTTGTCCAAGTTTACTGACAACATTACTTTGTTGCTCTTTCCTAAATTTATGGCGTCCGGCTCATGACAAATTTGTTTGTGCGCATGCGTTAATTATTGTATGGAGTATTAAGGCGACTTTCTAGTTTTTTGTACATATATCTTCGTCACTATATCTTGATTTGTTGATATTTTTCTGTAACCTCTTGTTCTTTTTAAACATTCAAAAATTAATTAATTCTCTTCTTGTGGTAATTATTTTTACTTCAATGTGACAGAGGATGATTTATTTCTCTTCTGTGAGGGCTTCGCATACTTTGTAATTTTTTTTAATAAAGAAGAAGGATATATTCCAATATTCAAATATAAACCAAAATTAAATGTTTTTTTTTACAAAATAGGATAATATTCGTATTAAATGTTATGTTAACTACAAGAAAGTGAATTCTTGTTTGAAGAGAATTCATGGCGGAGTATATCGAAGGCCTTTTGTGATTTACGATGTGTCACCTCTACATGCGGTGTGCACACACATGCGCACTCGCATCTGGTTGGACCTTAGAGGAGATGGAATTTCCTTCCGGTCAACGATGTGCTCTGTACTCAGTATTGATACATTAGTAGCCATTGCAAATATATAGTTTAGGGTGCGAAAAACTACCACATTAGTTCGCAGAATAGGAAGAAAAGAATACAAATGACAGAGATTACATGATCAATGCAATTGTAATGAAATAAAATACAGTAGGCTACAAGTTTTGCTGGAAATGAACTACTACACTAAGGAAACCAGTTGACAAATTCAAATGTTTATAACATAATTTGTAAATGACAGATGTCGGTGTCAAAAATCAAAAGTTCTAGTTACATTCTGAAACCTTTTTCTGGGAAGTACATTTAATATTTTTTATAGATTTATTAATTAAATATTGAAAATTATAGATCTATGAAATTTAGGAACTTCTTCATACAATGAAAAATAGATATATTAATTAGAATTGTATGTGTGCAGAAGACATGTTAAATACAATAAAAAGCAATATTTGGGTAAAGTTCTGTAATTTTTTTGTTATAAAACCACGATTCGATAGCGAAGAATACAATACTTTATATAACATAAAATGGAAATGGCGAGAGGTCTTGTGCTTATTTCTTAGTTCTTATTTTCTTTTCTTTCGCTTATCTTAAATTTAAGCTGTGTCCGATGTTGCACTTTTATCACCCTAATATCTAAATCCTAAATTTATATACCCTAAAACTAGTGATTATTTAAAATTTTAGGAATTAGATTTTAGTGTTTTGCAGGAGCACACTATGCCGTGAAGTTGACGCGCACTAATTAAACAAATCATATTCGTTGCTAAAATTTGTACAAAACGTCAAATTTACTGTCAAAGAATAGCTTCTTAGCTTCTATTTTATGAAAAATAATATTAACATTTACTCTCAAGCATCCAATTGAATCGAATTGTATAATTCATTTTTGTTGTTCTAAGAAAGTGTTGCCATACAAACCAATGGATATTACTAGTGTGTCATTCGGAGTTTTATTTTTGTGAAGAAGACCTAAATCCTAAATACAAAATGCCAAAATGCGACATCGGACACAGCCTTAGTATATTGTAGTTATAGTTTGTTAGTATTTAAGTATTTGTAAAACTAATAGTGTCTAGCTGCATAACCACCAGAACCAAATACTCCAGGGGAACAGTCTGAAGTCATTGGTATCTTTCTGTATTATCTTTTCTCCTTAAAATCACATTTCACGATCAATTTTGACTTGATTTTTTAATTGAAAAATGATCAGACATACGTTTCTGTGTTCATAGCGCACTCCCAGTGCCGGATTACCCATTAGGCAGAGTAGGCAATTGCCTATGGGCCCCGCGCCTTTTAGGGGCCCCGCTACATTGAAATAAAATAATATTGATTTGATTTTGTGTTTTTTATTACAAAGAAATCCTTAAATAAAGAAATTTTGATTACAACAAAGAAATGCTTATTTACAATAATGTAACTTTGATTACAACAATAAAAAATATCAATCAATATAACAGGACCCCAATTGAATGGTAATAAAAGTACTGTCAAATGATTTAACAGCACAAACACCACTTATTTCTTTGGACATTCCTATTTATCACTTCAAAATGATTGGTTAGGCGTAGTCTTCATAGAGTTAATTGGTATGTGAATTTAGAATTTCCAGTGAAAGAAAGTTTTCAATTTTTTATAGAAGTTAGAAATTAAGGTTAATTCAAATTTGACAGATGAGTACGTAAAGTTAAATTTTGTCTGTAAAGTTTTACTTTAGCTATAACTATTTTGGCTAAGTCCGGGGATTGTTATCGTGTTCTTTAATGTACTCTTAAAATTTGTGACGCATGTTTGGAAGCATCCTGTATTTTCTATTTCTCCTTCGTTATAAGCTCTTTGACGGAATGAATCCATCTTCGCTTATGGGCAGTGGGTTGGCCGAACACCAACTGACATGCGGTAGCACCTCGAACCTTGTGTTCCTTTCCCAGGCTGCATCCCCTACCCTACCACCCTCTGCAAGCCCACCACGTCACTCCACTCCACTACAGTTAATCTGAAAGAGATGAATTAATCCGAGAGCTCCGTGTCAGCCGCGCCAGCGCTATAATTTATCGCAGCGAGACGCACAGGAAAGCGAACGAAATTTTGGCAGCGTTTTATCTAAATTTGAAATCTCGGCGTAAGCGCTAAAAACATCCCAAAGCGTAATTAGGCGGATTGCGAAGACTATTGTAATTAAAAACTTTACTTTCGGTTCGGTTAGGTTCCGATTCAGGGAATAACTTTATAAAAAATCTGTTTGTCAACTTGTTTGTTTGGGAGGGGATGACAAGAATAAACAAATCACAACGATGTTTCACTCCAAAAAGCTCTCAAGAACTTCGCACTAGTTTCTTACAAACAAAAACACCAATATCAAAACAGGGGGTTGTTGTTACCCCAAATACATAGGAGTTGTGACTCGAACTGCTAAAAGTAGATTTATAAGTAACAATAAAACATAATTTAGCACACATTAATTTAGCATAGAAATCATAGAATTTTGTCAGAGGGTTTTATAAAGTCACGCAAAACATAGAGAAAATAAGAAGTAAAAGAAGAAATACCTGTCATTTTCAAATAATAATAAGAAGAGAAACATATGTTTGCCTTTGTGAATTTTTTTATAAATTTTGTCTGATTTGATTTAGAGTTCGTGTTATTATTTGGTTTTGTTATTTATGATATATATTCGAACTACCACGAAATGTTACGAAGATGCACGGAAAACATAGGGCGCACAGCACAGACATAGAAAATTGAATGCGCTGTGTCTCATAAATGAGTATATTATTTTCCGTATGACCAAATTCTATGTTTTCTAGGCTAAATTATGTTCTGTCTTCTGTGTCAGTTGTAAATCCACCTTAGTGTTTACATCATGGCGAGGAATTTCAACTGCCCTGCAACAATTCTATGGATTTTATTGGTTTTTTGTGTTTTTTGCAACTCCATATATTCGTTGAATGATATAATTAACTTTGAGGTTAGGTTATGTGGTATTTCCGCCAAATCGTCTGCACAGGGCTGATTGTCACAAAAGACCCGGCGATGGTTGTCACGCATGAAAAAATAGATTCAGTGTCTATAACTGGGCTTATGAATCATGTACCACCGGACTAAATAACTTTTATATTTGTCAAAATTGTGAAAGTGCAGCCGAAAGTGACTAACGTATTATTGACCATTAAATATTCACTTAAATTCTTATTTCAATCAATTACTAGCATCCTATGATTGTTTTTCTTTACCAACCTTAATTTTTAGCTTTGATCTGTCCTAAATAAAATTTATTGATAAATTTTGAATTTTTATTTTATTTTTCATTTAAATAATCCGTGTCAAGAAATCCCAAAGTCTGTGACAACCAACCCGGAGTTGGAGTATGGACTCAAAACTGCAGGAAATCAAAGCTAGGGGTACACACTAAAGCATAGGCTAATTATAAAAAGACTAAGTGTAAAATAGCCCAGTTAAAAAATTCAAAAGCAAATATTGTGACAACAATTTCCGGTCTCTCCTACATTTACACGTTCTTCAGGGTAAGGAAGACCTTACAGATTCTTAAATATATAATCATGTAATCTTAAATACATTCTTTTAAAAATTAATTTTATAAACATCGTACAAAAAAATTCAAAAAGCTCATGGTCTGCAGGCGGAAACTTATGGATGATCTTCTTCTTTCCCTAAGGAAGTATAACTGTACTGAAACGTCGGTTTTATATGATTAAATGGTGTATTACTGTGAGATTTCGTTTATTGTTGTTAACACCTTATATTTTTATACGAGAATAATTTTGTCGTGTTTGTCTGTCCTTTTCTAATTCAACGTCCGATTTCCCTTTCGGAGCCACATTTCAAGTTGTTTAATATTATTCCCCGCCATTTATATCTTCGTTTTATCAGAACATTCTTTTGTTATCCAATGACATTATTCATCAAAGTTTGATGTGGGTGTCGTGCCAGTGTGCTATGACGGCAAATTAGCGCGTGTTTTGTTTCTCGTGGCATCGCAGCGGTGCGTGTAATTAAATTCAAGGGAACGGTTGCGTTCCGTATTTCTAGACTTCCTGTAATTGGTTATTGACAGGATATTGGGCCTACATACGCATGGGCTTGGCGCTACTCGACCGTACACTAGAGGTTATCAGAAAGGCGGGAATTACAAAAATATAGACACTAAATATTAATTGCTTTATGCTTTAATCAACTTTTATTCGCATGGAGTTGGAATTAATTGTATACACGCGATGTTGTAAACATTAAGTACGACATATCGGTTAGACTTAGTAACTGTATATAGTTTAGTTATGCCCTACATATTATTATTATATTGTTTATAGACATTCATTTTTATAAATATTAATAATTAAAACATTGTTGCGGTGAAGCGGTGTTTCATTTACTACAACTTTGGCGCTGTATGTTATGGTCTATCTCATAAGGACAAAAGTTTCTCGCTTAGTGTTTTCTTGTGCTGCAAAATCTAAAACAAACATGTTCGAATGCTATAGTAGAAATGAAATGACAGAAGACTTACGTCATCAACAAATATCACTAGAGATGCACTCGATTTCGAGCTTTGGCCCGGCCCGGCCCGAAGCCCGCCTCGATTTCGAGTCGATCATCAAGCCGGGCCGAAGATATCGGGCCGAATCGGGCTAATCATTTTCAAAAATCGAGGCGAGTCAGACTTTTGATTTTGGCCCGGCCCGAAAATTCGAGCATTTCGGGCCAGCCCGAAAAATCTTATAGTTCATTCAAATGCACAGTTTCCTTAATATTTTAATGAAAATGGATGAAGATAAAAAGGATCAAAATGATTTAATAACAACACAGTTCACACATTAATAAATAAAAATGTATTATTTTACTTCAAGAATTCAAGGTTATTCATTAAAGCATAATAATTATATTGTGATGATGCTATTTATTATTGTTATTACTCGTATACTTAAATAAAAGTGATTTTTGTTCCTATCATAATGGTTTCTTGTCATATTTTTGAGCAGAAACAAAGTTAGATAAAAAATCCTTATGTAAATTAAAATTCTATTTTTTTATATAAGATTTGTGAAAAAGTTGTTTAAATTCTTTGGTAAACAAAGTGTTAAATACTCGTAGGTCAGTAATTTTTATAACAAACTTACACTAGAAGGATCTCTTTTTTAACTACTTGTGTTAACTAAAGTTATAAGAATGTAGAGGTTTTTTATAAGTTTGACCCGAAAAAAGTTAAACATTTTGCCTTAACATAAAAATCAACATTAGGAATGCCGGATGCACCCAATTTCGAGCTTTGGCCCGGCCCGGCCCGAAGCCAGACCCGATTTCGAGTCAATTTTCGAGCCCGGCCCGGCCCGCCCGAATGCATCTCTAAATATCACTAAAGTAATGACGTCATATACTACTAAGTTTACTGGGATACTAATTTATAAGGCGCGAGCAGTCATGTGACTTTGTTGGTCTTTCTTGACAAGCAGATATGGGGTCCCGTGACAGAATAACAGCTAGTAATATAAATGACAAATGTCATCATTTTTCATTCCAAATTTCATGACATTTTCCAATTTCAGGTGGTTTATCTTCTTACTAATGATTCGAGTTTGCGCAGTTATACGATTTTGGTCAGCTGTTTTGTTAAAAATTATAATTGTAATTTGGAAGTGAAAGCGTCATTTTCTGTTATATATATGATTGATGAATTTTCACCAATATTTGAAAAAAAAAATACCTTTTGAACGGCTTTCAACTGAATTAATGGCCCACAATTCCCATTCGAAATAGTTCATGACATGGTTAGTTTCTGAAATTGCTTTTTTAAGCTTTAGGCATTATTATGAATGTAAACTGACAACCAAGTGACAATACTGACAGGATGCATATTCGGTCGATATAAAATTTAATGTAAACATTTTCATGCCAACGTATAGGATAAAAATAAACCATAATTATTTCAAATAATTTCAAATTCCGTAGAACGAAAAGAGATTGACTTAGAAATACTTGTAAATTTCATTAATATATACTTTTCTTAATACTAGTACTTCTATATTTAAAAATAAATAATTTTTACAAGTTGTATTTCATTTTACAAAGTTTTTTCAGATCTATGACGTAAGTCTTTTGCCATTTCATTTTCACCATAGTTTTTATTATTTTTCTTATTATTTTAGAAACAAATATGTTATTTTTATTACATAAGCACATAAATAAATAATAATCTGAAAAAATCAGATCGATATCTTTAAGAAATACAAAGATATAAGCAGTTAAAGTTAAAAATTGTGAACATGGGATACTAATTTATAAGGCGCGAGCAGTCATGTGACTTTGTTGGTCTTTCTTGACAAGCAGATATGGGGATTCCGTGACAGACTAACAGCTATAGTAAAAATTTTTAGGCAGAGTAGTCACGTCATCATTTCATTACAAAATGAAAAATCACTGTAGTATTGTATATGTTTAGGAAGACGAAGAAAATAAATACTATTTTTTGCATACTATAAGTAAAGTACATTTTAATTAAATTTACAATTATTTTAAAGTCGAACATAATGTTTTTAATGAGTTTTAATTTATTTAAAATAATTGTAGTTCATTTTTTCACCACATGTTGGTACTATTGGATTTCAATATTTAAACGTTTACATGACATGTTTCTCCAGGAATTGTCAAGCGTCTGCTGTCATTAGTTCGTTACTTTGAGATTGATCTTGAGCTTTTCTGTTTTTAGATTGTGTTAATTTCAATAATTGTAAATTGTATTATTGGAGTATTTTCAATCAAATAATAATATAGTTTTTAAATGTTATTTTAATTATATTTTCAATAAATCGAATTTATAGTGCTACTCTTTACTTTTCTATAACACTACAGAATTGTAAAACTAAATAAAATCAAATCAATTTTTTTAAAAATGTATTCAATGTCATTTAACATTAATTTTCTTATTTTTCATCAAGTGCTTCATTCACTCCCCGTATTCCTTCTGAAACCCAACTCGGTGTGCCCTACACCGAATTTTCAATACCATAAATTGGAAAATATTACAGTTTACAATATTCAATTATTATTTGACTATTAAATAAATTAACTTGATCACATAAATTAGCATCGCAGGTAAATACAATTATTTTCTAAAATTAAATTAGTGTACCATGTAAACCTACTAATTTCGTGACGTCATTATCTAGTTACTAACTTTGATGACGTGACTACTCTGCCTAAAAATTTTTACTATAATATAAATGACAAATGTCATCATTTTTCATTCCAAATTTCATGATATTTTCCAATTTCAGGTGGTTTAGAAGATATTCTTACTAATGATTCGAGTTTGCGCAATTATACGATTTTGGTCAGCTGTTTTGTTAAAAATTAACCTTGTAATTTGGAAGTAAAAGCGTCATTTTCTGATATATATATATGATTGACGAAATATCATCAATATTTGAACGGCTTTTAACGGAACTAACAATTCCCATTCGAAATAGTTCATGACATGGTTAGTTTCTGAAATAAAGAATAAAAATAAACATAGTTATATCAAATAATTTCAAATTCCGTAAAAGGAATAGAGATTGACTTAGAAATAATTGTAAATTTCATTAATATATACTTTTCTTAATACTGTATTTAAAAATAAATAATTTTTACAAGTTATATTTAATTTACAAAGTTTTTTTCAGATCTATGACGTAAGTCTTCTGCCATATCATTTTCACCATAGTTTTTATTATTTTTCTTATTATTTTAAAAACAAATATGATATTTTTATTACATAAGCACATAAATAAATAATAATCTGAAAAAATCAGATCGATATCTTTAAAAACAACAAAGATATAAGCAGTTAAAGTTAAAAATTGTGAACACATTTCATTGAGATGTTTTTTCCAGAAATGTGAATTTTCAAATGTTCGAAATGAGATAGAACATTCCGAATAACACCATCAAATTTGTCGGAAAATTTCCTATAAGATCACGTTACCTTTAACTTTAAAGTAGTGGTGGGATCCGGATCCGGATCCGGATAGTTTCGGTTTCGGATCCAAAAATATTCAGATACCCGGATAATTGATTGTTGAACTATCCGGATCTGAGTACCGGATTTTGGATCCGGATCTGAGTATCGGATTTTGGATACGGATCTGAGAATCGGATTTTGGATCCAAATCTGAGTATTGAATTTTGGATCCGGATCCGAATATGAGTATGAATATCTTTAGATATGGAATTTCAGAATCCACATTGGTTCTCGGATTCGAATATTCTCAGTATTGAACCCGATGATAATATTTGAATGTATAAGTATTATCATGGAGTGTCAAAACCAAATAAATCTGATTATGAAATAATCCACAATAAATTTTTGTTTGATATAGTTAATAGAATTGGATCCAGAATTAAAATTCGGATCCGGGTCCGTAAATAAAACATCGAATCTGGATCCGGATCCAAATCGGAATTAAATTTACGGATATCCGCTTCAATATCCGAACATCGGATATCCGAGGAACCGGATATTTTGAGATCCGGGTACTCGGATCCAAGTTTTGCTGGATCCTCACAGCACTACGTTAAAGTAGCTACTAAGGTTTCAATTTCCAACCAAAATTGTGCCGAAATCCTCAAACATGGCGGCGTTCAATGTTCAATTAGCCACAAAGGTGTAACATTGCGTCCGCTAGTCTATCCAGTTATTTATAGAGGTCAGTGTTTATATGTTTTGCTTTAAATGAAAAAAAAATCTTGTGTCTGGTTTTTCCTGTAGTCAATTACATGGGCCGTAGCTTCTTTATTTCATCTGATGGATGCTACTGCATCCCTTGTTTTGCCTCAGGTTCAAACGTTCCAGTTCGTGATTTTAGTTTAGATTTGTAGATTGTCTACCTAAACATCCGGACGCAACTTTCTCCATTGTCCTATTAGGTAATTCAGGGGTGTTTTCAATAAGCATTAGACGTTTATGGGGCTGTAAAACTTTCTAAAATTTTCAATAAGAAAGCGAAAACTAGGTGAGGTAGACACAGTAGGGAATTTCCCTAAAGTTGCGCAATTTTTGAAAGATTTAAAAAGGCAATAAATATTCATCTGTCAACAATAGAGAATTTTCTTCAGTTTCTCTTTAGGTTAAAATACTATTCTTACTCTATGCGCATCTAAGGGTGTGTTAAAAAAAACTGCACAGATTTTAAAATTGTATTATTTAACTTACAAAATACACTACAGTTAAATAACATGTCTACACAAAAATCCGCTGCTAATCTCATTAATTTTTGACTCGCCAGCTAATATATTGACAAAACATTCTCCTTTTTACCTCTCGCTAAAAAAGGTATTGAATTCTTGCTAAAAATTACATATCCAGATTTTAGTGAATAAGCACGATTTAAGGTCACAAGAATCCGATTTTAACATTTTTACAATGATGTCTTTGTGTGTACGTGTGGATGTTGGAGGGACGATTTCTCAAATTCTATAAAACTGAAGACCAATTTAACTACGTATTCTTTAATCGACATTAATAGGAAGAGCTGAAAAGGTTTTGGTAACAATTGGACAACCGGTAGTAGTTTCTTAAAAAAATATTCTAAATATTATTTTTTGGAATATCTTCTATAGATTTCGAGATAGATAATTATAAATATATAAAATAATCCATTGTATAATGAATCAAATAGCCCATGGAAACCAGTTGAAAAATTAAAATGTTTGTAATTGACATAAATGTCAGTGTCAAAAATCAAGAGACATTACTGAAGGCTTTTTCTGGGAAGTACATTTAATAGTTCTTATTTTATCATTAATTAAATATTAAAAATTATGCATATATAGCTGCCGCATGTTAAGTTGACACTGTCGTTAAATGCAGAAAACCTAAAATTGGTACTTGGACAAATCGAGATGTAATAGTTATTATAATATGCTATTGTTATAACGAGGAAAAGACTCCGTCAATATCTAAAATTGGTATAAAAAGAAAGGGCATTCATTTATAAGCCAAAGTATGTACAGTATCAGTGTCAACTAAACACGCGCTTGCTATACATATATTTCATCATGTACCCTTCAGAAATAACGCTATTCTCGTGAATGAATCGGAAGAATCCCGGACATTGAATTAGAACATATAGTCTAATATGAAAATGGCGAGAGGTATTGTGCTGGCCACAATAAATTTTTGAAGTGGCGAAGTTGATTTTTAATTCTTTATTTGAAATTTGGTTAAATTTATCTACTGTCGCATCATGAATGTCTTGTTTATAAAAGCTTTTATTTTCTGCACAATCACTAAGAACCATCTAACCTGAAATAGAATTTGGCATCGGTAATTAAAAAATTCTTATTCCAAAGCTTCAGATGTAACTCACGCAGCATTTTTTTTTTTAATTTTGACTTGCATTTGCTATACTTACATACATACATACATACATACATACATACATACATAAAATCACGCGTTTCCCACTTAGTGGGTTAGCAAAAACCCGAAAACAATAAGAAAAGGGATGAAAGAAAGAGCTCCACTGAATCACTTAACTCTTTAAAAACATTCTTCTTTCGCCTTGTCCAAAATCATCATAACATTCATACAAAGAACACATAATGTGACCGATTTTCGGAAGCGAATAACCGTATTCGGACCACAATAATAGTTACGCAACAATCATCCTTCGCCACACATTCCTATCCATGCACACTTCTTTCACCTCAGCCACATTCATAAACGTATTCATACATAACATATTTGCTATACTTTGGTACAGATTTTCTGTTTCTTATTATTTTATTTCTTTCTTATAATGTACATGTACTGTTGTTTAGGTATATATGTAAAATTTTGAATTCTGTCAAATTTTCTTAAATAATTTGTATCTCTCCCAATAGATTCCGCTTGAAGGTTCTTCTGATAATCATACATTTTCTTAGCTTTTCTACTGCAACCTTTGGTTCTTTCTAGTGATTTTCCGCTGTCAATTCTTTTAATTATTTGTCTGGTGAACGATTTTTCCTATCAAAAATCGCAAATGACTTGCCTTCGATTATTCTCTTTCATGAGATTTATTTTATTTTTTGTAAACAACCCATAGAATATTATATTACCATTTTTGCTGTTAGTCTAATGTAAACTTCAACACAAAATGAGTATTGCTCCACATATTACGTTTTAAATAATATTAATGAATTAAACTTAAGACACCTTTATATGTTGTTCTGTAATTTATTATGTTAATAAAAACTATTTTAATTTGGTCTAATAAATCTATGCCCTGTTTCAGTGAAATATTTGCAATCCGGACCTGGCAAAGGTCAAAGTCAGTAGCAAACAGTAACAACTAAAGTGTTTTATAATTGACTCTGTTTAACGCTATATCTCTATTCACTGCAGATACTTCTCTATCCTGTGATTAAATTCACATTTGTAGTTCCCACCTGAAAAACTTGCTAGTGAGAAAAGCATAAGCGCCTTAGATCCATTTATCTTTCTAACTTATTTCTCGAAGGAGAAATAATTAGTCAGTTTCCAGTCAATTTCTGTGCGAGTCACATAGTAATTACGCTCCTAATTAAGTTGCTTTAATCAGATATGATCTTTCTCACGAATTCTAGATGTACCTGAGTATATTTTTAAGTTATCTGTCATATTACGGAGCATATTAACTATTTTACATATGATATATAGGGACCGGTTGTTGCAACTGTATTTATAGAAATGCATTAGTACGTTTACTCTGCAATAAAATTAGGAAACATACTCGTAATAATTTTCACAGTATGTTAACATTTGTCTTGTCACACTTAAATAAACTTTAAATAGCTGTATTCTTGAGAGGTACAATCGAAAATTAAAGTCAGAAACTATACGGAAATGAATATTTTTACCTCACTGTTAGAAGTATAGGAATCAGTGGCGTGCGCCACCTAGCCACTGGCTTAGGGCGCCTGGCTTTTTGGGGCGCCCAAAAAATATAAAAACTAAAGACAAATATATAAACAAACAATAAAAATCAATGTATGGAATATATACCTGTCCTATATTATTAAATTTTGGAGCCCCTCAAAGTTAGTTTTGTGTAAATAAATTGTGTAATTTATTGAACATGCCACTGCGAAATAATCAAGTTGCGATATAATTTAATCATTCTTGGATTCCCGTTAGTTTTAAATTCTGATAGGTATTTTTACCTTCCGTCATCTTTAGGTGAGGAAGATATTATTGTTCAAATACTCTAAAAATGTGTACACTTACGTACCATTCTCTTTACAATCAAATAATAGTACTATCAAGTTTATATCTCTACCAATTTTTGAATTATTGCCCCAAAAGTCAATATACCCCACATTTAGATAAAAATTTAAAAATTTTCAAAAATCTAATTTTATGTATCTAAATACTTTCTAATGCGCTGATTCCAAATTTTGAAACCGCAGGTCGATATCACGTTTCGTTCTCGTCATATTTAGAATCAAAGTTTTGCTCAAAACTGCCCGTTTTTTGACAATAACCCAAAAATGGATCGAGATATGAATTAGGCGATAACACCATTCGATTCTACAGACAAAAATACGTAAGCATAGCAATTTTCATAATTTTTGTCCAACCGGTTCATTTTTTATTAATAAAAGTTTGAAAACCCCTGAAAATGGCCAAAATCTGAAAAAATCGTAAGGGGAACACCTTAGATTTTTGCGATTTTTGGCCACTTTCAGTTATTTTGCTTTAGAAATTGTATGCGCTGTTCAAAAATTCTGAAAATTAGTGTACTTATGTAATTTTGCCCGTAGAATCGAATGGTGTTGTCGCCGAAATCACATCTCGACACATTTTTGGGTTAATACCCAAAAATGGGCAGTTTTCAGCAAAACTTTGAATATAAATATCTCGAGACCGAAAAGAGATATCGACCTGCGGTTTCAAAATTTGGAATCAGCGCATTGAGAAGTAACTAGATACAAATTAGATTTTTGAAAATTTTGAAGTTTTTAACTAAATGTGGGATATATTGACTTTTGGGGCAATAATTCGAAAATGGCTAGAGATATAAACTTGGTAGTAATATTATTTGATTGTAAAGAGAATGTTACGTAAGTGTACGCAGTTTTAGAGTATTTATATATGAGTATACATAATATATACGAGTATATTCATGTGATAATTTTATTGGATTTGTAGAATATTTTCCAAGGAATTTTCTGTAGGAAATTTGTAAAAAAAATTGTATTATGTTCGTGATATTAGATATAATTAGAATTATATGTGTGCAGAAGATATGTTAAATACAATAAATAATAATATTTGGGTAAAGTTCTGTAATATTTTGTTATAAAACGACGGTTCGATAGTAAAGTGCAATACAATACTTATATAGCCTAATATGGAAATGGCGAGTGGTCTTGTGCTGGCCACAACAGATTTCATAACAATTACCAGGAATTTTAGGTGTCTTTAGATTTATTATTAATAAACATCCGCATAGCTATCCCACAAATCACAGGTATTGTGGTGGAAAAAACAAATCGTCTAACATCCTCAAAAATATTTGTAGCAAAGAAAAATAAGATTCCGTGTGAGTTCCAAGAAAAACACCATATTTCATTGTTAGCTCAGCGTCTTAGGTGTAATTTCTGACACTTGCCGTCGATTTAGGCGTCCGTGTGTCACGAGGGCGTCGGGATAGCGTCTCAAGGCCGCGACGTCGAACGTCTGATAGCTTTACGAACCGTGCTGACAGCTATATGGAAGCGGAGACGCTATATCATTCCTCGACGGAACGTACTTGCATATGAGAATGGTTTTTTACTAATTTGTTTGTGTTAATGCATTTTTCGTTCTGTAAAGTGCGAGCAGAAAGTCTGATATAAAATTGTATTTACATCTCAAGAAAGAAAGCGAGAAAACTATACCAATAAGATGTCCCATGTCCTCCATTGTTTTGGATAATGAAAAAGCAAATGAGCTCGATGAAAAGGAAGCCAAATTACCGTTTAACAGACTTTCTTGTTCACTCATTAACAAGCATATATAATCAAATACTAAGACATGCCGGATCACAAGAAAAAGTTCATTTCTCCTTGGTCGACTACTAAAGCAAGCATTGATTCCATGAAAATACTGACAACTAATGCCGGATTTATAATGTAAAAGTTGAATTAAGAACTGACACTAAGGAGATAAATATATACATGTACATACATGTTAATTAAAAATCTGTTGTGGCCATTACAATACCTCTCGCCATTTCCATTTTATTTTATATAAGTATTGTACTGCACTTCGCTATCGAACCGTAGTTTTATAACAAAAAAAATTATAGAATTTTACCCAAATATTGTTTTTATTGTATTTAACATGTCTTCTGCACACATTTTTTTATTGTATGAGGAAGTTCCTAAATGTCAGAGATTCTTCGAATTCATTAACAAGATTAGCAACATTTCTCATGGATATATGCATTTTTACCTACAATTTTAAATATTTAATTAATAAAACAATAAGAAAGATTAAATGTACTTCCCAGAAAAAGTTTTCAGAATGTTGATTTTTGACACTGACATCTGTCATATACAAACAAACTATGTTATAAACATTACTATCTATGTTATAAACATCTGAATTTTCTTTATATTGTACAGCGCGATTCACAAAAAAGTTTAAGCTAATCCTCGTTTTTAGATTAGCGAATTCTACTCTAATTTTGACAGTTTATATCTTAAAATATAGTCTAATTTATTCCTAGTATCTACCTTTATTGATAATATCATGAAAATTAAATTTTAAATACCGGAATAAAATAGAATTGACTAATCCAAAAATGAGGATTAGCTTAAACTTTTTTGTGAATCGGGCTGATACGAGTAGTATCTAAATCTATACAAGATATAATAAAAAATTTAAATGTATCAGATGTAGAATTTTATGTTCTTCAATAATAGTAATAACAGAAATTTTCAAAAAATAATATTTAGAAGATTTTTTTGAAGAAACTGTTACTTCCGGTTGTCCAATTGGTACCAAAATCTTATCAGCTCTTCCTAGTAATGTTAGATTGAGGAAACTGCAGTTAATTTTTTTTTAAGTCTTATAGTAGGTATTTGAGAAACTGTGGTTCCAACATCCACACATATGCACATACACGGACATCATCGTAAAAATGCTATAATCGGATTCTAGGGACCTTAAAACGTACTTATCCACTAAAATCTGGATAGGTGATTTTCAACATGATTCCAATACCTCTCTTAGCGAGAGGTAAAATGCAGGCCGTAGGCGCTTAATTTGGGAAATCAGTTTTTCCTTGAGCAAAACTTTCCATTTAATTTTAGACAAGAATGTTTCAAATATTTGTTGTTGAGAATTAAATTCTATACCCAAATCACTAATCAGATTTTATTTTGTATGTTTGAAATTTTATTAATATTGTTTATTTGTAGTGATAGCCATGGAATTGAAACAAAATTACAACGAAATGCTTATCGTTAGAACTGTCAGAAATTTAATTTTCAAATAAAAATATCAGATATATATATTCTACACCTAACTCCCTAAAAATATTATGTTATTTTAATCTACATCTAAATTACTGCATACAATTAATTTATTTTTATTCTGACAGATCAGACGATATGCAATTCCATGGCTATCACTATAAATGAGCAATATTTATAAAATTTCAAATTGGATTTTACAGGTTACTGAACATGCAAAATAAAATCTGATTAGTGATTTGGGCGTAGAATTTAATTCTCAACAACATTTATTTGAAACATTTTTATCTAAAATTAAATGGGAAGTTTTGCGCCAGGGAAAACTGTTTTACCATGTTAAATGCTTGACCCGATTTTTAATTAACACCATGTATAAACATTCATATACAAAATGAAGAACTAAGTAATATAAGAACTGCAATTTAAGCACGGTGCAAAGAGATTGCGAAAGTATCATAAAAATTGGAACAAATATATTGGAACTCTGCATTCTGCAGCATCATTGCGGTGCTTTTTCTTCCATTTCCATTTGATTCTCCATTCCATCTTCTTGGCTAGCGCCGCTCCTCTTACATATTCGCGCTTTCAATATCCTTTCGTCAGTTGAGTCTTCATTTAATTCGGACGCCGTTGGCAGCGGCGTCGCGTACGAATTCCGTTCGGTGCGCGCCATGTTTAATTCATGACCCGGTCCCCACGAGCCGCTACTGATGCTAACTCCAATCTGGTGAAGTCGCCCAGTGCCCGTGATGTGAATCTCAATGCTCGACGTCTCTCTCAACGCATGGCGTGACTCAGCTTTTTTTGAGTTGTCGCTGCGTTGGATGACGCTTGTTTACAAATGTGACCGATTGTTTCGGCTTTTTTTACTGATTGTTTTCATTTGTTTTGCATGAATTTACATTTTTTATACGGGGTTATGTCTCTGTTCGAGATTGAATTGGTTATAGATATGAGGAGTTGTATCTTTATTACAGCAGCACATATATTAAATGATATAGATGAGAGAGAGAGAGAGGACTGTTGCCATATTTATTTACATAGAGGGCCGAAAGAAAAGGTTTACGCCTGCGGACGAAATTTGAAGTCCGACGCGAGGCGGAGGGTTTTTATTCGTCCAAGGGTGTAAACTTTTTTCGGTCTTTGGTATGTAGCTCTTGGAGTTTGTCGAAAAGGGTGAAATAAATATTTTCGATTGACCAAGTTTTGGAATGTCTCTCCAATATGAGTTTATGGCTGACTAAAAGGGTATTTTGGTTCCCATTTTAGCAAGCTCATATGTTTTTTCATTGCTTATGCCTGTTCTACAATGTGCTGATGATATTATATCTTTTCCAATTTAATTGAATGCAATACGGCTCCAAATAATGAAACCACGACGGCTGATATAAAAGAGAAGACATGAACATACAAGACTATGGTGGGTAAAACCTCATATTAGAGAGTTATTGCAGCTTCAACGCAAAAATAACGGGCACTTTAAAGTCACGTGACAGCCCGAGTGCGCATGCGTACTAATAAGGCTCACGTTATATGAATAAGGAGACACGTTATGTAAAATGGAATAGCGCGCGTTTAACGTCACACGTTCTGCATATTTTGAGGTTATGTTTCGGTGAAAAGTGTGGATGTAACCTCGTTTGTGTTGCTTTTAGCGTTAATGTTAGCGTGAATACACTAATTAAATGCGGTAAACATTGAAATTGAAAGTCCTTTATTTCTAAAATAAAGTGTTTTCTACACAAGGTTAACGTTTACGTTCTTTCATCTTAGAAGTTGCAATAACTCTCTAATATCGTTAGGCACCTTCTATTCTATATTAATATTGTATATATTTTTTACGTTAATGGAAAATTGTCCGCAAATATATTCTTTATATTTGTATATTTTGTTTATCATATAAACTACTATTTTGTTGTACATAATGCATAATTATTTCATCTAATGTCATTTCCTCCATGTTTACGTTACCGTCGTGTCGTTCATTGTCGTAGTCGTAGAAAGATAGGACATGACCAACTTGCGATCCGACCATCACTACCTCCAAATTTCAGCGGAGTGCGAATGCGTACGATATCCGACAGCGACAAACGACTCATTTTAAAACAGGCCTTAGAAGTCTCTCATTTAGGTCTATTCACTAAAAAGTACGTTAATTTTTAGTGTACAAATATCCAACGCTAAAAAGTAAATATTAGCGTCAGTATTAACGGTATTTCATAAAAATGTTATTCACTAAAGCACTGGTTAAAAATTCCGTTAATATTTAACTTTTTAGCGTATACGCTAATAAATGTTGTGAAGTGCGTTCCACATGACGAAATTAAACTGGAAAACGTATGTCCTAACTTAATTTAATCGCCTGTCAAGTGTGAAAAGTATACTACATTCATGAATAATTATAACTATTTATAAATATAATGTCTGACAGTGGTAATTACATATATTCAAGTAAGTATTTGCAATATTTTTAATAATAAGTTATTTGCAGAATCAAAGAAAAGAGGTCCATGGGCAACAACAAAGCAGAGTGAATTGTTAAGAAAACAAAATTCTGCTTGCTGGAATATTAAATCCAAAAGATATACAAGTAGTTAATAACTAGTAATTAATTAATGTAATATTAATTATGAATTTATTAAAATATTATTACCCGTACCCGTAGTGATAGGTATTGCAGTGGTTCTTATTGGATTCCTCATATAGTGATAGTGTGTAAGAGCAGTAATTACATCTAAAACACAGTTTGATAAACTAGAACTTCTGATAAATTCATAATCGGGCAAATGTGATAGATTACTTGTATTGCGAAGATTTCGAAAACAAAGTCTTGCGTAAGAGCCAAAAATGATAAAATGTATTTTGGATAAATTTAAAATTATTAGTGTGTACCTATGTGTCATAAACTTACAAGTAAAACCATTCATTAATCATTATTTATTCATATACATAGAAGGAAGAATATGAAGGAGGCCTTCGTTCAACATTGGATGTAGAAACCCATCCCTTCATTAAATTAGCTAATTGTAAATATCGTGTACATACATATACATATTTAACTTTATTAAACATTTAGATTTATTTAACATTGTAATTCTGGGGAGTCTAAATAAAGGCTATTATTATTGTATGTAATAATTAGTTCAAATAAATTTATTAATATTCTTATTTTTCATTCAATCTCTCAATTTCTTCCAATAGAAGAATACTTATAACTACGTTTGCAAGCAATTTTTAATATTAACGATGCTTTAAAATTTGAACACTATGTATCAAGATGACGTTAAATTTCGTGATTTTAGCGTTGTTGGATTAACGATTTCTTTAAAATATTAACGTATAATCTGCTTACTGAATAGAAAATTCAAAATTAAAGAATCCGTTAAAATTTTAACGGTGACCTTCGAGCTTAACGTGCACGCTAATTTTACAGAATAGACCCGATTGTCCGCTACCCACAAAGTGCCGTGGTTGTGTTTGGCTTGTTGAAGAAGGATGTTCATGCAATTCCGGACGACTAGCTTTGGCTCACACGTAAAAGCACCTGACTGTTGAATTTATTAACTTCGTTAGTTCATAAATATACAATTTTATTAGCTGAGCTTTCATTTTCAATTAAGAATTTAAATTTTCTGCATATATTATTAAATAAAAAATCAATTTTTCGATATTCGAAAAAATCTTTACTAGAATTATAATTATTATTTTTTTAAAAAGTCCAATCAGGCTTACTGGCGCCCATTAATAATTCCGTCTAAAGCCGGTAATCCGCAGTAACGATACTCCAGAATTTCTCTTTTCATTTTACGTTTAAGGTAATTGACATAATTATGTCAACTTGCAGCTACTACAAAAAAATCTAATTGCAATAATCTCAACTTTTTATTTTAGATTACTGTCATGAGATAAATTTGTGTTGGATATCCCTGGGAATAACAAGATTAACAAGGTAGGCCTAGGCCGTAAAAGGAGAGAATAATTAACGCGATATGGCATCCCGAGATACCGTAATCAACAAATGTTTTTGTTGGATCGAATTCTACTTGTAGGTAACAAGCTACTTGTTACAAATCATATGTGATAACATGTTGATTACTGATGGCGCTTAATATGCTAAATTGAAATCAACATAATTTGAACACCAGATGTACAGCCGTCATACTCAAATTCCCTATAATGCGTACCGCGCAGGGCCGTACTCATACAAAGTAAATTGTATCGTAGATTTAAATAATACATTGGGGTCATTAAAAAAAATTGTATAAAATCATGACCCATCTCATTTAATAAATATAGTAATATAAAATAATTTGAAAGATGCGACTTTTTATTCATAAATTTGCTAATAAACTTTCGTGGTTGTAAACACGAACTAAAGTTGTGACGTCGCGGTTTCATACTCAGAGAGGATTATTATTACTTTATATTTTTTTAAAAGTACTTGTGCAGTATAAGGTATGTAAATAAAACATTGATTTAAATAAATGCCAAACCAAACAATCATAGTTGCAAATTAAACCGGTAGAGCTCGACTGTCGTATCCGTAAAACTGTGTCGTCAGCCGTTGAAATATTTGAAATTAAACGCAGCTTTGAAAAAATCATATCTCTGATTCTAAAGACTTGTAAGATGTAAAACATACACCATATTTAATCTGACCTGTTCTTTCAAGAAAAAAATAAATCAGAAAATATGAAATAACCCCTTTGGCATTTTTGTAAGTTTAAGAGATCGGGTGTCATCCCATATTTTCCAATTAATTTTACCAACAAGACTATAAAAATTTAATATTTGCATTTATTTACCAGCCTAATTTATCGACAAATAAACAAAACAACATTTTGATATCTACACTCAATAAAAATAAAGTTACTTTCAATACAATTAAAAACATCTGGTGTGGTCAGCACATTACCATCCATCAATTCTATGTATTTTGTCCAAATTCACCAAAAGTTTCTTGGAAAGATTCTATATATCCCAGTAAAATTGTAATGCGAATATATAGGTACTATTTTCTACAAATTCCATATCGAACGGAGAAATGTTTATCATACACCACACACACACACACACACACACACACACACACACACACACACACACACACACACACACATATATATATATATATATATACATACACACACACGTACACACACGCACACACGCATGCACGCACGCACACACACACACACACACACACACACAATATACAGACTATCGTAAATTTGGTAAAATAGTATTTTAGGGACCTTATAACGTGCTTATTCATTAAAAACTCACCACCGAATTATTTGACCAAAAACAATATCTTCCTTACCTAAAAGTGATGGAAGGTGAAAAGTAGAAATGGGTGAAAAAAGTAGTACTCTTTCTTGTTTTTCAAAATCAGTTTAGAAAACCAGTTTTAAATAATTTGTTTCATTTAATAGTTATCGGGTTTTAGTAAATACATATCGGTTTCGGTTAAAACCATGGATTTGGATAGGTTAATCGATTTGTAAAATCGGCTTGTTTCCTTGATTTTCATTTCAAATATAATTTTTGTAATGAAATTTTTTATCAATTTACTTCATCACGACTATAACCTTTTTATGTAACAAATTTGATCTAATTTAACCAACTTCTTATCTGTTATAGTTCTCGAAATATGTATGCCGGGCACGTTAGTTGGAGGACACCTGTTTAGTATATTATACTTCAGAAACTACAAATGTTAATTTAAATATAATGTTATCATTATATCCTTCAAATACTTTAAAATATGAGTTGAATATACATGGTTATGGTAATATATTTATTATTTAATGAATTTATATGCATATGGATGTCAATTGAAGTACGTACCACATATCATCGGTCGTAGTGTTTTCGTATTCATATCAAATCTTGTAGCGGTTGTTCCGAGCACCACTTACAACCCTAAACACCGGCATTAATTCCAATACCAAGAGGGTAAAAATCGAAATAAATTCCAGTGCATTTCTAGTGTTGGGGTGTTTGATGCGCTGAGGGAATAAACACAAACGCCTTCGATATTCGCGTAATACCATTGTTGTTGGAGCGATTCTGGAGGGAATCGCCGCGATCAGCAGTGTTCGGGACGCATGAGCACTCGACACAAGTGCGAGGATTATGCGGGGGCGGGCATCGGGACGCCGCTCTGGTCCAGCGTACAAAACACTCGCCAGCATCGCGACGTCGACGACGCACCGAAGATCAGTTTGCGCTCGTACTTCGCACGACACGGGTGGTACTCTTATCAGTATTGTTAACGCGAGTTGTACTACATAGTGAATTTTGTGCAATCATCACCATTACTTACAACTTTATTCTATCGATGGATTTGTGCATGTTCCAATGGCTGGCTTCCCCTGCGAGATGATGACATTACCCTGCGATTTTCTCTGGGAGGTTTTATCTTCGGTGACTTGTGCAAAGCGGTGATACTTCCTGAAGCAGATGCCGTGGAACAGCCATAGTCGTCCCCGTAGCCGGTTTCGAGATCGGTGTCGCGATCGAGTGTTGAAAGACTAAAGACTCTAGGACTGATGAGTGTCCAAAGCTTTTGAACTGTTTCTTTTTGTTCCCCCTGTGCTTTAATTTCTGCTATGATGAGAAGGAAGAGGACCAGATGATTCGCAGGTTTTGGTTATTGCTTCTTTTCATTGCGGTGAGTTAAGTTCATGGCATACTTTGATATAGATGATCACTAAAACTCTGCATCAATTAATACATTGTATTTATACTTCAAACATGAATGATCAAGTCTAAAATTATCTGGGTACTGAATAAAGAGAACTGTATATTTTTAAATATTGTAAATAAACACTATAACAACAAATATGAATACACAGTGTCTATTTGAAATCTATCATATGGGAAATACAATTTTTTTTTTATTTTGCTGTTAATTTTATACAAAAATGGAGATAGATACGGGAAAGTAAAAATTCTTCGGACTTGCAGTCAATTAATAAAATTTATTCACGCCGACGTTTCGACTATACAATAGTCTCCTCAGGGCTAGAATGGTCTAGTTGAAAAAAGAAATCACATGTGGATAACGGAATATACAACACGGACATTTAAAAATATAAATAAATAAATATGAATAAATAAATAGTTAAAAACAACATATCACAGAGAGTAAATCGTCAAAAAATTAAAAACTTGTTTTGGATGAATACAATAAACAAACTACAAATAATTACAGAGACTTTTAATCCCAACACAGTCGAATATTGGTTTTTCAACTCTTAGACAAAAATGTTTCAAATAAGGCTGCAAATAATAAAGTTCTACACCTAAATCACTAAACAGGTTTTATTTTCGTGTCGTAACGCGTGAAATAAAATTTTAAATTTTATAAATATTAATCATTTCTAGTGATAGTCGTGAAATTGATAAAATTACAAAGAAATACATAATGTTTGAATTATCAAAATAATATTATTAAATTATTTGCAGTTTTTCTTCTTGATAAAAACATTCTATTTATAAACCAAAACACAATGAATAATAATTTAATAATTACGAAATCTCTTTACAACAAGATTAAAATAAATTTGTATGTAACCTTATAAACTAATTTGTATGCATTTATTTGTAATTTTGTGTTAATTCGGTTGTCGGTACAAATGAGTAATAATAAAATTTCATATTCGGTTTAACGGGTTACTAAACATGGAAAATAAAATTTGATTAGTGATTTAGGTGTAGAATTTTATTATCTGCAACCTTAATTTGAAATATTTTTGTCTAAAATTAATAGGTGACTAATTACTGCAAAATTAAAGAAAATTATCAGTTTATTCCCAATTGTATTTCAAGTAGACATCTGGTTTAGGAGTACGTAGATAAAAAATCTAAATTTCGTACCAAAAATCATAGAACTAAATAAATATTTTTTGTTTTAGCCTTATTTCGTACGATATTTTTAATACCTATAGAAATAATACATGTTTAAAAACACATGTCCTAAGAAAGGATATTGTAATTATTTACATAATTCTTGAAAAATATCATTGTCGAAATTTTACTATTACATTTTTTAAACAAATGTGAAAATTATATTCATGAATAAAAAAAATATAGTATTTTCTTTTTCAGTAAAGCCTCATTCACAGCTCCGAAAATAAAAATAAAATTATACATAAAAATAAAAATAACGATATAAACAATAGATTCTTATGAAAGTGTTCACAGCTCTCGAAAATAAAATTAAACATAAAACATAAACACAAGGATTTGCAAATAAATAAGCACATACATAACAACTATCATTTACATTCTGACAAAAGGATTTCAATTTAAATATAATTTTAAAAAGCTGTCTTAAGACAATGCTTGTTAATTATGAATGTATTAAATGGCAGTTGACGTTAATTTACGTTTTATTTTCGAAGCTGTGAACACCAACTGTAAGGTCTTATTTATAATTTTATTTATATTTCTTATTTTCGTAGCTGTGAATGAGCCTTTACACTTGAAATCTCGATACTATAGCAACACTTTAACGATGAGAATGGATAAAATTTTCTTTAGTTGCTATAGTGACTTAAACTACTATATACGCATCCATGGCAACCAACAAAATTTGCTTTTATAAATACATTAATGAAATATAAATATCAAATGTTATTAGTCTAACACATTTTCTAATAGTAATAACTCTATATGCGAGTACATAGTACATACCAGTAAGAAATATGCTAGTGTTAAATTTTTAACGTATAATTTTTGCACGTAGTGACTGGTATTTTCACTAATTTGTTACTATGGAACACTAAAATAAATTGTGATATTATTTTTATCGGTAATAATAGAGCACTATTAGGTCCACATTTTTGAATATACTCATTACTCATACATTGATTTTTTCAAAATGACTTAAACATTCATATTTTAATATGATGTATTCTGCACTATTTTTTATATTAGTGTCAGTTTTAAATGTCATATAAAACAAAAGTTCAATGAAACCATTTAGACGCAATTTTATAGGACACGCACGTATGTTAATTAAAAAAGTAATTAAAAAAACATCGTTTTTATAATCGCAAACACGTTACTTATATCAAAATAAAAATTCAATTAGATTTTAAACCATTAGCATAGGTGTTGATCGAGGTGTTGATATATCTGATAATATGTCAACAATTTTTGTAGATATTGTTCTTACTTTAGTGTATTTATCGTGTCTCATTCATTCATACTTCTGTCTCGTCCACTCTGTTACAACTTTATTGAAACCCTATCGATTACACATCGGCTATAAATATTATTTATATATGTGCACAACTCACCAGGTAGTGAAAAACTGGAATTAATATGAATGCTAGCGAAAAATAAATGCCCATTTCGTTTTTAAAACCACTTTGATAGTCGTAAATTTATCTGTTAGACCAACCTTGAATGTTTTATTGTAACTGGGTTACAAGTTTAACGGAAATTTAATTATGAAATTGTAATTACAAAATTGGAATATTCTCAAGATGAAGTTGAAAGATGAAAGATGGCATTTGCGTGTCGAAAAACTTGGCATGAAAAGCGACAATTAAAATTGGTCTACTTGCAGAGAAGTCTCCAAATTTATACATCTTTGTGGAACATTTATACCTTCTAATATTTGACAACACCAAAAGTTTTAAATTATAAACAAATATCTGTATATTGATTATTATTGAAACAAGTTTTTACCTATCGCTAAGAGAGGTATTGGATTTATGGATGCTTAAAAACGCATATTCAGGTTTTAGTGAATAAGCACGTTTTAATAAGATCACTAGATTCCGATTTTAACATTTTGACAATGATGATGATGTGTATGTGCATGTATGTGTGTGTGTATGTGTGTGTATGTTAGAGGGACGGTTTTTTAAATTCAGTAAGACTAAAGACCAATTTAACTACCTATTCCTTAATCTGACATTAATTTAAGAGCTGAAAAGATTTTTGTAACAATTCGACGACCGGAAGTAGTAGTTTCTTCTGAATATTATTTTTAGAGAATTTATGTTATGACAAAGATTAAAGAATATAAAACTCCGTATCCGATGTACTTAGCATTTTTATTATATCTTCTTTAGATTTAGAGATAATTATAAGTATATAAAATAATCCGCCGCCCAAACTACTCCATGGATACCAGTTGAATAATTAAAATGTTTGTAATTGACAGAAAAATGTCATTGTCAAAAATCCAGATACATTTCTGAAGGCTTTTTTGGGAAGTACATTTAAAATTTCTTATTTTATTATTAATTAAATATTAAAAATTATATATATATATATATATATATATATATATATATGTATATACCGCCAATATCGTCAATGAATTTGAAGAATCTCGAACATTTAGAAGGTTAGGAAGAGACTTTTTTATAGAATGAATTAAAAAATATAAAAATATATGAATAATGGGGTCCTCCATCATAATATACCTAAAATAATAAAATGTACACTTTGTACTTAAAGTACTGCTCAATAAATAGCTATTAAGATTTAACAAATACTTTAGGAGGTATTTGATTTTGTTGTCAGTGTCACTGTGACGTCACACTATTGCTATCTTTTTCTTACAGCCTCCTCTAAAAATCAGATGCAATTAAATTAAAGACAATTAAGAATTTTTATAACTGCGAATTGCTTCGAAATTAAACGAACTTTCATTTAATAGTTATTTACATATAGAGGGTCGAAAGAAAAGGTTTACGCCTGCGGACGAAATTTGAAGCCTTTTATTCGTCCAAGGATGTAAACTTCTTTCGGCCCGAGGTATGTACGTTTTACGCACAACTGCAATCAAATTAAATGTTTTTAAATTATTTTTTAAATACATTTAAAGCTTGTTGCTATATAAAAATATTACGTGGCCAGGTGGCCATGTCACAAAACAATAAGGCGATGCGTTGCATTGCTAACTATTTGGTTATATGAATATTTTTTTAAATGTCAAACTTGACAATTTCTGAAGTAATTCCTTGCAATTCTAATGAAATCTAGAGAAAATTTAGCGGAACTAATATCATTTTTAAAAATAAGAGTCTTGATTACATTTCCAATTGTATTTTTGATGTTTTGTTTACCAGTAAGCGGGCTCTTTCTGTATTTTACCGCCCGCATATGATACTTTACCGCCCGCAGGGTGTAATCTTTCAGTTTCCGCCATGGTAACTACGATGTAAACAAGCAATTTTAAAGCAGATGTGCGTAAAATAATAAAAAAATTAGAGTGGAGTATCCCATTGACATAATTCGAATTTTTGTGTGTGTACCAGAAATGTTAAATACAATATGTATTTTTTTATATAGCGTAATATGGAAATGGCGAGAGGTTTTGTGCTGCCCACAACAATTTTTTTTTTGTTTTATTAGGCATTGGTTCAATGGAATTTAATAAATGAAAAATGGTGATATGTATGTACTGGTATTGGTATACCGTGAGTATTTTTTAACGTGAAACATTGGATTTGTCATCCATGGTTACGACTTGACATTTGATTGACAGCAATGTATTTGCCCGTCCCATTTAAAATGAAACATAGGGAACGAATTTGACATTTGACAAGACGTCAGTGGACGTTTTGTTTAAATAATTCTACCTGTTTTCTAAATTAAATTTAGTTGTAGAAAAATATTGTGTGCACCTTGTGCCCGAAATATGTTTTGTGCTCTTGAGTGGTTTTCTGACTTGGGTAAATTTCTTACAATATTTAAATTATAATACATCTGTCAAATTCGTTCCCTATGTTTCATTTTAAGTGCATACATTGCTGTCAATCAAAAGTCGAATCGTAACTATGGATATGACAAACCCAATGTTTCACGTTAAAAAATACTCACGGTATATGTATTTATAATTGCAAATGGAAAGATAAACAGAATACCCTATCCATCCCGTGTCCATTATCCATTAATCTGGAAAAAGGCAATCACGCGAATATTGGCGCTAGTTATTAAAAGTGCCGCGGCGCGCCATCGGCGTCGGTGACAAAATTAAATTAAATCGATTCGCTGCGAGTATACATCATCACCTACTGAAAACCATAAATCTTTATGAAACCATTGTCCGCATGTTTTAATTAAATATTCGCGCGGATTGATATATTGCGTATTGTGCTCTGACAAAACGTAAAAGATTAATTGGGTGGCCGCCGACGCGTCCGATCCAGAGCTTTCGACTCCGGAGGACTCCGTAGCCATGCTGCAGGAGTTGGATTCCACGTGGCATCGATTCATTTCATCGCTACACGCGATATGAACGGAGAAAGTGCGCCGAAGGACAGAATAACGGATGAGGAATAAATGATACTTCGATTTACAATATTCTGAGAATTGGTTAAACGCATAAAACTATATTGTCATTATCATATAGTGATATCAACAGAATTATTATTTACATTATAGAGCGTATTTAATTTGTGTTTAAGAGTGCAAAATAGGATATTGTCGATTGAGAGATTTTTTCTACAGTTGTCACAATGGAGTCCTCCACTATAACAAAAAATCTAATGTGGCCAACACAAAACCTCCCGCGACTTAATTTTTATTAATTTAAATACATACCTCCGTATTTACTAATGCTGCAAACTGTTCCATTGCATATAACTATTGCTTTATTTACTATTTTCTTTTTAAAATGTCACTATTATTAATTTGAAGTGATTAGTTTTTTGACAGTGACATTCACCTGTAGTTACATTCATTTGAAATATGAACTTTGTAACAAAGGAATTGTGTTTGTCTTAGGCTTCGGGATTTAAAAAAAAAATGATTTTTAAATTTATCTGTAAAATATGTATATAGAAAAAGTATTAATGTATTCCTGTAGAAAATTCAATAATCTTTAAATTTCATAATGACAAAAAATGTGAAAAATGGCATTTAATAGTATTTTTGAAGCAAAACCATTATGAGCTTCAGGTAAACTGCAATTTCCGGTTATCCGATTTATATAAAAATGTAATGGTGTCTTTCCATATTAGAATAGGGTAGAAATACAAGGTTTCAGAATTTTCTGAATGATAGTATTTGAGTTAACACACACACACACACACACACACACACACACACACACACACATATATATATATATATATATATATATATATATATATATATATATATTACACACATACAGACATCATCGAGAAAATGTTAAAATTGAATTCTAGGGACCACTGAACGTGGTCATTTACTAAAATCTCGATATGTGATTTTTAGCACGATCCCTATACCTCCCTTACCAAAGGTAGCGGGAGGTAAAAATAGTAAAATCTACAAGAACAAATTCAAGTTTCACATATGAAAAACTTTCTTATTAATCACGCTACAGAAAATTGATGTAGGTCTTTATGGGCCAACTTTTTGAGACAACTTAGATACCACAGGAATTTTCTATTGTCTTTTGTTTTTGAGCTACAGGCTAAAACTTGATTTTTGCTTATTTAGAAAATATTTCATAACTCGTTTATTAAAAAAGATAAAGAAAAAACGTTCAGATAATTTTTATACTGTTTCTTTCGCAGAATAACGTGATATACATAGATTTTTTTTAATTTTAATAATTTTCAGATATAATACAAAAACCTATAATATTTTTTAAATGGGAACATATGTTGAAAATAGTCTCATCTTTTTCCTTATTTTATATGCTTTCCAACAAAGTATAAGAAGTCTACATTCTTTTGCTTCAAACATGAGCAAAATATGAATTATTAATTTTTTGGGTTGAAAAAATCAATTACAGATCGTCATTTGTTTATTCTGATTCTATATCCATTAATTAAATTCTCAAATTTCTTTCCATTCAATTATATTCGGATTAGTTAATTAATTTTTTATCAGCGTTGTGGCTTTTGGCTTTGACAAATCGAAATATGTGGTATAATATTCTTTCCGAAGTTTATATATTAGACAAATGAATAGAAATAATGAGAATAACATTAAAAATAAACAAATGATGACCTGTAATTGATTTTTCATTTGTTTTTTAATAAATTTCTTTTTTGTTTTCACTCCAAAAAATTAATAATTCATGTTTAAATCAAGTTCGAAACAAAAGAATGTAGACTTGTGTTATACGAACATTTGAAAATTCTTTTGACTGTTTAAAAAAATTTTGGTTATCATTTTCAAAGTAATCTTTGGTCGTTGTTTTTATTTAGTTATCGTTTTCGCGTCATCAGTAAATGAATCACATACCGATCAGTAATTTGTAAATGAAGCTTTTAATGTTTTGGAAACCTTGTCTGTAAACATTAAAAAACCTGATCGTGCAAAAATATTTTCTATAGTAGATGTTAAACTGTGCTTTTATCAAAATAATAGATAAAGTAGCACTTTAACCGCAAGGGTAGATAAAGTAACATTTTAACAGCAAGGGTAGATAAAATACTTCAATTCTTATTTATTTACGTACAAAATCCATAACAACCCACATATATACTGTGATTTTAAAATTGTGTTCAATTAATAATAACATATAATTGGTATTTTTTATTATTTTCTTTAACATCTGCTATAGAAAAAAATAGAATTTTATACACGACGATAAAATTAAATTATCGACTCGCCAAAAATAATTCACTCGCGAAATCGCTCGTGAATTGAACTTTCTTCTTGTCGATACAATATAATTTTATCGTCTTGTATAAAAAATAACTATTTAATTAATTAATAATTTAAAAAAAGGAAAGACTTTGGTCACAAACTTATTGCATTTCACAATTAAACAGATATATTATAAAAAATGTTACATTGCAAAATTTATGCAAAATATTTTTAAACATGTGCAGCGTAGAAATGTTTATTAATTTTGCATCTCTAATTATGCGTTGCAAAACAAATAATGAAAATGCGCAAAATTTCATTTGGAATGACAAATCAATGTAAACAAAACCCGTGACCTAAATATCATATTCACATGTCAAATAGTTCACATTTTGCTCATAATCTTCTTCCACTTCTTCAGCCTTAATATATCACTGAAACTAGTCTTCTTTCTCTTTTTTCTTTTGCGGAATCAAAGGAATTCACCGCAGTGGAAAGCTCATATTTATCTCGGGGTTATTTTTTCCGAGGCGATGAGAGTAAGAAGGCGTCGGCGTCTTTGGCGTCGGAGTCCGGCGAGATACCGATATTTATGACATCGTAAGTTGCGGATTACGGCTTGGTACACACACGCACTGAAAGGGATAGAGGCAAGGGTATGAAATTCTCTTGGGGAAATCTCTGGACGGAGACCACCTGGGATAAACGGCCTATCGTTACCACACCACCTGCGATGATTTTTTATTTTACCCTTGTTTCTTCCGACGCACTTATCACGGGTACTTTCCACAATTGAAATCTCCGAGAGGAAGAAAAGAAAAAGAAAATACGAGAAACACACTTGAAAATAAAGGGTTTTTTTTTCATTAATAAATTAAATAGGAATAGTATTGATAAGAAAATATTTTTTTTTGATAGCCTTTTCTGGGAAGTATATTTAATCTTCCTTATTGTTTTATTAATTAAATATTTAAAATTATTGGTAAAATGCATATACCCATCAGAAATTCCGCCAATCTGGTTAATGAATTGGAAGAATCTCTGACTTTTAGGAACTTCCTCATACACTGAAAAATAGAAAATATGTTGTGGCCAGCACAAGACCTCTCGCCATTTCTATATTAGGCTATATAAGTATTGTATTGTACTTCGCTATCAAACCGTCGTTTTATAACAAAATATCACAGAACTTTTCCCAAATATTGTTTTTCATTATATTTAACATGTCTTCGGTATACATATAATTCTAATTACATCTATTTTTCATTATATGAGGAAATTCCTAAATTTCAGAGATTCTTCCAATTCATTAACCAGATTGGAGGTATTTCTCATGGATATAGGTATGCATTTTACCTATAATTCAAATATTTAATTATTAAAACAATAAGCAAGATTAAATATACTTCCCAGAAAAAACTATCAGAATGTCACTAAAACTGTTGATTTTTAACACTGACATATGTCATTTACAATCTATGTTACATACATTTGAATTTGTGAAGTGGTTTCCTTAGTGCCTTAGCTTCTACGATTAGAATATTCTATATATTATAGTGTCTTTATCTCTAAATCTATACAAGATAATAAAAAATTTAAGTGTATTAGATGGAGAATTTTGATCTTCAATATTTATCAAAACAAAAATTGTTCAATCAACAACATCCAGACACACATACACACACACACACATACACACACACACACACACATACACACATACACACATACACACATACACACATCCACACACACACACACAGACATCGTTTTAAAAATGTTATAATCGGATTCTAGGAATCTTAAATCGTGCTTATTCAATAAAATCAAGAAATCCAATACCTCTCTTAGGGAGAGGAAATATAATTAGAATTATATGTGTGCAGAAGACATTTTAAATACAATAAAAAACAATATTTGGGTAAAGTTCTCTAATTTTTTGTTATAAAACGACGATTCGATAACGAAGTGCAATATAATACTTACATAGCCTACTATGGAAATGGCGAGAGGTCTTGTGCTGGCCACAACAGATTTTCTTTTTGTATATTTTGTTAATTTTATCATATAAACTACTATTCTGTTGTGCTTAATGTATAATTATTTCGTTTAATGTCATTTCGTCCATTTTTACGTTTTTGTCGACGTATTGGTGTCGTAAAAGACGGAAAATGACCACCATGCGATCCGACTCCGACAATCGACATCCGACAACACCTCAAATTATATTATGTAGAACAAGCCTTATTAATAAATTTCTGTAGATTTTCTTAACAACCATTTTTCTGGTCATTCACTAGAAGCAACTACATACATCAATTACTTTCTTGTCCATATAATATTGCTCTCCAAACAACCGCATCTTAGTGTAGCGCTCCCTCGCATAAATTATCAAATCACACATGCGTAACAATTCCGGAATTCGGGAGGAAATCAGTAGCCAGCACAAATTCGGATAGTTATCCCTTGCTTAAGTTGGGAACAAGTGTCGCCTTCCCGGCTCCCGGCGCGATCCCGATCCCGTATCCCGAAGTTGCGAGTTTGCGAAGTGCCTGGGATTCTCCATCTCGTTAGTTCGCCGCGCCGAGTTGTGTCGCAAGGAGAACGATGTACTTGCTTATCCTAGCTGGGAAACTACAGAGAGGATGGCAATATATGGAGTTATTTATTTGGAGAAAGTTACGAATGTAGGGAAATGAGTGATGAATTGAAGTCGAAAGAGTACCAAAAAGGGGAAGCAATATCTAAATATCCAATTTAAATAAATATATCAACACGGTTTGTTGCATATATTGGTGCCATTGGTGGGTGTGTTAGTCTGCTCTGCATAACTGAGCCATTTTCAAAAATATGTTGTGGCCAGCACAAGACCTCTCGCCATTTCCATATTAGGCTATATAAGTATTGTATTGCACTTCACTTTCGAACCGTCGTTTTATAACAAAAAAATACAGAACTTTACTCAAATATTGTTTTTTATTGTATTTAATATGTCTTCTGCACACATATAATTCTAATTATATCTATTTTTCATTGTATGATTCATTAACCAGATTGGCGGTATTTCTGATGGATATATGCATTTAACACAATTTTACCTAGAATTTCAAAAATTTAATAAAACAATAAGAAAAGTTAAATATACTTCCCAGAAAAAGCTATCAGAATGTCACTAAAACTGTTGATATTTGACAATGACATATTTCATGTTATAAACATTGGAATTTGTCAACTGGTTTCCTTAGTGCGTTGGCCTCTGCGATTAGTTTACTGTAGAAATTATGGTGTCTTTATCTCTAAATCTATACAAGATATAATAAAAAATTTAAGTGTATTAGATGGAGAATTTTATGTTCTTCAATATTTAATAAAAAAAAACTCCCAAAAATTATATTTAGAATAATTTTTTTAAGAAACTAGTACTTCCGGTTGTTCAATAGTTACACCAAAACCTTTTCAGCTCTTCCCAGGAATGTCAGATTGAAGAAACTGCAGTTAAATATTTTTTAAGTCTTATGCCCATATTCATAAACACTCGTAAAGTTTCAAAACGGTTCATTATAATTTTTGACAAATAGAATCAAACTTGACAAATAAAATTTCGATTTTTCTTTCAATGTCGACTGTTTTTATTGGATAAAAATTATAACGAACCGTTTAAATTTTTACGAGTGTTTATGAATACGGGCATTATAGTTTTTGAGGAATCGTCCCTCCAATACATACACATACACACACACACACACACACACATCCACACACACACACACACACACATCCACACACACACACACACATACACAGACACATACACATACACACACACTAACTACTAAACAATTTTTTGTAGTTTATATTAGTATTAGAATTTGAATGTTTTCGCGGCGTAATATTGAATAACAAAGTAACTTGACAGTTATTGTTTTCTATACTTTACAACCTCCAAACAAATTAATTTTTGGAGATCGATTTGCAAAACTATGAATAAACACAAAGGGTGGTAGTATGAACAAGTGATTAAGGGTGATTAGCTAGGAGATGACTAGCAGTGCCTTAGTGCTGTCAATCGTTTATGGATTATTTTAGAGAAAAATACTTCCAATAGCAGTTATAGAAAAATTAATTGTACGTAACTTTTATTTGAAGTATTTTTGTCTAAAATATTCCATAAACGATTAGCAGCGCTAAAACACTGCTAGTCATCTCCTAGCTAATCACCCTTAATGACTTGTTTATACTACCAGCCAAAAAATCTAACTCGTTTCGTTTAAATTGCACCAAGGATTTTGACAATGTTTATTCAAATGCGTTTTGGTCCAAAATGTGTAAACGCGCCAAAATAATCCTTAGCAAAAAAGCTATGTCCCTAATAACTTTATTTTTGGAATGTATTGGTGGATTCAAGTTTCATCACTAGTTATAAATCAACGCAGAAATCCTACTCGTTCCACTTAATTGTTTCAATAAGTCTTTGAAAATGTTCATTCGAATACCTTTTTGGTTTAAAACGTGCACAAAATGAAACTTTAAAAAGTCTGTAGTTAATAGTAAAGCAGTATTCCTAATCACCCCAATCGCCAGGGCGTCCATTCATCCCTGTGCGATACGAACCTTCCCGAGAGTGTCCGAAGCTTACCGAATGGCGAAGGGCTCTCTACTCTTCTCTTTCTCTCTCCCTTACGCCATGATGGAACTTTGGCAGGGCTGTAAATCATCCCCGACGCGGCCAGATATTAACTAGATTTTTTTTGTGTGTGTTGCGGAATAAATTCAAGCCCGCGGTCGTATTGATTATTTCCAGAAGCGTCATGATAACAGACGCATTTCTGTTTTGATGGAAATTAAAAACCCCCCGTGAGATTTTCATATTTTAAATGGTAATTTAATTTACCTTTAAATCGATACCGGTTTCATTTTGGGCGGGTAAATGGATGTAATTAAATTTTGTACTTAGGGTATTGAATTATTTTACAACGTGTTGCTCCGAAAACAAATTTTGTACCTACATAGAGGAGTATTCGTTTACAATTCAGTAATTTAAAATGACCATATTTGAAAATTGATATTAAATTGGCCAGCAATATTTAGGGTATTACAGTTGTGGGTATTAATATTTTATATGAATACTCGACATTGAAAATATATGAAACCTGTTTCATTTATTAAGATTTTATTTAGTAATATACACTTCAGTAGATACCTCACGCATGGTTAAAATTTTTAGTTTTTTTTTCTTTTTTTGGAATTTTAATTTAAATATTTATATACAGGGTGTAAATCGAAATGTAACACATACCTAGGCGTTTAACATGGATATTCAGTTTTTCTTTGCCTAATTATTTTACGCTAAAATGTTCAAGTTAAGGTTATAGAGATTTAAATTCTGCATCTACTCGTAAAT
This sequence comes from Ophonus ardosiacus, assembly GCA_943142095.1. Taxonomy (NCBI): domain Eukaryota; kingdom Metazoa; phylum Arthropoda; class Insecta; order Coleoptera; family Carabidae; genus Ophonus; species Ophonus ardosiacus. Next base: position 57,343,463 of record OW964824.1, read on the forward strand.
AATGTGAAAAAATCTGTTGTGGCCAGCACAAGACCTTCCGTCAATTCCATGTATTTTGTACAAATCCCATACCAAAAGGTCCTTGGAACAGATTTTATATAATATCATGTAAAATCGAAGACGAACACATACTATTTTTTACAAATTCCATACCAAAAGTTCATTTAAAAAGGTTCTATAAATCCAATAAAATTATAACATAAACTACACTAAGTAATGTTCTTCCATCTTCTCTTTGGCCTTTCTCTGCGTGTCACTTGCGAGCAACACTATGACATACCAATTTTAGATCCTATATACTTTTTTTCCATATTTGGTTTTGCACTTGCAACTGACATCTGTCAATTAAATTTTTTTGAATAATTATGTCAGCTGTTTCCATGATAAATAACAAAGCTGACTAATTTTTGAAAATTAATTTCTTTATAAAGCTTTAACTCTACATCTATTGAATATGAAGGAAAATGAATAATCAAACCATATAGAGAAGAGTATTTTCTTTAATAAATATAATAACAAAATGTCAAAAAATAATATTTAACTCCGTTTTTTTAAGAAAAACTGTTAAAAACTTCAAATAAGGGTACTTCCGGTGGATCAATTATAACCAAAATCTAATCAACTCTTCATATGGATGTACAGAAGAGGAATACGAAAGAATTATAATTTTTAGAATTGTAGTATTAGAGTTATCGTCGGAGAAAAAATTGTCACACACGGACACACATACACACACACGCACACACACACACACACACACACACACACACACACACACGGACACACACACACACACACATACATACAGACATCATCTTAAAAATAGTAAATTCGTATTGTAGGGACCCTAAAACGTGCTTATTCATTAAAAACTCACTACCGAATTTTTTGACCAAAGACAATACCTTCCTTACCTAAAGGTGACGGAAGGTAAAAAGTTACTTTTTATGATCTTTTAGTCTAGACAGCCATGGATTTGGCAAAAAATAAACGAACCAGTTAAATATCATTTTTTGACATTTTATGTGATTATCAACATGAAATAATATCTTATTGTTTATACGCTTTGATTATACATTTGTCTTCATATTCAATAGATATAAAGAGATTAACTTTCATAAATCAGCCAGCTTTGCTAAAATCATGGAAACAGCTAATCATTTCAAATAATACTAATTGACAGATGTCAGTGTGAAGTGCAATTAACATATTGTATATTCGTGTTATAATTTTATTGGATTTATAAACTCTTGTCTACTTGTGTTGTAGATACTGGCACACCCAGAAATGGGTAATATGCCGTGATGATATATTTATTTATTTATTTTATTTATTTTTCCAAGGAACTTTCAGTATAGAATTTGTAGAAAACAGTATATGTTTGTGTTACAATTATACTGGATATATAGAATCTTATCCAAGTAATTTCTGGTTTGGGATTTGTACAAAATACATAGAATTAACGAAAGGTAATGTGCTGGCCACATCAGATTGTTTAGTTTGTTTGTATTGTTAAATAAAGGTCAAGTGTTCAGGGACCAAATATATCTGCTGAATGCGCCCTTTGTTACAATTAATTTTGTATACGCCATACGCCACTCTTTTTCATTTTATAATCTTTAATAATTTGTTATTACTTTCTTGTAAAATATTTTGAAAATGACGCAATGTCAAAATGTACGTTAATGTTTTAATATATTTAATTTTGAAACTTACCGAGTGTTTTAATAAAATTCTTATTTGTAGAAAAATTTGTTCTGTTCGAAGGTCAGGCGGGTCTCATTCCTCATCGAAAAGACAAGACATTCTTTGCGATGCGTTCCACAAATGCCCATCCAATTACCGGCTAGTGAACCGTGAACAAAAAACTTGCTCTGGTTCTTTACAGTCCAGCGGCCGTAAATCAAATTTCATAAAGTTGACTTTTTCCAAACTTTCACTTTTTGCTTTTTTGTTGGTCTGAGGGTCGGCTTGCAGTGCATTGTGCGTTTTTGCCCTGCTTTTGCTTTGCCTTGCTTTACACTCCGGGGTTGCGCCATTGTAAACCCACGGGGCTTTATTGCGTCTCTTCAACTTTCACAGTTGTGCATTATGGTTTTAGTATCTTGTAAAGTTACGTGAGCAGAGCAGCCCGAATAGATTTTTAAAACGAGAAGCTGTAAAACGCTTAACGGTTTATTCGCAAGAGATATACTGCCTTTTTATGGACACTAAAATCACGGTTTGAGAAATTTTTGAAGAATAAAATATTTATTTCATGGAATAAAATTAGATTTTCTACAATTTAATAAGATTCAATTTTAACTAACACGTACTTATATTAATTGGCGATTAATAATGGAAACATTTGTGGAGATATTTTGCAGTATAATAGTATATTATACGTCAAGGTTGAGAAGATAATCATTATTGACCCAGCGGCTATTGTAACCCGAGGGCGAAGCCCGAGGGATATAGGTTGCCTGGTCTATAATGATCTTCTCAACCGTGATTTATATACTATTTTTTTCACTTGAATTTTTTTTATTGATAATAACAATAATTTTGACATGTATCATAACGTTACTTATTTGTTAATATTCACAAAAACAAAGTAGGCTGCATTTGTTTTTATCTGACGTTTCGCTCATTTCGCTGGTTTGATACCCTCACTTATGGGCCTTGATTTGTATTTGATTTAATTATTTAATAAAAACACTTTGTGCTGTTACAGTCAGCAGCCTTATTAGTTTATTATTATTTTTAAATAAATCTATTGAAATGTATTTACCTACAAATACAAAAAAATAGTGATTTTTTTAATCCTACATCTACAAATATTCACATTTTCACCAAAACAGCACAGTGGCCCGGCGAGGTGGCAGCGTAGATCAATTTAAAATTATAGTGGCAAATTTAAATTATATACTTAACACCTTTCTTGAGTTTAATGAGTTAAATAATATTTGGATTTGGAGGCTTGAGTTTGATTGAAAAGTGACAGTTTGCATTATAGACCTAGTACCTAGGTTAATAATAAATTATTATTGACCTAGGTTACCATGGTTACAAGCAAGCGGTAGTGAAAAACAATTTCTCATGTCAAATAAAGGTAAATAATAGTGGGTTCCTAGGCTAGTAGTGAAAAAATATTATTACAAATTCCACTAAAAGAAATATCGACATTGATTGTTCTTGCATTTATGTCAAGTACTTAACTTATATTTTAAACTTTCCTTAAATGAACAATATGACATGGTAATAAAATGTGAAATAAATTACTGTGTATTGTTGTCAGTTTTAATTTGATTTTTTAAGGTTTAAGATATGCCTTGTTTGTGCAACTGGGTATACAGGGTATTAAAAAAGGATAAAAAAAATTGGGGGTATATACAGAGTGATCAAAAATAACTGATTCAGTTGGAAATACATGAAAAATATTTAAAATTGGTAAGGTTGATACATAAATTTATTTCCTGTGTTTGATACTGACCAAAATGAGTTTACCTATGCTATCTCTAAAACAAGAAGAGTTATGAGTTCGATTGAATGGGACTTTTTCTTTCATATAAAATTTATTGTTTTTTATAGGCCGTTTACTATCATAGACAAAATTTTGTTCGATTAATATCTTTGTCATTTTTTATTCGATTTTAATACAAAATGGCCTCTTTTCTCGTCTCGGAAAGAGGTGAAGATCAGACCTATGTAGATTATGCTTTTTTACTCATCTAGGTGATAACTATGTACCTTCAAATTTTTTATCCTTTTTAATACCCTGTGTAAGCCACAATACAATAACAGTAATACAAATTACACCGCTATTATGTTTAAAAAATTACAATAGAAAAGTGATGAACTTATCATCTTGCATGCAAGCACATACATTTTCTCGCATAATTTATTTCTGCGTAACTGTTTATTAATTTTCATATTTTATCGAGAATAATTTTACTAATTTCCATATTATTTACATAAGGTTAATTTATTATATCCTGTAAAATTAATAGCGAAATTATGTGTTTTATAGTAATATTAATTATGATATCTGTAATTAAGTATTTTATGAATATTTAAGCTTTTAAATTATTGCAAAAAATAATTAACTATATCATTAAACTTAAAGTTAATAAATATAATTATGCTTTTTGCATAGGATGTGTAAAATTATTGCATTTTAAATTTTGACATGAAAAATTACTACCTACATCATCATCATAAATAATTATTAACATTGATAAACAATATTATTTTCTCTCATAATTCATATATTTTTAAATTCTTTTTGAAGTATGTTTACAACTTTTTTACCTCTCGCTAAGACAGGTATTGGATTCACGCATATCCAGATTTTAGTGAATAAGCACGGTTTAAGAATTTAAGATCACTGGAATCCGATTTTAACATTTTTACAATGATATGTGTGTGTGTGTGTTTTGTGTGTATGTGTGGATGTTGTCGAGACGGTTTCTCAGATTCTACCTATATAACTAAAGACCAATTTAACTACGTATTCCTTAATCTGTCATTAATGGGAAGAGCTGAAAAGGTTTTGGTAACAATTGGACAACCGGAAGGAGTGGTTTCTTAAAAAAATCGTCTGAATATACATTTTTTGAAAATTTATTTTATTAGAAATATTAAAGAATATAAAATTTTCTATCCGATACATTTAAAATTTTTATTATATCTTCTATAAATTTAGAGATAAAGACAAACAATATAAATAATAATCGGATGTATTAAATCGCACTAGCTAAACTACACCAATGATATCAGTTGACAAATTCAAATGTTTGTAACATAGTTTTTAAATGATAGGTGTGAAAAATCAAAAGTTTTAGTAATATTTTCAAAACTTTTTCTGGAAAGTACATTTAATCGTTCTTATTGTTTTAATAATAAAATATTTAAAATCATAGGTAAAATGCATAGATCCATATGAAATACAGCCAATCTTTCTAATGAATTGCAAATATCTCTGGCATTTAGGAACTTCCTCATACAATGAAGAAATAGATATAATTAGAAATGTATGTGTGCATAAAACATGTTAAATGCAATAATATACTATATTTGGGTAAAGCTCTGTAATTTTTTTTATTATAAAATGACATTTCGACAGTAATACAATAATTTTTAATACAATACTTAGATAAGATAAAATGGAGATGGCGAGAGGTATTGTGTTGGTCACAAAGGATATTTTCTTCCATTTCTTAAACGTAAGTTCCCAAATCCCCAATCTTCTTTTGCAATGTATATATTTTTGCAGATTTAATGTGTAGAAAAACATTTTAAAGTGTTAAAGTGCTTAATTGAAAAATTTAATTAATATTTTTTCATAATTTGCATGTTTACTAATTATCCTAATTAGTTTCTGACTCTCAGATTCCAAACGGTACCTATTCCTCAGCCATACAAATTGCTTTATAAATATTTAATTTAGTACTCGTAAATATATGATAGGGACTGAATACGAAATAGGGCAAGTCGCTTAATATCGCGAAATTGAAATTTGGCGATTTGTGACTTGCGTAGGCGTCCCGACTCTACGCTCGTCGTCTCTGTGTCGATTCATCAATGTGCAGACGCGTGGATGGAGTGATAAACGACACACGTTCCTAGAATTCACTCCACACATCTTTGCACTTCGCCAACTATCGCTAATATATTGCCGATGCGCTGTCGATGGAGTTATTTGTACAAAATGGGTAGGTACACCGTCACTAATATAACACACCAATGGGATGTGCGAACATTAATCACTGTACCTTCTCATCAATAATAAAAATTAAATATTATTTTGCAGTAATATAGTTATTTGCCATTGAATGTTATGGAGAAGGATGAAGGAGTATTATAGCTACTACGTAAATGACAGCTCATATAACCTCCATTTTGGAGTCCAATTCAATCATTCTATATCAGAGTTACAATATTATTATTTATATAAATTATCCATAATAGTAGGTTGTTCTGCTCGAAATTATGCTAATCATTTGAGAAATGTTCATAATTTTCATAATTAAATATTTTCAATTGTCTAATAACTTATGCTATAGATATTTCTAATAATTTTTTTATATGTCAAAAATGTTGATTTGTTGTTCCATTCGGCCTTACCAAGGTAACAATGAACTGTCACTTTTAAAACTGGTGTCATAAAAATACATTTTTAACCCTAAAAACAAACGTTAAAAATCTGTTGTGGCCAGCACAATAACTCTCGCCATTTCTATTTTGTTATATAAGTATTGTATTGCACTCCGCTGTCGAACCTTCGTTTTATAACAAAAAATACAGAACTTTAACCAAATATTGTTTTTTTATTGTATTTAACATGTCTTTTGCCCACATACAATTCTAATTATATCTATTTTTCATTGTATGAGATAGTTTCTAAATGTCAGAGATTCTTCCAATTCATTAACAAGATTGGCGGTATTTCTAATGCATTTTAAATATTTAATAAATAATGCAATAAGAAAGATTAAATGTACTTCCTAGTAAAAGCTTTCAGTTTGTCCCTAAAACTGTTGATTTTTGACACTGACATCTGTCATTTACAAACATTACTATGTTCTAAACATTTGAATTTGTCAACTGGTTTCCTTAGTGTATTTTAGCCTCTGCTATTTTATTTTATTCGATTATTCTATATATTATAGTATCTTTATCTCTAAATATATAGAAGATATAATAAATTATTTAAGTGTATTAGATGAAGAATTTTATGTTCTTCTATATTTCTAAGAACAAAAATTTCCAAAAAAATTATATTTACAAGAATTTTACTGAGAAACTACTTCTTTCGGTTGTCCAATTGTTACAAAAACCTTTTCAGTTCTTCCCATTAATGCCAGATTGATGAATACGTAGTTAAACATAATACGTAGTTCTTAAGTATTGTAGTTTATGAGGAAACATCCTTTCAAAATCCACACGCCACACATACATACATCCACACACATACCCACACACACACATCCACGCACACACACACACACACACATCGTATAAATATTAAAAACGTGCTTATTTACTAAAATCTGGATATGTGATTTTTAGCATGAATCCAATACCTCTTTTAGCAAGAGGTAAAAAGCCTACTTTTAATAGATTTGTAAAAAAAAGTAATTAAAAGGTAGCATTTCGCGATTAGTTAAGGAATGTAGGAAATTTCTCGACTGTGGTACAGATTAGGTGTTAACAGTTACTTGAAATTTTAATCAAGCAGCATTTATTTTTTTTACAATACCGACGTTTCGATGCACTCTTACACCTTCTTCTGGGTATAAGTAAGATCTTACAAAATATCACATCTCGTGTACCTACTTACACAAAATACATTCGTACTTTACGTTCAGGTTTACAATATTGTACAAAAATTTATAAAAAGCACATACACTTGTTGAAATTTGACTTTGGTTGTTCTTGAATCAAGCCATTGAAACTTTCATCCTCCATTCTGTTCAAAGACGAAATTACACTGAATAAAACTAGATTTACAGTAAAGATTGCTCAAGTTCAAGTAATATCGAGAGTAATATATGTACCAATTAGTGATAGATTACGTTTGATTGGTATACTTGATAGCAATACATTACGTCTAGTTCTTGAGTATCAGTAAATGGTAAAAATATTTGAAATTTATGTTTAAAAAGTAACTACTATCAACATCAGCGCTTTTGACGTTCCAAAATGGGAATGAAATGTAGTGAAAAGATTTACTGCGGCAATTAATTAAAGTGTTCACTAACTGCTCCAAATTTGCCATTTACTCCAACAAGTTTTACACCTGGACAGCACATTCTCTTAATTTCCAAACCGTGTTAACATCGATAAAAATCATCACGCCATTAGTCGCCATTTTTTGCTTTGCTTTTTATACTTGCTCATGCGTTTGAAATTTATCTACGTAGGTTATGGAACAAAAGCGAGTGTATCAATAGGGGTAAATAGAGGTAAAGGCTGGCACGAGCTATTGATAAGTCATCGATTTTTGATTTATATCGAGGGGCTATCAGTTGCACGGTTGCTGATCGAGCTGTAGCTAATGCCAGCCATCTACATAATGTAATATAAAGTCTGAGTGTAGGAGAGGGTGTATAGATCCTTTAAAACGCATTCGTCATCGTTGGAAAACAACGAAAACGATCCCGCGATCCCTTTCGGGACATCATGTAAATGTATTAAAATCGGGGACGCGCTAAACTCTAACAAAACACGTTCGAGTTTGCGGTAATATATCGTTCATCCAGAACAATCTCATGATTTGTGGATGTACTTTTCACTTGCTCAACCAACGCCAGCATTGTTGCAAACTTCTACGCCCTGCTATTTTTCTCTAATGCGTAACTTTTCAGTAATTTTTACAGGGTTAGGAAGTTATGAGTTCATATCCCGCACGCGACAATAAAACAATGTGCGAGGGTTGTACAGTATTTATTATTTCTAATATATAAAACAAATTTATTTTTCAACATAATCACCGTATACTTGAAGACACTTGCTTCACCTATATTCTAACATAGTAATTAGTAACACCTTTAAAAAAAAAAACTCGCAGGTAAAGTTCTGATCTGCTGCTAGAATAGCTTTTTAAAATTTCTTCCTCGTATACTTTCATTTAGCTTAGGATATAAATAAAAATCACTAGGCGTTAGGTCAGATGAATACGGTGGATGTAATATAAGCCTGAAACCGACATCGTGACTTGTATTCATGAATACAAAACAAGAACTTGTCCTGATAAGACAGAACTCCAAGCGAAAATTTTCCATTTTTACCTCCCGCTACCCTAGGTAAGGGAGGTATAGGAATCGTGTTAAAAATCGCATATAGAGATTTTAGTGAATAAGCACGTTTTGATGTCCCCAGAATCCGATTTTATTATTTTTACAATGATGTCTGCAGGTATGTATGTGTGTTTGTGTATGCGCGTGTGTGTGTGTGTGTGTGTGTGTGTTTGTGTGTGTGTGTGTGTGTGTGTGTGTGTGTGTGTGTGTGTGTGTGTGGACACGATTACGTAAATACTATCAATCAGAAAATTTTGAAATTTTGTATACTCATTCTATACTAATGTGGGAAGAGCTCATTAGTTTTTAGTGTATATCGGATAACCGGAAGTATCATTTATACAAGCTTTTAACAGTTTTTCTTGTAAAAAAATCATTGAATATAATTTTTTAGCAACTTTTACCAATACAAATTGAATATAATGGCACAATCTTCAATTCTACGATAATAGCATTTAGTAAATAACTTGAAATAACTTTAAATATTAAATTAAAAAATAATTTATTTTTGTACATCACTTTGCCTCTGCGTCAAACAAAAACAATACTTTAATAACAAATTTGACATATTTAAACAAATGTCATTGTCACGAAGCAATTAATTAATAATGAAACCGTGTTAAGAAGAATTAAGTAGTTTAAATATGATTCTAATGAAATTAAGGTTTGTAAAAATAATATATTTTACATCATACATAAATATTAGATATACAGAATAATTCGATTTGTTTGGTGCTTGCAGCATTATATATCAAACAGCTCTCAATAAGAACGTGATTTCAAATTGAAAGTGTCAAATAATAGTTTGCAACTACACATTTACGAAATGGATCATGTACGGCGAAGATTGCGTTTTAGAGCATAAGGAAGTTGGTGCTGATTTTGACAATAATGTGTGTGACGATTTTTCCTTAAAATATTAATGATCCAAAACATTGCAAAGTTGGTATTTGCTCACAGATTTTTCAGGAGAAACATAATAAAATATATCCTTATGATCTTATATTATAAATTTCTGACTTTTCACAGATAACTTTGAAAATAATTATAAATTGCATTAAAATGGCAGACAAAAAATTGCCAAAAGTCGCTCATTGTCAAATCATGTGTAAGCCTATTAATGGCCAATTGCACAGCTTACGCTTAAATTTTAAGGGTCCTTTAAATCGTATCGAGACAAATCGTCAAATGAGTAATTGAATTTTGTTAAAGCCTAGTTCAAAATGGTGGTGCAACTGGGCATAAGATGCAGAAATAACTATGAAATATTTTTCCAAAAATATGTTGGATTAAATACTATTCCGTTACGTTTCACATACCTACGTGAGAAAAGAATGTTGTTCTACTATTTACGAATCATGAGAATAATTTATTTTACTTTCATTATCAAATTTATTAAAATCATTTACATGTACACAATCTTTTTACACCTTGTAGTAATTAGTGTAACATTCATAAACAATTTGGGTAAAAGTCCGTGTGTTGGTATTATGGATCGAATGATACTCTCCGTTCCGTTTCGTTTCGTTTGCCCCCCTTCTCCGCGTACCTTGGCCGGCTGTCCGCTTGTCCCGCTCTTCATTTCTAACATTTTCCATCGGCCATAAATCAGGCGACAGGAGACAGGCGAGAGCGAGGCATTGCGAGCTCTCCGCGTTGCTATGGCAGCGGGGCATCCCCGACAGCCCGTCACGGGACCCCCACCCCAGTCACAGTCATCCGTGATGAGCGTCACACAACCCAAAATGCCCATAGCCAAGGATAAGGGATGGAGATGGTACCAATTTATATAAGAATTCGATATTTAAAGATTGAGCGACATATAATGCAGGGTTTCTGAGAAAGGTGATACGTAGGTACATACGAACTAAAACCCCGCATTTTGGAAGAACTGAAAGAAGCTATTGCGAAGAAGTCGCCCAAATTGACAGAGTGATTTTCTAAAGAGTGTTTCAAACTTTGTAGAACGCCTCCAGAAAAGCATTAAAGACAATGCAAGATGTTGTTTTCCACATTTGATTTTGACAAATGATATGTCATTACGAACTATCAATTGTTTTCTTAAGGAAAAAGTATAGAAACTACAAAGTAATAAGAAGAGAAGAGTTAAGATTACTCAGCATGTAAACCATACAAGAGGTCAAAACTGCTCTGAGGAATAAGGGAGAGAACTCGGGTTTGGGAGAGGAGTCATTGGTGAATGGATACCTAATTGGGTAACTAAGAATAAAAAAGACATATTAACTCATGTAATTTAGAATTTAGGATAGGACCTAGATCCGCGCTCATCAATGTATCTTTAAATTTATTTATTATAACTCTAACTTTTGTTGTGCTGCACTAGATTTATCAGGATTACCGGTTTTTAAATGATAGAAATGTTCTTTACACCGGGTATCAATTTGCCTTTTAATTTGCTCGCTGTATACTTCATTACAATATTTACAGTCAATTTTATAAACACCGAATTTTTTATTTATTTTATTCTTCTTTCCTGGCTTTCGGTACGGTGCCGATTGGCCAATGACAATTTTTACCTCTCGCCAAGAGAGGTATTGGAATCATGCTAAAAATCACATATCCAGATTTCAGTGGATAACTACGTTTTAAGGTCCCTAGAATCCGATTATATCATTTTTACGACTATGTCCCTGTGTGTGTGTGTGTGTGTGTGTGTGTTTATGTTGGAGCCACGGTTTCTCAAATACTATAATACTTAAAAAATATTTAACTGCAATCTGACATTCCTGGCAAGAGCTGATTAGATTTTGGTAACAATTGGACAACCGAAAGTAATAGTTTCTATAAAAAAAATTCTAAATATTATTTTTTGAAAATTTCTGTTATTACTATTAATGAAGAACATAAAATTCTACACCTGACACATATAAAATTTTTATTATATCTTGTATAGATTTAGAGATAAAATCACTGTAATATTTAGAATAGTCTAATCGCATAACATAGTTTGTATATGACAGATGTCAGTGTCACAAATCAACAGTTTTAGTGATATTCTGAAAGCTTTTTCTGGGAAGTACATTTAATCATTCTTATTGTTTTATTAATTAAATATTTAAAATTGTAGGTAAAATGAATATATCCATCAGAAATACCGCCAATCTTGTTAATGAATTGGAAAAATCTCTGACATTTTGGAACTTTCTCATACAATGAAAAATATACGTAATTAGAACTACATGTGTGCAGAAGACAAGTTAAATACAATAAAAACAATATTTGGATATTTTTTTTTTATGAAACGACGTTTCGATAGCGAAGTGCAATACAATACTTATATATAGCCTAACATGGAAATGGCGAGAGGTCTTGTGCTGGCCACAACAGATTTTTAAAAATTATTGTGAAGGTTAAGGGTTTTTTTCTTTAGTTATAACTTTATCTTAACACTCCATTTTAGTTTATAATTTTTTGAAAAACAACCGTCCTTTCTGCCCAACTCTGCATATTTTGCAAAGTTTCTTCGTCTTGTTCGTAGAAATTAAGTTCTTGTTCTTTCTAGACTAGATTCCGAAATACACTAATTCATTTCTGTATCTATTAACCAATTCCCGTGGGGTCCCGTGGCCGCGTGCCTGAGTGTCTGGTCGCGAACCTGGGGGAACTGGGTTCGATCCCGACAGACGCCAAATATTTCCAATTTTAAATGGCGCAAAAGTGACCCCTGTGGTGCACTCTCCACACCAGCCATGAGTGCCCGTGAGATGACGCTTGGTAAGCGCCCACACGGTAAATATATCGTCATCATTACCGATGTCTACATGTGTTGTAGATACTGGCACACCCAGAAATGGGTAATATTCCGTGATGATATATTTATTTATTAACCAATTCATCGTATCAAACATTTCACCACCGTTATAAACCATAAATCATTTCTCATCCCGAATTCAGCGCATTGGCACGTTCTTCCCTTGTGCTATTGCCACTGGCACTGCCACCAAAGCGTCTCAGCTAATCCCTGGCTGAACGGGGCCGACGAAGAGCGTCGCGGACAGACGCCGCGAGGACGCCTCGTCCTCAGCCGAGTTGTAAATGAGGACGCACGGAGGATTAAAAATGTCTTTGTGGGGTGATCGCTGTGTTTGCGAATGGATTAGTGAAGCCGGAAAAGTATTAGAAATGTTTACTGAATGTGCAAAAAATAAGTTTATTTGCGATGTAAAAATAGAATGCAGAGGATGATTTTTAAGATTATGAAATTTATTTGGATATGTTGAAAATACTTACTTGAGCACCACTTTTGTGTAAATTACCTACTTCGTATTTCTTACAGTTTCCGAGATCTTAATGATGTCGTACAATTATCTGGACACCTGTACCTATAATTTTTTACTTCATAATAAACTTAATTGAAGCTGATGTTGAAAAAAATATGTAGTTTTAGAAAACCTTAATTGTTATTCGTTAACCATTTAATGTTTTTTACCTCCCGCTACCCTTGGTAAGGGAGGTATAGGGATCGTGCTAAAAATCACATATCGAGATTTTAGTAAATGACCACGTTTTAAGGTCCCTAGAATCCAATTTTAACATTTTCACGATGATGTCTGTATGTGTGTGTGTGTGTGTGTGTGTGTGTATGTGTGTATATATGTGTAGGAATTTTGTCTTCACTCTAACTCAAATACTCAGAAAATTCTGAAACCTTGTATTTTCATCCTATTCTAATATGAAAAGAAGCCATTAGATTTTGGTGTAAATCGGATAACCGGAAATGGCACTTTACCCGAAGCTCATAATGGTTTTTCTTCAAAAAATACGATTAAATGTCATTTTTTCGCATTTTATGTCTTATGAAAATTAAAGATTATTGAATTTTCTACAGGAATACATTAATACGTTTTCTATATGTTTTACAGATAAATTTAAAAATAATTTTTTTTATTAGTCGCGAAGCCTAAGGTAAACACAATTCCTTTGTTATACAGTTCATATTTCAAATGAATGTAACTGACAGTAAATGTCACTGTCAAAAAACTAATCATTTCAAATTAATAATAGTGATATTTTAAAAAGAAAATAATAAATAAAGCAATAGTTTTCTGCAATGGAACAGTTTGCAGCGTTAGTAAATATGTAGGTATGTATTTAAATTAATAAAAATTAAATAGCGGGAGGTTTTGTGTTGGCCACATCAGATTTTTTTTTAATATTCAATGATTTTTATACAAATATATAAATGTGTTTTTTCACTACTGTCTATAGGTTCCTACTATTATTTACCTTTATATGACACGAGAAATTGTTTTTCACTTCCACTTGCTTGCCTACCATGGTAACTTAGTTCAATAATACAGACTGGCATTTCTCAAAGAAACTCATCCTCCAAATCCGAATATTATTTAACTGAGTGTCTGGTCGCGAACCTGGGGGAACCGGGTTGGATCCAGACAGACGCCAAATATTTCCAATTTTGAATGGCACAAAAATGACCCCTGTGGTGCACTCTCCACACCAGCTATGAGTGCCCGTGAGGTGACGCCTGGTAAGCGCCCACACGGTAAAATATATCGTCATCATTACCGATGTCTACATGTGTTATAGATACTGGCACACCCAGAAATGGGTAATATGCCGTGATGATATATATATATATATATATATATATATATATATTTATATTAGAGTCAACGAAAGTATTAGCTATGGATTCGAAATTTAAATTTGCCGCTTAATTTTAAACCTACACTGGTCTGCTGATGTGAAGATGTCAAGCATAGGTATAATAAATGTAGAAATGAATAAATTACCTTGTTCAAGTTTTGATTGCCTTTCAATATTAAAAAATCAGACGTGGCCAGCACAATACCTTCCGTCAATTCTATGTATTTTGTACAAATCCCATACCAAAAGTTCTTTGGAAAAGATTCTATATATCCAGTGAAATTGTAACACGAACATTTACTAATTTCTATAAATTCCACCGAGAGTTCCTTGGAAAATATTCTATAAATTCAATAAAATTATAACACGAACATACACTATGTGAATTGTACTTAACACTGACACAAGTTAAAGAAAGAAAAAAAGCACTTCAAATAAGGGAACTTTCAGTTGACCAATTATAACCAAAATCTAATCAGCTTTTCATATAAATGTAAAGAAGAGGAATACGAAAGAATTATAATTTTTAGAATTGTAGTATTGGAGTTATCGTCGGAGAAAAATTTGTCACACACGGACAGACACAACACGGACACACGAACGCACACACATACAAACATACAGACATCATTGTAAAACTAGTAAAATCGCATTCTAGGGATTATAAAACGTGCTTATTTATTAGAAACTCACCATCGATTTTTTTTACCCAAAGACAATACCTTTCTTACCTAAAGGTGACGAAAGGTAAAAACTAAAATGTTTTTTTTACTGAAAACTTTAATATTTCGTATCTCACAGTTTTCAAATTTTTATATCTATAAATGACCCATATCCATAAAGCACGTCACTGTGGACAAAATAACGAAGAAATAAATTTTTATTTAATTTAATGAGAAAGCAATGTTTGGGCAACAATCAAAATCAAATAAATATGAATATTTCTTATAACTGAATTCTTGGGTATCTTGTCCTATAAATGTTTATATTGTTACATACTTATAAGTGCATATTATATTCTCTTGCATTCTCATGATATTCATTTTCATATAATGAAACAACATCCACTTATAGCAGAAAGTGAAAATGAAAATGCTAGAAATATTTTTCACACGGCAAGATACAAATTTACATTCACTCTACTCATTAATTCCATAACACTACCGCACAAAACTGCATGAATTACAGAAACAGTAAGAAAAATATGCAAAAACACTCTGATAGTTATTCATACACATACACGTATACGTACTTCTACTTCTGTTAGCATACGTGTAATTTTGTAAATTATACACGTGTGAATTACAAATACGAATTACATGTAGTAGTTCTGACTCTGTTGCTTAGCTTTGTAATTCAAAATGCATGTTGGATTGTATTATATATGAGTAGAATGGAAGAGATAACAACTAGGGACGGATCACATTTGCTCGGAAGAGATCGTGTACACTTTCGACAAGATTCGTTATAATAAAACAAAAAATCTGATGTGGTCAACACAAAACCTCCCGCTATTTAATTTTTATTAATTTAAATACATACCTACGTATTTATTAACGCTGCAAACTGTTCCATTGCAGAAAACTATTGCTTTATTTACTATTTTCTTTTTAAAATGTCACTGATATTAATTTGAAGTGATTAGTTTTTTGACAGTGACATTTACTGTCAGTTACATTCATTTGAAATATGAACTGTGTAACAAAGGAATCTTAGGCTTCGCGATTAATAAAAAAAATTATTTTTAAATTTATCTGTAAAATATATAGAAAAAGTATTAATGTATTCCTGTAGAAAATTCAATAATCTTTAATTTTCATAAAAGACATAAAATCCTAAAAAATATCATTTAATGGTATTTTTTGAAGAAAAATCATTATGAGCTTCAGGTAAAGTACCATTTCCGGTTATCAGATTTACACCAAAATCTAACGGCTTCTTTTCATATTAGAATAGGATAGAAATACAAAATTTCAGAATTTTCTGAATAATAGTATTTGAGTTAGAGCGAAGACAAAATCCCTACACATACACACATACACACATACAGACATCATCGTGAAAATGTTAAAATTGGATTCTAGGGACCTTAAAACGTGGTCATTTACTAAAATCTCGATATTCGATTTCTAGGTGTGCCAGTCTGCTTTATCACAGATTTCGGTAATGATGATGACATATTTGTAACAGAAGGACGCGTATCAGGCGTTCCCTCACGGGCACTCATTGCTGGCGTAGAGAGTGTGCTATCCTTGTGCATTTAAAATTCGAAATATTTAGCGTCAGTCAGGATCGAACCCGGTTCCTCAGATTCGGGACCAGACATTCGTCACTTAAAATTTAGTACTTCAGTATATGTAATGTAATGAACAAATTTGAATGAGTTTCTAATCATTGTTGTCAAAAAAACGCATTGCATCTTTTCTTTGAGTTTACAAAGGAAGTAAATTGTAAGTGAAAATTAAAGATTTTTGTAAAACTCATTTTGTATCATTTACTTAAAAAGTGACATAAACGTCATAAGGTTAGGTAAAATTAAACTTTTTAAAACGGAATTAGATAAGGTATATTTTTGGATTGTTTCTTTTTATGAATGTAGTGTTATACTGTTATATGTATATCGGCTAATTGTCACGAAGATGAATGTGTGGAATTATAGAGAAATAACATATTTTGTGTTTGTTGCAGGTGAGTTGAGGTGAAGAGCTTAGTTTTTATCCGGCGTTTTGTCTGAGTCTGCCCGTCTGCCGACAAACGCTACTGAGCCCTGAGCCCATCTGGTGAGTGCCTAACTACTCAACCCCAATAATTTCAAATGTCAGCGAAATTTTAATTAGATCTGTTTACACATCGTAACTCATCGTGATTATCGTCAAGCCCTTTTTTGTTTATGAATTATTGCTGTATAAACACCAAGCCAAATTGTTTCGTTTGTTATTTTGATTGGTGCGTTTTTTAAAATGGCACCTCGTAGTTTTAATACCGCCGCAATTTCATAGGCAAAATGTATTGGATGAAATAATTTATTTACGAATCAAGAAATGTAATTTCACTTACATTACGAAGGTTAAGAGCTGGTTTATAATGAATTTAATATATAAATTTAAATTTTGACATTTTGATTTAAAATTTACTATGTTCTGTCTGGTTTATGTTTGATTTTGAAATTCTGGAGCTGACCAATCATTATACAGAGAATTTATTTTAAATTGCAACATTATGGTTCATCACTCTATGGTTACTCAATATTGTCAAAAAATGACAGCAACATTATAAATAGTATTGCAGCACAGGAGATACCTCCAGAACATATCACAAATGGTGTCAATTCTTATTACGACCGAGTAGGATATTGCCTTAGTGTGAATGGGGGCATTTTTTAACATTTATTACCAGTGTCGGATTAAGGTATTTTTGGGCCTGAGGCGCTAACAATTTTCGTACCCATAGAATAAAACATAAGACCCCAAAAAATATAATTTATTTCATAAATTAAACAGAAAAACAATTACAACAGAAGTAAACTCATAAATTAAATAAAATACAATTCTAAAAAAATAAAACCTCCACAAAATGGTGCCGTAGCCGGGCCCCTAGCAGGCCCGGGCCCTGAGTCGCGCGCCTCATGCGCCCCATGTTTGATGGAGCCCTTGTGTGATTAATCGAATTTGAAATTCACATTTGGAAATATTAAATATAGTTATATTCCACATCTAAATTTTAAATGTCTAAATTTGCAAGTCGTTTAAAATCCATCCAACCATCGTATAGGTTTTAAGACTGTTTATATTTTAAAATCTAAATTATAAATCGTAAATTCGTAAATTAAATTCATCACAAACAAGCCCTAAGTCAGGGGATTTTTATTTTCTTCGTAATAATTTTGTTTATGCAGAAGCTACGAGAATTTTAAGAAGCACGCTGTATAAAGTATTCAAAAATTGAATAATCTAGTTTCAAAACACGACAAATCTATTTTTGGCTAAAATGAGTTTGATACTGCAACGGATTCGTCTTCTTATTCTCCATAACTTGGTGTGATGTTTACGTAGCAACACCCAACAAATCCATAACCTGTAGGGATTAATCATGAAATCCAAATTAGCCAATCAGAGAAGAGGTTTAGAAGTAACGTGCTCTTATTGGGTATAAATTTTGTTTATTAATACCATTTTTTTATCTGTAATTATTCAAAAATTAAATAGGGCTCATTGGATTTTATTAACTGAAATTGGAGAATTGTTCAGAGGAAGAAAAAATACAAATAATTGAGTAGTATTATTTTGATGAAAACTATATTTTATAATTTCTGACAGGTTGAATATCATAAAATTTGTTTGAGATTTTATTTCAATACAACGGCTAACGCTATAAAGAAGTAATTTTTATAAAATTTTAAATAGAATTTGCTCGGTTACCAAACATGCAAAAGAAAATATGATTATGGAATTGGATGTAAAATTTAATTCCCTACAACAATTATTTGATGCCTTTTGTGTAAAATTAATAAGTCACTTTTTCCCATGTTAAACGCCTATGGCCCGGTCTTCGTGTTACACCCGGTGTAATTATTTATTTGTATCATATCAAAACTATTTTTTTTTTATTTCCCAAAATTTGACCTAAGTGGATTTGTCGGGTTTTGAATTTAGACGATTCAATTTTTCTATTTCATTGTTTTAAATTATCCACTACACTTTTTCTTTGTTCTTTTGCTTTTCACCGTGTCAAACTTAAATCACCAGCTTATTAGTAGCGGTTGAAAATATTACAGTTATCAACAAAATGCGGAACAGAAAATTATTTGAAAGTATAACTAAATATCCGTTCATGTTCTACTTTAAAACCTATAATTTAGTTATGAATCGCGTTGTTTTGAAACCCTGTTACTATGGTTACGCCGTCAGCTATTTTGCGTCACACTATCGCAACCAAATATTAATATGGGTAAAGTTATGTTAGCGTAGTGTTAGCGTTACCCAAATAGGATATTGAGATTATATTAATACGGATATTAATAACAAAGATTAGGTATTAAATGAACACAATATACAAACAAGAATATAAAAATAGTTCACAAAATCACTCTGTTGTCAATTGTAAGAGCCAACAGATGTATGCATAATGTTTTTTTGTGAATTTTTGTACGATCCAATTTTGTTAAAATTAGATAAAGAAATTGTCTGCATAATATGTTTAAACAAATCAGGGCATCGAACCCGAACCTGAACCGAACCAAAACTGGAACCAAACCGTAACATTTTAGGGAACCCAAACCGAGAACCGAACCTCAGATATATTTTTAATTGAACCTGAAATGAAACCGAACCGAATATTAAAATTCAGGTTCGGGGTTCAACTCCGGTTCAGGTTAATTTTTAGTTCGAAAAGTAAATACAGCCGATAATCGACGTCTTAGGCGTCTGCGTTGCTGTCTGGGCTGACTTTTCGTGAAAATTGTGTTCGTTTCTTGTTGCGTTTTGCGTAAATTCCGGCTCTCATTTTACATTATTTCGAACCTGAACCGCAAACAAAACCGCAAATTTTATTAATGCTTGAACCAGAACCGCACCCGAACCCATCTTTCAAAAAACAAATTAACCTGAACCTAAACCGAACCCAGTTTTTGGCGGGTTCGATGCCCTGAAACAAATATTATTTGACTTACTTTCTGCATTCATTTGAGGATTTGAGGAAACAAATGAAAATAATCTATTACAGATCATCATTATTTTGATTCTATAAAAAAAATATATCGTCACGGCTTATTACCCATTTCTGAGTGTGCCAATGTGCGTTGCACACAGATTTCGATAATGATGATGACATATTTTTACCGTGCGGGCATTTACCAGGTGTCACCTCACGGGCATTCATTGGTGGGGTAAAGAGTGTGCCACAGGGGTCACTTTTGTGCCATTTGAAATTCAAAATATTTGGCGTCAGTCGGGATCGAACCCAGTTCCACAGACAATAAGGCACGCGACCACGGGACCCCATATATTTTGATTCTATATCTATTAATTATGTTCTCATATTATTGACGTTGCAGTTGACTTTGACACAAGTCGAAAAAATTGGTTAAATATGCTTTTGAAGTAAATAAATTGAAAAAATGGGTAAAAATGAAATAAATAGGTAATATTTGAAATAAACAAATGATGATCTGTAATTGATTTTTTCATTTGTTTCTTAATTATTTTCAATTTTTTCACCCGAATAAAATAATATTTAATCTTTTACTTCATGTTTAATACGGAAGAATGTAGACTTCATGACTTCAATATAGGTTCCTATTTAAAAAATCATAATTTTGAGTTATATCTTGAAAATGCTTGTTTTCAAAAATCTAATTATGCTATTTATTCTACCTAAAAAACACTTAAAAAATTGTTAAAATAAGTATTCTCTAACTATAATAATAAATGAGATATGAGATATTTTCGAACTGAGCGAAAAGCGAGTTATTGTCTGTAGCTCAGAAACAAAAGAAGAACGAAAATTCTTGAGGCGACTTTTAAATTTATCTCATAAAGTTGACCCTGGAATGTCCAAACGGTTTTGCTTCATCATTAATATTAGCCGAAATAACTGATGTGGACACCACATGACTTCCTTGTACGCCTGTTACACTATATACATATTTTGTTAATAATTAAAATATATGTTATAACAGACCCAATCATAAAATTGCACGTATTTGACATAATTTGACATTAACATTAAATTCTTTATTTTTTTTTTGTTATTTTTTGTCCTAATTCATAGCAAACTTAATTACAGAAACCTAAAAGTACATAATTTTTAAATTTACATATCTCGCTTAAGAGCTAATTTAATCATACTTGATGTTTTAGACGCAGAATTCGATTCTCTAAAACTTTTATTTGAAGCATTTATTATTGAAATCAAAATAACACCATTTTTTACAAGAAAAACTGATAACAGCTTCAAGTAAAGTATCACTTCCGGTTAGACTATTTTAACAAAAATCTATTATTTTATTCCCATTGATATAAAAGTATTATATACCAAATTTGAAAACTTTTGGATTATATTTTAATATAGTTTTTCATTAAAATCTATTATAGGCTTCAAGTAAAGTACCACTTCCGGGTAGACTATTTTAACTAAAATCTATTATATTATTAACCCCATTGACGTAAAAGTCTTATATACCAAATTTCAAAAGTTTTGGATTATATTTTAATATAGTTTTTTATTAAAATCTATTATAGGCTTCAAGTAAAGTACCACTTCCGAAAATTATGTAATGACCAAAAAGGGAGGTGCACAACTAGATGTTATAACAGTCCTAAATACAAAATTTTAACTTTCTTATGCAAGATACGTACATACGTACGTACAGACGTTACGACGAAATTAGTCCTTTACTTCGTACAAGGAAGTAAAAATCGAAAAACTGTATTTTAGAATATTTTTAAACTATTTTCTGGCATACTTAAAAACTGTCAAAACTGTTAAATTAATTTGTAGTGTCGTGAAAACTGCGAAACGTGTCAAACTAATGATTGGGTAACTTAAAAACTGCCAAGTTATTTTCAGGCTGACTGAAAACCTGTTGAAACTGTCCAATTATAAATCATTTAAATAATATGAATTACGTTCTAACTTAATTTTTACAATTTGCATTTAATTGACAGCTATTTGTTTAAATTTTGTTTTGTACTTTTGTGTACGTTTATGATTACGAAACTTTAAGATCTGTTGGTTTGGTAAGAATAAAATATGCATGTAACATACATAAACAATAGTTTGAGCTAAAAATATGCAATGTCGCTAAAAATACTTTAACCTTTCTTTCAAAATTGGCGCCACCGCCATGACTTCATCTCATCCGCGCGCTTGCCAAGTGTAATTTCCCGCTGACAGCCTTGATGGGTCCCCGCGTTGCCAAATGGATGCCGCATAGTTCATGGCTCCTTTGACCAATGAGCGACTGGTGCTTGCAGCTGTCAGCGTTCCATCAAAACGCCCGCCGAGAGAACTCTATGATGAACTTAAATTAGAGGCGTTGACGCACACCACGGAACCATAGCTTGAAACGAATAAGAAATAGAAAGGAGTAAAACTAAAAGAGTAGTAATGAGGATGGAGTGTAAGAACTATGAACATGAAGGAATGGTTTATTTCTAAAGTGACTTGCTGACTTGGGCAAAAAGGCAAGACGTTGTTTTGCGTCTAATCTTCTAATATATAACAGACCAGCGCAACCAGACCTATCTAAGATGAAGTATCTCTTACGTCTACTTTATATTTTTTACTGCACTTGATAAAGTTGACGTAGAACAGTAATGATGGCGTGGTGGAACATTTATTTTTTTTTCTTCATATACATAGTAACATGAGTAAACAGGTTTATTCAAATATTATCTGTCGCCTAGAATGCCGGAGAATAAAGTTTTGTAATTTGATGTGTCAAAATTTTTAAATTGACCCTTTTGTGTCCCAATAAACTTTAGTGAGTGATTATTAAAAAAAATGTCTAGTAAATTGGGGTTTCTACAAAGAAAAAAAAAACATCTAAATTCTAGTTAAATGAATTAAATAAAGCACTTATTTTTCAGCCTACTAATAAGTTTCATTAAAATATCTAAATTTTCTAAATTTGTAATAACAAATTATAGTAAAATTAAATACAAAATTAGATCAATTGATTACATTTATATTGTATTGAACTAAATATATTCAATAATCTTACGGAACCTATACGTATGTTACCCATAAATAAATTTAAAAAAAACATTAAAGATTATCTTTTAAAAAATGTTTTTTATAGTATACAAGAATTCATGGAAAAACAATTTTGAAATTTTTCTTTTCTTCTTTTTTCTTGTGTAACTCAAACTACATGCTTATATTTATATACATATCTATTATTGACTTGGTTTATACATATTTCTGTATGTTTCTTTTTTTGGGGCCTAAATAAATTATTATTATTATTATTATTATTATTATAAATAAAGGAATTAATTAAATATGTATTTAAATTTTCTATTTAATTACCTAATTCATTTGATAAATTACCGAAAATTGTGGGACAAAAATAATTAATCCTGAATATAGTAAAATTAAATAAAATATTTTATTAAAGCAACCATATTTAAATTAACAATTTTTTTACAAAATGTTTATCATCTCTTTCGGATTAAATGCTAAAGTGGGGTAAAAAATTCAATTTAACTTAAAATATGGCTCAATAAATAATAGTTAAAACAATGAAAACATTTTTTAAATAATTACTTTACGAGATATTTCACATTTGCTAAAATGGAAAATTGACGTCATACAATTGTTATCTTTCTCTCGTAGCGTACTGAGCAGTGTGTGTGAGAGAAAGACAAATTTAGGGGGATGTGACGTTACAGTGATTGCTCGAAAATAAAATACTGTTAAACTAGGAACAATTAAGATTTTTTAATACTATGAATTGCTCGATGAATTGCTTCAAAACTGAATGAAGTTTTATTTAAAATAATAAAAAAATATGAGTGGAATACCCCATTATGTGAAACGAAACGACGTATCCAGTACGCTTGTTATATATTACCATCTCACTCAGCTTTAGAAACGTATGTTCTTGGTGGAGATGAGGTCACATGCGCTGTCGATTTTCGGGATTCATTTATTGAAAATTTAATAATTTTTTGTGGCGTATTAGATACTACATTAAGTGTAAATGTTAATTGTTTTATATATTTCATTCGTTTGAGAACACAAATAAAATTCTAATTAATTTATTAATTAATGTATGCAAGTAAGTGTAGATAATATAATTTACTACAAGATAAAATCCAAAGTCAGATGAATGTACTTGTAAAATTCTTGAAATTTCCTTTTATCTAAATATCTATGAAAAACGGTTGTATCAAAAATTCCATGAGGTTAGCGGCCAGAAAACAGCTGATATCGTAAGCCATGGCATGTGTAGGCATTTGTTTCACTCGTACAAGGCCTATAGGAGTAAATTTATTATACCCTGTTATTATATTCAAATTGGCTTCGTTATTTCGTACTCGTTTACGCACACGTGGTCGCCACATTTGGCTCACCGGCACTAACACCGGTAAATATAAAAATGTTACCAACATGTGTGTGGGTTTAAAACACGATTACCCACAACGCCCAAATTCATTAGCTACGCCATCATTTTAACTTACAATTACTAAAAAAAAATGTTATGTCATTAAAAAAAATGTGTAAATAAGTTGTACATTCGCTATATCAATTTCGTTCCCATCATGGCATATTACTAATTTTGGTTGTAATAATCTGCTTTTATTTGTAAACTACAGTAATGACGACATATTTGTCGTTTAGGGCGCTTACAAAGATTTACTTCACGGACTCTCAATTTTCAAAGTAGACATTACCGTTTAGGAAATTTAAGATCAGTCAATAAGGTAAACATAGAATAAAAGATTCTTATGTTTGAATTATGTAGAAGGAAAAAAGGTATTTTAGGTATCCATTTTGTACCTACTATATAAATAAAATGACAAGAGGAAGTTTTACTAACAAGGCTTATAGTTTCTTTCTTATTCAAAATGGTGTCTCCCCCCAACCCTTACAAATAGGGTATTAATATTTTCAATAGATCGTCCCTAAGGGAATTTGTAACCAATATTCTGTTGGTTCAGGTAGCGAAGTGAATTTTTTCTCACAAGTTATAGATTTGTTCTTTTTGTGCGTATTATTTATCGGTATATTATTGAGCTCTTGGTGGTTAAATATAAATCAAATGCGAAATTGCTGACTTCGGTTCAATCTCGTGTTACATGAAATATCGCCGTTTTTGCTTCTCTTGTGTGAACTCTATTTATCAAAAGCTATATCTTTTACTTTCGAAGTCATCCACTAGATATGACATACGAACCAACGAATTTAACACGTCAGCAAATTTCAATAAGAGATTTATGTGAAAATAATAATGAAAAAAATTAATAAATATACATACGTGTACATACATAAATGCACATTATATTCACGCTATTTTACACCTAATTGGTTGGCGTAAACTCAAAATGCATTCATCTAATAATATGAAATATACAGGGTGTTAAAAAATAAGTGTAACAATGTTTGAGGACACATAGTACTGACTAAAATGAGTAAAAAAAATCTTTATCAACATGGGTCCGATCTTCAATAGTTTCCGAGATATAAGGCAGTGAAAAATAAGTTTTTACGGGGTTTACTTTTGCTATCTCGAAAACTAAAAGAGGTACGAAATACGACTTTTTGTTTATCTTTTATAGGTCAACTTAGATGAGCTTTTGTTTTTCAAAAAAAAAGCAAATATCTACTTGTATTAAGACAAATTTTGTAGCGACCATTAATTTTCAAATAACTTCGTAAATATTAGAAATTAAAAAAAGTGTTTCATACAAAATTTTATTGTTTTTTATACGTTATTTAATGACGTAGACAAAATTTTGTGTAACCACTATCTTTGACAGTTTTTCTTCGATTCTAATACAAAATGGCCTGTTTCTCGGAAACAGTTGAAAATCACATCCATGTTGATTAGATTACGCATTTTTTATACATTTTGGTTAATTATTACACTAATTTTTTAACATCCTGCATATACAGAGTGTATCAAGATAATGGAACAGTGCCGTTTATTCATGTATGTGAAAATATACAGAAAAAAGTGTTTAGGATATTTTGTAATGGATAGAGGGGGACACATTTTAGCACAAATTATATTGGAAAAAATTTGATAAAAATTAATTCAAAGTTAGTATTTCATTTCTACTGTATCTAAGTAATCTGAGCAAACATTCAATCAATAAAACAAAATAAAATTTATTTTAGTTTTATTACATTCAAGTAAGCTACGATTTTGGCAATAAATTCAACTTTTAAAATAAATTTATTGCCAAAATCGTAGCTTACTTGAATGTAATAAAACTAAAATAAATTTTATTTTGTTTTATTGATTGAATGTTTGCTCAGATTACTTAGATACAGTAGAAATGAAATACTAACTTTGAATTAATTTTTATCAAATTTTTCGCAATGTAAGGGTATGATATTATTATATCTTTGAATTCAGAACAAAATTTTCTATTTAATGACGAAATAATATATATATATATATATATATATATATATATATATATATATATGCTATTAAAAAAAATATATTACCCTATAGTTTGAGTACCACTGGATTTAAGATAATAAGGTTTATGCTAAAATGTGTCCCCTTCTATGCCTTACAAAATATCTTAATCACTTTTTTCTGTATCTTTTCACAGACACGAATAAAATGCACTGTTCCATTATCTTGATACACCCTGTATACACATTTATATAAGCTTTTTAAAAAGATTTTGTTAGGTAATGTTAATTTTTTTCAGTTTTTAATAAACGTTTTCGCGTTAGGGAAAACCAGCTCTGGTTTCTAGAAACCGATGTTTTTCTAAACTGTTTCTAAATGAAGGAATTTTTAAATTTTTGAAACTGCTTTTGCGCTAAAATAAAAATAGGCATTTTAAACGAACGTGTAGAAAACACAATTCATATAAATAAGTTTTTGTTTTCCCGTGAAGTGACGCCTGGTAAACGCCCACACGGTAAAATATATCATCATTACCGAAGTCTACATCTTGTAGATACTGGCACACCCAGTAATGGGTAATACGCCGTGATGATATTTATTTTATATATATTTTATATTTATTTGTTTGTTTCTTGAAGGATTTTATTAACCGGTTGAGCTAACCGATTTTAAAACCGTATATGTATTACGTTCTTAATTTCAATTAACCATAACCATCCCTTAACCGTTATTTATTTCGGTTTCCTGATCTGTGTCCTATGTTACACATTATTATTCCAAGTTTTTGTTTTTTTTTTTTTTTCACTGAAAAACGAATTATGTACAAATAAGTGCAGACAATAACTACAATCTGTTAAACTGTGTTATACTCGTGATAGCAACCACTTAATATGGGCTGTTTTTCATATCGGGTTTTGTACTATATGATAAAAAGTAAGCACTTTTGATAAATTTAAACTCATGTTAAAGCGTATTAAATGATCTTCCAAAGAGCATAAGTTTTATTATAACCTTTGGTCTTGTTCCTAAAAAATAAAATTAAATGGAAAACTGCGAAGTGGTCGTTTCGTATGCACGTAAGTGTATTTTGAAATTAATTGAACCGTTATAACTTTTTGGGTAGTCTAAATCTGAACACATTTTCCTTTTTCTTGTTTCATTTGAGTGATCAAAGTCAATATATCCTTCTCGCAAGGCGACCAACCAAACGAAACAAAACATAAAAACCTCCGGAATTATAATTAGAAAAATCACCAAAAATACGCTTTGGGTGTTGCAGTGGGACGGTCCACTAATTTCATTTGGTGTTTGTCTGCGTCGGTGTCGGCGTCCGCATCCTTTCGGAGATTTATCGCCGGGCGTCGAGACGGCTGCGACGCCTCGCCATCTCAATCACTCCCCCAATTGTCAGATTCTTAAGTTTCCCACTGTTTTTATCCGGAGGCCGTAAATTACCGCTAATTTATGGGACGCGGTGACAAGGCGCTGCGCAGCGGAAAGCGATAATGCATTTTATATTGCAATTGCAATTGCACCAGAATAGTCAGTCAATAATTGACGCAGTTGCTCTGTATTCTTTTTGAAGGAATGTTGGTCGAAACTGTAAACCAAAATATTGCTGTCTTATGTCCAGTTTCGCCAATAAAGCGACCCTTAAACAAAAGTTGCAAAAAGATACATAAAAATTGCAAAATATAAAAATCAGGAATATGGATAGAACTATACCTACTTGCCGTTAAATAAATATGGACTGAAGATTTCTACACTGCTGCCAGTTCCGTTGGTCATATTGAAAATGCTAAGTTATGAAGAAGCGGGAACACCGCACGGCAAGAGACAGGGTGGAGAGAAGGGAAAAAATTGAGCATCAGTCCATATTTATTTATTAGTAGCTAATATATAGTTGACAGATGTTACGACTGTTATACTCGTCTAAATTCTGTCGGCCGCAAATGTAAGCCACACTCTTATTAGTAAAAGAAGCTGCAAAAATATATAAGTACATATTGTATTTAACATTTCTGGTACACTCACAAAAATTCTAATTACAAATTTTATATTTCTTTTTTCCATGAAGAAGGCGCCAGTTTATGGTGCCGAAACGTTGATATTTAATAAAAATACAGAACATAAACTAAAAAGGTAGTATTATTCCAATTATTTATATGAGTTCTGAAAGATATTTTAATAATTCTAATTACATCTATTATTAACTTATTTTTATATTTTTAAATTCATTCTATAAATAAGTTTCCTCCTACTCTTCTAAATGTTCGAGAATCTTCAAATTCATTGATGACACTGGCTGTATTTTTGATGCGTATTTGTAATATATGTATCTATAATTTTAAATATTTAATTAATAATAAAATAAATATTAAATGTATTTTCCAGAAAGAGCCTTCAGAAATGTATCTGGATTTTTGTCACTTACATCTTTTTGTCAATTACAAACATTTTAATATTTCAGCTGGTTTTTATGGAGTTCTTTGGGCTGTGAGATTCATTACAACGGAATATTTTATATAGGTATTTATAATTCTCTATTTATAAATCTATAGAGGATATAATAAAAATGTTCAGTTTTTCGGGTAAAGAATTTTATATACTAATATTTGGAATAACAAATATTGAAAAAATAATATTTAGAAGATTTTTTTTAAGAAACTACTACCACAGATTATCTATACTACCGTATACCGTTACGATAGTATAGGTAATCTGTGCTACTATTTCCGGTTGTCCATTTGTTACCAAAACCTTCTCAGCTCTTCCGATGAATATCAAATTAAACCTTTTATTTTGTCTCTCTCTCTCTCGCGTGAACGAAACACAAGTAAACAATAATTTTGGATTTATTAGATGTAGTTTTTGAATGTACACATTTTTAAAAATATTAATAAGGCAGAAAGTAGTAATAGACATACAAAAATATTAC
This sequence comes from Ophonus ardosiacus, assembly GCA_943142095.1. Lineage (NCBI taxonomy): Eukaryota > Metazoa > Arthropoda > Insecta > Coleoptera > Carabidae > Ophonus > Ophonus ardosiacus. Next base: position 57,372,903 of record OW964824.1, read on the forward strand.
AATTACGTACATTTCCTAAGGTGCATAAAAAATAGACACTAGGGAATACAATATCAATTTATTAGTTTATCTATTAATTTTACAGAAAAGTTGTAATACAAACGTTGTTCACAATTAAAAATGACATAATACTAAACAAAAATCAATCACAATTTTTATATGTTTTACGAACAAAAAAAAAGCTAAATAAAATTTACTACACAGAAAAAAAGATTTGAAATTTTGTCTAATTATAATTAGATATTATTTTATTAGGCAATATGTCTAATAATTTAGTATAATTTGCAATTCTTAATTTAGCATTTTAACTAACGAAATAGATAATAAATATTTTGTAAAAAATCGTTAATTTAAATATGTAAATAGTTATTTTAATTCAATTTTCGGTGATTTATCTAATGAATTAGGTAAATAACTAGAAAATTTAAATATATATTTAGTTAATTTCTTTATTTATGTTTAGTTCAATACTAAATGTAGTCATTTAATCTAATTTTGTATTTAATTTTACTATAATTTGTTATTACAAAATTAGAAAATTTAACTAAATCAACTTATATAATTTAATGAAAACATATTAGTAGGCTGAAAATTACAGATTTATTTTATTAATTTAACTACAATGTAGATGGTTTGTTTTTTTTCTGTGTACATATATATTTCATAGTGCAAAACATATGTGTCTCAAAATCCATTATAAAATGTACTATAATACTTCTGTAAGTAAAATTGAAACAGAAATTCTCGCAGTGAATGTAAGTTATTATTAATAGTCCCCACGATAATGCATTTTATATTGCTTGCAATTGCATCTGGTGGTGAAAAAGAAATGAAAGACTTGTAGCTCGCAGTATGTTTATACGGTGACATTATGGCTAATTTACAACATGTTTTTGTGTCTTTGATTAAAGTTGCCCGGACATAAAAGAGTAATGTTGCTTCTGCACGGTATGCTATACTTGCTGTAATTTAACTTCGAATCAAAATTGTTTTATCTGATTTCAAGGAAATGCAATTTTAAGTTACTCACTCAAACTACAGACATTAACAGAGAATTTCTTAGTTGGATTTGTTCATTATAAAATTATATAAAATGAGATATAGTAATTAATTCTTTTCTAAAGTTCCTATTAAAATGTATTCAAATTAACCGCTTTTTCGTAATTTGGCCAGAATTATTTTAGTGTCAATATGAAATTATGTGTGAAACTTGAAAAATCCGCTACAGAAATGAACGAATTGTTAAAGAATGTTCATGGTAACGAGGGTCTACTTAGTTAGCAATTTACAAGATTTGATGAAAGAAAAATCTGTTGTGGCCAGCACAAGACCTCTCGCCATTTCCATATTAGGCTATACTCGTATATGTACTGTATTGCACTTCGCTTTCGAACCGTCGTTTTATAACAAAATATTACAGAACTTTACCCAAATATTGTTTTTTATTGTATTTAACATGTCTTCTGCACACATATAATTCTAATTATATCTATTTTATATCATTTTCATGTCAATGGTTGTTCCAATTTATTAACCAGATTAACGGTATTTCTAATGGATATATGCATTTTACCACAATGTTACCTATAATTTTAAATATTTAATTAATAAAACAATAAGAAAAATTAAATATACTTCCCAGAAAAAGCGTTCACAATGTCACTAAAAATGTTGATATTTGACAATGACATGTGTCATGTTATAAACATTGGAATTTGTCAACTGGTTTCCTTAGTGCCTTGGCCTCTGCGATTAGTTCACTCTATAAATTATAGAGTCTTTGGCTGGTAGCACAAGCCCTGTTCTAACTAAAACGCTGTTTTAAGAAATGTCAAATTAAAATTTCAATGTTTAATTTCACCCTTATGTGTAAAGAACGATTTTTTTAAAAATATTTGATTGAATACAAACTATGTGCTGTTTCAAAATCATATTTTAATATATTTGATGTTATTTATTTTTGTTATTAAATAATGAAATTTGACATTTCTTAAAACAGTGTTTTAGTTAAAACAAGGCTTGTGCTACCAGCCTTTATCTCTAAATCTATACTAGATATAATAAAAATTTTAAGTGTATTAGATGGAGAATTTTATGTTCTTCAATATTTAATAAAAAAAATTCCCAAAAAATTATATTTAGAAGAATTTTTCTAAGAAACTACTACTTCCGGTTGTTCAATTGTTACCAAAACCTTTTCAGCTCTTCCCAGGAATGTCAGATTGAGGAAACTGCAGTTAAATATTTTTTAAGTCTTATAGTTTTTGAGGAATCGTGACTACAACATCCAGACATACATACACACACACACACACACACATACATCCACACACACACACACACACACACACACACACACACATACATCCACACACACACACACACACACACACAGACATCATTTTAGAAATGTTATAATCGGATTGTAGGGACCTTAAATCGTGCTTATTCAATAAAATCTGGATATGCGAATTTTAGCATGAATCCAATACCTCTCTTAGCGAGAGGTAAAAAAGTGATCGGAGACGATTAGCACCTCAGTCGTGCACTGACTTGTTTTTTTCGAAATGCGAGTGATTGTTCACATGTATTGGGTGCCTGAGGGGCATTTCGTTAACCAGGTACACTACAAGAAGGTTTTGATAACCTTTCATGTATGGGTAAGAAGATAAAGGGCTGAAAAGTAAAAAATTGCTCTTGGATTCTCCATGAAGACAAAGAGCCGGAACAAAACGCCCTGTGTATCAAGACATTTTTTACGAAACAGAAAATCACCGTGGTAGTACATCAACTGTACTTACCTGCCCTAGTGCTATATTCCTTGCTTTTATTCCCGAATTGTAAATCTGCGTTAAAAGGGACCAAATTCGAGGCCGAGATGCAATTATAGAAAAAGTGCCAGACCTTATGAACCTAACCTAACAAAAAAGGCCTGGAAGCATTGCTTCCAACAATGGAATATTCGCATCGGTCGGTGTAAGATTCGGGGAGGAGAGTACAGGGTGTCTTATTTTCGATTATTTTCAGGGTATCTCGGGAAATATTAACGATAGAGCAAAATCGTTTGCACATTCCATGGTCAACTTTTTGAAAAAAGTTTTAGTCACCACAGGAATTTTCGATCTTCTTTTGTTTTTGAGCTACAGGCAAAAACTTGTTTTTCGCTCATTTCGAAAATATCTCATAACTTATTTATTATGGTAGTTAAAAAAAAAAATGTTTTAACAAATTTTGTACCGTTTTTTAGGTAAAATAAAATAGCGTAATTAGATTTTTTGGAAATTACATAATTCTCGAGATATGACACAAACTTATGATTTTTTAAATAGCAACTGATATTGAAAATAGTCTCATCTTTTTGCTTATTTTATAAGCTATTCAACGATATATAACAAGTCTAAATTCTTATGTTTTACACATGAATAAAAGATGATTTATTAATTTTTTGAGGTGAAAAAATTTAAAATTATTAAGAAACAAATGAAAAAAACTATTATAGTTCATCATTTGTTTATTTCTAATATTATTGCTTCAGTTTTACACATATTTTTAATTTATTTACTTTAATAGCATATCAAACCATTTTTTTTCGAATTATGTCAAAGCCAACTGTGACGCCGATAAATAATAATTTAACTAATCCGAAAATAATTGGTTTAGAATCATTTTGAGAACATAATTAATAGATATGGAATCAAAATAAACAAATGATGAACTATTATAGTTTTTATCATTTGTTTCTTAATAATTTTCAGTATTTTCACCCCAAAAAATTAATAAATCATCTTTTATTCATGTGTAAAACAAAACATTTAACCTTTTCGTTTCTTGTGTTAATTTACTGCTCTAATCCAAATTTAGTTTTAAATGACAGTTAAAAACAATGAATTTGTTTATTTTTTGTCATAAATCCATGGCTGCCTAGACTAAAAACTCATAAAAACTGCAATTTTATAATTAATTTTTACGTTTATTTGAAGAACTAGAACAATTGTTTCACATGATTTAGATGCAGAATTTAAATCTCTATAACTTTTACTTGAAGCATTTTTGTATAAAATAATTAGGTAACGTTAGCGCAAAGAAAAACTGAATTCCCATGTTAAACGCCTATGTCTCGTTTTTCGATTTATACTCTGTACAGTGCAACAAAATTCTTTAAGCATTACACAATTTGAAATTGATACCATACGGAACGTATATCACATTTTCCTCTCGTGAAATCATACACCACTTTTTACTCTCGTTACATAAATAATTATGTTCATAAGGCTTATTTTATTACAAAGATACTGTTATATGAACAGATAAGAACAACAGTAATAAATAAAATGTATAAAATATTTATATTAAATGATAATAAATGTATATTAATTTGTATAATATTTTCATTACAGTCTTAATAAAAGTCATATTAAAATAAGTTATTACCCATCTCTCATTCAAACATTCTTGTTGACAGATGAAAACAAATTAACGATCCGTTATTGCTTTATAAATTATCCCAATCTCTTAATTTCCATCAGTGGGTCATAACATTATGCTAATTGATGGCTGTCTCGTTTGATCCAAGTGCGAGCAAGTAATAAAAGAGCTATAAACCAGCGTGTTTACAAACATGATTTGATCCAGAGTCGCGGCCTGTTGCGTGGGTCGTTTACGACCGAGTAGAATTGATGGCCTCGTAAAACGCGCGGTTATGACCCGTTAAATACGAGAGATTCACTTGCAGCTTGCAACAGATACAGGAAGGATGTTAGTGGATGAAAAAGCAAGGAAGTTCAGGTTTACGAGGGAGGATCATTTCCCGAAAAAAAGGTGTAGGTATTTAAAGCAAAATAAATATGATTTTATGAATTCGTGGGCCGGCTATTGTAATGTACTATGTCCATAAATATTACTTTCGAGAAAAACTGCTTCAAACATTTAAAATTTTATTGTAAATAATGGATAATGAATACTCATATTGCATTTTTTTTGTTTGTATACGAGCCCCTTCTCACTTCAATTGGCCCACTTGTTAAAAATCCATTTATGCTGACTTAACTAATAGCATTTTTAATAATACTAAAATGAATCTTTACTTTTTATTTAAAATGTACATTTTCAGCATTATAGCGTAATTTAAAATTCAATTTTTAGCTCAAGATTAAAAATTTAATGGTATAACTTTAGCACAAATCAAATATATTAATTACATATTATTTATCAATATTGAATAACGTCGCTTTTAAATGTAAATTGTTACTGTAAATCTTTTAGACATTTTATTTAATAAAACCTTACAATTTTACGACTTATATTCGTTTAATTTTTTCAGTTTTTCTTGAATTGTTGCTAAAACTAAGTATTATTTCATTTTACATTGAAACAGTAAAATATTTTAGGAAACATATCTTGATATATCGGTAAAACGACAAAATCTCTGTAATATTAATAAAAATGATAATTTATGTCAGTTATTATCTGTGTCATATATTAACTAAATAAAATTAAATTAAGTGCATTGGGCCAAATGATGTGAGAAAGGGCTCGTAGTTTCATTTTCAACTTTGTATGAAATTGTTATATTATAATTTTTAAATATTTTCGAAATATAAAAGGACCTAGTTGGACATGGTTCAAAATAATATATTAAATTTACACAAAAAAAATCTAATAAGAGACTTTTTGTACCACGTCCACACTTTTTACCTTCCGTCACCTTTAGGTAAGGAAGGTATTGTTTTTGGTCAAAAAATTCGGTGGTGAGTTTTTAAGGTCCCTAGAATACGAATATACCATTTTTAAGATGATGTCTGTATGTATGTATGTATGTATGTATGTATGTATGTATGTATGTATGTATGTATGTATGTATATATATATATATATATATATATATATATATATATATATATATATGTGTGTGTGTGTGTGTGTGTGTGTGTCCGTGGGCATGTGTGTCCGTGTGTGACAAATTTTTCTCCGACGATAACTCCAATACTACAATCCTAAAAATTATAATTCTTTCGTATTCCTCTTCTGTACAACCATATGAAGAGTTGATTAGATTTTGGTTATAATTGATCCACTGGATGTACCCTTATTTGAAGTTTTTAACTGTTTTTCTTAAAAAAACGCAGTTAAATATTATTTTTTGACATTTTGTTATTATACGTATTAAAGAAAATACTCCTCTCTATACGGTTTGATTATACATTTTCCTTCATATTCAATAGATGTAGATTTAAGGCGTTATAAAGGAATTAATTTTCAAAAATAAGTCAGCTTTGCTATTTATCATGTAAACAGCTGATAGGTATATTCAAAAAATTTTAATTGACAGATGTCAGTTGCAAGTTGCAAGTGCAAAACCAAATATGGAAAGTAAAGGATCTAAAATTGGTATGTCATACTGTTCCTCGCAAGTGACATGCAGAGAAAGGCCAAAGAGTAGATGGACGGACTGTATCGCAGAAGACTTGAGAAAGGAAGGACTGTGTGAAAAAGATGTGTTGGACAGGAATGAGTAGAAGAGAAGAGGAAACAGCGACCCCTAATAAAATAGGGGAAAGCTGAAGAAGAAATGAAGGAAGTGTCAAGTGCATTTTACTTAGTGTATGTTTATGTTATAATTTTATTGGATTTATAGAACCTTTTCAAATGAACTTTTGGTATGGAATTTGTAAAAAATAGTATGTGTTCATATTCGATTTTACATGATATTATATAGAAACTGTTCCAAGGTCCTTTTCGTATGGGATTTGTACAAAATACATCGAATTGACGGAAGGTCTTGTGCTGGCCACAACAGATTTTTTTATTGATTAATTAGTAATTTATATTTTTCTGTCTTCCCAATAAAAATAAATTCTTCTAATATTTAATATTTTACTTCAATATGACTATAATCGCCATCAACTTAGTATGAACTGATGCTCAACTTTACCTTCTCCAAACCCTGTCCCTTGCCCTGCGATCTGCGATGTTGCCGCTTCTTCATAACTTAGCATTTTCAATATTGCCCATAAATTGGTAAAAGTGTAAAAATCTCCATTTTTATTTGATGGCATAGAAGAAGATATTCAGTTTTTACAAATTATAATCACAAGAGTTCCCCTTGTAGTTCTTGTCCCCAGTATTGAAAAGGTTGAGAACCACTGATCTAGACAATGTATTATGAAATAATTTAATTATTTGAAGAGTGTTTAATAATTCGGGCCAAGCCTGAATATTTCCAATAATATTTAATTTCATACTAATATTTTTCTTTAACAAAAAAATATGAATTCACATTAAAAACATTATATTGAATATTGAAATAAATTAACGGATTTTATGTCTCATACATAAGTGATGTTAATACTTATATTCATTAGCTAAATTATTTCCAAGTACTTATTTATGAAAATGTTATGTTTTATATACATCGCATAATCATACATGTCTCTTATTAGTCATAAATTATCACACTACCCGTACTAATAAGCTAGCATTTACATTAATGAGCTCCAAATTACAAAAAGCTCCATCCAGTAACAGAAAATTAAGCGTCTAGTCCCAGTTGCTATCCAATTTAAAAGCTACACCTTGTGCAAGCGAGTCGCATGCGGGCCAATATGATCCATAAATATTTCACACATCATACCACACCTGTTCAGCCTCTGGTGGCGGGTAACAAGTCTCCGACGACCGGCCATTATGGATGACCCGCTCATTAATAAATATAGCCTGATTAAGTCCTCAGCAGAGGCCGAAAAGCCGTGAAAAATCTAAAGGGAAGATATACATATACAGAGCGGGAGAAACTCAAGCATTTCCATACTTGTTTCAACTTGTTTGTATTCAAATTATATTCAAATCGTGTAGACAAACGAGGGGATGAATAAGAGAAGCGTCATGCAGATATTTGTTTGTATAACTCGTTGTTTAAAACCAGTGACGCACATATATACATATATTATATGTTCTCTATATACGTGTACTCGTGTACAGATATTTTATAACTATATTTTAATGTTGGACAAATGTTTAACAAGATTGACGATATTTCTGATGGATATATGTATTTTACCTACAATTTTAAATATTTAATTAATAAAACCATAAGAAAGATTAAATGTTCTTCCCAGAAAAAGCTTTCAGAATGTAACTAAAACTTTTGATTTTTGATACTGACATATGTCATTTACAAATTATGTTGTAAACATTTGAATTTGTCAACTGGTTTTCTTAGTGTAGTTTAGCCTACTCGACTTTTTACATCCCGGTATTCTATATATTATAGCGTCTTTATCTCTAAATTTAAAGAAGATATAATAAAAATTTTAAATGTATCAGATGTAGAATTTTATGTTCTTCAATGTTAGTAATATAAAAAAATTTGAAAAAATAATATTTAAAAGATTTTTTTAAAAAAAAACTACTACTTCCGGTTGTTCCGGTTACCAAAACCTTTTCAGCTCTTCCCAGGAATGTCAAATTGAGGAATTCATAGTTAAACATGTCTTACTTAAGTCTTATAGTTTTTGAGGAATCGTCCCTCCAACATCCAGACATACACACACACACACATACACACACACACACACACACACACACACACACACAGAGAGAGAGAGAGAGAGAGAGAGAGAGAGAGAGATAGAGAGAGAGAGAGACATCAAAGTAAAAATGTTAAAATCGGGTTTTAGTGGCCTTGAAACGTGCTTATTCATTAAAATCTGGATATGTGATTTTTAGCATGATTCCAATACCTCTCTTAGCGAGAGGTAAAAAGATTGATTGGAAGTTTTTAAGCAGTGAAAAAGAGAATGGTTAAGTGTTGTTGAAGGGAACTTCATACTTTGAACATATTTAAAATAAAACTTTAAAAAATAAGAACCATGTGTCCTATTCTCAATAATTCTAGCTTGCTCCTCTTAAAAGGTTCCATGTGAGAATTTAGAAATTTTGCCACCTTGCCTTTAACAATAAAAATACTGAAACAATATGCACCTATGCAGTATGAATGAAGAAGCCCAACTTTTGCACATTGTCTACGTTCTACATGTACGGTGGATATGGTATCTATTTGCGGAATGCAGGTATTCCGGAATTCGCCATCAGTGGTGGTTGCTGTTAGTCGCTAACGCGGCTGGTTCGAATGTGTCTGCATGTGTCCGTTTGTAATTACAGACCGGCACGCGTGCTGCATTCTCTGCGAGTCGCAGTAGGACATGTACTGCAACTGCAACTCAAATGCACATTGCGCTCCGAACACCGGCATGCGGACAATGAGGGACCTTGTTGACTAGACTAGACGGATAGATGGAGGCGAAATTCACACAAATGTAGGAGGACATAATCTATATAGAACATTTGAGAGCCAAGAAAAATTAAAATCGGTGGTGTTTCGTACAACAGTAATTCCAAAGCATTCGACTGTGTTCATATGAACTTCTTTTAATAGGGTCCTATACCATAGTCAAATTTTAACCATCTTAAATAAGAAGATGAAAATATAAATAAATATATCACCACGGCATATTACCCATTACTGGGTTTGCCAGTATCTACAACAAATGTAGACATCGGTAATGATGACGATATATTTTATTGTATGCGTCACCTCACGAGCACTTCTAGCTGGTATGGCGTCTGTCAGGATCGAACCCGGTTCCCCAGATTCGCGACCAGACACTGAGGCATGCAGCCATGGAACCCCATAAGATGAAAATATACATAAATTAATGAGTATTAGTAAAAAAAAAAAATTGTTTAAATATTGATTATAACATGTTACGTTGATGTATAACCTAACAAAAAATTTAACATTTTGTGTTTGATGAATTTGTTTAATTATAATTTTGAAAAGGACTGATGATATCGGCTATCAAAAATTTTTATACTTATGTAGAGAACATTACATTACAGGGAAAGATTTTCCAGCAAATTCAACCACCGAATCCTAACGAAGGGAGACGGAAATTATTGAGGGAGTGCAAGGAATATTTGAGATAAATGTGCAGTTAGAATATTGTCGATCGGATTCAAAGGAATCAAAAGTAAAGAGTAGTCCAAATAAAAAGTTCAGATCGATTGCGTTTTGTAAATTATATTAAAAATTATATATTGCTGCAGTTATTAAGTATCGTAAACGTTTATTAATGAAGGTGAAATCTACATACTACAAATTCTAGTATCTAGATCAAATAGAAATAATAATAATTTATAGTATTTAATATAAAAGAGATAAGCAAACCAGTTCTTATTACTCAATAAACATTGATAATTTGTAATAACATGTTGTTGAAAGAATGAGTGATAAATTTGTAACACTAGTAGGTATATTATGTTAAATTTAATACTAGTAGAAATATATCACAAATCACAAGTAGAAAGATTTATTGTGTATATTTCATTTATGCTACTTGTTAATTGTATCAATAATTTTATCGTAATTTATTAAAATTATTTACCTTACAAGTACTTGTAACACACTGTAAATTACATTCAATAAAGTAGGAAATTCCTACATTTATTTTTTAGCAGTGAACATTACAGGTTAAACGTAAAGACTAAGGTCATGGAGGCAAATAAAGTACACCTTAATTAAAAAAATTAAATATTTTGTATAATTCTGTATTGAAAATTATATACCTATCTAAAAAAGTTCCAAAATCGGCTGTTGGCAAAAACTAATTTATTTTTTATTGATAAGTACAATAATCAATAAAAAAAATAAAATTATTTTCTTATTCCTTAAACAGAAATTTCAATTTTCGTCTGTCTTTAGCGAAACTATTTATCACTAGGTACTTGTAGAGAATCGATACGACATCTGGTGACTAAATTTTAAACTAGTGGCTGGTAGCACAAGCCTTGTTTTAACTAAAATTGTTTTAAAAAATGTTAAATTCAAATTTCAATATTTAATTTCACCCTTATCCGTATAGAACGATTTTTTTAAAATATTTATTTGAATATAAACTATGTTCTGCTTTAAAATTATATTTTGATAAATTTGATATTATTTATTTTTATTATTAAATAATGAAAGTTGACATTTCTTAAAACAGCGTTTTAGTTAAAACAGGAAACAGGGCTTGTGCTACCAGCCAATGACTTTATTCTTCCAGGTATTATTATTAATGATTATATTTGAAACAATTTATGATTATTTAAATTTTTAGAAATTCCTTCACAACGGAGAAATTAAAAGAAAATGCTGTACCATATTTGTGACGACAGAGCACTTGCTTGCAGACAGAGTGATATTACATTTATAATTTCTCGATAACTATCGGTAATTCCACATAATATAATGTGATTCGCATTCAGAACTTCTTCGCCTGTTTACAAGATTAATGTTTTAAATAAAGTAGTAAATGAACAATATATACAATCATATATTCAACAATCTTCCTAGAATCATGAGTAGCATTTAGAAAGTCAAATATCTGAACAATACTTAGTTTCATTTTCAAGAAACACAAGCAAAATTGTATCATATAACAGTGACAGTTTGTACACCTGCATCCGCCATATTGAAAATGCTTGCAGCGCCTCTATCGGTTATTTCAGATGAGAATTTTGTTAAGACACTGATCTCAATATTGACAATATTGGAAATATAAAAATTACCAATATTAAGCACAAATAATTAAATTTTTAAAAGAGAGACGAATACAGTTCAGCACTTTGATGTAATCAAACAATGTCATTGTTGTAATCAATTTTGTTATTGTTGTAATCAAGTTTTTTGAAGTACTTTGAAGGACAAGTGCCCCTTCTTGCCCTCCTCCGACGGCGCCCATGAGCACACCCAGAAATGAATAAAAAGCTATGTTCAAATATTTATTTTATATTTAAACATTAATAATTTGGAAGAATCTCTGATATTTAGGAACTGATAATTAGAATTGTTTGTATGCAGAAAACATGTTAAATACAATAAAAAATAATATTTGGATAAGTTCTGTAATTTTTTTGTTACAAAACGACGGTTCGATAGCGAAGTGCAATACAAAACTTATATAGCCTAATATGGAAATAGCGAGAGGTCTTGTGCTGGCCACAACATATTTTTTTGGAATGCTATCGGGGTGCCTTAAAAACTGTTTAAGCTAAAGATGTAAAATTAATTACTATTGATTTTCTGGTTATCAATATTTTTTGAAATTAGTTTTATGCATTAAATTTTCTGGCAATAAATTTTCTTACCAGTCAATTTTCCTCTCTCAACTTGCAATCAATTTTCAGGAATCATTTCCAACATTCTCCATCATATAAGCAACTTTCAACACTGTTGAATCTAATCTACCGCTATCGCTATTCCAGATTCATTATATTTCGTTTTTTTAAGTATCGTTGTCATAGTTAATATTTTATTGATACCAGTCCAGTTACATTATTCATTTTGACCCAGTGATGTGAAGCATTTATTAATTGAGAGAAATCTATTGCTGTGGCAATTATATTTATTAACAAGAGAAATATTGATGCCGTCGATAAAAATTTGACAGGGATATTTATGTTTGTCAAGTTTATTAATCTTCGTATTTGAAATCGTGTACTGATTTGAAGTAATCCGACGGATTAATATGGGATTCTCATGTTCCAAATATTGACACCACGTAAAACCACCGGGATGCGCCATATACAATCGACAGCACATTAAACCCCAATATATATATATATATACGAGGACGTTGGATTAGTCTTATATCTTTAATCAGGTCATTTAAAGGCGGAACATTGTAATATATATATATATATATATATATATATATATATATATATATATATATATATTTTTTTCTCCAAAATCTTTGAATGCGGAAATTTTGTATCCAAGGAGTTGCATTTAGCTTCAAAACATGGGTTGCAGGATATATAAAAATAGTATAGGGCACCTGCACGTTACGTTTCAACATGGCGGCCGCCAGCTGATCTTGGACAACCAAACCTTCAGTTTGCATTGTGTCTTACGGAGAAATATCGTGCTGTAAGCTATTATTGTGTTTTTTGCGGCACTTATTGTTTTATTTGGGAAAAACTGAGTAAAGTGTATAAAAGTGAGTATATGAGGAGTGTTTTCCGTAAAAAATAAGTCAGGACATTCTTATTATTTAATGAGTTTCAGGTTATTAAATTAAAACTAACCCAATCCTGTTTTTTGTGTATACTTTTATTGCATATAAAATAAGTTAAACATAATCGGATAGGAACATATTGTATGAATGTTTAAATATATGTAATTTTCTTTAATAATATATATAAAAAACATGAAAAAATATTTTTTAAATGACAGAATTACAAATTTTGAATGAAGTATTTTTTAGTAACAGAAAAAATATATATATATATATATATATATATATATATATATATATATATATTTGTGTCTGTTTCTCACAAAGGTTTAAAAATTAGATAGGTAATCAATTATTGATTTCTTATTGATTTTTAAAAGGCATTTATAATCCTCGTCAAAAAAATGTCAATGTATAAGGTTCCACATTATGTATCCATTTAAAGTTATCGATTTAACGTACTTTGGCTTCCAAAGATAAATTTTTGACGTATAAACTCAATAAGCTCATTTATATACAATAAAAATACACAATATAACAATAAGAAAAATGAACTCGAAGATAAATACATATATTTCAAATTTAATTTTCTTTATAAATTAAAAAAATCTAATAATTCAATTTATTTTAATATCAATATTCATGTTTTCATTTAACAATACACATAAAAAAAAATTTTACAAACTCAAATGAATGTAATACAACCTGATGCTACAAGCTACTTATTTCAATTTAATATTTTTAAAATATGTTTATAAATACGACTGCTTTGTTTTACTAGTAAATAATTCATACACTTATCTTTAATTATGGCTAATTATATTTTAAAATAGCATGTATAAATTTAGGAAAACCTGAATTTCTTGTACAGAAAACACATTCGCTGCATAAGACGCAATGTTAAACTGAAGCTTGGTTGTCCGAGATCAGCTGATTATCCGCCATGTTGTGACGTAGGTGCAAGTGCCCTATATTACTAACTGAGGTGGAAAGTGTTTCATTGTTATCGAGGGCGAAGATAGCTATCCGCCGAGATTTGCTATAGCTCGAGACATAATGAAACTTTTCACCGAGGTTTGTATACTATTTTATTCACAATCAGAAACTAATAATAAGTAATTGATATTTAAATAACAATAATAACCGAACATAAATAAACGAATGGTCTGAGCTTGTTCATTTATCACATGAACTGTCATTTCAGTTTGATATCTAACCTTAAAGCCGGATTTATAGTTCACATAACATAACATAGCATAGCATAACATAGTGAAAATATGAAAACACATAAGTCCGTATGGCATTTTATAGTTTTATAACATAACATAACGTAAGAAATGACCATATTTTATTTCGTTATGTTATGGTGTTCGGGAATATTCGGCTCTATTGGAAGAGCAGCGAAAGATTGGATCGTTGGAGTGCTCGCATCTGCTTGTTGTTTACAAACAAATTGTGAGGTTAGTTTTTGTTTCTGATGAGATATTTACGTTAAATAAATAGTTAAATTATTGTGCAGAGTTCATAATAATAATGCACAAGATACTGCAACAGCTACTATCATAGCATCGTCATCAGCCATTTTTATCTAAACAAATCACGTTTTTGCGAAAAGTTCTAAAATTTAACCTGTACAAAGAAGGACAAAATGAAATGTGAAAACAGTAATGAATATAGTAATAATACTACATTATGAACATTTTTCAGAACAATTCTTCTTTTTCTCCTTCTATGTCTTATGCTTACATTTCGTACTATAAAATCTAAAAATAATATTGTTATGTTACGTTATGTTATGCTATGTTTTGTTATCTTATGTAAACTATAAATCCGGGTTTAAATTATAATTTCTCATGTCAACAAATCAAAACTAAACTTCGCCGTATAAAAGAAAACGGGTCACTAGATAAGTAATGTTAATTATTGCAGTAATAAGCAGATTCAATATACTTTCCTTAAAAAAAACACTTATTATTAGTATCTATAAACTATGACGATCTTATTTTGTGAACAACTGAATTTTATTTCTAGAATTGTTTCATTTCAAGATGCAAGAAATATTTTATTTTTTGTGACCGAAATGAAGGCTGGTATTGCAGAGTGTGAAACCGTAACATCCTGCAGATGTTGAAGAAGTTTGAGTGTGAAAGTGTGATTTATATTTAATGCGTGGAAATCATCTGATGAATGATAAATAACGACAAATTGGGCCAAATTGTAAATCAATCCTGCGTACACATGGCAATTTCAATTAAATCGCCAAAAAAACTCCAAATTGAAATTTTATCCATCAGCATTAAAAATAAAAAAAAACGTGATTTTAATTGCGCATCAAGCATCGCGACTGGTCTGGCAACTTTTCCCAAATGACATTGGAAGTTTCTGCAGTGGGCGAGTGGGTGGTTTGTTCAGAACCGGCACAAGGGTAACAAAACCCTTCAGAAATAGAACTTTTGAATAGCAAATTAGAAGTTTTAAAACATATTTTAATATATTTTTTCAAAAAAATCTGATTAGAGCTTCAAGTAAACTACCAATTTCGGCTTATCAATTTTAGCAAAAATCTAATATGTCATTTTCATTCTTGCATGGAGTGTACCTCAACGTACACAGGTCAGACTAGGCGGTATTTACGAATTAGAATGACGGAACATAAACGAAACTGCAAAAATAAGAACAATAATAATGGGAAATGTACACTAGTAGGACATAATTTTAATTTTGATGCCGTCAAGGTTATTGATACCGAACAAAATTTACACAAACGCCTCACTCTTGAAATGTTACACATAAATAATGACAAAAACAACATAAATTTAAAAACTGACATTACAAATATAAGTAAAATATACAGGAACATTTTAAAATATAATATGAACCAAACATAAAATAAATATAAACTAAATTTATAATATGTAAATTTAAACTATAATTTTTATTAAAGAATACTAAGAAGAGAAATGACTTAAAATCTAGCGGCAATTCGAGAAACGACTTTCGGAACAAGTTATAACTTAATTTCAGTTAAAGGGTGCCATTGTTAAATCAAGGTTTATATCTTATTTTATTGACGACTACATGAGTTTTTTAATGTATTTATTTATTTATTTTTTTTAATTTTGACGACCATTGTATGTATTATATGTTATTTATTAGTGTATTATGTATGTATCCATGTTTTACAATCTAAAAATTATCCCGTAAGTTACACATGTTTGTATTTTAAAAAAAAATTTTTTTTTTCGAAATCTGTAATATTATTGTAGCTCCTGAAGAAGACACATGACTTGTCGAAACCGGTAGAGACAGAAAATATATTTAATATTTGACTGAAATCCAGTAAGTTTCTTTCCTTCATCACCTTTCCAGTCAAGAAGTTCTTGCAGCCATTAAAAGTCTTAAACACCATATTTGAAAAGTTTTGGAGTATTTCATAATTTGTTCTTCACGATAATCTGTTCAGAGCTTCAAGTAAAGTATCACTTCGGGTTATCAATTTTAGCGAAAATCTGATATGTTATTCCCCTTGATATATAAGTCGTAAATACGAAAATTGAAAAGTTTTGGTTTATATTGTAATATAGTTTTTCATTAAAAACTGTTATGGGCTTCAAGTAAAGTACTCCTTAAGGTTGTCCAATTTTACCCAAAATTTAATCAACTCTTTATATAAATGCAGAAAGCTTAAATACGGAATATAGAGATTTCTGGAAGTTCGATGAGTTATCGTGGACGAAAAAATCGTCACACACACACACACACACACACACATCATCATCATCATCATCATCATCATCATCATCATCATCATCATCATCATCATCATCATCATCATCATCATCATCATCATTGTAAAAATAGTAAAAACGTGTTATAAGGACCCTGATTCGTGCTTTTTCACTAAAAACTCACTGTCGAATTTTTGGACCGAAAACATTACCACGGTATGACTGGAGGTAAAAAACACATAAATTTAAGGAAATCTTTTTTATTAGTCGAAAATGTTATGCATTTCATTAATTACCAAAAATAATATTAATTAAATGTCCGCATCTGAACCTTCTGCAGCAGCCGATCCTTTCGAGGTAATTTTCGAAGACTTTTTCGTACATTTCGGGTGTTATCTCGACTATAACTTGCCGGATGTTGTTTTTTAGCTGCTCCGATGTTTTGAGTTTGTCCTGGCTACAACAGATTTTTATATTTGCAGCTATCTTTCGGGTAATATCAGCCTTATGTCTGTCAAGCAGATTTAATCCAATCCTGGCAGGTTAAATTATTTTCTCTAAATAATTTTTAACTAAATGTCTAATATCTAATGAATTTAGAGGAAATCTCCAGTCACTACCAGGGTTGTTGTAATTTTGCCCGACCCAAAAAAACCCACCCGGGTTTTTTTAAAAAAACCCATCTAAAAACCCACTTTTATGAAATCATATTTTATTAATTAAATATGGTACACATATATATATGATATAACTTACACACTTGCATCTAATTCTTGTACACACTTACATTGCGCAGACTTGCAACTATTAATATTATTTTGTAACTTGTACGCATGTACACTCTCTAGTTAATTTATTGTTTATTACATTACAGTCTTAAAATATATATATATATATATATATATATATATATATATATATATTAATAATATTAATATCTATTATATATTACGCGACTTGTGTATGTGTATTAAGATACTTCATAAAACTAAAGTTAAAAATGATACATACTATAATTCGATGTTTGTCAATAAAACCCGCTTTTATTTAATAAAACCCGGTTTTTCTTTTAATAAAATCCGGGTTTTATTAAAAAAACCCAGGTGGGCTGGTTTTTTTTTTATAAAAAAACCCGGGTTTTTTTCAACCCTGGTCACTACAAAGACATACGGCTCAGACATTAGGGCTTCCTCTTTATTAAAAGTGAAAACTGATTATTGATTATTATTATTAATATAACGACCAAGAAATTTATTATTCAAAGTGCCGTATTCTCCCTCTGTAATTGTTTTCAGTTTCTATGGTTTTGGTAGGATAACCTTTATAATTTCGTGTACTTAACTTTCTATTAGATATATTATCGGACCATTTTACTTTGTGTGAAAAAATGACTAGTACTAATATAGGAGTGACATATGAATGATCAAATTTACCTATCGCCCGTGATCAATCTGATCCCACGTAAGATTTTTCAAAAAGACCACTATGGTATTAATGGTGGTGCGCAAGTATTGTTTTATTTACAAATGTTGCTGTTAATTTTGAGAGAACCAAATTGGATATGGTTATCAAAGTCATCATCATTTTCATTGTAAAAGGTTCAACTTTAATGTCTTAAGTAAGAATTATCTCCATTTTGGGGTCCGTGAGCAAGTGGCCTAATGGCAAACCCGGTCCTGCGCTTATCGATTGACCGGCCGTTTTTTCACCACGGAAACGGAAACATCAAGCGCAGCGATATTTGTGCTCGGTTTGAACCTTCCCGTACACTGGGCAATTTTTACCCGGGTGATAAATGTGCCCTGCGGATGACACGTCCAATGAAATACGTCGCGTCGTGCTGACTGAGAGATTTCAATTAAAACTCATGTATGCGGAATTAATACGCGACGCGAGGGCGAAATCAAGCATGGGGGAGGGGGCTTCCGACGCCCCTCCCACCATCGCCAACGCTGATGAGATGGATTTATTTATTTCTTGGATTTAATTCAATTTGGGTCTTTGATGTGGTCGCTGCGCTTGCTGCTGTGCTGCTTGAGAAGGGACTGTCTACTCAACTGAAAAAAGACTTTTTTCAATCTAGTTGCCTAATACTTTGATACATGGTTTTTTGTTTCGATATTTGGATGCCTTTCAGCCAAATGAAATTTTCTAAATTGGTTGCTTCTAATTTATTTGAAAGCCACCCTTCTCAAATACGAAGGACCTTGCGACAATATAAAACGAAATACGTTCTACAACAGTATTTGGAAATGTCTTAATGTATTCCTTGTTCTAATTCCAATTATTTGAACCACGAAGAAAGATGTTATAAGTATATGTTGGTGGCTTGAAAAATTCACGGTCTAACACTAGCATCTTATGCTCAGTTTCTCCAGAGCAACTTAGGCTGTGTCCGATATCGCATTTTGGCATTTAGTATTTAGGATTTAGGTCTTCGTCACATAAATACAACTCCGAATGGCACACTAGTGGTGATATCCATTGGTTTGTACGGCAGCACATCAGAACAACAAAAATGAATTATACAATTCGATTCAATTTGATGTTTGAGATTTGAGAGTAAATGTTAATATTGTATTTTATACATTAGAAGCTAAGAAGCTATTTTTTAACAGTAAATTTGACGATTTGTACAAATTATAGCAACGAATATGATTTGTTTAATTAGTGCGCGTCAATATCAAGGCTTACTGTGCCCCTGCAAAACCCTAAAATCTAATATAGACATATAATATTTAGTAATATACATGTTCAGAATTGCCAATATTAAAAAAATATAATCAAACGTCATTTTATAAAAAAATACAAAATTTTTCTTAATAATAATATATCCAACTATAATTATTTCTATTAAAGGTGTCAAATACATAATAATAATTAAAAAACCAATAAAATACCGTTAAGATAATATATTTAAAAAAATAAAGAAAATTTCAAAAATCCCTAACCGATGACGTAAACCGCTTGATTCGCTGGATAGCCTATATTGTACTTTATTGCACTTTTATTATTATTTATTGCTGGCTAAGATCACGGCGTTCTCGATAGATGGATCTGCGTGTGATTACTTACTTCTACAGGCATCATATCATTTTGATGTTTATCATCCGTTCCGTTCACTCAACCTACTCAGTTCTTCCCAGTGGCGTCAATACACCATACTGAAGAGCTCCAATGAGAACGAAACACGTCCGTTGTACTTGTTGAGTGAGCCAATATTTGATAAATGACGGAGATGTTGATTCAGAAATTGAAATCTTGTCTCGTTTGCTTATTCCTAAGTTCTACCATTAAACCGTTGCACCACGAAAATTCAAAATGAGAGACGTAAGTAGCACTTAAATGTAAGACAAAAAAGAAAACTGGCCCAAGAAAAGACTAAACTTTGAAGATAACCTAAAATTAATATCTAAACTATTTAAAATGAAAAATAATAATTAATCTCCTGCTACAACTAATAAAACAGGAAAAAAGGAAATATACCCTACCTTAAATAATAATTAACACTGAAAGAAAAGTCAAAATGTCAAAATACAAGAAGAATCCAAGAAAAACTATTAACAGCAATGGTACGCTTATGGAAGTTAAACAAAAGTGCTCCCTTGTCGAAGGATTGACGTTGGTGCACAACGCCAATTAAGTAGCACTTTAATAACCAATAACTTAAGGTGCTGTGGAGAATGTATTAGACTCTTATGATTTCTAGAATATATATGTCATCTTGTTTGCAACAAATGTAATTAAGAAACTACACCATTGAAATATCTAAATTCTTACCAACTAACTAGATCACCTATATCGGTGTAATGTTCTGTCAATCGGCGATCGGTGCAACGGTGCACGCGATTTCTTTTGCAACATCTGGCGCGGTGGGACACTTTAATGAGCGGCAAAAAGACGACCAGATTTCAATTAGAGATTACAACACCCGATAAGGAGAGAACCTGTTTGCCTTTTCAATCGCCGCGCGTACTCGGAGAATGGACTGCAGAGATGTAGCAATCGTTTTATTTCAGTATAAAAAGTTTTTGAGGTATTTGTCACTGTTCCGGTTAAGTAATTGATCTGAATACTCCAGTAATGAGCAGGTTATTCGTTATTGGGTTAATTCACAGGAAGGGACATTTTTCATCAAGAATGATGTAATTCCGTTTTCATTTACACAAATATTTAATTAATTTAATTGCATCGAACTGGGGGGTTTAATGGTTATTAGACAAGTTTGACTACAAGATTAAGTTGACATCGGACTTCTTTCCATTACCATCTATTTTGATTAATTCATAACTCTAAACTACAATCTTGAGACACTTTGTAAGTTTCACAAAATTTATAAGATTCTTTATTGCAATTTCGCCTCAACTGCTTTAAATTTAGAATGCTTAAACAGTAGATTAATTGTAAACGTAATATAAAGATCACAGAGCTAGGGAATGCCGAAATTAAACAATCTAGAATCAAAGATGGACAAAGATTTAACTATTCAATCATTAGGTGAATAGCTTTACTTGATTTTGAAGAATTCCAAGAAAGGAAATCATGGCATTTCCTTTTCAAAATGCAGAATATTTAAGGTATGTTGATTTTCTAATAAATGTTGGGCTACATTCGAATTGGTTTGACAGTTTAATAAAAATTGTAATACTTTACGCTTCAGAAATTTGGAGGCGGTTCGAACAAGAATCCCTAGAAAATATGCAATGCAAATATTTCCGATGGATACTGGGAATATAAATACAAACAACAAAATATATAATTCCAATAATTTCCAAAAGGAACAAAATAATAGTCGAGACTGGCAAGACACAATGAAATATGAATATATATATATAAAAATTAAAGAAGAAGAAGCAATTTTAGTTTTAGAATGCTGGAAGAGCTAGAAAAAAGGGAGAAAAATAACCAATCAAATTATAATTGGGAAATACGGCGGAAAAATATTACGAGAGAAAAGGGCTATTTACAATAGAAGTGGAAAGACAACAATAAAGAGAAGAAATATTACAAGGAAGAATAATAAAAACTGATAATGAAAACCAAAGGCTGGATCAAGTATACATATAGGATAACAGAATCGAGCTATAATCAATTATACAAAAATATTATAACTCTTATATTATATAGCTACATATACTCATTAATTAATTATGGTATTATTATATGGGGAGCATCTTCTCGATTAAATTTTCATTTTCATTGTTCTAAAACTATACACAAATTAGGACCAAGAGAGTCGTGTCAGGGTAAATTTAAAAAATTAAATTTATTAACTATTCCATCTACATACTAGATTTTTTTTTAAATGTTTTTAATAAGTCAAATTCTTTTACTTTTATATGTTCCAAATATACAACTAGACAGGATAATAAACTTATACAAATACCTAATCTTAAAACTACGTCATATGACAATGGTAATCACTATATGAGTATTAAAATATTCATTTGTTTACCCGAAAATATAAAAGTTCTTTCCACAAAGCGTGCACTTACTACAATAAAACAAATACTAGTTTTTAAGGAATATTATTCATTACAAGAATATTTTGATGATTGTAGAAAAAATAATTTTCAAATGTAATATATGTTCTTATATTTAATATTATTTAAACATCATTTCTTTTTATTTTTACTATTATGTATTTACTTACCTTTATGATATTAATACTGTTCTGTTAATATTGTAATTATTGTAAACATTATTATTACTTTTGTTTTACTTTGTATTAGCAGAGTGGAAGACCAGTGGATGCTGAACTCTTGCTATTTGATCGTAGTTTTGATCAATAAAGCTATTCTTCTTATTCTTAATTTACCCCGTTAGCTATATGAAGAAGGAAGAAGGGGAAGATTAAAATTAATCGCGTGGTTTAGATGCGGTAATGAAGAGATTGGTAACAAAAAATGAAAAACAGAAGAATAACAAAATTGCCGAAATTGTAACAATAAGAAAGAATGAATTGATTGATTGGTTCTATTGTTTTTAAAACTTTTCATGTGTTCATCGAATCTAATGTTGAAACTACGTGCTGTTTGTCCAATATAAATACAGTCACAATCATTCCAGTTTATTTGATAAATACCGGGACTGTACAATTATTCTTGGATAACGTTTTATTATTGACTAATATTGTATTCTAAATTTCAAATCAGATTCTTCGCCATTTTACTTCCATAAAGTTACAATTTGTTATTCTATCCGAGCCAAGATTTGGAAGGAAGAAAATATGATAACGCCAACTTTTATTGCAATTAAAAGTTTTTAGAATGTGTAATTATAATTCAGTTCATATCTGTTGAGTATTCTTTAACCTTCTGTTAACAAAATAACGACATGGCGCTGGTGCAAATTACAAGACAATAAAATCTCGCAATTTAGTATCAATTAAGTGCGACTTCCTTTGAAGATAACATACTCTCCACACCATATAAATCTCAATTCACACAATGGGCGAACTCTACCCTAAACAGCATGTAAAAACCTCCCGGACGCCATTTACCATCTCTTATCTCCGCGGTAATTTATTCCAGAGCGGCCGGCTTGTAATTAGCGAAGAATCTTTTCTTTACATTGATTGCGCTCCGTCAAGCGCGAATTTGCCTAGATTGAATTCAGAGCAGCGTGGTGCAACCCCTAGCAAGACGGAGCTTGCCCTTTAAGGGAGACAAGGGGAAAGGGGCAAGTTTCCGGACATAGAAGGAGGAGATGCTGTTTACTTAGGGGCAAATGACGAATGGAGTGATGAGAAATATGTGCAGAATTTATGTTGCTCGAAGGAATATATGATGTGTGAAACATGTATCCATAGGAATTTAAAATATATGGGGATATAACGGGGTTTGAAACTATTTGAAAATTTTCTTTAACAATTAACAGTTTTACAGGTTTACGCCACATCATCAAAATTAAGTTACCTACTGACGGTTTTATATTCTAGGTAAAGAATAGGTCTAAAAAGCCTAACTTCAGTTCAGTTATGTCGTAGACGCTAGACTAATTATGAAAATTTTATACGAAACTGTTTTTCATCATTAGGGTCCACTTTTAGGTATTTCGCCTGGAAAACGAATACTGAAGCGATTTGGAAACACTTTATGAAACACTGTTTTTCATCTGATTTCAACGTTTCACGGTCTGAATTACTTGGGACACGTTTTCTGTTTAAAATTTTGATGGAACCTGATTGTTTTGGGCAGAATATGACAGATTACACTGCTTTTAGTGAATACAAGCTTTTGAAGGGCCTCCATATTGGTATAGCTCTCGTAGTTGTAAATTTATCCTGGCAACTATACCTCCGATAATTAAAACTGTCTTTTACAATGCATCATGTACCTACTTATGCCATGAATAACGAAAATCACTTTAGGTTGGTATTTATTTACACAACAAAACTATCTTCTTGTTAGACTATTTTCTTCCATATTTTTACTACAATGTGTTCAAAACAAATTCTAAGTCGGAGTAGGCTATGAACTATGACAATATTCTGTATCCTTCTTTATTATCTTTTCTCCTTAAAATTACATTTCACGATATTTTTTGATAACATGAATTTTGAGTTGAGTAATAATCAGACATAGCCTACTCCAAATTAGGTTATTTTCTGAACACACTGTATTTCTGCATTCTAATTTGAATTTTTCGCGATATTAGTTGATATAATTGGTATTTTTGATTCTTACAGTGTTGATGAAATCCTTTATTGACATCTGTCAAACGTATGAATAACACACATCGTTTGTGTTCATGTAGTAACCATAAGAACCATGATAAAGTTAACTGAGGTTTATTTGAACGATTTCCATTGAATAAGAAATGAAATACCGCTGTTTATTCGGTAGTTTATTCTGTCTAAGGTTTAGCCGACGAGGTAAAGATTCCGTCAACATCTAAAATTGGTATAAAAAGAAAGGGGATTCATTTATAAGCCAAAGTATGTACAGTATTTGACAGAAGTATTATATATTTAAATATTGCATAGCCAAGTCAGAAAACCACTAAATTAAATTTTTAGGAAAGTTACGTCTTCACATTTGTTGACAGCAATGTATTTGCTTGTCTCATTTAAAGTCATAGGGCTATAACATAGAAAAACCGTTTTTTAGACGCCAAAAGTTTCTATATTAATTTATTGAATAATTAGTGCATATTATAAAGAAAAAAATTACGAATTTTTTGATACTAAACACATTAGATTTTTGTTTCATATAAAACCAGAAAATAAATAAAAAAATTTGCACAATTAAGAAAAAATATTATTAGCCTTGAAACTGACAGAAACAAAACAAAACTATTTTTGACTTAAGACTGTCATTGATAAACTTTTTTGGACATTATTTGTTAAATTATTATTATTTTCGTTTTATTAACAAGAAATCATGGATAATTTGTCCCAAGAAAAAAATTACAAAATATTTTTCCCTTGTAGTTTCCAGTTTTTCTCGTTTCTTATAACTTATTTCTTATTACATGTAGATCATCTTTAATTTGTAAATACCTATTACAATAAATATTGTTTCTTAAATAAATATCCTAGTGGTTTCTTTATTTTATGTTATTTTATATTAGTTCATAAATTAATAACTTTAATCTTTAATATTCCCCTATCATGTTATTAAAAGATGTCAATGTTTTGTTACTGTCAGTTTTATGGCTATTGTTATTTTTTCTTAATTGTACAAATTTTTAAATTTATTATCTGGCTTTATATGAAACAGAAATGTAATGTGTTTGATATTAAAAAAATCGTATTTTTTTTCTTTATAATATGCACTAATTCTTTTTTCAATAAATTAATATAGAAACTTTTGGAGTCTAAAAAACTGTTTTCCTATGTTATAGCCCTAATAGCCCTATGACCCGTTTTAAAATTTACACCCTGTATATAAATATTGTAAGATATTTGGCCGTCAGAAAATCACTCGGGCATGAGGTGCACACAATATTTTTTGTACAACTAAATTTAATGTAGAAAGCAGGTATAATTATTTAAACAAAATTAACCTCTAATGACGTCTTGTCAAATGTCAAGTTCATTCCCTATGTTTCATTTAAATGGGACACACAAATACATTGCTGTCAATCAAATGACAAGTCGTAACCATGGACATAACAAATCCTATGTTTCACGTTAAAAAATACTTACGGTATAGCCTAATATGAAAAAGGTTAGAGGTATTGTGCTAGCTAAAACAGGTTTTTATATTATTAGTTTTATTGCTCGCGCGAAGAGATTATTATGTTGTAAACTTATGTAGACAATTACTCTATAATTCGGATATCATCCTCTAGAGTGAATTTATAATAATATATACGAGCTTTATCTAACGATTGTAAAATTGGCTCTTAGTTGTGTTATATTAGTGCCTTTAAAGGACAAATCCAAAATCGTTTCCATTCCTTACCGAATGAACTTTAAATCCACCCCATTGCTATGGCGGTGGGGTATTCAGTCTCATTGTGCAGGACCTTTGGTGTAGTGCTTGTGATAGTTTGATACAATGACCAGCTTGATGAATGGGCTAATCCCGGCGCTCGGAGGCGACGCTCCCGAGCATGCACAATGCGCTCGACGCCTCAGTATTCCGGATATTAGGAATCCCGGCAAAGACAACCACCCCACTTCAACCCCGCCCCACCCCCGCTCAATATATATTCATGATGGGGAGGATTAGGCAACTGCCTACACTGTTTCATTCAAGGGGGAACTTAAATTTTGCTATTTACAACAAATACTCATTTACTATATTGGAACCGATTTCTATAAAACATAAATGGAGGAGTTTGATTAATTTTGCTTTACTTGTATGCTTATAAAAATTAAATTAAATCAAAGGAGTCCTCCAATGCAGTACCAATCAGAAAATGGGTCGTTTATTCATTATATCGCACCCCGGCGAGAATAGTGACACAAGTCAAAATTTAGAAATTCTAAATTTATCAGATAAAATTGGTCAAAAATATGCTTCTAATAATCAGGAATAGTGACGTAAATCAAGATTATATTTTTCGAGAGATGGAGCTATTGTCGTTTTGTTTCGAGCTAATGTAATTAACTGTCTTTTTTAATTTAAGTTGTACGCAAAACTATTTTTTGGATTTGTGTCACTCTTCTCGCTGGGGTGCGTTATGTAAACTTTAAAATAGTATATCGTATAAACTCTTTGCCAAATTCTTCCTACTTTCGAGCATTATGCTATTACGCCTTTTCGAAGAAAGGTACTGGATTCATGCTAAAAATCGCATATCCAGATTTTAGTGAATAAGTATATTTTAAGGTCCATAGAATTCGATTATATTATCCTGATAATGATGATGTGTGTATGTGTGTGTGTGGGTATGTCTGTGTATGTGTGTGTGTATGTGTGTGTGTGTGGATGAATTGGACTAAAGATCAATTTAACTACGTATTCCTTACTCGGACATTAATAAGAGGAGTGAAAAAGTTTGGGTAACAATTGAATAACCGAAAGTAGTAGTTTCTTAAAAAAAAAATATGTTTATACAATGAACATTTTTATTATATGTTCTATATATTTAGAGATAGAGAATTATAAATATATAAAATAATCCGTTCTAATGAATGTCCCAACCGAAATAACTCTATGGAAACCAGTTGAAAAATTAAAATGTTTGTAATTGGCAGAAAAATGTCAGTGTCAAAAATCCAGATACATTACTGAAGGCTTTTTCTGGGAAGGACATTTAATATTTCTTATTTAATTATTAATTAAATATTTAAAATTATAGATACATGTATTACATACGCATTAGAAATATCGCCAATCTCGTTAATGAATTTTAAGAATCTCCAACATTTAGGAGAGTAGGAGGAAACTTATGTAGGTGCATGTACTGAATGAATTAAAAAATATGAAAATGTATTACCAATATATGAAATTAGATTTTTCGTGTTTGTACCAGAAATGACAATTAAAAATAAATAATATTACGTATTTAATACGTGTGGAAGTGGTTGATGGAAAGAAGAGAGATAGGTCGATTTTCAGATGTGTACAATTTAAGAGAAATTTCATATTAGTTGTTAGTAACTCGCAAATCACTCACCGGTAAAAATCATGTACCTACCTAATACATTATATGAAAGAGAATTTCACGCCGAATTCAAATTTTTAAACCGTTGTCCTATCTTTAAACATGATGGATGAAATAAAAAAAAATGTAAGTAATTGTTGACAAAAATAATTTTATCAACTCGTCTATGACCTCGTAGGTTGATTTCGACTAAATGATAAAATAAGTTGTTACGCACTTGTACCATAAACAACAACAACGTGTCAGAGATTACTTTGTATTCGTAATAAAAACTGGAACAAACTATTTACATATAAGGTAAATATTATATAACTGTGTACCGGATGACGCTCGAAATCTGTTATATAAATATTTAACATGGAAAAACAGTTTTTCCTTGAGCTTTGCTTTCCAAATTATTTTAGAAAAAATTCTTCAAATAAAATTTGTTGAGAAAGATATGCATATAATTCAATAAACAAAATTCATTTCATGTTTAATTTAGTAAGTAGGTAATTGCAAATATTAAATGTACAATTTTAATAGAAAAACTATTGAATTAAAACAAAATGACTAACAATTGTGTTATAAATTTTTATATATTTTTAAGTAAGATTATAATAATGTAAATTTCATGAGCAGAATAAAAGTCAGATTATTTGGTCTTTCTTTCTGCGTATTTACGAGGGGTCGTTTTTATATTCCCGGAATAGACAGTTTTCAATTTTAATATTGTTTTTTAATCACATATGCCTTGGTAACTTGAGTGACAATTTACAAAACAATTGAAGCAGTATTAGTTCTAATATCTGTCAGTTTGTGTTATCACGCAAGGTGTCCTGTTGCTCCGCAACAATGCACCAACCCACAAATCAAGACTTCAAAAGCTGCCGTTGCTGAATACGGCTAAGTAGGAATTGACCACCCACCTTATAGTCCAGAGCCCTCTGTGACTACTTTTTGTTTCCAAAACTCAAAATAAACACTAAAGGCTGTTTGAACCAACGTAACTTAAATATTAAACTCGGCTTAAATTGACAATAATGCATCGAAATGAAATGTCAAATGAATTATAATGTATTGCTGTCAAAATTTCGATTTGCATTTTTTTGTTTAAGCCTAGCTTAAAATTTAAGCCTTGTTGGTGCAAATGGGCATAAGGGGAACAAAATTTAAGAACGATAACGAACTGTTGAAAGACATTTTGCGGACAAGCTAAATTAATATTTTTATAAAGGATTAAAGATGTAATATGTACTTGTATCCAAAAGATAGGGACCTTTATTGAAAATAGCTATTTGCGTATTAAGAACGCAAAATGGGATATTGTCGATTGAGAGGTTGTTGCAGCGAAATCGACAATGTCCATTTGCGCTCGAAACACATACAAGATTTTTTCTACAGTCGCCACTATGGGGTCCTCCACCATAACAAAAAATAATAAAATGTACACTTTGTTCTTACAGTACTACTCAATAAATAACGATTATATTTTTAAATTTTATTTTATCGTTATTTTCCATTCTTCTTGTGCTATTGATTCAATCTAATCTAAGCATTTTTTACTTTCGTTTTTGTAAATGAATGCCCTATTTTATTTCTGTATTCCTTTACACAGCAATACGGCATTTTGTTTGGTTATGTAATATACCGATAGAGCAGTCATATGTCGAATTGACTTGTGGAGGTGGTAAATGTGTAAGTAACTACAGCGCCATTAGTTCCTGACTAAACTTTCCCATTAAGAATGTAGACAAGTGACATTTGTTAACATTTTAAGGGCCATTCACAGCTCGAAATTCGTTGAACTTCCATGAAATTCGTAAAGTTTGTCATATGGCAATCCTGTAGTTGCGTTCATAGCGGCGAAATTTGAGATCATCAAATTTCATTTCTCCAAGCTCCCAACGTAATTTAGGGTACGTTCTAATAATTATGTAGAAAAATTTCATATATTTGAATGAAACCCTTTTTCACATTTTGCTTGTGTATGAGGTTTTCGTTAAAATACTACGTTATAATTAAGTTATTTTAGTTAGATTTATTTCTTAATTATTTTGAGGTAAATATTTTGCGTTTTATAAAGCAAAAAAGATATTAACAAGGAGACTAGTAAAAGCTCATTAGGAAAATACGATTGTGGGATATCGACATGTTTTTTTAAATACACGTCAATATGGAACAATTTAATATTTTAATATCAATTGTGGGTCCTGTATTGGAAAAAAATCAGTTTTTTGATAAACAAACAACAAACTACGCAAATACAAACCTAATCTATCAAACAAATATAAACAGCTAATAAAAGTTTCATGTTTTAATACTGTGACGAACTAACATACAAATTTCAAGCTGTGAACGCACAAAGTTCAGAGGACTAAATCTCGTAGTTGAAATTTTACCAAATTTCAGGCTGTGAATCGACCTTTATAGTTAGAAATTCGTACAGCGAGCGTTTTTTCTACTTTGTCACGCATGAGCGGTTAAGTGACATTTTGCGTTGACAAAAACGAGCACAAATGCCTACTTTGTATATAGACTGTATAAAAATAAATATTTGTTGCTGTTCTAATCTTTTCATACCTACTCTGGGAATATAAAGAGGATCGTACGATTTTTTCTATTGGTCGTTCATGTGTTAAAATTCCCAATGTAAGGTTTTGCATGACATTGAAAAAACGTTTCCCCGGTCCTTAACAAAAAACATGGACCTTCAGCAATCCTCCGCCTCCGTTTGACACCTGACAAATAGTTTTCTTTTTGGAGATATCTATTGCCCACCGGTTGGACATAGTCGAATACTCAGCCCCCGACCGAGCAGAGCTGTCTGGATGACCCAATCATTTTCGAAGTCTCTCTGACTAAGTCATTCTCCGAGAGAAGTTGTTCTATCTTGGGAGCGAGCTTGATTTATGCCAAGGTCATGCAATTGTCAGCCTGGGTCATCTAGTGACTTTCGACATCTGTGTGTTGGCATGGCTCAGCAAATGGAATGCGTTATAGGTTATCTCATAAGAGTTACTATTTTCGGGAGACAAGGAGTTGTTTCGGATGAGAAAGTTTATAAATATTGAAATGGATGTAATTACCAAGAAAAAGACAAATGGTTACAGATATTGTAATGGTGTTTTACTTGGAAAACAACGATAACATAATGGCTTGTGCTGCGTTTATTTGTACATGACTTATACACATGTACATCGGCCATTTTTTATAAAGTTTCTTGGCATGAATCCTAAAATCTTAAAAAAAATATACTAGCAAATTGTGTATGCCATTCTGCGTTGTAAGCTGATATCGGTAATGATAATGACATATTTGTAGGTACTCATTGCTGGCGTGGAGAATAAATTATTTTTTGGCTTCGGTCGGGATTGCACCCGGATCCCCAGATTCGCGACCAGACTCTCAGGCACACGACGACGAGATCCTATAATAGGAAAATTACAATAAAAACCAATGAAAAACTTTTGTTATCTATTGCATCAATAAATAAATAGGAACTTTCGAGATTTGAAACGTTCTTATCGAAAATTATTTACATGCAAAAAGAAGTAAGGTATTGGGCTTCCAAAATTAAAATGCGCCACTGGTGGCAGATATCTGAACTGAGTGAAGTGTACATGTTAACAAAAACAATTAAATAAAAGTAAGGCTATGTAGATAGAAATTAATATATGTATAACTACAGCAATGAAATATAATCAAAATAAAGGAAATCAAATATTTTTTTATTAAAAAAACCAATATACTGTTAATTAAAATATGACTAAAATACTCTTAACCTACTACTTACTAAAATTAACCCTATTAACTAAAATATTATTAAAACTATCACTAAAATGTTACTTCATGAAAGACCAAACTCAATTCTACCGAAATTAACAAAAAAAACACTATACTACATCTCATATTAAATTAAAAACTACGAAAATTAGTCTCACACCAATTGTACTCTTATGGAAGCCAGCGAAAAATGTACCATTCGTTTGAATTTTGACGTTTGACGTCAGCGCCATCTCTAGATAATTTGGAAGCCCAATATCACGTATATATTTAAATTCAAACGGTTATAAGTTTTTTTTTACCTCTTGCTAAGAGAGGTATTGGATTCATGCTAAAAATATCATATCTAGATTTTTGGTGTATAATCACGTTTTAAGATTCCTAGAATCCGATTATAACATTTTTACAATGATGTCTGTGGGTATGCGTATATATATATATATATATATATATATATATATATATATATATATATGTGTGTGTGTGTGTGTGTGTGTGTGTGTCTGGATGTTGTAGGGACGGTTTCTTAAATTCCATAAGACTAAAGACCAATTTAACTACGTGTTCCTTAATCTGACATTAGTGGGAAAAGCTGAAAATGTTTTGGTAACAATTGGACAAACGAAAGTTGTAGTTTCTTTAAAAAAATCTTCTAAATATTATTTTTTGGAAATTTATGTTATATTAAAGAATATAAAATTCTTTATTCGATACATTGAAAATTTTTAGTAATAGAGAATTATAAATATAAAGATAAAATAATCTGTTGTTCAAAAAAACTCTATGGAAATTAGTTGAAAAATTAAAATATCTGTAATTGACAGAAAAATGTCAGTGTCAAAAATCTAGACACATTACTGAAGGCTTTTTCTGGTTAGTACATTTATTATTTCTTAATATTGTTTAATACCGTAAGTATTTTTTAACGTGAAACATTGGGTTTGTCATATCCATGGTTACAACTTGACATTTGATTGACAGCATTGTATTTGTCTGTCCCATTTAATATGACACATAGGGAAGGAATCTGACAGAAGTATTATTTTTAAATATTGTAAGAAATTTAGCGATGTCTGAAAAACATGTTTCGGGCATAAGGTGCATACAGTATCTTTTCTACATCTAAATTTAATTTTTAGAAAACAGGTATAATTATTGAAACAAAATTAACCTCTAATGACATCTTGTCAATATGACAGATAACCGTTGAATTTTCCTATAAGTTATGATTTGACATTTGATTCACAGCAATATATTTGTATCATTTAAAAGGACACATGAGGAATGATTTTGACAGAAGTATTATATTTAAATATTATAAGAAATTTAGCCGAGTCAGAAAACCACTCGGGCACAAGGTGCACACAAATTTTAATTTAGAAAGCAGATATAATTATTTAAACAAAATTAACCTCTATTGACGTCTTATCAAATGTCAAATTCGTTCCCTAAGTTTCATTTTAAATGGAATGGGCAAATACATTGCTGTCAATCAAATGCCAAGCCGTAACCATGGATATGACAAACCCAATGTTTCACGTTAAAAAATACTCAAGGTATACAAAATTGTAGATAGATACATTATTACGTACACGCATCAGAAATACCGCCAATCTCGTCAATGAATTTGAAGAATCTCGAACATTTAGAAGAGTAGGAGGAAATTTATTTATAGAATGAATTTAAAAATATAAAAATATGTTAATAATAGATGTAATTAGAATTTTTTTATGTGTGTACTAGTTGCTAACGCTTAGCGACCTTGTTGTAGCAAATAACGGTTATTTAATAACCAATAATTTTCAGTAGCGTTACATATCGGGGGCATGCTAGTTATATTGTTATATTTCCTTATTCATTGTCCAATTTTGTGCCGTTGGCATTCTGTGTAAAACAACAAAGAGTTTGTCTTCTTAGCATGGCGTGTTGTTCAGCGAAACAAATGTTTAATTAAAAGAACAAATTTGAACCGTGTCTGGAGATAACACAATACATAATAGGCAGTCAGCGGCTGTCTGCGTGCGAAACTCTCAAAAATATTACCTTAATAAGTTCGGGACATGTGAAATGAGCATCATTTACCACTGCTCGACATCCAATCTCCATAATATAATAGATTCATTACAGTTCCAAATGTCCGCTGGTGGAAGTCTCGACATCGCGATTAGTCATCCTCTCCCAGGCAGCCAAAGGCATAGGCAGTATGGCCACAGCTCAAGGGACGCGACATTTCGCCCAGCAGGGGGAGGGGGGCCCTAAAAGCGTAACGCACAACAAAGGCTCTTTCCACTCCGCCCACTGGAAGGGCCCTAGCCGACGAAGAATAAACGGCGATTATAATTCGGACCCGGCTAAATCATACTCAACGAAACTTTTTTAAATAGGTGCCATTTTATTATGCATTTATTCAGATATTATGAACAAAATATATTTTAATAATTCTGAACGCACGAGTGATATTCGTTTTGATTATAAAATGGATAAAATTCATGACAAAAATAAGGTAAAATTTATGACGTTTGTTGATAAATAAAACAACGTGTTTACTGGTGGTTACTGTGACGACACTACATTTGATATCCAGTGAAATACAAATGCGATTATTATGCATAACAATAAAAAAAATCTGATGTGGCCAACACAAAACCTCCCGCTATTAAATTTTTATTAATTTAAATACATACTTACGTATTTACTAACGCTGCAAACTGTTCCATTGCAGAAAACTATTGCTTTATTTACTATTTTCTTTTTAAAATGTCACTATTATTAATTTGAAGTGATTAGTTTTTTGGCAGTGACATTTACTGTCAGTTACATTCATTTGAAATACGAATTGTGTAACAAAGGAATTGTGTTTATCTTAGGCTTAGCGATTAATAAAAAAAATTATTTTTAAATTTATCTGTAAAATATATAGAAAAAGTATTAATGTATTCCAGTAGAAAATTCAATAATCTTTAATTTTCATTAGACGTAAAATGCGAAAAAATGGCATTTAATGGTATTTTTTGAAGAAAAACCATTATGAGCTTCAGGTAAAGTGCCATTTCCGGTTATCCGATTTACACCAAAATCTAATGGCTTCTTTTTATATTAGAACGGGATGGAAATACAAGGTTTCAGAATTTTCTGAATGATAGTTAGTTTGAGTTAGAGTGAAGACAAAATCCCTACACATACACACACACATACACACATACAGACATCATCGTGAAAATGTTAAAATTGGATTCTAGGGACCTTAAAACGTGGTCATTTACTAAAATCTCGATAAGTAATTTTTAGCACGATCCCTATACCTCCCTTACCAAGGGTAGCGGGAGGTAATAACGATGTAAACAATAGATTCTTATGAAAGTTTTCACAGCTCATAAGCAACATAAGAAACTGGAATATGGATCATTAATATGGTACCCAATTTATAAGCACTATATCAATGAAATTGAAAAAGTTCTAAAAAGATTCCTAAAATATTTATCGTACAAACGTGATGGGATTTATCCAGATAGAGGTATTGATTATAATAATTTGTTACAAAGATTTAACTTCCAATCAATTAGTTGTCGCAGAGACATTCAATCAATTATATTCCTATCTAAATTAATTCAATACAATATAGATAACGCCTTCTTATTGCAAAATATAAATTTTCAGATACCTCGTCCAGCATCTCGCCAAGTTAACACTTTTTATTGTCCTAAAGCACGAACAAATATCTTGACCAAATCTCCAGTGTACGTGATGTGTAAAAATGCAAATATTTATGCAAATGAATTTGACATTTACACGACACCGCCAAATAAAATAAATACTATTTTGAAAACATTGCATTCATTATAATTTTATTTTTTAATACTTATATACCTATTGTGCTTGATTTTTATG
The DNA here is from genome assembly GCA_943142095.1 of Ophonus ardosiacus. Lineage (NCBI taxonomy): Eukaryota > Metazoa > Arthropoda > Insecta > Coleoptera > Carabidae > Ophonus > Ophonus ardosiacus. The sequence goes on from OW964824.1 coordinate 57,408,403, forward strand.
TTTCAATATTATATTTCTTTGTACTGTTACATATTATTTCATTGTTTCTTGTTTTGTCCTGTAATTGGTGTAAAACTGTTGGGCAAATAAACTTATTATTATTATTATTATTATTATTATTATAAGACATAAACACAAGGTTTTGCAAATGACAATATAAACATAAGCACATACATAATACTATCATTTGACCTGTCAATTTGCATTTTGGTAAAAGGACTTAAATTCAAATATAAATTTAAAAATCTGTTATGCCTTTCGCCATTTTCATCTCATTGACGAGATTGGCGGCATTTCTGAAGGGTATATGATAAAATATATGTATAGTAGGCGCGTGTTTAGTTGACACTGATGCTGTACATACTTTGACTTATAAATGAACCCCTTTATTTTTATATCAATTTTAGATGTTGACGGAGTCTTTTCCTAGTTATACATATTATATTACTATTATATTTCGACTTGTCCATGTACGAATTTTAGGTTTGCCGCATTCAAGGACAGCGTCAACTTAACGTGCGGCAGCTAGGTATACCTATAATGTTAAAAATTTAATTAAATAAAATAAGTAATATTAAATGTACTTCCCAGAAAAAGTCTTCAGTAATGTCTTTGGATTTTTGACACTGACATTTATATCAATTACTAACATTTTAATTTTTCAACTGGTTTCCATGGACTGTTTGATTCATTATACAATGGATTATTTTATGTATTTATAATTCTCTACATCTATAGAAGAAATAATAAAAATCTTCAATAGAGAATGTTATATTCTTTACTATTTGTAATAACATAAATTTCCAAAAATAATATTTAGGACATTTTTTATGAAACTACTATATACCTACTTATTGCCGGTTGTCCAATTGTTACCAAAACCTTTTCATCTCTTATAGAATTTGAGAAACCGTGTCTACAACATCCACATACACACACACACACACACACACACACACACACACACACACACACACATAAAAATGTTAAATTCGGATTCTAATAACCTTAAAACGTGCTTATTCACTAAAATCTGGAAATGTGATTTTTAGCATAATTCCAATAACTCTCTAAGCTAAAGCTAAAAACTGTTTTACGAAAAAAGGTTCGCATCACTGAAATATATACTAACTGGAATGCGCGTACGAACCGTGACTGTGAAGCATATTGAAAGCCTGCTGCTGGAGTAGTCGGCAAACATCGAGACAGTTCGTGAGTAGACGGAAGCCTGCTGCTGGAGTAGTTGGCAAACATCGAGACAGTTCGTGAGTAGACGGAAATTATTTCGTGTGGCGCATGTTTAAATAAATGAAGCATAATATGAAAACAAAGCGATCAGCTATGATACGAGTTATTCGGCTAGGTTCGGTTCGGCACGAACGTGCGCGAACAGGACCAGCCATTATTGTTCAATGAGGCTTCAGTGCAGCGTACGCTGATAGATATAGTATGCGAGTTCCAGTTAGTATATATTTCAGTGTTTCGCATGTATGATAGTGTATAGAGCGTTAAAAGGCATGAATTAAAAATAATGTTACAATATTGAAATTTGCTATACAATAAACAAGTAGGTACTAATACGACTGTTGCTTAGGTTACACAAGCAATAAAGGCATTTTTTTATTACATTATTTCTAATTTTTAATATAGGTAGGTTCAAGTATAACATTTTTTTCTAAAATCATTTGTTTGCCCAAAAAAGCACTAGTTATTTTAAAGGCAACACCCTGTATAATTCTAGCTTAATTTTGAGTTAAGTTTAATTGTGACAGCTGCTAAATTTAATTGGATCACGACTAACAATTATTATAAAATAGTTAAATCTTTTTGAGTAGGGCTCCGATCTTTTCTTAGGTAATTTACTATTTTTTCTTTTCTACAGTTTTCGGGAAATCTATGAGTAAAGATTATTATTATTATAATTTGGTATTTTATGGCCGAATTAACCAGTTTCATTAACAACCCCAAATCTTGTAATCATCATTAAATATTTTTAATTTAGTAGGTATATTAAAAAATATTGTTCAACTTTGGATAGGACGAACTGGCGCGGTACGAAAAACTCTCCTCTATAAGTTTGGCTTGGAACTATGCGTCCGTTATTAATAGAGTTTTTCAAATCACGGCAGTCGTAAGATTTATGCCTAGCTTCACGGATGAACAATTTATTGTTTTTCGAGAAGATAACATAATTATTAATAATTAAATAGTCACAAAAAACCTACCTTACTGAGAGCGTGAGACTTGAGTAATTAACATAAATTAATACAACTTTTTTTTACTCTGTTTTTTGTCCCCAAAGGGAGAAGTAATTCGTGCGTACGGCCTGTAATTAAATCTGGGGACCTACACGTAGAATTACTTAACACGTACGCACTACGACCTTTGCGAAACAAAAGAATGCGTGTGTGTTTACAGCAGAATTTATAACACAAGCAAATGTGTACCAAAACAACGGAATGTAAACTCACAAAAAAAGTTACAGGAAATAACAAAACAACGTTTGTTATCTTAGAATTATTAAAAAGATCGCTACGCTACTTTGCGTTTACTGTTGGCTGCGGCGTCATATTTTAGTGTTCATTTGTTTTAGCAGCTACTGAACAGTTACTAGATATGTACTCGTTTCGCTGTAGAATTTTAGTGACTTTTTAAAAATATATTATACATTTTTTTCATGTACTTAATTGTGTACTGTAATAATTAATATTGTAATTATAAGATTTTCAGTATTATATTACAGAAAATGTATTTATAGAATTATGTAAATATACTCACAGGAACTACTCGTATATACTATATTTAAATTTATCATCATACATAGATAAGAATATAATAATAAATGCAACACTTTTTAGAAAATTGTGCAATTTTTTAATGAACTATTATAATTGATTATGAAAAGTACAAATATTACAATTTGACATTGTAATACGTGTTTTTCATATTGATGTTGATATTTCCCCTAATTCACACGTGCTTATTCATTGAAAACTCATCACAAAATATTTTGAGCCAAGGAAAATAATACCTTCCTTACCTAAAGGTGACGGAAGGTAATATAGATCTATGTTTGACATTTATTGTTAGACTAATCGTATCCTACAAATATTAAAAATATTGAAGAACATAAAATTCTCCTTCTAATACATTTAAAAAATTTATTCTATCTTCTACAGATTTAGAGATAAAGAAACTGTGATATGTAGAATAATCTGTTGCAATAAATCGCACAGTCCAGTCTACACCAAGGAAACCATTTGTCAAATTCAAATGTTTGTAATTGACATAAATGTTAATGTCAAAAATCAACAGTTATACTGACATTACTGAAAGCTTTTTCTGTTAAGTACATTTAATATTTCTTATTGAATTACTTATTATTTAAAATTGTAGGTAGGTATGTGTATATTAACAGTAATAGTACATATCCTTAAGAAATACCGCCTAATCCCATCAATAAATTGGAACCATCTTAAACATTTTAAAAGAGTAGGACAGGAAAGAATAGATATAATTATAATTATTTGTAGATACGGGAAAGTAAAAATTCTTCGGACTTGCAGTGAATTAATAAAATTTATTCACGCCGACGTTTCGACTATACAATAGTCTTCTTCAGGGCTAGAATGGTCTAATCGAAAAATGAAATCACATGTGGATAACAGAACATACAACACGGACATTTAAAAATATAAATAAATAAATATGAATAAATAAATAAATAAGTAGTTAAAAACAACATATCATAGACAGAAAATCGTCAAATAATTAAAAACTTGTCTTGGATGAATACTATAAACATAGATCTACAAATAACTAATGTAGGTATAAAACATTCATCATAAATGGATAAATAGATAAATGTTTTATACCTTACTGTAGTTATTTGTAGTTCTATGTTTATTGTATTCATTCAAGACAAGTTTTTAATTTTTTGACGATTTTCTTTCTAAGATATGTTGTTTTTAACTATTTATTTATTTATTCATATTTATTTATTTATATTTTTAAATATCCGTATTGTATGTTCCGTTATCTACATGTGATTTCTTTTTTCGACTAGACCATTCTAGCCCTGAAGAAGACTATTGTACAGTCGAAACGTCGGCGTGAATAAATTTTATTAATTGACTGCAAGTCCGAAGAATTTTTACTTTCTCGTATGTACCTCCATTCCAACACAGTCGAATATTGGTTTTTCAATAATAATTTATGTGTACAAGAAATGTTAAATTCGATACTTATGTAGCAAAACGAAAATGGCGAGAGGTATTGTGCTGGCTATAACAGATATTTTTTTTCACAAAAAAAATGTAATTTGTGGCAAAACTTATGAGACATACCTACGTTATCCTTACCTTGTAGTTCACGAATGAATTTACATATTCCTTACCTTGTAGTTCACGAATGAATTTACATATAAACAATATTTTTTTACTAATACTCATTTTAATTTATGTAGATTGTCACTATTTTATCTAAGGTAGTAAAATTTCGATTATAATAGTCCATTCTTAATTTAATAGCTTGATGAAGTTATTGGAACCTATAAAATTCTTTTCAGTTGACCGTTATATTAATGTATAGGAAATCATTCATTAATGACCTCTATTAATACATGATTATATATTAATAAACGATTTTAGTACGTATTCGTAGATACCACATACCATTGTTGAACAATTGTCAAAACTTATGTGTCAAACATTACTAACCTAAAATTTTTGTTATAAAATCAAATTAGATTTTACAATTCAGTAGAATACTGAAAAATGTTGTAACTAACACGTATGTTAATTGGCAATTAATGATCTCAACAATTAACGCGTTCGTTATCCTCACGCGTTAAAATGACTCAATCATTAATCACCCTCATTAAACACATTGATAGTTAAATAAAAATAGGAAAATTACCGAAATATTTTCGTATCTTGCTGACATTTTCTTACATCTTTCCTTAGGCTTAAATATTAGTAAAACAGTCGTAATATACTTATCACTAAAACCCCGTCCATAAGTACCGTAAAATCGCCCAGTATCCTTTAGCACCGTATCATATTAGCATACCCTTCATCCCTATACCAACAGGGTAGGAGGCTTGGGCTTTTAGAGCATGACTGCGACAGCAATACTCATTCCCTTTCGCGGGAGAGAGACAGCGTTAGAGCGTGCGTGCATCCAGCAGTGTATAGTGATGTTTGAAATGCTGACAGCTCGCCAGTAGTAATACAACCTCCCCCCGCGACCAATAGTAGCATGGCTCAGTGCGAAAACAGACGCGAAGAATGACAGTGAGTTTGTGAGGTTATGTGCGGGATGTTTAGAGTGAGAGTGATCATGTTAAGAGATTATATATCTTGGAGGAATGGACTTGAACGGTAAGGTAAATGTTATTCACGGTCAATCATAAATTATAAATTTTTATTAGTTTATAAAACTAGTCAAACAAAATAGTAAATTTGCGTGCAATTAATTACATACATATAGACTTTTTTTAACTCATGTAAACATACAAATAATTGTATATTTGTTGCGCTATTGGCACGTAAATTTTAAGTTAGGCTTAAACAAAAACAGTAAGAGCGATAAATTATTTGACGTTTCATTTCGATCCGAAATTGTCAATTTTAGGAACACTTAAAATTCCTGCAACAGTACATCTTAAATTTTAAGTTTAAGCAGTACAACCCGGCTTTATAAATGTTCAAGTATTATTTATTACTTTATTTTTCTCTTTTTTGGTTACTATGGCATCCTTCAAATTTTGTCTACTAAAAATATGTGGATGAAGACACAAATTATCAAGCAAATTATCTAGGTATATACATATTTACATTTAATAAATTTGTATGTATATTACTTATTTATTTACTCTTTTCTACAAACCTTAATTAATTACAGTATACAATTTTATTTCATTTTTAATATTGTCTATGGCTATGTATATAAATTTTAATACAAGTACCTATGTTACATTTTATTATTAGAAGAACGTGACACTGCAAATATAATTTAAATATTAAATACCTACATAATGTATAATAGGTATTACAAATGCAGTATACATAAATACATATTTTTTCGCATTGCAGTGTGCCATTTTATTTTAGCCAGGATTTTAGTAAAAAAGCTAAATTTATTGTTACTGAAAATGAAATATTTATTTTATGTTAAAATCTATCAAAATCGTATTAAAGACAGCTGTGGGCAAATTTGATTTTGGCCTGAACAATTCTAGTTTATTTTATATAAGTATCGTATAAAATATCTTGCAGAGATTTGTTAATAATTTCATTAATTTTTTTTTACCGCATTACGCTTTATTTTCAGCAGAATTATATTGCAAAATTAATATAATTATAAAATTTCTTTCCAATAGATTATTATTTTATTCCTTTTTTTTCTACAATAATAGAATACAGTGAATGAAAAATGTCGGAAAAATTTAAGTGTAACATATAAAATTTTTAAGTTTTTAATGTTTATAATAACTAAATTGTCAATCAATAATATTTAAGCTTACTTATTTTTTTTTTTAAGAAAAACTTTTACTTAATTATATCAGTCTTTCCATTTGTTTAATGAACTGGTTCAAAAATTTTTAAAATGTATTCTAAGGCTGTGTCCGATGTTGCACTTTTATCACCCTAATATCTAAATCAAATCCTACATTTATATACCCCCCATTTAAAGGGTTATTTAGAATTTTAGGAATTAGATTTTAGGGTTTTGCAGGAGCACACTATGCCGTAAAGTTGACGCGCACTAATTAAACAAATAATGTTCGTTGCTATAATTTGTACAAAAAGTCAAATTCACTGTCAGAGAATAGCTTCTTAGCTTGTATTTTATGAAATATAATATTGACATTTAATCTGAAGCATCAAATTAAATCGAATTGTATAATTCATTTTTGTTGTTCTAAAGTGTTGCCATATAAACCAATGGATGTTATTAGTGTGCCATTCGGAGTTGTATTAATGTGAAGAAGACTTAAATCCTAAAATTTAAATGTCAAAATGCGACATCGAACAATGAAAGTGTATGCAATATTTCCCTAGTAAGAAAATAAAATTATTTGTTGTTTTTTTTCGTAAATAATTAAAATTTTGTCTTCAGAAATATTCATGAAAAACAAACATCCTCCCTCCCCCCATCTCACTCCTGTGACGTAAAATTACATACAGCATGTCATTCATAGCCAGGAAAACTGTTTGTCTATATGACCTACGTTATTTATATAAATAAACGTAAGTTATAGTTTGTTACGTCACATGTTAGGCTGTACGAACTTTGACGTCACATTCTGTTTCAGTTCAAGTAACGTTTTCAAAACTCAAATTTCAATAATTAATTGTAAAATATCTAATGAATATTTCGAGATATTTTCAAAATGAAGTCCAGATTTGAGTGGCATCAAATTAAAAATCATTTGCAAATTTTAAATAGCACAAAAGTGACATTTCAAATAAAAATGCAAATTGGCACACCTAGTAATGGCTAATAATTTATTTTGACCTTTTACCCTTTTACCAGAGGCTAAGGCACTAAGGAAACGAGTTGACGAATTCAAATGTTTATAACATAGTTTGTAAATGATGGATGTCAGTGGCAAAAATCAACAGTTGTAGTGACATTCTGAAAGCTTTTTTTGGGAAGTACATTTAATCTTTCTTGTTGTTTTATTATAATTAATTAAATATTAAAAATTGTAGGTAAAACGCATATATCCATCAGAAATACTGCCAATCTAGTTAATGAACTGGAAGAATTTCTGACATTTAGGAACTTCCTCGTACAATCTTAAATAGATATAATTAGAATTGTATATGTGCAGAAGACATGTTAAATATAATAAAAAAACAATATTTGGGTAAAGTTCTGTAATTTTTTTGTTATAAAACGACGGTTCGATAACGAATTGCAATACAATACTTATATAACATAAAATGGAAATGGCGAGAGGTATTGTGCTGGCCACAACAGATTTTTTTTTTATATAAATGATTTATTTGAAATTTTATCATGTACAAAACAAAACAAAAAATATTATTTATGAAGCATTATATTTCTGATATAATGTCAATATAAAATATTAAAACAATATTCTCAAATATACATACATATCATATTTCCAATACTGAAACTCTGATACTAAGAATAAATTCATGCATTACATATTTATGATTGAGTAATACTATGAAACCATATGATTGTCTGTGGTATGTCTACAAAAATACAATACCCATATCCTTCAAATTAATGTATCGTATTCTTGTAAGTATAATTAATGCCCTTACTTAATATTTTTTGTGTAAAACTTCTGCATTTTCTTTACGGCAGCTTACCAACAATATTATCATTGCAAATCAGGGTTTTACAAGTGTCAATTTACATACTGCCATCAATTACGCTGGTGTTGATTCTTGGCACAAATTTAACCGAATCCACGTGTGTGGCGCTATCAACCGGTCTGCTAATTGATATGTTGTTCTGCGATAATGAAACGAGACGAATGTGGTATAAAACCGGGCCTAATCCGAACCAGGATGTAGGGAAGGAGTAGATGGGCTACTTACAGAACCTGTTTACGGGAAATTCAAACGAATTATGCTAAAATGGAAATTATTTAGAAATAAACAGACCCACAACCAATCGCGTAGGTAAGTGTAGATAATTTAATATTTATGCATTTGTTCTGAGAAATTGTTTTTCTATAACAAGCGATTTATTATAAACCAAGGTTTAATCTCAAATTATAAATCTCTGTCTAATAAACAAAGGAAAACTGTGTTTTTACCTTCCGCCACCTTTAGGTAAGGAAGGTATTGTCTTTGGTCAAAAAAATCAGTGGTGAATTTTTAATGAGTAAGCACGTTTTAGAGTCCCTAGGGTTCGATTTTACTATCTTTACGATGATGGTCTAAAATGAATTCTAAAAATTATAACTATCTTATTCCTCTTCTTTGCATCCATCCATATGAATAACTGATTAGATTTTGGTTATAATTGGTTAACCTCAAATTCCGTTATTAGAAGTTCTTAACAGATTTTCTTGAAATAACGCAGTTAAATATAATTTTGTGACATTTTATGTGATTTTCAATATAAAAAATATATTGTCCGTACGGTTTGATTATAAATTTTCCTTCATATTCAGAAGATTCGTTATAATTTTTAACCAATAAAAACAGTCGATATTGAAAGAAACATCGAAATTTTATTTGTCAAGTTTGATTCTATATTTGTCAAAAATTATAACGAACCGTTTTGAAACCTTACGAGTGTTTATGAATATGGGCATTAGAGTAAAAAATTATAATGAGATTAACTTTCATAAATAAGCCAACTTTGCTATAATCATAAAAACAACTGATATATATTCTAATAAGTCTAATTGACAGACGTCAGTGTCAAGTGCAATTTACATAGTGTATGTTCGTGTTATAATTTTATTGAATTTATATATCTTTTCCGCGAAACTTTCATTATAGAATTTGTAGAAAATACGAGTAACATATGTTCGTGTTACAAATAAAAATTAATAAATATATCATCACAGCATATTACCCATTTCTGGGTGTGCCACTATCTATAACACATGTAGACATCGGTAATGATGATGATATATTTTACCATGTGGGCGCTTACCAGGCGTCACCTCACGGGCACTCATATCTGGTGTGGAGAGTGCACCACAGGGGTCAGTTTTGTGCCATTTAAAATTGGAAATATTTGTCGTCTGTCGGGATCGAACCCGGTTCCCCCAGGTTCGCGACCAGACACTCAGGCACGCGACCACGGGACGTGTACTGGATATATAGAATCTTTTTCAAAAAAATTTGGTATGGGATTTGTACAAAAAACCTACATGGAATTAACTAAAGGTCATTAAATATTGATTGCATATTTTTAAATTTTATGCCCTAAAATTAAAAATAAAATAATTACAATAATTAATTTGTTGAGCAATAAAATGAGCGATAGCGGCAACGATTTCCTCATTCTCCAATATTACGTCCGAAATTTATAAAGTTCCAAGTAGTAGGTATACAACACTGGGCCGTAAAGTACCTAAAAACGTCCGTGAAATAAAACCGGCCGTAGTTTTTGGCGCATGTTAAAAAATCTCATGTGGCTAGCACTATACCCCCCGCCATTTAAAATTTATTAAATACATACATACATATTTTTTAATATTGGAAACTATATTGTTATATTCCTTTGCATTCAACTATAGGTTTATTTACTATTTGCTTTTTAAAACGTTACCACTATTAATTTGAAATGATAGTTTTTTTGACAATGACATTTATGTTTTAAAAATATATCATAATATCATTTATAATTAAACAAGAATAAGAAAAAAATAATTAATCAATCCGTGAACTGTGTTACCATTTGCGAAACTATGAAAAAAATAATTGTATTATTGTATTAATTAATTTAATATTTACGCTCGTAAGTAATGAGAGATCTCAAGATAGTTACGAAGTAATAACTCCATAAATCAATAATATCAGTAATTTGCAATTGAAAATCATATGGTATTACATGTAACAGTTTATTTACAATGTGTATGTACTACCTGTGTTAACAGCATCGGCACGATAGCTAACTCTAACATAACAAGGATGTTTTTTGAATGAACATTACCGGTACACGATTACACGAACCGTGCAAAGGAAACTAGGCTTTATTTCCACGGCTGTAAAGCGCAGGCCTTGCGCGTTGATCAAGATCTTTACACGTTCAGCCGTTGGCGGTCGAATAATTTATTGGCCCGAATTCTAAATTGCTGTACGAGGATTGAAAAAACATATTTTCCTCGAAAATAGATTAATCGATTTCTGCGGGAAATTTGATTTCGTTTTAGTTTATCAATTAAATTATTTCTTTTTAAATTTCTCATTTCAATGACATTTTTACCTTTCGCTAAGAGAGGTATTGAATTCATGCTAAAATTGGCATATCCAGATTTCAGTGAATAAGCACGAATTAAGGTCCCTAGAATCCGATTATAACATTTTTAAAATGATGTCTGTGTGTGTGTGTGGATGTGTATGTGTGTATGTGTGTATGTCTGGATGTTGTAGACACGATTCCTCAAAAATCATAAGACTTAAAAATTGTTTAACTATGGATTCCTCAATCTGACATTCCTGGGAAGAGCTGGAAAGGTTTTGGTAACAATTGAACAACCGGAAGTAGTAGTTTTTGAGAAAAATTCGACTAAATATAATTGTTTGGAAATTTTTGTTATTAAATATTGAAGAACATAAAATTCTCCATCTAATACACTTAAATTTTTTATTATATCTTGAATATATTTAGAGATAAAGACACTATAATATATAGTGTAATTTAATCGCAGAGGCCAAGGCACTAAGGAAACCAGTTGACAAATTCCAATGTTTATAACATAGTTTGTAAATGACACATGTCAGTGTCAAAAATCAACAGGTTTAGTGACATTCTGATAGCTTTTTATCTGGGAAGTATATTTACTCTTTCTTATTGTTTTATTAATTAAATATTTGAAATTATAGGTAAAATGCATATATCCATCAAAAATACCGCCAATCTGGTTAATGAATTGGAAGAATCTCTCATATTTAGGAACTTGAGAAATAGATATAATTAGAATTATATGTGTGCAGAAGACATTTTAAATACAATAAAAAAACAATATTTGGATAAAGTACTGTATTTTTTTGTTATAAAACGACGGTTTGAAAGGGAAGTGCAATACAATACTTATATAGCCTAATATGGAACTGGCGAGAGGTCTTGTACTGACCACAACAGATTTTTTTATTATAGGTATTATTATTCTTATTATAATTTTCTTGGATGTTTCTCCCAGTAAATAATAATTAAAATTAATAACTATTTTCGCAATGTTGTAGTGTTATGTGTAATATTTGTTACATAATCATAATAACATATATTACAAAACGTTTATAATAATAAGTACCTCTATTTAAACCAATTAACCATACCTGAACAAGATTTCACACTCTTAAGTTATTGCCATTTTGCAAACAAAAAAATGTAAATGTTTCCAGTGACAATGCAAATTCTTAAATAATTATTATATTTAAAACTTTTGTAAGTGCTTTATTTTTCACTTGTCACTTGAAAGATTCAGTTTGTTTAAAACTTGTTATAATATGACGGATAATTACATTAATTGTACAGATAATTAAGAAAGAGTTGAAAAAATAAATACGTTATTATGCATGTGAAAATGTACCGTGAAATTGTAAAGAAATGCGTAGAGAATTTGCTAATTTAATGAAAAAATATCATCATAATTATTTAGTAGGGAATAGAATACTGCAGTACATAATCAGTATTTAATTACATCACATCAAATCGGCTCATTAATTTCATAATAGATATAAGATATTATTTCAAACAAAAATAGCATTTTTGTTAAAAGAACAGTATAGCTGTTTGTGTATTAAGAGCGCAAAATATGATATTACCGTCGCGCGGCATTTTCTGGAAACACACACTAGATTTTTACCTCCCGCTATCCTAGGTAAGGGAGGTATAGGGATCGTGCTAAAAATCGGATATAGAGATTTTGGTGAATAAGCACGTTTTGATGTCCCCAGAATCCGATTTTAACATTTTTACAATGATGTCTGTAGGTATGTATGTGTGTGTGTCTGTGTGTGTGGATCTTGTGGATACGATTATTCAAATACTATCAATCTGAAAAATTTGAAATTTTGTATACCCATTCTATACTAATATGGGAAGTGGTCATTAATTTTTAGTATATATCGGATACCCGGAAGTATCATTGATACAAGCTTTTGACAGTTTTTCTTGTAAAAAATTCATTGAAAATATTTTTTTAGCAACTTTTACTAATTAAAATTGAATATAATGGCACAATCTTCAATTCTACGATAATAACATTTAGTAAATAACTCTAAATAACTTTAAATATGAATATATAATATAATTTATTTTCATGTATCACTTAGCCTATGCGCCAAACAAATACATAATTTTAATGACAGTTTTGACATATTTAAACAAATGTCATTGACAGGAAGAAATTATATTAAAATTAATAATGAAACCGTGTTAAGGAGAATATAATAGTAAAATGTTTAATTAAGGTTTGCAAAAACAATATATTTTCCATCATACATAAATGTTCGATGTTCAAGATGATCTGATTTAAATTAGCTAATTGCTATTTTTGCAGCACTATAAATTAATTAATTTACAACTACACATTTACGAAATGGATAATTTACGGCGAAGAATTGACAAAGATTGCGTTGTAGAGCACCTAGAAGATGATGCTGATTTTTATAAGAATGTGTGTGTGTGACGATTTTTCCTTAAAGCTTATTAAAATATGATCCAAAACTTCTCAAATTTGGTATTTAAAACTCATATATAATTTGAAACATATTAGATTTTAACCATATATGATAAATCGGATGTAGTACTTAATTTGGAGCTCTAACAGATTTTTGAGGAAAAACAATAAAACAATCCAAAATTTCGTATTAAAGACTTTTCTATTTATTTAACAACAAATTAGATTTTATTTACAAACGATTAACCGGAAATGATACTTTACTTAAAGCTCACTTCTATTTTAAACATGGAATTGGCGGGAGGTCATGTGTTGGCCACATCAGATTTTTTTTATCAGTTGTCAGTTCTATAATATTCTTTACGTAACTCAATTACGTAAAGGTTTTTACAAAACTCATTTCGTATCAATTATGTAAAAAGTGACATTTCATAACGTCAAAAGGTTAAGTAAAATTCACCTTTTTAAAACGGAATTAGATAAAGATTATTTTACTATATTTTACTGTAGGGAGTATGTCTTCATTTCAACAGAGCAGCGCAAATAATAGCCCATTGTCACCCATTGTTACAATGCAAGCAGTGAGCCATTTGCTGCTTTGTCATAATTACTACATTTATAATTTTATTGCTAGACCCGACAGTCAATTTTTGACTATATTTATGTAACAAGTTGCAATAATATGCGGGTGTGAAAATTGTCACACAAGCAAAGGTTACAGTTAAAATTGTTCTAACAACCTCTTTCTAATTATCCAACCTACCAACTTCTTTTCTGTGACGTCACGAAACCATCTGCTTCTTCCAGATGTATGTGAGCCAGTCTACGACAGCTATTATTAATTTTTATCGGGTAAACCGGCAACAATTATCAAATGTAATTACTTCCTGAAGCTCTGGGCCGAGCGTTCCCATTGGTGGACGCTCCAGCCATGCTATAGCAGTCGGTCAGTGTGAGCTCTATGTTGAAATGTTTAATTATTACCCTTGTGGCTTGTTAGATGGTTGTTTTGGAGTTTATTTTTGGACACAAAGAAGGCATGTTATACGGTCGGATTTTATTTTTAATTACGAACAATAAGGAAAAAAATATTCCCTCATATTTTAAATACCTACTTAGTTTTAAACTCTAAGTAATAAAGGCCTAATGGTCCACGTAACGTATGCTTTATTGAAGAAAACGAATGTTTCGGGTTTTCAGCAAACTCATCCTCAACTGTACATGAAATATTACCGTTGGAAACAATTATAGGAAAATTCTTTTAACACAGTAATCTTTCTTACCTATTTACAATAGTTGCTACAAAAAATGAAATACAGAAACATTATAAATAAACTGTTAGCTATTAGACAACAAAACACTCCACCAAACCGAAAAAATCTGAAGAAATAGGGTTGTTTATGATGAATTTAATTTATAAATTTACATTTAGAAATATAGATTTAAAATTTACGATTTTCATTCTGGTTTATGTACAGTTTTGAAATTTTGGATCTGACCAATCAGTATGTATCACGTGATTTGTCTCTACTTGTCATTTGACGTTTCACCTGTTATCAGTTCAGATTTTAGGTTACAATTTTATTTTCATAGCTATGAATTTGTTAGATGCTAATGAACAAGATTATTTTTTATAATATCGGGTATTTTTTATCTCTCGCTAAGAGAGGTATTGGATTCATGCTAAAATTCGTATATACAGATTTTAGTGAATAAGCACGATTTAAGGTCCCTACAATCCGATTATAACATTTTTAAAATGCTGTCTGTGTGTGTGTGTGTGTGTGTAAGTATGTCTGGATGTTGTAGGGACGATTCCTGAAAAGAATTAAGAACTGTTTAACTATGGATTCCTCAATCTGACATTCCTGGGAGGAGCTGAAAAGGTTTAGGTAACAATTGAACAACCGGAAGTAGTAGTTTCTTAGAAAAATTCTTCTAAATATAATATTTTAGAAATTTTTGTTATTAAATATTGAAGAACATAAAATTCTTCATCTAATACACTTAAAAATTTTATTATATTTTGTATAGATTTAGGGATAAAGACACTATAATATATAGAGTAATCTAATAGCAGAGGCTAAAGCACTAAGGAAACCAGTTGACAAATTCCAATGTTTATAACATGACACATGTCATTGTCAAATATCAACAGTTTTAGTGACATTCTGATAGCTTTTACAGGGAAGTATATTTAATTTTTCTTATTGTTTTATTAATTAAATATTTGAAATTATAGGTAAAATGCATATATCCATCAGAAATACCGCCCATTTGGTTAATGAATTGGAAAAATCTCTGACATTTAGGAACTTCCTCATACAATGAAAAATATATATAATTAGAATTATATGTGTGCAGAAGACATGTTAAATACGATAAAAGTTCTGTAATTTTTCGTTATAAAACGACGGTTCGAAAGCGAAGTGCAATACAATACTTATACATCCTAATATGGAAATGGGGAGAGGTCTTGTGCTGGCCACAACAGATTTTTTATATGAATATAAATGATTTATTTGGAATAATACTACCTTTTTAGTTTAAGTTCTGTATTTATTTATTATCAAAACCCAACGTTTCGGCACCATAAACTGGTGCCTGCTTCAGGGGAAATTGACATAAAAATGTGAAATTGACATTTTTATGTCAATTTTTACTATTGTTAATTTGTATAATAAAGAAATAAAACAAATATTTGGTGTAAGTTGGGATCGAACCTGCTTCCCCAGATTTGTGACCAGACACCAAATATTTTTAATTTTAAATTTTCGAATCGGGCCAGCTAATTTTTTTGTCGAATCAATCTTCGAATCAGTTCGGCAATTTTTATTTTCGGGCCGAGTCGATCCAAACCTCAAAGCCCGGTTCTACTCGACCTGAATGCATCCGTAATAGGAATGACGATGGGTACCCGGGTACTCGGAACCTACCCGATAATAATGTACCCGGGTATAAAATTTGTTACCCGATTACCCGAAATATACCCGGTGCCCGTTAATTACCCGATACTCTTTAATTACCAGAACAGTTTTCAGCTGCCGGAAACATTGTATTTAAAAGAAGCGTACCATAATTAATTTATGTTACGAATAGAGTGTATTATTTGTTTGTATTACTTCTTATTTAATAAATATATGTAAACAATAATAATGAATTTTATTAAAAGTAAACTGCTAATAAAAGGGTAACTGGTAATAAACAAATTAACGAATTATGTAAATGTTCTTAAAGGATAACGGGTAATTAAAGGGTATCGGGTAATTAACGGGTAAAGGGTACTATCCGGGTAGTTGTTTCGGGTACTCGGGTACCAAAATTATCAGAATTCGTCATTCCTTCCGTAATTCAAATCAAGCGTCGAGCTGTACTAATACTAATACCGATATTCATCGCGCAATGAAGTGTTCTTTAATTTGCATTTCATCTGGGATAATCAGAACATGGTAATCAGGGTGACAAACCGGCGTTGAATCGGCATAATTCCATCTGAATATGCGGCAATCACTATCGGCCTCCCTACTAAATCACTCGCCAATTAGATTCCGTTGTTGCAACACTTCTCACGGCCTTGTTACCATGTTAAGGGTGTTTGTAAACCCTTACAGAAGGATGCCTCCACTAACGTCAGATGATGGATGGCAAGAATATGGGAGATGGGAGGCCATTTTGATTGGGATTTATGGGAGAAGTGGTTACTAATAGGACAAACAATTGAAGGGTGAAGAAAAGATGTGATGGTAATTTATTTCACATTTGTTTCGATTTGTTTGAATTTGTTTTTCTTGTCAATGAATGTCATGTTTCATTGTATTTGACTGAGATTAAGAAAACGAACAAGAAAAATGTAATTGGGAACTCTTAGTAACAAATTAAAAAATCTGATGTGGCCAACACAAAACCTCCCGCTGTTTAATTTTTATTAATTTAAATACATACCTACGGATTTACTAACGCTGCAAACTGTTCCATTGCATAAAACTATTGCTTTATTTACTATTTACTTTTTAAAATGTCATTATTATTAATTTGAAGTGATTAGTTTTTTGACAGTGACATTTACTGTCAGTTACATTCATTTGAAATATGAACTGTGTAACAAAGGAATTGTTTATCTTAGGCTTCGCTTCATAAGACATAAAATGCGAAAAAATGGCATTTAATGGTATTTTTTGAAGAAAAACCATTATGAGCTTCAGGTAAAGTGCCATTTCCAGTTATCCGATTTACATCAAATTTAATGACTTCTTTTCATATTAGAATAGGGTATAAATACAAGGTTTCAAAATTTTCTGAATTATAGTATTTGAGTTAGAGCGAAGACAAAATCCCTACACATACACACATGCATACATACATACACACACATACATACACACACACACATACATACACACACACATACATAAACACACATACATACACACACACATACACACACAGGCATCATCGTGAAAATGTTAAAATTGGATTCTAGGGACCTTTAAACGAGGTCATTTACTAAAATCTCGATATGAGATTTTTAGCACGATCCCTATACCTCCCTTACCAAGGGTAGCGGGAGGTAAAAATTGGGTTAGTGCTAAAGGTAGTTTAAATTGAAAAATTAGGAATATTATTTTAATCAACATTTATATATCCCGTGAGTATTTTTTAACGTGAAACATTTGTAATGTATTTTCCTGTCCCATTTAAAATGAAACATAGGGAACGAATATGACAGAAGTATTACCTATATTTGAATATTGTAAGAAATTTATCCAAGTTAGAAAACCAGTCGAGAGCACTAAATATATTTCGGGCACAAGGTGCACCCAATATTTTTTTTACACCTAAATTTAATTTTTAGAAAACAGGTATAATTATTTAAACAAAATTAACCTCTATTGACGTCTTGTCAAATTCGTTCCCTATGTTTAACTTTAAATGGGACAAATACATTGCTGTCAATCAAATGCCAAGTCGTAACCATGGATATGACAAATCCTATGTTTCATAATTAAACAGTAAAAGTAACTAAACTAAAATTTATATACCCCTAACCTTAAAATTATTCTTAAACTCTATATACGTATTTCGAGAACTAAGTTCTCATCATCAGTAGAAATTAGAAAATATAAAAATTAGGCAAGAGAGAAGTAGAGATTACTCAACATGTGAACCATGCCAGAGGTCAATACAGTTGTATTGACCTTGACCTTTAGTTTTGATTTTGTTATTATCACATTTAAAATTCTACTAGAATTGCGATTTTCTCCACTCTTTCTCAGAGTAGATTTCATATTCTATTGGCCTGGAGCAGTAAAATTTGCGTCTCTACATTTCTTTCATTTGCTGGAATATGTAGGTAAGGTACCAACGTGACGGCGAGAGATGGAGGAAAAAATCCAATTCTAATAGAATTTAAAATCCCGTATAATTTAAAGTTACAAAATCGAGACTTTGTACAAGTTGCATTCCCAAAATTACGAAATGTTCACATTGGTTGTTTTTTATATTATCTAGTCTATAGATTTATTTACGTATGTTAAAAATAAAACATACTGAATATTTATTAGCCAAATTTTATTTCGTTCGATCTTGTACTGTCATTAATCTTTGCCGATAGATAAATTATAGTTTAATCCAATACATTTAGATACCTAGAGCTGAAAGTAGGAAAATAGATGTTTACCATTTGTATTGGTGATCAAAGTATGTCGTTTTTTCTAGCTCACTAGTTTTAAACATGTTCCACTCCTTAAAAGTTAAGTTACGTAGTCAACCTACCACCAAAGGCGATCTTGTAGAAAAACAATGTTATCAAGCTAAGTAGTAACAACCTTCACCCATAAATAGCAAATTCTCTAAATTTCACTCTGCCATTACAACATGTTATTAACAACCAAACCAATAGCATGTAACCTAATTCACCTCGGAATTACAAAACATCACGCTCACGCAGATTCACGCACGCTGGTTCACGCACACTCGGAGAAAAACTGTGAGCGTGGCTGCGTGGCGTGGCTGGTAACGGTAATCGGAATAAATTTCGTCGTGTTTTAGATTAGCATCGATTTAAATTATTGCTCGGCGCTGGAACCGGTTGTGTAGTGTACCGCTAGGCGGCAGCTCAGCTGTTCACAAGGACGATGAGGTTAGGATACCGGCGGTAAAGGTTTAAGCCATCAGACCTTTGCTGTATATCAAGTGAAAGTTTCTAAATGTCGGGGTGTCGTTCAACGTCAAGCAATTATTGTTAGATTCCAATTGTTATGTTACTATGTAACTCTATTTGTCTGCAAGGTATACAGATAGACAAAATAATGTTGTTATATTGCAACGTTAAGACTCACGATTCACGGCTACTAATACTAGTGTACAATAATAATAGAATTTCTCATATTAGAGGATACAGACTTTCCGCGTATTTTTAAAAAAAAATCGTACTACATTGCCATGGCAACAATAAGTTCTAATTGGTTTCTTAATACAAACTCGATAATATATTTGAACAAATAAATTACGCATACTCTGTGTTCGAGTTATGGTCTAATTGGTACGCGTCAGACATAATGTCCCGGTTTAAAATTCAAATAAAATCACTGATGACTGTCGATGAAATTTTGTAGAAAAATTATTTTGAATAATATGAAGGTTTGCACCCTACTAAATTACTAATTGTTATGACTTGCAGAGTTCCGAATGTCACGGTTTCTAAAATTACCGCCAATAGTTAAGGAAGATTTTATCTTCGTATTGTAAATTATTTTTATAAATGTTTGTTTTATGTTATTTTGTAAAAAAAATATTTTATTTTTGTTTTTTATTGTATTTTAAGATATTGGCACAGAATACATTTATACAGCAGCGACACTCCTTGCCGGCACCATTGTTGTTGTGATTTTACGTTTATGACCTTGAACTTTAAATTTGTTGGCAAATTTACGCGCGAAATTTAAATTGTTTTAAATGGTAAAAGAAAAATTAGAACATAAAAGTACTAAAATTTTAATTTTATTAACGAATTAAAAAGAGATCAGATAAAATAATCACATAATTATATTTTTATTAAACAAATACCTGAATTTTACAAATTTATTACAATGCAGAATTTTCTCTATCTTTGATGTGGGAAACAAACGTCAGACTCGATGAATATGTCCCATATATCCTTCTTCATCAAATCTTCTCTTCCACAGGCCTTGGGCCACATTTTACACCTATATTTATTAAATGACTATACATTTTACATGATATGGTGGTCGTTTTACACAACTTACACTTCTGGATCTTTTGGAAACGAAAAAAAACTTACATTTCCCTTTCTCCATTTTTTAAATCTATTTGTACAGTCTTTATATGAACAAACAAGTCCTCCCGATTCTACTTTCTTCATTTTTGCCATTTAATTAGAAACTAACACCACTTCTAAAATTCACAAACAGTTCAGAAAATGACATATGTCAAAAGTGAGAAGACGTGTTTGGTTTGCTTGAATTAGCCATAACCCTGCTAAAATACATGGGCGTGACAAGCTGAGACAACAGCTCTTCTAGAAATATAATTATTTTCCTTATGATAACGATTTTTCCCATCGTTTCATATTTGTTTTTATTAGAAATCAATTTGTGTTTCTCAATATACTTTTATTATTGACCCCTAATAGAAAATGTTCACGTCGAGATAATGAAAAGAACAAAGAATTGTAAGATATGCCGAAACAATCCGATTTTATCCGATTAGCCCTTTAAATTTGTTGGCATACTCTTTCTCTCTATAATTTTCGTTTCTCTCTCTGACTGTCGCTTCTGTATAGATGTTTATTCTGTGATATTGGTATAAATTTTATTGATGTGTGCTGTATCTGTTTTCAAATTTACATTATTTTATCACTATTTATGAGTAACATCTCGAGGGTTAATCTCTTCCGTAAGTTGTATTCAGTATCCAATATTTTGGCATCAACGAAATTAAAATTGTGTCTAGATGATTCTACGTGTCCAGCTAAAGCACATTTTCCAGTGTTGGTATTATTTTTATTTTTATTCACATTCTGCGTTCATCTAATCTGGTTTTAAGGTAACGTTTTGTTTGTCCTGTATAATTTGCTGGACAGTTATTGAAAGATATTTTGCATATTATATTTGATCCGTAAGTTTTATCTATATTCGGCTTGACTTTAGTGAATAATTTTCCCACTGTTTTTGTTCGTTTGAATCTTATATTTATATTTAAGTAAGTTATTAACATTAATATTAATTTCTATTAATCAACAAAATGATTTGGAATCGAAACTAGTAGTTTAGGTATTCAACGCCCTTTTAGCTTTGTCAATTACTGTAATTGAAATAGCACTATACGTACTTCAATGAATGAATGTATGTTTTGTAGAAATTGAAAGTGAAACCATGAACGTTGTGGGAGCAACCACGTGGGCTACTCTTCTAACTCTGAATGTATTGTGATAAGTGTCCGTGGTTAAGCGCTGAAAACCGCATGTAAATAAGCTTGTGTGCATTTATTGCGTTGATAATGTGTTATTATGCGAGGCTGCTGTAAGCTTTATGGCTGTTATAATTAATTTAAATCATACTATGTAATTTATGGCCGTACGCTTCGTACACACAAACCTGAATAGCGTAGAATGAATACGGTTTACAGTGCCCGACAACCAATTGGAAGAAATATGAAATATAAAGATTTTTATGCAGTTACCAATAAAAATGAAGACAACATTAAATTTATTTTTTTACCAATGATGAATTTTTCAATCTGATGATCACATATTTTTACTGAGATGATGTCAATAATTAATCGTTTTAAAAATGTGACCAGGCGATGCAGAGTATTAACAAGCTAATAATTTTATTATAAGCTCTTCTAAGTTATAGATTCAAAAACAAAATTTCAACTCTGATATCTTTGTAAGTCAAAATTCTGTCTAGAAATAATTATCCTTTTTACGTACAGTCACCTATAGGTAAGGAAAGTATTGTCTTTGGTCAAAAAATTCGGTGGTGAGTTTTTAATGAAGAAGCAAGTTTTACGGCCCCTACATTACTATTTTACTAATTTTACGATGATGTCTGCATGTGTGTGTGTGTGTGTGTGTGTGTGTGTGTGTGTGTGTGTGTGTGTGTGTGTGTGTGTGTGTGTGTCCGTATGTGAAAAATTCTTCTCCAACAATAACTCCAATATTGCAATTCTGAAAATTATAATTCTTTCGTATTCCCCTTCTGTACATCCATATGAAGAGCTGATTAGATTTTAGTTATAATTGGTGAACCGTAAGTTCCCTTGTTTGAAATTCTTAACAAAAAAAAATTCATTGGGCTCCCGTGGCCGCGTGCCTGAGTGTCTGGTCGCGAACCTGGGGGAACTGGGTTCGATCCCGACAGATGTCAAATATTTAATTTTGAAATGGCACAAAAGTGACCCTTGCGGTGCACTCTCCACACCAGCTATGAGTGCCCGTGAGGTGACTCCTGGTAAGCGCCCACACGGTAAAATATATCGTCATCATTACCGATGTCTACATGTGTTGTAGATACTGGCACACCCAGAAATGGGTAATAAAAAAACGCAGCTAAATACCATTTTTTGACATTTTATCTGATATCAATATGAAAGAATATCTTTTTGTCTATACGGTTTGGTTATAAATTTTCTTTAATATTCAGCTAATATAAAGTTAAAGAATTATAAAAAGCTTAACTTTCATAAATTAGTCAGCTTTTCTATAATCATGGAAACAGCTGATATATTCAAATAATTCTAATTATCAGATGTCAGTGTCAATTGCAATTTACATACGAGTGGTATAATTATATTCGTGTTATAATTTTATTGGATGTATAGAATCTTTTCCAAGGAACTTTTGGTGTGGGATTTCTACAAAATATACATAGAATTGGCGGAAGGTATTGTGCTAGCCACATCAGATTTTTTCTATTAACTATCTGTTTAGCCTAGATGTCATCAGTCTGAACATTTGTAGTGTCGACAATTAAGTCTAGAAGTTATTGCAAGCCTACGTGCAGGGTTGATACTTGGTTATAGAGGCCTTATGATACTCTGTACCCTGCAACCCGTCAGATATCCTCTCACGAAGAAGATAACGCTTTTAGCTTTTTAGTTAGTCTGAGTTTTGGTTCGCGTTTTCCCTAGCGTGAGCATTTTGGCCTTTGCATACATCAGCATCTTTATGATTTAGTTATGTTTAGTCTTATTAATAATTAGTGTTAATTAAATTAATATAAATATCAAGAATGCCAGTGTCCTTAGTATAAATTCATATGTGTTCATAAGAGTGTGTGTTCCTCTTCAAAAAAGTGGCTGCAAAAATTCAATAAACCAACAAGACTCTCCTCCCACCCTCTCGTGTACGGGTATTTTTTTTTGTCTAGTTTTGTAAAAATCAAAATACACCATTCTTACACCGTAATTCGATAAAAATTGCGGGATACGTAGGACTGCACTTCCTTCATTATTTCGATAACATTTTAAAGATAATTCTATCAACAAGGAAATATACTTGTTATAAACAAAACATTCCTTTTATTTGCTATTAACTATAAACGCTGAGTTAGTGTATGAAATAAAAATCTCATCGCATAATAAGCTGGTAATGAGAGTTGGATGGAACAACGTTGTTGTGTTGTGTATAGGTCTAGCACGTGAAGAAGGGAAAGTTTGTATTAAAACAAGTCGGCTAAATTAATGTAGAAGTTTTGGTTGCATGTCGCACGGCAGTTACATGGAGGGAGAAGCAGTAGACAGGGTGCAGGGTGAATCAGTGCATACCAACAAAAGAATCAACTGAGGATTGTGTTTGTTTCGTACGGGGAACGGACGAAAATGAGATGTTATGAAAGAAAAATGAACAACGTTTGAAGTAACGAGAAATGCCCTACAAAATTAGGAGAATGGCAGTAGATCTTATCAAAATAAAATAGCTGCAAATTCAGTTTTTTGATTATGACCCAAAAATAGGAAGTGACGAGTTCACCAATCGAATTTACTGGCAAAAATACATACAGGGTTAGTTAAAAGTATGGAGACAACGATTTATTGTCGTTAATATTCATTATAAGAAATTATGTTCAATACAAAAGTTTTTTAAGAAATTTTGATCTACATTTGAGAATACTTGAATTTTTTTTTCTTCAATTGTTTTTGAGTTACGCCTGTCCGCGTAATTTTTTTAAATCGGAACCTATAAATTTTACTCTACCATTCGATAGAGTGTTTTTTTCTCTTTACAAAAGTATGTTTGTTTTTTTGTTTTTCAATTTATTTTAATAACATTTTTACAAGGAAAAACACCGGTTCAAATATTTACGAATAGTAGGTACATCTAAGATAGATAAAAGCGAAGCGATAAACAAACTCGAGCGATGTAATTTACTTAGTTATTAGTTTGTTTTTAATGAGATTGTGACCGACAACTTTATTGGAAATAATTTTGTCTATATCACATGAACCTACTATTCGTAAATACTTGAACCGGTGTTTTTTTCTTGTAAAAATGTTATTAAAATAAATTGAAAAACAAAAAAAGAAACATACTGTTGTAAAGAGAAAAAAACACTCTATCGAATGGTAGAGTAAAATTAATAGGTTCCCATTTAAAAAAATTACGCAGACAAGCGTAACTCAAAAACAATTGAAGAAAAAAAATAATTCAAGTATACTCAAATATAGATCAAAATTTCTTAAAAAACTTTTGTATTGAACATAATTTCCTAAAATGAATATTAACGACAATAAATCGCCGTCTCCACATTTTTAACTAACCCTGTATGTATACAAATTTTCAAAAATTTTGCACATTGGATACATTTTCTAGAGCAAAATAACTAAATATGGTCAATAATCACAATTTTTTTGGGCATTTTCAAGGGTTTTAGTTTTTTGGTTGTGCAAACGGAACTAATGGGACAAATTTTATGAAAATTGGTATGTAATTATGTCCGTAGAATTAAATAGGGAAATCGGCAGGCATAATCCAGAAATGGGTAAAATTATAAATGTAAATATCTCGGGAATAAAAAGAGTTATGAACCTATGATTTGAAAATTTGGAATCAGAGCGTTGAGGTGTATAAAAATAACATGATTTATTTTCTAAATCCCAAATCCTAAATGCCAAAATGCGACATCGGACACAGCATTAGTGGGAGAAGTTGGAAGTTGGAATTACCCGCCGGAGAAAATGGGTGAATTTGGGTTTTATTATATTAACTGGGCAACTCTTAATTTAACCGGCGTCATATCTTGTACAGTTTTGTAGATCCCAATGTTGGATACATTATTCTGAACACCCTGTATATTTAAATATATAATAAATAAATAAATATATCATCACGGCATATTACCCATTTCTGAGTGTGCCACAATCTGCTTTATCGAAGATATCGGTAATGATGATGACATATTTGTACCTTGCGGGCGCTTACCAGGCGTCATCTCACGGGCATTCATTGCTGGCGTGGAGAGTGCACCACAGAGGTCACTTTTGTGCCATTTCGAAATATTTGGCGTCGGTCGGGATCGAACCCGGTTCCTTCAGGTTCGCGACCAGACACTCAGGCACGAGGCCACGGGACAAATAAAAAAAATACATAGTTACATTAAAAAAGTACCTCATGTGTTTTTCTGAATAAAATCGTTTTCTATTAATTGTCCAATTACTTACGAAAATTGTCACATTTCCTTTTTTTTAACGCCTATGATGGTGGTAAGCTACTCATTATTCATCCCACTTCCGCTATCGGTGAGACCACCTATTTGGTACCGCTGGCACGTGTAATAGGGCGCGTTTACACCGCAGCATGCAGCGCTGGCGGATGGTGTACACGGGCCACGTTTCTATCAACAACTTTGTAATCAAGATACACGTGATTGTACTAGTAATGTGTGGAACGCACGCATACAATGTGTTGGTGTCACTTTCAATACGGTACATGCTACAATACATTATCAGATAGCGAACTGGATGATTTAAAATGGGACAGAGTAACAGAAAGTGAAATAAATTGAGGAAAACTGAACAAGTATCTCCAGGAGAGATAATAAAATAATTAATTTTACTGCGTGAATTAATAAATATATAATAGTACATTAAAAAACAAGTAACATAAGGCAATCTGTTAACGTACGAGTTTTCCAAAGGACGAGTGCGTTAACAGGCCTTATGAAACATTTTTTTACCTCCCGCTACTCTTGGTAAGAGAGGTATAGGGATCGTGCTAAAAACCACATATCGAGATTTTAGTAAGTGACCACGTTTTAAGGTCCCTAGAATCCAATATGTGTGTATGTGTGTGTGTGTGTGTGTGTGTGTGTGTGTATGTATAGTGATTTTGTCTTCGCTCTAACTCAAATACTATCATTCAGAAAATTCTAAAACCTTGTATTTCTTTCCTATTCTAATATGAAAAGAAATCATTAGATTTTGGTGTAAATCGGATAACCGGAAATGGCACTTTACCTGAAGCTCATAATGGTTTTTCTTCAAAAAATAGCATTAAATGTCATTTTTTCGCATTTTGCCGTTATGAAAATTAAAGATTATTGAATTTTCTACAGGAATACATTAATACTTTTTCTATATATTTTACAGATAAATTTAAAAATAATTTTTTTTATAAGTCCCGAAGCCTAAGATAAACACAATTCCTTTGTAACACAGTTCATATTTCAAATGAATGTAACTGACAGTAAATGTCACTGTCAAAAAACTAATCACTTCAAATTGATAATAGTGACATTTTAAAAAGAAAATAGTAAATAAAGCAATAGATTTCACTGGAACAGTTTGCAGCGTTAGTAAATACGTAGGTATGTATTTAAATTAATAAAAATTAAATAGCGGGAGGTTTTGTGTTGGCCACATCAGATTTTTTTATTATATTTTCTATTGAGGCAATTTTATAACAAAAAATCTGTTGTGGCCAGTAAATATCTCTCATTATTTCCATATTATATAAATATTTAATTAATAATAAAATAAGTAATATTCACTGTACTTCCCAAGAGAAGTCTTTAGTAATGTGTCTGGATTTTTAACACTGACATTTATCTATCAATTACAAATATCTTAATTTTTCAACTGGTTTTCATGGGCTGTGAAATTAATTACAACATATTATTTTATATATTTATATTTCTCTATCTCTAACTCTATAGAAGATATAATAAAAAATTTAAATGTATCGGAGATTTTATATTATTTAATATTTATAACATAAATTTTCAAAAAATTATATTTAGAATTTTTTATAAGAAACTAATACTTCCGGTTGTCCAATTGTTACGAAAATCTAATCAGCTCTTCCCAGTAATGTCAAATTGAGAAAAAATGCAGTTAAACATATCTCAAGTATTTGAAAAACCGTGGTTTCAAAATTTCCACATACACACAAACATCATCTTAAAAATGTTATAATCGGATTCTAGCGACCTGAAAACGTGTTTATCCACTAAAATCTGGATATGTTATTTTTTCTTAGCAAGGTGTAAAAATGAGATTTTGAAAGAAATACTTAGAAATAATGTTGCTCTCGGCAAGTTCTGTCACTGGTTAAATTTTAATATTCGTATTTCTGTTACACCTGCACATATTTTTAAGGTATGAAAGAATTCAAGTGACAATTCATGCGATTTTTTCTCGTTCATCCTATCTCAAATATTATTATCTCTGGCATTTCCTTTCACCATTTTACAATGTGACTACTTTTCTTTCCATTTTTACTATTCCAACATCTCTGGTACCCATATCCATCCCCAAACAATTCCATTTCCTTGGGCTGACGTTGACAAATGCCTTGTGCAGCGGCTGAACCTATCGCAGACGGCTGTGCAGCTGTGCCGGCAGTTGGCCGTCGCTCGTCAGCCATCGCGTAGTGGGCCGAGCCGACTGACAGCACACGATCGCTCCATAGCACTCTACACTGGGAATGGGATACGGATAGGATGTTGGAGTGTACAGATGGTTAATGATGATGACTTAGTTACTGGTCATTCAGGGTTAAAGTTGATGAGTTAATTGGGATTGTCTGAGGGAGGATTTAGTGGTTTTTTGGTAATAAAATGGGTGTTATATCTCTATTACTGTTTTACAGAGGGAAAATATCTTCTTTCAAATATTATCTACCCCGTTAAATTTTGTGGAGTGTTTTATATATAGCATTTTTTCTACTCGTATGCTTTAATATACTTATTAAGTATGTGTCATCTGTATTTGAATGGTACTTATTATGATTCAGATTTTCATTAGGATACAGATTATTATTATGATACATATTAATTTTATAACTTATTTATTGGTTTATAGTTTATTTTTTTACCTTCCGTCACCTTTAGGTAAGGAAGGTATTATCTTTGGTCAAAAAATTCGTTGGTGAGTTTTTAATGAATAAGCACGTTTTAGGGCCCCTAGAATACGAATTTACTATTTTTAAGATGATGTCTGTATGTATGTATGTGTGTGTGTGTGTGTGTGTGTGTGTGTGTGTGTGTGTGTGTGTCCGTGTGTGTGTCCGTGTGTGTGTTCCGTGTGTGACAATTTTTTTTCGACGATAACTCCAATACTACAATTCTAAAAATTATAATTCTTTCTTATTCCTCTTCTTTACATCCATATGAAGAGCTGATTAGATTTTGGTTATAATTGATCCACCGGAAGTACCCTTATTTAAAGTTTTTAACAGTTTTTCTTGAAAAAACGCAGTTAAATATTATTTTTCGACATTTTGTGATTATCAATATGAAAGAATATCTTATTCTTTATACGGTTTGATTATACAGTTTCGTTCATATTCAATAGATATAGAGTTATAGAGACATTAAAAGAGATTAACTTTCAAAAATTAGTCAGCTTTGTTAAAATTATGGAAACAACAGATATATTCAGAAAAATTTAATTGACAGATGTCAGTGTCAAATGCAAAACCAAAGTTGAAAGTATAGGGTCAGAAAGTTATGTGTGAATTTGATAGAGTGTCCCTCCAAAGAAAGGAAGATGGAAGGACTGTGTAGCAGCAGATTTGAGAGGAAGAATTGTGTGAAGAAGATGCGTCGGACAGGAATGATTAAAAGAGAAGAGTAAGAAACAGCGACCCCTAATAAAATAGGGAAAGGAACTTTGGGTATAGAATTTGTAAAAAATAGTGTGTTCGTGTTACAATTTTATAGGATATACAGAATCTTTTTCAAGGAACTTTTGGTATGGGATATATACAAAATACATCGAATTGACGGAAGCTTTTGTGCTGGCCACAACAGATTTTTAATTATTATGAATAGTCGTAGAAATATAGTGTATGCAACTCATGTATAATGACTATTAATAGTATTAATACACTCGCATGATTTACGATACTCGCCATGGCTTGCTCGTGTATTAATAGCTATCATTGTAAACTCGTTGCATAATATACTATTAAAGCATAAAAGTCTTGTTTTTTTCCTAAATTTTAGAAATTAATACTGGGTTTATTCAGGCAACTAAATAAAAAAATTATGTTGTAAAATTAAACTAGACAAGTAGAAACCATTTTATTATCAATGACAACGTTTATGCAGTTATACTGAAGAACTAAACTAATGAAACTAAATTAAGAAGTTGACTATTTTCAACTTTTAGTTTAATTTTATAATTTCTTAGTTTTGCGCCTGCGTCATTTGCGCGCTTATCGCAGATTTTAATACCTAACTTATGAAAATGTACGATAATAACAAAGTTTCTATAGAAAGAGCGACAAAATGTTAAATTGTATACCTTTATGTTATTTTAATTTAGTTTCTTAATTTAGAGACTTAATTTAAGTTTATAATTTACATGCTGCATAAATCCAGCATATGTCATTTTTAAAATATATATATACTTTGTACAATATTATTAAATAAAATATAATTTTTCCAGCATATGTCTTTGAAAACTGAGTAAAATTAATTTGGAAATATAGGTTTTCCAAATTATATAGATCTAGTAAGTTATTTAAATAAATAATTAACGAGTTGACTGTTGAAGTGACGTTCATTTCTTGAAATAATCGCATACCAGAATTTTTTGCTATGATTTTAAATTAAGTTTAAGATTACTCGGTTGCCAGAGATGCATTGTTTTTTTTTTTTTGTATAAAAATGTAGAATTCTATGCTCTTAAATGTATGTATAAAGCATTGCCTACCTGAAGTTTTACGGGACATATAATATTTGAAAGAACAGTTTTCCATTATAAATGTCTGTCATCAATTCTTGTGTTCACCGTGTATATAAATAATATTTAAACTATTATAACAATATTTATAATTCAAAACCTTTTAAAAAAACTTATTTATTAATTCTTACATGAACATAAAAAACTATAAATAAATTAATAATAAATTATGTCTAAAAATGAACCAAGTACTATTTCAGAAAATCAAATATATTTAAGGACAATTTTATTCGAGATAAATAATAGATATTTACACACCAAGTGAGCTAAGGTAGGTAATGTTTATCCATGAGAAGAAAGTTTAGTTAATTTCTTCGAGTGAATAAACATTCTTAGCTCTCGTGGTTTGTACAATATTTTATTCAATTTTGACGAAATAATAATAATAACCATTATAATATTTAATTTTGACAAAATAAAAAACTGATCAGTTAGTAGGCTAAGCATGACAATCGTCGCTGACGTCAAGTCATCAATTTAAAAAGCTTTATTGTCTGTCATTTATGTCGTAAACAATAAAGAAAAGGGCTGATAATGCCTGATAAATAATGCGGTGAGTGTTATTTTCGTCTTGATATTATTTTTAAATGTATTTGTTGCAGAGTGAGTTAAAATTTTGTGAGAGTGATTTAAATTTTTTTAATTCACTTGTGAATAAAATGCTACTTGTAGTTGTTGCTATGGAGTTAAAAATTAATTTAATTAAAAATGACAATTTAAAACGTCAAAATTGAATAAACAATATTAAGTTGGATTATAGAGAGTAATGATAATTTTGTCATTTGACAGTTCATATCGATTCAGTTGTGTTTCTTGAACTGAAATTTGAAATTTTAACCGTAGATTGTAAGAATGGCCCTAAAAGAACATAATTTAACTTACTATATATTTGCATAATTTTACCTTTTCCATAATATACACATTAATGGTCGTATTATAGTTGAAACTGTAAGTTTTAAATCTGTAAAAGTGAAAAACAATCACAACAAATGTTTTTACTCGGAGTATATTTTTTTGTTAATCAACAAAAAAGATGTGTTTTTGTCATTTTTTTACAGATTTATACTTACAGTTTTGATCATATGGCTAATAATTACCGATCCAGAATATTCCTATTCTCATTCGACATTTTTCGTCTTGCTTCGGTTCGGATTCGGGCAAAATTCCATAGTATAACCTTATTGAATACAGTACGTAACAATATATTAATATATTTTCCTTTTTTTGCAGGTACGTACATACAGTCTGGATTATTTGTGGTAACAGAAAAAAGTCAAGGCATAATTTTTGGTGAGTTTACAAGTGTATTTTATTTGAAAAAAGAAAAACATAATTAGAGGTAATTTTAAAAATTGTTATGTTAAGCTATTAATATCAATAAACTAATCTCATATTTATATCTTTAATCTATTACTGCATATTATTTATTGGTAATAATTTAAATAAAATATTAGCCCAAATATTTCATTTTCGTAATTTTTCTATTCATATTTTCTTTTCTACATCTTCTAGTGTCAAAATTCTCGTTGTAATTTGAAAATAATTCCTCATCTTAGGCGCTAAATATTCTAGAAGTTGTTAATTGGTATTATATCTGTCTGAATAAATCAAATTACTCTTGTAATAAATTCTTGTGTTGTTTTGTGAAAATGCGGTTGTTTTCTACGAATTTTATTTTTATAGCCCAAGATTTGATATATTTTTGCGCGAGACATGTGTTCATAAATTATGTTATTTTTGTACTGCAGTTTGACATTCCTCCTAAGTTTTTTCTTCTTAAACTATGAGAGAAATTCGTCTAGAGTTGCTTTTAAATTGTTCGCCACCTAATTTTAATGATTTATATTTATTCTTGGTTACATTGGACCGGTAGGCCTATTATCGATGCTGTGTCATTACCAAGAATTTGGGGCAGGATTCGTTTTGACTTAATTTATTCTTCTTCAAATCTAAATATATTCGTCTATATATCATTTATTTCTAATCTTGAAACTCAACAACACAAAAAAAAAGATATAATAATAAGTTATCTAGTCATTATAGCCTTGAATAAAATCAGTAAGTACTAAATTTCTTCACATCTAAATACAGTGTTCAAAAAAAACCTTACTCGGAATAGGTTATGAACAAAAAACGTATGTTAATTTTAAAGTACTTAATTAAATGTCAATTTGACACTAGATATTGTCAAAAATGTTATCTAATGAAATCAAATATTTTCTTCTTGAATCCTTATTTTAGAAATAAAAATACGAAGCCCCGTCGCACACCAGTTCGCCCTCTCGCTTTAATTTCATTTTATTTAATTAATATATGATTAAATTACCGCCATTTTTATTAATATTACAGACATTTTGTCGTTCTAGTGACACATAGCAAGATATGTTTTCTTAAATACCTATTTCATTGTTTTTTTTTTTGCAAAATCAAATAATACTTAGTTTTGTCAATTCAGGAAATATTGGAAAAAAAATAAACGAATTTAAAATGTCTAAAAGTATTACAGTGGTAATTTTCAATAAAAGACGATGTTACCCAATGTTTATAAATAATATGAAATTAATATATCGATTTCGGTTATGGTTTTACCGTTAAATTTTTAATCTTTAACTAAAAATTTAATATAAAATTATGTTACAATGTTGAAAAATTTTCGTTTTAAATAAAAAGTAAAGATTTATGTTCTTTTCTCCTTAAAATTACATTTTACGATCAATTTTAACAACTTGTCTTTTGAATTGAATAATTATCTGACATACGTTTCTATGTTCATAGCCTACTCCGAATTAAGTTTTTTCTGAACACACTGTAATTTAGAATGCAATTAGACTATTTGTGCGGTTAAAATAATAGTTATTTTTTATACAAGACGATAAAATTGTATTTTATCGATGAGCGGAAAGTTTAATTCACGAGCGATTTCGCGAGTGAATTATTTTTCGCGAGTCGATAATTTAATTTTATCGTCATGTGTAAAATTCTATTTTTTTTCTATAGCAGATTTTAAAGAGCAAAAATTAGAAAAACCGATTATAATTTAAATTATTTAAGAACAATTTAAAAATCTCAGTAGCGTGGTAGTTATAGAATTTATTTGAAAACAATTTCATTTTATTCATGTTTATACAATTGAAGTATAAGAATATATAATATGAATCGCCAAAATGTATAATGTGTTTTTATTTAAATAAAAATTAAAGATCTTTATCTACCCTTGCTGTTAAAGTATTATTTTATCTACCCTTGCGTAGAGATGGGTCAATTCCCGAAATTTAAAGTTACGGGGAAATTCCTTTTTTTTTTTGAGTAATTTCCTTAATTTATTAATATCGAAAAAGTGTACATTGGTAATACAAGAACAAATAATTTAAAATGTAAACAAATATGTATTTAGACATCAGAATCAGAAGAATCAGTACTGTTCGTATAGGTATAGTCCATTTCAGAATGGGATAGGCCTTCGCCTATTTTTTCTCAAAAAAATCCGGAAAATTACGTAACAAAATTTCTTCCCGCAAATCGTTTCTGAAGGAAAAAACGAATTCCCGACGGGGATTTTTTGGCGGCACATCACTACCCTTGCGGTTAAAATAAGCTTAGTAAGCTAATTTAATAAATATATATACTTAGTTTCAAAATAATATTTTATTTAAAAAATATTGTACAATGTACATTTCGAGGTATTACCTCATCATCAGGTAGAAAAATAAATGATATAAATATAAATATAAACATATATACCTGATGATGAGGTAATACCTCGAAATGTACATTGTACAATATTTTTTAAATAAAATATTATTTTGAAACTAAGTATATATATTTATTAAATATCATAATGTTTCAAATGTATCCTACAAATAATATCGATTTTGTTATTGGTAAGCTAAGTTCTATCAGTCATATTCTGTCTGTTTCTGATATTAGTTTTTAGATATAGACCTTTTAAAAATCGGGTTCTATAATCTAGCTACTACATATAAATCTGATAGCTGACAACTAGCATTCCGAGCCCACGGTAGTTATCTAGCAATATTGCTAATTAAAATCCATTCAAGTTCTAGTGGCAGTGTTGTTTTTATTCTGAGATAAACGGTATCATATCGCCTAGTTATACTCAACAAGACATTTTATCTGGTATCTGTTTATCTACAGGAAGTGTAGTAAATTAATTCCCGTATTAGAAAATAAATAACAGCTACAAAGAGGTACAGTCACAGGTGCAAGTTTCGTTGGCAATTGTCCGTTGCTAGGTTACCAACACTACTATAAATAAATAGTAGTGCTACGCTCAATCTATTATTGTAAATACCATAACACGGAATCTAAATGGATCATTTAGAAAAGAGAACATTGTATTATTTCCCGTATATTATTGAACATAGTAGATTTTTTTATTTTAATGATCAAAATAGCGCCCCGAAATAAAGCACGAGAAAAATAAATAATTGTTTACGAGGGAATGTTAATAATTAAGCGATAATTTTTGTTGTGTAACCTTTTTACCTCTCGCTAAGAGAGGTATTGGATGCATACTAAAAATCGCATATACAGATTTTACTGAATAAGTATGTTTTAAGAGCCCTACTATCCGATTTTAACACTTTTACGAAGATATATATATATATATATATGTATGTGTGTGTGTGTGGGTGGGTGGGTGTATGTGTATATGTGTATATATAGGGTTAGTTAAAAGTATGGAGACGGCGATTTATTGTCGTTAATATTAATTTTAGGAAATTATTTTCAATACAAAAGTTTTTAAGAAATTTTAATCTACATTTGAGAATACTTGAATTTTTTTATCTTCAATTGTTTTTGAGTTACGCTTGTCCGCGTAATTTTTTTAAATGGGAACTTGTTAATTTTACTCTACCATTCGATAGAGCATTTTTTTCTCTTTACAGCAGTATTTTTTTTTTTCAATTTATATTAATTATATTTTTACAAGGAAAAACACCGATTCAACTATTTACGAATAGTAGGTGTACATCTAAGGTAGACAAAAGCGAAGCGATAAACAAACTCGAGCGATGTAATTTACTTAGTTATTAATTTGTTTTTAATGATAAGATTGTGACCGACAACTTTATTGGAAATAATTTTGTCTATCTTAGATGTACCTATACTATTCGTAAATACTTGAACCGGTGTTTTTCCTTGTAAAAATGTTATTAAAATAAATTGAAAAAAAAAAAAACAAAAATCTGTTGTAAAGAAAAAAAAACGCTCTATCGAATGGTAGAATAAAATTAACAGGTTCCCATTTAAAAAAATTACGCGGAGAAGCGTAACTCAAAAACAATTGAAGAAAAAAAATGAATATTAACGACAATAAATCGCCGTCTCCATACTTTTAACTAACCCTGTATATATATATATATATATATATATATATATATATATATATGTGTGTGTGTGTGTGTGTGTGTGTATGTGTGTATGGATGTGTGGATGTTGGATAAACGATTTCTCAAATTCTATAAGGCTTAAGACCTGTTTAACTACGGATTCCTCTATCTGACATTAATGGGAAGAGCTGATTACGTTTTGGTAACAATTGGACAACCGGAAGAAGTAGTTTCTTAAAAAAATCTTGTAAATATTTACACATTTAAATTTTTTATTACATTTTCTACAGATTCACAGATAAAGAAATATAAATATATAAAATATTCTGTTGTAATGAATCACAACTCCGCATAGAAACCAGTTGAAAAATTTAAATGTTTGTAATTGACGAATAAATGTCAGTGTTAAAAATGCAGAGATTTTATTATTAATTAAATATTGAAAATTATAGATACATTCTGTTTAATATATGACATTTAGAAGCACCGCCAATTTCGGCAATAAATTGGAAGAAATTCGAACATTTAGAACAGTAGAAGAAAAAGAATAGATGTAATTAGAATATTTAGAGAGTACTAGACATGAAAATACAATACTTATATAGCCTAATACGGATATGAGGGAGGTATTTATTGTTTCATTTTCTAAATTCCTGCGACTTACTCATAGTTTTTATTTGTTCTAATTTGCACCGCATAATTTATGCAAATGGCATAAAATGACCCTCATATATCATTCAGCGCAAGTTATCTAATTTTTATAATAGAAGCAATGTCTGCTATCTGAAAACTCTTGTTTGAATGAAATTATCTTGGCATTAGCATAAAAAATGATCCCACGTCGTATATGTGAGTGGATATTTTTCTCAAACATCTTTTAGTCGGGAGATTACATTTATTATTAATACAGACTTTCGTCGGTTCATTAGCATAAAGACTATGTTAATTTTTCAACATGCGGCGGAAATAAAACTCACTGCTTTATAAAGTTATGTTCCGAACCAAATAATTTCAATTACCAATTTGAATTTCTACTTTGAATTTGACGCATTCACAATAGCATGTATATCAATTATCAATTAGTCGCATGCGCGTTCGTATATTGTTCTTCTTGTCCACATGTTTGCATTCATTTGTTTAAATGGAGACTTTTGACAGAAGATAACTGAAACTGACCTGCTTTTTGCTATGTTTTCTAAAGTTTCACAATAACTTCCAAGACTAACAAAAAAATGACAGCTGAGCTTGACATCTGACGTTCAGCAACTCTATGCGCATGCGTTATTTTAAATTGAAATTGAAAAGTTCGAACCTTACATGGTTGTAATTGGAAAGTGAAATTATGTTGTTCTGAACGTGTATAATCAGTCACATGTTCCAAGCTTTAACGCAAAATAGAAATTCAAATTGGAAATTGAAAGCCGTTTAAGCGTAAATAATTTTATCATTTTCTTTCATTTTAAAATGAGACATGCTGTATAATGTAATTCTAAAACATTACTAGAGGACTTATGTTTTTATATTCTTTTTTTATATTTTTCATTTGAAAAATCGACTCTTGATGAACTGGTTTTTAAATTATTGACATCCTGTAATTTATTTATTATAAATAGATTTTGAATTTATAACGTATTAATTACAGTTTTTGTATAATCGTGACATTGCAGCGCGCCCAATTTATTCACAAAATAGGCCCTATTTATAAACTAAGAGTAGTTAATAATAGTTATTTATGTATCAAGGCACTGAAAATCTATTTTTCATCACGGATGTGGAATATATTTGCTGAGGCCCTTAGGGCCTAGGAAAATAAACCGTATGAGTGATAAAAATGAAAGGAATATTTATTTCATAGGTTATGTTTAATTATAATCAGTCTGACATTCAATGTTGCAATCGGACATTGAAGTTACCATAAAGAACACTCAAAATTATGTTTTTATCTCAAACTTATTCATCGGATTTATTTAGTTCGGTCTTCTGGCACATATTTTTATTTTAAATTTAATACAATTGTTCCTTGTACACCTGCTCTAATTATCTTACATGTACAGCAATTATTATAAGGTTGGCAACACTGCAATTGCTTGGAATCATCGTGTAATGGATTATTTTATTTCTGAGCTTTTAACGTTGATTTTTGTGAACTTGAGTGACGATTTCAAATAAATAAAATTAAATATAAAATATTTACAATAAATTTAAATTATTCAACTTTCAGTCTAATTAATATGATATTATTACACACTTATATTGGATATATGCAGCATGTAAATTATAAAATTAAATGAAGCCACTAAATTAAAAAAAAAACTAAATTAAAATAATGTCGTTTATGCATAAAATTAAAATTAGAATTTTATGGATGATTGAAAACAATTTTTCCACCGCTATGTTGAAATAAAGGCAAATTCTTTCTTGGAGATGTCGTTCTAGGGATTTAAATAATTTTAAAATTTATTATTCATTGACATATTGGTTTTTATTTAAACCTTATTCATGAATCGAAGAATTAGATGTTCGTTACAATGATGAGTTAGTAATTAAAAGTGAAAAGAGCAATAGAGTTCGATGTATAATGTGATAAAATTGGTAAAAGACAGTCCTTTTTTATTTAATTGTCTGCATAAACCAAGCATTAGTTTTGTAGAAATTTTGTGTTTTTGGATAAGAGATTATACCATACCTCCGCTACCCTTGGTAAGGGAGGTATAGTGATCGTGCTAAAAATCACATATCGAGATTTTAGTAAATGACCACGTTTTAAGGTCCCTAGAATCCAATTTTAACAGTTTCACGATGATGTCTGTATGTATGGGTGTGTGTGTGTGTGTGTGTGTGTGTGTGTGTGTGTGTGTATGGATTTTGTTAACGCTCTAACCCAAATATCATTCAGAAAATTCTGAAACCTTGTATTTCTACCCTATTCTAATAAAGAAAGAAATCATTAGATTTTGGTGTAAATCGGATGACCGGAAATGACACTTTACCTGCAGCTCATAATGGTTTTTCTTCAAAAAATACCATTAAATGCCATTTTTTCGCATTTTTGTTAAAGATTATTGAATTTTCTGCAGAAATACATTAATATTTTTTCTGTATATTTTACAGATAAATTTAAAAATCAATTTTTATTATAAATCCCTAAGCCTAAGATAAGCACAATTCCTTTGTACACAGTTCATATTTCAAATGAATGTAACGTAACTACAGGTGAATGTCACTGTCAAAAAACTAATCACTTCAAAATAATAATAGTGACATTTTAAAAAGAAAATAGTAAATAAAGCAATAGTTATATGCAATGGAACAGTTTGCAGCATTAGTAAATACAGAGGTATGTATTTAAATTAATAAAAATTAAATAGCGGGAGGTTTTGTGTTGGCCACATCAGATTTTTTTATTTTAAAATTTAAAATGGTTCCATACAATATCGGTTATAAATTCATTGTCACTCTACCCTGTATGATAATTGCCCGTAATTTTGACATTTCCTCTCCGTTTTTCTTGGTGCTAATTTACGGCCTACAGGTGACCACCCATGAATGCGGGTCATTTTCTTAACAGCCGTAAAAAGAGAAAGTTGGAGGAGAAGAGAAGATCCCTGCTGTTAATGCAAACAGAATGCTCGTGAATTGCGTGAAAGTCGTGCGTTTGAAATGTTTTGATACAAAGCTTTTAGCCCGCCAGCTGTTTACGTCCCAGGAATGCTGCACTGCAGTTTTTTCTCAAGAATCCGGAGAGATTTCGACACGATAGGCCAAGCCACTTGTGTGTTCTCCTTCGGATTTAATTAGTGTGTTCTCAATTTTAACACTCTGAAATATCTTAAATACCAAAAAGAAACTCATAATTTTTGTACATAATAGTCCGGCCGGCTTATATTTTCAACAAACTAATTATAAAACGTACAGAATGGTGAAAAATGTCTAGAAAATTCTTCGCTACTTTAGATAGGTATACCGTGAGTATTTTTTAACGTGAAACATTGGGTGTATCATATCCATGGTTACGACATTTGATTGACAGCAATGTATTTGCGTGTCCCATTTAAAATGAAACATAGGGAACGAATTTGACAGAAGTATTATATTTAAATATTGTAAGAATTGGGTCAGAAAACCACTCGAGAGCATTAAACATATTTCGGGCACAAGGTGCACACAATATTTTTTCTAAAACTACATTTAATTTTTAGAAAACATGAATAATTATTTAAACACAATTAACCTCTAATGACATCTTGTCAATGTGACATTTGATTGGCAGCAATGTATTTGTCTGTCACATTTAAAATAAAACATAGGGAATGAATTTGACAGAAGTATTATATTTAAATATTGTAAGAAATTTAGCAAAGTCAGAAAATCACTAGGGCACAAGGTGCACACAATATTTTTTTTATAACTAAATTTAATTTAGAAAGCAGGTACAATTATTTTAACAAAATTAACCTCTATTGACGTCTTGTCAAATGTCAAATTCGTTCCCTATGTTTCATTTTAAATGGGACACACAAATACATTGCTGTCAATCAAATGTCAAGTCGTAACCATGGATTTCACAAACCCAATGTTTCACGTTCAAAAATTAGACTTAAAACTTAGCAAAAGCTGCGGGCCAAATAATGGGTGATAATAGTTCGCCAAATTCAAACTCTGTTCATAACGCTGACAATATAATTTTGTTTTTCTACAGTCTATGTACAAAGAAGGCATTTGTTCACAGCGCAGTGTCACTTTGCCGCTTATGCGCGACAAAGTAAAAAAAAGCTCGCTGTCCGAATTTTTAACTATAAAATATTGAGAAATGTCACTTGTCTACATTCTTAATGGGAACGTTTAGTCAAGAACCAATAGCGCTGTAGTTACTTACACATTTACCACTTCCACAAGTCAATAATAATGTTTATTTCTTAACAGGCGAACCCAAAACAAGAAAATGTACATAAAGTATTACAAAAAAATACAAACTATACGGAAAACAAAATTTAATTAAATTCATTATAAGCGTTGCACATAACAACGATCGGAGATTTAAGCAAAGTATTCGTCTTGCAAGATGGTAGATAAAATAAACGGTAATTCCGCGATGATGTTGAAGGTACATGAAATGGCAGTTTATATAATAAACTTGGAGCATCAATATTATTATTTAAAATGCTAGAAATGTTATTAAGTGCTATAAGCTTATGACGCTCTTCAACGGATTCAAAGTTAAATTCTTGTAAAAGAATGTTATGTCCTATTCCTTGAGCAGGGTAAACATGGAATTTTTTATACCACATGAACTTAAGAAATTTACGTTGAACACTTTCAAGTAAATATTTATAACTGATTTGAAGAGGGTACCAGATTAAACATCCATACTCAAGTTTAGAGCGAATGTAAGTCAAGACTAATATTTTAAATTTATTATCATTGTAAAATTGTCTGCTATTTCTGACATATGACTGGTATGTCGGTATATTACATAAATAAAATAAAAATAAATATATCATCGCGGCATATTACCCATTTCTGGGTGTGCCAGTATCTACAACACATGTAGACATCGGTAATGATGACCATATATTTTACCGTGTGGGCGCTTACCAGGCGTCACCTCACGGGCACTCATAGCTGGCGTGGAGAGTGCACCACAGGGGTCACTTTTGTGCCATAAAAAATTGGAAATATTTGGCGTCAGCCGGGATCGAACCCGGTTCCCCCAGGTTCGCGACCAGACACTCAGGCACGCGGCCACGGGACCCCATAACCAAACAAAATACCGTACTGCTGTGTAAAGGAATACAGAAATAAAATAGGGCATTCATTTCCAAAAATTAAATAAACAATGTTTAGATTAGATTGGAGCAATAGCTCAAAAAGAATGGAAAATAACGATAAATTATAAACAAAAAATATAATCGTTATTTATTGAGTAGTATTGAAAGTACAAAGTATACATTTTATCTTGTGTGTGTTTCGAGTGCATATGAACATTGCGGATCCTTTATTTCCAGATTCATACAACAATATTCACATGAACAGTGTACAGTTTATAATTATTTATTTTAATCAAAAATATACTACAAAATTCAATGAACGAATGTGTCGATTTTATTTTACAACTTTGGTACATACTTTTTCTGTTGCGCTTTGCGCTGAGCTGTTTACTGGTAGGTGAGGAACTATCAACGACATACGTTATTTCGGGTGGCACCTAACATTTTTATTTCGAATAGTTTTCTTACTTTACCTTTCCTAGGGGTTTAAATTGTTGTACTTCTGATTATTTTTTACAAAATATATTTTTTGTCCATAAAATCAACTCCCAAATGAAAAATGTACTCTGTACTATATATTCGTGCCCAATGCAAATTCTAACCTTACTTTTCTGGTCCATACTGTAACAAAACAATGTGCAGGGCTTCTGGATACAATGCCTAATACAGTTAAACCAGTTACTACTATACTACTGAGTGTGTTATGCAACCTTTTGTGATTCGGACTGAAAAATTATTTCTAATTATCAAATATCTAGCACAAAAGTGACTCATATGGTGCTCTCTCGGAGCTAGCTTTGAGATTCCATTAGGTGATACCTGATAAATACTGTCAACTGTTTAGATATATTATCATTACCTAAAATTGGGACTGCGATGCAGATTGGCATATTTTTACAAAAATGTAATAGATACGCTGTGATGATATATTCGTTTTTATAATGTTAAGTAATTAATTTTGGAAATTTTTGTTTGAATATCAAACAGTTATTTGAATGTTGCGTTAAAATATTTGGAAAATTTATGAGGAAATGTAAATAAATGAAATACCGAAATTCACGTTATTGATTGGGTGTCCAATGAAAAATATGGCTAACGCACTAATTTCTCAAAAATTATTTTCAGAGA
This sequence comes from Ophonus ardosiacus, assembly GCA_943142095.1. Classification (NCBI taxonomy): domain Eukaryota; kingdom Metazoa; phylum Arthropoda; class Insecta; order Coleoptera; family Carabidae; genus Ophonus; species Ophonus ardosiacus. The sequence goes on from OW964824.1 coordinate 57,451,212, forward strand.
TGTATTTAATTTTCATTTATAATATTTGAACATTTTCCATATATTTTCCTAAAAAAATACATAAATCTCAGTTGTCTATTACAAACATGTATTATTTAAATGTATGATGACTTTTGGATCTTTCTATACAAAAATCCAATTCAGTGATAATTTTCATACAAAATATGTTGTTTTATGAATTAAAAAGTAGAATAAAATCATGGAAATTTAAAATAAACAATACAGTAATTAGTAACGTTTCACCGATTTCATAAATTATTAATATATGACCGAAAATGCTACAAGTGTAAATAATACGTCACATAAATTAATTTATAAAATGGATATTGGCAACATTCAGAATAACAAAAAGTGACTATGTGAATTGAAATTATTTTGTGATAAAATTGAAATTACAACAAAAATCTGTTCTAAAAATTGTGAACTATATATATACAGATTGTATTAAGGCATTTGACAATAATATTGAAATAATTTTTTATAATAATAATAATAATAATAATAATAATAATAATAATAATAAACTTTATTTCCTAAAAGTATGCACGCAAGAAACACGTACAAGAGTATTAAAAATTACTAATCAAAATGCTTATATACCGGGTGTTACAAGAAAACCTTGACATAATATGGGAAAACAGTTTTAAAAAGTGTCCGGCAAAAAATTAAGCCATGATATTGATTATGATAATAGTACATTATTTAATATTAATTACATTAATATTATTGCATAAATTGCAATAAATTCTACTTTTTTTTAAATAAAATGTTTCACTTTTTTATTATGCAATATGATTTTCAAATGTCAGCGTGACGCACTGGTTAATAATAATATTTTTTATTGACTATTTTACAAAGCAAATATTGTTTATAGTCCTTCAATGTAAACGGACAATATAATAAATAAAACAAAAAATGAGATTTATATAAAGTATATATCATATCAAGATATTCAAATTGTTGTAAAGAAACTCTTCTAGTATAGCACAACTGTCTCAGAGTAGGGTTCGATTCTCCATTATGGTATATTTTTTACCAAAACTTGTTGAACTTGTAAATATATGTTTTATATTTCCTATTCCAGTAATTTAAAAATAATTATAACATTGTAATAAATAAAGAGAAAATAAATGACCATAATTGATCAGAATAATCAAAATATTGATATAATAACAATATATAAAGAGAAAATAAATGACAATAATTGATCGCAATAATCAAATAAATAAATAAACATATCATCACAGCATATTACCCATTTCTGGGTGTGCCAGTATCTACAACAAATGTAGACATCGGTAATGATGACGATATAGTTTACCGTGTGGGCGCGTACCAGGCGTCCCCTCACGGGCACTCATAGCTGGTGTGGAGAGTGCACCACAGGGGTCGCTTTTGTGCCATTTAAAATTGGAAATATTTGGCGTCTGTCGGGATCGAACCCGGTTCCCCCAGGTTCGCGACCAGACACAGACACGCGGCCACGGGACCAAAATATTGATATAATAACAACTTTATTTTCTTTTGAAGTTAATAAAAATAATTGAAATATAATAAATTTGTGTAGTTTTTTTACTGTAATTATAAAAATATATTGTTTATTAATATCAAAAGAAAATGCAATGCAATGTTATTATATCAATGTTTTGATTATTACAATCAATTATTATTATTTTTAAATGAATGTTCAGAAATATAACATAGATCTTAAAAATTCAACAATTTTTGTGTAAAAAAATAAAATAATTACCCAAAAGCCCTAAAGGGGAATCGAATTCCAATTTACTTGAAAATTTTTGTAATTTATTGCAATTTATGCAATAATTATTAATGTAATTAATATTAAATTTAATAATAATTTAAATTAAGATGTATTGTACAATTACCGTGTTCGATATCATGGCTTAATTTTCCCATGTTTAACGCCTATGCCAAGGTTTGCTTGGGACAGCCCGTCACATGGCTATCAATGGAGACTTAAGCATTGTATTCGTCGTACAGTTGGGTAAATAATAAAAAAAATGTAATTACGAGAGGTAGTAGATGGCACATGTACACGTAATTTTATAACAAAACTAGGGCGTCAATATTACCGTTTAAAATGAACGAAAGAAACGTGAGAGTTATTTGAGAATGGTGGGCCAAAAGAAAATTTATTCAGTAAAGTACTTTAACGTAATTTTTTGAAATATATGTTGCTCAAAAAATTTACGTTCAACGCTTTCAATTACGTATATGTTTATGTAGAGAGGCGAGTACCAAATTAAGATTAAATTTTAGATCAAACTAATGAAAAAAGAACAATATTTGGAGAGTATTTTCATTGCAGAATCCTTCACTTTGTGAAAACAAATAAAAATAAAATAATAAAGTAATTAAAAAATATTTTATTTTAAAAGTTTTTTAAAAAATGTTCTATAATGTAGTTTAAATAAAATAAAGAGCACGTCTACAAAAGTGTGAAATATGTTCAGTGCTGAGTAACTATATTTCGATGTAAAACTTTGTGAGTTATCCTCTTGCATGGAGTTATTTTTAGCGCTCCGATTGGTCGGTACATAAATCAGCGGACAAGTTTGTTGGAATGATGTATGTGTGTCGCACATATGTATGTCAATTATTATTTAATCAATCGTAAAGTGGCGTTAATAGTTGACCGGTCACGTGGTCTACTAGAGGCCACAAAACAGACTTTACACTCCAGCGCGACAGATAAAAACCAATATGTACTTGTTTTCATCCAGAAAAAATGGACGAATGATAAGAAATGCTTAATTGATAGATCTTTGCATGCTAATTAGGTGTAATCCGCCAGTTATCACAGAAAATGTATCAGAATTAATAAACAAAATTTAATATTTTTTAAAGTAACGGCGATAGCAATATTTACAGTAAAATTCCTGAGTAATAACTTTGTAGTCCTCTGCAATATTATAGAGTATCCTATAAGTTGTCTTGCCAGTGGCAATGCCAATAACCTGATAAAAATTAATAGTTATTTATGATATAAGTGTTAAAAGTGTCATTTTATGAGTGAGTGGGGAAGTTTGTGAAACGAGGTGAAGCCGAGTAAAACAAATCCCACGAACGAAATAAAATCACTTTTAACATGAATATCATACACTATTTTTCCTACGACCCTAGTTATGTATTAGTAAAAACTAAAAATTATAGAATGATATTTATGACAGGTCATGATGTATTTGCTATGAACAACTGAAAATTGTTTATTCTAACCTCTATTTCCAACAATACTGTTTTAAATTCCAATTCCTCAAGCGCCTTGCAAGGAATTACTATAAACAATTGTAATAATTGTACTATAACAATAAACGTTTCAAAATAATGTGTACTTCTAATAAAATACCTATATAAATAATATCAGTACAAAAATAAATATAAAATGAAACTACATTTACTTATGAACACTAAATGTAACTAGATTTAGTTCTTTTTTAACACTAGTGTAAATTTGTTTTTTACTTTTAATCCGTTGTCAATGACAACGATTTAAAAGTATTCACTGTATTATAAACTGTTATTTTTAACTAGCTAAGCAACCGTTAAAAACACTACTTTTAACAGTGGTCGTAGGAAAAAGATATTATGGGTGTTTCCAATATAAAAATTAAAACTTTGACCCTTTGACGTCATAATCCGAAAACTAATAATGATAAAAAAATGCAAGCCGAAGTTAAGTATTATTTCACACTGGAAAATTATTTGCAAAAATAAGTAAAAACATGCATAATTTACATTTTCTCCTATATCTATGCACTATTAAAAAAAAAAAAAACGATTCTGATTTACAATGTAACAAACTGTTAATCTAGTTACAAAATTTGGCGCTAAATTCAAATATTGTTACACTTAAATGTAAAATTGGAAATTTAGTGTTTATTTTAATTACCTAATTATTAGAATATTTAGCATACTGACAACTTCACATAAATATTTATATTTAAGAAAAAGATTCTAATTTAATTTTAATTTAAAATGATAAATCGGAAAAAATTATGATCAAATGAATGAATGAATTTAAACTAAAACACAAGTACAGAAAAAATTATTACATAAAGAAAAAAGTGTAATGTAGCACATTGACCTTCCGTCAATTCTTTTTATTTTGTATAAATTCCATACCAAAAGTTCCTTGGAAAAGATTGTATATATGTCCATAAAATTGTAACACGAACATACACTATGTAAATTGCACTTGAATTTGAATATATCAGTTATTTCCACGATTATAGCAAAGCTAGCTAATTTATGAAAGTTAATCTCTCTATAATTCTTTAACTCTTATCTGTTTAATATGAAGGAAAATATATAATCAAACCGTATAGACAATAAGATATTCTTTCATATTGATAATCATATAAAATGTCAAAAAATGGTATTTACCCGCTATTTAGAAAAAAAGAACTTCAAAAAAGGGAACTTCCCAATTGCCCAATTTGCCCAATTATAATTAAAATCCATACAGTTCTTCATATGAATGAATTATAATTTTTAGAATTGTAGTGTTGGAGTTATGGCCGGAGAAATTTTTGTTACACACACATATGCAGACATCATCGTAAAACTAGTAAAATCGTATTCTAGGGACCCTAAAACGTGTTTCTTCATTAAAAACTCACTACCAATTTATTTGACCAAAAACCCTGTACCTTTACCTTCCTTACCTAAAGGTGACGGAAGGTAAAAACACATAAGACAGTACAAAAAAATCAGTGTAGCTTTTTTTAATACAAAAAGTTAATTTACCATTACCTCGATGTAAATTGAAAAGGAAGATCATTTTGTAGCAACCATTTTTATCTGAACCTTAATTATATACTGCACAATATTTTGTTGTATCTCAAACCCCTATAATTTGCAACAATGTTGCAACATAATCATGTATGTATCCTTCCTCTTTCTGGCGAACAGTGTACCCCATGTACACTGTTAGTGGCTGGGGCTTATCTGGTCGTTCTAAGCCAGTGAATCCGCGATTCGGAGCCGTGGCCGTGCGAACAGAGAATCATTTCATGAACGCACGCACGCGCGGAAACAATAAATACACACACGAGTATCACACGTCACCATCGCTCTCGATTCACATACAACAAAATGCAGAAAGAATCAGCAAACAGATAGAGATAGCAATGCCTGTGAAAATGTAGCTGAAAGATAGTACGAAAAGTGGAGGGAATTTGCGTGGATAAAATAATAAAAAATTGTAGCTTATAACAAGTTAACGCAACATATACTACACAAATCTATATACAAGGGATCAGGCCCGGACTGGGACAAAATTTCTGTTCGGGAGTTTTATCCTGACCGGCCCCCAAAAAAGCTAATTCGGCATATAATGTTTTACTAGAAAGAAAGCGACGATTCATGCTTTCAGTAACCATGCCATAAATTACATTGTGATAATTAAAACTTTAAATAAGTATCACAGAACTCAGTCCACCGGCCCATACCCGGACCGGCCGTTCGGGAAATGTCCCGAAGCTCCCTTTGGGCAGTCCGGGCCTGCAAGGGATTCCCGATATGCCCATTTCATCAAAAATATTTTTTTAACCATTGGAATTTCCGGTTAAAAGGAAGTAATCCCTAACTTATTTTAAATGGATTACTATATTTTGTATTTACAAAACAATAAATACATTTTACTCAACACCATATTCAAAGTAAGCCAACTTTTTAATTTTTTTTTTTTTATAAATCGGCCCATTCTTTAACTCAATGGTTAATTTTTAACAGCTGGTAAAAACATTTATCCAATAGTTATTAATTTGAAAACAAAATCCAATTTTTAGTTAATCAACATACTTTATTTTTTTTTTAATCAGTCGTTAAAAATTAACCTCTGAGATGCAAAGCAGGCCCGTGTATGTCGTGAATGGAATCGAATTTATATGATCTGTTTTTAGTTTGCACTACAATGAATGGGATCGCGTGGTTGTGTGCGTTTAGTGTCTGGTTGCCAATCTGGTGACCCGGGTTTTAATCGCACAAAAAAGTGACCCCTGTGGTGCCCTTCCACACCAGCTATGAGTGCCCGTGAGGTGTTGTAGATACTAGCACACCCAGTAATGGGTAATGTGCCGTGATGATATATTTATTTTTCTTTATTATGAATAGTGTCTTCGTCATCATACGGTATTTTTTATTATACCTGCACAACTTGCTGGAGAAAAGGATCTCAAATTTTTTTTTTAACGTTTCATAATTTTTGTGATATGACGTTACATCGTTTACAAGGAGATTGACGCATTTTTTGTGTACGTTACTTTGCGGATTTGCCGTTTCGTATTTGATTTTTTGACTTAATATTTTATATTTAATCGCAATCTAATATGTATAAATCTTCGATTGTCTGGTGCATGCACTCAAAACTTCAAAGTAAGCTAAGAATCAAAAATGGAATAGATTTAGTAGGTAACCATATTTCTATGCTGATTATTTACCTAATGTTAATTTTAACTCCTTTTTGAAATATTAAAATGATGTACACTGTTAACTAAATGCAAAAGAATTTTCTGCTAGTGGCTTCCAATCCTTGATCGTATACTTTCCTCATTAATAAAATTGTTCATTTCGACGATGGAATATTTGTTGCATTGTCTTGTTCTCATATTGTTCCTTAGCCATTGTTGCGTGATTCTGGCAAAGAGGCACTATGCTAAATCAGTCTAAAATAGGACTTAATCATTCCTACATTACCTGTAAATGAATAATTATTCCAATTTATAAAGAGAATTTCATTTGTAGGTGTTATACGTGATTAGTAATATTCTAACCTACAAACAGTGGCTTCACACCTGGTAAATTTTACCCACAAATATTGCTCACGTGTCAAGCATATGATGTGAAATGAGTTATACCTATTTTAATAGTTTACAAACGGTGGAAAGGAAATGAATTAGTTAATTCTGAATTTAATATTTTTTTATAAATCTACCAATACCAATTGAGAATTATTTTGTTTGTTGTTGACTAGCACATTTTCGGTCTTTTTCGCACGCTTTTTAGTTATAATACAAGTAAAAAAAAAATATTAAAAAGAGCTATATAGACCCTCGTAATTCTATTCATACACGGAAGCACATATATTCGTAAAACCAATGTTAATGTTCTTCCACTATTTGTATTCTCAGTATGTAGCCGTTTGAATTTACGGCTTCTGATATTTGAAATTCAACACATGAGTAATGTAATAGATTTATTTGACTAAAAATAAGTATTTCATGTGTATTGACTTCAAAAACAAATAGAACCCTCATAAATAGCATCTTTGTAATTTATTTCACATTTTACATCGTATTTCAAACAAGGTTACAACTCTACTAGGAAAACAATATTGTGAAACTCATGACACACTTTTTCTTGTTTTTTGTAAATTAATTACTTACTCATATTATTGCGAAAACTTGTAAGGTAACAATCTTTGTTTTTGCTATATATAATAATAAAAGTCATTTTAATGTACATGTCAACGTGTATGACTTATTCTTCTTGTACACGCACAAAAATTAAAAATGTTGTTTATGTCTCCAACAAAGAGAAAGACATGTAAATGAAATTTATTTTAATTATGAACATTTGTATTAATGTTGCCGAAATGTTACTGTGAAAATAATTATTGCTGTACGTGGTATGGTAGACAATGTATGAATATGAAAGTACATAATAAAATATGTACTCGCAATCTCATACAGAATTTATTTGTACACCAACGGTGCAGTATGCATTTACCATTTTTAGGGTGTTAGAACTTACCCACATTAAATTCTTCACGTTTTACACCGTCAAATATTTGTGACGTTTTAGACTGTTGTCTTCGTAGGACGATTCTATTGGGCTTCCAAATTATCAAGAGATGGCGCTGACGTCAAACGTCAAAATTCAAACGAATGGTACATTTTTCGCTGGCTTCCATAAGAGTACAATTGGTGTGAGACTAATTTTCGTAGTGTTTAATTTAATTTCGGATTTAGTATAGTGTTTTTTTTTTTGTTAATTTCGGTAGAATTGACCTTTCTTGTAGTAACAATTTAGTGATAGTTTTAATAATATTTTAGTTAATAGGGTTAATTTTAGTAAGTATTTGTAGGTTAAGAGTATTTTAGTCATATTTTAATTAACAGTATATTAGTTTTTTAAATAAAAAAACATTTGATTTCCTTTATTTAGATTGTATTTCATTGCCGTAGTTGTACATATATGAATTTCTATCTACATAGTTTTACTTTTAATTGTTTTTCTTTCATAATGAACAATTTTCTTTGCTTCGATTTAGATACTATTTGTAGATTTGGGAATTGTAGTGTGTCATCTAGAAATATGGTGGAAGGCCAGCAAGTAATAAATAGTGGCCACATAATATTATGTGGTAAATATTTTCGGAGAAAACTCCATCGTAACTTTAACCTATAAATTGCAAATCTAATTCGTTCATTAATTTTTTAAAAAACAAAAACTTACCTGTTATATTAGCAGTAATTCAGATCCTACTAAGAATAAAACAATAATAGCCGAAGATAAAAGCGTATTAAAATTCGTATACAAGTAAATACAATCCCTGAATAAAACAACCATCTTTATACATGTACACTTCACTCAGTTCAGAAATCTGCCACCAGTGGCGCATTGTAATTTTGGAAGCCCAATAGCGACGTAGCAACAAGGCAATAGACACTTACAAAATTGACGTCACTGCAAGAGAGAGATAGAAGATCATGCATTCAAACAAACCTCCCCTCGTTGTCTTGCGTCCCGTTCCCTGTTCCTATCTGTCATTGTGTTCGCAACTGTTATTCAGTGTTAAACCTAATTCTTTATTGTAATTTGTACGTTGTGTTTAATAAAAATGAGTTTAAAACCAGAAGATGTGTCTGGGGCAACTTTTTTGTTTGATAATATTGAAGATCATTCGATTATTCAATAAAACGATGGCTAGAGTGTAGAGTCTACTGCTGATGACAGGTCTTTGTTTGGACGTGGTAACCATAGCAACCTTGATTTCTATGCTTCGCCGTTAAAGGCGCTCGTGCAAATTGCAATTTTGTAAGTGTCTATTGCTGCGCTCAAAAATATGCAGATGATTCAACACAGTTTTGATACGTCCCCTACTGTTAGGGTTGCCAACTTTATAAAATTATAGGAAAGGTCATTTTTTCGGTATTATTTTTCTGAATTATGTATAGGTTTAAAATTTATGAGCAATAATGCGCTGCAGGCGATTTTTAGAAAATTTTCAAGGTCAAACGTGTTTTAATACAAAGTTAGATAATATGTATTATAGTTTTTTACAATGTAGCAAATGTAACAAATTCTTAAAAAATTAAAATCAGTATTTTATGACAAAAACAAGTAAAACGCAATAAGATAGCTAACCTTGAAATGTTAACTGCCAATACATCAATAAGTCAAAAATTCTATCGTTATTTCATTACATTTTCCTATTTATAATAAGAAGAAAAATATTATTAATATCAAAATTTACTATAAAAGGACAAATCGCGTCCTTTCCTGGTTTAGAAAAGGACAAGGACAAAATATGCTCAAAAAAGGACAGTCCTTTCCAAAAAAGGTCAGTTGGCAACCCTACCTATTGTACATCTGAGGTAGAGAAGCGTAATTCCCATACCTGTGGTGTTTCCCGTCACCGAATTTCATATTTGTGTAACCATCCCCTGACATTTTTTCTCTCTTTTCCTGGTCTTTTTCTGTTTTCCGTTTTATTATCTATATGCTGCAAAAACGCCTATTCAGAAAAATACATGTATAGGTAGAACAGAGCGTGTTAGCGGCTGCGGGAGCGGTACCGGTAGAGCGGCAGAGCCAAAGAGATAAAAACCGGAATTGTCACGGAGGACGGAACAGCAGCAGCAGCAGCAAAACAGAAATTGATAAATGGCGTCGTCGCCTGGGTTCGGCGCTATGAATGTACGTCATCGGCGTCGCGACCACCGCCACCGCCACCACGGCCCTTAAACACACACATACCACATGCGAACCGACTTTTCACCAGGACCCCACTAGGAGGAAGAGACGGTTTAATTTACAAAAAATAATAATAATAAATAATAATCGTGACGTCATCCGCATACTTATAGCTACTAGATAATACCTTACAGACTCGTCCGCCATATTGGAGCCCAAATGAACGTTTTAATTATGAAATAAAAGTGGATCTTAGAAGATCATATAGTAATTCTTTTTCATAATTAAAAATAACTTCCATATTTGTCATATTATGTTTATTTAAATGAATTACAAATCATTACAAACATTGCGAGTAGTATTAATTGTGACAGCTGCTAAATTTAATTCTCTAGAGCTCCACTAACGATTATAAAAAAGTTATATCAGTCTTTTTGAGTAGGGCTCCAATCATTTCTTCTGTAATATACTAACCATTTTTTCATTTCTTCGAATCTACGGATAATCAATGAAAAAGATTTACTTATACAAAATATTCTATATATACAGGGTGTAAATTTTAAAACGGGTCATAGGGCTATAACATAGAAAAACAGTTTTTTAGATGCCAAAAGTTTCCATATTAATTTATTGAAAATATAATTGGTGCGTATTATAAAGAAAAAAATTACGAATTTTTTGATACCAAACACCTTACATTTCTGTTTAAAAGCCAGAATTAAATTTAATTTTTTTTACATTTAAGAAAAAATATCATTGGCCATGAAAGTGACAGTAACAAAACATTGTCATGATAGGGGACAATTAAAGATTAAAGTTATTAATTTATGAACCAATACAAAATAACACAAAATAAAGTAAAAAATAGGATATTTATATCAGAAACAATTATTATTTATTGTAATAGGTATTTACAAACTAAAGATAATCTACATGTAATAAGAACTATTATAAGAAACAAGAAAAACTGCAAACTACAAGGGAACAAATTAAAATCATTTATGCTGGGTTTATGCAGCATATAAATTATAACATTAAATTAAGCTACTAACTAAACTAAAATAACGTCGTTTATGCAGTAAATTAAAATTCAGAATCTTATGTTTGACATTTCGTATAATCTAACTTTTGTAGGTGCAATTGCAATACATTATATTTATATAAGATAAAAAAATAAAGGTAAACAATTTGTTGAATAAATCCAATTAGTATTTCATCGCTCTTTTCTGCAGGAACTTTGTTGTCATCGTCTTCGTCGTACATTTTCATAGGTTAGGTGCGAAAATTTGTCATAAGTGTGCGAGTGGCGCAGGCGCAGCATTAATAATTTGTAATATTTCTTCATGAGTCAAATTGTTTATGATTTCTTCTTAATAAAACAAAAATAATAATAATTTAACAAATAAAGTGTAAGAAACGTTTATTAATGAGCGTTGAAAGTCAACAATTGTTTTGTTTTGTTTCTGTCAGTTTCACGGCTATTGATATTTTTTCTTAATTGTGCAAATTTTTAAATTTAACTGGCTTTATATGAAACAGAAATATAATATGTTTGGTATCAAAAAATTCGTAATTTTTTTCTTTATAATATGCACTAATTATTTTTTCAATAAATTAATATAGAAACTTTTGGCGTCCAAAAAACTGTTTTTCTATGTTATAGCCCTATGACCCGTTTTAAAATTTACACCTATATATATATATATATGTAAGTATTGATTAAGTACCTAATAAAAAAAATTAAAATATTTGCTTGTGATATTTATATTATATTTCTAGAATGATTTATATAAATGTCTCACCTAAATTTCAGGACATGGAGTATTTAGAATCAGAAATATGATTTTTTTAAAGTTGCGTTTTATTTTAAAATATTTCAAAGGCTGATGACGACACAGTTTCACGGATACGACAGTCGAGCTCTACCGATTTAATTTGAAACTATGATTGTTTGGTTTGGTATTTATTTAAATAAATATTTAATTTACATATCTTATACTGCACTAGTACTTTTAAAGAAATAAGTAGTAATAATAATCTCTCTAGTCTATTTTGCTGTAAGCTGTTATAATTTTAGGTTAGATTACTGTTTCATGTTGTGAAGAATAAATGTGTAGGTGTCTGTGGGAGAGAAAAGTCTTTGTGTTAATATGAAACCGCGATTTTACAAATTTAGTCCGTGTTTACAACCGCGAAAGTTTATTAGTAAATTTATGAATGAAAAGTCGTATCTTTCAAATTATTTTATATTACCATATTTGTTAAATGTAATGGATTTCATAATATTACTAAAAAAAATCTATTGTGGCCAGCACAAAACCTTCCGTCAATTCAATGTATTTTGTACAATCCGATACCAAAAGTTCCTTAGAAAAGATTCTATATATCCTGTAAAATTGTAACACGAACACACTATTTTTTACAAATTCCATATTGCAAGTTCCTTTGAAAAGATTCTATAAATCCAGTATAATTATAACACGAATGTACATTCTGTAAATTGCACTTCACACTTTCTCATTCCTATCCAACGCATCTTTTTGACACAGTTCTTCCTCTCTAAATATTCTGCTACACAGTCCTTCTATCTTCTCTTTGGCCTTTCTTGTACTCCCGGCATTGAAACTGCAAGACATTTGCGAGGGACCCTCTGTCACTTAAATTACTTGTTGATCCTATAATTTCCACTTTGATTTTGCACTTGACACTGACATCTGTCAATTAGAATTTTTTGAATATTATCTGCTGTTTCCATAATTTTTGCAAAGCTGACTGGTTTTTGAAAGTTAACCTCTCTTAATCTCTCTATAACTCTATATCTATTGAATATGAAGAAAAACGTATAATCAAATCGTATAGAGAATAAGATTTTCTTTCATATTAACGATCATAAAATGTCGAAAAATTATATTTAACTGGGTTTTTTCCAGGAAAACTGTTAAGAACTTCAAATAAGGGTACTTCCGGTTGACCAATTATAACCAAAATCTAATCAGCTCTTCATATGGTTGTAAAGAAGAGGAATACGAAAGAATCATAATTTTTAGAATTGTAGTTTTGAAGTTATCGTCGAAGAAAAATTTGTCACACACACACACACGGACACACACAGACACACACGGACACGCACACACACACACACACACACACACAGACATCAATGTAAATATAGTAAAATCGTATTCTAGGGATCTTAAAACGTGCTTATTCGTTAAAAACTCACCATCGAATTTTTTGACCAAAGACAATACCTTCCTTTTGACGGAAGGTAAAAATAACAATTTTTTTTAAGTGAAAAGTAGTTGTAAATGGCATAAATTTTATAAGTCCAATTCATGGTCAAGTGATTAATGAAGGTATATCAGTTCTTCCTCATCCCGTCTCTGCGATTTTTGCATAGCAGGAGAATCATAATTCAAGCCGACGCTGATGCATTAACAATGAACGGAAAGCGAGCGTTGTGGGGGCGGCGGCGGTGACGGAGGCAGACACAGACACAGGACACAGGGACACGGTTACACGGCTACCGAACGCCGCTCGGCGGCTCAGTCTCGGCAGGTCGGAGGCGGCAACATACACATTTTTACATTGCTTGCATACTCTGTACGCATGTGCATACATCATACCGTAGAGATATATTACAGTACACTCAATACAGGGACATGTATACATATATTCAACGACCTTCTTAGTACCTATAGGGTGTGTCCCAAACTTTAACGATTGCGTACGCCTGTTGATCATCGAATGATTCGTTACTTAGTTTTATTATTTTATGATGTTATTAAGTATAAAGCCGGATTTATAGTTTACATAATATAACAAAACATAGCATAACATAACGGAACATAACATAAGAATTTTGTTAGATTTTATAGTACGAAACATAAGCATAAGACATAGCACGAGAAAAAGAAGAATTGTCCTGAAAAATCTTCATAATGTAGTATTATTACTATATTCATTAGTTTTCACATTTCATTTTGTCATTCTTTGTACACGTTAAATTTTAGAACTTTTCGCAAAAACGTGATTTGTTTAGATAAAAATGGCTGATGACGATGCTATGATAGTAGTTGTTGCAGTATCTTGTACATTATTATTATTAACTCTGCACAATAATTTAACTATTTATTTAACGTAAATATCTCATCAGAAACAAAAACTAACCTCACAATTTGTTGTGCATTATTATTATTAACTCTGCACAATAATTTAACTATTTATTTAACGTAAATATCTCATCAGAAACAAAAACTAACCTCACAATTTGTTTATAAACAATAAGCAGATGTGAGCACTCCAACGCTCCAAGATTTCGCTGCTCTTCCAATGAGCCGAATTGAGCCGAATATTTCCGAACACCATAACATAACATAACGAAATAAAATATGGTCATTTCTTATGTTATGTTATGCTATGTTATAAAACTATAAAATGCCATACGGACTTATGTGTTTTCATATTTTCACTATGTTATGCTATGCTATGTTATATTATGTTATGTAAACTATAAATCCGGCTTAACACTTGTTTTTGTTACAATAATACAAGATTAGACAATTTTCCAAGTACCCCTTGAATTTTCTCATCTACCCTAGTTCTTAAAACACTGACACTGCATTAGAGTAATAAATAGAGAAAACTAAAAAATAAAAAAAATAGTCATTTCTTTACAAACTAGGTAGGTAAGTTTTAATCGCTACAGTTCTTCATGTGACTACTGAAGAACAGTTTTCAGCTTTTTTTTTTATTTTATTTTAAAAATAAACCAGAAAAATGTACAAAATATTTCACGGCGTTCGGTTCAGAATCGTCAGCATTTTCTAAATTACTAAAACATGTGTAGGTACCTAGCACGCGCATGATTGTAAAAGTCTACTTATGTTGCCGAAAATCTTTTTATTCCAGCATAAAAAAAATCTGTTGTGGCCAGCACAATACCTCTCGCTATTTCCTTTTTGTCACGTAAATATCGAATTTAACATTTCTTATACACGCAAATAATTCTAATTATATCAATGAGTCCCGTGAGATGACGCCTGGTAAACGCCCGCACGGTGGAAATACCTGTCGTCATCATTACCGATATTTGTGACAAAGTATATTGGCACTCCCAGGAATGGGTAATATGCCGTGATGATATATTTATTTATTTATTCTTTCATTCTATAAGGAATTGTGTTCCAAGATGGTTCCAATTCATTGACGGGATTTCTTAAGGATATACGTACTATTACTATTAATATACATATATCTACCTACCTACCGTTTTAAACATTTACAGCCCGGTTCACAAAAAAGTTTAAGCTAATCCTCATTTTTGGATTAGTGAATTCTATTCTATTCCGGTATTTAAAATTTAATTTTCATCACATTATCAATAAAGGTAATTACTAGGAATAGATTAGACTATATTTTAAGATATAAACTGTCAAAATTAGAGTAGAATTCGCTAATCCAAAAATGAGGATTAGCTTAAACTTTTTTGTGAATCGGGATGTTAATTAATAATTCATTAAGAAATATTAAATGTACTTCCCAGAAAAAGCTTTCAGTAATGTCAGTAAAACTGTAGATTCTTAACACTGACATTTATCTTTCAATTACAAACATTTGAATTTCACAACTTATTTGTTTGGTGTAGTCTGGACTGTGCGATTTATTGCTACATTATTATATGTATTATATTTTCTTTATCTCTAAATCTAAAGAAGATGTAATAAAAATTTTAAGTGTATTGGATGGAGAATTTTATGTTCTTCAGTATCAAAAATATTTCGAAGAATATTTTTAAAAAAATACTACTTCCTGTTGTCCCACTGTTATCAAAACCTTTTCAGCTCTTTCCATTAATGTCAGATTGAGGAATACGCAGTTAAACAGGTGTTGAGTCTTATAGTTTTTGAGGAATCGTCCCTCCTACATCTACACACACACACACACACACACACACACACACATCATCGTAAAAATGTTATAATTGGATTCTAGGGATCTTAAAACGTGCTTATTCACTAAAATCTGGAATAGGCTATTCCACGACATTTTTTTAAATTTTTTTTCTTGAAATACATAAAAATATAAGACCACATGTGAAAGTCCGAGTTAAAAATTCTTCCAAATAAGCGAGATATTAAGGTCCGAATTTTAAATTTGCCTTGTGAGGTAGGTAATGTGGATATATCAGAAGTAAAGAAACAGTGGTTCACAAACCACGAAAAATTGTTAAACAAATTACAAAATAATGTATATTTAAATTGTAATATTATAATTCATTATTAGAGACATAAAATAAATAATTTCACTTAATTTATTTAACTTTTTTTTCTCATTTTATAAAAATAATGAAATTAGAACGTCACCCGAACAGCAACCGAAAACCGAACAGATCCGACACACCCGAAGAAGTATATTCTTAGTTAGGGCGGGGCTTTTCAAAATCGGAGGTCATACTTGGATCCTATTTGCTCAAACACCCGTGCACATGTCCTGCATCATCAAAAGCAAAACTCCCCGTGTCTTCTAGAAGGAGTAATTTATAATAAAAGAAATATGGTTTTCCTTATCCTTTAACTATTATCATTCTTATTTTCAATAAACTTTTACTATTTTTGATTACTATGGAATAGCCTATTGCTATTTTTAGCATGAATCCAATACTTCTCTTAGCGAGAGGTACTGAGGAACAGAATATGTGCGGCATCAAATTCGTAAGTCCTCATTGACTTCAGATACATTCGAAACGAAGCTCTAACTTTTTTTTAATTTATTTTAATTCGCATACACAACTGAAACTCTCCACTCTTCTTTGAGCAAACATCACCCCTTTCTCCTCTCTCACATCCTCCCTTTACGTTGCGATTACACACGCACGAAAAATTAAACAAACATCACGAGCACACGATTCACAACATCCAAGCAAATAACATTCCATCATCTGGTGAAGTCGCAACAAACTGCTGAAGCGTAAGCGCACGGCGGAGCTAGCACATCGAATACGAATGCGAATATACGAATACGATAATACGAATGCCGCACCAAACCAAAGCCGGTATAGCACGAGTCAGCATGTATGATTCAGCGCGGATTCACTCACAAGCGCAAAATAAATGATAACGCGGGTGGTGTTGGTTTACGAGAGGTGAGAAAATCAAGGGAAATAGAAATTTTTCAGGAGTGACTTTTAGTTTCAAAGTGAATACTACAGACTAGGTATATCATTCATTAAATTTTAACCCAATAAGAATGCGTGATTTTCCTTAGTTACCACGTATTACAGCGGCTATTATTAAGTAACCCTGGCGAAAAAATATACGAAGGTGAAGGTAGGTATATTCGATTATAGGTTCGTATATTCTTTCACCATGGTTACTTATAGCTGCGTTTGGTTAATTTGTTTTATGTACTCAAAACTATCAGTGTCATTTTGAAATCTATGTATAGGCTCCGTACATGGTACGATCTTTTTTCTTCGAACACAGTATCGGGTACATAAATGAATAAGTAGTTTAACTATGAAAAGACAAATCATGCTTTGTGTGTTTTAGGTAGACATCTGAAATGACACTGACATCTCCGAGTACAACGCAACGAATAATTGAACACACCTATTATTTAACAACAAGGAATTATTGAAATAAAATTTTGACAAGTAGTCAAATAATTATTTAATCCTAGTCCAGAAACTGCACAGTTGCTAGTGCCAGTTTATTTTCGAATACATCTATTTAAAAAGATAGGTTATGTAGCATACAATTTGACGTTGCTCACAGAAAAAATTAGACTGCAGGCCAACGTTAAATTTAATAGAAAAAATGTTCGTAGGGAATCGCTCAAAACAGCTGCAGACACGTGTTTCGCTCTTATTAGAGCTCATCAGTACAGCATAGTTAGTTAATCGATACTGATGAGCTTTAATAAGAGCGAAACACGTGTCTGCAGCTGTTTTGAGCGATTCCCTACGAACATTTTTTCTAGTTAAATTTACTATTTCCTTTTTAACACCCTTTTACCTTTCGCTAAAAGAGGTATTGGATTCATATTAAAATTCGCATACCTATCCAGATTTTAGTGAATAAGCACGATTTAAGGTCCCTAGAATACGATTATAACATTTTTAAAATTATGTCTGTGTGTGTGTCTCTCTCTCTCTCTGTGTATGTGGGTGTGTATGTCTGGATGTTGGAGGGACGATTCCTCAAAAACTATAAGACTTAAGACCTGTTTAACCATGAATTCCTCAATCTGATATTCCTGGAAAGAGCTGAAAAGGTTTTGGTTACAATTGGACAACCGGAAGTAGTAGTTTCTTAGAAAAATTCTTCTAAATATAATTTGTTGGAAATTTTTGTTAGTGCAAAAATTGAAGAAGATAAAATTCTCCATCTAATACACAAATTTTTATTATATCTTGTTAGATTTAGAGATAAAGACACGGCAACACGTTTCGTATTTATCGCGAATTTTCGTCTTGTATAAAATATGATTAAAGTTAAAAATATTTAACAATCTGATCGGACTAAACACATTACCTCCCGCTATTTGGTTTTTATTATACAAGCTAGTGTTGGTTAGTGGTGAACATATGGATTTAACAAAAAGAGATTTTGTTTTTATGCAATTTCGGGCTCTCCAATACAGCAAAAACTGAAGACTGCTTTTACATTTTTTTTACCTTCCTTCCGTCACCTTTAGGTAATCCTAATTCGAATAAACATTAATTTAATTTAATTTAAAAAAATTGACAGGATGTGAATAAAATAATATTGTTTTCTATTCTTATAATGTCATAAGTCAAGGCTGTTGCTACTAATTAACTGTAATTTTGATTTTTTTTAATTGTAAAAAAAAACAAAAACAACAAAAAATATAAAAACATTTGTGTACGCAATATTAAATTCTGTACAACTTTGCACTCTACAGTTTTTTCCGTAAAATGAACAGGAAAACAGGAAATTGTATAAAACTTATATCCCACGATACATGCCGGGTGTCTGCTTAAAATTTGTTATATAAGGAATATCATATTTTTATTTTGCCGCAGTTACCTATTCATTTCAGAGATATGTGTTTGAAATAAAAGTTATAGGTTTTGTTTTGCACATTTTGTAATCTGTAAAATCGAATTTGAAGTTTAATAAATATTGCTCTTTTGTAGTGATAGGTAAGTCATGGAATTTAAACAAAATTACAAATATAAATGCATAACGTTTCAATTGACTAGTAATTTATAGACCAAAAAAATCTATAAGTACCTACAGATCTGTAAACATGTAAGAGTGACAGCGTCCTTTGCGATTTTGTTCATTATTTATAGATTTACAGATTTGTTCTATTTAAAACATAAAAAATAGCGTTTTATTAATCTGCCTTCTTCACGGAAATGTAAAATTTAATATAGTGAAAATTTAACAAGTAAAATAGTTACATTTGTAAATCGTTTTAACTTAAAACTGTTCTTTGTCCCAGATCATCATTAGAGCAAACGTTGAATCCTTTGTATAGTTTTCGTCACCAAAAATCGAGGGACGAATATAAGCAGCTTAACCGCCCAACACTTAAATTCACTAAGAAACCTAAAACTTCTGCCCATCGTAAATAATAAGGCGGAATTCTGTCACATTCTAGTTTTATAGTGTAGAGGCGGTTAGGCTATTTATTACTGCCCCTCGAATTTTGGTGACGAGATAATAAAAACATTTTCATAAATTTTCAAGACTGATATCTCCGTTTTTCCCAATTATTTACTTCTCCAGACGAAGAATTTTCAAAACAATAACTATTATTATTTAATATTTGCTTGTAACTAAACGGCCTTATTTAAAATACACGTGACTGTGAAAATACAATTTTATATTTTTTTTAAAAACTTCTGCTTATTATAAAAATTAAATTAATAGCAAGTTATAATTTATAAATAAATGAGCCGTTAGCTTAAATAAACTTTCAAATATTTAATTTTACTTTTTTACTTTCCTGTTATTATATGTATTTATAAATACATAAACACAAATTAAATTTTATATTAATAAATAAGAAACTCGACTATAAACAAGTTTGTTATTTAAATTAAACATCAATGTCAATATTATGTAATATAAAACATATTTCCTTTAATTAGGCCTAATTTTATTATCGTTTAAATGCCGGGAAATGACTATTTTACATTTATTTTGATTAAATTTAAATAACATTAAATGCCTTTAATTGGCATTTATTAATTAATTCATTTATAATTAATATTTATAAATATTATAAACAAAACACAAAAATAACAATTCACGACCACTGTATAAACTTCTTCTGTACCTGTCACCAATCTTATTAAATACTTTCCTATTACTTTTTCATTCTTTTAAACTGTAAAACAGTTCTCAATCCCCATAAAAATCCATTGGCCTGTTACTGGCAGCCATGTTGATGGATGGCAGCCATGATTGCGTGCCTAGGGGATGCTCCACCCTCCTTTCAATCATCGCGGCACGAAACTCTTCCCCTAAGCGCCCCCCTCCCCTCCTAAGCTCATTTCAATATCCCACCGAGCCTCTCACTGCCATCTGTACGATATTTGCCTGAATTCTTGACCGATGTAGCCTGTTGAGTTTTGTGGCCTCGCGCTAAATAGTTTATCGTCTTGTACCTAGAGGGAACGACCGTAGATTCTGGCGGGATTTACGAATGGAGAAATGAGAGAAGCATGGATTTGAATGAGAATATAATGAATATGAGGGAAAAGAAAGTTTGATTGTAAAACAACAGTTTGGAAAAGTGAAGTTTGAACCTTTTCAAGAGTTGTAAAATACTTTGATTAAGTGGGCGTGTTTATGCATTAAATAGACATATTTGAACACAGTATTGACAAGGATATAATATTAAAAATATGTTGTGGCCAGCACAGGACCTCTCGCCATTTCCATAGTAGGCTATATAAGTACATATTGTATTTAACATTTCTGGTACTCATACAACAATTCAGATTGGAGTTCGATTCCCCATTAGGATAATTATTTTATTTTTATACACAAAAATTGTTGAACTTTTAAAAATCTGTTTAATATTGCCTATTACAGTCATTTAAAAATAATAATATTGTAATAAATAAAGAGAAAATATTGATTACAATAATCAAAATATTGAAATAATAACAATGCATTATATTTTCTTTTGATATTAATAAAAATAACCGAATTATAATACATTTGTGTAGTTATTATGTTATAATTTTATTGGATATATAGAATCTTTTCCAAAGAGTTTTTTTTTATAGCATTTATCCATTTTTATTTCAATACTTTTATTTCTAAAAATTCACATCGTTCAAATACTCTAAAAATGTGTAGATACGCTTACGTAACATTCTCTTTACAATCAAATAATATTACTACCAAGTTAATATCTCTACTCATTTTGGAATTATTGCCTCAAAAGTCAATATAGCCCACATTTAGATAAAAACTTCAAAATTTTCAAAAATCTATTTTTTATGTATCTAGATACTTCTCAATGCGATGATTCCAAATTTTGAAACCGCAAGTCGATATCTCGTTTCGTTCTCGAGATATTTAGATTTAAAGTTTTGGTCAAAACTGCCCATTTTTGGGTAATAACCCAAAAATGGGCCGAGATATGAATTTGGCGACAATACCATTCGATTCTACGGGCAAAATTACATAAGTACACCAGTTTTCAGAATTTTTGGACACCGCATACAATCTCTAAAGCATAATAACTGAAAATGGCCAAAAATCGCAAAAATCTAAGGTGTACCCCTTACGATTTTTTCAGATTTTGGCCATTTTCAGGGGTTTTCAAGTTTTTGTTCATAAAAAATGAACCGGTTGGACAAAAATTATGAAAATTTCTATACTTATGTATTTTTGTCCGTAGAATCGAATGGTGATATCGCCAAATTCATATCTCGACCCTTTTCTGGGTTAATGCCCAAAAATAGGCTGTTTTGAGCAAAACTTTAAATCTAAATATCTCGAGAACGAAGCGAGATATCGACATGAGGTTTCAAAATTTGGAATCAGCGCATTGAGAAGTATCTAGATACATAATTATTAGATTTTTGAAAATTTTGAAGTTTTTATCTAAATGTGGGGTATATTGACTTTTGGGGCAATGATTCAAAAATGGGTAGAGATATAAACTTGGTAGTAATATTATTTGATTTTAAAGAGAATGTTACGTAAGTGTCCTCATTTTTAGAGTATTTATATATGAGTATATTCATGTGATAATTTTATTGGATTTATAGAATATTTTCTAAGGAACTTTCTCTATGGAATTTGTAAAAAAATGTATTATGTTCGTGTTACAATTTTACTGGATATATAGATTCTTTTTCAATGAACTTTTGGTATGGGATTAGAGATTCACGGGCTTGGCTTGAAGCTTGAAAGCTTGGCTTGGCTTGGTTTGAAAAAGCTTGAAAAATCAAACCAAGCCTGTCTTTCAAAAAAGCTTGATTTTTCAAGCCAAGCCAAGCTTTTGTTTTATCAAGCCCAAGCCAAACCAAGCCTACCATTAAAAAAAGCTTGAATTTTCAAGCCAAGTCAAGCCTTTGACTGTCAAGTAGCTTGGCTTGAAAACAAGCTTTTTCAAGCTTTTCATAAAATTATTGTGGAGTCCGACAAGACCGTAATTTGCAAACTTCTGAGAATTGGGGTTCCGAAAAGGACCAGCTTCACTACCTGTCAGTTTATTTAGTTTACAAAATTTGTAAAGAGGATTATGTTAGTGTCAATACGAAATTCAGTGTGAAACTTAAAAAATCCGCTGCAGAAATGTACGAATTGTTGAAGAATGTTTATGGTGATGAGGGTCTACCTAGTTTTCGAGCAGTTTAGAAGATTTAAAAAAGGAAGAAAAGAGATCGAAGACGATTAGCGCTTCGGCCCTGCACTGACATTGTTTTTTCGTAATGCAAGTGATTGTTTACTTGGATTGGGTGCCTGAGGGGCATTTCGTTAACCAAGCATATTACAAGAAGGTTTTGATAACCCTTCATGCACGGGTGAGAAGAAAAAGGGCTGAAATGTGATTCTCCACGAAGACAACGCGCCGGAACAAAACGCCCTGTCGGCAAGACATTTTTGACGAAATACAAAATCACCGTGTTGGTACATCACCCGTACTTACCTGACCTAGTGCCATGTGACTTGCTTTTATTCCCAAATTGTAAATCTGCGTTAAAAGGCACCAAATTCGGGGCCGCGATGTAGCTATAGAAAAGCGGCAGTGCTTATGGACAACCTAACAAAAAAGGCCTGCAGGCATTGCTTCCAACAATGGAATATTCGCATCGGGCGGTATAGGGTTCGGGGAGGAGAGTACATTGAAGGTGGCAATATTTGTTTTGTGTAATTTTATACATTGTCAATGTTCTAAGATCAATTTTGTTATTTAATTGCCACACAAATACGAAGAAATGTGTATAAGTACAACACAAAATTTATTGCAAATATCAATCATTACATATAGAAATATTCAATATTTCTATTAAATATTTATTAAGTTAAAAGTACTTTGAATAAAATCTAATTAATTAAATCATTACGTAACTGGAATAAATTATAAACACAAATCTTTAATAAAATAAACTTTTTAAATTTATCTCATTGTACTTAATTTTAAACACCTACCAAACAACAAACATCAACAAATATTAAATATTTATGACCATTGTAATGCTACAAATTGATAATTTTGGTTCAGAATGAAAGGAATAATATCACTTAAGATATTTAAAAATATCCCTCGCAGAATCAACCTCTCAGTCATTTATCAGAGACTGGGTCACTTAACCAGAACCACAGACGCGTTTCGCTCTTATTGGAGCTCTACAGTGTGGTGTACTGACGCGTCTAGGAGGCAGTAAGGCTAAGCGAACAGATGAGAGGCTGGTTCAGAGACTGAAATCTTGTGAAACATGTCAAGTGAAATTTTTTAATATCTTTATTTAACCAAGTGTCACCATCATAATGAACTTTATTGTACTTTTATTATTAATATCACTTAACACCGAAAAGTAATTTGGGTGAAAGACTGCGTATGATGATTATGATAAATATTATAATTATATTTTGTTAAATAGTTCACAAATGTTGAGTCATATTTTTGGTAGCAAAGAATTTATAACGCTTTGTTATTCTACTATTTCCAAATCGTAGGAAAGAAAAAGTTTCTGTTTGTAAACATATATTTCAATACTATTCATAGCAAAATCCCGAATCTACCCCTAATAAACTGATTTTGTCTGTGGGTTTAAAATAGACAACAAAAGAAAGAGTGAGTATTTCAAGGAAATTCCCATCTGTATAGTGTTTTATGATTACCAGATGTATTTGAAGTAAAAGAAATAGGTTGACCGTTACATTCCATTATGAAATTCCAAAAATATGTATTTAAACACTGTTCTACCGTAAGTCGTAAATTTCTGTCTCCGGGGTCTTGAGTTTTTTTTTAATTATGCAAAATGAGTATGAACGAGTTTTAACAGTTTATTAGAAGGTTATTCCGTCATGTTACCAAAATACAATAAAGTCAAACTAATGTATAAACATAAACCTATAATGAATGAATGGAGTAAATAAAATTTATAAAAGTAACATAAAAATTGCAGGGTTAAAACTCGAAAATAAAATTCTAAATATCAATAAACATTAAAAATTGTAAAATATTTTTATTTGTCGTTATTAGAAAAATATTTATCTATGTATACGATTATACTTTTAATAAAAAATAATAAATTATGTTGATCGTTTACTGTCAAATATAAAATTCAATTAAATGTTCATATCAATATTGTCATATTTTACCGTCTTATTTCATCTTTACACATAGTTATTATTCAGTATTACCAGAATGAATTTATGTAAAACTAAACATGGTACAATGGTATTACAAAACATTTATATATCGATATATCGGATATATCGGTATTAATTTCACATCGAATATCAATATTCAAATCTTGATACCGAACTAATAGTTTAATTTCACATATCTATACCTTTATACTACTTAATATACTGTACAAATAAATGACATGAAATAAAACTATCATATAAGTTCGCGCATGAGCATTTACAAAGCTTGAAAGCTTGAAAAAGCTTGAAAAGGCTTGAAAAAGCTTGAAAAAGCTTGATAAAGCTTGAAAATCAAACCAAGCCTAAAAATTTAAAAGCTTGAAATTTTCAAGCCAAGCCAAGCCTCATGTCCATCAAGCCCAAGCCAAGCCAAGCCCAACATTAAAAAAAGCTTGAATTTTCAAGCCAAGCCAAGCTTTTTTATTTCAAGCCAAGTAGCTTGGCTTGGTGAATCCCTATATGGGATTTGTGCAAAATACATCAAATTAACGGAAGGTCTTGTGCTGGCCACAACAGATTTTTTATGTTATATCTTGAATATTCCCAATCGTCATAATTTATAATTTTTGAATTCTTCCTCCCAGATTTGCTCCATTTGCGAACATCCCATATGACATCGGTGGCTAGCACTGCAATTACAATCCATTACCCGTACCGCAAAGTGAAATCCCGTAAGCCATTACGAGCACCGGATCGCAATGAACGCGTATTTAATTTCGGCCGCACGCATTCAACACGCGCGATTAACCGGACAGCGCGTGCGCATGTCCACACGAACACGTGCTCGTGTTCACACATACACAGAGTGGGTGGAAGGGTTACTGTACCCCGGAGTTGATGGTGATTATTGGAATTTGGATTAGGGTGATTGGAGATGTTTGTAGATTTGTAAAAAAAATTGAAAAGTTTTAGAAATTATTAAATATTTTACAAGATTGAGAAAAAGACATAAAATTTTTAAAGTGGTCCCCCAATAGGAGTATAAAGCAATTTAAGTATTTTCGCACTGCATAATTTACAAAACATTTTTTAACGAAAAGTTACCGATTTTTAATTATTTGAATTATATAAAATTTAAAAAAAAATGTAGTGGTTTCTTTCCATATTAGAATAGGTTCGAAATACAAGGTTTCAGAATTTTTTGAATGATAGTATTTGAGTTATAGAGCGATGATAAAATCCAAATACACACAAACACACACACACACACACACACACACACATTTTAAATGAGAGTAAAGTTTGTTCCCTTTTATAAGTTAAATAATACAGTTATAAAGTTTGTGCAGATTTTTTAAACACAAATGCACCCTTAGTGTCTTAGTGTACAAGATATTTTAGTTAACAACGGATTTGAAACATTGATCGTTCTGAATTATGCTGGGGTCATTTCACATTTTCTGATTCATTTTTTTCTTGGAAAAATAGGTCAAATTAAACATGTATGTGTATGTTTTACATCTTACAAGTCTTTAGAATCAGAGATATGATTTTTTAAAAGTTGCGTTTAATTTCAAATATTTCAACGGCTGACGACACATATTCACGGATGCGACAGTTGAGCTCTACCGGTTTAATTTAGAACTATGATTATTTGGTTTCGTATTTATTTAAATAAATGGTTTATTTACATACCTTATACTGCACTAGTACTTTTAAAGAAATAGAAAGTAATAATAAT
The DNA here is from genome assembly GCA_943142095.1 of Ophonus ardosiacus. Lineage (NCBI taxonomy): Eukaryota > Metazoa > Arthropoda > Insecta > Coleoptera > Carabidae > Ophonus > Ophonus ardosiacus. The sequence continues at coordinate 57,477,708 of OW964824.1, forward strand.
CTTCTCTCTTGTATATTTTGCTATCAGCTGTCACACTTTTAGGTTAGGTTACTGTTTCATGTTGTGAAGCGTGTGTGTGTGAGAGAGAATTGTCTTTGTGTGAGTATGAATAAGTGTCGTCACAAATTTAGTCCGTGTTTAAAAGCGCGAAAGTTTATTAGCAAATTTATGAATGAAAAGTCGCATATTTCAAATTATTTTCTATTACTATATTTATTAAATGAGATGGATTTCATGATTTTATAAAAAAAATCGACAATTTTTTTGAAATGACCCCATAGCTTCTGCAAGAGATTTGCAGATTTAAACTTGTGGACCATAGTGATGTAGAGAGAATTTTGTAAATTTTAATTAAAAAATTATCATGGTCCGATAGCAAGTTGACGGGAAACAAAGCACGCAATATCCATCAGGCATTCATCATTTTCCACGCCGCTTAAAATACACGTCGGTTCGGAATCATTGGGCGCACATCCGTCCAGTGATAAAATATCAAAAGCGCATTTTGATGAACCAAAAATGATATACGACGCTGGTCAGCGCTGTTGCTTGCGCGAGTGCAGGTTGCTAGTTGCAGCACCGACAGCCTGATTTATGGCTTTACATATCGGAGGCATCATTGAAAAGGCAATTGAAATAGCACGGCAATGTAATCGCACATGATGAAAACAATTCATCAATGTTCGGGCTGAATCGATAGCAGTGTCGATGGCTGGCTGGCGTAGCTGCTGCTAGTTCATGAAAATGCAAACGGAATGGTAGCAGGAGAGAGATGGCCTAACAGAGACCGATAGCGCGCGGCCGGAATTTTAATCGAGGTAAAACAATCTGCGCTGCTGCTGGTCCGGGACGCAACTCTCCGGATACACCGGAAACACGATAGCACTCCACTCCACTCGCGTTCCACGGTACGGCAACCGGCTCTATCGGTTTACCGCACGTTCAACCAAACTAATCGAAATTCTCAAATATATGAACACCCGATACACATACACCTATCACTGCACATATCTCGTCACTCCCCAGCATTTCAATATTCTTCCACAAACCGGTGATTTATTGACCGCTCTTAAATCAAACTCAACTTTTGCGGTGAAAACGTCACATCGAAAACAACACTATTCCAACATCAACATACAGGATTGTATGCTTATTGCGGTTGTACAGAACCTTTTAGTAATACGAAATTTGAAATAAATAAATATATCATCACCGCATATTACCCATTTCTGGGTGTGCCAACCTGCTTTATCACAAATATCGGTAATGTTAATGACATATTTGTACCGTGCGGGCGCTTACCAGGCGTCACCTCATGGGCACTCATTGCTGGCGTGGAGAGTGCACCACAGGGATCACGTTTGTGCCTTTTAAAATTCAAAATATTTGGCGTCGGTCAGGATCGAACCCGGTTCCCCAGATTCGCAACCAGACTCTTAGGCACGCGGCCACGGGACCCCATAATTTGAAAAGAATAATAAATTAAACCTGTATAAAAATACAAATACAATACAAATACAAATGCAATGGTTAGCACAACAACCTCTTAAATTTCAGAATGCGGTTCGATTCCCCATTGCGGTAATTATTTTATTTTTATTTTTTACAAAAAATTGTTGAACTTTTAAAAATCTGTTTTATGTTTTTCCTATTACAGTTATTTGAAAATAATAATAACTTGATAAATAAAGAGAAAATAATTAACAATAATTGATTACAATAATCAAAATATTGATATAATAACAATACAATATGTGTGCTAGTGTCTGGTCGCGAACCTGGGGAACCGAGTTCAATCCCGACCGGCGCCAAATATTTTTCGAATTTTAAATGGCACAAAAGTGACCCCTGTGGTGCACTATCCACGCCAGCAAGAATGCCCGTGAGGCGACGCCTGGTAAGCGTTCAACAAATATGTCATCATCATTATCGATATCTGCGATAAAGCAGATTGTGGCACACAGAAATGGGTAATATGCCGTGATAATATATTTATTTTATTTTTGCCCTCCTGAAGTGTAATGGGAACTTTACAATTGTATGCACAGCAAGTGTAACCTACATTTACGGTTACTGTGTTGTAACTTGTCTAACTATGCGGTAAAAGAATCAAAATACACTGGACGTTTATGGGCATTTAGAAAAGAAATCATCTTTAATATAATAAAGTTCATGTAAAAAAGTACTACCTACGTAAGTTATTTTTTTACTTTAACATGTCCTATATTTAAAACTGATTTATATAAACCAAAATCACGGCAGCGACATATGTCATTATTGTAAAAATCCGCCGTTACCGACATAGTCACCGATCAATATACATGTCAAATACGCGAGGCGAACATTGCCGAAATGTCAAATATCGACACCTACTACCTCCCTATTATTTATTACGAAGAAAACATGAGCAAATAAATAGATTATCAGTCATAAACAACGTCTATTATTACAAATAAATTTTCGCTAGAAGAAGTACTCTAATGAAGGTAAGTAAAATCAAATTTGGAAATTGACTTAACCCCAGTATTTTAAATTAACCCTTTTCAGAAGTACAACCTATCTCATTAAAAAAAGTGATTTTCATTATCGTCGGCCAAAAAATTTGATACAATTCTTGTGCGTGAAGTATTTTACAGCGCTCCAGCTAATAAGGCACTCGCCTTAAGGGCTCGTGCCTTAAACGAAGCTGTCGCGCTGTAAAATACAACTTACACGCACTCGAATGTAAATAACTATTACAATATGTATTTTTTTTATACTAATAAAAATATAAATTTGTGCTTTTACTGTATTTATAAAAAAATATTATTTATTAATATCAATGTTTTGATTATTGTAATTAGTTATTGCCAGTTATTTTCTCTTTATTTATTAGAATGTTAATATTGTTTTGAAATGGAATGAAAGCATGGTGAAAATGTATTGTATGTTGAAGAGAAATACTTTTAAAATAAAATTCTAAAAAATTCTAGCATGACCATTTTATAAAGTGTTGTCATCTTTTGTGCTTTTTAATATTCGTTCGTATTTCCCGCCTGTTTCTTGCTGCCTGCTGTCGCCCTTACCGACCGAGTCCTACTCGGCGGGAAAAAGTTGAGCGGTTGACCGCTAGGGACGTGCGTGTCGTTGGCATGATTTAATGGCGAGAACGTCCGGCCTGGAGTTGGAGCTTTGGTCATTCTTTAACCCTCTAACACAATAACCCTTTTATCCTATGACACTGGGCGGTACGGCTGGACTTTTGTGCTTCAACCCTTCCATCGCACGTTTTCATTTTCCATTCAAGCCATACGCAAAATGGCCGGGAAGAAAATTATCGCTCTTTGTTATTCCATTTTCCATTTTATTCCACTTTCTACTTCACTTCATAGCGGCGCATAAAGATTTTATTTTCATTCAACGAAATGCTTTTGTCATTTGAAAACTTCTACATTATTATTCCTTTCACATTAAATAGATATGCAAGGTTCTTTATATAAATGAAAGAACAAAAATTATATCAGGACTTTCTCAGGATATTAATAAAATTTTAAACTCTTCAAGGATTTTAGAATACGGTTCTTTAGATGTTGTCTTGTGTCGTCTTATGGTCTTGTCTAGACTGAGGGCCCAATTCTCAATTTTCACCAATGTGATAAGATATGAAATGATAAATTTATATCATATCATTTTTTGTCAGTGTCATGATATTATTTGTGAAATGTGAAGCAACACATGCACCAAATTCGTATTTTCTTGTTATGCGCAACTAATATTGTCAACATAAGGTAAATACATACAATATCACACTTTCTCACTCATTTATATCAGATTACTTTGAAATTAAGAATAGCTCGAAGTGATAAAGTGAAAATTTTTCACTGCATATCACTTCAGTGAAAATTGAGAATTGGGCCCTTAGTCTTGTCGAGAAAGTCTTGAAGTCTCTATAAGACTCTCGACTTCAGTTCATAGGAATTTTTTGAAATATATTTTCTTAAAGTGCTTCAACAACTAAGAACAATGCTGTAAATTCTGTTTGAAATTTCGTAAAAACAAGATATATAAATTTTTTAAATTTATTTTAAAAAACTTATGATTCTTAAAATTGTTCGAAAATACCGACAATGATTTTAGGACCATAAGGAAAATCTGGTTTAAAACAACGTGTTTCTTATTCACCAATGAATTGCTCCACTATTTTTATTTCTCGCTAAGAAAGGTATTGGATTCATGCTAAAAATCGCATATCCAGATTTTAATGTATAAGCACTTTTCAAGGGCACTAGGATCCGATTTTAACATTTTTACAATGATGTCTATCTGTGTGTTTGTGTGTGTGTATGTGTGTAAAACTTCAAAATATTAATATTTTGAAATTTGTGTAATTATAAATATTAAAGAATGTAGAATTCTCTATCCAGTACATTGAACATTTTTATTATATATTCTATTGTTTTAGAGATAGACTCATTATGTAATATATCTAGTAGCCCAAATAATTCCATGAAAACCAGTTGAAAAATTAAAATGTTTGTAATTGACAGAAAAATGTGAGTAGTCAGTGTCAAAAAACCAATTACAAGTACATTTAATAATTCTTATTTTATTATGAATTAAATATTTAAAATTATAGGTACATATACACATCAGAAATACAGCCAATCTCGTCAATGAATTTGAAGAATCTCGAACATTTAGAAGAGTAGGAGGAAAGTTATTTATAGAATGAATTAAAAAATATAAATATATTAATAATAATTAGAATTTTTTGTTTGTACCAAAAATGATAATTGCAATATGTACTTATATAGCCTAATATGGAAATTGCGAGAGGTCTTGTGCTGGCTTCAACAGATTATTTTTAATTTTTTTTATTAAACTTCATCCGAATTGAAAGCGATTTATAGTTTTAGAACACATAAGAAAAACATTTTTTTTGTGAGATGTGAACTTGGGCGGTATCGTTGATTCCAAAACGACCTTCGTCGGTTTTATATTTCCATTCATTCCCGATTATATGTAAAATGTAAATAATCTGCAACCTATACAAAGATATATTCTCTGGCAATATTCCGTTCAACCTAAAAGACCTCCTCCTCTGAAACACATTTCCTGCGGATCTAAGATTTCAATGGAGCTTTCCCAAACTGTTCGTGGCTTGCGCGCCTTACAATTTGATATATTTATGTAGTGTAAACGTAGTGTAACCCTCTCCCTGCCCTGCAGCGGAAACGGAAGCGGCCCGGTTCGGAGGGAGAGAGACAGAGAGAGCAAAAGAGAGAACGGTGCAGTGTCCCTCTCGTGTCGTCAACTCCTGTGATTAAATTAAAAGTTGGACCCCTGTGAAGATGACTTCAGCAGGCCCCGTGTTAAATTTACATGCGAATCTCATTTTGCCACTTACGCCCTTGTTTCACTGCGGTGTTGTATACAGATAGATTTTTTACACACTACAGCCGGAGCGAGATTTTCCTTACCTAATTTAATAATAGTAATTAAACAACAAACTACATTACGCACAATGTCAGACTTGGGGTAATATAATCTTACTTTATTGCGTCGTCTAATTACTTGAGCCTAAGAAGATTTAATTTACTCTTACTTACAATGTGTTGAAAAATAGATATTTATTTTTTTCTATAGCAGATGTTAAACTGTGCTTTTATCTACTCAAAATAGTGGATAAAGTAGCACTTTAACCGCAAGGGTAGATAAAGTAACATTTTAACAGCAAGGGTAGATAAAATACTTTAATTCTTATTTATTTACGTACAAAATCCATAACAACCCACATACATACATACTGTGATTTTAAAATTGTGTTCAATTAATAATAACATATAATTGGTATTTTTTATTCTTTTCTTTAACATACTACACCAGCTATGAGTGCCCGTGAGGTAACGCCTGCTAAGCGCCCACACGGTAAAATATATCGTTATCATTATCGATGTCTACATGTGTTGTAGATGCTGGCACACCCAGAAATGAGTAATATGCCATGATGATATATTTATTTTTATTTATTTCTTTAACATGTACTATAGAAAAAAATAGAATTTTATACACGACGATAAAATAACTATTTTTCTTCTCAATGAAAAGCTGCAGATTACTATAGATTCTTAATCATTAAAATATGATGAAAAATATAAGTTTAAGTTAACCCGTTTCCATAAAATAAATTGTTGATGCCCAGAAGTCTTTATATCTACTTATATTAATGGGGCATGCAACCCCCCCCCTCTTCTCTCTCAAAAAAACAAATACACCCAAAATTATTTTTTTAAAATTTTCAATATTTTACTAAAACCTTGTTTGACATTTGTCAATATTAATCCGCTGGAAAAGCTAGAAATCGAGCAATACCTTTTTAGCTCGTCCCATTAATGTCAGAATAGTATTATAGTTTTTTAGGAATCATGCTTACGCATGCACACACACACACACATATATATATACAGACACAGACACACAGACACACACATACATACACACCAACACACACACACACAGACATCATCGTAAATATTTTATAATCGGATTCTATGGTTCTTAAAACGTGCTTATTCACTAAAATCTGGAAAACGGTTTTTAGCATGAATCCAATCCTCTCTTAGCGAGAGGTAAAAAATTGATAAATGTAAACAGGTAGCTAGAAATTAGTGACTTCATTATACAATTTTTAGTTCAATTTTATGAGCTTGGTCAAGTTCTTATAATTAACGGAAAAATTGACAAATATAAAACAGGCATTATAGAAACATTCCAAAGCACAAAAAAGTATTGATGTATTTTACCTAATTCCTGAGATATTTACGATCAAACTTTGAATTTAAAAATTCCAAATTCTACGGGCAAAATTACATAAATAAATATATCACCACGGCATATTACCCTTTGTTAGGTATATCAATCTGCTTTGTACACAGATTTTGGTAATGACGATATATTCGTAACATACACTCATTTTTGGCGAGGAGAGTGCACCACAGGTGTCATTTTTATGCCATTTGATATTCGAAATTACTTTGGTACCGGTCGTGACCATGTCACGTGGCCCATGTGCATGAGTATAATAAATGTATAACTAACCTAGGTTATTTAGACAGCAGCGAAAATTGTCGTTAGTGTCTCTGGGAAGTTTTACGTTAATCCACTAATTTGAGCTTTAACTAGAATTTTTATATACTATACATATTTAACTTTCAGTGGCAAGTAAACTTATAAGTTCTGTTTTCAAATAAACCGTAATGAATTTCCGATAATTTTTTATGATACATTTCTCCCATATTTAGATTCTCATTTTAAGAAAAGATAAGCTCACGTGTATACAGTTCAAAGTACTTTCCTAATCCTAATGCATTTATAATTACAAAATAGCCTTGTAGTTTGGTCCCCGTTTCGGAAACCAATTGTCTTGCTTGCTCTTGGCACGACGCCCTCTAATTTTCTCAGAGATATTTTGTTTATTGAGCACGGTTATAAACGCGATAGTGGTTATGGTTGGACGAGAGGGGCCAGTGTAGCAGAAGTGTAAATATCATAGTCCCCGTGGACTTAACCTTTGGGTCCACTGTTCAATTAATATTCACGGATGAGGAGTACATTCCGTACCAAAAATGAAGGAATAAATAAATGAATATGTTGACAAATATACATTTTTGCAAGATAAGTTTTTTTTATATATTTACCGATTGTGTTACCAAGGCAGTAGGCTTTATTTACAAATTACTGATCGGTAAGTGATGTAAATCACTCCATCAAAGCCTACTTTAAAAATGACAACTAATTTTTTTTTTAATTTTGTTCTTTTATTGTCCAAAAAATATAATGAGCATTGCTTGCTGTCAGTAAGTACTCTTAATACAGTGTGTTCAGAAAAAAAACCTAATTTTACGAACACAGAAACGTATTATTCAATTCAAAAGTCAAGGTTGCAAAATTGATCGTGAAAATGGGGGATTCCAGCTCAATCGAATTAAAGGAAAATAGTAAAAAAATACGAATGTGTATGCTGAATAACGAATATTAATAAAAAAATGAAATGGTATAATTGAGATATTTCGGAAATAAGGGATTTTTTGTTACAGCGCTTCGACACTAATATAAAATCTATATATAATATTTTGATTGGCGACCGAAAAACCGCCTATACATGCATTACAAATAGCGTGTTAGGAGGTGGGGATTACTACCAATGGAAGTTAAGAAATTCAAATTCGAAAGAAGGGGCTAACATTCCTGTACTGCAGTTTTTTTTAATAACTTAAATACGCCTGTAATTATAAAGTATGTAGACTTATACAGTGTTATAATATTCATTTATTTTTATGTAAATATAACTTAAAATAGCATATATTTCAAGAACATTTAGATCCATGATGAAAACAGTTTGATAAAAAAACACATAAATGTGACGTCACGTCAATCTTTTCAAAATTCGGGAGACCAATACTCTCTTATTTTCATCAATAGTGTTAGTTTTCCTAATATTTTCAGATGAAATTATAAAAAAAATGGTGGAATCCCTCATTGTAATATTAAGGAGAAAAGATAATAAAGAATGATATAAAATATTGACATTTACCGTTCTCTAATTTATTTCTAAAATAAACATTCAAGAAGAAAAGTTTTGATTTCTTTAGATGACATTTTTGACAATATCTCGTCTCAAATTGACATTTAATTAAATACTTTGAAATTAGCCTACGTTTTTTTGTTTATAGCCTACTTCGAGTTGGGATTTTTTTTAATACACTGTACTTTTTAGTATTTTGAAACAAAACGTCATACTTTTTTATAATAATATAATTGTACTTACCAGTGTGGGAAAATTTCAAAGCAATGTCACTGACAAAACAACCTGTTCTGTGTATTCTAGAGTATAGACTAAATATTTGAATACTGTCAGTAAAATAAGAGAAAGTTTAGCAAAGTTAAAGATACTTCACTACAAAGAAACCGCAATAGTCTTGCAGTCCTGAATTTCTCTTGCATTTGTAAATATTTTGACAGTTGAAGCAAACCAATGGTCTGTTTCTTGCTTGCAACTCTTGCGATTTGAAATAATACACATCCATCCAATTATAGCTCATAATAATAATTTTGCAGGATGTGGTTTCTTATTAGTCGATTTTAAATTAAGTTTTCTGTGTGGTATATTCTAGACAGTTGTGTTGAGTGTCTGTCTAATTGATAAAATTAACAACTAATTTCAGTTGTTAAGTTCAAAATTCCAGTTCTATTACATCACGTTGCAAAAATTTAGCAACTGCATTTCTCTCGTTGTCGTTGTTAGTTTGAACAATCGTTGGTAAGTGGTATTTCTTGAAAATTTTATGGTGGGAAATGAACTTTTATTGAAAATAAAGGAACGATAAGAAAGAAACTATTTATAAACTAATACATACTTATACCTACAGTTAAAAAAAAAAAAAACGTTTTAGAATCCTTTCTCAATATCGAAAAAAATAAAGATAATCAAACTGAGAAAGGTGCTCGTTCGTGATTTAATACGTGCACTAAATTGTCAAAATGTCACAAGATCAAAACATTAATTCCAAATCATTTTAAATTCAATGATAAATTTATAACTTAAATGTTTTAATTCGCAAAAAGGAATTTCCCAGATTCTCCTTACACTTAATTTCTGCGTCTATTGGTCTTATAGTGGGGTGACAGGTAAAATTTCTATTTTCCGTGCAGTCAATCAGCGATTTACAAAATTTCACACCAAATTCTAAACTAGCATTATAAATTTGGTGCACTATGGCCATATCAGATAGGCTAATCATGGTTTGAGAAATGGCAGAGACTGTACGAAAGGATCTAAGGAAGTCATAGAATCTGACAATTGCCAGTTATAAAGTTATATGGGACTTGCGGTAAAGGTACATCAACACAGGTAGTTTTTTCTGTCATGGACCGCATCTGAAATTTGCGTTCAAGCTATTTCCTAATAGGGCTGTTGCAAGAATTTTTATATGACTTCTAAGTATTAAATTTTAAAAGATATTGTTCTTTAAAGAGCCTCAAATTTGAAAATATCACGAAATATCCTTTAGATATTTTACAATTAATTTTTGAAATTTGGCTAAAATTTTGAATAAGTCACGTGATCTGAAACAGAATGTGACGTCAGAGTACATACATCTTCAGCGGTCTAAGGTGTCAAGTGTATTGTCAAAGTTGTCAAACAAGTGTCAAATTTTTAAATTGGTTCAAGTTGTATAATATGTAGGTAATAAAAAGTTCAAAATAAAATGAGTAATTTACGACATTGTATTGTGCCTTCTTACAAAAATACTGTTAGGAATAAAGCTACTATAGAGTTTATAATTTGCCAAAAGATGCGAAGAAAAGAAAATTGAAGCTAGAAGCAATGTGTCTTCATGTTTGTGAAGATCATTTCAACTTTCATCCACCTTGAAGATAACAGTATATTTTTGTTGCTTTACTTTATGTTCAGGGAAAACTTTACATCTACTATACAGTTATTTTTTCTCGACATAGATCTACATATCCTATAGCAGATTCAATGTAAGAATCAGAACCTTAAAGTAAAATATATTATCAATTTATATAGTACATTCAGTTTTTATATTTTATTTTGTCTCAAATCTTTAACACCCCTTATTTCGGTAGCAGTAAAACAATCGTTCTCTGATATAAATTCAGCCACCATCCAGCTATCGACCTTCGGTAAATTGTCCGATTTAGCTTGTAATTATTATTCATTTACAATGAGCAATGTCAGCGTCAAATGTCAAATTAAAAGATTTTTTATTAACATGTGACAAACTATAAGCCTACGTTTATTTATATAAATAATATGAATAAACGTAGAACGAAGGGATGGAAATGTATGTACTTCTACGTCACAGGAGTGGGGGGTAGTTTTTCAGGACGCCAATTTTTTTATTTAATTATTTCCACAAATAACAAGAAATTATTAAAATAAAAATTATTATTAAGAAAATCATTGCATAGACTTTCATTTAGAATAGTGAAACAGGCTCATTATGTACTTTTAAAGCTGGATTATAGTTTTCCAATAATAATGCGTTTTAAATGTACTACTTCAAACAATGAAAAGATAGTGAAATATTATAGGGTTTACAATACATTCAAATGTAAATTTTAAATACAGACAGTCTTTGAAATGTACAGTTATCGGAAATTTTGTTTTGAGATACTAGCAAAAATCTTTTTCAGTATTGTCAAAGTCTAACTTCACTGTACTCAGTACTAAATTTCTATTTTTTCTTCTTCTTAAAATGTGTTATTCTTTTGTAATATGTAAATATTTTCTCGCAATAAATATAGGTACTAAAATTTTGTCTTTATTATGCTTTATTTCTTAATATATGAATTATAAAATTTATACAAAAATTCAGTATGAATTATTTTAATACGGCCCATTTCTTGACCTTTAGCATGCATAATTCAGTTCCTTAGATCGCTTCTTACAACTATATCTCCTATGTACAGGGTCAAAAAATTTGCTAGGCAGATCCTCGGCTTCTGACGGTCTATCAAATTCAGAAACCACAAACTTTTCAATCCCTTGTACCTCGTAGCTGCACAAAGCATGATAACTCCTTTATTTATTTAATTCACCATTCAGCATTCTGGAGATTCTGTGTGCGAGAAAATATTTTAATCCGTATGGTGATAGCATCGTGTAAAATGCAGTTTTAATTAGCTTGCGACTGCGAGTCTACCAAGTGTAGTATTTGGTTGTTTACGGGACATATGGCGGTCTGTTGCTGTTGAATTATCAACACTTGGCAATCTACCCACCAGCGTGCAAGCTGGAATCATCGCAGTGGCCTTTGGAAGCTTACGAGATCTTCAAAAATTGATACTGCCATAAGGGTTCCATTCATGACATAGTTCGCAGTTAACTCTCTTACAAATTGTGCAAACAAGACTATGTTTTGTTGATCTATTTATTGGTATATAATGCAAGGTTCTACAAATTTAAAATGATAAAATTGGTACCTTAATATCCATATTCATAAATACTCAAGTTTTAAAACGACTCGTTATAATTTTTGACAAATATAATCCAACTTTTTCTTTCAATGTCGACTGTTTTTATTGGATAAATATTATAACGAACCGTTTAAAATTTTACGAGTGTTTATGAATATAGGCATTACTCTTTTACAAATTGTAAAATCAAGAAGTTGTTTGCCAATAACTTTTTTCGTTTAATTCCGAAACACAAAGAGGCTATACTTGATTTGAGCTAAAAAAATATTCCAGAAAGAAATAGCTATTGGTGACCTAAATTTTCGAATGGAAACAGATTGTTACACCCAGAAATGGGTAATAAGCCGAAATGATGTATTTATATTTACTAGAAGCAATTTATGAACCTTTCGTTAGTCGCACGGACTTTTGTGGCGAATTTAGTCTCACAAATAAAGACCGTTTGAACATTGCTTATAATATTTGTTTTAAAAAATGTTTAATGCGACATTGATTGTAAGATTCGCTGAAGTTGTTCCTTTTACATAAAATAAAATTTATACTGTAATATTTACATTTTAAAGGACTGCAAAATTAAACAGCACAATATATGATTTTTACCTTCCGTCACCTTTAGACAAGGAAGGAATTATCTTTGGTCAAAAAATTGAGAGATAAGAAACTTTTAGGGTCCCTAGAATACAATTTTATTAGTTTTACGATGACGTATGTATGTATGTATGTATGTGTGTGTGTGTGTGTGTGTGTGTTTGTGCGTGCGTCCGAACTACAATACTACAATTCTAAAAATTATGATTCTTTCTTATTCCTCTTCTTCACATTCATATAAAGAGCTGAATAGATTTTGTTTATAATTGGTGAACCGTAAGTTCGTTTATTTGAAGTTTTTAACAGTTTTCTTTTTTTTTGAAAGAACGCAGTTAAATATCATTTTTTAACATTTAATGTGATTGTCAATATGAAAGAATATCTTCTTGTATATACGGTTTGATTGTACATTATCTTTCATCTTCGATAGATAAAGCGTTAAATAATTATGAAGAGATTAACTTTCAAAAATAAGACAGCTTTGCTATAATCATATATTCAAATAATTCTTTTTTGACAGATGTCAGTGTCAAGTGCGATTTACATAGTGTATGTTCGTGGATTATTGGATTATAGAATCTTTTTCAAGGAACTTTCGGTATGGAATTTGTAGAAAATAGTACATGTCCGTGTTAAAATTTTACTGTAAAAAAAAATTAAGGGCATATATTACTAACCAAATTGAGTAAAAAAAACTTAATCAACATGATCTTCAATATTTTCCGAGATATGAGGCAGTCACAAATGAGTTTTCACGGGGTTTATCTCTGCTATCTTGAAAACTATGAGTTAAGACTTTAATTAAATAAGACTTTTTGTTTACCTTTCAGAGGTCATCTTAGATGTGCATCTGTTTTTTAAAAAATTAAATAATTGTACCAAGTTAAATGTTGTGGCGACCTTAGCCAATATTTAATTTTCATATAACTTCGTAATTATTATTGAGAAAAATGTTTCATATAAAATTTTATTGTTTTTTTATAGTCTATTTACTGACAGACAAAATTTTGTTCGTCACTATCATTACCAGTTTTTCTTCGATTTATCATTTATCTCGGAAACAGATAAAAATCAGACCTATGTTGATTAAGCTTTTTTTACTCATTTTTGTCAGTACTATATGCTCTTACTTTTTTTTACTCTTTCGCTGAAACAGCGTGTAGGTACAGAGTCTTTCCCAAGGAACTTTTGCTATGGGATTTGTACAAAATACATCGAATTGACGGAAGGTTTGTGCTGGCCACATCAGATTTTTTTACAAGTTATACTACAGTATTAGTATCATATTTTTCTTATAATTAATAGTTAACAGAGTTTAACCAGAATAAACTCATCAATCTTTGATCCTATTTATGTAAAATGGAGAAAAATTCCTGAAAATTGTTGGCTATACTTGACTTGCGCGGTATTCCAACAAAAAATACCACATCTTCAACTTCCCTTAACCTACAAAGACAAATGACATTGGCTGGGTATCGTAGCAGAACCTATACTCGTACAAAACAACTCCTTCCTATAAATACTCCGTAATTATCTCCCTCTCAGAGCGACGAGGTGCGTCGCGGCGTCGATTTGTCAGGTCTTGGCCACGTGGAGGTCGTTAGCTGTAGCCAGCCATCGTGACGCCGGCGTCCACGGCTCAGACACCAGGTCGGTAATTTTTCCACGTGAGGGACACTGAAGGCTTTGTGGAGATGACAACACACGGGGTTATTAATAAGGGACATTTATCGAACACGATTGTAATTGGATAGGATTTCACTGCGCGAGTAGGTGTACTTTAATTGGATGTTTACACACAAAAATGTGGCATTTCCAAGAAAGCATATTTCTTTTCGAAGTTAATGCCAGAAAATCCAAATTAGCCAATTAGAAATACATGGACCTATTGGGTACACATTTTGTTTAATAATTGTTTCTTTGCAATTATTTAATAAGGAAATTGGGCTCATTGGGTTTTATTAACAGTATCACAATTTCTAATAATTTCAATAATTTATAATAATTAAACAATGGTGAAGTTTAGCATGGTAAAAATTCTACATAACTTACTATTTTCTCACAAATATAACACAAATGACTGCTGAAATTGAAATTAAAAATTAAAATTATTGCTCCATTTATTTATAATTAATATTCTTTAGGTAAACTCTAAGTACGTCACAAGTCAGTTATGCGCAAACTCCGACAGAACGGTGAAATCGAACCACTTGAACGTAGGTCGTAACAAAGCGTAAAAGCGCTTCACTGCCACTGGTAACCGTAACCGCGTGCGTCAGTGTATCAGTCGACATACGTTGCGCCAAGCCTCTACCGACGTCATCACAGCTTAAAATCGGCTTTTCCGGAAAATCTAGGCATTTTTGAAAAAAATAAAACATGTTACATCATTTTTCAAGTCATTTCCCATGGAATAAAAAAATTTAAAAAATCGTTTAACTTCCCCATTGCAGAGTGTACGGACGAACATAATATAATTTTAAAAATCCAGTGATTTAGTTTAGACTATTCAGAGTCTACCAAAGCAAAAGATGTGTTTTGTTCTATAAGAAAAACATAAAAAAAATCTGTTGTGGCCAGCACAAAACCTCTCGCCATTTCCATATTAGGCTATATATGTATTGTACATATTTAATATTTCGGTACATACAAAACATATCTTCTTTATATATTTTTATATTTTTTAATTCATTCTATTCCCTCTTATTCTTCTAATGTTCGAGATTCTTCCAATTCATTGATGAGATTGGCGGTATTTCTGAAGGGTATTTGTAATATATGTAGGTATCTATAATTATAAATATTTAATTAATAATAAAATAAATATTATATTAAATGTACTTCCCAGAAAGGCTTCAGTAATGTCTCTGGCTTTTTGACACTCACATTTATCTGTCAATTACAAATATTTTAATTTTTCCACTTGTTTTCCATGGGCTGTGAGATTCATTTACAAATTATTATTTAATATATTTGTATGTCTCTATTGAAGATATAATAAAAATTTTAAATGTATCAGATTGATATTTTTATATTCTTTAATATTAGTAATAACAGAAATTTTCAAAAAATAATATTTAGAAGATTTTTTAAAGAAACTATTACTTCCGGTTGTCCAATTGTTACCAAAATCTAATCAGCTCTTTCCAGGAATGTCAGATTGAGGAAACTGCAGTTAAATATTTTTTAAGTCTTATAGTATTTGAGAAACTGTGGTTCCAATATCGACACATACACACACACGGATATCATCGTAAAACTGTTATAAATCTTGATATGCGATATTTAGCATAATTCTAATACCTCTCTTAGCGAGAGGTAAAAATACAGTGATCCTTCAGAGGAAGCTACAATAGTTAAAAAGGGTTCTGTATGCAGTATCAATTTATAGGAAGTATGGTCGCCGATATTTAAAAAAAATCGATCTTCGGTATCGACCTAGATCGAAACAGAAAGAAATCGATTCACAAATAAATTGGAAAAGGAAGTTCAAAAGTGTATTAAAGCATTCAAAATATACAAAAAAAAAAAAACTTTTATTAAGAAACAATTAAATCAAAGGAAATTAGTACTGGTCATCAAAAATCGAAGGACTGTCATAAACTTATATAAAAATAAAACAATTGATAAATATTGCAATGCCATTTCAGATTTTTTGTAATCTGATTTATTGCTAATTCAAAATCAATAACGTATGAATTTCTCTTAATAATGATAGGTCCACTTGTTCGCCTCACTTTTACACAGTAAACTATTAAGTCTACTTAGAACCACTAGAGCCAGTTTCCGTAAAATAGCTAACTTGAAAGCATATAATAAAAAGATTATGGTCGATCATTCACCAAAAAGATCGACTTTTAGATCAAATCAACAACAAAAAAATCATTTAAGAAATCGATTTTTTGCCGATAAAGATCGATCATCTAGAATCTAGAAAATCGATCTAATATCGGCAACCCTAGTGGGATGCAGTTGATGAGATCCCTGATCTAAATGCCTGTGGATTTGTTGGGTTTAGAAACTAAGCAATTCAAACAACAATTAAGACTCTAAAACTACACTAATACCACAGAATAAGCATCTATACAGAAGCGACACTCAGAGAGAGCAACGAAAATTAGAGAGAGAAAGAGTATGCCAACAAATTTAAAGGGCTAATCGGATAAAATCGGATTGATTCGGCATATCTTCGTATCTTACGATTCTTTGTTCTTTTTATTATCTCGACGTGAACATTTTCCGTTAGGGGTCAATAATAAAAGTATATTGAGAAACACAAATTGATTTCTAATAAAAACAAATATGTTATTTTTTCAACAAACGATAGGAAAAATCATTATCATAAGGAAAAACATTATATTTCACGTATTCTGAAAGAGCTGTTGTCTCAGATTTTCACGCCCATGTACTTTAGGGTTATGGCTAATTCAAGCAAACCAAACACGTCTTCTCACTTTTGACATATGTCATTTTGTGAACTGTTTGTGAATTTTAGAAGTGGTGTTAGTTTCTAATTAAATGGATAAAATGAAGAAAGTAGAATCGGGAGGATTTGTTTGTTCATAAATAGATTTAAAAAATGTAATAAAGGAAATGTAAGTTTTTTTCGTTTCCGAAAGATCCAGACATGTAAGTTATGTATTAAAACGACTACCATATCATGTAAAATGTATATTCATTTAATAAATATAGGTGTAAAATGTGGCTCAAGGCCTGTGGAAGAGAAAATTTGATGGAGAAGGATATATGGGACATATTCATCGAGTCTGACGTTTGTTTCCCACATCAAAGATATAGAAAATTCTGCATTGTAACAAATTTGTAAAATTCTGGTATTTGTTTAATAAAAATATAATTATGTGATTATTTTATCTGATTTCTTTTTAAATCGTTAATAAAATTAATATTTTAGTACTTTTATGTTCTAATTTTTCTTTTACAATTTAAAACAATTTAAATTTCGCGCGTAAATTTGCCAACAAATTTAAAGTTCAAGGTCATAAACGTAAAATCGCAACAACAATGGTGCCGGCAAGGAGTGTCGCTTCTGTATAAATGTATTCTGTGCTAATACTCTAGAACTACAGATCTCTTCCAGTTTAGATGGACATAAAAAAATAGTAGAAACTAAATATTTTATTTTAATTTATATCTAGTGTCTCATCCAGTGTTTCATAGAAAATCTTATAGTATATCTCATACAACTATACTCATATCTAGTGTCCAGTCTTGAATGTGGATTCATAGTCACATTCCTCGTTTCATTTTTCCAGTACTCAGTCGTGCCTTGTTAAAAACACAAGGAATGCCAGGAATGTTACGCAATACATACATTACAATCCAAATCTCGCGTTCTAAATTCCATAAAACTCGGAATAAATTTACGTCAAGAGTAGAATTTCCGTAGGTTGGTCGTCAACGTCATTCATTGTCACTCTCGAGTAAAAACTCTGACAAACCGCAATTTAACTGTCTCATTATACACGAACGCGATGAGCGGACATCTCGTGAACTAAAAAACCGCGAGCCTTATCTCGGGCATCGAAATGCGAATTCGAACCGTCTCGCAGACAAAAACACCGACAGCCCGACAGGATTTTATTTAAATGATTAATAATTGGTTAAGGTTTCAACTACAGGGTCCGGAGGAACCGCCAATTTTGCTGGTTTTATTAAGTGTGAACGAGATGCGGTACAATCGCTCAAATATTTAGTGGATCAGAAATTCACAATAATGTAATCAAATTTTGCAATTTTGGTTATATTCATTGAAACTGAGATGCATTAGTAAAAAAAAATGAATGAGCCAGTTTCACATTTTTACCTCTCACTAAGAGAGGTATTGAATTCATGCTAAAAATCACATCTCCAGATTTAAGTGAATAAGCACGTTTTAAGGTCCATATAAACCGATTTTAACATTTTTACGATGATGTCTGTGTGCGTGTGTGTGAGGATGTGTGTATGTATGTGTGGATGTTGGAGACACGATTACTCAAAAACTATAAGACATAAAGACCTGTTTAACTATGAATTCCTCACTCTGACATTCCTGGGAAGAGCTGAAAAGGTTTTGGTAACAATTGAACAACTGGAAGTAGTAGTTTTTTTAAAAAAATCTTCTAAATATTATTTTTTGAAAATTTTAGATATTATGCATTTTGAAGAACAAAATTCTACATCTGATACATTTAAATTTTTTGTTATATCTTCAATAAATTTAGAGATAAAGACGCTATAATATATAGAATATTGGGATATAATAAGTCGAGTAGGCGGAACTACACTAAGGAAACCAGTTGACAAATTCAAATGTTTATAACATAATTTGTAAATGACAGATATCAGTGTCAAAATTACATTCTGAAAGCTTTTTCTGGGAAGTAAATTTAATCTTTTTTATTGTTTTATTAATTAAATATTTAAAATTATAGGTAACCTGCATGTATCCATTATAAATACCACCAATCTTGTTAATGAATTGTCTTGTTAATGAATTGGAAGAATCTCTGACATAGGAACTTCCTTATACAATGAAAATAGATATAATTAGAATTGTAGGTGTGCAGAAGACATGTTAAATACAATAAAATACAATATTTGGGGAAAGTTCTGTAATTTTTTTGTTACAAAACGACGGTTCGATAGCGAAGTGCAATACATTACTTATATACATAAAATGGAAATGGCGAGAGGTCTTGTGCTGGCCACAACAGATTTTTTAAAAAGTATTTTGAATGAAAGTCTATGCAATGTTTTTTATAATTTATTGTTATTTTTGTAAATAGTTAAATAAAAGATTGGCGCCAAAAATAGTCATGAAAACAACCCGCTACTTCTGTGACGTCAAAGTACATACAACACGTCATTCATATCCAATAGGAAACAGTTTACATTATTGATATAAATAAAAGTAGGAGATGCGCGATAGTTTGTCACATGTTAAACTGTATGTACTCTGACGTCACATTTTGTTTCTGACCACATGATTTTTTTCAAAATATTACACATATTTCAATATTTAATTGTAATAGTTATTTACGTATATAGGGCCGAAAGAAAAGGTTTACGCCTGCGGACGAATTTTGAAGCCCGACGCGTAGCGAAAGGATTTTATTCGTCCAAGGGTGTAAACTTCTTTCGGCCTGAGGTATGAATACAGTTTTACGCACTACTGCAATCAAATGAAATGTTTTCAAATTATTTTTGAAATACGTGCAAAGCTTGTTGCTATGTAAAAATATTACGTAGCCAGGTTAATCTTATTATCTCGTTATATCATAAATAATTAAAGAAATATTCATATAATTAAATAAAGGTTAGTATCATTACCGGGCGTTTTGGCTTTTTTACAGACCAGCGGGCGGTAAAACTACAAAAAGCCCGGCGGGCATAATGTTCAATTTCCGCCCTGGTAACTAAGATGTAAACTCAATTTTAATGCAGTTGGGCGTAAAATAGCTAGTGGATATTTCGTGATATTTTCAAATTTGAGGCTCGTTAGAGAAAAATATCTTTTAAAATTTATTACTTGGAAGTCATTTAAAATTCTTGCAAACAGCCCTATTCCGTAACAACGATATTCTGGCTAAAAATTGAGTTCTCTTTGTCGTTTCGTTGTTTTTACCTCCCGCTACCCTTGGTAAGGGAGGTATAGGGATCGTGCTAAAAATCACATATCGAGATTTTAGTAAATGACCACGTTTTAAGGTCCCTAGAATCCATTTTTAACATTTTCACGATGATGTCTGTATGTGTGTATGTGTATGGATTTTGTCTTCGCTCTAACTCAAATACTATTATTAATTCAAATTTACCATTTTCACGTTGATGTCTGTATGTGTGTATATGTGTGTGTGTGTGTGTGTGTCTGTGTGCGTGTGTGTGCGTGTGTGTGTATGTGTGTGTATGGATTTTGTCTACGCCCTAGCTCAAATACTATTATTCAGAAAATTTTGAAACGTTGTATTTCGACCCCATTCTAATATGAAAAGAAATCATTAGATTTTGGTGTAAATCGGGTAACCGGAAATGGTACTTTACTTGAAGCTCATAATGGTTTTTCTTAAAAAAATAATATTAAATACCATTTTTTCGCATTTTATGTCTTTATAAAAATTAAAGATTATTGATTTTTCTACAGGTTTACATTAATATTTTTTCTATATATTTTACAAACAAATTTAAAAATTATTTTTTTTTTAGAAATTCCGAAGCCTAAGATAAGCACAATTCCTTTGTTACACAGTTAATATTTCAAATGTATATGTAACTGACAGGTAAATGTCATGTCAAAAAAATAATCACTTCAAACTAATAATAGTGACATTTTAAAAAGAAAATAGTACCTATATAAAGCAATAATTATTGCAATGGAGTATAATATAGTTTGCAGCATTAGTGAATACGTAGGTATATATTTAAATTAATAAAAATTAAATATCTGGA
Organism: Ophonus ardosiacus; assembly: GCA_943142095.1. NCBI lineage: Eukaryota > Metazoa > Arthropoda > Insecta > Coleoptera > Carabidae > Ophonus > Ophonus ardosiacus. Next base: position 57,498,726 of record OW964824.1, read on the forward strand.
GGTTTTGTGTTGGCCACACCAGATTTTTTTGCGCTGCTGTAGTTTTGAAAATAGCAAGATGCAGTGCATTTTATTTAGTTATTTACCACCGGTTTTTATCTTTGAAATGCGACCTGTAATACTCTTTTTTGGCTATTATTGTCACCTGGCTGTATAAGGTTTTGCTCTTTTTAGTATAATTTTCTCTAGATGGCAACCTATCCTGTATAAACAGAGTAGTGTCTATATGCATGCTAATATCTGTTATTATACAAATAAGCGTACCATTACAATAATTAGGCTTACAAGTTTTATTCTTTAGTTTTTAGTAGGTAATAATATTAATAACGCTATGCTACTGGGTCTCATAATTATGAAAGCTTCCATAATAGGATATTACACGTGGGGAAAATAGAACAATAAAGGCCTTAACACACCACAAAACTCTCGACAACTATATTTGTCAGTTTTTTCTTTTAATACTCTAAAAAGATTAAGTATTTGATTCTTATCAGTATGAACAATAATTCGCGAGTTTAAAATAACAAGATTGTAACATGTAACTGCAAATTTTTGAAAAATGGGAATTTTGTATAATTATGTTACATCTGCTATATTCTATCTCTTTCTCATATTAGATTTTAAATATTGTGACCCTTTTTTGAGATGTAATTTATTTGGTGCATAAATTTCTTATTTTTATGTTTTAAATTAAAATAAATAATGATTTTCTATCTTTTTACCCTTCGTCACCCTTAGGTAGAGATGGGTCAATTCCCAAAATTTAAAGTTACGGGAAAATTCCCAGGAATTTTTTTTGAGAAATTTACAAGGGGAAATTTATTAATATCGAAAAAGTGTACATTGGTAATACAAAAACAAATAATAATTTAAAATGTAAACAAATATGTAATTAGACATCAGAATCAGAAGAATCAGTACTGTACGTATAGTATAGTCCATTTCTGAATGGGATAGGCCTTCGCCTATTTTCCCCAAAAAAATTCCGGGAAAATACGTAACTAAATTTCTTTCCGCAAATCCTAACTGAAGGAATTTCCGGGAATTTTCCTGGCACATCACTACCTTTAGGTAAGGAAAGTAGTGTCTTTCGTCAAAAAAATCGGTGGTGAGTTTAGTGAATAAGAACGTTTTAGGGTCCCTAGAATACGATTTTACTAATTTTGCAATCATGTCTATATATGTATGTTTGTGTGTGTCAAAAATTTCTGCAACAATAACTCCAACACTACAATTCTAAAACTTATAATTTTTTCATATTTCTCTTCTTTACATCCATATGAAGAGCTGATTAGATTTTGATTATAAATAAACAACCGGAAGTACCTTTATTTGAAGTTCTTAACAATTTTTATTGAAAAAACGCAGTTGAATATCATTTTTTGACATTTTATGTTATTATAAATATGAAAGAACATTTGATTGTCTATACGGTTTGATAACACATTTTCCTTCATATTCTATAGATATAGAGTTAAAGAATTTTAAAAAGATTAATTTATATAAATGCTATAACCATGGAAACTGGTGATATATTCTAATATTTTAATTGACAGATGTCAGTGTCAAGTACAATTTACGTAGTATATGTCCGTGTAAAATCTTTGCCAAGGAATTTTTGGTAGGTATGAAATTTGTAGAAAATAGTTATGTTCGTGTTACAATTTTACTGAATTTATTATATATTAAAATCTTTGTGCAAAATATATAGAATTGCCGGAAGGTAATGTGCTGGCTACATCAGATTTTTAAATATGAGCAGATAGACTTTTGATTCCATGAAAGATGTAAAATGTTGTGGTACATAGTTGTATGTGCCTATTTTTTAAATATTGTTTCGGTAACTAAGCATGCTATTTTAATTTCTTATAATACATTTAAATCCATTATTCGAGTTAAAAAAAAATGGTAATTCGATAATAATAATAATTTGCGAACTAAAATTTCAAATTAGTTTCTTCACCTTGATGTTCTAGACGAGCGAAATGTTAAACTGAAAATGAAATTCTTCAAATATGGAAAAAGTTTCTCATGTATCATCAATTTGATAACGCTGTAACAGTATGCATAACGACAACTTGACAAGTATGTAATTATCTCGTTTCCAAATCTGTTACAAACTTACAAGAATTCTTTCTTATGTATGGACCAGGAAGTATATTTTATGGAGCAAGTTAGAACGAGAACGCGGATGACCTCTGAACTAGACCCCGCTTTTGAACTTGGCCTGTTGGCCGTGCGTAACTGTTCCAACAAACACTCAGATCTCTATGCAGATTACAATTAAAATTTGATCTATTACCTTTGTTCTTCGACGAAAACAAGACAAGAACGAGATACTGTTTCTAGGAAATTATTACTTTTATGTTTTATGTTTCATAGAAAGCAGTAATTACTATGTATTCTTAGAGTGTAGCAAGCATTATTTAAAATTTACTAAAAGATTAAATGTATAACGAAGATATCAAGGGCATTAAATAGTTATTTAAATATGCGGTTGAGGATGAGGATGATATGCAATTCATCCGATACCGATAGAGCATTTACTGACTTCAGTGCCTATTACATTTTTTACACGATAGACGCAATAACAAAATTAAAAATTTTGATGTGGCCAACACAAAACCTTCCGTCAATTTTCTTTATTTTACATAAATTTGTTACGGAAAGTTTCTTGCGAAAGATTGTATATTTCCAGTAAAATAATTTCACCAACATATTATGTAAATTATCGTACTTAACACTGGCATCTGTTAATTATGAAAATTAATTTCTTTTCAATTATTTATCATTAAATACACTGAGTATGAAGAAATAAATGCAGTTCAGTTAGTTGCAAAGAGAATAAAATATTCTTTTTAGATTTTGTGTTCATAATGAAGTCATTGCGATTTGAAATTTTTTGTTTTAGAAGATTGATTCTAGATGACATTTATTTAACCCTTTTTTACGTAATTTATTTATTATTTTTTTAAGAAGTAGATTATTGACAGTGGTCTGAGCTATATTATGTAGCTCAGGCGGAATGCAAAAAACATGTTATAAAACTTGTACTTTAATATATTATTAATAATTACAATAACGTAAAATGTTAATAAATGATATTTAACTGCGTTTAAAAAAAAAAACTGTTAAAAGTTGCAAATGAGGGTACCATCCGTTGAAAATCTGTCATATAGTAATATCATATTCTAGAGACCCTGAAACTCATCGAATATACAATACTAGGAAGGAATGACGAATTCCGATAATTTTGGTACCCGAGTACCCGGATAGTACCCTTTACCTGTTAATTACCTAGCACCCTTTAATTACCCGTTATCCTTTAAGTAAATAAATAAAATAAATATATCATCACGGCATATTACCCATTTTTGGGTGTGCCAGTATCTACAACACATGTAGACATCGGTAATGATGACGATATATTTTACCGTGTGGGCGCTTACCAGGCGTCACCTCACGGGCACTCATAGCTGGTGTGGAGAGTGCACCACAGGGGTCACTTTTGTGCCATTTAAAATTGGAAATATTTGGCGTCTGTCGGGATCGAACCCGGTTCTCCCAGGTTCGCGACCAAACACTCAGGCACGCGGCCACGGGACCCCATCCTTTAAGTACATATACATAATTCTTTAATTTGTTAATTACCAGTTACCCTTATATTAGCAGTTTACTTTTTAATAAAATTTATTATCATTGTTTACATATATTTACCTACTGTATCTTTATAAAACAATCTTAACTATGTTATGGTATTATGGTATGGTAATAAAAAACTCATCTTTTAGATACAATTTTTCTGGCAGCAGGAAACTGTTTGGGTAATTAAAGGGTATATTTCGGGTAATCGGGTAAGAAATTTTATACCCGGGTACATTATTATCGGGTACCCATCGTCATTTCTAGACAATACCTTCTTTGCCTAAAGTAAAAAGATTTAAGAATTATTTTGACATATTAAAAAAAATTAGTTGTCATTTTTAAAGTAAGCTTTGATTCTTGTTTATATCGCGTCGCCTCCTGGTCGGTAGGTAATGACAATCACCAATAAATAATTAGTAAAGATAACGACCTTAGAAACCCTATTGGTAAACATTAAAAAACTGGTCGTGCAAAAAATAAATAACTTTTTTAAAGTTTGATCGTCTCTTTAAGTTTAAGGTAAAGTTTTAATATAAAGGACTCGTTTTCTAATTTGTTATTTTGGCGGAGGACCCCATTCTTATTAAATTTAAATGTTCCTCATAAATTGGCGGTTTTTGAAAAGATTATAATCTAATTAGAGAATGCGAAATTTCGGCGTGTTTGTGTGTTTGTGGTAGGGCGGTAAATCAGCCAGTAGATCAGGTTTCTCATTTATGAATTCCTGGTTTCTGGCGTTTCTGGGTAGCGCTGATTACCCCGGCTGGCTTCTAATGGCGCGTGCATCTTGCATTGCACACCACGTGTACCCAAATGACATCCTCGTCTTCGTCTCTTCAACTTGGAACATGTGCCTGTCACAAATGTCACTCATTCCTTCACGACACTCCGCCACACCACACACGTACTTGACAAGTTTTGGGAGATCAAAATGGTGTATTACATTGTAATTTGAAATGGTTTAATTCTTGTAGTCTTGCGTCAATATCTGCACATCTTCCTGGTTGATTTCCAACCAGCCCGGAAGATGTGCTGGTGTAATACTTGATGGTAATGTGGTTTGTTTGGTTTCAGGTTAGGGAAGACCTCTTGCGTGCATCGCCGCTGGCTGGATTCTTTAGTGTTTGCAATGTGTCATAGAATAAGTGGTGTAATATTGTGATTTGAGGTTATTTGTGTTGTGTATACTGGGTGATAGTGCAGTTGAGTTGGGGAGTGCGAGTGAGGGTACCTGGAACTGTGATAGCATGAGCTCATACTTCGCCAACTCGTACATCCCGGACCTGCGCAATGGAGGCGTGGTGTCTGCAGAGCATCCTCACCAGCACCAGCATTACGGCGCGGCGGTGCAGGTGGCAGCGGGGCCGGGGGGTGGAGGCGGCGGTGGAGGAGGCGTCCAAGGAGACCCCAGTGCTTGTGGAGGTGATCCCAATGTGGTTGGACTGCGACAAGGAATACCTCCGCATCATTATGGCGGACCTCCCGCGGCTGGACAACCTCCTCAAGGGATGCCGTACCCTAGGTTTCCGCCCTACGATAGGATGGATATCCGTAACGCGGCGTACTACGGAGCGCAGCAGCAGCAGCAGATGGATACAGGTTAGGCGTTAGGGTGGAGCGTTTTATGTACCGGGTACTGGCGGTTAAGGGTGAACATAGGGATTTCCTACTCTTCTATTCATTTTACGGCAAGCAAAGTTGTACAGAATTAATAGTTATTTATTTATCAAGGCAGGGAAGTTGGCCTTTTCATGACGCCTCGGCAAATAACCATAATTAGTCATGAAAAGGAACTTCAATGACGAGATAAGAATTCAAAATTAATGAATGGTACACATAAGTAACCTATTTGCATTTAACAAGTAAATCACATCGAAAACTCAAGGAAATCTTTTCAAAATTGTACAAGAATTTAAGACAGCTGTATACCTACTAGACATCATTTATTTAAATTTTATATTTTTATTTCATATTAAAACTAAAAATGTATTTGTGAAAATAAATATATGGCAACGTTGCATTTTACTTCCCTGCCGATATTGTGGCAAGGATTTAGTAGTAGATTGCATGACTATTTCAGGAAACTCTTTTTACATTTCTTATTATGTTTTTGGTTTCCGAGTTGGTTTTTTTCACAATATTAAACAGAAATAGCAATAGCCATGACTTATGACATTATAGAAAAAAAATATTAATATTCCGTTAAATTAATTTTTTATATAAACTAAATTATAGTATTTTACATTACAAGCCAGGTAAAACGGTTTTTACTGCTGAAAGGAGGAAATGACTGGTGAGCCTGTCACCTCCATGAGGCAGTAAAAACAGTTATCTGGCGTGTATTGTACAATATTTTATTTGTTACTCACTTGTAAAATCAAATTTAAAATTATAACCTAAACCTGCCAAACAATAAATGAAGTTTACATATGTAAGTAATAAATAAAATAATTATTGTTTCATATTAACATTTATAAATAATTTCTGAAAACCAGGATAAAGAACACAAATATTATGGCTATTGCTAGGGACAGATTTTTTTTAAATCATGAAGAAACTAGAATCACTATAAATAATGCAGGAACAGTTTTATATATAATTTTTAATTCTGGGCAACTTTTGCTCTCTACAGGATTTGCCGTAATATGAAAAAAAAGTGCGTAAAACTAAAATCCCATGAATTTAAATCCCTATAAAAAATTTCAAATAGGATTCACTTGGTGCGGAATTGGTGCTCTATTATGTTATAAACATTGTGTCAAAATTATTTTGTAAACTATTCACATTAAATACTATCCGAATACAAAATTTAACTCTACAACATTTATTTGAAACTTTTTCACCAAAATAGTTAGGGAAGCAGGAAATTACAAAAGTATGATTTATATAATAAAATCCTATATTGAGGAGGCATTTGAATCACCATTCTGTATGTTTAATATTGTTACAAAATTACAAAATTTATTAATAAATATACAAAAAAATATGTAGACACCTTTTACATTTTCTTTTATTTGGTAATTACTTCAATGGCTTTGTGGCAGTACAAGTAATTGGGACCCGCAGAATCCATTGGCGGCGCTCTAAACGCATCTGTCATGGCGGTTACTGGGACATGTCAATTTGTTTACATTCTGAATGAGGGTTGTCTGATCCAAAATATTGTTATGGTTCAACACTATACAAGTTTGTTCAGTCGAAACCTTTATCAAGAAACCTGGTTCAGGGTCAACAATTCGTATTTTCAGGTTTAATTACTACTTGACTTATGGCCATTCTAACGTGGAATTGCAATCTACAAATATTAGTAAAATTAATGAAACTACAATTTTTATTTATGAATAAGGTCTATCACTAGTAGTATTAAAACTACATAATGTATCTGCAAAATTTTATTATAATCTCTTTTTGTGAAATGCAAAGAGAAGACATATTTATTTATCAGATATTTAAATTTCTTTTCCATACGTTCGGTGAATCAACTTTATCTTTTCTGCCAAAAATTTTTGTTGAATGTCTTGAATTTTGTTATTCTTTTCCATTTTTTGACGCAGCACTCATGATGTATATTATGTTATATTTCTGTCTTATATTTCACACATTTTCAAATAAAATTATAAAATTTAGGCGTGAGAATACCTTTTTATGACATGTACTGGCTGCCATTAATTTAGTTTCCAAAAATTCCTCTGATGTCGCATACTATTCTGCGGGTTCCAATGGTGTCCTCCGCTCTTATTTTTTTTATTATTATTTTAAATGAAATTTCGTTCAATTTTGAAGCAATTTGTAGTATTAAAAAGTTATAATTCTTTTTAGTTTAACTGTATTTGATTTTTAAGCGAAACCATTGCTGTTTTTCTCTGACCAGCTTCTATAGTAGGCTGCGCGAGAAATATAGCAGTACTGGGACGTCAGTATAACACTGAAAATAAATTCAAATATTTCGCAAAGTATTTATCAACAAAATATTTTTTTTGTCTTAATCGTTATTTATTGAGTAGTAGGTACTTTAAGTATAAAGTGTAAATTTTATTACTTTTTGTTATGGTGGAGGATCCCATTGAGGTAAAAATTTTGAATTTTACAATGGGTCCATAAACTATTTTTTTAAAAATATTTTAAGTAAAAGTTCGTTTAATTTTGAAGAAATGCGTGGTGTCACAAAGTCATAATTGTTTTTTGTATAGCTGCATTTGATTTTTAAAGAAATATACCAATAGTGTCATGTTATCTGTGACAAAGTAATCATTAAAAAAAATGTTTTTTTTTATCCTAATAGTAGTACCACAGAATAGACATTTATACAGAAGCGACACTCCTTGTCGGCACCATTGTTGTTGCGATTTGACGTTTATGACATTGAACTTTAAATTTGTTGGTAAATATACGCTCGAAATTTAAATTCTTTTAAATGGTAAAAGAAAAATTAGAACATAAAAGTACTAAAATTTTATTTTGTTAACTAATTAAACAGAAATCAGATAAAATAAACACATAATTATGTTTTTATTAAACAAATACGTGAATTTTACAAATGCATCACAATGCAGAATTTTCTATATCTTTGATGTGGGAAAATTAACAAACAGATCACAAAATTACTTATGCCAAAAGTGAGAAGACTTATTTGGTTTGCTTGAATTAGCCATAACCCTAAAATACATGGACGTGACAAGCTGAGACAACAGCTCCTCCATAATATGTGAAATATTGATTTTCTTTATGATAACGATTTTTCCTATCATTTGTTGAAAAAATAATATGTTTCTTCTTATTAGAAATCAAATGTGTTTCTCGATATACTTTTATTATTGACCCCTAATAGAAAATGTTCTCGTCGAGATAATGAAAAGAACAAAGAATCGTAAGATACGAAGATATGTCGAAACAATCTGATTTTATCCAATTAGCCCTTTAAATTTGTTGGCATACTCTTTCTCTCTTTAATTTTCGTTTCTCTCTCTGACTGTCGCTTCCGTATGAATGTTTGTTCTGTGGTAGTACCTACTTTAAGGATAAAATGCACATTTTATTATTTTTTGTTATGGTTTATGGATCCATTAACAAGTCATGAGAGAGCACCAACTCCCTACCAGGTCAGCTATAAATTCCAACTTTCATAATTTCACTCTACCCTAAAACAGGTGGTGGTGGGTATAGACCGGACAGTCCAAGCGCCATGCATATGGCTGGCAACGGCCAAGCCGGTGGCCAACCAAACGGCCATCAAACCCCAGTGGTTTACGCTTCTTGTAAACTCCAAGCAGCAGCTGTTGGAGTTCTTGGCGCGTCGGGTAGCCCCCCATTGGACACGGGCGCCATGGCGCACATGGGCCACGCGGGTCATGAGCAACACCACCATATGCAGCCTCAGCACCAGCAGGTCCACCAACAGCAACACCAACCGCCTCCCCAGCCGCAACAGCAGCACATGATGTACGGCGGGCACGGTGTCCAGCAACCGCCCCCAGGGCCGCCTATGCACCAGCAGCACCCGGGGCACCAGCAACCGCCCCCACAGCAGCAACCGCCTCCGAGCAACACCGCGTCGCAGCTACCCTCGCCGCTTTACCCCTGGATGCGGAGTCAGTTCGGTAAGTGTCTATTCCACTCTGACAGCCCAGCAAAGCAAATTGAGATGTAAGTCATAAATCTCATCATTGTCAGTTGCGTAAAGTGTCTTGTTGCGCGGCCTTGGCAGTGACAGCCGATGGATCTCCGATAGCCGAAGCCAGGTGAAACGGACGGCTCTGCACAGGGCCGGCCCGAGACGAAAATTTTAATTGCGTCCCTCATTGATTAAAATTTAGATACCCGTATCACACTTATTTAATTTATTTAAGAAACATTTTATTTAATAATAATAATAATAATAATAATAATAATAATAATAATAATAAAAATCTTTATTGCCCAACAGTCTCATGACCAATTACAGGACAAAAAATAAACAATTTTAAAAATAGAAACAATAGCTTTGTTCGATGACATGTACTAGGCCGCCCTAGTGTTAACTTTCTTACACTAACATGTTTTATGAGAAACGGGCAGCTTCTGGCAGGCTGTTCGGTGACAAAAATTTTAAGAACTAGTGCTCACGTTTCTGACCTGACTCGCGAGGTGGTGTAGAAAGTGCAGACTAGGAGTGGGGGTAACTAAATGTTGTTTGGTAGACATTTTAATTCTATCCTATCTACACATCTGTTTATTAACCTGAAATTTTACACATTGAGAAATTAAAATAATGGATTCAGATATAATATATTCTCTTTGTTTTGTTATATAAAAAATTAACATATCTGTCTCTGAATCTGATGAAGAATCAAGTGATGATTGATCTTTGTCAGAATCGTTTATTTTAATTTATTTTTATATTTTCTATTTTTTATATTGTAGCTTTGGCCGGCCCTGGAAGAATTGCACAAGAGAGCTTTTCTCTCAGCGGGAAAGAAATTTTTGCGTAACTTTCTATATAAGAGCATTTAACCGTAAAAATCCATGAATTTCTTTTGTCAGGTAGTTTCCAAAATATCTTATGCAAATTCTTTGACATGCTTTAAAATGCCTGAAATACGGAGAAAATTCAGAATTTAAACGACAAAAGTTGATAACAAAGAATAGATTCAAATTTTGCTCTAAATATTCCGAAATGTTCAAAATTCTCCAGCTGTAGGCTTTTTACAAGAATTGTGCGTATTCACAACTTGCACCGATAAAATTAAAACTTATTGATATGTATACCATACTATTTATTAGGTAAAACCAAAATATAAGCAAATAAAATATATTTTTAAATATTTAGCATAAATATTGAAACATTCTATGGGTTAACGCAAGAAAAACCAATTTTGATCAGATTAATATTGATTGACTAAAAAGAAACACTTAATTTTTATATACGGGAACTACCAAATTGTAACTGAAAAGAAACTTATAGAAATGTTTCCAAATTGCAAATTTTATGAATCCAAAGGAAAATCTGTAACTGGATTTGAAAATTAGAACTGATTTGATGATTGTTAAATTTAAATAGATAAATATAAAAGACCCTTATCAATATAGGCACCCTATCCAACTATAATCTGCACGCTTGTTAATATTAGGAATTATGAATAGCCAAATAAATACTTCAACCACAAATTGTTACGCAGTCGACTAAATTCGATGTACGATCGACCAATTGGCTATACCTACCTATTCTGTAACTCACTCGTTATAATCTTTAACCAATCAAATGTGGATAGTTGTCATATCAACATCTATTGCATAAGAAGTTTAACTAGAATAGGTCTGATAGAGAATTTAAATCCTAGAATTAGTGACATTTTTTGCAATCAACATTAGTAGTGCAGAATGTCAAGTTTTAAACAAAGTTACCCCCAATATTAAATTTATAAAAGTTTTTTGGTTAATTTTAAATTATTCATTCTCAAATTTATATAAGGTTGACGTTGGTTTTTCATGCATTTTAAGTCATAAATTTATGACTGAAGTTGTGTCCGATATTGCACTTTTATCACCCTAATATCTAAATTCTAAATTTATATGCCCTAAATCTAGTGATTACGATTTTAGGAATTAGATTTCAGATTTAAAAAAAAAATTTCACAGGGAAACCGCTCATAGCAGCTGTAGACACGTGTTTCGCTCTTATTAGAGCTCATCAGTACAGCATAGCATGTTAACAGATGGACGTTAACTGGAAATAGTGTCTACAGCTGCTCTGAGCGGTTTCCCTGTGAATTTTTTTTTTAAAATTTTGACAGCTTCACGCTCGTTTATAAAAATCTTTCATTAGATTTTAGGGTGTTGCAGGAAGTTGACGTGCACTAATTAAACAAATCATGTTCGTTGCTATAATTTGTACAAAACGTCAAATTTACTGTCAAAGAATAGCTTCTTAGTTTCTATTTTATGAAATATAATATTAACATTTAATCAGAAGCATCAAATTGAATTGAATTGTTTAATTGAATTAAAGTGTTGTCATATAAACCAGTGGATGTCATTAGTGTGTCATTCGAAGTTGTATTTATGTGAAGAAGACCTAAATACTAAATACCAAAATGCGACATCGGACACAGCCTAAATAAAGTTTTGTCGATATAGTAACTCCGTGAAGTTGAAGTAAAGTTCTCCTCACCCAATTTGATAATAAACGTAAACAAATAAAATCTGCAAACAAATATGAACAAATGATTAACAAACAATTGCCGCCTATAAATAAACAATTTCTCATATAGCATTACCAGTTTAGTTATCAGCAATTGAGGAGAAAATTTGACCTGAAAACAAAAACAGAATAACCATAATATTCTTCAACAAAAATATGTATAACATCTCTGTAAATTTTCCTATCCATCGGTCACTTCACTATTCACAATTCCATCTCCTGGTGTTTCCGGAAACCCAGTGTGCAGATTGTTGACCCTGTCTGAATAGACTCGTTACTCGTTGCGAAATGCTAAATGGCCATCCTGCTGTTATATTGCTTACCTTCTGCTGGACGGTTGCTGTTGCTATAGACGAGATATTTTCGCCTCACTTTATGACGCCTGACGGGGTTCAGACTCTGGGCCATTTCCTCGTTACATGCAAGAATTTTCACTATGCAGATTAGTTGGGCATTTTCTCGCACTTGTTACGGGTGTGTTTAAAGCAGGCAGAATATTTCACAAGGTAAAATTAGAATAATTATTGTTTGTTAGACTTATATTTACAGTACTGCAAGAATATTACTTACAATATTCAATTATAATATTAATATTATACAGGCAGCTAATAAATACATGTTATAAATTTATAGAGAATGTAGGGGATTCAAAAAAGACTTTTATGCACGGACGTATCATAATTTGACAATTATACACGAATTTCTTTGACACAAACGTCATTTTATAGCCCGCGGGCCTCATCATAACCCGCCGGGCTATAATAAAACATCAAACCAAATTATAACCTACAATATAAACAATTTAAACAGGCAACATGAAAAGTTTTTATTACAAATCGAAAATTTTTATATTCTTTAATGAAAAATGAAAATTAATTTTGTGATATTTATATGGAAAGCACGGAGATACACAAAATAAAACTCAAATGACATAACTAATAAACAAACAATAAACCGTTGTTCTCCGTTATCATAGCAACACTAGATACTGAATGTACGAGGACAAATTCTTTTCGATACAATTTTTCTAACACTCATAATTTGAAAATTTTCGTCCGTCCATAAAGTTTTGTATGTACCACGAGCATAACTTGCTTTTATGGCCTTTGACGTGTTTTTATCCCTCGGCTTACGCCTCGGACTCAAAATCCAGCCTCAGGCCATAAAAGCCTCCTTACGCTCTTAATACATAAATAACTATTACTAATAAAAATATCCGGAAATGCACCATTTTAGAGCTATACAGAATAATTATTTACCTTAATTTTAGTTGACAAGTTGACCCTGACCTGTCATTTCAGTTATTAATTTTGTTTGTATAAAAGTTTATATATTTTGCACTGAATTGCAAATACAATATAAATAAGGATACAGTTCGCGATTTCGCTAACACGGTGGGAAAAATTCAAATATATCCTGGTGTTTTTGAACGAATGAATCAAAATATGCTTGCATTGAAATTGTGGTTCCCCTTTTGAGCAATGAGCAATTAATATACCTACATAATATGTATTGGAAAAATCTGATATGGTCAACACAATACCTCCCGCTATTTAATTTTTATTAATTTAAATACGTACCTACATATTTACTAATCCTGCAAACTATATTATGTTCCCTTGCATATAAATATTGCTTTATTTACTAGTTTCTTTTAAAAATGTCACCATTATTAATTTGAAATGATTAGTTTTGTGACAGTGACATTTATTTGTTAGTTACATACATTTGAAATATATCATAGGCTCTGAGATTAATAAAATATATTATTTTTTAAATTTATCTGTAAAATATATAGAATATTCAATAATCTTTAATTTATATAATATATAATATATGCGAAAAAGCGACATTTAATGGTATTTTTTGAAAAAAAGTCATTATGAGCTTCAAGTAAAGTGCCATTTCCGGTTATCCGATTTATTCTAAAATTTAATGGTTTTTTACCATATTAGAATAGGGTCGAAATACAATTTTTCAGAATTTTCTAAATCTTAGTATTTAAGTTAGATCGTAGACAAAATCCATACACATACACACACACACACACAAACACAGACATCGTGAAAATGTTAAAATCGGATTCTAGGGACCTTAAAACATGGTCATTTATCAAAATCTCAACCTGAACCCAGAAAAAGCTTTCAGAATGTCTGCTGATTTTTGACACTGACATTTATCTGCATGCCATTATAAACTGTTATAAACATTTGAATTTGTCAACTGGTTTCCTTGGTATACTAAGCCTGTGCGATTTATTAAATCCGATTATTCTTTATATTTCAGTGTCTTTATTTCTTAATCTATAGAAGATATAGTAAAAAAATTAAATGACTCGGATGTAAGTAGAATTTTATATTTTTCAATATTAGGAATAAAACCTTTTCAAAAAATAATATTTTGAAGAATTTTTTAATAAACCTACTACTTCTGGTTGTCCAATTGTTACCAAAACCTTTTCAGCTTTTGCCATGAATGTCAGATTGAGAAATTCATAATTGAACTGGTCTTATAGTTTTTGAGAAATCGTCCCTCCAATATCCACACATACACACAAAGACATCATCGTAAAATGTTAAAATTGGATTCTAGTGACCTTAAAACGTGCTTATTCACTAAAATCTGGATGAATCCAATACCTCTCTTAGCGAGAGGTAAAAGATTGATTAGTTCGCCTTTAAGAAATGGAAGGAAAGAATGATGAAATGTTTTGTAGTTAAAGCGAATTATTTTGAATATATTTAAAATAAAATTCCAAAAAATATGACGCATGTATCTTATTTTGACACATTTTCTGTATATTTTTATTCATCCAAAAATATCAATACGAACATGATACTATTTCTCTATTTTAAAACAAATTCTTGTTTGCCTGCTTGTGGAAAAAGTACTTAATAAAGCCATTTATCTTATTTTGTTCTTTGCAGTTCTTGTTTGATAAGGTGAATCCTTGTACAAACTATCTGTTATCCTCTCATCGCAACCATAAGCGTCGGGTAATAACAATATAAAGCCGCGACGGCGTTGTGCGGCCGAGGCAGAGGCGGTATATAGGCTACTTGTTGATTCACAATTTATGAAGCAGTTTATTGGCCAAGCACACCGACTACCAACCTCACCGTTGTACCATAACGTTGAGATTACTTCGCCAACACAACACGTTACAATAAGAAATGATGCGAACACGATATTATTTAAACATTAAGTTGCATTTAAATAATTTACATACTCGTATCTTAATTTGGATTTTTTTGCCTCATTTACTTTACTGATGGAACTAAGATCCTGCTTAAATAATAAATCCGAATAACCCGGCTATAAAACTGGATCAATAAAAATATGACCCTATTAAAAATTTTGTTCGGGTCTATTCTATAACTTAAGTCCCGTTTTTCAATATCTGGTTAAAATTTTATCTAAGAGTTAAATAAACAAAATTGAAACGAAATTAAATGTCTAATGACAGATTTATCACTGCTGTCAACAAAACGAAAACGATGCAATATTGTTTACTTAACTAGAAGTTAAAAGTTTAAACAGAAATTTAAAAAACCGACCCTTAGTGGTTAATTTTTAACAACTAGCTAAAATATTTAACCAATCAAGTATGTTGATATATAACAAAAAAAATAGATTTTTAGTTGTTAAATCGTAATCTATTGGATAATTTTTTTAACCATTTGTTGAAAATTAACCACTGATTTACAGAATAAGCCCGATATTGACTTAGATGTTGTAGGCTCACGGCAAAGTATTGTTAAAACTGTTGAATAAATAACATAAAACTTGGCTTCAGAAAAATTTGACGAAAAATTATTATATTGTAAGTGATGTAAAAATGGATTAGATTTTATTTTACATAATTTTGAAATTACTACAAAGAAAAGCAATAAAGTTTTCTATAACGGAAAATTACTTGGGGAATTAACAAAAGTTATAAGAATTGGACAGAAATTAGTGGAATTACCGGAATTTCTTGGGAATTAGTGGAATTACTTGAAATTACTGGAATTACAGGAATTAACCTAGGAATTACTGGAATTACTTGGAATTACTAGGAATTACTGGAATTAACCTAGGAATTACTGGAATTATTAGGAATTACTTGGAATTACTAGGAATTACAGGAATTAACCTAGGAATTACTGGAATTACTAGGAATTACTTGGAATTATTAGGAATTACTGGAATTAACCTAGGAATTACCGGAATTACTTGGGAATTACTGGAATTACTTGGAATTAACCTGGAATTACTTGGAATTACTGGAATTAACCTAGGAATTACTGGAATTAACCTGGAATTACTTGGAATTACTGGAATTAACCTAGGAATTACTGGAATTAACCTGGAATTACTTGGAATTACTGGAATTAACCTAGGAATTACTGGAATTACTGGAATTAACCTGGAATTACTTGGAATTACTGGAATTAACCTAGGAATTACTGGAATTAACCTAGGAATTACTGGAATTACTTGGAATTGCCGGAATTAGTGGAATTACCTGAGAATTAGCGGAATTTCCAGAATTGGAGAATTCCTAGAATTAGCAGCAAATTAGAGGATTTCCTGAGAATTGGCGGGATTACCTGAGAATTAGTGAAATTACCAGAAATGGAGAATTTGTAGAATTAGTAGGAAATTAGTGGATTCCCTGAAAATTAGCGGAATTACCTGAGAATTAGTGAAATTACCAGATTTGTAGAATTCGTGGAATTAGTAGGAAATTAGTGGATTACCTGAGAATTAGCTGAATTACCTGGGAATTAGCGGAATTACCAGATTTGGAGAATTCGTGGAATTAGTAGGAAATTATTGGATCACCTGAGAATTAGCGGAATTACCAGATTTGGAGAATTCGTGGAATTAGTAGGAAATTATTGGATCACCTGAGAATTAGCGGAATTACCTGAAAATTAGTGAAATTACCAGAATTGGAGATTTCGTAGAATTAGTAGGAAATTAGTAGATTACCTAAGAATTAGCGGAATTACCTGAGAATTAGTGGAATTACCAGAATTGGAGAATTCGTGGAATTAGTAGGAAATTAGTGGATTGCCTGAGAATTAGCGGAATTAACCTGAGATTTACTGAAATTACCAGAATTGGAGAATTCGTAGAATTAGCAGGAAATTAGTGGATTACCTGAGAATTAGCGGAATTACCTGAGAATTAGTGAAATTACCAGAATTGGAGAATACGTAGAATTAGTAGGAAATTAATGGATTACCTGGGAATTAGCGGAATTACCTGAGAATTAGTGAAATTTCCAGATTTGGAAAATTCGTAGAATTAGTAGGGAATTAGTGGATTAACTGGGAATTAGCGGAATTACCTGAGAATTAGTGAAATTACCAGAATTGGAGAATTCGTAGAATTAGTAGGAAATTAATGGATTACCTGGGAATTAGCGGAATTACCTGAGTATTAGTGAAATTTCCAGATTTGGAAAATTCGTAGAATTAGTAGGAAATTAGTGGATTACCTGGGAATTAGCGGAATTACCTGAGAATTAGTGAAATTACCAGAATTGGAGAATTCGTAGAATTAGTAAGATATTAGTGGATTACCTGAGAATTAGCGGAATTATCTGAGAATTAGTGAAATTTCCAGAATTGGAGAATTCGTGGAATTAGTAGGAAATTAGTGGATTACCTGGGAATTAGCGGAATTACCTGAGAATTAGTGAAATTACCAGAATTGGAGAATTCGTAGAATTAGTAGGAAATTAGTGGATTACTTGGGAATTAGCGGAATTATCTGAGAATTAGTGAAATTTCCAGAATTGGAGAATTCGTGGAATTAGTAGGAAATTAGTGGTTTACCTGGGAATTAGCGGAATTACTTGAGAATTAGTGAAATTACCAGAATTGGAGAATTCGTAGAATTAGTAGGAAATTAGTGGATTCCCTGAAAATTAGCGGAATTACCTGAGAATTAGTGAAATTACCAGATTTGGAGAATTCGTAGAATTAGTAAGATATTAGTGGATTACCTGGGAATTAGCGGAATTACCTGAGAATTAGTGAAATTTCCAGAATTGGAGAATTCGTAGAATTAGTAGGAAATTAGTGGATTACCTGGGAATTAGCGGAATTACCTGAGAATTAGTGAAATTACCAGAATTGGAGAATTCGTAGAATTAGTAGGAAATTAGTGGATTACCTGGGAATTAGCGGAATTATCTGAGAATTAGTGAAATTTCCAGAATTGGAGAATTCGTGGAATTAGTAGCAAATTAGTGGATTACCTGGGAATGAGCGGAATTACCTGAGAATTAGTGAAATTACCAGAATTGGAGAATTCGTAGAATTAGTAAGATATTAGTGGATTACCTGAGAATTAGCGGAATTATCTGAGAATTAGTGAAATTTCCAGAATTGGAGAATTCGTGGAATTAGTAGGAAATTAGTGGATTACCTGGGAATGAGCGGAATTACCTGAGAATTAGTGAAATTTCCAGAATTGGAGAATTCGTGGAATTAGTAGGAAATTAGTGGATTACCTGGGAATTAGCGGAATTACCTGAGAATTAGTGAAATTACCAGAATTGGAGAATTCGTAGAATTAGTACGAAATTAGTGGATTACCTGGGAATTAGCGGAATTATCTGAGAATTAGTGAAATTTCCAGAATTGGAGAATTCGTGGAATTAGTAGGAAATTAGTGGATTACCTGGGAATTAGCGAAATTACCTGAGAATTAGTGAAATTACCAGAATTGGAGAATTCGTAGAATTAGTAGGAAATTAGTGGATTACCTGGGAATTAGCGGAATTATCTGAGAATTAGTGAAATTTCCAGAATTGGAGAATTCGTGGAATTAGTAGGAAATTAGTGGATTACCTGGGAATTAGCGGTATTTAGTTATTTACAAAAGTAAAGGGATTAAGAAATCAAATTATTCAATCATTATTTCTAATCCTTCTTTTATGATGTTCCTAATTTCGTAAAAATTCAGAAAATTTTTGTCTATTGAAAAATGAGAACAGACTGCTTTTTTCGCACTTCTTCTTTAATTAAAATTACTTGCAACACGTTATAACTTGCAAGAATAAAATGCAGGTAAACACAGACCCAATCCAAAATTGAACAATTTTAACACAAATAACCGATGATCCGTCGGCCGAAACTCTAACGATTCGGTAAACTTTAATCCGGAATTCCGGTATTCGGTATTTCAGTTTTTCGACGACTTGTTCCATCGCTACTTGTAATTATGTTGTTATTTGCCAAAAGCAAATATGTCACTTTTCGACAGTTTTCCATTATTGCTATGATGTATGCAGATAAAATTGAAATAAAGTTATGTATTTGTTTTACTATAAAACCAAATTAGTATTTGAAAATCAAACTGAATATCTTGTTTTTATTCTTATACTGAAACAAAAATCTTTACCGATATGGTTTCCATGGCAGTAAGCTTTATTTACAAATTATCAGAAGGCGGAGGCGGTAAGTAAATAAAAACAACGATCAAAGCTTACTGCAAAAATGACAATCAAAGATTTTTAATATGTAAATATAATTTTTAAATCTTATTTTGTGCGTCGATCGTGTAAAAAAACTTAATAAGCATTGCGGTCAGTAAGTGCTTTTTCTTCTACCAGTATCGGATGTATTGGAGATATCGACTTCGTCTCGATCTCCTAAATCATCTTCAACTGGTAGAAATCACTTACGGCCCTTAATACTTAAATAACTATTATGTACAAACCTATGCAGTGATACTGAAAATATATGTATGTTCCGTCGCTTAGCGTTTGACAACATGTAGTTTTAAATGGTTTTCCCGCTTTCCTAAAATAACTTTAAATAAGTCAATGTCAATTTATTTTTAGCTCTCAGGATATCTAAAAATAAAACATTAAAAATTACACTGTATACTACGAAATATATGACGCATTTTTCATGTTTGTTGTTATACACATCCTTAGAACATTGTAAACACAATTTGCAGACACTTCCCATCAGAATATAGTGAAATATGAAATATTTTTATTGAATTAATCATAATAACTGAAAAAATATGGAAGTTTCAAGTTGAAAAACAGATTATTTCTGTGCGGTAGCGAACTTCCACGACGGCGTTTGAGTTACTGGTACCTCGTGGGCTATTAAATAACCGTTTAAGTGATAAATGATGACTTGAGAACAATTTGATTATGAGCTGAAGTGGTCTTAACCCTTTCACTTACAGTTTTATGGCCTCTACGACTCTACTATGTCAACAGCCACGGGGCTTAATGATGTTGGTTTCTACGTCATTATGTCTCGCATTATACTTCAAGAACTATGTGACATATTTTGTCAGATTCTTCTCAATTTATATATAATCTTATTGCAGTAATAAAATAACAGAAACAATTACTACTAGTTCAATTTTATTCTGAGGTAGATTTATTTGTTTCAAAGTTAGGAAAATATTTTGAAATTTATTATTCAAATTTAGGTGTGCCATCTGCTTTTATTTAAAGGCGTCACCTCACAGGCTCTCAAAGCTGGCGAGGAGAGTGCACCACAAGGGTTATTACCTCTCGCTAAGAGAAGTATTGGAATCGTGCTAAAATTCGCGTATCCAGTTTTTAATGGATAAGCACGTTTTAAGGTCCCTATAATCCAATTATAACATTTTTACGATGATGTCTGTGTGTGTGGATGTGTGGATGTTGGAACCACGGTTTCTCAAATACTATAAGACTTAAAAAATATTTAACTGCAGTTTCCTCAATCTGACAATCCTGGGAAGAGCTGATTAAATTTGGGAACAATTGGATAGCCGGAAGTAACAGTTTCTTTACAAAAAATCTTCTAAATATTATTCTTTGAAAATTTCTGTTACTGTTTTGAAGAACATAAAATTCTACATTTGATACATTTAAAATTTTTATTATATCTTGTTTAGATTTAGAGATAAAGGCACTGTAATATATAGAATAATCTAATCACAGAGGCCAAGGCACTAAGGAAACCAGTTAACAAATTCAAATGTTTATAACATAGTTTGTAAATGATAAATGTCAGTGTCAAAAATCAACAGTTTTAGTGACATTCTGAAAGCTTTTCCTGGGAAATACATTTAATCTTTCTTATTGTTTTATTAATGAAATATTTAAAATTGTAAGTAAAATGCATATATCCATAAGAAATACCGCCAATCTTGGTAATGAATTGGAAGAATCTCTGACATTTAGGAACTTCCTCATACAATGTAAAATAGATATAATTAGAATTGTATGTGTGCAGAAGACATGTTAAATACAATAAAAACAGTATTTGGGCAAAGTTCTGTAATATTATTGTTATAAAACGACGGTTCGATAACGAAGTGACATACAGTACTTATATAACATAAAATGGAAATGGCGAGAGGTATTGTGCTGGTCACAACAGATTTTTTTTTGTGATATTTGAAAAATTCAAATGTTTTGAATTGACAGAAAAATATCAGCATAAAAATCAAGGGTAGTTTAATAATATGGTTTAATAAAATTAATAAATAATACAGTTATTTTATTTAGTTTACGGGGTAAATATAGATTATTATTATATTAATATACTTATACAGGGTGGCGGTTAGCGGTGAACATAGGGATTTAACATAGAATTTTAGTTTTACGGAATATCCTGCTCTTCTGTTCATTTTACGTCAAAAACAATAGATTGCAAAGTTGTTTGGAATTAACAGATGAATATAAAATTTTTACAATTTTAATTATATGTTTTATAAAGAAAGCTAATATTTTGTTGGGTTACCTTTAGCTTTTATATCAGAAACTAAGCGACGAGCCAATGAATCTAGCAAATTTTTGGTCACCGACGGCGCTATTTTATCATTTTTCTTGTAATTTATTTTTTAATTCTTTGGTTTTAAAGTCTTATTTTTGTTTCTTTCAACAATTTGACGCACTTGCTCAATCGGATTTAAATCGGGTGACTGCGGAGGATGATTGAGATTATTTTTGATAATACACACCAATTTCGCACAAGACGCAAATTATTTATAAACTGTATTTTTCGACATTTTGCTTTTAAATATGCTTTTAAAATACACAGGGGAATCTTTACTATTCTTATTGTTGCAATAAAAGCTAATTTTCAAACTCGTCGCCATATTAAACTATCACTTTTAAATGTCTTTATATTTATTAAATTTTCTAACAATGTTTAATGTATAGAGACAGATAACAGGCAAATCTATCTTGTTTCTATAAACCATTTCGAGGAAGAAAAAATATTTAAATTTTGAGAGGTGTTTTAATAAAGTCAATTTTATATGGAATTGACGAGAGGTATTGTGCTGGCTACAACAATTTTTGTAAGTTTGTACAAATATTTTTAGTGTTTTTAGAATAGAAATAAACCATTTTGTAAAAGTAAAAGTGTGCATATGACCGCAGTTTCTTAAAAAGAAAACTCTTCCTTGATCTTGAGTGGATATCTTTTGATGTTGACAGTTAAAAATTTTCATTATAAATTGAATATGTGGCGAATGCTTGATAAAATTTTAAAAATAATTCCAGTAAGATTAAAATAAATATGCAATGCAACATTTAATGTTTTATTTTTGTAAGTGAATCAATCCTTATCAAGAAACTATTTTATCACAGCGTTGTTAGACATGTTCTCAAGTAATATTTCAACGTTAAAACATCTGCTTGATTTATCTAAAGAGCACTTTTAAATTTATCTGAAACAAGAAAAAACTCAAAACATCATTCATCAAGGCTCACTTAATCATTCCTCAAATATTTCTATATTTACGAAATTTATTTCCCATATAAGGAAATATTCCATATTTGTTTGTGTGCTTTTGGTGTAGAGTGTATCTCCGCTCAAACTCTAATTCCTTCCCCCACCAGTGGCTGTCTCGAGGGAGAGGCAAAGCACGGAACCAATCAGATTTCGCGTTACAAAATGAGTGTGTGGGGAGAAAAGTCTATATCGAAAAAATAATTACTGAAATTGTTGATTAAAAAAAAGTTTGCCGGTTGCTAGCGACAACTAGTGAGCAAGTTTGGAAACTAAAGTTTTAAAATATTGCCGGATAATACTTTTATACTCGTTGCTTTTAGTTTTGTTGCAGCCATTAAAATAATGAACGAAGTAATTAGTAATTATGTTTGTAAACACTTTCATATTTATTTTTCTACTGTTATAGTTATTGTTTTTTATTCTGCTTAATAAAATGAACACGAGACTGTTTGCTATTAAGTTATTAATTTAATGGGAAGCAAAGGATTTTCATTTAGTTTTTAATCTTTTGTAAATAGATTTATGTAGTTTATTTTAATTATAATTTGGACCAAACGTTACTTTCGGGGATATATATTTGTAATAGCAATTAACATTCTGCACTAATAAATGTTGATTACAAATGTGACTAAGTTCTTCAAGATTTTACTGACTCTATACTGTTTATTACAATAAGTATTTTTTTTTTTATTTTATTACATGAATTTGGTTTATTAAATTCCAATATTTATTGCACTGCTAACACCAGGCTGCCAAAACAGCAAGTTTGTTTTTATTTGACTTATTTGGGGTTTTTTGAGCTTATTGAGTTTTTTAATTTTAGTGAATTTAATATTATTTTTTAAATTATTGTATGTTAAATATACCAAATTTTTCAAAATAAATGTGAACCAACGTTTTTAATTTTATTAAATTACATATAAGATTATTTTTTATTTAATAATACGAGTACTATATTGGCGTAAATATTTACATAATTTGGTCTTTATTGTACATTATCAACAAGTCCCAAAAAAGCCCAATAATACTAAAAAAAAGCCCAATAAAACTTCTGGGTTTTGGGTCTAGTGATTCTGTCGAGACGAGATATTCCTCGATTCTCGTCGAGACGAGAAATCTAGAGTACGAGACGAGACAGAAATGTAAAAAATATTTTACGAGACGAGATATATTTGCTGAGATTTCGATTCTCGAAAACTGTTTCGAGATTTCTTGGTTGTTATTTTCTTTAACATGGGAAATCAATTTTTTGCAGACTTTTGCCTCCCGTTTTAACTCAGAACGATGGTTGTGAATCAATAGAAAGATAAAAAATTATACCAAAAACGTGTAAATTACGTTTTATTTGTTCCCATAAATTAATTATTAAATTTATTCAATTCTATATTATTAGCAATAGCTATGATTGAACAAAAAGATAAAGTATTTGACATTTTATCTGCCAGATTTTGTTAGCCAAGATTTTTAGCGTTATTTTCTTTTTAATGTTTTATAACAAATTAGAAAAGGTTAGATAAATATGAAATTAATAAAATTATAACATAATAAAATTTTCACAAGTTTTAGGTTATAACAAATTTTGACAGATAAAACGACAAATATTTACCTTTTTGTTCAAATTGCTATTAATACAAAATTGTATAAATTTAATAATTAGTTTATAGGAGCGAGAATCTCGGCCGAGACGAGACTCTATTAAACGAGACGAGAAAAATTTCGAGACGAAACATAAATTTATGAATTTGAAACGAGACGAGACAATAAATTTCTCGTCTTGACCGAATCACTATTTGGGTCGGATTTTTTTTCGAAAATCCTGGAATTTTGTATCGTTGTCTAAAATCTATGACTATTTATTCTTAGGATGACAAATTCTTTTGTTTTTTAATCACACCAATCTATTTTTAAATGGCAGTCATGCTAACTAGTTAGATGGGGTGACTAAAATTTTGAGTAAACACTATTAATCAACATGATTAAATTTTATATTACAAATGTAAAAGGTATATACAATTTCTTTTTCAAATGATTAATTTGAAAATATAAAAATACTGACCTTGTAAATTTAGAGAAAAGTTGAAAATAAAAAAGTTGTTCAGAATTAAAAACTACACAATATGAAAATAAAATTAATCACAATTTTATTTTATTTTACGGAAAAAACACAAATTAGAATTCGCAATTTACAGCAAATTACAGAGAGTCATTGAAATATTTCGTAAAATGAAAAGAAATTGTGATTAATTTTAGTCCATGTTGTCTACTTTTTAATCCTGAACCACTTTTTTATTTACAACTTTTCTCTAAATTTAATAGGTCAGTAACTATAACAAAATGAAAAAAATAACATTGTAGTACGGATTTCATCCGGTATATACAAATATAGCGTTTAGTTTTATGTCATTCATTAACATAAGTTAACCTTGCATTAAGCCAAAGAAATACTTTTGGATGGTACGTTATTTATTTATGTAAAGAATTTTGAAGACCATTATTATCTACATGGTTTCTAACTTTCTTTTGAAAATCACCTTGAAATTATATTTAAAACATATCATTACCCAACAAACTCTTGCCATCTCTAATTATATCATTTCTTATTTCATGTTAGTTACCCGAAGTTAGTTTCAAAACCCAAAAATAATAACCTGCAGAAAAAGTGTCGTTTGCAATGCTTATAAGTTTCTTCACCATTATAAAAAAATCCTGTTGGATAAATAATTCACGTGGGGCATAAATCAATCTGCCAGGGCCGTATCGTATCGTATTGATTGCACGTGCGTGGACATTATTATTTCGGGTATGCGTGCGTCGGTCGCGGATATCAGTTGGTTCGGATCTCCAACACATATTTCAGGGCTCTTTCTTGTGTCGATGTGGTTGATTTTCCGTGAACGGTAACGGGAAGGGAAACGGGAAGGGGTAGTACTAGCAAGCACGCACGAAATCGTGTCGTGGTGTTCAGTCCAAACGATAATGATTTATAGGGGTTGCTACTCGACCGGGAATCCTACCAAAATGGAGGAAAGAAATCGAAAGCTATGCACTTGGTTTTATATGATTCTGTTTTGTTGTAATTTTGTCACTAGTGATAATTATCGTAATCATCACGGTAATCCGAGGGCCATTTTAGAATTTTTTTTTTGAGCATAATGAAATCAGATAGACCGTGGAAAAAATCATTTGTACTACAACTAAAAGTTGAAAATAGCCAACTTCTTAATTTAGTTTCATTAGTTCAGTTGCATAAACGTAACAATTGAACAACCGGAAGTAGTAGTTTCTAAAAGAAATTCTTCCAGATATTAATTTTTGAAAATTTTTGATATTACTAATTTTGAAGAACAAAATTCTACACCTGATACATTTAAATTTTTTATTATATCTTCTATAAATTTAGAGATAAAAACGCTATAATATATAGAATTTCGGGATATAACAAGTCGAGTTGGCGAAACTACACTAAGGAAACCAGTTGATAAATTCAAATGTTTATAGGTAACATAATTTGTAAATGACAGATTTTTGTGTTGGCCACATCAGATTTTTTATATAATTGATTTTCGAGTTGACTAGTTTTTTACCTCTCGCTAAGTATTGGATTCATGCTAAAATTCGCATATCCAGATTTTAGTAAATAAGCACGATTTAAGGTCCCTAGAATCCGATTATAACATTTTTTTTAATGTGTGTGTGTGTGGATGTGTGTGTGTGTATGTCTGGATGTTGTAGGGACGATTCCTTAAAAACTATAAGACTTAAGAACTGTGTAACTATGGATTTATCAATCTGACATTCCAGGGAAGAGCTGAAAAGGTTTCGGTAACAATTGAACAACCGGAAGTAGTAGTTTCTTAGAAAAATTCTTCTAAATATAATATTTTAGAAATTTGAAATAAATATTGAAGAACATAAAATTCTTTATCTAATACACTTAAAAATTTTATTATATCTTATATAGATTTAGAGATACAGACACTATAATATATAGAGTAAACTAATCGCAGAGGCTAAGGCACTAAGGAAACCAGTTGATAAATTCCAATGTTTATAACATAGATTGTAAATGACTCGTGCCAAAAATCAACAGTTTTAGTGACATTTTGATAGCTTTTTCTGGGAAGTACATTTAATCTTTCTTATTGTTTTATTAATTAAATATTTGTAATATGCATATATCCATCAGAAATACCGCCAATCTGGTTAATAAATTGGAAGAATCTGTGACATTTAGAAACTTACTCATACAATGAAAAATAGATATAATTAGAATTTTATGTGTGCAGAAGACATGTTAAATACAATAAAAACCAATATTTGGGTAAAGTTCTGTAATATTTTGTTATAAAACGACGGTTCGATAGCAAAGTGCAATACAATACTTATATAGCCTAATATGGAAATGGCGAGAGGTCTTGTGCTGGCCACAACAGATTTTTTAATTTAGTTGCCTGCATAAACCCAGTATTTATGCTGTCTGACTAATATTTCAATTAATAATTAATACCTAATCGACACTACAGTACACAGTTGAGAAATTTATCCATACTAGTATTAGTCCTAAATCCTAAAATAATTTTCACGAAAATAAACGTGTAAAATATCCCCCTGGGCCGTGATTGTGCTGTCCGCAGCCAAAAAATCGTGGAAAAATCAGTGGCGGATGAAATGAAAAATGATAAATGATGGTGGTATTGGTTCACAATAGTGCGTGCTGATGTTCGCGAGCAGATTACATGCAAGGGCACTCCGCCGCGGCCACCGCCGCTGTCCTGGCCCGCCCATTCGCTGTTATCATAACCCGGTTTCCTGTACTGTTAATTGTTCCACACTCTTTGTTCTGTTTTCAGCTTCAGCCATTCATCGATCCAACATTACACCATATCCGCTGATAAGCTCGCAGTTATTATGTATTAAATGCGAGATGGATCACACACCTTGGATCGCGGATGTCTGATAGGGAACATTAAATAGAATCATGTGGCTATATTAAATATATGATACAGTTTATGTTTATACGTAATTTCCTCAAACTATAGACATAATAACTCATTCATAAATAGGCCCAAACTGGCCATAATACAAGAATTTCATGACAATACCGATGTTCCGCGGGACAAGATTCTCTAACGATAGATATTTCGTCGGCTGATTATTGGAATTTACCATGTCCCCTTTTTGAAAAAAAAAAAAAAAAAAATAGATATATTCAAATTCGGTTTCCCAGTATTTTTTTGTACCATGGCCAGTAGAAAGAACATCAAAATCAGTGCGTCTTGTACAATAAGAAAGATTAAATATACTTCCCAGAAAAAGCTATCAGAATATCACTAAAACTAACTAATATGTATGTATTTTTATTAATTCTTGCCTTTCGGCATTGAATCTATTACATTCTTTCCTTACAAATCCATGAAACAAGTTACAGAAAATAACGTTAAGTATTCTGATTTCTTCTTTCTTGAATATTCTTCATCCATTTTAGCCCTCTACCTGAATCGTCCAGTATTCTTCCTCTCCCTTCATTCTGCCCCCTACAACTCTGTAACATATGTTCAATATTTTCAATTTGACCATGGCATAAGCGGCATAGTTGGTCCTCTAATTTCCGCCAGAAAAATTCTTCGTTACCGCAACGGAACCTTGCAATTAGTTGTTTATCTTCTTTCTTCATAGATGAAGTAAGGTACCGGGGTAGATCTAGTGTTCGAATTCTTTCATATTTATTATTGTATCTTGATACTGTGATCTTGTTATATCTTTCTTGTCCTTGTATTTCTTTATGCCTTTGTACAATTGCGTCTGTCATACTTATTCCTGTTTTTCTTTTGTTTTCCACCTCTAAACTTGAAAATCCTTTACTTTCATAAAAAGAGGAACGCTTTTCTTCCCATTTACTTTTAGATCTTTTCCTATTATCCCCAAATTCACGGTCTCTCCAGCATTCGTGCAGTATGATTTTTTCTTCATTGTTTCTTATTTTTTCTTCGTACCTCATTGCCCTCTTTGCTGATTCTATGCTTAATTTATGTCTTTTCACCTCTTCTAGTACAATATAATCTGGCGTACTTCTGTCTAAACGTAAAATCCACTTTATATATTTTATTTGCAGTCTTTCTACTTCTGGATATTCATTCCATCCCCATATTTCTGCTGCGTACATCAGGATTCCTCGGACTATTGAATCAAATAGCATTATTCTTGTTTTTATATCTCCTCCCATCTTTCTTTCTCCTATACTCCATAATTGTTTTATTGCTATTGTTCCCTTTTTCATTGTTTCTCTTAGGTGAGTCATTACTGTATTACTTTTTGTGAAATGGTATCCTAAGTATTTAAATTCTTTAACCGTGTCTATTTCATCTTCACCCCACCGCCAAATATATTTTTTCTCTCTTCCTCCGCCCTTCTTAAAACATAATATTTTTGATTTTGTGGTATTTAAAATCATCTTTTTCTTTTCTAAATATGATTTCAGGCGCTGAAACTAACTAATATATTGTTGATGAAGGACTCCAGTTCAAAATTCATGGTTATGTTGTAGGAGTAAGGTTGAAGAAAATTCTGACTTTAAATTTTAAGTATATATTTCATACACATATTTAAATATTTTTTATGTACTATGTGGCGATCGATTTCGTCAAGTTTGACATCATCAGGCCTACAGCTGAAATAAATTATATTTTTTAACATACAAAATTTAATCTATGTAAAAAAAAATATTATTTTTATGTTAAAAAAATAATTTATTTCAGCTGTAGGCCTGATGATGTCAAACTTGACGAAATCAATCGCCATATAGCACATAATAAATATTTAAATATATGAAATATATACTTAAAATTTAAAGTCAAAATTTTCTTCAACCTTACTCCTATAGCCCTGTATATAATTGTTCGTCATGCATATATTAATTTATAAATAGTTTGCCTTTCGTCTCGTTCCTCTATTCCAATAAAAGTTCATTTCTTAACATAAAATTTAGAAGAAATAACCGAGAGAAAGGCATTTGTTAACTTAGCAACTCGAATTAACGACTATTTGTCAAATTTTAGCAACGATGTAATAGTGAATTGTAGGGGCCTATTCAGAACTCAATATTTGCATAGTCGTTATGGTCTCTGTGGTTGTTATGTACTGTAAAGATTGTTAAAATCAAAATTGGTATTCTCAGTACTGAAGGTGGTTACCGTCAACAATTGGTACGTGTTTTGACAGTCTTTATCATAACGACTGCTAAAACTATGTATTTATGGTTGTTATTTCTAATATTTGACATGTGACAGATTATTACATCAATCATATGTTATTAATAATGCCCTTAAGTTACTTTTGACGTAAATACATATTTCTTTGAAAATATTATATTCTGTGGTAGGTATTCGTGAAAACCTAGTTATTTATTCTGGTGCTAATGTGTGCTTTTTCTTCAATCAAAATAAAAAAAATCTTTCCATAAACTTTTCAGTCACGTTGGGATTAGTGGTAGGAATTAACATACCCGTTCTAAATAATTTAGAAGTTTTCAAATATGACACAAATGTCATATTCTTCTTTAATTGTTTTGGCAGAATGTTTGCATTTTAAATATAATTGGCAACACATTATTAAAAGAATAAAGCTTTGACATATAAGGTTAGGTTAAGTTCATATATGCATAATGAAGTTAGCTATTGTCAAATAATCTGGTTCATTCACAAGTATTATTTTGTAAAGATTGTCAATAATATCGACGTATGTTCTGAATTGACAAATTCATAAAGATTATTACAAATGTCTTTATGATAACAATCTTTATATCCGTAACAACCTTTATGACTGTAGTTTTCTGAATAGGCCACGTAATCACGTAATTTTAATTTAGCAACTGACATTCAATTTAAATCACTTCCGTTAGCGCAAAAAAGTAACGCATATTTCTGTCGAATTACCTTGAAAGTTTTTGTTAATTTCGACAACCGTTTAAACTCCCAATTTTAGAATTTTTGCAAGCACAGGGCAAAAAACTTATCGCATTCTTTTTATAATGAAAGACAATAAGGATACCTATCGGTCGATACAAAATGGAATCAACATGAGCATGAACACAGCATCATCTGCAGCCGCGCCATTGCCATTATCCTCCTCAGTTCAGTCGGCTAGCACGTCTACTAATTAGAAATCCTGTCAAGATCGCATGACTGATGACGTTAGGGATCCCTCCCCGCAGCCTCACAGTCTAACCGGACGCGTGTCAGACCCATGTCACCCTGTCAAAAAATCACTTTCCCAAGCGGGGTATGACTAATAACGCTCACAGTCTAACCACCCTACCCAAAATGGAAGAGCGAAGAGAAGGCATTATTCCTACACAATAAAACGCGATATTTCCACGTCTCGTGTGTTTGTTGCAGTGTCACTTGGCCGCTGATGTCTTTGTTAGGCTGTTTGAGCATTGTGGAGTTGCGTTTTTCATCTGCATCCATATTCAGCTGCCAACTTCACTTTAATTATAACCGGCCAACACTTGTTCTTTTTAACTGACGGATTTCATTTGCTTCGCTACGGATACAAATTGCAAATCATATCAATATTAATTACTTAATATACAGGTACTATTTCATGTAATTAAAATCTATATTTATGAACGTATTTTGAGATGCTGTGACACTGAAAATATTTATTAACCCCACTGGAAACAATTTTAAGAAATTAAAATTTCAATTTCTTTTACTCTTTTTACTATATCCGATTATATAGGTTGATAAAAAAAATTTGTTGCGGCCAGCACAAGACCTCTCGCCATTTCCATATTAGGCTATATAAGTATTGTATTGCACTTCGCTTTCGAACCGTCGTTTTATAAAAAAATATTACAGAACTTTACCCAAATATTGTTTTTTATTGTATTTAACATGCCTTCTGCACACATATAATTCTAATTATATCTATTTTTCATTGTATGAGGAAGTTTTTAAATGTCAGAGATTCTTCCAATTCATTAACCAGATTGGCGGTATTTCTGATGGATATATGCATTTTACCACAATTTTACCTATAATTTCAAATATTTAATTAATAAAACAATAAGAAATATTAAATATACATCCCAGAAATAGCTATCAGAATGTCACTAAAACTGTTGATTTTTGACACTGACATGTGTCATTTACAAACTATTTTATAAACATTGGAATTTGTCAACTGGTTTCCTTAGTGCATTAGCCCCTGCGATTAGTTTACTCTATAAATTGTAGTGCCTTTATCTCTAAATCTATACAAGATATAATAAAAATTTTAAGTGTATTAGATGGAGAATTTTATGTTCTTCAATATTTAATAAAAAAATTCCAAAAAATTATATTTAGAAGAATTTTTCTAAGAAACTACTACTATTTTAGCATTAATCCAAAACCTCTCTTAGCGAGAGGTAAAAAAGTTTAAATTTTTTGCATTTACAAATAATTTTAGTTTTTTATGTGTTTTCTTTCACATTGCGAATTGCTCTTTAGTTATTTTCTTACTACATAAAGATAAATCAGAATTAATATTAAGTGGCTGGTCGCGAACCAGGGGAACCGGGTTCGATCCCGACCGACGCCAAATATTTAGAATTTTAAATGGCACAAAAGTGACCCCTGTGGTCCACTCTCCACGCCAACAATGAGTACCCGTGAGGTGACGCCTGGTAAGCACCCGCACGGTACAAATATGTCATCATCATTACCGATATCTGCGATAAAGCAGATTGTGGCACACTCAGATATGGGTACTATGCCGTGATGATATATTTTTTTAGCATAAACTGGTCTTTTATTTATATAAATAACGTAAACTGTTTTCCCATTGGCTTGAATGACGTGCTGTATGTACTCCGTCGTCACAGGAGTGGGGGATTATTTTTCATGAGTACTTTTAGCGCCAATATTTTTATTTATTTGCAAAAATAACAATAATTTTTTATTATTTTATCATTGTTAAGAAAAATATTGCATAAAATTTCTTGTAAAATTCTTTTTAAAAAATGTGAAACCTGCGCATTAAATTTGTTTCATCTACTGATCCATTTTTAATTTATGAATGTGAAAACTGCCTGAGATGATTGTCTCAGTTTTGCAGGTCGGTCTGTATAAATCTTTTTTCCAAAGTAAAACTCTCTTTTTTGGCTTGATCTGGATACCCGCGGCGCCTGGCTCGCTGTTTTTGCGCGAGGTGTTGAGATTATCATTTTAAATTTATTTAAATTTTAGAGAGCGGGTATTGTTCCGACTCTTGCTCCGTTCACTTTATCTCATAAATCAAACCGCTATGTCTCATTCAAGCCAGCTCACTTGGATTATATTTTAAAATTAAACTTCATTAAATCGTTATCGTTCTTTGATGATCCACCACTATTAATTGACTTGTCCGACATGAAAACCAATTATAAATAGATAAAGAGAATTATAAATTGATCTTAATTATTAAATCTTCTTCTTACACACGCTCAAATTGCGAATACATTACCATTTTTTGCCTTTTTGACAATTATCTTACATAAAAATTGGATAATGCATATGATGGATGTTTCTTGAAGAAACGGTAATATTTTTGCTAGCACAACAAATTACATCTCAATCAAGAAGATTGCTCTAGATTTATAGAATAAGAAGTAAAGAATATACTGTAAAATGAAGAAGAAAAACACCTTATATGACCGTTATGTAGTTGAGGCTAGTACTATCAATAATCGGAAACATTTGCAACTAATAAGTATCCAGTTCAAAAATATTTTTTGAACCAAATTGTTGCATGATTGCTGTTTGAAACAATTAAAAATTTTTTTTTTATATTTTGCGTTCATAATAAAGATATTACGATACGCAATTCTTCTAATTCATTAACCAGATTGGCGGTATTTCTGATGGATATTTGCATTTTACCTATAATTTGAAATATTTCATTAATAAAACAATAAGAAAGATTAAATATAGTTCCCAGAAAAAGCTATCAGAATGTCACTAAAACTGTTGATTTTGCGACTAGATTACTCTATATATTATAGTGTCTTATCTCTAAATATATACAAGATATAATAAAACATTTAAGTGTATTAGATGGAGAATTTTATGTTCTTCAATATTTAATAAAAAAAAATTCCAAAAAATTATATTTAGAAGAATTTTTCTTAGGAACTACTATTTCCGGTTGTTCAATTGTTATCAAAACCTTTTCTGCTCTTCCCAGGTATGTCAGATTGAGGAATCCATAGTTAAACAGTTCTTACGTCTTATCGTTTTTGAGGAATCGTCCCTCCAACATCCAGACATACACACACACACACATACACACACATACACACACAAACGCACACAAACACACACACACAGACATCATTTTAGAATTGTTATAATTGGATTCTAGGGACCTTAAATCGTGCTTATTCACTAAAATCTGGATATGCGAATTTTAGCATGAATCAAATACCTGTCAGCGAGAGGCAAAAAATAGTATAAAGAACTCATTGTATAAGACTTTTTTTCGCACTTGTAAATTAGAAAACGAGCCTAAATTTTGACGTGTGCGAAAAAAACATGTCTTATAAAACTTCTTTAATATCCTATTATGTTACTTCTTGAAAAACTATTTTAAGTATTGATTTATTTTTGTCAACGAATATGAAGTGTTTGAGCATATTATTAATGAGAGTTGTTAGGTTGGGGTGTACCGCCATTTTGTTTGAAAATAACTGATGTTGTAACAACTGAATGTCGTCCGTCGTTCGTTGGTCGTTGTGTTATATATAACATGTGGTTGAGTCTGAGTCTGAAAATGAAATTCACATGTTTATTTATATCCGTTCGTATTCGTATGTCAGTCTCGGCGAAACAGCAAACTGACTGCAGGAATAAATCAAATCGGGAGTGCGTGGGTGGATGAGATTTTTCCTCGCTGCATTGCATGATCGCCGTTTCACGTGTAAAGAAATCAAAACCCACGGGACGCGCGGGTTAATTAAAGAAGCATCTCTGGTAATCAGGGCTCGCCGGAGCTGAAGGAATAAATCAAACGTTCAAGAAGTCGGGCCAAAATAATTACATGTCTAGAGCAGAACACTTCTGCGTCCATCACTCGGCCCAACGGCCGAGCTGCATCCCAAATCTAATATCGTTAATTAGATGAAAAAAGAAAACGAACACAAAAACACAAAACAAAGAGAAGGGTAGACGGAGTCCTATAGTGGAATGCCTAACGAGTTTCATTTTTACGGATCACGGAAATTCGAACACAATTATACCCTTTGTTTCTCCTAATTACACAAGGACGGGAAGTTGTTTTTTATTTACAGCTACACTACTGTTACTTAACGGTATATCTGCAAAGTAATAAACACTCACTAGGGATCTTGCTACCAGAAACAAGAAGTAATCATCAATAATTCAATATAATAATTTTAAAATCTAATGTGCCCAATACAAGACCTCCTGCTATTTAATTTTTATTAATTTAAATACATATCTACATATTTACTAATGTTGCAAACTATATTAATTAAGGTAGATACGGGAAAGTAAAAATTCTTCGGACTTGCAGTCAATTAATAAAATTTATTCACACCGATGTTTCGACTATACAATAGTCTTCCTCAGGGCTCTACAATATGAAAAGTCAAAACGTCGGCGTGAATAAATTTTATTAATTGACTGCAAGTTCGAAGAATTTTTACTTTCCCGTATCTACCTCCATCCCAGTCGAATATTGGTTTTTCAACTATATTAATTAAGTTTCTTTGCATGTAACTAGTGCTTTATTTAGGTACTATTTTATGTTTAAAATGTCACCATTATTAATTTG
The DNA here is from genome assembly GCA_943142095.1 of Ophonus ardosiacus. NCBI lineage: Eukaryota > Metazoa > Arthropoda > Insecta > Coleoptera > Carabidae > Ophonus > Ophonus ardosiacus. The sequence goes on from OW964824.1 coordinate 57,534,117, forward strand.
CAAAAAAATCAAAATACATTGGACGTTTATGGGCATTTAGAAAAGAAATCATCTTTACTATAATAAAGTTCATGTAAAAAAGTACTACCTACTTAAGTTATATTTTTACTTTAACATTTCCTATATTTAAAACTAATTTATATAAACCAAATCACGGCAGCGACATCTGTCATTATTGTAAAAATCCGCCGTTACCGACATAGTCACCGATTGATATACCTGTCAAATACGCGAGGCGAAAATTACTGAAATGTCAAATTTCGATACCTACCTATTATTTGTTACGAAGAAAACATTAGCAAATAAATATATGCTCAGTCATAAACAACGTCTATTATTACAAATAAATTTTCGCTAGAAGAAATACTCTAATGAAGGTAAGTAAAATCAAATGTGGATACAATTCTCGTGCGTGAAGTATTTTACACGCACTCGAATGTAAATAACTTATTTTAAATTTATCTGTAAAATAAATAGAAAAAGTATTGATGTATAGGTAGGTACTTTCCTGTTATCTGATGTACATCAAAATCTAATGGTTTCTTTCTACCGTGAGTATTTTTAACGTGAAATATTGTGTTTGTCATATCCATGGTTACGACTCGAAATTTGATTGACAGCAATGTATTTGCCTGTCCCATTTAAAATGAAACATAGGGAACAAATTTGACAGAAATATTATATTTAAATACCTACTGTAAGAAATTTAGCCAAGTCAGAAAACCACTCGAGAGCAATAAACATATTTCGGGCACAAGGTGCACACAATATTTTTTCTACACCTAAATTTAATTTTTAGAAAACAGGTATAATAATTTAAACAAAATTAACATCTAATGACATCTTGTCAATATGACAGATAACCGCTGAATTTTCCTATAAGTTACTACTTGACATTTGATTGACAGCAATGTATTTGCCTGTCTCATTTAAAACATGGGGGATGAATTTGACAGAAGTATTATATTTTATTTAAATATTGGTGGAAATTTAGCCAAGTCAGAAAACCACTCGGGCACAAGGTGCACACAATATTTTTTCTACAACTAAATTTAATTTAGAAAGCAGGTATAATTATTTAAATAAAAATAATCTCTATTGACGTCTTGTCAAATGTCAAAATCGATCCCTATGTTCCACTTTAAATGGGACAGGCAAATAATATTGCTGTCAATCAAATATCAAATCGTAACCATGGATATGACAAATCTAATGTTTCACGTTAAAAAATACTAGGAACCTATGTATTTTTTTTCACCATTGAAATGTTTTGCTAATATGACAACTCATTAAATTTTTACAATAATCGAGTTCCACATGCATATTTATAATTTTTTATTAAAATGGTTGTTGTTTTCCTTACCTACGTACTTTTATTTCTATCATTACCCATAGAGCAATAATCTAAAGCGTTTTAATCACTCAAAATTCTATTAGCTGTCAGGCTACTGCTCTGACATAACCTATTTGTATTTATTGTCAAAGTGACATGTCAAATAATATTGCCGCCTTCACCTGCTGCAATAAAAAGATCTCCTGAATTGTATTGCCAACTGCATCATTTCTTTTTGACCACTCTGTAGTTTTGGTTGTCCAATTGTTGCCAAAAATTAATCAGCTTTTCCCATTAATATTAAAATGAGGAAAACGAAGTTTCATATGTGTAAAACAGGCTTCAGATACATATATTTATCGATTGAGACCGATTATTATCTCTGTCTTAGAGAACTTGGATTATTATAATAATTTTGCATAAAATGAGCGCTTGTCTGATATTGATTAATTTTGCGGGATTAAAAATGTGAACTTAAGTTTTTAAGTGGTTATTGATGTGCACTTTAAAGTGGTTCAGTTGAGGTACAGTGCAAAGAAAGAAACAGTCCCCAAATACCGAGGATTTATGACCATTGATAAAACGTTTTTATTTTGTGGAGGACATATAAATCCTTGTAGTACCTTGTAGAATGGCCTGAAAAGTAGAAACGAAAATAAAAAACCCATTGAATTTTAAGTCAAATCTATTATGATCCCATAACTCTTGTAAGGTATCCAAAATGACGAATGCCCCCGTTAATAAATTTTATGTTAATACGTCCCTGCGTGACGCACACACGAACAACAAAGTAACAACATCGTAGGAACAAGAACAGAGATCGCTGTATTATTAATGTCTTTATCTCGCTTCATAATAACGCCGATGAAACAGAGAGAGAGGGAGGGTTTGTGGGAGAGAGAAGGGAGAAGACAGATGATGGGAGAATGCCGCACGGCCGCTGAAAAAATCCAACGGTTCGCTGGGGGACGGCGGGGGGCGGGGGCCATCTTGATAGCCGGCATGGAAGTTGAAAGTTAAAAATTACCCCTCGGTTTTCGGTTCTGCGCCGCAGCCGAACTCCATGTTCTCACTGACATGGGCGCCGAGACGAGAGATTTACGGCCCGGCCAAATCATCCCAGAAATGTATTAAGGCACCATGATTTAATTGCCACTTTTTTACATTTACATGAAGACACCCAATCAGGTGGTTGGTTGCCAGGATTTTACCCTAGGTAGACGAAAAATGAATCATACGTAAATGATTAATAATTATTTGATTTAGGTGATTCTGTTGTGAAAAAGGGAAGAAAAAACCTTTACTTTTTACCTCTCGCTAAAAGAGGAATTGGAATCATGCTAAAAATCGCAGATTCAGATGTTAGTGGATACGCACGTTTTAAGGTCCAATAATCCACTTATAACATTTTTACGATAATGTCCGTGTGTGTGTGTGTGTGTGTGTGTGTGTGTGTGTGTGTGTGTGTGTGTGTGTGTGTGTGTGTTTGTGTGTTTGTGTGTTGGAACCTTGGTTTCTCAAATGCTATAACTTAAAAAATATTTAATTTGGTAACAATTGGACAACCGGAAATAATAGTTTCTTAACAAAATTCTAAAATAATTTTTTGAAAAATTTGTTATTACAAATATTGAAGAACATAAATTCTCCATCTAATACACTTAAATTTTTTATTATATCTTCTATAGATTTAGAGATAAAGGCGCTGTAATATATAGAATAATCTAATCTCACACTTCGTAGAGGCTAAGGCACTAAAGTAACCAGTTGACAAATTTAAATGTTTATAACGTAGTTTGTAAATGACAGATATCAATGACATTCTGAAAGCTTTTTCTGGGAAGTACATTTAATCTTTCTTATTGTTTTATTAATTAAATATTTAAAATTGTAGGTAAAATGCATAAATCCATCAGATATACCGCCAATCTTGTTAATGAATTGGAAGAATCTCTGACATTTACGAACTTCTTCATACAATGAGTATGTGTGCAGAAGACATGATAAATACAATAAAAAACAATATTTGGGCAAAGTTCTGTAATTTTCTTGTTATAAAACGACGGTTCGATAGCGAAGTGCAATACAATACTTATATAACATAAAATGGAACAGAATTTTTACCTTTCGCTAAGAGAGGTATTGGATTCATGCTAAAAATCACATCTCCAGATTTAAGTGAATAAGCACGATTTAAGGTCCATATAAACCGATTTTAACATTTTTACGATGATGTCTGTGAGTCTGTGTGTGTGTATGGATGTGTGTATGTATGTATGTATGTGTGTATGTTTAGATGTTGGAGGGACAATTACTGAAAAACTAGACATAAGACATGTTTAACAGTTTAACTATGAATTCCGCAATCTGACATTCCTGGGAAGAGCTGAAAAGGTTTTGGTAACAATTGAACAACCAGAAGTAGTTGTTTATAAAAAAAAAATCCTATAAATATTATTTTTTGAAAATTTTTGATATTACGCATTTTGAAAACAAAATTCTACATCTGATACATTTAAATTTTTTATTATATCTTCTATAAATTTAGAGATAAAGACGCTATAATATGTAGAATATCGGGATATAATAAGTCGAGTAGGCGAAACTACACTAAGGAAACCAGTTGACAAATTCAAATGTTTATAACATAATTTGTAAATGATAGATATCAGTGTCAAAAATCAAAAGTTTTAATTACAATCTGAAAGCTTTGTCTGGGAAGTACATTTAATCTTCCTTATGGTTTTATTAATTAAATATTTAAAATTATAGGTAACCTGCATATATTCATTAGAAATACCGCCAATCTTGTTAATGAATTGGAAGAATCTCTGACATAGGAACTTCCTCATACAATGAAAAATAAATATAATTAGAATTGTATGTGTGCAGAAGACATGATAAATACAATAAAAAACAATATTTGGGTAAAGTTCTGTAATTTTCTTGTCATAAAACGACGGTTCGACAGCGAAGTGCAATACAATTCTTATATAACATAAAATGGAAATGGCGAGAGGTCTTGTGCTGGTCACAACAGATTTTTTTCTAGAAGAACTGGTACTCACTGAACCAATGTCATGTCATAAATCAAGAAAACACTGATTGCAATAATAACCAATAACCAATGTAAATTAGTAAAATCTCGAAGAATTTCTGCGCTATATTGACAATATAAGTCACAGAATTAGCTCATTTGTAACTAACATAAGCTAACTATTTCAGAATGTCAAGTTACACAGAAAGTATCTTCTTTGGATATTATTAACACTGAAAGTGTCTTTCAATCATCTACCCCATTTTGGGGTATTTCCCGCGTTCCCAGCCATTCGAATGATTCCCATCCCACATCCACATCCCGTTCCCTGCGGGTTGAGACACGTTGTTTCCTCCCCGTCACATGTTTTCGTTTTCCTTCGCTCCATCGAGCCACGCAGCGCAGCCACGCTGCTTTCCAGTCTTCGAAGGAGCCATTCATCTTCGTCACACGTGACGTTCCCTGCGATATACGATACGGGTACACTCCCGAGCATAAGTTGGTGCACCGACTGTACCGCCTGGAGACGAGGTTGATTTGCTTAGGGATGGTGGCCTTGAGACGGATTGGATAATTATGGATCTAATTAAATTTTAAATAGAAACATATTTTGAAGAGGCAAATATCTGTAGCGTAACTCAACAACAATCAGGGTCAACATTTTATAATTTTCAATATATCATCACGGCATATTACCCATTTCTGGGTGTGCCACTCGGCTTTTCACAGATATCGGTAATATAATGATGAGATATTCGTACTGTGCAGGCGTTTACCAGCCGTCACCTCACGGGTACTTATTCCAAATAATTTTGGCGTCTGTTTCCAGGTCTTCTTGACATGTCTATATTGCACATTGCTCATTGTTGCAACACATATCATTAAAATGAAATAAAAAATCTGTTGTGGCCAGCACAAGACCTCTCTCCATTTCCATATTAGGCTATATAAGTATTGTATTGTACTTCCCTTTCGAACCGTCGTTTTATAACAAGAAAATACAGAACTTTACTCAAATACTGTTTTTTTGATTTTAACATGTCTTCTGCACACATATAATTCTAATTATAACTAATTTTCATTGTATGATGAAGTTTCTAAATGTCAGAGATTCTTCCAATTCATTAACCAGATTGGCGGTATTTCTGATGGACATATGCATTTTACCTATAATTTCAAATATTTAATTAATAAAACAATAAGAAAGATTAAATATACTTTCCAGAAAAAGCTATCAGAATGTCACTAAAACTGTTGATTTTTGACACTAACATGTGTCATTTAAAAACTATGTTATAAACATTGGAATTTGTCAACTGGTTTCCTTAGTGCCTTAGCCTCTGAGATTAAATTACTCTATGTATTATAGTGTCTTTATCTCTAAATCTATACAAGATACCTATAATCAAAATTTTAAGTGTATTAGATGGAGAATTTTATGTTCTTCAATATTTAATAACAAAAATTTCCAAAAAATTATATTTAGAAGAATTTTTTTCAGAAACTACTACTTCCGGTTGTTCAATTGTTACCAAAACCTTTTCAGCTCTTCCCAGGAATGTCAGATTGAGGAATCCATAGTTAAACAGTTCTTAAGTCTTATAGTTTTTGAGGAATCGTGTCGACAACATCCAGACATACACACACACACATACAAACACACACATTTTAAAATGTTATAATCGGATTCTAGGGACCTTAAATCGTGCTTATTCACTAAAATCTGGATATGCGAATTGTAGCATGAATCCAATACCTCTCTTAGCGAGAGGTAAAAATGACATTATATAATAATAATTCATTTATAGAATCTTAAATTTTCTATAATCTGTGCTGATACCTATTAGGAAAATGGGAAACTATATTTTTCTGCGTCAAGAAACATAGGCAATTTTTTTTTATTCATTGATGTATAATGCGCATTAATGCTAATTTTATCAATCTGATTTTTATCTCTCGCTAAGAGAGGTATTGGATTCCTGCTACAATTCGCATATCGAGATTTTAGTGAATAAGCACGATTTAATGTCATTAGAATCCGATTTTAACATTTTTACAATGATGTCTGTGTGTGTGTGTAAATGTGTGGAAGTTGGAGGGACGAATCCTCAAAAACTATAATACTAATACCAATTTAACTACATATTCCTTAATCTAACATTGAGAAGAGCTGTAAAAGTTTTGGTAACAATTGGACAACCGGAAGTAGTAGTTCCTTAAAAGAAATCTTCTAAATATTCATTTTTTGGAATTTTATGTTATTACTAAAATTAAAGAATATAAAATTCTCTGAACATTTTTATTATATATTTTATAGATTTAGAGGAAAAGAATTATAAATATATAAAATAATTCATTGTATAATGAATCAATCAACCCATGGAAAAATAATATTTTTTATAGATCCCAGAGCTTATCTTGTAAAGATAAACACAATTTCTTTGTTACACAGTTCATATTTCAAATGTATGTAAAAAAATTCTGGCGGTGGTATTTGATTTAAAACATTTGTTTGGCTTGCCTGTCTGTTGGGTGTAGGTCCGAGAACTATCATATTAGCTATCTAGCCTGTAATTCTTTGACTTTGGGCTTGTATTATAAACGTACAGTTAAATTTAGTTCCAAAGTAAATTTAATAAAGTGAACAAATTCTAATCATTTTCCATGTTCTTATGACATATGTATATATTATTGCTGTCAAAAATTCGCGTTGCATTTGTTCGTTCTGCCATTTTCCTTTTTCTTTTTTTTTCTTATCTTTTTTTGTATAAGTACCTCACACCTGACACCATGTAATGTTTTGTATGTCAACAAAAATACCTCAAACTATATTTTGTCCTTTTTATTAATTAAACTATCATATTTTATATGAAAAATATTTACGTCAAAAGTAACAAGTCACACTCGCCTGTTCTTCCTAAAGAAACTAGATCAGAACATTGTCACAGTAACTGACAGATAAATGTCACTGCAAGAAAATAATCATAGCAAATTAGTAATGTGACATTTTAAAAAGAAAATAGTAAAAAAGCAATAGTTATATGCAAAGGAAAAGTAAATTAATTAAAATTAAATAGCGGGAGGTTTTGAGTTGGCCACCGCCCCATTAGTAACATAATTCTGATATCTTTTAAAAATGAGTTGTTCATAAATTAGATTGGAATTTTTGACAAAGATAACTAATTTCACAACAGAAAAGATTGGGATAGATATTAATGTAGTCTTCCTTCTGGTAAAAAATTATACAGTTGTGCGTGCGGAGTAAAAATAAATTAATCGATACCGAAAAAATAATCTTATTTGTCTTGGGCACACGTCCACAAAAAATATGTTCCCGAAATCCAATTAACGAAAAAGTGTATTTCCTTAATAAATAATTCATCCTCGTGTTACGAAACACGGTTGAAAAACGAGAAATTCGACAATAATGATAAAAACACGTGCAGCTATCATTATAGCAGGGCAAAATATCAACGGAACTCGCCAATTACCGAATGAAAGGAATGCAATTATTATAACAAATAACGTCTGAAACAATGAAGCGATGTGACGAATTGTAATTATCAATTTAAATTCCGAAAATGTTTTTCTGCTGGACAGCGGTGAACATTCCTTGCCACCGGGGCTTTACGCTTTTTACAACTACAACATTGCGAAGCGATTGACGAGTAATCATCACTACGAACGGCGAATAGTAAATACTTTCTTGTGCGAATTGCAACAAATGTAAACATACATTGCATTTGCCATACAAATTGCTATGTAAAGAAGTTTCCTGTTACTTGTAAATTCTTTAAATAGTTGTAAATGTTGATGACGGTTGTTGTATAGATTAGATGTTAACAGTTACTCGAAATCTCAGTCAAACAGCATTAATTCTTTTATTTGTTACTCACTTGTAAACTTCATTTATTGATATGGCTTACTACTTTTGAAAATTAATGTTTACTATACCTTTTCAACCTCAAATGGAGACTAAAAAACTTCAAATTGAGAATAAACAATTTCTAATTGAGAACAGACAATTTCAAATTGAGACTAAACAATTTCAAATTGAGAATAATTTATTTCAAATAGAGAATTCAAATGCCCAGTATTTTAATTGGTGAAGACCGAGCAAATATTACCCAAAAAGAATATCGTTTGCAAAGGCTGGAAAATATTAAAGTTAATTCCTGATGCATTAAATAAAATTGATCTTACTTTTGAATGCATAAATTATTGTAAAATAATTTAAGTTATTCAAATAAATATTTATTAACATATCTTAATTATTATAATATATAATACATAGTTCTAATTTATATATTTGAGATGAAATCATTTATTCTTAAGTATCTATAGGAAAAAACTTTGAAAACTATTTTTTACATTAACAATATTTATTGGGGCTCTACTTCTGTTTTATTATTTGAGGAGTGTTCATTCAAAACTTGATATGTTCATCATAAACAGTTTTGAGAAAAACGAGAAAAACTTACTATGTCCCTGCAATATATTTTTTGAATTTGATTACTTCATATATAATTCAGTTAGTAAATGTTATTAAATATCCGATAATATAATATTTGTATATGTTTTCAATTAGCTTAAATTTGAAAAAAATATTTGGACATGTTAACTTTTGCATGGAAAAATTGGGACATGTTAACTTTTGCATGGAAAAATTGGGAAATGTTGAATTTTGTTTGGATTTTTTTTGTTAAATTATTAAAAAATTAAGTTTAATTTAAACTTTCATGAATTAAAAAAAAAACTTATAGTTAGTGTCGACATCCTTTTTATATTCAAAAGTTTTACAAAAAATATGAAAATTTAAAAAAATTCATTCCAGTAGGTACATAATACTTTTCGTTTAAAGGTGAACTCCTGTATCAAATTTTTCACAATCACACTCCTCATTATCTTCATTTTCATGTTTACATACTGAAGTGTTTATTAAAACTTTTTTGTACCAATCAAACTCTTCTATCTCTTGCCAGATGGTCTACATCCTTTTTTATGTGTACTTATTTTATTAATATTTTTTAGTACATCCAATTCCAAATTTCTGTCATTCTTTCTTCTTTTCAAGAGACGTACGACGTACGGATTGTTCAAAATCACTAAATTGTAATACTAGTATTCATGTTCATTAAGTTGAATGTATTCTCTATTCTCTCCCATACATTTCTTTATATGAATCCTTTTAGTGTCCTTTAGGACAATCATTTTATATATATTTTCCATTCTTTCCCTAACCTCATTACTCTTCCTACACTTCTGTATAAATCTTCATATTCAATTTTATATGAACATTATATAGTGGACATTTATAGCTTTGTTTGAAATTAATAAAACTGTATTACTTATTCAAAGAACATGTTAAGATTTGGTCAAAACCTAAAAAGTTTCAACCAATAGTTAACATGTCCAGTGGACTTTTGATTGAAACTCAATTTTTATTGTAAAGGTTGTATGGGACATGTTACAGTTTTCTTGAAACCGAGCATGTCAATCGATTCGGATGACTAGATTTAAGGCGAAAACATGTATAACTCATTTTTGACAAAAAATGGACATATCAACTTTTGAATGAACACTCCTCATTTATTCTCAATTTGAAATTGTTTAGTCTCAATTTGAAATTGCTTAGGCTCAATTTGATGTTGTTTAGTCTCAATTTGAAATTGGAAAGGTTTAGTTGCTAACTTGTAAAATTGGTTGCTGACTTGTAAAAATTGCTTTAACGCAGATATCGGTAATGATGATGACATATTTGTACCGTGCGGGCGCTTACCAGATGACACCTCACGGGCACTCATTACTGGTGTGGAGAGTGCACCACAGGGGTCACTTTTGTGCCATTTAAAATTCGAAATATTTTGTGTCGGTCGGGATCGAGATGTAATATTTTATTTACTTACCCAGAAGTTGCAAGAGTGCAGAGAATAAATGCTGTTTGAATGTGATTTCGAGTAATTGTTAATTTACCTATTAATTAATAATGAACTTAGAAGTATTTAAAAAGATATTTTTTCATATTTTTTTTCTTGGTAGAAATTGGCATTTATTTTGAATTGCCCGCTACATTGTTGTGTAATTTGTATCCTGGAGGAAGAAGGAACAAACTAAAATGAAATTAGGCCTGCGTTGAAAATAATTATATAGAATCAAGTGCGGTTAAATCGACGCGAAGAGTAATCTTGCAGGCTTTCAACCCAGGACTTCTCAAAATTTATTTTCCACTCTTGATTTATTCTCCGTCTTGTAAATCGGAGCTTTTTTCTTTTGTTCGCTGCATGATATTTCTATTTTCTACGTGGTTTTCGTGCTTCGGAGCAATTTCATCTACTGCACAAATCAGTTTTTGTTCTTGTGTTTTTATTTGGTATAAACAAGAAAACAAATTCTTATGTGGCTCTGAAATGCAATGACAATTGACTGATATCTTACTTTTCTGATACGATCTACAAATATGGCATACATTATTTCATGACGGATTGACATGTGATGTCTGCCGACATACAAACTTAAGACATTGACTTTTGATATATGTTTTTTTTAAATAATTCTTTATGATCTTTTAGATTTTACCTGAACAATGTGTAGCAATGTATTCGTGCTGAATTATATTATCCATTTTATTGAATTTAGGTCATATGGCTTTCTTAAATTATACATGTAGAGAATTAAATTCTACACCTAAAATTACTAACCATATTTTATTTTTTACCTCTCGCTAAGAGAGGTATTGGATTCATGCTAAAATTCGCATATCCAGATTTTATTGAATAATTACGATTTAAGGTCCCTAGAATCCGATTATAACATTTTTAAAATGATGTCGGTGTGTGTGTTTGTATGTATGTCTGGATGTTGTAGACACGATTCCACAAAAACTGTAAGACTTAAAAAATATTTAACTGCAGTTTCCTCAATTTGACATTCCTGGGAAGAGCTGAAAAGGTTTTGGTAACAATTGAATAACCGGAAGTAGTAGTTTCTTAGAAAAATTCTTCTAAATATAATTTTTTGGGAGATTTTTTTATTAAATATTGAAGAACATAAAATTCTCCATCTAATACACTTAAAATTTTTATTATATCTTGGATAGATTTAGAGATAAAGACACTATAATTTATAGAGTGAACTAATCGCAGAGGCTACGGCACTAAGGAAACCAGTTGACAAATTCCAATGTTTATAACATAATTTGTAAATGACACATGTCAGTGTCAAAAATCAACAGTTTTAGTGACATTCTGATAGCGTTTACTGGGAAGTATATTTAATTTTTCTTATTGTTTTATTAATTAAATATTTGAAATTATAGGTAAAATGCATATATCCATCAGAAATACCGCCAATCTGGTTAATGAATTAGAACAATCTCTGGCATTTAGAAACTTCCTCATACAATGAAAAATAGATACAATTAGAATTATATGTGTGCAGAAGACATGTTAAATATAATAAAAAACAATATTTGGGTAATGTTCTATAATATTTTGTTATAAAACGACGGTTCGAAAGCGAAGTGCAATACAATACTTATATAGCCTAATATGGAAATGGCGAGAGGTCTTGTGCTGGCCACAACAGATTTTCTTGTTTAGTACCCTATAGAATCCAATTTGACATTTTATAAATATTGCTCATTTGTAGTGATAGCCATGGAATTTGAACAAAATTACAAAGAAATGCATATCGTTTGAAATGTCAAAAATTCGATTTTCAAATAAAACTTACAAATAATTATATTCTACACATAATCTCTAAAAATATTTTGTTGTTTTAATCTACATCTATATAACTGCACAGATTTTATTTATTTTTATTTTGTAATCTGCAAAATTGAATTTCTGACAATTCAAACGTTATGCATTTCTTTGTAATTTTGTTCTAATTACATGTTTATCACTACAAGAGCAATATTTATAAAATTTTAAATTGGATTTTACAGCTTTCTAAATTTGTAAAATAAAATCTTGTTAGTGATTTGTATCTAGAATTTAATTTTCTACAACATTTATTTGTAATATTTTTGTCCAAAATTAAATGGGAAGTTTTGCGCAAGGATAAACTAACTTCCCATGTTAAACGCCTATGGCCCGCTTTTTAATTAACATATATAATCGTCCTGCACTCATTCGGAATCAAAAATAACTATTTTCCTATAAAATCCAAAAATAGTCCAAAAAAAGTCTAATGAAATCTTTTGGGAGCGTGCATTTTTTTGAAAACCCTGTGTTTTTGCTAACTTTACTGGGTTTCGAATCTGTTAAAATTATTTTAGACCTCCAATATTTATTAAACCCTTCGATGATCCAAATATATCACCAAAATATGCTAATAAAGCAGATTAGCATACACAGAAATGAGCAATAAACTTATGATTTAATAACCATATTACTGTATACCTGCTGCTTCTGTATACAATGATTCTAAATATGATTGTTTTTATTTTTACTGAAAACTTTCTCTTTCTTATTATAACAGCTGTGCATCCCGGAAACTCTAATCCCCTAATTAACCTCGTGGTATAGTTTGGAGACCGCTGTTCGCTCCATTGCAAACAGCCAAACAGGCCTTTCTATACAGGTCCAGTCTGAAGACAAGAAACAAGCCGATGCCATGGGCATTCAAGTCTTGTATTGATGCGTTTATAAACGGGGGGAAAATAAGTGCGTGTGGATGAGGTTATGTTAGGTTAGCTTGATTGTTGAGAATAAAGATGGAGGATTGGAGTGTATTCCACTTCCTATTCAAAATATTGTAGAATTATAGGAGAATTTAGTCGTGACAAGTACCGTGATTTTTCATTTTAACATACCTACATACGAGGTGCTACGCGAAATATCCAAGAATAATTTTCTGGCGGGTGGTGGGGCGTTAGTTCCAACTTCACCCGCTAGGTGTTTTTACTAGACACCCTTTTGGATTTCTTGCCCAATTGTTATCCTAGTGGAAACATCTGATCGGTTAGAATGTTTTTTTTTTCTTAATTTATTAGCAATGGTAGGCCCAACAATATAATGACATTTCGGATTTCTACATTACCTACAGATTCAAATAATATGTCTCATTTCAATTGGTCGTTGTATCGCAGCGTTGGTAGTGTAGTGCAAAAGTTTAAACCTTGTAAGCTCCTGCACTACCACGAAAGTCTGAATGTGAACTCTTGCGTTTACTGTCCCTATACAATCTTGCTGAATGGGGCTTAAGCCTACTTAGCTATATATGATGTATTTGCTATGAACAACTGAAAATTGTTTATTCTAACCTCTGCTTCCAACAATACTGTTTTAAATTCCAATTCTTCAAGCGCCTTGTAAGGAATTACTATAAACCAGGGCATCGAACCTGCCAAAAACTGGGTTCGGTTTAGGTTCAGGTTAATTTGTTTTTTGAGAGATGGGTTCAGGTGCAGTTCTGGTTCAAGCATTAATAAAATTTGCGGTTTTGTTCGCGGTTCAGGTTCGAAATAATGTAAAATGAGAGCCGGAATTTACACAAAACGCAACAAGAAACGAACACAATTTTCACGAAAAGTCAGCCCAGACAGCAACGCAGACGCCTAAGACGTCGATTATCGGCTGTATTTAATTTTCGAACTAAAAATTAACCTGAACCGGAGTTGAACCCCGAACCTGAATTTTAATACTCGGTTCGGTTTCGACTCAGGTTCAATTAAAAATATATCTGAGGTTCGGTTCTCGGTCCTGCTATAAACAATTGTAATAATTGTACTATAACAATAAACGTTCCAAAATAATGTATTCTTCTAATAAATTCCTATATAAATAATTTCAGTACAAAAATAAATATAAAATGAAACTACGTTTACTTATGAACACTAAATGCAACTAGATTTAGTTATATTTTTAACACTAAATGTAACTAGATTTAGTTCTTTTTTAACACTAGTGTTAAAAGTAAATTTGTTTTTTACTTTTAATCCGTTGTCAATGCCAACGATTTAAAAGTATTCACTGTGTTATAAACTGTTATTTTTAACTCGCTAAGCAACCGTTAAAAAGACTACTTTTAACAATGGTCGTAGGAAAAATAAATTAATCTTTTTCAAGACTGTATTTTATTTATAATGTTCTTTCTAACCGTACATCATTATACAACATGGATTGGATTCGAACCCTTGTCGTTCGATTCACAACTGTTCATGTAGCACACTTCAAATATTTTGACTAAAAAAATCTTTATGTTCGCAAACTGACAATGTAAAACAAATATGTATAACTGAAATGGCAAAGCAAAGTTGTATAAAAAGCTGGGCGATGTTTCCATTTTATTCATGATGTATGCATTGTACTGTGTTGTAGTACGAGTTGCTAATTGATGTATGTGAAATGTTGGTGTTGCAGAGCGTAAGAGAGGCCGGCAGACGTACACGAGGTACCAGACTCTGGAGCTGGAGAAGGAGTTCCACTTCAACCGGTACCTGACGCGGCGGCGGCGCATCGAGATCGCGCACGCGCTGTGCCTCACCGAGCGCCAGATCAAGATCTGGTTCCAGAACCGACGCATGAAGTGGAAGAAGGAGAACAAGACCAAAGGCGAAGGCGGCTCGGAAGGCGGTGGCGACGACATCAGCCCGCAGGGATCGCCTCAGTAGGCCTCAGCCGTAGCCTCATCCAGTCCTCACGAGTACCTAATGTCCAAGTAACGTAGTCAAAGCAAATGCATTTATCCTTCTGTTATCCTGTCCGTACCAAAGGAGAGTGCAACCGCATACACATCAACACATGCCACATACACCCATACACACCAGACTTGTGTCCATGCAGTGCGAGCATTACCTAAGCAAACTTTTTTCGACAATTTTTTTACAAGCACGGAATCAATTTTTTTAACAAAATAGCAACTGTCACATAACATATAAGTTATAAACCATGCTGCACTTTGTGGATCTTTAGTTTCATTTAATAATAAAATAAACGGCGTCTATAAAGCGACTTGTATAACATGTATTAAATAAATATATTAATCGGAGATATGTAATCAGGTGGGAAAGCCAGAGAATTAGGGTAAATTTAAAGAATTTCGACTGTGTCCATGGGGTCTATTCTAATTCATAGCCACATGTACTATCCGCTATATAAGTTCCACTACTAGCCAACAGATGGGGGTCCCCATCCCGCTATCTTAAAGTCACTAGATATATAAAGTACCGCAATTCATTGTACCAATGTGTTAGAGAAAGAAGAACGTTTTTTAGACACAATATGGCGGAATCAGGCCAATCAGGGTCTAGTTCTAGTTGGCTGTGCTTATAAAAGTCACTATATCTGGGGACTTTAGCGTCAGTGCTGTCATCATGTCAAACGACCTGAAGAAAATTAATCTTAATTGTACTTATTTTTTATTTTCTTTATAATTTTGATCCGTTATGTTTTGTACTTATATGTATGCATATTATAAAAATTATGAACATAAAATCAACATTAATTAATTACGTTCATAGATTTATTTATTTTTCTTTGTAATAACGCACTCGTTTCAAGATAATTCATTTCAAATTTGGCGCGTAAGCTAGACACAATATGGCGGCCAATTGCGGTACTTTATATATCTAGTCACTTTACGCTATCTGACTTGAATCCATCTGTTGCCTAGTAGTGGCACTTATTAATATTGCCAGATGTCAAGTTGACAAGTAGTTCGGCTTTTCAATTTTGTGATCAAATACTTGTGTTCGTGTGTTATATCAATAATATTTGATTAATATCTATATATTGTAAGTACCTATTTAAATTATAATAATTATTTATAATTCTAACAAATAGCACATGTGGCTATCCGACTTAAATCCATCTGTTGGCTAGTAGTGGAACTTATACAGCGGATAGCGGATAGCACATGTGGCTATCCGACTTGAATCCATCTATTGACTAGTAGTGGAACTTATATAGCGGATAGCACATGTGGCTATGAATTTAGAATAGACCTCCAGGTCTTATTTTGGCATTTAGTTTTTAGGATTTAGATCTTCTTCACATAAATACAACTCGGAATGGCATACTAATGCTATCCATTGGTTTGTATGGCAACACTTTAGAACAAAAAAAAATTAATTATACAATTTGATGCTTCAGAATAATTGTTACTATTATATTTCATATTCTTTGACAGTAAATTTGATGTTTTGCACAAATTATAGCAAAGAACATGATTTGTTTAATTAGTGCGCGTCAACATAGTGTGCTTCTGCAAAACCCTAAAATCTAATTCCTAAAATCCTAAATAATGATATTATTTAGGGCATATAAATTTAGGATTTAGATATTAGGGTGATAAAAGTATAACATCGGACAGCCTTAGTATTACCTGGAAAAGTAAAGGAATTATATCAGTTGTCACGGAAAACATTTGTTTTGTTTCTTTGGCGTTTTTTTATTCGAAAGGTTATTCAAAAATAACTTCTGCCCTAGGAGTTTTTACTAGACACCTTTTTGGATCTGTTTCCCAATCGTCATCCTTGGGGGTACCTCTGTGCTGTCATTGTGACTTGTTTTTCTTAAACGCTGTTTAACGTATTCGGCGATTTTATAAAGGGGAACATTAAAGAGCAATGTATTAACATCAAGTTATGTTTCTTGTTAAGGGAATCAGTAGCAATGCTTGGGAGAGTGTGCAAAAAATCCGGATCGATTTCTGACTGTTCTTTCAACTCCTGGCAGACATTCAAATGGTTGGCTTTCGTCAAATTTGCAGTCAAAATTCATTATCACAAACTCCAAGATACTTCAGTGAGTTCCACTAATTCATATATTGATCGTATCACGGATTTTTGAATGCTTTCGTCTGTTTTGGAAGTCGAGAAACGTCCCGATCTAAGTTCATTTTTAATTGAAATTTGACCACTTTTAAGACGATAAACCACTAGTAAACCCTTGCTTGTCTCAAAGCTTCTTCTCCATGAGCTCTCCGACGCATTCCGACAATTTCAGCTGCTGATTTCCCTATCAAAAAACAAAACTTTAATGTCTGCTACTGCAAACCGAACACTTCAAACAGCACTTACAAAAAATATCACACTGGCCGTTCAGACATTTCCTCGAGGATGACGTTTGAGCAACAAATCCAGAAGGAGTCTAGTAAGGTCACCTAAAGGGCAGAGTTGCAACTAACACCCTACTAATTGCCAGAAAATATTCCGGTTATTATTTTGTTACCTCCTAGTATTAATATTGAAAAATGGACAAAACTCATGCCTGAAGAGTTTGGGCCGGGTATTGTGCTTCAGGTTAAGTTAAAATTTATTTAGAGGAATATCTAAATTCCAATAAGCCCAAAAATATTTTTTAAACAGCACCTCTGAAGTCATCCACCTTGCTTGGTATAGTATATTTCATGTTGAACTCAGTTAGTTATTGTCTCTACAAAAAGATGACAGATACATCATATTGTTGAGCTCTAATAAGAGCTACCCGTGGACAGCATTTGAAAAATGACCAAGAGCGAGTGTTATTCTAATAATTCGTAAGCGTATTTGATTTGTAACTTATGTATATGCAATTTGACAATTACGTTTTTGTTAAAAATGTTCGATTCTGAGCTTATGAAAAACTTCATCGAAAATGCGTTGTATAATTCTTGCATTGCATGGACATGTTACACAACACACCAAAACCAAAATGACCTCTTAACAAGACGCTGAAGAAGAGAAGCCCTAATTATATTGTATACAAGTCGATTATTTTAGTTTTAATTCTACACAAGTTTTAACGGTGAAACGCGATATTATATTTAGGTCGATTGATAGATTTATTTATTTATACTGTAGATACAGATAGGCGATTAAAAGGACTTGAGTGGCGCGTTGAACATAGTGCGCGCTACGACGCGATTATGGACTATATCGTGAACTACGTGCAATCTTTCTTCTCACCCAACAACTAAAACAACTCCAAGTACAAGTACAATGATCTGTTGTGCCACAAGACGCTAAGAAACAAGTGAGTGCAGTGCTAATCATGATGGTTTCAGGGATTGTAACCACTGCGTATCAAGCGAAATAATACTACAGTTTCTAAATGGTATACCCCACATATGGCATGCCTCACGAATGGCACAATTGTTACAGTTATCCCCGCCACCAGAGAGGTAGAGTCCAGATAGCCTAACCATACAAGTGCCAGAACCGGACGGTTGTTTTGAAATAATTGGATCAACTCCAAATTATATTTTTTAAAGCATATCTTCGTTACCCTGTTTGCGATGTTTATTCCCAAAACTGCTAAATTGATTTTTTGAAAGTCTAAAAATGACATTTAAATGACAACGGGAATAAATTGCGCTCTCGTCATCGGTTTTAGAACTAGAGTTTCTGGGGTTTTGGCCAGAGTTTAAAATAAAATTTGAGTTATTTCTCAGCGTTCTCCCAAGAAAATTAAAATTCTTTCTTGAAAATTTTTTTAGTATTTGGTTAGAATGCTTACAGGATTTTGAAATCTTATAAAAAAATATGAATGTAAGCCCAATTCACTTAAAGCTTCCGGGAGCACTCTGTGTCAACTATTTAAGTTTTCTCTTCGAACGTGCGGTCTTAAGCACACACATTTTTTTTAAAGGAGACTCCCGTGTACTTATTTGACGGTATTAATAACATCTATAAACTCTTCAAAAATAAATCTTTATTGATAATAAAAATCTGTCAAAATGAACCTGAAAATGTGCCCCTAAATTCCCACTCGTCTATCAACCTCATGCTACTGTCCGGCCCTGACAAGTGCTAAACTGGAACGAATAGTATTTGTGGAATTAGGCTATCTGAACTCTACGTCGCTGGTGGAGATAACTTCAGTACTTGCGCCATTAGGGAGGCATACCATTTGTGGGGCGTACCATTTAGAACCTATTGGATTATAACGCATGACATGCTTCGATAGTAACGTAACGTACGTCCGTTCGTTACGTACGTAAACTGTCACATGTAGATATTTCGTATATATGATGTATATTTGAAGTAAAACAATCTGTAAATATTTAAATTTTCCGCTGCAACGGAAACAGGATATTGAAATATACGACGAAGTAAAGTTTATGCCAAAGGTAGAGTACAGTAATCCATGTAGGGTAAATACTTGTTTCTTTCTCAATATTGTAGAGATACACATGTCAACCGATATACGTAAAAGTAGTGAGTCCAATTTTTTATATGCAAAAGTGATATGTATACAAATTTTTATCATTTTACAAAATTTCCGCTATTTATACTTACCTTTTCTTCTTTACAAAACTATTTTATCTACAGTACTTTCAAGAGATGATAATAAAAATACTAAATATCTAATTATGGTATACGAATATTTCAGAACTTGTAGATACAAATTTAACAAATAAAGTTTAAAGAAACACCACAAAAATGGTATACTGTATTTTAAAAATGTTGTACCATACAAAATACAAGCGTACTTAATATATAGATAAGGCATAATAAAGCAAATGACTAATGGGACTCCTCAACCTTCAATAGGTACTTAGTTTATTTTCAAACTGGATTGAGTTTTATATTTAAGATTGTATCCGGACAGCCAAAAACCGATATCCGGACACCCAATAACCGATATCCGGACACCGAAAAACCGACAAAGGTTTTAGCCGGATTTCGATTTCAGTTGGAATCCGGTTTCATCCGATTTTTGGTTTTATCCGGATTTCGATTCCATCCCGAATAAACGGATATTCTGATTCCCAAAATGAAAAAAATTAGGATACCGCATATTTTGAAAACCGAAGATCTGGGTATCAGGAATTTGTTGACAGCCCTAGCTGCAACAATAACAACTAAGGACCAATATTTTCATCTCCGGTTAAACAGCCTGTTAAAATTTAACTGTCAGTTAAAAGGAAAACAGCATCGAAATTATAGCATAAATTGTGAAAATTACAGATGTGTCAATTTTTTGATGACACATTATTCTTAAAACAGACAGTTGTATTAACTAGAGATGTAAATATCGGGCCTACGTTAAATAAATTCTCAAAAAATTTAAATACAGTCTTTTCCTAAACCCTTATAAGCCTCTTATAAAATTGTCTGCTGGAAAAGTACAACAAAACCAGTTTATTAATTTGATTAATGGGGTCATATTTTAACTATCTTAAATAAGAAGACGAAAATATACATAAATTAATGAGTATTAGTGAAAAAATTTTCTTTAAATATTGACTAGGTCACAAACTATAAGCGATTGAAGATGATTACTAATTGGGTATGACGCGTTAGGTACTAAGAATTTGATTGGTCGCTTGATTTTAAAAAGGAGATTCGCGCGTCTGTAGCGGTCACCTTTAAAAGAATATGAAATGTCATGTTGTTTCATAACCTAACAAAACATTTAACAAGTTTGTGTTTGATGAATTTGTTTAATTATAACATCTAGTAATATTAACAATAATAATATATTTATAATTAAATCAATTTGTAATATTAATTAAATTAATAATAATATTAGATAAATTAGTATTGAAACTTCAAAACAGGCCAACACTGGCGCCATCCGTCGTCATGCTTTGTGTAATAATATTGTCAAACTGTTTCAATGTTCTATAATTTATTAGGAAAAAAAGGTTATTATTTATGTTATTTATACTTAATAATAATTTCTTCATGAATATAACGTATAAGTTTTTATTTACAAACATTTCAGCTATGCAAACATGAAAAAAATTGTTCCCTCTATAACTAACAGTTTGTCCCATTGTTTGTCGATCACTTGTTAGTACCTGCTACGTCACGCACAAATTCTTAAACTTTAAAAATTCATATCTCGCTTATTACGTAAAATTTTTAAGTCGCGTTTGCACTAAAATTCTTATTTTATCCTGTTCTTACAGAAAAAAAAATAAAAGAAAAATGGTATAGGACCCCATTTTATACAGGTATTACGGAAATTTTTAAATGTTCCCTTAAATAACATTTCCAATTTTTAAATTGAATAAAAGTGACTTCTGTTGTGCTTTCTCCAAAATAGCCTTTTACTGATATTATTACCAAAATCTGCGAATAGAAGAAGATTAGCATACCCAACAATGCGTTATTACGAGTATAACTAATAAACCGTGATAATATATTTATTTATTTGTTTTTTAGTCTTATTTTAAAAATTGACTAATATGAATTAAAATTAATTTTGTGCAACAAATTGCATATAATAAACCAAGGGACAAAAGTTAAAAATAATAATATTGTAAAAATGTAAAAATTAATTTAGAAATATGCAATTTGCTGCTAAAATATTTTTTTATTAAAAAAGAAATAATGAAGGATCGTGGGTCCCACTAAACATTTGCTTGATTGTACAGATGAACGGAAGATAATATTGATTATAAGAAGGTTTCTGTCTATAAAATGTATATAGAAATTTGTAATTACAAGTTACGAAATTTGAAATTCCGGTATAAATATACGTAAACAATAAAGTTTCTCTTTCTCTTGGCTGTATTGTAACGAGGCATATACAAAAGTAAAAATGGGTTAGAATCTGTTTCGTTGTTATTGTGTATCATTTAAAAGAAATGTTAAAGTTTCCTAGTAATTGAAGCAGATGAAATATTTTGTATACCAAGAAGTATTTAAGGAATGAATTAGAGTAATGCAGCACGCTCGGTTACCAAGTGATAATGTTGTAAAATTAACAAAGATACGTAAAGTTGTGCTCTCGTCAACAAGTATACGTAAAGATGCACTTCTAAACGACAAATGATATATGATATAATTATAAATGAATTGAACCCAGTTACGTATATTACAAATATTGATAAATATTTATAAATACACAGCGTATTCTAAGTTTTTTTTTGTGCAGTGGCATACTGTATATTTGTACCTATATGGATATAGCGTTAGGTGAATATTGTGATGTGTTATATATTTAGTACACTACTATAGGTTAATATTGGTACGTACCTATTCGCAACAAATTGAACAACGTCGCACTCGTACTAACTTTATCGTTTACGTACTAACTTTTCAACTGTATCATATTTATATATTTTTACTTCTACAGAAATTTACACTCTCATCTATAATGCGCCCATTGTTCAATTTGCTAGAATGATTATAATTGATGTATCATAGTACTTGCTATATTATAATGGTAAAAAATAAATGTAACAGATTTCTTTATAACTTAAAATAAATTATTATATTCGAATATAATTCACAATCTTATCAATTACTTTTATTTCTCATTTCTCTCTGAAATATACAGTGATCAAAACCAAATGATAGTCAGGTGACCTGAGTAGATCTCAATATTTTACTCCGCGGAAATAAGTATTAGCAGTTGCGTGGAATGGGGTATTCCACCATAACAAGAAAAAAAAAAAAATGTGGCTCAATAAATATAGTTAAAACAATGAAAACATTTTTTAAATAATTACTTTACGAGATATTTCACATTTGCTAAAAGGGGAAATTGACGTCATACAATAGGGTCCTATACCATACTCATATTTTAACTATCTTAAATAAGAAGACGAAAATATACATAAATTAATGAGTATTGAAGCTGATTACTAATTGGGTACGACGCGTTAGTTACTAAGAATTTGATTGGTTGCCTGATTTTAAAAAGGAGATTCGCGCGGCTGCAACGGTCACCTTTGAGTCACCTTTAAAAGAATATGAAATGTCATGTTTTTCTATAACCTAACAAAACATTTAACAATTTTGTGTTTGATGAATTTATTTAATTATAACATCTAGTAATATTAACAATAATAATATATTTATAATTAAATCAATTTGCAATATTAATTAAATTAATAATAATATTAATTAAATTAATATTGAAACTTCAAAACAGCCAACACTAGCGCCATCCGTCGTCATACTTTGTGTAATAATATTGTCAAACTGTTTCAATGTTCTATAATTTATTAGGAAAAAAATGCTTATTATTTACGTTATTTATACTTAATAATAATTTCTTCATGAATATAACGTATAAGTTTTTATATACAAACATTTCAGCTATGCAAATATGAAAAAAATTGTTCCCTCTATAACTAACAGTTTGTCCCATTGTTTGTCGATCACTTGTTAGTATCTGCTACGTCACGCACAAATTCTTGAACTTTAAAAATTCATATCTCGCTTATTACGTAAAATTTGCGTCGCGTTTGCACTAAAATTCTTATTTTATCCTGTTCTTACAGAAAAATAAATAAAAGAAAAATGGTATAGGACCCCATTGTTATCTTTCTCTCGTAGCGTACTCAGAGCAGTGTGTGTGAGAAAGACAAGTATAGGGGGAATGTGACGTTACGCTAATTTCTCGAAAATAAAATACTGTTAAACTAGGAACAATTAAGAATTTTTAATACTATGAATTGCTTCAAAACTGAATGAAGTTTTATTTAAAATAATAAAAAAAATTGAGTGGAATATCCCATTCATAGGCGTGTATTGTTTTGTCAACTGTCAAATATTTGTTCAAATATTCGTTATTTTCTTTATTTTTTAATAGAAACTTGCACACCCATGAACTTAGATACCAAACTTTTCTTCCTAAAAGTAGTTTTGATGTCATTGAGGAAAGTTGCGGGTCACGTGACTATCACTTGGTTTTGATCAGCCTGTAGTATTCCTCACGTAAGAATTGTATTGCGCAATAATATTTCGTTTATATGTAGTACAATTCGCTCTGTAACCTGTGTTGATCTTTTTCTGCATAAAAAAACGCACATGCAAACAAGATCCTTTTCGATATTTATTTATAACATTATTGATAAATCAACACAAGAAAAAAATACTAAAATGCACGTCAATGACAGGTTTAAATTATGTTCTGAACAGAGTTACGACATACGGGTGACAAAAAGAAACTACTTCAAATAAGTACGTAGGTCGTCAATGAGCAATGCCATTTTTACGTGAAGAATACTACTTATACATTAAATGATAACTTGAACTTATTATATTCGAATATACCCTTTATTCTTTTTGTTATTATTTTAGAATGTATTGTCAAATGCACAAATGTATGTAGTATGAATAAATAAATATAGAATAAGTACTTATTTTAGAATATTACTCCTAAATAGTAATTAGTATTTTGTACTACTGCTATATTTATATATTTCACTACATATATGTGTTTACATTTATATTTTTAAAATAATAACATTTTGAATACAGGTCTCAAAATTGTTTAAACAAAAGTGTTAAAATTTTGTGCAAAAAAATGTGTTAACAGTGCAAACTAAGGAGTGATCTAAATATCAACAAAAAAGTTGTTTGAAAGATGTTTTTTGTTTGAAGTGTTAAAATAAATTTAAAATAAAGTGAATAGTGCAATTGTAGTGCCCCACTTCAATGGATTTACTTCTGTTACCAAAGGAGAATTCAAAATGGATTTATGGGTAAATGTTGATGACATCTCTTCATTTAAGGTAAATATTTTTTTCTTGTTTTAAACATAGTTCCCTACGAATTGCATGAATATAAGTAACAAACAAACCAAATAATTAGTTTATTTTTCAATAACATAATAAATACATGGTGTATGTACGTATATTGATCAAACCAAAATAATTTTAAAAAAAGCTTAATCTACTCAACATATGTCTGATAGTCAACTGTTTGCGAGAAAGAGGCCATTTTGTGTTAGAATCGAAGAAAAACTAACAAAGATAGTGATCGAACAAAATTTTGTCTGTCAATAGATACACTATAGAAAAACAATAAAATTTTATGTGAAACATTTTTCTCAATTTATAATAACTATAAAGTTATTTAAATATTAAATATTGGCCAATGCCACCACAACATTTAATGCAATACAATTATTTGATTTTTTACCTCTCGCTAAGGAGGTATTGGAATTGGAAACATGCTAAAAATCACATATCCAGATTTGAATGAATAAGCACGTTTCAAGGTCACTAGAATCTGATTTTAACATTTTTAGAATGATGTCTGTGTGTGTGTGTGTGTGTGGATGTGTGTATGTGTGTGTGTGTGTGTGTATGGCTGGATGTTGGACGGACGATTCCTCAAAAACTGTAAGACATAAGACCTGTTTAACTATGAATTCCTCAATCTGACATTTCTGGGAAGAGCTGAAAAGGTTTTGGTAACAATTGAACAACCGGAAGTAGTATTTTTTAAAAAAAAATTCTTCCAAATATTAATTTTTTAAAATTTTTGATATTACGTACTAATTTTGAAGAACAAAATTCTACACCTGATACATTTAAATTTTTTATTTTATCTTCTATAAATTTAGAGATAAAGACGCTATAATATATAGAAAATCGGGATATAACAAGTCGAGTAGGCGAAACTACACTAAGGAAACCAGTTGACAAATTCAAATGTTTATAACATAATTTGTAAATGACAGATTTCAGTCTCAAAAATAAACAGTTTTAGTGACATTTTAATAGCTTTTTCTGGGAAGTACATTTAATCTTTCTTATTGTTTTATTAATTATATATTTGAATTTATAGGTAATATGCATATATCCATCAGAAATACCGCCAATCTTGTTAATGAATTGGAAGAATCTGTGACATTTAGAAACTTACTCATACAATGAAAAATAATAATAATAATAATTAGAATTATATGTATGCAGAAGACATGTTAAATACAATAAAAGACAATATTTGGGTAAAGTTCTGTAATACAATACTTATATAGCCTAATATAGAAATGGCGAGAGGTCTTGTGCTGGCCACAACAGATTTTTTTTCTTTTTTTTTGAAAAACAAAAGCAGATCTAAGGTGGCCTCGAAAGGTAAACGAACAGTTTAATCGCAGTCGTAACTCTAGTTTTCGAGATAGCATAGGTAAACCCCGTAAATCCATGTTGATTAAGCTTTTTATACTCATTTTGGACAGTCAGTAGATATTATATACCTACCTTTAAAGTTTAATTCATAAGTATAGAAAAATCCTTTATAATCATCGACATTAATTTGTAAAAGATGAAACATTTTCGAGCCCATTTCAAAATTTGATGGGTTGCCATCTTAAGAATTAGTTATTTATGCATCTAAGAGCGGTGACGTGTAGCGGAGCGCGGCAATCTTGAAAATTCACAGAAGTATTAATACCGTTTTCCTCGAATTGTTGTAACTGGTTTAAAATTGATTGGAAATTTTTGGGTTATATGCGGACAGAATTAGAGGTTATTATATAACAAACCTAATAAATGTCAAAAATTAAGGGTAGGTACATTTTTTATGGCTATCTTTTTGTTCACATTAATCAATACCATACATTCTTATTAAAACTCAGCCATATTCATAATTACAATATTAATAAAATATAAAAAAAATACATGCATGATTTTCATAATTCATGTAAAATACCACTAAAACAAAACCGCAAAGATATTGTTAATTTCTTGGATAGTAAGTGCAGTAGTAAAAGTGAAACTCGTCTCTACACCACACCACACAATCGCCTGTAAAATGAATAGAGAACAAACATAGGCAAGCACGTGATTACGGGTGTGAAGCACCGAACATAAATCTACCCTGTGTTGTGTGGATGCACCGTTGCAGCGCTAGTGCTGCGCGCTCAAGTCGTAATTGAGTTACACTGCTACGCGACCTTCGGCGGTAGCTGGCCATAAAACACAGCAGAGCACAGCACAAGGTGGTTCATAAATATTAACGGTGCGTTTAGGAGGCCATTTAAATACAATTCCAAGACGGAGCGGAGTGTGCCATTCCCTTTAAAAGTCATAAACTACGGCAACGCGAGCGCTGTCTCTTTTAAGCACCTTGTAAACACGGACACACAGATCGTATCTTAAATCATCATCAGTGATTTTATGGACGACCACTTGTTATTTGCCCATAACTTGTGATGCGAACCGAGATACACACACAAGACGAACAAACGCTACATCTTACATAACTTTAACTTTTCTTCCTTTCAAAATATTCTAAATTTTATTATATTTTACCCATTTCTGGGTGTACCAATCTGGGTTTTATTCATAGGTAATAGGGTATTTTATCGTTATCAATGTCCCATTAATCGTTTATGAATTAGTTTAGAGAAAAAAATCTGATATGGTCAGCACATTACCATCCGTCAATTCTATGTATTTTGTACAAATGCCATACCAAAAGCACCTTGGAAAAGATTCTATATAGCCAGTAATATTGTAACACGAATATGTACTATTTTCTACCGAAAGTTTCTTGGAGAAGATTCTATAAATTCAATAAAATATAATACGAACATACACTATGTAAATTTCACTTGACACTAACATCTGTCAATTAGAATTATTTGAATATATTGGCTGTTTCCATGATTATAGCAAAAATGGCTGATTTACGAAAGCTAATCTCTTTATAATTCTTTAACTCTATATCTACTGAATATGAAGGAAAATGTAAAATCAAACCATATACAATAAGATATTTTTTCTTATTTTCAAGAAAAACTGTTAAGAACTTCAACTAAGGAAACTTCCGGTTGACCATTATAACCAAAATCTAATCAGCTCTTCATATTTATGTAAAGAAGAGCAATACCAAAGATTTATAATTTTTAGAATTGTAGTATTGGAGTTATCGTCGGAGAAAAATTTGTTACACACACACGGACTCACAGACACACATACAGACATCATAGTAGAATTAGTAAAATCGTATTTTAGGGACCCTAAAACGTGTCTATTCATTAAAAACTCACCACCGAATTTTTTTGACCAAAGACAATACCTACCTTACCTATAAAGGTGACGGAAGGTAATAACTTCAAATAAACACCCATATTCCCATATAGTTTTTTACCTTCCGTCACCTTTAGGTAAGGAAGGTATTGTCTTTGGTCAAAAAATTCGGTGGTGAGTTTTTAATAAATAAGCACGTTTTAAGGTCCCTACCATACGAATTTACTATTTTTAAGATGATGTTTGTATGTATGGGTGTGTGTGTCCGTGTGTGTGTATGTGTGTCCGTGAATGACAAATTTTTCTCCGACGATAACTCCAATACTATAATTTAAAAAATTATAATTCTTTCGTATTCCTCTTCTGTACATCCATATGAAGAGTTGATTAGATTTTGGTTATAATTGATCCACCGGAAGTACCCTTATTTGAAGTTTTTAACAGTTTTTCTTAAAAAAACGCAGTTAAATATTATTTTTTGACATTTTGTTATTATATTTATTAAAGAAAATACTCTTCTCTATAAGATTTGATTATTCATTTTCCTTCATATTCAATAGATGTAGAGTTAAAGTATTATAAAGAAATTAATTTTCAAAAATTAGTCAGCTTTGCTATTTATCATGGAAACAGCTGATAAATTCAAAATTCTAATTGACAGATGTGTGTTGCAAGTGCAAAACCAAATATGGAAAGTATGGGATGAAAAATTAGTATTTCATAGTGGTCCTCTCAAGTGACATGCAGTGAAAGGCTAAAAAGAAGATGTATCGCAGAAGACTTGAGAAAGGAAGGACTGTGTGAAGAAGATGCTTTGGACAGGAATGAGTGGAAGAGAAGAGGAAACAGCGACCCCTAATAAAATAGGGGAAAGCTGAAGCAGAAATAAATGTGTCAAGTGCATTTTTCTTAGTGCATGTTTATGTCATAATTTTATTGGATTTATACAACCTTTTCAAATGAACTTTTGGTATGAAATTTGTAAAAAATAGTATGTGTTCGTGTTCGATTTTACATAATATTATATAGAAACTGTTCCACGGTCCTTTTCTTATGGGATTTGTGGAAAATACATCGAATTGACGGAAGGTCTTGTGCTAGCCACAACAGATTTTTTCCAGTTATGCTTAGATATAAAAAAAACCTTTCAGTGGCGGTTGACCCCATTCTATTCTCTAAGTTATGAAAAGAAAGTACATCTATAAAATAATTATAAACGTCAATTTTCATTCGCAAGTCGTACTATACATAGTACGAGTAGTATCCCGCAATATAAATATTTCTCCTTATTTTCTTGCTCGTGTTGAAAATCTCCGAATCCCCCCCTGGCTATAACTGCACTCTATCTGAATGCAGGAGAGAGATACAGCTTGTATCAGATCGTGATCATGATCGGGTTTGCATCGTGATTACCTCAGCTTGCTTGAGAGAGATGTTACGAGCTAAACGATGAGCCAAGTAATAGCTTATTTGTGTGTTTATACCGCTACAAACGACACAACATAAACGTCAAGGGGATAGATTTATTTTACAGCCCGGCAATGATTTTACCCCAGAGGTTCATAGGTTTTTATTTTACAGGTGCGAGGACGAGGCAGGCACGGGCCAAGGGGGGGATAGACATTGTCAACAGGTGAAGTTTTCAGAAAGATAAGTATTTTTAAAAATTTAATTATGTGCATGGCATTAAGAATGACATTATTTTTTTTTTATTTTTTATTTTTTATTATCTGTTACGCTTACCTATACAGAGTAATAAAAATGGTTGAAGGTCACGTGATCTCTTGTTTCAAAATAATGTCAGAATTATATTCAGATATTCAATAATTCATCAAAACTGTATTCCACATATTATGATAGATGATGACAGGTGCATGACTTTTGATTAATATCATTGCTGTACGTTATTTTGTCGGACACTTTTGTGAAAAATCTTTAATTTAATTTCATTATGGTTTTTAATGTAGAACGTGACATATTTCTTCTTGAATCATATTTTCCTCCTATTAAATCCTTTTAATAAGCGAGTTATGGTCTCCCGAATTTTGAAAAGATTGACGTGGCGTCACGCTTATGTGTTTTTGTATCAAACTGTTTTCATCATGGACATAAATGTTCTTGAAATATTTAAATATATGCTATTTTAAGTTATATTTACATAAAATAAATGAATATTATAACACTGTATGTCTACATACTTTATAATTACAGGTGTATTTAAATTATTAAGTTTAATGCAAGAAATTTATGTTAAAACAAAAACTGTTTGAAAACTGCCGTGCAGGAATGTTAGCCCGTCCTTTCGAATTTGAATTTCTTAACTTCCATTGGTAGTAACCCCCACCTCCTAACACCTATTTGTTATGAATTTATAGGCGGTCTTTCTGTCGCCAATCAAAATATTATATATAGATTTCATATTGGTGTCGAAGCGCTATAACAAAAAACCCCTTATTTCCGAAATATCTCAATTATACCATTTCATTTTTTTATTAATATTCGTTATTCAGCATATACATTCGTATTTTTTTTACTATTTTCCTTTAATTCGATTGAGCTGGAATCCCCCATTCTGTCATACTAACTAAGTCTCAAAATTGTATGGAGCGGCACACTTCAGCCATTTTTGATCACTTTGAAGTTAAATATTAGAATGTTAAAAAACCAGTAAATTAGGCATTAGGCCGGATATTCCAAATAATGAGCTATTCTCGATGACATCTCGCACTGAAGAGACCGGTTAAAACAGGAACAGCTAAGAGGGAATTTACTGTACTCTGTACTACATCCTAAACATAATTTGTTTCTTCATTTTCATAATTTTTCCAGAATTCGTCATGTAATCTACTACCTCTCTGCCGCAAAATCGGCAGGGAAATTGAATTTCCCTGCCTAGTTAGGGAAATGAAATGCAACGTTGTCATAGTTATTTTCACAAACTCATTTTACGTTTTAATATGAAATACAATAGGGTAGTTGCGAAAAAATAAATGTTATTTTTTCCTATTAATTATGAAATATAAACTAATTCTAAACATATTTATGTAAAAATTATTAGAAAATATAAAAATTTTCATTCATAATTTCCATAAATAAAGTTCGCGGTGGAATTCTTTTGACTTAGACTTTTAATAATTATATAGTTCGACCAAGTCTGTATGACTCATACAGGCTTGTTAGAATACCACGACAAAGCGAAGATGTTGAATTATATTTAATTGTATCATACAAATATTTACAGTATAATTGTAAAAGAAAAATAACAGATACAAAAGTATTATTTAATAGTAAGTATATTTTATAATTATTTACTTGAATACCAGATATTTTCAAGATATTTAATTCTTATATAGACAACTTCATAATTTTACCACCAGGTGGCTGCACACTCCAGGGAATGTACATGTCATTTTTAGTGACATAATCTATGTTTTACGTGTTAAAATCATATTTTTGTTTTCTTTTCTATATCAGCAGATTTAAAACAAGGTAATGAAACTAATGAATTTGTGTGAAAATGAATAATTTCTTTTGAAATAGTGCTTCTCTCAAACATATAATTCGTTTCAAATAAAAATGGTAGTATTGTGTACAGAGTGTACAACCGAGAGTGTACCGGTAGGGCAAGAAAGACTGTGATTGGTATTAATAAAACTCGTCATCACGGGAAAATTTGAAATAAGAATTTATTTTAAAAAAATTATATTTTGAAAAATATATAGTTGCCAGACATAAATTATCTATTAAAGTGAATAACTTGAATAATTCTTTCAGAAAAAAATAAATAAATTGGAAAATGCGCAACTACCCTATTATAAAATTAAAATAAATTATGTCCAGTATACATTTTTTTTAAATTCTTGTTAATTATAATCTTGTTAATGAATTGGAAGAATCTCTGAAATTTAGGAACTTCGTCATACAATGAAAAATAGATATAATTAGAATTGTATATGTGCAGAAGACATGTTAAATACAATAAAAAACAATATTTGAGTAAAGTTAAAGTTCTGTAATTTTTTTGTTAAAAAACGACGGTTCGATAGCGAAGTGCAATACAATACTTATATAACATAAAATGAAAATGGCGAGAGGTCTTGCGCTGGCCACAACAGATTTTTTCATAATATGTAAGTACAGTTCGATAGTACGGGCTATAGCGTTTCGCGCGAATCTCATGTTTTACATCATTTTGAGGACTGCTATAGGCTCGTCTTAAAGAATAGGAGTAGAAAAAATATATTCTTCCCTTATTTTTAAAAACTTAATGATAAAAGTATGAACAAAGTATCATTCATAGAGCAAAAGTACGAACGATAAAATATAAATTCATCCATATACTTATACACAAGTATTTATAAAGTTATGCATTCATCACAAACTGGTTTAATTCTTAACGTCTAGATGCCATACCCCTATTATAATCCACTTACATATTATAAAAATTTCAACCGTGTATTCTGCTTCTCTTTTGAAAAGTATGTTTCATTCAATGTATTTGTGTTGTGGTCCTGGATCTGTGACGTAGCAGCGAAAACACTGCTTTATGGAAAATGCTGGGGTGGTCTTGGCCACATAAATCAATAATATCACAAACCTTTCATCCTTGTCGCTCTCGAGACGTCTCCCGGCGTCTCTTTCTGCGTCGCGGTGCTCACCCGGCTTTCTTTCCAACTCGCTGCCCTCTGTTTCAATTATTTATAGGTGTATTATCAGACTATAAATAATTTAACGTTGACTTTTGTGTTCGGTAATCTTTCATTATGTTAGTATATTGATTGTTCGGGCTTCGGTTTCAAGTTTGTTAAGTGACTCCCTGAGACCAATGATATTTTGATGTACTTGGCCAGGATTTTTTTACAGTTACAGCAATGTTTTATCGATTACCACAAACGGTTTAAGAAAATACAGAAATAATATTTTAACCCTTTGTGTTCCAACGGGTTATATGTATATGTTAATTAAAAATCTGTTGTGGCCAACACAATACCTCTCGCCAATTTCGTATTAGGCTATAAATATTGTATTTAACATTTCTGGTACATCAAAATATTTTAATTACATCTATTCTTTATTTTTCAATTCATTCTATGAACAAGTTTCCCCCTACTCTTCTAAATGTTCGAGATTCTTCCAATTCATTGACGAGATTGGCGGGATTTCTGAAAGGTATATGATGAAATATATGCAACAAGCGCGTGTTTAGTTATACCAACTTTAGATGTTGACGGAGTCTTTTCCTTGTTATAAAAATAGCATATTATAATTACTAATACATTTCGACTTGTCCAAGTACGAATTTTAGGTTATCCGCATTCAAGAAGAGGGTTAATTTAACGTGCGGCAGCTATATCTATAATTTTAAATATTTAATTAATGATAAAATAAGAAATATTAAATGTACTTCCCAGAAAAAGCCTTCAGTAATGTCTCTGGATTGTTGACACTGACATTTATATCATCTATAATCATTTTAATTTTTCAACTGGTTTCCATGGGCTATTTGATGGATACAATGGGTTATTTTATATATTTATAACCCTCTATCTCTAAATCTATAGAAGATATAAAAAATCTGATATGGGCAACACAAAACCTCCCGCTATTTAATTTTTATTAATTTAAATACATACCTACGTATTTATTAACGCTGCAAACTGTTCCATTGCAGAAAACTATTGCTTTATTTACTATTTTCTTTTTAAAATGTCACTATTATTAATTTGAAGTGATAAGTTTTCTGACAGTGACATTTACTGTCAGTTATATTCATTTGAAAAATGAACTGTGTAACAAAGGAATAGTTTTTATCTTAGGCTTCGCGACTAATAAAAAAAAATATTTTTAAATTTATCTGTAATATACCTATATAGAAAAACTATTAATGTATTCCTGTAAAAAATAGACATAAAATTCGAAAAAATGGTATTTAATGGTATTTTTTGAAGAAAAACCATTATGAGCTTCAAGTAAAGTACGATTTCCGTTTATCCGATTTACACCAAAATCTAATGGCTTCTATTCCTATTAGAATAGGGTAAAAATACAAAGTTTCAGAATTTTCTGAATGATAGTATTTACACACATACACACACACACACACACACACACACACACACACACAGACATCATCGTGAAAATGTTAAAAATGGATTCTAGGGATCTTAACACGTGGTCATTTACTAAAATCTCGATATGACATTTTTAGCACGATCCCTATACCTCCCTTACCAAGGGTAGCGGGAGGTAAAAATGTTCAATATACTAGATAGAGAATTTTAGATTCTTTAATATTTGTAATATCAAATTTCTAAAAAATAATATTTAGAAGATTTTTTTAAGAAACTACTACTTTCGGTTGTCCAATTGTTACCAAAACCTTTTCAGCTCTTCCCAGGAATGTCAGATTGAGGAATTCATAGTTAAACAGGTCTTAAGTCTTATAGTTTTGAGGAATCGTTCCTCCAATATCCAAACATACATACACACACACACGCACGCACGCACGCACGCACGCACACACACACACACACACACACACACACACACACACACACACACACACACAGAGAGAGAGAGAGAGAGATCGGATTCTAGGAACCTTAAATCGTGCTTATTCAATAAAATCTGGATATGCGAATTTTAGCATGAATCCAATACTAGCGAGAGGTAAAAAAACCTGCTCATTGGAAAAAATCCGAAATGTATTTTATTTTTAATAATTGAATAGGGACTAATGCAATTAAATAAAAAAAATGTTTCATCACTATTAAAAGAAAAATAAATTATTATTTCTGTTATTCAGTTTCAATAATTATTTTATAATAACATAAATTAAAACCCAATCCATACAAATAATTTTTCTCGATGAAACTTTTATTCATATCTCCATCAAAATTATTATTTTCCTCCGCTTACATAATAATTCCATTTGCTATCTGTTGAAATATCTCTAATCGTCGAACAGATGACAATAGAGACATTTGCTATCGGGAATTCCACTACTATCCATGGTTAACTTGATGTCTGAAATATTAAAAACTCATCAACATTGTCATCGGATTCTGATCCACCAATGGGCATAAAGCATTAGGTGTCAATAATAATGAATACACACAATACGCTTAGACAACCATAAAATGTAAACATTGTAAACATGAAATACATATCTGAGATCTTATGTAATAATTTATGATACGGGGTTTCTATTGTTGTCAGTCTATTATTGTATGGTTTCTTTGAATATGGTGCATTATGTATTATCATATATTTCAATAATTATACAAGAAATTTGTAGATGTTATATTTTTATAGATTAGTTATTAATACATATTATATATTTTTATTACGATGTAGTAAACAATGTCATTCATTGTTCATATGTTACAAAATAATAATAATAATAAACATCTAATAAGTATCAAAATAAACATAATTGATCGTTAAATATTTATAATATCAAACAAAAAATTATATATTAATAATCTAAATATTTTCTTTGGACAAATAAACATGTAAAAGTAAATAAATAATTATACCCGTAAATGTGTCATTTCACTTTCGAGATATTAATAAATTGTCTACTCAAAAAATATTCCCAAATTTCATTTATATTTTAATGATTCATATATTTTTACGATCAGCTTTAATAATCTATATCAACCAACAAAAATTTTATATAGAGTTTAAATTAGATATCACTCAAAATTTCGTCTTAACTCCATTTGGGGACAAAAAAATATGCTTTAACTTGTACCACAAAAATAATTATTTTTAGATTCATAATAATAACAATAATGTATGTTAATAAAGAATTATAGATATTGTAAAATAATTTTGTGTTTTTATATTTTACTTTATCCAAAATTGTTATTGGTTTAGTGTCTAAAACTTTAACTTTGGACCTTATTAATAAAATTTGAAAAAAAAATAAAAACTATTTCTAATTCAATTTTTTCAAATTGTCAGGCCGTTCAAAATTTATTATTCTCGTTTGTTAATTATTTGTTACACAGGGTATTTTACAACATATGGACCAAAATTTACACTTTCACAGATATCCTATAATGTGATATTACAGATACTATGGCAAAAAAAAATTTCTAAATTCACAAAAATATGTGCAGTTTATTTGAAGTAAACATTTTTTGTACCACTGTATTCTTACACTTCTCTAATAGATTTTAGACATCTAGACACTAGACTAATATTTTTTATATCCCACTATGAATCTAATATTTTAATTTGTTTTACAATAATACGTAGGTAATGAAAGTTTAATATTAGCAGTGCGTATAAAGTATACTTTATGATTAGTTACGTTTTTATTAAAAGTATAAAGTACTTATACAGTGGGTTTAAAAAAAAACTAACTCGGAGTAGGCTACGGACAGAGAAACGTATGTCTGATCAATATACAATTCAAAAGTCAATTTGTCAAAAATGATCTTGAAATGTCATTCACTGTAGAATCCGCGCGCTCAGAGGAAAAACTCAGAGAGAGTAAAATTCGTTTATGTGAAATTTGAGATATTACGACATTTTCACTTAACAGAGATTTTTAAATGTAATTTTTATAACTTTAGTTTAATTTTGTGCAATAATGTTTTTAGTTTTACTCATTTCGATTTTTCTTGTTTATTGTTACGAGTGATATTGTACAGTCTACAATTTTAGGTTAGGTAGTACAACTTCTGCTTCGCTGATTTGTTTTTTCTCTAATGCACGGACTCTAATATGTAGCAAAAGATTATTGCCATTCGCCGTTTTCTAATTCATTTCCATTTCGAAAATAAGATTTAACACGAAAACGAAAACCTTTGATTTCTTTAAATAACATTTTTGACAACATCTCGTATCAATTAATTGAAAATATTCATTTTAAATAACCTGCATTTATTTTTATGAATTTCTGAAACAAACTTTTACAGTGGAATATAAATAAGTTGGACATATACCATCACGGCTTATTACCTATTTCTGGGTGTGTTAATCTGTTTTTACCTTCCGTCAAAAGGAAGGTATTGTTTTTGTCAAAAATTTCGGTGGTGAGTTTTTAATGTATAAGCACGTTTTAGGGTCCCTACAATACGAATGTACTATTTTTAAGATGATGTCTGTATGTGTGTATGTGTGTCCGTGTGTGTGTCCGTGTGTGTGTCTGTGTGTGTGTCTGTGTGTCCGTGTGTGTGACAAATTTTTCTCCGACAATAACTCCAAAACTACAATTCTAAAAATTATGATTCTTTCATATTCCTCTTCTTTACAACCATATGAAGAGCTGATTAGATTTTGGTTATAAAAGTACCCTTATTTGAAGTTTTTAACAGTTTTTCTTAAAAAAATGCAGTTAAATATTATTTTTTGACATTTTCTTATTATATTTATTAAAGAAAATACTCTTCTCTATATGGTTTGATTATTCATTTTCCTTCATATTCAATAGATGTAGAGTTAAAGCATTACAAAGAAATTAATTTTCAAAAATTAATCAGCTTTGTTATTTATCATGGAAACAGCTGACATAATTATTCAAAAAAATTTAATTGACAGATGTCAGTTGCAAGTGCAAAACCAAATATGGAAAAAAGTATAGGATCTAAAATTGGTATGTCATAGTGTTGCTCGCAAGTGACACGCAGAGAAAGGCCAAAGAGAATATGGAAGGACATTACTTAGTGTAGTTTATGTTATAATTTTATTGGATTTATAGAACCTTTTCAAATGAACTTTTGGTATGGAATTTGTAAAAAATAGTATGTGTTCGTGTTCGATTTTACATGATAGTATATAGAATCTGTTCCAAGGACCTTTTGGTATGGGATTTGTACAAAATACATGGAATTGACGGAAGGTCTTGTGCTGGCCACAACAGATTTTTTAGTCTTTCTATTGACATATCAGACGTTAATAGGTACTTATATTTGTATGATTAAAGACGTTTATCAGGCGTCACCTCACGAGTTTTCATAGCTGTTGTAGTAAAAACATCATAGGGTTACTTTTGTGTTATTGAAAATAATTTTTATGTTTCACGTGGGTCGGATTCGAATTTGGACCTTCCAAAACATATTTTGTTTTTGTTTTTTTTTAAATTAAGCGTATTTAATTGGTAACACAAATTTATAGAAATTTTGGAAGTTATTAATTTTAAATTAAATTAAATTTTTCAAATTTATTATTAGTATTACTGGTAGGTATTTATTATTGTTATAAAAAAATATATATTTATTAATCATTAGTGTTCACATTTTTATATCGTTTAATTTATTTGAGTACATTACTTAAACCTTTATTTTTATAATTTTTCCATAGGCAGGTTTATAATTATTACACCCATCGGATTTTTCGTGAATCAATACCCATTTTCCATTCAAATCTCCCGCGCTGGTCTTCCATTCCATTCTGGGAGGTTCTAACCATGGTCCGCCTCTGTGCCACACCTAGAGCACTTAGTCGCCGTCACGGTGTCAGGTCCGGACGGCCCCCAGATTTGTCAGGGCCTGGGCCCGCCTCTGGTCCGCCAGCCCATTGGTCCGGACAACACGCTGGAAGTGGAGGTGATTAGTGGTGCGTAGAACACATGTAAAAATACCGACAGGTTGAGCACTACTGCGACCTGGCGGATGGATTTAGAAGTAGTCATTCGGCCGGGAGATATGGTATGAGGATAAGTTGACGCATGGAGGAGTATCAGAGTATCCCGTATAATTCTATGTTGTATTGTTTTGTGTTTTGTTTCAAGTGGTTTTGTTATGTTCTATGTGTTGTTTTATCGTTTAATGGTACTACAGGTTTGAGTTTTTTTTTATATCTTTGGTATGATCATTTTTTTTAACACATTTTGTCTAACATAAACGAAAATTTTACCTTTTGAACCAAAAAAGTACCATTTTTACATATAGGCTCGAAGTATGATCACGGTTTTAACTAAAAAGCTATTTTAAGAAATGTCAAATTTCATTATTTAATAACAATAATAAATAATATCAAATTTACATAAATAGTAGTATTTTAAAGCAGAACATAGTTTGTACTCAAACAAATATTTAAAAAAAAATCGTTCTTTAAACATACGGGTGTAATTAAATATTTAAATTTGAATTTGACATTTCTGAAAACAGTGTTTTAGTTAAAACCGTGATCATACTACGAGCCATAGAGTTGAAATAAATTTGAATGTATTTTAACTGTGCTCCCTAAAGTAATACCGTGTGTGTATATACTTGAAATCCGTAATATAGGGAATATAATGTTATTTTTTTCATTTTGCTGTAGTTTCTGAACTATTAATTTTAGAGAAAAGTTGTGAATAAAAAAGTTGTTCAAGATTAAAAACTACACAATATGAGAGTAAAATTAATCACGATTTCAAATTATTTTACGAAAAAAACGCAAATTAAAATTCGCAATTAACAGCATATTTCAGAGCGCCATTGAATTACTGATGTTTTATTTGTTTTTATTTGACATTTAATTTTGGCATATTATTATTATTATAAATAGTTTTAAATGTTATAATAATATATAATTCATAAATCATATTTTCATTTTGTACTTTCTTTTTGTGTTTAATTACACTTTTAATAATTATACAAAATTATTTATTGACAAGAGTATAATTATGAGATCTATTGAATAAAAAATCTGATGTGACCAACACAAAACCTCCCGCTATTTAATTTTTATTAATTTAAATACATACCTACGTATTTACTAGTGCTGCAAACTATATTATGTTCCAATGCATATAACTATTGCTTTATTTACGATTATTTTTTTGACAATGACGTTTACTTGTCAGTTACATTCATTTGAAAATAAACTGTGTAACGAAGGAATGGAAGGCTTAGGCTTCGGGATTAAAAAAAAGATTTTTAAATATATCTGTAAAATATATAGAAAAAGTATTCATGTATACCAGTACAAAATTCAATAATCTATAATTTTCCAATGACATAAAATGGTATTTAATGGTATTTTTTGAAGAAAACCCATTATGAGCTTCAAGTAAAGTGCCATTTTCGTTTACCCGATTTACAACAAAATCCAATGGCTCCTTTTCGTATTAGAGTAATGTAGAAATACAAGGTTTCAGAATTTTCTGAATGATAGTATTTGAGTTAGAGCGAAGACAAAATTCATACACATATACACACGCACACATACATACACACACACATACAAACACACACATACATACAGACATCATCGTAAAATGTTAAAAATGGATTCTAGGGACCTTAAAACGTGGTCATTTATTAAAATCTGGATATGTTATTTTTAGCACGATCCCTATACCTCCCTTACCAAGGGTAGCGGGAGGTAAAAACGTCAGTAATTCAATGACAGTCTGAAATAAAATGAAATTGTGGTTAATTTTACTCTCATATTGCGTAGTTTTTAATTCTGAACAACTTTTTTAATTTATAACTTTTCTCGAAATTTAATAGGTCAGTAACTATAGCAGAATGAAAAAAATAATATTGTATTCTTTATATTACGGATTTCAAGTAGACACCCGGTATAAAACATTTTTTGAAATATTACATACTAGATTTACTTTTAATTCATCTTTGTATTAAGTTTGCAATCAAAAACAAATTTAATTATTTTAAAATAAAAACGTTCAGTATGCTTTAGTTTAAAATCCACAAAGCACTCCATAAAACTTGACTGGACAAATAATATTTTAAACAAGTTAATGCCGGTTGCAGAAACGTTCACCAATTCCTTGATCAATCAACAGTTCAACAAAACGAACAAATGCAACGCGATTTTTTGACAGCGATGATTTAAATGCCATAAGAACGAGGAAAGTGATTCGAATTTGTTAATTTCGATGGTTCGTTAACTGAACAAGGAATTGATGAACGTTTCTGCAACCGGGCATAGGATTTTTAATTTTTAAGACACCAGTTAATATTTTGTTAGATATTTAATATTTACAGATAAATTATGTATAGTTATAGTTAGAATAAGAACTAATTTTAATTTGAGATACCTACCTATCTACATATATTGTGTGGCGCTCGAAATCTATTCCCTTTTTTCCATTATACAGGCATGTAACATAAGAAAACAGCTTTCCTTCGCGCATTGCTTCCCAACTTATGTCTTTTAGAAGAAAATTCTTTAATGAAAAGTTGTCGAGCACAAAATTCTGTATATAAATAAGTGAACAAAATTCATTTTGTATGTTTAGGTTTAGCAAATGAAAAAAATACCTATTTGAACATCACAAGTTAACTGTGCTACCTATGGAATTAAAACAAACAAATGTGTGATGTTTTACCTTTCATTTATGGCCGCATTCTATACAAAACAAGTCTTACAGATCTGTAAATCTGTAAAACTGACTAAAAAGACATGAGTGGCGTGGCAGCTTTCGTTGCGATTTTGTTTATTTTTCACTTAACTTTAACTTTTTTCATCCATCTGTCTTATAAAACTTTATGGTGTGCTTTATACATACAATTTTAGAGCATAAATTTCTGAATAGTTTTGTCAAAATTTTTGAATTTACATCTTTAGTATATCAAGTTAAACTATTAAGCGACGTTCATTTATTTCCATAATCGCATACCCACTAGAACGAGCACTAGATCTATTTTAATTGTGACTTTAAATTAAGTTTGTTCGATTACCAAAGACGAAAATTGAAAAATTTTGGTATCAGAATTTTCAGAATTTTATGTTCAAAATTGTATATATAAAACTAAAACACCTCATGAAATTTTACGCAGTAGATAATTGAAAAAAATAAATGCTATTCCTGTATGTTAAATTCTGTATCAGAGATTTTTATGCTCACCTGTATATAAATAGATTCTTTCCCCTAAAAAATTTGAATAAGTATTTTAAACTTGGATTAGTAAAAATATTTAGATTCTCTATTCATAGGAGTATTAATATACATACGAATGCAATAATAAAATTTGTTAGAAAGGTAATAAAGAAAATTTATATTAGAATAATAAAATTCCACAAAGAAAAGTAAAGAAATCAGTCCCTGTTTTTATTCTAGTTTTAGAAACATTAAATTATGTTATTATTTTCCATAGTTTTATTCCAAATTTTTATTTTTAAATGATAAATTCGAAACTATCGTAACTTTAATTTGTTCAGTATATTTTTTCAATAATTTAAACATATTGAAATATAATTTTCTTATTTATTTCCTAGATATAAATTTTTCTATTACTTCAAAATTGCTGCAAGATAATATTACCAATAAAAGAAATATACATAGTCTTATTTTGTGTGAATTTCTATTTCTATCTATTTTGATTCTATTAAATTTATTTTAATTAACTTATTTTATAATTTTTATTGAACATACAAATTATAATAAAACTAAATATTGATTACACGTTAAAAACATATTTGTATCTTTTAAAATTTATTTACTGTTTAAAATAATTATAAATTTTTTATCATTAGTTGTTTTCATTTTTACATATTATATATTATTGCATAAGTTTTGTGCAAAACATATGGAATGTTTAAAAGTAAGTGATAATCGCATATATTCTGCACCCGGCGGGCGGCCTACTAACAAGACCATAAGTTATACACCAGCCTTGATATTTTTGTGAAGCAGATAACTTGTTTTAAATATGGTTATTGTACAAAGTAGTTCCCATTTTTTGCATATTTATGTGTAGATAATTCAAAAAAAGATAAGTTAGCATTCACACCTTTCTAGATTATTAAAAATAATATAAATAACGGCAATTTAAAAAATAATTTTGCTGCGTCAAAATAAGCAAATTTATTAGCACTTTTATGTATACATTTTGAAAATTATTAGTACTTTCGTGTAAAAAAAACTTTTTATTGGATTTTTAAAACAAACTATATATGTGGAACTCAAATTACCAAGACTCTCTTTTTACGTAATTGATTTTCGAGTTGACTCTAGTTTTTTTGTATGTAGCATTTATTCTTTTCTAAATTTCAAATCAGTTTTTATCTTTACCTTTAGGTAAGGAAGGCATTGTCTTTGGTCAAAAATTTCGGTAGTGTGTTTTTAATGAATAAGCCCGTTTTAAAGTCGCTATAATACAATTTTACTACATAGTTTTAATTTCTGTAATGTATTAGAAGAATATCTGACATTTAGTGGTACAATGAAAAAATAGATATAATTAGAATTATATGTGTGTACAAGAAATGTTAAATACAATAAAAAAAAAAAAACAATTTTTGGGCAAAGTTCTGTAAAAATGTTTATTATAAAACAAAGTTTCGACAGCGAAGTGCAATACAATACATAACATAAAATGGAAATGGCGAGAGGTATTGTGTCTATATTATTCAAATATATTTTACTACAGAAATACACAATTCTTTTCACCAATTCTTTTTACCTCTCGCTACCCTTGGTAAGGGAGGTATAGGGATCATGCTAAAAATCACATATCGAGATTTTAGTATATGACCACGTTTTAAGGTCCCTAGAATCCAATTTTAACATTTTCACGATGATGAAACCTTGTATTTTTACCCTATTCTAATATGAAAAGAAGCCATTAGATTTTTGTGTAAATCGGATAAACGGAAATGGCACTTTACTTGAAGCTCATAATGGTTTTTCTTTAAAAAATACCATTAAATGCCATTTTTTCGCATTTTATATCATTGTAAAATTGTACAGGTATACATTAATACTTTTTCTATATATTTTACAGATAAATTTAAAAATAATTTTTCTTTTTTTAATCCTGAAGCCTAAGATAAACAAAATTCCTTTGTTACACAATTTATTTTTCAAATGAATGTATCTGACAGGTAAACGTCATTGTCAAAAAATTAATCACTTCAAATTAATAATAGTGACATATTAAATAATAAAGAAAATCGTATATAAAGCAATAGTTATATGCAATGGAACATAATATAGTTTGCAGCATTAGTAAATACGTAGGTATGTATCTAAATTAATAAAAATTAAATAGCGGGAGGTTTTGTGTTGGCCACATCAGATTTTTTATTGCATGTTATTATTTTCGGTTCGATCCCGACCGTCGCCAAATATTTCGAATTTTAAATGGCATAAAAGTGATCCCTGTGGTGCACTCTCCACGCCAGCAATGAATGCCCGTGAGGTGACGCCTGGTAAACGCCCGCACGGTAAAATATACCGTCATCATTACCGATGTGTTGTAGATACTGGCACACCCAGTTGGGTAATATGCCGTGATGATATATTTATTTATTTTATGAAATTATTTTAAAAATCCACGAGCAAGTATGTTATATGAAACTAATGTTGTATATGAAAAACACATCATGCTGTATAGGTACCCGTC
Source organism: Ophonus ardosiacus (assembly GCA_943142095.1). Taxonomy (NCBI): domain Eukaryota; kingdom Metazoa; phylum Arthropoda; class Insecta; order Coleoptera; family Carabidae; genus Ophonus; species Ophonus ardosiacus. Next base: position 57,578,452 of record OW964824.1, read on the forward strand.
CACCTCTAGTCGTATATTATTCTTCAATTTACTTGTAGCAAAACAAAACATATTTATCACGTGTCGAGTATAATAGATACTAATTCACACATATATTAATAATTAAACAACACACTTGTCATTTTACGTATCAGTCCATATTTTGATTTAAATTCATGCGTAGTATAAAATGATTTCGGTGTTGGTCGGCTGTGATAAACCCCGCCGATGATTGTCAAATGTTGTACGTCATTTGTTTCAGTCAGAGGAGTTTGTTAATACATCTGCATGATGTTATTTATCGACCCATATACAGAATCTTGGGTACGCAATATATTTTTTCAGCCATTACGAGTTTTGATGAAGATGTTGTAAGCGAAAGTTATTAATGCTCTTCCTATCCAAGATTAATTGATAGTTGGAGAAAAGTCAAGGTTTGGTAGGTTAACTTACACCGACGCTATTTCTGGCAAACTATTTTTACATTACCTAATTGAAATTTATCTTACGACACTTAATACAGCCGCTATTTAAGACACGTACTTAATTCTGCACTATTGTATGTATTATTAATTGAAGGTTAAGTAAATTAACATATTAACATCTAAATTTGATTTCTGTGTTAGTTTTTTTACCTCTCATTTACCAACAGATAAGAATATAACAGAAATATTGAAATCATGCTAAAACTACATTTTTATACTATCACTATCGCTTTATAACAACTTTTTGATTGCAAAATGAAATAATTTTACGTATTAGTGCTTAAAAGTAGCATTTGACAGTTTAATGCGTAAAAGTGATAGTTTAATGCGTAAAAGTTACAGTTTATTGCGTAAAATGTTACTTTTAAGCACTAGTGCTGAAAAGTATTTCATTTAGCAACGAATACATGAACCTGACGTCTGCCTACTTTTTAATTTTGAAAAATTCAAAATGTCGATATTTGAGAATAAATGATCTGTTTTAAAACGCTATTATAAAAAGTCTTGTATGTAATACATTGCGAAATGAGTGTTTTAGGGATTTGACGTGTTGTACCACTCGTGCGTGCAAACACTATCATTTCGCAACTTATTACATAAATAGCTATTTTTACCTCTCGTCACCCCGTTGCGAATGACACGATACTAAAAATTGCATATCGAGAATTTAAAAATAATAGTATATTATATCCGAGGTGGGAGATGTTTCATTACAGCCAAGGGCTTATGTATATCACCGAGGTTATGTATACTATTTTATACACAATCATCCTCATTTTAAATCAATAATTTTCAAAATAAATCACTAAGTGTTAACCTTTAATTTTATTAATATTTTTGACAGCTCTCTTAAAATTTGTTGAGCCTACTTCATTATAGGGATCTATGGCAATGTTGCTAGGCAATCCCTACATAAACATTTCAACCCAAGAGCTGGAAGTGAAATCTCAAGAGATTGTCATTAAAGTTAGGAAAGATGTATTTTCCAACCTCCAAAAGGTTAGGAATCGATATATTACTATAATGATTGTGAATAAGCATAATTTGAAGTCCCTACCATTCAAGCTTTACATTGTTGTTTAAAATTTAATGTAAGCTCAAAATTGCGAATTTTATCTATTTTCTGTTATTGGTTAAATCTTTATCATTTGAGGTTTACAAATTACGAAAATAAAAATAAAATTATAGATAAAAATAACGATATAAACAAAGATTGTTAAGAAAGTGTTCACAGCTCTCGAAAATAAAATTAGACTTAAGACATAAACACAAAGGAATTGCAAAAGACAAACATACGCACATATTTAAAAAAAAACTGTTTTGAAAAAGGTTCGCAAATATGTATGATTAAGTATAGTTTGTTATAAGATATGGAGTTGTTATTATTGCTTGTTAATTATGACAAGACGATCCTATAATCGTCCTCAAAATGGTGTAAAACATGAGATTTGAGCGAAACGCTACAGCTCGCACTATTGAATTATTTATTTCAAACTGTACATATTATGAAAGAAGATAGTATGATCTACAAATTAACCGTATACCTTTTCGAAAAAAGTTTTAGGGGCCAAATTATGACTACTTGAAAAACTGCTATTTTTGATAGCTGATATCATCAGACCTATGCAAAATTTTAAAATTTGGAACATATTGTTCATTGGTTTTATGTTAATAACGTACCAAAAATTTATTCTCAAATTCCTAGAAATAGAGGCTATTTCCTCGCAGTAAAAAATAAAATAATACATAACCTATATATTTTTATTTATTCTTTTTTCAGGACCGCGAAAGAAATAATGTACCCAACATGACCTGAAAGTGTCATTACTGGACTCACAAGCTTCCAAAGTATCACTTTCAACATGTTACGTAAATTACTAGTACTTGTATATATATATATAAATTTGTAAGAAAATGAATATTAGAAAAGCAATACTTACTATTATTAGATGTTTACAATTTTTCGAATTCTCAGCAGCATTTACTTGTACAAAACTAAAAAAAATACACATATATTTTTTTTTTCACAAAATCTTCCAGATTCATAATCATAATTGTAAAATTTCAAGATCGATTTATAACTAATATAGAACATAGAACATAATTTAGCACAGATTATTTTAGCAACATATAAAACATAGAATTTTGTCAGGGGGTTTTATAATGTCACGCAAAACATAGTGAAAAGAAGAAGTACCTGTCATTTTCAAATAATAATAAGAAGAAAAACATATGTTTGTCTTTGACTGTGAATTTTTTTATAAATTTTGTTTCGAGTTATATTATTTGGTTTTGTTTTTTATAAAATAAAAATAAATAAATATATCATCACGGCATATTACCCATTTCTGGGTGTGCCATTATGTACACATATGTAAACATCGGTAATGATGACGATATATTTTACCGTGTGGGCGCTTACCAGGCGTCACCTCACGGGCATTCATAGCTGGTTTTGTTATTTATAATTAAATTTATACAAATAAGTTTGATGTCGTTTATTTTAAACAATGATTAACAAGTGTTTCACCCTCGTAGCTGTATTTACAAATATCTATTCGAACTACCACAAAATGTTACCAAGCTGCACGAAAACCATGGGCGCGCAGCAAAGGACATAGAAAATTGACATTGGTCAATTCCTATGCTGTGCTAAATTATGTAAGGAAGAAACGTCGATTTTATAATACATGTTCTGTGCCTGAGATTTCGAATAATTTTTAACAGTCTTGGCCTGTAAAGAAAGTCAAACGTTGGGAGAAGAAATATGTTTATAAATAATAAGTTTTGAAATAAAGCATAAAAATAGTTTTCTCATATGATAAGTTTGGTTTGTTGGAAATGATTTTATGATTTGATCTGAACTCGAAACAGAAACAGCAATAACGTTGTGAAAATCCACACAAATTTATATTTCAAGAGTTTCGTATCACGCAAATCGATTTGAGATCCGACTTTTTTATATTCGGTCCGTTAGCTCGTGATCTGGAGTTATCAATCTGATTTGAAGATATCGGCCGGGCCGCCCGCAATTCGCACCGCTGGAGATGCTGCGCCCCCGCCCCCCACCACCGACGCCGCCACAGCCAACTCAGACGGAACAATGCATAATTCATCCGACTTGATTCGGCTATTGTTGCCAGACAGCTCCGGCTTCAGGGAGAATTCCATGGGGCAGAATGGGCGCAATTAAAGCAGGACGGGGGCGAGGGGGAGTAAGTTTTTATGCTAGGGTGATTATAAGGAAGGTTATCTACGTAGCCATGAAGGAAATTGAATTTAAAACTATATAAAAATAATAATAAAATGCTATACAGCTCTTTTCGAGGGTTGCCGTCACTAATTGGATCTCGGAAACTATAAGAGATATGAAGTCAGTTATATAAAGTTGCCCCATTAGTAATTATAAATATTTGTTTTTCTGAAAAATTCATCACTAGATAGATTCAAAATACAATGAAAGCTCTCATAAGCGGACACCGATGATTCCAACTTTTTTGTCCCCTTATGGGAGATGTCCGCTTACAAGAAAGCTCTATTTAAAGATATGAAAAAATTAATAAAGTACAAATTTACTATGAACTTTTTTTATTGAAAATAATGCACTTGCAGAGTACGTATACGTACATAATTTAAAATAGTTAAAATATATCTAAAAATAATAATAATGATAATATGTACGTACATGAAACTTAAGATTGAACACAAAACAAAACAACATATTTGAACATATCGAAAAAGATTATTTTTTAAAACAATCAGATATTTTTAACTGCTTCAACTTTCTACATTTTTCTTGTAAAAAATAATGTTAATAATAATATGACTCAATATTTTTTAGATGTTCAAACGCAATAAAATCTTCTTTTGAAAACTTTTTCCAACGACCTTCAAGGTCAATAAAAATGCTATAATAGACATACCTTTCACCTCCATTTTCTATGAATCTCGGAGCCACATAAAACATTGCATTTCTATAAAATAGGGGAACCCCCTGTGTTAATGTTACCTTCAGAGGAAATACTGAGGAGGCTGTTTATGACGGTTTCGGAGTTTCGCGTCCGGTCATGAGAGCGTTTCGGGCGTGTCGGGAAAAACTGTGTTGTCCGTGTCCGTCCGGTAGAGAGTGCGCTTATGAGAGCTTGTTTTATATAGGAATTGATACCCAAAAAAATGGTTCCAGAAAAACTGTCCTGTCCTGACCTGAGAGATGTCCGCTTATGGGAGGTGTCCGCAAAGGGAACTTTCACTGTATTTAAATTTTGCTTTTTTTACAAATACACTTACGTGCACAAAAATGTTGTAGAAAATTAAATTCTAAACCTACATCACTACTCAGATTTTATTTTGCATCTTTAGTAACCTTTAAAAACGAGTTTAAAATTTTATAGATATTGCTCATTTATACTGATAGCCATGGAATATAAACAAAATTATAAAGAAATGCGTATTATTAAGTATTTATTATTATTTAACTATTGTTCCTATTACTATTTTCTTTTTGAAACGTCATAATTATTACTTTGACATGATTAGTTTTTTGACAGTGACATTTAAGTGTCAGCCAAATACATTTGAGTTCTAAACTGGTGTAACCAAGGAGGTTATGTGTTTAAAGCATGGGCTCCGGAATTTTTTTAGAATTATTTTATAAATTTATACATAAAATATAGGTATAGAAAAAGTATTAATACAGACCTGCAGAACATTTAATAATCTTTAATTTTTACAATAATAAATTGAAAAAAAAATATAATTTAAATGAATTTTTCGCAGAAAAACTGTTTTGAGCTTCAAGGAAAGTGCTACTTCCGGTTATTTGAATTACACCAAAATATAATTGGCTCTTTCTATATTTAAGTAGACCCAGAATACACAGTTTCAGATTTTTTAGAATGATAGTATTTGAGTAATCGTGTCCACAGGATCCACTCGCACACGCACATACACACACACACACACACATACACACACATACACACACACACACAAATACTATTCATACCCACAGACATTATTGTAAAAATGTTTAAATCAAATTCAGATCAAAACGTGCTTATTCACTAAAATCTATATTTTATGTGATTTTTAGCACGATCCCTATATCTTCCTTACCTAGGGTAACGAGACAATAAAAAATCTGATGTGGCCAACACAAAACCTCCCGCTATTTAATTTTTATTAATTTAAATATAGGTATACCTACGTTTTTACTAATGCTGCAAACTATATTATGTACCACTGCAAATAACTATTGCTTTATTTACGATTTTCTTTATTATTTAATATGTCACTATTATTAAATTGCAATGATTAGTTTTTTGACAATGACGTTTACCTGTCAGTTACATTCATTTGAAAAATGAACTGTGTAACAAAGGAATTGTGTTTATCATAGGCTACGGGATTAAAAAGTAAATTGATTTTTAAATTTATCTGTAAAATATATAGAGAAAGTATTAATATATACCTGTAGAAAATTCAATATTCTTTAATATTCATAATGATATAAAATGCGAAAAAATGGCATTTAATAGTATTTTTTGAAGAAAAACCATTATGAGCTTCAAGTAAAGTGCCATTTCCGTTTGTCCGATTTACACCAAAATCTAATGGCTTCTTTTCATATTAGAATAGGGTGGAAATACAAGGTTTCAGAATTTGAGTTAGAGCGAAGACAAAATTCATATACACACAAGGACACACAAGGACACATACAGACATCATCGTGAAAATGTTAAAATTGGATTCTAGGGACCTCAAAACGTGGTCATTTGGAATTGTGTTTATCTTAGGCTTAGGATTTTTCAATTTATCTGTAAAATATATAGAAAACGTATTAATGTATACCTATACAAAATTCAATAATCTATAATTTTCATAATGACATAAAATGCGAAAAAATGGCAATTAATAGTATTTTTTGAAGAAAAACCTTTATGAGCTTCAAATAAAGTGCCATTTCCTTTTATTCGATTTACACCAAAATCCAATGGCTTCTTTTCATATTAGAATAGGGTAGAAATACAAGGTTTCAGAATTTTCTGAATTACAGTATTTGAGTTAGAGTGAAGACACATATACACACGCACACATACATACATACACACACATACAAACACACACATACATACAGACATCATCGTAAAAATGTTAAAAATGGATTCTATTTATTAAAATCTCGATATGTGATTTTTAGCACGATCCCTATACCTCCCTTACCAAGGGTAGCGGGAGGTAAAAATAATGGTTTTGTTTGCGTGTGCGTTTCTTGATGCAAAAAAAGACAGTTTCTTAATAGGTGTAAGCACAGATTATGGAGCGAATTGAGCTACCTATAAACGAATTATTATTGCGTAATGCCATTCATAAAGAATACTAGGTATATTTATTAATCATTTGGAATGTTTTTCTTTTTGATTCTGGCGGTACAGTACAGTAGCCGATAATGCAGGAAACATAATGAACGACGAGGGACAGCCTTCAACATCAGTCATGCGCTGGGAGGCAGGCTGGAGACGCACTGGAAGACAAACGATTGTTATTATGGTTTTCATTAATTTTCATTTGTCTATTTTCAGCCGTCGATGAGTCAGCGCTTACCTGCACAGGAGCGCACAAAAGCTGTGAGCTTTGATGGATTTGCGGACACCCCAAAAGATTAATTCTCCAAAGCTTAGCGAGGGGACGGCCCAGTGTACTTTACACAATATTTTCTGATAATTGATTTGCATTTTAAAACCGTATTATTAATTACAATATTTAATTACACTGATAATACAACATTGGATAATAGATAAGGTACTATGTGCAAATTTTATTATGATTTTTATTTAGTTCATATTTTTTAGTTTTTTAAATGTATTGAAAGTAATACTCTTCAACAATAATACCTACATACACTAAACAGTTATTTTTTTCCACATCTTAATAGCTCCCAAACTCCTAATCAAACGTTTGTAATGAAGAATCCTTTCAAAATAATTTAGACGAAAACATATCTTGATTTTTTTATGTCAAAAAATGTCAATAAAAATGCTTAATAAATAAACCTCAGATCAATTATTGGATTTGTGTTTAACTCATAAAAAAAACCTGAAACTTCGTAATTTGAATATTATATACAAACTTTAGAGAAAAGCTTTAATAAAATATATTTTAATGTATGTTCAACTTTGTTCCTTGTTTTTGGTCAAAAAAAAATCAGTGGTGAGTTTTTAATGTGTAAGCACGTTTTAGGGTACCTTGAGTATGATTTTCCGACGATAACTCAAACACTACAATTCTAAAAATTATAATTCTTTCACATTTCTCTTCTTTACATCCATATGAAGAACTGATTAGATTTTGGCTATAATTGAACAACCGGGAGTACCTTTATTTGAAATTTACTAATTTTTATTGAAAAAACGCAGTTAAATATCATTTTTTGACATTTTATGTTGTAAATATGAAAGATTATTTAATTGTCTATATATACATTTTCCTTCATATTCTATAGATATAGAGTTAAAGAATTATAAAGAGATTAACTTTCATAAATCAGCCAGCTTTGCTATAATCTTGAAAACAGCTGATATATTCAAATAATTCTAATTGACAGATGTCAGTGTCAAGTGCAATTTACATAGTGTACATTTGTGTTATAATTTTATTGGATTTATAGAATCTTTTCCAAGGAATTTTTGGTATGGAATTTGTAGAAAATAGTATATGTTCGTGCTACAATTTTACTGGATATATAGAATCTTTTCCAAGGAACTTTTGATATGGGATTTGTACAAAATACATAAAATTGACGGATGGTAATGTGCTGGTCACATCAGATTTTTTCAATTTCTTTTTGTTTAAAATTATAAAGAAATTCTTAAGTATTACCAGTGGATGTAGTAAATACGAGTACCTACCTGCTGAGTTTAATAACTTTTTTTATGATTACAGGTTGCACAAAGGGCCCAGGACCACTTAAGGACTGCCGAGGATATATCTACAGAACATGAAATGTATATTTAATTTGTAAATAAAATATAATATAATATGAATGTACAGTACCTACACTCTAAGAAATTTTGCAAATTGTACATAATAAAATATGGTAGAAATTGTTCATTGTTATATATTGTACTTCATAAAAGCATTTCACTATTTTTATTATTTTTTTAAAAGAAATTTCATTTTATATCACGAGCAGTGGTGTCCTGTTCCTAATGAAACAAGTCAAAAATCGCAAGGTATGTATTAGTTTGTTTTAATATTTAGAAGCGTTTAGACGTATGTATATATCTCTGAATTAAATGATAATGTACAAACTAACATTTAAAGTCAAACATGAAAATATGTGTAAATGTGTTGTTTTAAACGAAGGCACCAGATATGAAGATATTCCATTACCCGGTAAGTACAATGTGTACCATAATTTAATAATCTATAAAAAATGCATTCTATAAATGATATCTTTAAACACATTAATCTTATTAATTTTTAATACATACATTAGTTGGTGCTATGTTAAGTAATGAAACAAGCGTATTTAACTTTTGAACCAATTTAACGCGTACTTCTATACCAAATTTGTAAGTGATTAAGCTTTATACATCATGTGGAATAGACTTATAACTACATCCTACATAAACAATTTTATTGTTTATTTTACACAGAATTTATTAATGAAGTATACATACATATGTATGTATTATGTATTGTTTATATTCACATGTAATATCACTCGTGTGTTCAGGAATTTTCGAACATATTGTGTTGCTATGAAACATTATTTTGGAATAGGTACGACTCCATTTTGAGAAATATTATTAAATGTCATTATCTGAATTGAATAAATATAATCATAATCTTAATAATATAATTGCTTTATTCTATTATTGCAAACAATTGTGTACATACATTGTTATATCATTTATTAGGGATTCACCAAGCCAAGCTACTTGGCTTGAAATAAAAAAGCTTGGCTTGGCTTGAAAATTCAAGCTTTTTTTAATGTTGGGCTTGGCTTGGCTTGGGCTTGATGGACACGAGGCTTGGCTTGGCTTGAAAATTTCAAGCTTTTAAATTTTTAGGCTTGGTTTGATTTTCAAGCTTTATCAAGCTTTTTCAAGCTTTTTCAAGCCTTTTCAAGCTTTTTCAAGCTTTCAAGCTTTGTAAATGCTCAAGCGCGAACTTATTTACGCACGCACATAATATGATAGTTTTATTTCATGTCATTTATTTGTACAGTATATTAAGTAATATAAAGGTATTGATATGTGAAATTAAACTATTAGTTCGGTATCAAGATTTGAATATTGATATTCGATGTGAAATTAATACCGATATATCCGATATATCGATATATAAATGTTTTGTAATACCATTGTACCATGTTTACTTTTACATGAATTCATTCTGGTAATACTGAAGAATAACTATGTGTAAAGATGAAATAAGACGGTAAAATATGACAATATTGATATGAACATTTAATTGAATTTTATATTTGACAGTAAACGATCAACATATTTTATTATTTTTTATTAAAAGTATAATCGTATACATAGATAAATATTTTTCTAATAACGACAAATAAAAATATTTTACAATTTTTAATGTTTATTGATATTTAGAATTTTATTTTCGAGTTTTAACCCTGCAATTTTTATGTTACTTTTATAAATTTTATTTACCTACTCCATTCATTCATTATAGGTTTATGTTTATACATTAGTTTGACTTTATTGTATTTTGGTAATATGACGAAATAACCTTCTAATAAACTGTTAAAACTCGTTCATACTCATTTTGCATAATTAAAAAAAACTCAAGACCCCGGGGACAGAAAATTACGACTTACTGTAGAACAGTGTTTAAATACATATTTTTGGAATTTCATAATGGAATGTAACGGTCAACCTATTTCTTTTACTTCAAATACATCTGGTAATCATAAAACCCTATACAGATGGGAATTTCCTTGAAATACTCACTCTTTCTTTTGTTGTCTATTTTAAACCCACAGACAAAATCAGTTTATTAGGGGTAGATTAGGGATTTTGCTATGAACAGTATTGAAATATATGTTTACAAACAGAAACTTTCTCTTTCCTACGATTTGGAAATAGTAGAATAACAAAGCATTGTAAATTCTTTGCTACCAAAAATATGACTCAACATTTGTGAACTATTTAACAAAATATAACTATAATATTTATCATAATCATCATACGCTGTCTTTCACCCAAATTACTTTTCGGTGTTAAGTGATATTAATAATAAAAGTACAATAAAATTCATTATGATAGTGACACTTAAATTAAGATATTTAAAAATATCACTTGACATGTTTCACAAGATTTTAGACTCTGATGAACCAGCCTCTCATCTGTTCGCTTAGCCTTACTACCTCCTAAACGCGTCAGTACACCACACTGTAGAGCTCCAATAAGAGCGAAACGCGTCTGTGGTTCTGGTTGAGTGACCCAGTCTCTGATAAATGACTGAGAGGTTGATTCTGCGACTGAAATCTTATGAAACATGTCAAGGGATATTTTTAAATAGCTTAAGTGATATTATTCCTTTCATTCTGAACCAAAATTATCAATTTGTAGCATTACAATGGCCATAAATATTTAATATTTGTTGATGTTTGTTGTTTGGTATGTGTTAAAAATTAAGTACAATGAGATAAATTTAAATAGTTTATTTTATTAAAGATTTGTGTTTATAATTTATTCCAGTTACGTAATGATTTAATTAATTAGATTTTATTCAAAGTACTTTTAACTTAATAAATATTTAATAAAAATATTGAATATTTCTATATGTAATGATTGATATTTGCAATAAATTTTGTGTTGTACTTATACACATTTTTTCGTATTTTATATTAATACGAGGTGTGGCAATTAAATAACAAAATTGATCTTAGAACATTGACAATGTATAAAATTACACAAAACAAATATTGCCACCTTCAATGTACTCTCCTCCCCGAACCCTATACCGCCCGATGCGAATATTCCATTGTTGGAAGCAATGCCTGCAGGCCTTTTTTGTTAGGTTGTCCATAAGCTCTGCCGCTTTTCTATAGCTACATCGCGGCCACGAATTTGGTGCCTTTTAACGCAGAATTACAATTTGGGAATAAAAGCAAGTCACATGGCACTAGGTCAGATAAGTACGGGTGATGTACCAACAAGGTGATTTTGTATTTCGTCAAAAATGTCTTGCCGACAGGACGTTTTGTTCCGGCGCGTTGTCTTCGTGGAGAATCCATTACATTAGCCCTTTTTCTTCTCACCCGTGCATGAAGGGTTATCAAAACCTTCTTGTAATATGCTTGGTTAACGAAATGCCCCTCAGGCACCCAATCCATGTGAACAATCACTCGCATTTCGAAAAAACAATGTCAGTGCACGGCCGAAGCGCTAATCGTCTCCGATCTCTTTTCTTCCTTCTTTAAATCTTCTAAACTGCTCGAAAACTAGGTTGACCCTCATCACCATAAACATTCTTCAACAATTCGTACATTTCTGCAGCGGATTTTTTAAGTTTCACACAGAATTTCGTATTGACACTAACATATGTAATTCCGACGGAGTACGGGAAAGTAGTTAATTTCAATCAAAATCTACTACCGAACGGTTTGCCTAACTATCATGAAATTTTAACAGTGAATGGAGGGAAGATGACAAATTAATATGACATAGCCTGCAATGTTACCAATTTTACAGGAAAGCCGGAAAAATAAAAATCTCGTTATTTTATTGCTACACCTTATACTACTTGCAATGTTATTATTATTTGAGTAGTCAGTGCTTAATAATAATCCTCTTTACAAATTTTGTAAACTAAATAAACTGATAGGTAGTGAAGCTGGTCCTTTTCGGAACCCCAATTCTCAGAAGTTTGCAAATTACGGTCTTGTCGGACTCCACAATAATTTTATGAAAAGCTTGAAAAAGCTTGTTTTCAAGCCAAGCTACTTGACAGTCAAAGGCTTGGCTTGGCTTGAAAATTCAAGCTTTTTTTAATGGTAGGCTTGGTTTGGCTTGGGCTTGATAAAACAGAAGCTTGGCTTGGCTTGAAAAATCAAGCTTTTTTGAAAGACAGGCTTGGTTTGATTTTTCAAGCTTTTTCAAACCAAGCCAAGCCAAGCTTTCAAGCTTCAAGCCAAGCCCGTGAATCTCTATCATTTATGTCAGGTTGCACCGCTGACACTTAAATTTTAAGTGTTCCTTAAATTGACAATACCGTTTCGAAACGAAAAGTCAAATAAATAATTAAATAAATATTGCTGTCAAAATTTCGAGTTGCATTTTTTTGTTTAAGCCTAGCTTAAAATTAAAGTGTCAGCGGTGCAATTGGGCTTTAGTGGTTTAGTCTTAGTATGCTCCTTATTTTCTTTAATGATGTCTTGGGTGTCGCTCAGCTGTTGCAATATTTAATATTCTCCATCTTCATCACTGATATTCATTATCTAGATCATTTTTTCTGGGTCCTCTTGAACGTCCATTATTTTCTGGTCCTGCAACAATAAAAAAAAATTGTAAGATTTAAAAATGGTAGGTAATGAAATGAAGAAAATAATAAAGAAGAACAGACAATAGAAACGACTGAAACTATAAAAAATAAATAAAAACAAAAATGTCAAAATATCAAAAATTCTATAATTCTGAAAATCTCCAGTTCAACAAATCCTTGCAAAATTAAAAAGTAATAATATCTAATTAGGAGTAAGTTTCATTACTACGTTAGCGACTACTCAAGATCTGTCACACAGCATTTATTCGTACAAAATCGATGTTTCGGTAGGTATACAATTTATACCATCATCAGGGTCTGCAACCATTCAATGACAAATTAATACATATAACACACATACCCATGTGACTGCTTTGAAGAAAAAAAATTCTATTTTTTCTGGTAAATTTTATGACACTACAATCCGATTTTAACATTTTTACGATGATAACAATTGGACAACTGGAAGTAGTAGTTTCTTAAAAAGATTCTTCTAAATATAATTTTTTGTGTTATTACTAATATTGAAGAACATAAAATTTTACATTTGATACATTTACAATGTTTATTATTTTCTATTAATTCAAGAGATAAAGACACTATAATGATATATAGAATAATCGGAGGTCATAAATAACACAGGATAAACTACATCAAGGAAACAAATTCAAATGTTTGTAACAGTTTGTAAATAACAAATAAATGTCAGAGTCAAAAATCAGCAGTTTTAGTGACATTTTGAAAGCTTTTTGTGGGAATCTTCCTTATTGTTTTATCAATAAAATGTTTAAAATTATAGGAAAAATGCATATATCCATAAGAAATACCGCACTGGAAGAATCTCTGATCTTTAGAAACTTCCTCATACAGTGAAAAAATATATATAATTAGAATTGTGTGTGCACAAGACATGTTACATACAATAAAAAACAATATTTGGGTAAAATTCTATAAATTTTTTTATTATAAAACGACGTTTCGACAGCGAAGTGCAATAAAATAGATATTTACACCAAATGAGCTAAGGTAATGTTTATCCACGAGAAGAAATTTAGCTCACGAGCGAGTAAGTTAATTTCTTCGAGTGAATAAACATTCTTAGCTCACGTGGTTTGTACAATATTTTATTCAATTTTGACGAAATAATAAAAACCATTATAATATTTAATTTTGACAAAATAAAAAACTGATCAGTTAGTAGGCTGAGCATGACAATCGTCGCTGATAGACGTCATGTATTTAAAATGCTTTATTGACTGTCATTTATGTCGTAAAAAATAAATAATGTGGTGAGTGTTATTTTCGTCCTTATTTTTAAATGCATTTTTTGTTGCAGAGTGAATTAAAATTTTGTGAGAGTGATTTAAATTCTTTTTTAATTCACATATGAAAAAAGTGTTACTTATATTTGTTGCTATGGAGTTAATAATGACAGTTTAAAACGTCAAAATAGAATAAAATACTTATATAACATAAAATGGAAATGGCGAGAGATATTGTGTTGGCCACAACATATTTTTTTTTTTGTTTTATTATTGCGTATCTGTTTTTTTAATTTCTAGTTAATAGTTAGCGTATCCCAAAGTTCAATTTTCGTTTGGAAATCTTTTAGTTGGTGGGTTCTATGTTCAGTTATCGCCAGACCAGACGACAGCCGGGCTTTTGAATGTTGAATGAACATCTGCTGCTTTAGCTTTACCTCCAGACCGTATCGAGTCGGAGCCTCAGATCAACCATGGCGGCAACAGAATGGAGAATATGGAAACCGAAATCTTTTTCTAATTAACTACATAGTTCACAAAAACCAGAATTTAAAACATTTTTTTCTTCAAGATATTTGAACAAGATCTCTAAAAGAAAATATAAATATGTATTAGAAAATTAATTACTTATAAAAAGAAGAGAAGAGTAGCCAAATTTTTATGAAATTTATTATTTATTATTACTTTTTAAATTCATTTTTTTTCACCAATAAAAATTTTGAAAACAAACTACCAAAATAGAAACAATCCATTAAATATTCAAGTCAGTCGCCAAATTAGAAATGGTAGTACGTAGGATTTTGTTTTTTGAAACATGTCTTTAATTATCCATTTTTACCTTCCGTCACCTTTAGGTAAGGAAGGTATTGTCTTTGGTCAAAAACTTCGTTGGTGAATTTTTAATAAATAAGCAAGTTTTAGGGTCCCTAGAATACGAATTTACTATTTTTCCGTGTGTGTGTCCATGTGTGTGTCCGTGTGTGACAAATTTTTCTCCGACGATAACTCCAATACTACAATTCTAAAAATTATAATTCTTTCGTATTCCTCTTCTTTACATCAATATGAAGAGCTGATTAGATTTTGGTTATAATTGATCCACCGGAAGTACCCTTATTTGAAGTTTTTAACAGTTTTTCTTGAAAAATCGCAGTTAAATATCATTTTTCGACATTTTGTGATTATCAATATGAAAGAAAATCTTATTCTCTATACGGTTTGATTATACATTTTCCTTCATATTCAATAGAATAGTTTTAGAAACATTAAGAGAGATTAACTTTCAAAAATTAGTCAGCTTTGCTAAAATTATGGAAACAGCAGAAATATTCAAAAAAATTTAATTGACAGATGTCAGTGTCAAATTCAAAACCAAAGTTGAAAGTATAGGGTCAGAAAGTTATATGTGAATGTGATAGAGTGTCCCTTGCAAGTGACTTGCAGTTGCAGACTCGCCTCAAGATTGGAATTTTCAATGCCAGAAGTACAAGAAAGGCCAAAGAGAAATGGAAGGACTGTGTAGATATGAGAGAGGAAGAATTATGTGAAGAAGATGCGTTGGACAGGAATGAGTAAAAGAGAAGAGTAAGAAACAGCGACCCCTAATAAAATAGGGAAAGGAACTTTCGGTATGGAATTTGTAAAAAATAGTGTGTTGGTGTTAAAATTTTACAGGATATACAGCATCTTTTTCAAGAAACTTTTGGTATGGGAAATGTACAAAATACATCGAATTGACGGAAGGTTTTGTGCTGGCCACAACAGATTTTTTGGAACATATCTTTAATTATCCTTTTTCACAATTTATGTATCTGAATCTGAATAATTAAATACATATCATCACGGCATATGCCGGATTTATTTTGTGAAACATTAAAAAGAATGATTTTAATTTAAGTAGATGAAATACAAAATTTTCGTATTGGGTTAGTGTTAATAATTGGTATAGTTTTATATTTTGTATATTTCATTTACTTGTTGTTATTATTATTGCTTTGTACACAGTTTTTTTTATTAATTGGTCTAGTGCCTCTCTGTTATTGGGAAATATTTCCTGTTGAGAAGCCAATATTGTTAAATAAATAAATAAATAAATATTGCCCATTGCTGGGTGTGCCAATCTGCTTTGTACACAGATTTTGCTAATAATGATGACATATTTCGAATTTTAAATGGCACATAAGAGACCTCTATTGTGTACTCTCCATGTCAGCAATGAGTGCCAGCGAGGTGACGCATAGTAAATGGCCGCACAGTATAGGTAAATATTTATGTAATTATTGTAGTGTATTAATCACAAAAAAATATTACGTTATAATATTGTTTGTAATTAATTAAATCATTGATTGATTTATGTGTATACATACTTATTTAAAATTAGTCAGTCGGTAATAAACAAACTATCGTAGTAGACGGATGTCTGATATTTTATGCTGTCCAATGCCAGTGATCAGTTTAATAAATCCTACAGCTTATGCTAAGATAAACAAAAACACAACACAACATAATTCTAGCACGACACTCTTTTGTTTTTATTTAAATAATCAGTAACTTATTACGTAGGACTTTACAAAAAAAAAAAAATTATAATAGTTTAACATCCTACTTTAATCTGAAAAAATCTGGTGTGACAAGCACCTTACCTTCTGTCAGGTCTATGTACTTTGTACAAATTCTATATCGAAAGTTTGTTGCCAGTAGCCTACCTTATTACAAGGCTGGGAAACAACTCAAATTTTGTTTAAAAATCTGGCCAAAAACTCTAGTTCCAAAACTGCTGATGAGGGGGCGACTTATTCCCGCTGTCATTCAAATGTCATTTTTAGACTCAAAAAAATATATTGATATTATCAATTTAGCGGGTATAACCACAAAACTCATACGTCAAAAAAGACAGCCATATGACAGCGAGAATAAGTCGCGCCAAAACAGCGAGTTTGGAACTAGAGTTTCCGTTTGATAGATATTGTGATGTTTGCCGGGCTTGTATTTAATAACGTAGGCTACGACTTGACACAGACATCTGTCATTCAGAATTATATTCACAATTCACATAGCATCTGTTTCCATTGTTATAGCATAGTTGACAGATTCATGAAATTTTATTTCTGTATAATTCTTTAACCCTATGTCAATGGGCTACTTGCGTACCTTTTTTTTATTTAATATTTTTTGAAGAGCAGGTAAAAACTTGCTACTCATATTTTTTTTTTTTGAATTTTTTTTATTAATTAGCTTGGAAAAAATAATGAAATTTAATTATTTTAATTCCCGCCATGTATGACGTAGAATTACGCTGCACCAATGAATGGTCATAAAGCCATAGCGTTTGTTTGTACGGGTAATGTAGATCTTATGTTCAATAATAGTTTGGGGGTTAGTATTTTAGCTTGTCTTTTTGGTATCGATATTATAAATTACAAGTAACTACCTATGTGTTTATTTGTGAAGTAATTAATATATTTGAGAGCCCAGAGAGAGAGAGAGAGAAAAATGAACTAATATCAAATTCAAATTAAAAGTTTCTCGCACGCAATGCCATCTGTACATTATATTTTTAAACAGTTCCAGTTCAATATAATGACGTCACAGAAAATTTTCTTTTTTAATTTACTCAAAAACAAATAATTTTTTTAAAATAAAATTTATATTTTTATATATATTTTCAACATAACATTACGTATATAGTGATAGGAATCAGATTTTCAGTACCACGCAAGTAGCCCATTGCAAATGATGTATAAAATGTGGTCAAATCGTATAGAGAATAAAATTATCTTTAATATTTATAATAAATTAAAATGTCAAAAAATTATGTTTAAATACGTTTTTCTAGAAAATCTGTTCAAAGTTGCAACTCCCGGTTGAGCAATTATAACTAAACTCTATCCAGCTCTTTATAAGAATGAAGAGAAGTGTGAAGAAATTGTAATTTTGGAATTTTAGTACTGAGGTTATTGAAGGAGAAATTATCGCCACACACACACACACACACATACACACATACATACACGCACACACACTCACTCACACACACACCATCGTAAAAATAATAAAATCGTATTCTAGGGACCCCAAAACATACTTATTCATAAAAAACCCACCACCGAATTTTTGACCAAAGACAACACCTTCCTTACCTAGACGTGAAGGAAAGTAAAAAGAAAATCCGAAGATCAAGAAGACAGGTAATATAACTTGTATTTAATTTGTAAAAAAAATCTAATAATATGAGTCATGATATAAGTTATTATTTACAAAATAAATAAACCATGACAATTATTTCGCGATTAGCAGTAACGAGAAGTATTTATCTTTGTGAATTTATCTTAAAATGAATTGATAACTGATACTTGCTAGAAACTTTTTTTTCAACGGCGTAATTAAATTTAATTCCAGTTAATAATTGGAAAAGTTTATATACGCTGTGAATGTGAATAATACGAAACTGATATCCAATATAACAGAGTGTTTTGTAAGTGCCGATAATGAATGAGTTTAAAATAAGTGTTGAATTAGAGTGTGATAAATTTTAAGTTCTACGATTAATCATACTTTCTTATGATTTCAACAAGTTCGTTTTGTTCTACAATTAACTATAATTTCTTGCTCCACAAAATTATAATTAGTAAGGAGAATTAGTTTATAATCAGGCTATTTTTTAGAATGTTAAATTGTGCATAAATTAAATAATTTATGCATATTATAATACGTGTAAACTCTAAATGTTGAACTTTATTCGCCTAATCAAGGTGTCGAGAAGACGGATAATTCATGTCCACAATTTTCTTGATTTAACATTTATTTGGACGTTTCGGAGGTCCAAAGACCTCCATCTTCAGCATTATACATTATTGTCTTCTATAAAAAAAAAAATTGTATCTTAATATAATTATTTCAATAAATATTTTTAAAAAACCTTACCTAAGTTTTACATTTATTTTATATAGTAAACCATAGTATAAAAAAGTTTATTTATATTTATATAATCAGCATTTTTACTTTCCTTCACCTTTATGTAAGGAAGGTATTATCTTTGGTCAAAAAATCCGGTGGTGACTTTTTTAATAAATAAGCTCGTTTTAGTGTCCCTAGAATCCGATTTTGCAAGTTTTACACAATTGTCACACATATCGTGTGACAAATTTTTCTCCGACGATAACTCCAAACTACAATTCTAAAAATTATTATTCTTTCGTATTCATCTTCCTTACATCCATATTAAGAGCTGATAAGATTTCGGTTATAATTTGTCATTTTTTGACATTTAATGTGACTAACAATATGAAAGAATATCTTATTGTCCGTACGGTTTGATTATACATTTTTCTTCATATTCAGAGTTAAAGAGATTAACTTTCATAAATCAGCCAGCTTTGATATAATCATGGAAATATTCAAATAATTCTAATTGACAGATGTCAGTTTCAAGTGCAATTTACATAGTATATGTTCGTGTTAGAATTTTACTGGATATATAGAATCTTTTTCAATGAACTTTTGGTAGGTGATTTGTACAAAATACATAGCATTGCCGGATGGTAATGTGCTGGCCACATCAGATTTTTTAAGAGAAAAACCTATAATATATGTACCTATGTACTGTGAGAATACATAATCATCTGACTATTGGAATACCAAGTCCACATTTTGAAAAAAAATTTTGTACCATGGCCAATATTAAAAACATGAAATACTGTGCGTCTTATAGGTACGTTAAATAGACAGTTTCGTATCATGTCCCTTAAAATGACATACACTAATGCCCATATTCATAAACACTCGTAAAAGTTCAAAATGGCTCGTTATAATTTTTGACAAATAGAATTAAACTTGACAAATAAAATTTCGATTTTTCTTTCAATGTCGACTCTTTTTATTGGATAAAAATTATAACGAACCGTTTAAAAAATTTACGAGTGTTTATGAATACGATCATAAGAATTGTTTTGAATCAAGTCCAAAGCCTATAAGATTTCGTGCGTGCTTCTGTAGTTCTGTAGGTAAAAAAAATAATATAAATAGTGTGGACATGGTACAAAACATTTTCTCATTTGATTTGTTTTTTGTTCTTTTGAACCATGTCCAATTAGGTCCTTTTTCATTTCGAAAATATTTAAAAATTATAATTTACCTATCAAATTTCATACAAAGTCAAGGAAAATAAAACTATACAAACAAAAAATTTCAACATGTTGTGTATTAATTATCCATTCTTTACAACAAAATTTTAAATGTTTAAAGCAGTTTTTCTCGAAAGTAATATTTGTGGACATATTACATTCCAATAGTAGGCCGACGATACGTTAATAATTTTTATTATCCGTGTTTTTCAATTATCCGTCACATGCTCGCTTCCAAAGAACACGGATAATCGAGATTCTATCGCATTTTTTGCACCAAATCAAAAAACTGTAGATACTTTATTCTTTCGTAATTAAGAGTAACTTCTGTTGTAAGTTATTTCTTGTTTGATCCATATTTTCTATAGAGCCATTAAAATAAGTGCAGGTTATAGCTCATATATAAACTAACCCTCGCTTGTGGTTGATTCCCGGGCATCTCTCGCATCGGCTGCGGGTAAATCCTCGCATTACGGGGATCTACACACTTGGAGAGAGGAAGTTTCGTCTCTCGTCGTCTCATCTCACATCACAATGCCCGGCTCCGGCTCCGGCTCCGACTTTGGAATTCTTTCCCCACAGCCTAGCCAGGATCAGTTCGTGACTGGAGATTCTTTCACAGCACAGCCGCTCACACGTCAGAATTTGAAATGGGTCTCGAGACCGAACAGAAGATGAGGATCGGTCTAGCTCTAGGAAAGCAAGATGACCTAAAGAGGGTGGGACTACATGCAATAGGATGGAATTTTTTGTTGCAGCTCGACCAATCTACAGTGGAAAAATACTAGTAAATCTAAAATGTAATAGAACTGAAACTATAGTATTTTTCACGTAAGAATGGTATTGCGCGATAAAACGTGTATAATTCTTGATGATATGTAATTAAACTTTTTTTTTTGCTACCCAGGTTATAGAAACATTGGCGAGTGTTTTAGAATTTTTGTGTTTCGTGTTGATTTACGTTATTTAACAACAGAGCTGGGCAAGTTACTTTTAAAATGTAACTAGTTACAGTTACAGTTACCTCCAAAAAAAAGTAACTAAGTTACTTAAGTTCCAGTTACTTTGGTGAAAGAACTAAGTTATTTACCAGTTACTCACTAAAAGTAACTTAGTTACCTTGAGTTACTTTCTAGTTACTTTTAATCGCGTGAAGTGTAGACTTTGACTGTTGACTTAGTTATTGTGTAGTATACATATCAGGGAGTTTTTGCACTAACTACGTTAACCTAAATTTTAACGTTATTGCTTGGCAATACCCAATCAGATTATTATTGTTAATGTTAACGAACCTACAGGGCCTTATTACCGCCTAGGCCCACGAGGCCACGGCCTAGGGCCCGCTTTGACAAGGGGCCATCAGGGCCCGGTTGCTGTGATAAAAAATCTGATAAAAAGGCCCTGCGGACCAACATTATAATATAAAAATTAAAAGTAACATTTTATCTTGTGAGAAGGGAATTTGCAAACGAATTCAAGTCTTGCAACCCTTGGAACAACGAACAAAATACACTATTTTTTGTATAACCTGAAAATTGGAATAATTTTGATGATTTAGTGGCAGTTTAATTATAATTTATTAAAACGTATCATTTGTAAGCGAGGAAAACATTTGAAAATAATATATTTTATAAGTCAAATTTAACATTTAGTGACTTTTTAATTCTAGAATTAAAAGTTACAATAATGTGTTATTTTTAGTTTTTCTGTTTACCGTACAAAAACTCTATTATTAATGAATATAATTACTTATTTTATTATCTATTATGGCTTGAAATCAATCAACAATAATATTGAATTTAATTATGTATTAAAATAAAAATTACACATTACAGAGGGCATGCGCGATGCTGCGCTCAACACTCCCACTCTGGACAGACATTTATTTAAAACAAAACAGTTTTAGTTAGTGTTTCTAACTAAGTTTATGACTAAGTTACATTCCACTTTTTAAGTTACTTTGACTAACTTAAGTTACATTCTAATTTCTGAGTTACTTTAAGTAACTTAAGTTACTCAAGTAACTAGTAACTAAAAACCGTAAAGTTACCAACTACTTTTCCGCAGCAAGTTAAGTTACAGTTACAGTTACCATATTTTAAAAAGTAACTAAGTTACGTTACAAGTTACGTAAAAGTAACTAGTTAGTAACTAAGTTCCTAAAGTAACTAGTTACTGCCCAACTCTGTTTAACAATAACAATAATTTGGAGTAACGATGATCGACTGGAGATTGATGTGTGGAGAAGAAAATAAAGTAATCGGAAACTGCAGTCAGTACGGTTTTATTTGATTTGAACTTATTTGAAACTATCGAAAAGGGCTGGTTTACACGTGCGTTTGTTGATGCAGAGAAAGATAGTTTCCTAGTAGGTGTCAGGACAGATTATAGAAAGAATTGATCTACCTATAAACGAAACATAATTACGTGAAGAATGCTTTGTTACGTTCTACTCTGGCTGGTATAAGAATACAGTGTAGCGTGGTATAGGGACAACATTTCCTAGCTTGTGATTGTTGCAAACGCGAGTCAGATTCAAACTGTTCTAATATTATGTTATTGCAAATTTTCTTCTGCATTTCTGTACAATAAATTAAGTTACCTAAACTGAATGTAAGTGAATAAATAATTTTAATAAATGGGGTCTCGTAACCGCGAGTCTGAATGTCTGGTCGCGAATCTGTGAAACAGGGTTCGATCACGACCGACGCCAAATATTTCTGGTAAGCGCCCACACGGTACGTATAAGTTTTTGACACATTTCATTTCTCAAGATTTCAGGCTCTGAATCAACCTCTCGGTCATTTATCAGTGACTGGCCAATTAACCAGAACCACAAACGCGTTTCGCTCTTATTAGAGCTCATCAGTGTGATGCAGTGAAGCCTGTAGGAGGCACTGAGTAGGTTAATTGAATGCATGATAAAACATCCTAAGATGCATCACCAGGCAGGTATCTTATCATCTTTAAATGATGTAGTATGATTTTAATTTTTTTTTATTAGAACAGCTTCACTAGTGATGCACGCGAGACGTTACGAGACGTCTCGTTTTTGGTTCCGTCCTCTCGATCTCGTTCTCGTCTCGCATAACGCTACGAGTCGAGACAAGATGCGAGAAATTTCTCGCCACATGCAAATATATAAATTCACGCAAGACGAGAAATGTAAAATATTGATCTCGTCTCGTTTTCGGATCTGCAATCTTGTTCTCGTCTCGCATAATGCTACAAGACGAGACGAGATGCGAGAGTACTCTCGTCTCGTCGTGTATCACTAAGCTTCATCACATATTGCCATTGTAAGTACCCACATAGTTTTTCAAAAAAATGTACCTCTTTTACGAATAGGGAGACAAAAATCCGTTAACATAAGAATCAAAATATATTCTTAAAATAAATATAAATAAAATAAACAAAAGGACTCTTCCTCATAAATGATGTAAGAGACGTAGCGGTAGTATATTTTTTGCACAGAAACGGCTAGTAGGTACTATTAAAATATATTGCAGTCATTAATTTGGTCGTTTCTGAAAATAGATTAGAAAAAAATCGTTAGTGAGTCACTTTAATTATTTTTGGCGAGAGCTAACACTGAATTCAATTTTCGTTCATTGTCATATCATTGTTTACTCTATTACGGTAGGCGTAAATATTAATTTACGAAAATGATTAATGAGCTCGCAATATAGATTTCTCATATAATTTTCATAATGTATGAATACATGGGTGTCAAGCGGAACTGTGTAACTAATTAAGAGTTGATTAATGATTTGCTAAGGAAATGTGTTGACATTCGTTTTACCCGACACTTGCATGATTGTTTTCGAATAACATTTAGTGTTGCCGGAAGTCGAGACGAGACGAGACTTGGGGTCGGTCTTGTCTTGGTCTTGATTTGGTCTCGACTAGAGTGGTCTCGTCTTGGTCTTGTCGAGACGAGACTTGATGTCAGTCTCGTCTCGTCTCGAGTCTCGACAAGACTCTCGACTTTGACTCCATAAACAATTTTTGTATAATCGCATCTAATAGTACCTAAAATTCTAAGAACACCAGTACAATCGCGATTCAAATCTTCCAAATAATATTTGAGATATTTATTATTAAGTTTTCTATGAATATCATCAACTTGATAATTGAGCTCTTGAAATAATTAATATGAAAATATACGTATATATCGAGTGATGTTTCTCATTACTAAACATAAAATTATAATTTCAATTCCTTAGCTACAAAATTATTAGCAATAGTTAAACAGTTATATATATATATATGTTTAAAATGAAGCAGTAAGTAAATAGACAAAAATCTCCAAAAAAGTAACTTCTTTCGCTATTTTTTTATATTTTAATAAATAAATGTTAAATAGGCAGATAACAAAACTAGCCTTTCACGTATCCCCTGGTACGCGTACCACATGTTGAGAACCTCTGCTTTATTTCAAAAGTTTGCGCTTGACCCCCCTGAGAAAATTAAATACATTGTATAAATACCTAATTCATTCATATGAAAAAATTGAAAATAATAATCAACGTTCACTTAAAGCCTTAAAGGAGATGTAAATATAAAAGTCGTAATGTACAAGCCCTTCTTAACAATTTCCTTTAAACTACGTATGCACAAATGTGTAAAACAAACTGTTTTTCCTAATCCCTAATATAACAATATAAAAAAAAAAATTGGTAAAAAATAACACATTTCTTTTCTTGTAAAAATCCAATAATTTTTACAACGGTCTGTAATATAAATGCTGCATTATTACCAGACAATAACAACTACTTTTAGACATCTGCTAGTAATAAAAGTAGGTAGGTTTGCCCAACCCAAATCCAAACATTACAGAATACAATACTTTAGTCAATCTAACAATTTTGCATCCTAAAAATATAAAACCATGTAATAAAGAAAAGTATAAACGGAAGATACAAGAATTAAATGAAACATAACATAGACAATTTTTATGAGAAATCTTTATTATGGTTTTATAATTGGAAAGAGAAACCTCTTGAGAAAGAAATACCATACGAAGAATTATTAGATATCTCCAAAAAATTCTATCCTTTTTTACTCCATGCCCTGATTTTATTTTTGACTCTACCTTCTACAACATGTAAAAGAAGTTTTAGTACATAAAAAAAC
Organism: Ophonus ardosiacus; assembly: GCA_943142095.1. Classification (NCBI taxonomy): domain Eukaryota; kingdom Metazoa; phylum Arthropoda; class Insecta; order Coleoptera; family Carabidae; genus Ophonus; species Ophonus ardosiacus. The sequence continues at coordinate 57,603,949 of OW964824.1, forward strand.
TGTTGTGGCTATCACAAGACCTTCCGTCAATTTGATATATTTTATACAAATCCCCCCCCTCAAAAGTTCCCCAGAAAATATTCTATATATTTAATAAAATTGTAACACGAACATATACTATTTTTTATAAATTCCATACCGAAAGTTCCTTGGAAAAAATTCTATAAATCCAATAAAATTCTAACACGAACAATCATTATGTAAATTGTACTTGACATTGAAATCTGTCAATTACAATTTTTGTAAATATATCAGCTGTTTCTATGATTATAGTAAAACTGACTGATTTTTGTTAATCTATTTATAATTCGTTAAACCGTAAAACTGTTATTATTAAAGTTTCTTAGTTACTAATTTTTTACTAATTTTATAAATTTAAGCACATGTATTATAATTAATTTATGTTTTTCAAATAAGAGTTTTATTTTTTTTTTTTTGTTAGAGAATTGTGTTTATTTAACTACCTACAATTTTTATTAAATATACCATTATTATTCTAAATACGTTTATTATAATTTACTTAAGTTTTTGGAATAAGTGAATTTTTTTGGCAAATAAATAACATATAAAAAAATATATGACTAACTATATTTTTATTCGCCCCCCCCCCCCCCTCCCGAGAAAAAATCCTGACTACGCCCATGAATAGGAAGTACATCTGTTGAAAATGTAGAATTTGGTTGTTTTAAACTGGGAATTTCCGTAAAATCTTTGTCTGCATTTTCGTAAAATTCTAAGAATCACAATAAATTCTTTAAAAATAAAAGAAAAATACTGTATATTTTATATTTGTAGGGAACGTTACTTTTGTTACAATAAATTAATTGTTAACGTTGAAAATGCAGCACAGATGTAATTTTTGTATGCTATTTGAAAATTGGAAATATATTTCAAGATGTAGTCAGTATTTCATATACCCAGTCGTACCAATATATTAATTGATAATTAAATAAAAATTAAATTAAAATCAACATATTTATACGTACAAAACATGTACATTATAAAATAAAGGTTAATTTTAATTTAATTAAAATATTAATGCATTAAAATAGCATAAGAATTCTACTTCTTTCATTTCATCCCACCTTCATTGTAATTTAAATTCATTTAAAACTTACATATGGATTATTTAGAAGAATATGGAATACATCATATTTACTTAAATTAATGTTTCTGGAACACAACTATGAAGGTTGAAAATTACAAAATTTGAAAAATTAATATCTTTCTTATTTATTCGAATTTTCAAACAGTATTTACAGCAATACTCTCAGTTTTTGAAGCACTTTTAGAATATATGTTTAAAAAAATACCTTTGATCTGAAGTCGAGAGTCTTGTCGAGACTTCAAGACTTTCTCGACAAGACTTGATGCTGGTCTCGTCTCGTCTCGACTTTTCTAGTCGAGACCAAATGATGGTCTCGTCTCGACAAGACCAAGACGAGACGAGACCAAGACCAAGACTGGTCTTGGTCTTGTGGCAACACTAATAACATTATATAATACAACGTAACATACACGCATAATATCATTTTCAAAATTAATTTTTCTTTTAATTTATAGCATATTTTGTTCAATAACACTTTGTTATAAACGTTTAAAATCTCATTGACAAGCAGTTATAGTTAAATTGTTTAAAAGTATGTGGTTATTTGATACATGATCTATTCTTCTTTTATACCCGGTTTCACAATTGCCGAATAACACAAATAGTTATCTGACGAATAAATTTTATTCATTGAGTAGTCAAAGTTTTGTTTCGCCAATCAAATTTGTTGAATAGATAGCTATTCGTAGAATATTATTTTTCTCTCCAGTATTTGGCGTTGAGTAGGCAGGTAACAAGTTCATCTTCCTGACAAAAATGTCAAATTCGCTATCAACAAAAATAATTTTTTGACTTGTGCATTTGGAATTTCATAAACACATTGTTTTAATAATCGGAATCGCATTCGAAAATATACTAGCGTCAAATTGAATAAATTGATTATAGATTATATGGATCATTTCTTTTTCACCTGAATAACAAATTCTTTTTACCTTCCGTCACCTTTAGGTAAGAAAGGTATTGTCTTTGGTCAAAAAATTCGGTGGTCAGTTTTTATGAATAAGCACGTTTTAGGGTCCCTACTATACGAATTTACTGTTTTTAAAATGATGTCTGTATGTGTGTCGGTGTGTGTGTGTCCGTGTGTGTGTCCGTGTGTGTGTCTGTGTGAGTGTCCGTGTGTGACAATTTTTTCTCCGACGATAACTTCAATACTACAATTCTAAAAATTATAATTCTTTCGTATTCCTCTTCTTTACATCCATATGAAGAGCTGATTAGATTTTTGTTATCATTGATTTACAGGAAATACTCTTATTTGAAGTTTTTAACAGTTTTTCTTAAAAAAAAACGCAGTTACACATTATTTTTGACATTTTATGTTATAAAAATTAGAAAAAATTCTCTTCTCTATACGATTTGATTATACATTTGCCTTTATATTCAACAGATATAGAGTTAAAGAGTTATAAAGAGATTAACTTTCAAAAATCAGTTAGCTTTGATATTTATCCGGGAAACAGCCGATATATTCAAAAAATTCTAATTGACAGATGTCAGTGTCAAGTGTAAAACTAAACATGGAAAGAATAGGGTCAGAAAGTGTCATAGTGTTCCTCACAAGTGACATGCAGAGGAAGACCAAAGAGAAGATTGAAGGACTGTGTCGCAGAAAACTTGACAGAGGAAGAACTGTGTGAAGAAAATGCGTCGGACAGAAATGAGTGGAAGAGAAGAGTAAGAAACAGCGTCCCCCTAATAAAATAGCGAAAAACTGAAGAAGAAAACAGTGTCAAGTGCAATTTACATGTGTATGTTAATGTGTAATTTTATTGAATGTATATAATCTTTTCAAAGGAATTTTTGTTATGGGATTTGTACAAAATACATTGAATTGAGGAAAGGTTTTGTGCTGGCCACAACAGATTTTACTTATATAATTTCATTTTCTACATTTATCTATTATTCATTTTAAATTGGTACCTATTGTACTAATTCCTTTCATCACCTTACTGAACAATTATAAAATTATTATAACACGCACAATAAAAATGTCAAATGTCAAACTATTCGTTGAACAAATATTTAACTGGGCAAAAATCTCCAGATAATTTAACCAACGATATATTCGTCGACTAGTTGCTAACTGAGGTTGGTGAAACAAAAATATGCTGTTATATTCTACGAATAGTTTAACTGATGAATAAAATGTTTATTCGTCAGGGGTTTATATGACGTCATTGTTTTTAAATTTTTCGTCGTCTGCCAAGATATCTAAGAGAGGGACATTCAGAAGTAAAAAATAGCAGTGTCAAAGTCATTTTAAATTTTTATTTAGATAAGCAATTACCCCTGACTAAAAGAATCCCAAACTAAATCTCCTCATTTAGCATTCCAATCATTTCCTCATTGCTGCATCCCTTATTTCACCCCCAATCTTACATCATCCCTTGTGTAACTGCAGTCCCTTTGCGCCTACTGATGACACACGATACCGATGCGTCGATGTTCGATCAAGGCCCACGCGATCGCTTTTAATAACAGAGGCAAGATTTATTGTCTGAATTAGCATCGCATATACCGCGATTATTAGATTGCGGTGGTTTTGCTCTCTTTCTGAGGTGACTGATTGGGGAGGTATTTGTTTGTGGCAATTATATACAACATGTGGAAATGACGATGAAAGGAAGAAGTTATTTTAATTAGGGATTAATATTTATCTCATGTTAACAAGAACATATTATTTATATTTATGTGAAGACGAAAATATGTACTTATAATTGCTTATTAACATGTTTTACGAATATCTTTACAAATATTATTTTTTATTTTGTTGTACGTCCAGTGTAGCTTACAAAATTATTCTTTAAAATGTAAAATAAAACGGGTTTCCAAAAAGAAATAACTAATTATATTTATTCATAGTTTCCATCAGCAGACTAAACCATTACGTTTATACCTGAATTTTTGCTTGTCGCTAAGAGAGGTATTGGATTCATTCTAAAAATCGCATATCCAGACTTTAAGCATGTTTTAAGGTTACTAGAATTCTATTTTAACATTTTTACAATGATGTGTGTAGATGTGTGTATCTAGATGTTGGAGAGACGATTTCTCAAATTCTATATGAATAAAGACCAATTTAACTACGTATTCCTTAATCTGACATTAATGGGAAGAGCTGAAAAGGTTTTGGTAGCAATTGGATAACCGGAAGTGGTAGATTCTTAAAAATCTTCTAAATATTATTTTTTGGTAATTTATGTTATTACAAAGATTAAAGACTATAAAATTTTCTATCCGGTACATTTAATATTTTTATTATATCTTGTATAGATTTACAGTAGAAAATTATAATATATAAAATAATTCGTTGTAATGTTATTTTCATTATTTTTAACCATTTATCTAATTTATATATTTTAGAGAACATATTTTCCACATTTTTGGAATCGTGTCAAAGCCAACTACAACGCCGATAAAAAATAAATGAACTAATCCGAAAATACTTAACTAAAAAGAATTTTTAGAATATAAATAATAGATATATAATCAAAATAAATATATGATGATTTGTAATTGATTTTTACCTCTCGCTAAGAGAGGTATTGGATTCATGCTAAAATTCGCATATCCAGATTTTATTGAATAAGCACGATTTAAGGTCCCTACAATCCGATTATAACATTTTTAAAATGATGTCTGTGTGTGTGTGTGTGGATGTGTGTGTGTGTGTATGTATGGATGTTGGAGGGACGATTCCTCAAAAACTATAAAACTTAAAAAATATTTAACTGCAGTTTCCTCAATCTGATATTCCTGGGAAGAGCTGAAAAGGTTTTGGTAACAATTGAACAACCGGAAGTAGTAGTTTATTAAAAAAAAAACTTCTAAATATAATTTTTTGGGTGTTTTTTTTATTAAATATTGAAGAACATAAAATTTTCCATCTAGTACACTTAAAATTTTTATTATATCTTGTATAGATTTAGAGATAAAGACACTATAATTTATAGAGTAAACTAATCGCAGAGGCCAAGGCACTAAGGAAACCAGTTGACAAATTCCAATGTTTATAACATGACACATGTCATTGTCAAATATCAACAGATTTAGTGACATTCTTATTGTTTAATTAATTAAATATTTGAAATTATAGGTAAAATTGTGGTAAAATGCATATATCCAAGACATACCGCCAATCTGGTTAATGAATTGAAAGAATTTCTGACATTTAGAAACTTCCTCATACAATGAATAATAGATATAATTAGAATTATATGTGTGTAGAAGACATGTTAAATACAATAAAAAACAATATTTGAGTGAAGTTCTGTGATATTTTGTTATAAAACAACGGTTCGAAAGCGAAGTGCAATACAATACTTATATAGCCTAATATGGAAATGGTGAGAGGTCTTGTGCTGGCCATAACAGATTTTTTCATTTGTCTTAAACAAATTTAATTTTTTTCATCCCAAAAAATAAAAATTCAAGTTTTATTTATATGTAAAACAAAAGAATGTAGACCTGTTACATATCGCTGAAAAGCTTATAAAATAAATAAAAAGATGAGACTATTTTCAACCTACGTTCCCATTTAAAAAATATGATGTTTGTATTATATCTCTCTAATTATACTACGTTACTCTACATAAAAAACTGTATAACAATTATCTAAACATCCTTTCTGTATATCTCATATTAAGCGAGAAATGAGGTAGGTACTTTCAAAATAAGCGAAAAACAAGTTTTAGCCTGTAGCTCAAAAACAAAAGACGATCGAAAATTCCTGTGGTGCCTATTAAAGTTGTTTCAAAAAGTTGGCCCATAAAGACCTACATCAATTTTCTGTTGCTTGTATAATAAGAAAGTTTTTCAAATAAGGAACTCGAATTTGTTCCACCTGAACATTTAATGTTTCTTATTTTATTATTAATTAAATATTTAAAATTATAGATACATTATATTACATATACCCATCAGAAATACTGCCAATCTCGTCAATGAATTTGAAATTAGAAATTTTTTATTATTTGAAATCTTATCATTGTATTTTCAAGTAATCCTAACCTCAAGTAATCGAACTGGACCCAAAAAATTATAAAACAAAGAACGTGATAATGCGATTAAAATCGCCCTCCTTATGCGTCTTAAAATATGAACAAATGGAGAAGCAAGGCAAGACTGATATCCCTAGAGGCAACAAATATAAAAATATTATTCACCCGCAGACATAGACCAGTTATAATTGTTACGTCAAAATTGCCAGATATTAATACTTGTTTCCGCAGTGGAGAAAAAATTCACACAGCGACTGGAAAATATAAAAAATAAAAATAAAAAAATGAAAGAGAAAAATTTTGTGAAAATGGCGGCCTCCACCGTTCAACATAATACATCCAACATAGCATAGAGAGAACGGTTACGCGGCAGCCATATCTGTCTTGCTTGCCGGTGACAGTTCGTCATTTGTCAGTGTCTTGCGCAGAGAGGGGCTTGTTGTCACCCACTGGGGTGAGACTGTGACGGAACATTCCCTCTCCCGAAGGGAGAAGGAACAGTCTAACCGCCTCGCCGAAACATCATTATGGTTCTGTCATGTCAATATGATGTTTCCGAAGGGTGGTCGCGACTTTCCTAACAAAAGGGATTTTTTTTTCGTGCGCAATGCTCTGTTCCGACTTCAGCTGTTTGCATATCGGATCGTGATGCAGGATTGTTTTGTGTATCCAATAGGGTGTCCAACTGTTTGTTTTCGACCCCGAACCGGTTGATTTTTCACATGTTTTTATTGTTGGTCCAAAGTATTTTAACCGTTCATCACACGCTGGATCTGAATATTTTTTATTGCATTCCAATACCCCGACCAAATCGATGAATACAATTATTTTTCAAGTCAACCGTTCTCTCGTTTTTATAACTACGAGCCCCTCATCATAATAGTACGTCTTAAGAGCAAAAATCACTTTTCATATTTAAATTATGTATTGTTATTGTTAAGAATTCAATGGTCCAAATTCAGCACTCTTCATTAGTGCAATGTAGTGATTGTCTCTAGTAACTATGGAAATATCTTGCATCTTTCTCTTATTAATGTATCAATGCATATGTCTCTCTTTATTTTGTTATTTTTAAAGCAGCTTCTTTAGTTAAAGAAGAGTGCAGAATTTAGAATTCGACCGATTTTTAATAAATAAGGAATAATTTCCTTACTACATCCATTGAAGATTTTGTCGCATACAAAATGTTAAGTAAATATAGGGTGTTTTTATACTTATGGATCAAACTTTAAGGGCTTATAGAACCTATTGACTGAAATGAGTAAAAAAAAGCTTAATTAACAAAGGTCTGATCTTCAACTGTTTTCGAGAAAGATGCCATTTTGCATTAGAATCGAAAAAAAATTGACAGATAGTGATAATATTTTGTTTCTTTTATTGTATTTAATATATCTTCTGCACACATACAATTCTAATTATATCTATATTTCATTGTATGAGGAAGTTCCTAAATGTCAGAGATTTTTCCAATTTATTAACAAGATTGTTGGTAATTAATAAAACAAGGAAGATTAAATATACTTCCCAGAAAAAGCTTTCAGAATGTCACTGAAACTGTTGATTTTTGACACTGACATCTGTCATTTACAAACTATTGGATTCCTTAGTGTAGTTTAGCCTCTGCGATATATTACATCCGATTTTCTATATATTACAGTGTCTTTAAATCTATAGAAGGATATAATAAAAAATTTAAGTTATTAGACGCAGAATTTTATGTTCTTCAATATTTGAAATAACAAAAATTTCTAAAAAATAATATTTAGAAGAATTTTTCTAAGAAATTACTACTTTCGGTTGTTCAATTGTTACCAAAACCTTTTCAGATCTTCCCATGAACGTCAGATTGAGGAATACGTAATTAAACAGGTTTTAAGTATTATACACACATACGCACACACACACACGCAGACACACACATCCACACACACATCCACATCCACACACACATCCACACACACATCCACGCACACATACACACACAGACATCAACGTAAAAATGGTAAAATCGGGTCCTAGGGACCTTAAAACGTGTTTATCCACTAAAAACTGGATATGCGAATTTTAGCATGATTCCAATACCTCTCTTACATCCATATTAGGCTACACAAGTATTGTATTTAATATATCTGGTAATCTCAAAAAATTCTAATTACATCTATTCTTTTTCTCCGACTGTTTTACATGTTCGAATTTCTTCCAATTCATTGACGAAATTGGCGGTAGTTCTAAAATAAAAATAAAATAAATAAATATATCATCACGGCATATTACCCATTTCTGGATGTGCCAGTATCTACAACACATGTAGACATCGCTAATGATGACGATATATTTTACCGTGTGGGCGCTTATCAGGCGTCACCTCACGGGCACTCATAGCTGGTGTGGAGAGTGCACCACCGGGGTCACTTTTGTGCCATTTAAAATTGGAAATATTTGGCGTCTGTCGGGATCGAACCCGGTTCCCCCAGGTTCGCGATCAGACACTCAGGCACGCGGCTCTAAATGGTAGATATATATTATACATGTTATGTATCTATAATTTTAAATATTTATTTATTAATAAAATAAGAAATAATTAATGTATTTCCCAGAAAAAGCCTTCAGAAATATCTCTACATTTTTGACACTGACATTTATCCATCAATTACAAAATGTGAGATTCATTACAACAGATTATTTTATATATTTATATTTCTTTATCTGTAAATCTATAGAAGATATAATAAAAAAAATTAAATGTATTGGGTAGAGAATTTTATACTTTTTAATATTTATATTGACATAATGTACAAGATGTACAATTGTCTTGTTCAACATCATGGCTTAATTTTCTGCCGGACACTTTTTAATTACAAAAAATTGTTTTCCCATGTTAATCGCCTTTGTTAAGGTATGCTTGGGACACCCCGTATATTAAAAGTAATAAAATGACAATAGTTTCATATGTACTCTTATAGTAATTAAGTAAACCATACTGCTGAATTTGAAAGAACGGGCAGGGCTTAAAATCTTAATTCATACACAATTCGAAGATGTCCTTGACAAATTAAACGTAATATTTATTTGAATTTTGTGAGTTCCGCATCTATTTAATAACAGCTAAAATACATCTAGATGGTACACGATATTAAAACAATTTATCATACAAAACTCTAGCATCAAATCATTCTCTTCCATCAAACGTCACCCTTGTGTGATAGCCAGGCCGCTTTTCACATTGTGCAGACAGATCACCTCTCGGTGCACAATGCCTCCCTGGAACTGGCCACGGTGATAAGTGTCGGGCAATTTGTCCCGGCCCGGGTTCGAATCCGGGCGACGGGTATGATGTATCACGCGCAGAGGGATCCGCGTGGGCCATTGTGTAGAATGCAGGGGGGTGGGGGTTGGAATTCAAGGGGATTAATAATCGTGGGTGGAATGAATGTAAGTGTGAGATTTCACTGGATGAATGGGGTTGAAAAATAAATAAATATAAGCATCACCAATGTTTTAACCAGGGATGGTAACAGAAACCGGAACCGAAACCATTAACCGAAAAATACCGGAAAAATATGAGAACCGAAACCGAAACCTGTACCGAAATTTGAAACATATACAAAACCGGAACCGAAAGCAAAACCCTTTTATATTTTTCGGTTAACCGCATTATATACAGGTCTCTTGTTAGTTGTTAAATATTGTAAATTTTTATTATTAAAATACTTATGTATAAAAAAGTATAAACATTTTTTTTTTTGTCGAAACGTATTTCAATTTTCAACGTAGCACCTCAATCGGGTGGCGCTCGAAATCCGTTAGATGTTACATTTACAAAGGCATTTAACATGGGAAATTAGAATATTTTGCATATTTGCTTCCCATTAAAATTTTGTACACGTGTTTGTGGACACTTTTTGCATCATTATAATAATTAATTGTTCAATCAAAATTAATAATATTATTATTCTCGTAAATTACTTTTGCAAAACCGAAACCCTTTTAGCAAAACCGGTATACCAAAACCGATTGCTGTATAAAAACCGAAACCCAAATCAAAACTGAATTTTTATTTTCACGATAACCGAAACCGTAACCTAAACCGATATTTTTTTATGGTTACCATCCCTGGTTTTAACCCATTTCTGGGTATGCCAATCTGCTTATATTTTCACCAACCATTCATTAGCTTGCGAACCGTGTCTGTCCTGCGCCTCTCTCTCTCTCTAGCCCCTCGTAATATTTTTTCTTCTTTTCCTATGTATTTATCCTTCAATTATAATTTTGTGAATACAATCTTTCTTTAAAATATGTTCCACTTTCTTACTTCTCTCAAAATTCTGCTCTTTTTACCTCTCGCTAAAAGAGGTATTGGAATCATGCTAAAAATCGCATATTTAGATTTTAGTGGATAAGCACGTGTTAAGGTCCCTAGAATCCGATTACAACATTTTTACGATGATTTTTCTCAAATACTATAAGACTTAAGGTATGTTTAACTGCGGTTTCCTCAATCTGGCATTACTGGGAATAGCTGTTTAGATTTTGGTAACAAATGGACAACCGGAAGTACTAGTTTCTTAAAAAAATTCTAAATATTACACATACAGCGAATTTATTTTAACATGCAACATATGGGCAATCATTTCCATGGTTACTCACTATTGTCAAAAAATGACAGCAATGTAATATTTGTCCAATTTAAAATGCAACATACAAAATTTGTAGTTTTGTATAAACAAAACTAATTTCCAATAAATTAGCCTACATGCGATTAACAAAAAATCAAAACATGAATGTTGCGCATCTCAACAAACTTTAGCTTACAAAAATTCATAACTTTCATGTAATGTTAAAAAAAAAAAAATACCCCAGGCAATATTCTAGTCGGTCGTAATAAGAATTGACACCATTTGTGATGTGTTCTGGAGGTATCTCCTGTGCTGCAATGCTATTTATAATGTTGCATTTTAAAATGGACAAATATTACATTGCTGTCATTTTTTGTCAATAGTGAGTAACCATGGAAGTGATGAACCATAATGTTGCATTTTAAAATAAATTCTCTGTATATTACGTATACCTTTTAAAAATACCGCCAAACTCATCAATAAATTGGAAGAATCTCGAACATTTAGAAGAATAAGAAGATAAGAAATATATAGAAGATAAATAAATATTATTTTTTGACATTTTATGTTGTTATAAATATTAAAGAAAATGCTCTTCTTTATACATTTTGATTACACATTTTCCTTCATATTCAATATCTATAAAGTTAAATAATTGAGGAAGGAAGAACTGTGTGAAGAAGATGCTTTGGACAGGAATGAGTGTAAGAGAAGAGTAAGAAACAGCGATCCCTAATAATAAAATAGGGAAAAGCTGAAGAAGAAAGAAAGAAGTGTCAAGTGAAATTTACATCGTGTATGTTCATGTTATAATTTTATTGGATTTATAGTCTTCCAAGGAGCTTTTGGTATGGGATTTGTACAAAATATATGGAATTGACGGAAGGTCTTGTGCTGGCCACAAAAGATTATTATACTTATTTTCATTCCATAATCTTCACATTTAGTTCAAATAATAATTATAACTATATTATATCGATTTTAAATTACTTATGAAGATGAGAATGTACCTACTTACCTTCACAATCTTCCTTGTGAAGGTAAGTTTGAAATATGATTTGTGAATGTAGCTGTCGAAACATCCGTTCATTATAGCTGTCAAGATGTAATTGTGATTAATTATTTGTCTTACAAGGTGTCACTAGACATTGTATCTTATGGTTTGTGAAATATACCGCTTTGTGTTGTTATATAACATATATACTTGGAATGTCTTGCTGAATAAACATTATTAATATTATAACAAAGATAAATTACATTCCGCAATTATTTGCTATAATGTTTTTAAGTTACCAAATATGGAATCTGTATAAGATATTACAAATAAGTTGCCGACAAAGTATAAATTATATTAATAAACACAGTTTTGCAGCTTATTGCAACAACAACCAATATCAACAATACCTTCTTTACCTCTAGGTGACAGAATTTTCTACAGGTATCCATTAATACTTTTTCTATATATTTTACAAATAAATTTAAAAATATATATAAATCCTGAAGCCTAAGATAAACACAATTCCTTTGTTACACACAGGGGTTACACAGTCCATATTTCAAATGAATGTAACTGACAGGTAAAGGTCACTGTCAAAAAAATAATCACTTCAAATTAATAATAGTGACATTTTAAAAAGAAAATAGTAAATAAAGCAATAGTTATATGCAAAGGAATATAAAATAGTTTGCAGCATTAGTAAATACGTAGGTATGTATTTAAATTAATAAAACTTAAATAGCGGGAGGTTTTGTGTTGGCCACATCAGATTTTTTTAAACGTTACCATTAATAATTTGAAATGGTAGGTTCCATGACAGTGACATTTATCTGTCAGTTACATACAATTGAAATCTGAACTGTGTAACTAAGGAATTGTGTTTATCTTTAAAAAATAGTCTACGGGATTTATAAAATAGATTATTTTATATATTTATGTATAAAATATAGATATAGAAAAAGTATGAATGCATACCTGTAGAAAAGTTAATAATCTTTAATTCTTATTATAACATAAATCGCATTTCCGGTTACTTGATTTACATCAGAATCTGATGGCTTCTTTTTATATTAGAATAAGGTAGAAATACAAGGTTTCAGAATTTTCTGAATGATAGTATTTGGGTTAGAACGTTGACAAAATCCATACACTCACACACACATACACACACACACACACACATACACACACACACACACGCATCATCGTGAAACTGTGAAAATGTTAAAATCGGATTCTAGGGACTTTAAAACGGGGTCATGTACCAAAATCTCGACATGCAATTTTTAGCACAATCCCTATACCTCCCTTACCAAGGGTAGTGGGAGGTGAAACATAAATGTAGTAATTACCTCCCGCTACCCTCGGTAAGGGGGCTATAGGGTTCGTGCTACAAATCACATATCGAGATTTTAGTAAATGATCACGTTTTAAGGTCCCTAGAATCCAATTTTAAGATTTTCACGATGATGTCTGTATGTGTGTATTTCTATCCTATTCTAATATGAAAAGAAGCCATTAGATTTTGGTGTAAATCGGATAACCAGAAGTGGCACTTTACCTGAAGTTCATAATGGTTTTTCTTCAAAAAATGCCATTTTTCGCATTTTATGTCTGAAAATTAAAGATTATTGAATTTTCTACAGGAATACATTAATACTTTTTCTACATATTTTACATATAAATTTAAAAATATTTTCTTTTATTAGTCGCGAAGACCTAAGATAAACACAATTCCATTTTTACACAGTTCATATTTCAAATTAATGTAACTGACAGTAAATGTCACTGTCAAAAAACTAATCACTTCAAATTAATAATAGTGACATTTTAAAAATAAATTAGTAAATAAAGCAATAGTTTTCTGCAATGGAACAGTTTGCAGCGTTAGTAAATACGTAGGTATGTATTTAAATTAATAAAAATTAAATAGCGGGAGGTTTTGTGTTGGCCACATCAGATTTTTACCTCCCGCTACCCTAGGTAAGGGAGGTATAGGGATCGTGCTAAAAATAGCATATAGAGATTTTATATAATAAGCACGTTTTGATGTCCCCAGAATCCGATTTTAACATTTTTAAAATGATGTCTGTAGGTATGTATGTGTGTGTGTCTGTGTGTGTGTGTCTGTGTGTGTGTGTGTGTGTCTGTGTGTGTGTGTGTGTCTGTGTGTGTGGATCATGTGGACACGATTACTCAAATACTATCTATCAGAAAAATTTGAAATTTTGTATACCCATTCTATACTAATATGGGAAGAGCTCATTAGTTTTTAGTGTATATCGGATAACCGGAAGTATCATTTAAACAAGCTTTTAACAGTTTTTCTTGTAAAAAATTCATTGAATATAATTTTTTAGCAACTTTTACTAATTAAAATGGAATATAATGGTTTAATCTTCAATTCTACGATAATAACATTTAGTAAATAACTCTAAATAACTTTAAATATGAATATATAATATAATTTATTTCCATGTATCACCTATTCTATGCGTCAAACAAAATCATAATTTTAATGACAGGTTTGACATATTTAAACAAATGTCACTGACAGGCAGCAATTATGTTAAAATTAATAATGAAACTGTGTTAATGAGAATATAATAGTAAAATATTTTATTAGGGTTTGTAAAAATAATATATTTTCCATCATAGATAAATGTTAGATGAACAGGATGATCTGATTTAAATTTGCTAATTGCTATTTTTGCAGCTCTATAAATTAATATTAATTTACAACTACACATTTACGAAATGGATCATGTACGGCGAAGAATTTACAAAGGTTGCGTTTTAGAGCACCTAGAAGATGATGCTGATTTTTATAAGAATGTACGTGTGTGACTATTTTTCCTTAAAGCCTATTAAAATATGATCCAAAATTTCTCAAATTTGGTATTTAAAACTCATATATAATTTGAAACAACATATTAGATTTTAACCATATATGATAAATCGGATGTAGTACTTAATTTGGAGCTCTCACAAATTTTTGAGGAAAAACAATAAAACAATCCAAAATTTCGTATTACAGACTTTTCTATTTATTGGACAACAAATTAGATTTTATTTACAAACGATTAACCGGTAATGATACTTTACTTAAAGCTCACTGCTATTTTAAACATGGAATTGGCGGGAGGTCATGTGTTGGCCACATCAGATTTTTTTATTTAGCAAATCAATAAGAAACAAACAAAAATCCTTTCCCGTGTACAGGTAACTAGATGGATAAGCTATTTTAAGAAGTGTGTTTGTTTTATATTTTTAAAAATACCTTCCAAGTTTAACCTGACACGGAAATAGATCAAATAACTTTCCTGACATTTTAACGAATAGGATTTTTTGCTTTAGAAAAATAACACACGTATTTTCATTTGGTGGCTGGAAAAAATGGAATGTTTTTTCACAGTTCTATGCTTGTCATATTTTATTATTATTTATTCTCCTGTATTACTCATAATTTAATGTTTCCATTACTTGTGGTGTTCCCATTGTTTACTGTTAGTGTGTAACCCAAGACTATTGATTTTAAATCGAGTATGTGCTTATACAAGCATTTTTATCATGTATAAGTGTCCTTTAATGTCTATCATTTATTTGAATTCGTAAGACAATTGATATCTTTTATTGGATGAAAATTGTCTTGCATAAATCATGGTTTATTATTATTTTCATATGATTGAATTGTTCGTGTTTTACTCTTGTAGGTTTATAAAATATATTGATAGCAGTCTCTATCATGTGTCCGTAAAAAATAAAAGATTTATCTGTACATTTCTTTTACTTATATTGATAAATGCGGTAAAAAGGCAACATTATTTTTTTGTATTAAAAATGATGCCATTCATATAAATAATTTTTTCTTCAAACGTCATAAAATGGCATCTGTTGTGACTTGACAAAGTTTATGACTTACATCTTGGCAACGACGGTAAGAATATTTAGAATTAAAGTGATATGAAAAGTTCATACTGTTTTTCAGCGATTCCTCGACATCTCATATCCTTCAACAATATTATCGAACTTCCATTTAATTGAACAACTTCAAGGGCCGTACATAAGGAGAATTTAAAATTACATAGTTTTTATTTAAACGTCAAAAAGTGAAAATTTTCACTTGAATGTTTATAACAAAAAGTGAACAAATACGAAAGTATCCATAGCAAGAGCAATTGAAATCATCAAACTTACATGCTCGCCACAGAAAGTGTCACTTTTACTCCTAATAACACAATATACTATTGAAACAATATCTTATTCGTCACTAAAGTACACAAAAATAGTCATTAACAGTTCAGAAATCGACACTAAAGTAATCTAATATAAGACAATTTCAGGAAATGCAGTGTTGCCAACCTTATAATAATTATTGTACATATAAGATAATTTGGGTAGGTGTACGATTTAAAATAGTATTTTTACCTCCCGATACCCTTGGTAAGGGAGGTATAGGGATCGTGCTAAAAATCACATATCGAGATTTTAGTAAATGACCACGTTTTAAGGTCCCTAGAATCCAATTTTAACATTTTCACGATGATGTCTCTATGTGTGTATGTGTGTGTGTGTGTGTGTGTGTGTGTGTGTGTGTGTGTACAAATTTTGTTTGCACTCTAACTCAAATACTATCATTCAGAAAATTCTGAAACCTTGTATTTCTACCCTATTCTAATAGGAATAGAAGCCATTAGATTTTGGTGTAAATCGGATAAACGGAAATGGTACTTTACTTGAAGCTCATAATGGTTTTTCTTCAAAAAATACCATTAAATGCCATTTTTTCGCATTTAACGTCATTAGGAAATTATAGATAATTGAATTTTGTACAGGTATACATTAATACTTTTTCTATATATTTTACAGATTAATTTAAAAATCATTTTTCCTTTTTAATCCCGTCTAAGGCTAAGATAAACACAATTCCTTTGTTACACAGTTTATTTTTTAAATGAATGTAACTGACAGGTAAACGTCATTGTCAAAAAACTAATCACTTCAAATTAATAATAGTGACATATTAAATAATAAAGAAAATCGTAAATAAAGCAATAGTTATATGCAATGGAACATAATATATTTTGAAGCATTACTAAATACGTAAGTATGTATTTAAATTAATAAAAATTAAATAGCGGGAGGTTTTGTGTTGGCCACATCAGGTTTTTATACGTAAAATGATAACAAATATGTGTAAGAAGAATGAACAAAACAATTCCGATGAAGAATATTGAAATAAAACATAATTGTAAGTGTTATTTTCGATAACATCAGTGCTTGGAGGTTAACATCATTGAGTGTCAAACTGACAGTTACATGGACATAACCTATAAAAATAAAATATTCCTTTCATTATCACAAATTTTCGATTTCAAATAAAATTTAATATGCAACTCGGCACTGAAGTTCCGTTTTATCATTCATATGGTTTATTTTCTTCGGCCTTTACGGCCTCGGCAACTAAATTCAAAATTCGTGATAAAAAGAACTTCAGTACCTTGATACATAAATATTATTTTTTTCCCTCTCGCTGAGAGATATTGGAATCATGCTAAAAATCGCATATCCAGATTTCAGTGGATAAGAACGTTTTAAGGTCCTAGAATCCGATTATAACATTTTTCCGAGGATGGCAGCGCGCGCGGGGTTGTGTGTGTGTGTGTGTGTGTGTGTGTGTGCGTGCGTGTGTGTATGCGCGCGTCTGCGTGTGAGTGTGTGTGTGTGTGTGTGTGTGTTGGAACCACGGTTTCTCAAATACTATAAGAGAAAAAATATTTAACTGCAGAATTCCTCAATCTGACATTCCTGGGAAGAGTTGATTAGGTTTTGATAACAATTGGACAACCGAAAATAATAGTTTCTTTAAAAAATCTTCTAAATATTATTATTTGAAAATTTCTGTTAATACTATTATTAAAGAATATAAATATCTCTATCCGATACATTTTAATTTTTTATTAACACTTCTATAGAGCTAAGGATATAGAGAAATATAAATGTATAAAATAATAAATTGTAAATGAATCTCGCAGCCCATGGAAAACAAGTGGAAAAATTAAAATGTTTGTAATTGATAGATAAATGCGAGTATCAAAAAGCCAGGGACATTACTGAAGACTTTTTTCTGGGAAATACATTTTAATATTTCTTATTTTATTAATAATTAAATATTTATAATTATAGATACATATATTACATACACCCTTCAGAAATATCCCCAATCTAATCAATGAATTGGAAGAATCTCAAACGTTAGAAGAAGAGTGTATAGAATGAATTAAAAAATAAATGAAGAAGATATGTGTTTTTGTGTGTATCAGAAATGTCAAATATGTACAATACTATATATACAATATATAGCCTAATACAATAAAATTTCAAAATTTGACTTATTCATATTTATTTATAAGTGATTAATACGAAGATGAATTGAACCCTGGTACATCTAATTCACTATCTAGTCAACCATAAATGACAGAATAATTTATTCTTAATAATAATTCTTGAGCCAGACATTTAATTTCGTCAGTAAAGGAACTACAACTAAAACTTTGTTCAAGAAAGTATTTCTGTTTTTTTCTGACAAAAAATAGATTAAGCCAAAAGATATATTGATACTAAGTTTCTTTTCTGTGTTATACTAGTATAGAAATGAAAAAGAATCAATGATAAAGTTCATTTTTAATTAAAACTGTCATTAATACACACTTAATTAGCACTTTTTTTAATTACTCTTCCAAACCGCGAACTTCTTGCGTTTATGTTCTTTTTGTGATAAATTATTCATAGTCTCATTACTAAAAGTCATTAGGGTCATAAAATATCCAAAATGTATGTATACTTGTCCCCAAAATCATATTCCTTTTCGAATAATCTTAATAAAAAATGTATAGAACAATAAACATAATGGATACCGTATTCTTTCTAATGTAGGTAATATTCCTATATAGATATAATGTAATTGTTGATGAAATATTACAATGCGCGTAAAATTGACTGTAGCTACCTGTACTATTATTAAAATCGTATATACGAGATATGTATGGTATAAATCGAACTTAATGTATTATTGTATCATGTATAATAAATATATTTATGTTTATAGAGATAATTTGTACCGAGATTATTTTCCAATAAGCATTATGGCATACGAATTAATAATATTACAATTGTAACTTCTGGTGCACTTTCCTCAAAAGTTTTGAATGCCCTTAAAGTAAATAAAAATATTTTACTCACATACATAAATTGGTCTTTTTGAAAACGAATAAAATAGTATATTGTGTTATTAGCAGTAAAAGTGATTCTTTGTGTGGCGAACATGTAAGTTTGAACGACTTTTACTCCGAATGACACATTATATTTTTTCTTCAAACATACGTATTTAAATAAAATAATTACAACTTGGCATTACAATAATTATAAATATTTTACGTGAAGTACGTTTGCTGATTTCAATTGCTCTGTTGCTATGGATACTTTCGTATTTCTTCACTTTTTATCACAAATATTCAAGTGAAAATTTTCACGTTTTGATATTTAAATAAGAACTGTGCAATTTTATATTCTCCTTATGTGCAATTATATCAGAATTTGAAGTATTGCCATGTACGGCCCTTGAAGTTGTTCAATTGAATGGTTCAACAATATTGCTTAAGGATGTGATATGTCGAGGAATCGCTGAAAACAATATCAACTTTTTTTATCACTTTAAATATAATTATTCTTACCATCATTACCAATATATCTGCTATTTTATAATATGTTATTTCGTTAAATATACACTGTTCATATTTCACTTTGCAGGTTATCAGTTTAAATTTGACAGCTGTTGGAAGTTTTTAGTAACTTTATTTTTAAGTTATCTAGTGTATAGTGCAATTTGGGCCGATATGACAGGTTTCTATTTTACAAGTTACTTCTTATTCGCTCATTTTATATAGTTGCTATGGATATTTATTTATTTCATTTCTATGCCGGCGGCGTAGAAATTAGCTATTTCTACTCCGGCGGCGTAGAAATGAAACTTCTACCTTGTGAATCAAGTCACAAAAGATGCCAT
This sequence comes from Ophonus ardosiacus, assembly GCA_943142095.1. NCBI lineage: Eukaryota > Metazoa > Arthropoda > Insecta > Coleoptera > Carabidae > Ophonus > Ophonus ardosiacus. The sequence continues at coordinate 57,623,738 of OW964824.1, forward strand.
TTTTATGACGTTTGAAGAAAAATATATTTGTCCTTATTACGAGAGCAAAGAAAATAGATATTCCGTTTTCAAATCTATCAAAATATTACTAATTATTTATTTTGTTCAAGATAACAATAGTTACTTAATACAGTGTGTTCAGAAAAAAAAAAACTTAATTCGGAGTAAGCTATGAACATATAGAAACGCATGTCTGATTATTATTTAATTCAAAAGTGAAGTTGGCAAAAATGATTGTAAAATGTAATTTTAAAGAGAAAAGATTATAAAGAAGGATACAGAATATTTCCATTCACCGTTTTCTAATTTATTTCTATTTCTAAAATAAGGATTCAAGAAAAAAAGCTTTAATTTCTTTAGAAAACATTTTTGACAATATCTCGTGTCAAATTGACATAGGCACGTTTTTCGTTCATAGCCAACTCCGAGTTAGGATTTTTTTGAACACACTGTATTACAAATGTAACTTCGAGTGCACTTTCCACAAAAGTTTTGAATGCCCCTGAAGTATAACAAAAATACTAATGAAATTGTATTTTTTTTTTTCGCATAAATTGATATTTTTGAGAATGTATAAAAATATATAGGTCCGTATTATGAGAGCACTTTATTTTCAAATACCTAATAAGTAATTAATTTAATCGCAAAACTATGAAAGTATTAGTAATTATTTATATTGTTCAAGTTAATAATAGTTACTTAATAGTAACTAAATATTATTTGAATTACACATTATCAAATTTTTTCTACAATAAAGTAAATGAAAGTAAAAATACAGTTTCACTTGCACTATTTATAGGCCATATTAAAAGTGAAATAATAGGTCCAAAATAAATTGCTTTTCTTATACTTAGTATAATTTAAGCAATAAGCAATTTGTTTTATTTGAATGATAACGAAATAATTATATTTTTTATAAATGTCATATTTTGAAACTATATTTAATATTGTAAAAACAAACCAAAGGTGTTGTACTACTTTTTAATAGTAAGAAGAGTCATTTAATTCTAATATATTTTACTTCAAACTTAAAGAATAGCAAAACTAAAATTTGTATTAAATTTTTGATAACAATTTCAACCAAACGTTATTTGAATATAAAGATATAAAGTGGTTTATTTGAAAAGATTTATTGAGAAAACCGTCGCGACAAAATGGTGGCTAGCGCTATGGCTGGGGAACAGATATTTGCCGACGGATCCTAAGCAGCGAAGCCGAAATTCCAAATGCAGAGATCTAAAAATAATTTTGCGGCGATTTATCATAACATAATCATGTATCATTTTCACACACGAGTAGATACGTGTGATAAAATATATTAAAGAAATGTATGATTTTACAATGCTTACAAATATTTAAAATCACACTTAAATAGGAGATATTTTAATATGAATTTAATATTAGCGATGTTTCTTTACTAAAATTTGAATACACATAAATTGTTTATGTTTAGCTGTGACAAAAATAATTGTTTAACGAAATACTATTTTATAAAATTAAACTTTATTTTTGTTGCGGCAATTTCTATGTTCATAGGCTGTTTTATACTTTTATTTTGGAATAATACACACCAAGTGAGCTAAGGTAATGTTTATTCATGTGAGTGATTTAATTTCTTCGAGTGAATAACTATTCTTAGCTCACGTCGTTTGTACAATATTTTATTCAATTTTGACGAAATAATAATAAAAACCATTATAATATTTAATTTTGATAAAATAAAAAACTCATCAGTTAGTAGGCTGAGCAAGACAATCGTCGCTGATAGACGTCAAGTCATATATTTAAAATGCTTTATTGTCTATCATTTGTGCTGTGAAAAATAATCAAAATGGCTGATAATGTGTGATAAATATTATGGTGAGTGTTATTTTCGTACCTGATGTTATTTTAAATGCATTATTTGTTGCAGAGTGAGTTAAAATTTTGTGAGAGTGATTTAAAAAATTTTAAATCACATGTGAAAAAAGTGTTACTTATAGTTGTTTCTATAGAGTTAATAATGACAGTTTAAAACGTCAAAATTGAATAAAAGAAATTAAAACAAAAATAAATTTAAATTTCACTTAAAAAAAGTTTCTACTTAGTAAAAATTATTATCATTTTCAGGAATTCCTTAATGATATGTCCTAAGATCTCTTTTATTTTAGTTTTGATGATTTGTATTGGCATTTTATGTAACACTTTTATGTAATTTTCTCTTGTTGACGTTTCTTATATCATGTGCCCATGATCTCCGGAAATAAATTATTATTATTATTATTATTATTATTATATTAAAAATCGAGACCTACATTGGTCAACAAGTTGTTCATTATATGACTTTTCATTAAATCGTAAATACTTATAAAAGATAAGTTATGATACAACAAAAATATTTTCAAATATAGTATTTATTTGAATATAGATAAAACTAATTTAGTTTCTGCAGAATTTCAAATACACAATCCAAAGTTTTTCTTTCTTTGGTTGGATATAGACTTTGTTGCGTTCAACGTAACGTAACCCGAATCGAATGAAACTAATTATTAATTTCCAGCACAATGATAATAACAGACTTGAATTAAAAAAATGAAAATAATATAAGATACGCGTTCTGAAATCTGGCAAATTGCAAAAAAAAAAAAAAACGAATGGTGTTATTAATGTATAGCAAAACAAGTTGAATGACAGGTGAATATTAAATTGCTCTGTTTTTCTTATGAATCATTAAAAAAAGATATGTATATATTAGCAGTTTGTGGATAATAACAAAGTAAAATTTGTATAAAAAAATAAAAACTATGTATATTCAGTTAAAAGCCGACGTTTCGTTTCAGGACAAACTATGGGAAAACGTAGTGTTATACAAGTAATTTTACATATTATACAATAATTTGTTACAGTGTGTAAAATCAACCATTATTTTTTCATTAGTTTATTCTTCTACACATTATAACAAATTATAAAATATCAGTCTGTATGTGTATAATATGTAAAATTATTTTTTTAATACTAGCGTTTTATAACAACAACTTTTTGATTGTCATTTTCGTTGCTAAATGAAATACTTTTAAGCACTAGTTCTTAAAACTAACATTTTAAGCATACTAGTGCTTAAAATTGACAGTTTAATGCGTAAAATGTTACTTTACTAGTGCTTAAAAGTATTTCATTTAGCAACAAATAGATGAACCAGACGCCTGCCTACTTTTTAACTTTAAAAAATTCAAAATGTTGATATTTGAGAATAAATGATCTGTTTTAGAACGCTATTATAAAATTTTTTGTATGTAGGTAATACATAGTGAAATGAGCGTTTTAGGCACGTGTTGTATCACTCGCTTCCCCTCGTGCGTACAAGTTTCACACCGCGTGCCTAAAACACTATCATTTCGCAACTTATTACATAAATAGCTATTATGTTTAACTGTAAAAATCTTTATTTTGTTGTGGCAATTTTTATGTTCGTATGTTGTTTTATACTTTTATATTTTAAAAATCGAAACCAATTACATATTGGTGTACAAGTTGTTCAATATATGAGTTTTCATTAAATCGTAAATACTTATAAAAGATGGGTTATAACACAACAAAAATATTTTCAAATAGGTATAGTATTTATTTGAATATAAATAAAACCAATTTAGTTTTTGCAGAATTACAAATACACAACTTGAAGTTTTTCTTTCTTTGAAACGTTCAATAATTACGTTCAACGCAATTATTAATTTCCACCACAATGATAATAACAGACTTGAATTAAAAAAATGTAAATGATATACATAAGAACGCGTTCTGCAAAAAGCGAATTGTGTTATTAATGTATAGGAAAACAAGTTGAATGACAGGTGAATATTAAATCACTTTGTATTTCTTATGAATCATTAAAAAAAAAAACATATGTATATTAGCAGCATGCGTATAACAACAAAGTAAAATTTGTATAAAAAACCTGAAAACTATGTTAACAAATAAAAAATATTTAAAAGAAAATAAAAACAGAAATGCATACGTTGTTTGTGTGAGCCATTTTCTTCAATAAATTTATAACTCCATTTTTATAATTTTGTACATATTTTATTAAAAAAATATGTTTATAAAGAATATAAAATAATGTATATGATGATAAGTAACTGGATAAGTGATGGATATAAGAAATAACCTGGAATGCAGTGAAAATATAAAATTTTTATTCAGTCAAAAGCCGACGTTTCGCTCTTCAGTACAAACTATGGGAAAACATATTGTTATAAAAGTAATTTTACATATTATACACATACTTACAGACTGATATTTTGTAATAATTTGTTACAGTGTGTAAAATCAACCATTACTTATTGATTAGATTATTGTTCGACGAGATCAATATGGTTGATTTTGCACTGTAATAAATTATTATAAAATATTAGTCTGTAAGTATGTGGATAATACAGAGAATTTATTTTAAAATGCAACATTATAGTTCATCACTTCCATGGTTACTCACTATTGTCAAAAAATGACAGCAATGTAATATTTGTCCATTTTAAAATGCAACATTATAAATAGTATTGCAGCACAGGAGATACCTCCAAAACACATCACAAATTGTGTCAATTGTTATTACGACCGACTATAATATTGCCTCAGAGTGATTGGGGGTATTTTTTTTTTAACATTTATTACATGAAAGTTATGAATTTTTGTAAGCTAAAGTTTGTTAAGATGTACAACATTCATGTTTTGATTATTTGTTAATCGTCTGTAGGCTAATTTATTCGAAATTAGTTTTGATAATACAAAACTACAAATTTTGTATGTTGCATTTTAAAATGGACAAATATTACATTGCTGTCATTTTTTGACAATAGTGAGTAACCATGGAAGGGATTCGCCATATGTTGCATGTTAAAATAAATTCCCTGTATGTAAAATTACTTTTTTTACCCCCCTGAAGTGTAATGGGAACTTTACAATTGTATACGCACCAAGTGTAACCTACATTTTACTCTTACTGTGTTGTAACTTGTCTAACTATACGGTAAAATAATCAAAATACACTGGACGTTTATGGGCATTTAGAAAAGAAATCATCTTTACTATAATAAAGTTCATGTAAAAAAGTACTACCTACTTAAGTTATTTTTTTACTTTAACATTTCCTATATTTAAAATTAATTTATATAAACCAAACTCACGGTAGCGACATCTGTCATTATTGTAAAAATCCGCCGTTACCGACATAGTCACCGATCGATATACCTGTCAAATACGCGAGCATTGCTGAAATGTCAAATATCTAGACCTACCTATTATTTATTACGAAGAAAACATGAGCAAATAAATATATTATGAGTCATAAACAAAGTTTATTATTACAGATAAATTTTTGCTAGAAGAAGTACTCTAATGAAGGTAAGTAAAATCAAATTTGGAAATTGACTTAACCCCAGTATTTTAAACTAACCCTTTTCAGAAGTACAACCTATCTCATTGAAAAAAGTGATTTTCATTATCGTCGGCCAAAAAATTTGATACAATTCTCGTGCGTGAAGTATTTTACAGCGCTCCAGCTAATAAGGCACTCGCCTTAAGGGCTCGTGTCTTAAACAAAGCTGTTGCGCTGTAAAATACAACTTACACGCACTCGAATGTAAATAACTATTGTAACACTATGTTTTCCCATAGTTTGTCCTGAAGAATCTTAAATAGGAAGCGACACGTCGGCTTTTGACTGAATAAATTTTATATTTTGACTGTCATTATTTTCAAGCTTTAAAAATGTGATAATATAGATGTTTCCACCATTTTACAAAAACCAGAACCCCTTTATAATTATGTAGAATTACATTTTTTATTTTACAATTTCAAACCTTTGCTGAAATTTTCGCCGCATTTAGAAAAACAATTTCGCCATTTTTTCTCAATTTAAACTTTTTTTTCTACCAAAACACCTTTAGCATCATTTTGCCGTCGCATTTCTACAGCAATTTGTGGAAACCAATCTATAATAAAGTCATTTTGCGAGTTTTTTCTTTTGCAATTAGGTGTTTTAATGATTGGAAGGCGGTAATAACGGCTTTAATATCCATCCGTCGAGAAGTGTTGAAAAAACTATAACCTAAATGACGTTATTATATCCTGAGACGGAGATTTCTTTTTTTCTTTGATTAATTATTGTCTGAATAGTACAGGCGATATCCTTTGGTTTTGTTTCTCAGGAAAGATAATTGTAATGTTGCGCAGATCGCTACATACGGGTTTAATGTGAAAACAAACTTTACTTATAACGAAATTGTTAGGAAATTACTTTTCAACTAAGCTTTTAACTTGATTGGATTATTTTTATTTTTGTTATTAATTTCCAAGGGGAAAATATTTTTATTTTCGATGCTTATTACTGAACTTGTAGTAATAATTATTTAATAACGTAAAGTAGAACAGGCAAAATAATAATTAAATAACAGTTATGTACTATTTTAAAATTTGTCATTAACATTTTTACCTTCCGTGACCTTTAAGTAAGGAAGTATATATTATTGGTTCAATTGCTGCCGATTTCTATAGATTAACAAAATTACAAGTAGTCTTTGGTTGTTCTTGTACATAAAAATATAGCCTATTACAGTGGTTCTCAACCGGTATTCCACGAATTACAGGTGTAAGCACTTCGAAAGGGTACAGCGAAATTTTTTGGCAATTTTTATGTAACTATGTTTTATGAAATAAAAATTAATGAATGAACAGTGTAGAACTGCAACAGAATTATTTTTACCTTCCGTCACCTTAGGTAAAGAAGGTATTGTCATTGTTAGTGGTGAGTTTTTAATGAATAAGCACGTTTTAGGGTCCCTAGAATACGATTTTACTAATTTTACGAGGATGTCTGTATGTGTGTGTGTCCTGTGTGTGAGACAAAATTTCTCCGACGATAACTCCAACACTACAATTCTAAAAATTTTAATTCTTTCATATTTCTCTTCTTTATATCCATATGAAGAGCTAATTAAATTTCGGTTACAATAGAATAACCGGAATTACCTTTATTTGAAGTTCTTAACAGTTTTTTTATTGAAAAAACGCAAATAAATATCATTTTTTGACTTTTTGTGATATGCAAGATATCTTTATTGTCTATACGGTTTGATTATACATTTTCCTTCATATTCAATAGATATAGAGTTAAAAACTATAAAGAGATTATTTTTCAAACAATTCTAACTGACAAATGTAAGTGTCAAGTGCAATTTACATAGTGTATGTTCAAGTTATAATTTATGTAATTTTTTCAACGAACTTTCGGTGTAGAATTTGTAGAAAATAGTATATGTACGGTAGGTAATATGCTGGCCATATTTGATTTTTTGACATTTTATGTTATTATACATTATGAAAGAGTATTGCATTGTCTATACAGTTTAATTATACTTTTTTTCATATTTAATAGATATAGAATTAAAGAATTATAAAAAAAATAAATTTCATAAAACAGCCAGTTATGTTATAACCATGGAAACTATTGATAATATTAAAATAATTCTAATTGACAGATGTCAATGTCAAGTGCAATTTACATAGTATATGTTCGTGTAATATTTTTTTTTTGATGTATAGGATCTTTTCCAAGGAACTTCCGGTATGGAATTTGTAGAAAATAGGATACGTTCGTGTTACAATTTTGCTGGATATACCTATAAATTTTTTTCCAAGAGAACTTTCGGTATGGGATTTGTACAAAATACATAGAATTAATGAAAGATAATGTTCATCTGCGCATGTTTTAAAAAACTTAAAACGACATAGAAAATAATTATTTATTTTTATTAATAAAACATGAAAATAACAATAATTGGAATAATACTACCTTTTTTAGTTTAAGTTCTGTATTTATTTGTTATTATAACCCAACGTTTCGGCACTATAAACTGGTGCCTTCTTCAGGGGAAAAAATTGACATAAATATGTGAAATAACAAAAACAAGTAACCAAGGTAACAAGAAAAGTTCGTAAATGTTACCTTTTTTATGTATACAATTTTCTAGACAATATATGCATGCCCGGCAATAACTTGGACGGCGAACTCTCCTTTTGGCAGAGGAAAAACCGTCCCAAAAACTGGCAGAGAAGTGATCTGTATAATTCAGAGACGCTTTATCGGTAGCGAAATACCGCAGCCGTACTCTTTATTAACAGATGTTAGAAAAAGTCTAGAAAAATTGTATACATATTACAATTTACAACATATTATAATCCGTCACAATGATTGAGATTGATAATCCCAATGACTTCTCTAATTAATCTGTTGTTAAGTCGAGTACGTCTTGCAATAATTTTCGTATTTTCAAATTTAATTTGGTGGAATTCTTCCAAGGCATGTTCTGCAACGGACGATTTCTCAGGCTGGTTCAATCTGATCACCAGTTTATGGGGCCAAAACGTTGGGTTATAATAATAAATAAATAAATAAATAAATAAATACAGAACTTAAACTAAAAAAGGTAGTATTATTCCAATTATTAATATGAGTTCTTAAAGATATTTTAATAATATGAAAATAACAAATTTATGTGCTACAAATAATATGAATAATAATAATAATAATAATAATAATAATAATAATAATAAAACAAATTAAAATATAATAAATTTCTCATTACAAAAAAAACCTAATTACCTATATACATATGTATAATATATTTGGTTTTGCTCCGTCATTATAGCCATCATTGTTTTTAAAGCATTCCGCTTCTCGACGCTAATTTCGGAATCGCTTTTTAGCTTCTTTGAGTCAGGAAATACTTATTTGACAATACTATCTATACTATGTTGCAGATAGATCTCCGTTACTATACGTTTGATTCAGTTCTTGATAGATAGATCTTTAAACTTTCTCTATACTGTCTCGAAAAAAGACCGCAATAATTAAAATCTAATATTAGAAAGAGATATATAGTATTGCAGATATAACCTAGTTATGTAAAAATCCCATTTTTCAAAAATATGTACCTACAACCTAACGTTTTTTAGCCAATTACACAAGCAAACTCATTTTGGTCAAATATTCCGCTTCTTCTGTTTTTCTTAGGAATTTATTATTATTAGTATTAGTATTAGACTTAGTATTACAAGCCCTATAAGAGATACTTATCGGTAATACTTACTACGAAGAAGAAGAAGATGATGAAGAGGTCATTTCATTCTGCCGAACACGGTTGAAATAATTGCTTTTTTTAAGATTCCAGGCACACATATATATAAACACACGTTCACTCCTTCACAATTTGCACTGGTTATGATTGGTATTTTTGTTGTACAAACTTAGCATCTAAGTAAGTAAGTTGCAGCAATTATGTTAACGAATGTGGCAAGTATCTAGAGCTGACCGAGTCTGCGTCCGAGTGTACACTAAGGAAAGTTGGGAAGGTAGTGGAATTCCCCGGTACATTTAACGTTAATTATCTTTTGGCCAAGTATAAATGTGTTTATGGCCGGCTGGCAAGCCCTGGGACTTGCAGTTGAATTATCCCAATATATCACGGTTCAGGCTTCGCCTTCATGCCTTCAATGATAATCAACATGATGGGATTCCCACAGCGCCGTTTGTCAGTTCCGTATACAAGCGTCATTTTCCCGGTTGTAAAATCTGCATATTGTGTGCGGAGTTGTGCTCTGTATGTTGGGCAAATATCCGACAATACTTTTGCAACCTTCCACAGAGAATGGGTTCGCTGCAAACCTGGATTTATTGCCGCAGTACACTGTTGCCGCTCTATTTGCTGCCCTACTCATGAATATTCCATTACACACCTATTTTCTATCATTTTCGGCTTGTTACATTGTTTACAACTTACACTGTTGCTAGTGCCAATTTATTTTAAAATATGAGAATATCAATATAATATTACATACAGCATACAGCTATATTTTAAAAATGTCAGTGCCAAAACACCGGAGACATTACTGAAGACTTTTTCTGGGAAGTACATTTAATATTGCTTATTTTATTATTAATTAAATATTTATAATTATAGATACATATATTACATATACCTACCCTTCAGAAGTACCGCCAATCTCATCAGTGAATTGGAAGAATCTCGAACATTAGAAAAATAAGAGAAAATTTGTTTATAGAATGAATTAAAATATAAAAACATATAAAGAATATATGTGTTTTTGTGTGTACCAGAAATAATAAATATGTACAATACTTATACATATAGCCTAATATGAAAATGGCGAGAGGTCTTTTGCTGGCCACAACAGTTTTTTTTTTTACAATTTATTATTATTATTACATTTATTCTTGCCTAACTGGGTTATAATCTACATATTATATACAGGATGTCTCTTAAATAAGGGGACATGGCTTAACCACAGATTCCTGAGGCTAAAATAAGACGATTTAACTAAATTTGCTTCTGCCGGAAAGTGTACCATTTAGCCAGAATTCTGCTTCAAAGTTCTTCACAAAAAAAAATTAATTTTGCTTATAACAACAGAACGCTTTATACGATTTGGATGAAATTTGGTATGACAATTCATATGGTTATAAGTCATCTTTTAAGGTGATACTTGTTCTTATTAGTGAACCACTAGTGTATGAAATTTTGGTGTCCCAACATTGATTAGACCGTAACTTTTTAATGGCCACGCCAATAACATAAAATTATTTTTTTTCAGAAAGATACATTCAATAGTAAACTTTTCTCTCTCTGTTTAATTTGTGATATCTGTTACGGTTCAGACAGAAGAAAATAAAACCTGAGTGACTGCATCGTGAATTTTTTTAAAATAAATGTAATCTAGCAGTCTATCCAAATGTAAAAATAAAATTTCCAAAAAATTATATTTAGAAGAATTTTTCTCAGAAACTACTATTCCGGTTGTTACAATTGTTACCAAAACCTTTTCAGCTCTTCCCAGGAATGTCAGATTGAGGAATCCATAGTTAAACAATTCTTAAGTCTTATGGTTTTTGAAGAATCGTGTCTACAACATTCAGACATACACACATACACACACACAGACATCATTTTAAAAATGTTATAATCGGATTCTATGAACCTTAAATTGTGCTTATTCAATAAAATCTGGATATGCCAATTTTAGCATGAATCCAATACCTCTCTTAGCGAGAGGTAAAAATTATAATTTATTAAATAACAAGAAAACTTAGGATTTGACTGCAGAAGCATGTTGTGTTGGCAGATCTACAGTTCACCTAATAATCAATTATTCTTACTTTTTATTTAGATTTTACTGGTTATCGTATTTTAACGCAAACGTGACCTTAGCTTGATGTGTGGAAACTTTGGTCAAAATATAAATATAAATTTTCCACCGAGACAATTTTTATATTTTATATTACTTATTTCTGTCTTACCTTACTTATTTGTTATAATATTTTCTTTATTAACGATGTATTAAAATTTTTAATTAGTTTTAAATGTAATATATGACATTTGCGTTCATTCTTGTTCATGTCAAATTACAAGCGGCAACACCGCTTGGCAAGGGACAGGGTGCAGAAAGCGATAAAAGTTGAATATCAGTCCATAATCATTTACAGCCCGATTCACAATAGTAATTAAGGTACCAAGGGTTGTTATAAGGACAATAATGCCTGAGGTCAACAGTGTACTGTCGAGGGCCTCTGGCCCGAGGCGAGTATGTTGACCGAAGGCATTATTGTCGTTTAACACCCGTGGTGCCTTCAACGATTTATGTCTTACTAGAAATTGTTAATAAACATTTTGTCTGACTAGAATTTATCAAACAAAAATAATAAATCACAAAATTTTAATACAACTTACAAAGTAGCCTGTAAATGCGGTATCTAGGTAATATTTTGTTTCTGTAAACAAAGCATTTTTTCAAACAAAAAATATATTTCTTGTGGTATTTTTCTGTCAATATGGACGAGCAATGTTATTGCTAAGAATAAGAAGTATGCTGGTTTGTATTTGTGATGAAACAAATATGATTATAAACGACTACAATTCACAATGCTTCTTAACCTTAACTGCACTTTATGTTAGTATCAGTATTATTAACCTCAGTTTGTTGTCAACATTACCATAGCAACTTAATACGCCCTAGGGCATTATTTACTCAATAACGGACCTAATGTTAAGGTTGTTATAAAACAATAACATACTAGTAAGACAAAAAAGTTTAAGCTAATCCTCATTTTTGGATTATTGAATTCTATTCTATTCCGGTATGCAAAATTTAATTTTCATGATATTATCAATAAAGGTAGATACTAGGAATAGATTAGACCATATTTTAAGATATAAACTGTCAAAATTAGAGTAGAATTCGCTAATCCAAAAATGAGGATTAGCTTAAACTTTTTTGTGAATCGGGCTGTTAAAGGCAAGTATAGTTTGCATAAGTTTCCCAGCTTTTCCTTGGCATAATCGGCAACAGTGGTCATTCCACTCTAACATTTGCAACCCTAGCGCCAAGTCGTACTCCTTTAGCGAGGGTTAACCAGAAACCAGAGCAATAAAACGATTTGGTGTTGTGTAAAAGGACAATGTGTTGCTTGGTTTTGTTTGGAGACCTTGGGAATGTTTGCAAACTTGCCAAATATTGCATGGATTTCATGTAATAGTCGGCGGGAAAGAGTAATGGGCTTGTTACGGTCGTAAATCACGCCGCCGTCGCCGTAGCCACCGCGGCCTCCTTCAGCAGACTTGGCTACAGACGCTTCGAACCGGAAGTTGCTGTGACGATGTCAGACTCCGAGATGGGGATAATTCTCTTTTTATGATGAATTTATTGTCTTGACAAACATATTTTTAAGTATCTTTTATCTCTCCGAAGATTTTTATAGTTTTCTTTGAAATCTTATATGAAAGATGAATTGTTTTACAACAAACAATACCAGCAAGCATACGCGGTTATGGGAATTTTTTAAGATGTAATTTGGAAAATATGTGTTATTGATGCTGACAAGAAGTAATTAATAGTTATTTAATTCTTTATTATTTTCCACGAGGCGATAATTAATTTTTCCGTGCACCGTACGTAGTTGAAGCTTACGTCATTAATTTTTGTAAGAAGTATGTTGTGGCCAGCACAAGACCTCTCGCTATTTCCATATTAAGCTATATAAGTATTGTACATAATTGACATTTCTGATACACACAAAAACACATATCTTCTTTATATATTTTTGTGTATCAAGAGCGTACGCTACGCTCGCGCTTCAATTTTCGAGCGCGACCAATAAAAATACTTTACGCTAGAGATGCACACATAATTTTTTCTACGACTTTACTAACCAAAATAGAAAAAAAATAATAACCAATTTCTGTTTTGTGTTATGTGTAATCATGACGATGTGAGTATCCAAGTAAATAAATACAAAATTCTGTCAGTAAAAGATAGTTATTTTTCCTGCACTCCTCCAGATATATTTGAAACGGCGCAAAATACTTCCTTGAATTTATTATCTGCAAAATCAAAAGCATTATACGAAAAGAATTATAACCTCTCCATTGAATGGTGTAAGTTAAAAAAATCAAGAATTACAGTGAAAATGTCTTACTAGCTTACTTTTTGTAAAAATCTAATGAAATCGTCTTCTCTTTGGTCCATTTATTCCATGCTAAAATCAACACTAGCAGTTAGGAACTGAAAACTCTATTGAGTCTCACAGTCACAGAATCTAATTTATCTTCGTTAGCTGTTTTCAAGTTCTGGAATGAATATACAAAACTGCCAAAAGTGCACATTCAATTTTAACATTATCCGCCAATAATTAAATCCAATAAGTTTGTTAATTGTGAAATGTGTGTTATTAAATATTTAAAGTTGTAATACAATGTACATTCACCAGTAGAGTTGTTATTATATATAATTAAATACCTAACCTAACTAAATTGCTAATGTAGCTAACTTCAGGTATATTTTTTGTAGTACGTTTCTAGTGTAAAAATGAACCTAACCTATATTTTAGATTTCGTAAGTATTATTTTAATAAATTAAGATTTCAGCAAAAATATGTATTTATCTAAGCGAGCAAATTGAGCACTTTACCGCGCGTTGCTATGGGAGACGCGCGGTAAAGTATTTTTTTGCTCGTTCCTTAGTAACCATCAACTTTACTATGACAAAATAGAGCACAAATGTCAACTTTTCATGATGGTCGTAGAAAAATAACTATTATATTTTTTAATTCATTCTATTGACTCTTATTCTTCTAATGTTCGAGATTCTTTCAAATCATTGATGAGATTGGCGGTATTTCTTCAGGGTATATTTAATAGATGTGTCTATAATTATAAATATTTAAGTAATAAGAAAATAAGAAATATTAAATGTACTTCCCAGGTAAAGTCTTTAGCAATGGGTCTGGCTTTTTGACAAACATTTTTCTGTCAATTACAAACATTTTAATTTTGCCACTTGTTTTCCATGGACTGCGAGATAAATTTACACATTATTATTTCATATATTTATATGTTTCTATCTTTAACTCCATAGAAGATTTAATAAAAATTTAAAATGTATCGGATAGAGAATTTTATATTCTTTAATATTAGTAATAACAGAAATTTTCAAAAAATAATATTTAGAAGATTTTTTTAAGAAAAAAATATGCAATAATTACGTTCTCAGAATATGATGCGGCGTTTTGTTCCTTTTTCCAATCCATAAACTGTCTTTAGCAATTCTCATAAACTTTTCTCGAAGTTTAAATTAGGTAATATATAAATATATACAAATGCGTTTCTATTTTTACTATCTGTGTCTAGTTAAGTTTTTAAAAAAATGATATCCCCATTAAGTAATCAAATAAATTAAATGTTAACATTCCCAACAATAATTTTCATGAAATAATACGGTCTTAAAGAAACAAATAACATTTTATGGTTTGGTATTCAATATCTCATTACCAAGTGAAATTTACCATGCGCAAGTGTTATTACATGGAGATTTATTTTATTATACGCAGTAAAACAACTATTATTTAAATTATTTTACAAAATTACCGGCACTATTATAATATCATAAGTTAGATTATATACCTATCTAATTCGTGTAATGCACTTAATAAATTGATATCATTTAAAACACATTACTATTTACTGTGTAAACAATACAAGTAATTTTTTGTTTTTAGGAGTAAATAAATTATATGGACATGGAAATAAAATTAATTTGTAGAGGCAACGGCTATACGGAATAACGTATATTACGAGGAAGAAAAATTATTGTGATATTACATGAAAATTGATAAATTACAATAATAGTGATTTGTTAAAATTTCCATTCCTGTTTGATATATATTTTTTATGAGCTCTAACCTAGATCCATTATGTATTGTCAAAAATATTTGTTCATTAAAAATAAATGTTTTTTTTTGTAGGTAAACATTTTTATAGACAAGAAGTTGGAAAAAAGATACAGGGTGTGCATACGTGTTTCAAATTTGTAGAGTATGTAGGGAATACAAAATATACTAACTTTTACTGTGTGTGTGTGTGTGTGTGTGTGTGTGTGTGTGTGTGTGTGTGTGTGTGTGTATGTGTGTGTGTGTTTGGCTGTGTATGTGTGGTTGTTGAACGGACGGTTTTTCAAATTCTATAAGATTGAAGATCAATATAACTACGTATTTCTTAATCTGACATTAATCGGAAGAGTTGAAAAGATTTTGGTAACAATTGAACAACCGGAAGTAGTAGATTCTTAAAAAAAAATCTTCTAAATATAATTTTTTGAACATTTTTACCTCTCGCTAAGAGAGGTATTGGATTCATGCTAAAATTCGCATATCCAGATTTTATTGAATAAGCACGATTTAAGGTCCCTAGAATTCGATTATAACATTTTTAAAATGATGTCTGTGTGTATGTGTGTGTGTGTATGTGTGTGTGTGTGTATGTATGTATGTATAGATGTTGGAGGGACGATTCCTCAAAAAATATAAGACTTAAAAAATATTTAACTGCAGTTTCCTCAATCTGACATTCCTGGGAAGAGCTGAAATGGTTTTGGTAACAATTGAAAACCCGAAAGTAGTAGTTTCTTAGAAAAATTGTTCTAAATATAATTTTTTGGGAGTTTTTTTTTATTAAATATTGAAGAACATAAAATTCTCCATCTAATATACTTAAAATTTTTACTATATCTTGTATAGATTTAGAGATAAAGACACTATAATTTATAGAGTAATCTAATCGCAGAGGCTAAGACACTAAGAAAACCAGTTGACAAATTCCAATGTTTATAACATAATTTGTAAATGACACATGTCAGTGTCAAAAATCAACAGTTTTAGTGACATTCTGATAGCTTTTTTGGGAAGTATATTTAATCTTTCTTATTGTTTTATTAATTAAATATTTGAAATTATAGGTAAAATTGTGGTACAATGCATATATCCATCAGAAATACCGCCAATCTGGTTAATGAATTGGAAGAATCTCTGACATTTAGAAACTTCCTCATAGAATGAAAAATAGATATAATTAGAATTATATGTGTGCAGAAGACATGTTAAATACAATAAAAAACAATATTTGGGTAAATTTCTGTAGTATTTTGTTATAAAACGGCGGTTTAAAAGCGAAGTGCAATACAATACTTATGTAGCCTAATATGGAAATGGCGAGAGGTCTTGTGCTGGCCACAACAGATTTTTATTATATCTTTTATAGATTTAGAGATAAGAGAATTATAAATATATAAAATAATTCATTGTATAATGAATCAAATAGCCCATGGAAACCAGTTTAAAAATTAAAATGTTTGTAATTGACATAAATGTCAGGTCAAAAATCCAGAGACATTATTAAAAAGTCTTTTTCTAGGAAGTACATTTAATATTTAATATTAAGTTGACACTATCTTTGAATGCGGAAAATTAAAATTAGTACTTGAACAAGTCGAGATGTAATAGTACTTATAATATGCTATTGTTCTAAAGAGGAAAAGACTAAACATCTAAAATTGGTATAAAAAGAAAGGGGATTCATTTATAAGCTATAAGCCAAAGCCAAAGTATGTACAATATCAGTGTCAATTGAACACACGTTTGCCATATACATATTTCATCATATACCTTTCAGAAATACCGCCAATCTTGCCAATGAATTGGAAGAATCTCGAACATTTAGAAAAGTAAAAGGAAACTTGTTCATAGAATGAATTGAAAAATAAAGAATAAATGTAATTAGAACTTTTTGTGTATACCAGAAATATAGTTCTCTATGCTATAATGGGGGATTACACGATTTTTTTATAATTTCATCTGAAAATATTTGGAAAACTAATACTATTGATGAAAATCCGGTGAAAAATTCCTATTAATAAGCGAGTTATGGTGTCCCGAATTTTGAAAAGATTGACGTGACGTCACATTTATGTGTTTTTATATCAAACTGTTTTCATCATGGACCTAAATGTTCTTGAAATATATGCTATTTTAAGTTATATTTACATAAAAATAAATGAATATTATAACACTGTATAAGTATACATACTTTATAATTACAGGTGTATTTAAATTATTAAGTTTAATGCAAGAAATTTATGTTAAAATAAAATTTGTTTGGAAACTGTCGTACAGGAATGTTAGCCCCTCCTTTCGAATTTGAATTTCTTAACTTCCATTGGTAGTAATCCCACCTCCTAACATGCTATTTGTAATGCATGTATAGGCGGTTTCTCGGTCGCCAATCAAAATATTTTCATATTAGTGTCGAAGCGTTATAACAAAAAACTCTTTATTTCCGAAATATCTCAATTATACCATTTTATTTTTTTTATTAATATTCGTTACTCAGCATATACATTCGTATTTTTTTACTATTTTCCTTTAATTCGATTGAGCCGTAATCCCCCATTTATAACATATAAGTGCAGTCCTACATTTGCATTTCCCATGTAATCATTCCCCACATTAATTACCTTTCCGGTAGCACTCTCCATTCCACCTTCCATCCACCCACTCACACATCACGGCAATGATAGCGGCACTTGGAGGAGGAGGCACCGCGCATTATGTTAATGTATGGTTCATGTTTCGCGCTGATAGATGGCACTGCGTCGCGCTGCGTTATAACGCTGCCCGTGCCGCAACGCACCGCTCAGCGCTTTCCGTGTAACCCAACCGTAATGAATGCATTGTGAAATTGCGACGATGGAGATAAGGCTCAATTATTAAGGAAAAACGTGACGGGGGAACTATAACTACTCTATTAGACTAGCTGAACCTTAATAAGGAACTACAAGTATAGAGTAGTTATAGGATAGAAGAGGTTGTTTAGCTGCAGATATTTGAGGACTTGTTATTATGATAAACTTGTTTAAAAAAGAAAGTTTTAACTATATGTTATATACGTTACAATGTTGTAAAGTTCGTGACCAGTTATAATTTTGACAACATACCTTCGATTTTTACTAGTTAATAATTACCTGTACACTGTATTTTGCACAACAAATATGTCTACCCGTAAAATTATTAAAATTTCTTTTATGTTCTACTTTCGTTCTTGAATTTTTAGAATTTTTCCCAATAGCTTCATCTACAACTACAATTTAAATTAAGTATTCATTTTCATGACACAAATAATTCTTGTTTCAATTTTAATTACAGGCGATATTGTAATTCATTTTGGTTGCAAAATTACAAGGTATTAAAGTTCTATAAATAAATATAACTAAATATTTCATCACTTCATATTACCCATTTCTGCGTATGCCAATCTGCTTTGTCACAGATATCGGTAATGAAGATAGCATATTTGTGCTGTGCGGACATTTACCAGGCGTCACCACAGGGGTCACTTTTGTGCCATTTATAAATAGCAGCAATTTAAAAAAAATCAGGGTGTAAATCGAAAAGTGAAACAAAGGCGTTTAATGGGAATTCTGTTTTTCAGTTACCTAATTATTTTATGTAAAAATACTTCAAATAAAAGTTTATAGATATTTAAATTTTGCATCTAAATCATGTAAAACAATTATTCTAGCTCTTTACATAAACGTAAAAATTAATTATAATTTTATAGTTTTTGGTATAGGCAGCCATATGGATTTATGACAAAAAATAGAAAAATGCATTATTTTTAACTGTCATTTATTTGTCTGTATTTGAGTGTGTGTGTCTTTCTCTCTCTCTCTCTCTCTCTCTCTCTCTCTCTCTCTCTCTCTCTGTGTGTGTGTGTGTGTGTGTGTGTGTGTGTGTGTTTGTGTGTGTGCGTGTGTGTGTATGTGTGTGTGACAAAAATTTCTCTAACGATAACTCCAAAACTACATTTCTAAAAGTTATAATTCTTTCGTATTCCTTTTCTTTACATCCATATTTTAAAAACTAGTCAGATTATGGTTATAATTGGTCAACCGAAAGTTCTCTTATTTGAAGTTCTTCAAAAATTTCTTGAAAAACGCAGTTACATATCATATTTTGACATTTTATGTGATTATCAATATGAAAGAATTGTCTATACTGCTTGATTATACATTTTCCTTCATATTTAATAGATATAGAGTTAAAGAATTATAAAGAGAATAACTTTCATAAAACAAGCTTTTTTTATTTATTTATTTATGAAAAATGGCCGTACAACAGGACAAGGTCCCAATAACAGTACAGCACGATTACAATACAATCAATTACAAATATTACTTATCTGTTGAGACACAACAAATATGGTGAAAAATAACAATCTTAAGTGATTCAAACTTAGAAAGAGGTGGACACATGAGTACAATTTTTTATGAATTTCTTAAATACATACAAAGTACAACTAAAAATATCAGGTACATTTGCTACAATCATGGGAACAACTGATATATTCAAATAATGAGAGCGTTTAGTAAGGAACTAATGGCGCTGTAGTTCCTGACACATTTATCCCCTCCAGATTTTTTGTTATCATTCAACTATTTATATACTATATAACCAAACAAAATGCCTTATTGCTGTGTAAAGGAATTCAGAATTAAAATAGGGCATTCATTTCCAAAAACCGAACACTTAAAAAAATGCTTGTTTATTATGAGAGTATTCACTAAATGTTCTGTTTCATAAGATAGGTAACATGATGTAAATTTTCTTAAAATAAAAATATAAATCATAAAACTAAAACTAATTTCGATTTGTGAATGTGCTATAAACTGTCAACTTTCAACTTTCACAAAATTATGTGAACAATTGTGCTGCCACCTGCAAAATTTTGGCGTGAACGCTCCCATTCTAATTGACAGATGTGCAATTTACATAGTGTATGTTTGTGTTATAATTTTATTGGATTTATAGAATCTTTTCCAATGAACTTTCGGTATGGAATTTGCAGAAAATTGTCTCTATGATCTTGCTGTCCTCTAAAAACGTTTATTCAGAATTCACTATATGAACCGTGGAACTGGTTCTAACTAGAGACTTAGCATGAGCAAGGGCATTGAAGTGGTGCAAAACTGACTGTGTGTGAGACCAGAAAACTTATTCCAGAATATAATTCAAAAGCTTGTTAAGAGGTGGACTAAGTGCATAGAATTAGGCAGAAGAGAAATAAATAATAAGTATAATTTCGAGAGTAATATTTTGCAAAGAATAATTAATGAGTAATGCATAATTTCACGTCCATTTATTATCTGAAAAATGGCGTGAATTTAAATATGTTTGTATATGGGTGGAGATGATCGCGCACATGTATAATAAATACAATTATTACTTCAAGACTATGTAAAACTAATTACGAATGCATAGTAATTTATAAAATTATCCAAAATGTAGAACAATTTTCAGTGGAAACGAATATATTATCGCTGTAGGACATTAATAGTTGTCGTGATAAAATCTAGACATGTCTTTATTAGCAACAGCCATTTTAAAATTTTTGCATATAAATTAAATTTGGGTAGGGCTAAATTATCTAAGTGCGTGAAACGTGAAACTTAAACATGCACCTGCAAAGCTAATTCCCTGTGTAGTGTGTTCATGATTTAAACCAGAGAAGAAATTGGATTTAATTAAATAATTAAAAAATTAAAAATTTGAAATTACAATAACGAGGAAAATTAATCAGGACATGGTATCAGAACAGCTATTTAATTTTATCAGTTTAAATACTTACATACATATTAATGCCGGCAACTGAATATTAAATTCATTTGTGGTAATATGAAAAATAATAGTTATTTATGTATCAAGATACTGAAGTTCTACTTTTTATTACGAATATGGAATTTAGTTGCCGAGGCAGCAAGGCCGAGGAAAATAAACCATACGAGTGATAAAATGGAACTTCAGTGCCGAGTTGCATATTACTTTATTTGAAATCGAAAATTTTTGAAAATGTAAGCAATATTTTATTTTTATAGGTTATGTTTATGTAACTGTCAGTCTGACACTCAATGTTGCTAACCTCCCAACATGAGATTATCGTAAAGAACACTGAAAATGATGTTTTATTTCAATATTCGTCATTGGAATGGGGTCATACCACATTTTCCAATTTTTTTTTTTTTTTTCTGAAAGTATACCTAAAACCACTCACAGAAATATATATTTTATGTCACATAAGTTTCTAGTTTTACAG
Source organism: Ophonus ardosiacus (assembly GCA_943142095.1). Classification (NCBI taxonomy): domain Eukaryota; kingdom Metazoa; phylum Arthropoda; class Insecta; order Coleoptera; family Carabidae; genus Ophonus; species Ophonus ardosiacus. The sequence goes on from OW964824.1 coordinate 57,645,262, forward strand.
AAATAATTTTTTAAAGTTTATATTAAATTTCAAATGACGTCATGGGTTTGCGACCGTGACCGTAGGCCCTCCTATCGAATAAAAATGGAACTACGTTTGACGTTTATGTTATTTGACTTGAAAGCAAACGTGACAGCAAGTTATTTTGTATTCGTGCTTTTGTTTCTATTGTATATTGAATAATTTAATTATGGAAATTAATCTTGAGGTTTAGGAATACGAACAAAAACTTTATTTTTGCTTCTCAACGAGATGTTCTCGCAAGACGGCACAGAACAATATTATACAACCATGGTAATATCTAAATCACACATAATTTGTATTTATTAGAACATTTCGTTATTTGTACTTACATTTAAACAAAAACAACTTGTTGCAAAGATATTTACTTTGAAAATGTTGGTTATGTTCGAAAAATGTGACAACTCTGCGCTGCGCTGACATTCATGTACAGCACGTGTACGAGTACATGTGTGCGTGACTATTGTATGTGTGTACAAACCCATAACGTCACAAAATAAGACTCAAAATGTTTAGAAAGAAAATCATGAATGAAAAGTATAAGAATATCACATATTTTTCATGTATATATGTATAAAATTATGTAATTTTTTTAATTATATAAAAAAAATCAATATATTTTTTTTTTGGTATGACCCCATTATTTCGTTCTTCTTGCACATATTTTTTGTCATATCTTATATGTACAATAATTATTATAAGTTTGACAACATTGCATTTGCTTCGATCTGAAACAACAAGCAACATTCTAAAAAAAACATTTTTTAAATATCTGATGTGGGTAGCACAATACTTCCCGCCAGTTAATTTTTATTGATTTAAATAATTACTACACAAATGCTTGTACTAGTAATTGTAAGTTCCTTCACATAACCAATGTATTGTTCTAATTTACAATGTATTCTCAGAGTGATTTATTTTTAAATTAATTACAATTACATAATTGGAAATTGATCTTTTGATTAGATATTATATAAAATCACATGTATTTTAATATTTTCTTCCTAAAATACTACATCATTATTAATTTGAAATGATTAGTTTTTTTTACCGTGACATATATCTGACAGGTACATACATACAAGAAGTTGGATAATCTTTAAAGCATTTGCTCCGGGAATTATATAAGTACATAATAGGTTATTTTACAAATTTTTCTGTAAAATACATAATAATTATTTTGATCGAATATTTACATATTTGAGGCATTACAGAACCGTGAAGTCTATGATACTTTTTTTTATTAATACTATAATCATTTTCATAATTTAAAATGGATTTTTTTTGGTCGTTTTATGTCTGATTTTGGAAGTGTGCGCGAGATAGTGCACGAAATAATGCGCCAAGTGTATAAGGAATAATTACACAGTATGTGAAATTTACGTTGTTATAGTTACGTAATTAATGAAATAATGGCATATTTCTAATACCGCTATTAATGCACAAACATTAACTTTTTTTGACAATAATTGTAGAAAACGTCTTTACCAAAATTTCGATACGCGATTTTTAGTGTAATCCCTATATCTCTCTCTTACCTTCAGTGACGAGACGAGAGGTAAAAATAATATCTGTTGTAGCCATACACAAGACCTCTCGCCATTACCATATTAGGCTATATAAGTACATGTTATATTTAACATTTCTGGTACACACACAAAAATTCTAATTACATCTATTATTAATATATTTTTTAATTCATTTTATAAATGAGTTTCCTCTTTCTCTTCTAAATGTTCGAGATTCTTCAAATTCATTGACGAGATTGGCGGTATTTCTGATGTGTAATATGTAATATAATGTTTTATAATTTTAAATATTTAATTAATAATAAAATAAGGAATATTAAATGCACCTGGATTGTTGCTACTGACATTTTTCTGTCAATTACAAACATTTTAATTTTTCAACTGGTTTCTATGGATTAATTTGAGATGTCAGATTTATTACAACGGATAATTTTGTATATTTATAATTATATACCTATCTTTAAATCTATAAAAGATAATATAAATGTTTAATATATCGGATAGAGAATTTTATATTCTTTAATATTTGTAATAACATAAATTTTCAAAAAATTATATTTAGAAGATTTTTTTTAAGAAACTACTACTTCCGATTGTCCAATTGTTACCAAAACCTTTTCAGCTCATCCCATTAATGACAGATTCCGGAATATATTTAGTTAAATTGGATTTCAGTTTGAGAAACCGTCCATCATCCAGACACACACACACACACACAAACACACACGCGCACATACACACAAACACATACATACACATACACACACACACACACACACACACACACACACACACACACACACACACACACACACAAACAGACATCATTGTAAAAATGTTAAAATTGGATTCCAGTGACCTTAAAACATGTTTATTCACTAAAATCTGGATTTTTTGCATGAATCCAATACCTATTTTAGCGAGAGGTAAAAAATCAAACCAATACTTAACATTGTAAGCACAATAATACTCATTTCGATCTGTTGTCTTTCGAGATGCATCATTTCATAACTTTTTATTATAGGTTATGTGGCCGTCTCTGCTAAAACGATCAGTTTGGTAATTTTTCGCTAAGTAAATCGCAGCGTTTTGCATTCCATTTGTCGTAATCGCCCAGTCACTCAATACGGCCATTAGCCGCAATGCTCCAAGACGAGACGGTAATCAGACGCGTGCAGCATTTACTTTGACCAGTTTTTTGATCGGCCCGCAAACATTATAATCAAAAACCCATTCCGCTCTCAAACATGCTAAGCCCTGCCTGCTCAATATTCGGATCATTATACAATCTCGGCTGCATCGCCATTTTATGGTAAGCACGTATTACTTGTTAACAAAATGGCGGCCGGGAAGAAAATATTTTCTTGCTTGTTACGCCAACTAGATGATAGAGCAAGCACACAATACTCAACGGGAATTATAGGTTAAGTTAGGAATATTCTGATGGTTAAGTACCGTATACGATGTACTGAATAATGGTGTCAGTGTCAGTGGTATATTAAGTTTTTTTCTTATTTGAATTCGGCGCCCTGAAGATACACCAGGTGCTTATTTCTCACGATAACTTCTTTATTAAATGAGGAATTTTATGTTTAATATACAAGCTATGTTTAGGGTATTACTGGAATTACTTGTTTCGAAATTATACAAATTGTATGAGGAACACAATGTTTTACGTGGTTTTTTTTAAAAGGCATATTTTTAAAAATACATTAAATTGTTATGTATGAAAAAGCAGATTGTTAGATATGAAATAAATATAATTTTAAAAATAAAAAATCTGTTGTGGCCAGCACAAGATCTTCCGTCAATTCGATGTATTTTGTACAAATCCCATACGAAAAGTTCCTTGGAAAATATTCTATATGTCATGTAAAATTGTAACACGAAAACATACTATTTTTTACAAATTCCGTACCAAAAGTTCCATTGAAAAGATTTTATAAATCCAATAAAATTATAATATGAACATACACTATGTGAATTGCACTTGACACGTCCTTCTTTCGTCTTCAGCTTTTCCCTGTTTTTATTTTATTGGGGTCGCTGTTTTTTATTCTTCTCTTCCACTCATTCCTGTCTAACGCATCTTTTTCACACTGTTTTTGCTCTTTTAAATCTTCTACGGTACAGTCCTTCCATCTTCTCTTTAGCTTTCCCCGTTCTCCCGACAATGAAAGCTCCAATTTCGAGGCGAGGCTGCAACTGCATGTCACTTGCGAGGAACACTATGACTTATACCTCTTTCTGATCCTATACTTTCCAGCTTTGGTTTTGCACTTGACATTGACATCTGTCAATTAGATTTTTTGAACATATCAGCTGTTTCCATGATAAATAGTTGCTATTTGTCATCCAATAAAATTATAACACGTACATACACTATATAAATTGCACTTGGCACTGGCATCTATCAATTAGAATTTTTGAATATATCAGCTGTTTTCATGATTATAGCAAAACTGACTGATTTTTGAAAGTTAATCTCTTTATTATTCTTTAACTCTTATATTGAATATGATGGAAAATGTATAATCAAACCATATAGAGAAGAGCATTTTCTATAGTATTTATAATACCATAATGTCAAAGATAATATATAAAGGGTGCCATTGTTAAGTCAAGGTTTTATAAAAGTATTTCTTAATTTACTGACGACTACATGTGTTTTTTAATATATTTATTTATTTATATTTTTAAATTTTGACGAACATTGTATGTATTATATGCTATTTATTATTGTCTTATGTATTTATCCATGTTTTACAATTTCAAAATTTTCACCTGTGAAGAAGACACATGAGGTGTCGAAACCGGTAGAGGCGGAAAATATATGTAATATTTGACTGAAGTCCAGTAATTTTCTTCCCTTCATAATATATAACTGCGTTTTTAATAAGAATATGTTTAAAAAGAACTAAACGGTTATACCTATTACCTATTAATTAATAAAAAATACGTAAGAAATTAACTACAGCCTCTTAAGAATAATACGGGCGAATCAATTTACGCGAGTAAAAAAAATGAGAAGGCAAAAAACCTTAAAACGTTACGGTAATAAGGAAAATAATTAAAAATATAAATAGTTTTCCTTACCGTTAATGTGAATTGTCGTTGTAGACAAATCTCTTGTTAGTAGAATTAAGAGTTCCGCCATATGTAATTTCTCGTTTTTGCTGCATTGAGCAATGAACATCTGTTCTTTCTATATCTACAACATAAAGAAAAAGAGATAAATTACTATAAAAAGCGTTTCTTACAAAATGTTATACTTTAAATTGACAATACATTTACTATGAATACAAACATCCTTTATTAGTATTACTCAATACATCCCGCTACTCTTAGTAAGGGTGGTATAGGGATCGTGCTAAAAATCGCATGTCGAGATTTTGGTAAATGACCACGTTTTAAGGTCCCTAGAATGCAATTTTAACATTTTAACAATGATGTCTGTACGCGTATTTGTGTATATGGGTTTTGTCAACGCTCTAATCCAAATACTATCATTCAAATAATTCTAAAACCTTGTATTTCTACCTTATTCTAATATAGAAAGAAGCCATTAGATTTTGGCGTAAATCAGGTAAGCAGAAATGACCTTTACTTGAAGCTCAAAATAGTTTTTCTAATATATAGTTTCCAATATTAATAAATATTTAAATAAATAAACATTGAAAAAATGAAACCAATAACACTCGGTTTATTTTTTACTTTATTGTACAATTTCGCCAGTTGAAGTATCATCGGAAGTGTTGGCGGGAGGTATTGTGCTGGCCACAACAGATTTTTACCTCCCGCTACCCTTGGTAAGGGAGGTATCGGGATCGTGCTAAAAATCACATATCGAGATTTTAGTAAATGACCACGTTTTAATGTCCCTAGAATCCAATTTTAACATATTCACGATGATGTCTGTACGTGTGTATGTGTGTGTGTGTGTGTATGTATGTATGTGTGTGTGTGTGTATGTATGTATGTGTGTGTGTGTGTATGTGTAGGGATTTTGTCTTCGCTCTAACTCAAATATTATCATTCAGAAAATTCTAAAACCTTGTATTTCTATCCTATTCTAATATGAAAAGAAGCCATTAGATTTTGGTGTAAATCGGATAACCGGAAATGGCACTTTACCTGAAGCTCATAGTGGTTTTTCTTCAAAAAATACCATTAAATGCCATTTTTTCGAATTTTATGTCTTCTGAAAATTAAAGATTATTGAATTTTCTACAGGAATACATTAATACTTTTTCTATATATTTTACAGATAAATTTAAAAATAATTTTTTTATTAGTCGCGAAGCCTAAGATAAAAACTATTCCTTTTACACAGTTCATTTATCATATGAATGTAACTGACAGTAAGTGTCACTGTCAGAAAACTTATCACTTCAAATTAATAATAGTGACATTTTAAAAAGAAAATAGTAAATAAAGCAATAGTTTTCTGCAATGGAACAGTTTGCAGCGTTAGTAAATACGTAGGTAGGTATGTATTTAAATTAATAAAAATTAAATAGCGGGAGGTTTTGTGTTGGCCACATCAGATTTTTTACTTTATTGTACAATTTCGCCAGTTGAAGCATCATCAGAAGTACTGGTGGGAGGTATAGTGCTGGCCATAACAGATTTTTTTAAGTTAATATAACATTCCGTTAAAGATCCACAGTGTTTAAAATAAATAAAACCTGTTACATTTTTTTCAATTTCAAATGTATTTATCACTTTTGTCCTTTCATATAGTACGTCATAAATCTTTATTTATATATCAGATGTATATGTATTCACCCTTTGCCCTTTCCCCTTTCTCTATATATTTTCTTTTCAATCTTTTCATATTCCCCGCGTTAGGGTTGCGATATTAAATTTTTCATCTATTCTCGTATTCGATTTTCTGTTTCTTAGATTATTTCGTTCTTTTAACTTATTCTTCTTCTATATTTTATTGGCAGTTTATTAAATTTTGAACTCAATGTTTACAAGGTGTGTTTTTAGTGCGTTTATAGACTCACCAGAAAACCGAAATGTAAAAAATTAATAATTAATAACATCCTTTCCTCAGAATAGTGGACAAGAATAATAGCTTACCTACAAGAAATAAATTCGAAATGGTTTGTTTCCGGCCATCGGTATATTAGTATTGTAATAATAGATACTCGACACAAATTTCGAGTAATCGAGCTAATCTGCACCACTACACCATAGGCGAGAAATTTACCCACATTATTACCTCTCTCAAAGGTATTGGATTCATGCTAAAAATCGCATATCTAAATTTCAGTGAATATAGGTACACGTTTTAAGGTCCCTAGAGTCCGATTTTAACATTTTTACAATGCTCTCTCTCTCTCTCTCTCTCTGTGTGTGTGTGTGTGTGTGTGTGTGTGTGTGTGTGTGTTTGTGTGTGTATGTGTTGGAAGGACGTTTCCTCAAAAACTATAATATTTTAATAACAATTGTTTATTTATTTATTTGACAATGGGAAGAGCTGGAAAGGTTTTAGTGACAATTGGACAACCGGAAGTAGTAGTTTCTTAAAAAATCTTATTATATTATTTTTTGAAAATTTTTATTATTACAAATATAGAAGAACATAAATTTCTCTATCTTATACACTTCATTTTTTTGTTATATCTTCTATAGATTTAGAGATAAAGAAAATATAATATACAGCATAATCTCTTGCAATAAATCACACAGTCCAGACTATACCAGGGAAACCAGTTGTCAAAATCAAATGTTTGTAAGTAATTGACAGAAAAATGTCAGTGTCAAAAATCAATAATAATAATAATTCATTGCAATTCTACCTACATGGTTAACATATAGAAAAATTGAAAAATACATTCAATTTTTTCTTCGTTTATTTAAAATCTCTCCGATCCATTCAGCCCATTGATCAAAAATCAATGATGTTACTGTCATTACTGAAAGCTTTTTCTAGGAAGTACATTTAGCATTTTTTATTGAATTATTAATTAAATATTTAAAATTATAGGTAGGTATGTATATTAATAGTAATAGTAGGTACATATATCCTTAATAAGAAATACCGCTAATCCCGCCAATGAATTGAAACTATCTTGAACATTTTAGAAGAATGGGACAAGATTCCTTATAGAATGAAAGAATATACTTAACTAGAATTATTTATGTGCACAAGAAATGTTAAATTCGATACTTATATAACAAAACAGAAATGACGAGGGGTATTAAGCTGGCCACACCAGATGTTTTTTTTTCTTGGTCCAAATATTGCTCCCTCTATTTCGAACATCTGTAATTTTTTAGTATCATGTTCCATAAAGAATTAATTGTCGAAATTAACAAATTGCAATATTCCACTGGTTATATAAAAGAACTGCAATAAATATTTAAACAACAATTTATTAGAATAATACTACCTTTTTAGGTTATGTTCTGTATTTTTTATTAAAACTCTACGTTTCGGCACCATAAACTGGTGGCTTTTTCAGGAAAAAATGACATAAAATGTGAAATAAACAAAAAACAACTTATTTTTTGCTTTTTTTCACATTTTTATGTCAATCTTCCCTAAAGAAGGCACCAGTTTATGGTGCCGAAACGTTGGGTTTTAATAAAAAATACAGAACATAAACTAAAAAGGTAGTATTGTTCTAATTATTAATATGATATTTTAATAACAATTTATTCTGTACATTCGTGAATGTCTAATGTAAGTGAGGTATATGTCGTAGTTATAGGGAAGCATTTAATAAAGTTTGTGTAAGTGTTGTTTCGTGGGTCATAGGGGTGTTTGGGGTTTGTGTAAGTTTACCGTAGACACTTGCGTGTATTGATTGATTTGAGCAGCCCATGATGGCCGAAGCAGCCAATGGAAGGCATTAGCCCCAGACCCTAGCTAGCACGATAGAAGTAGACAGAGAGGGACCGAAGACACACCATTACGAGTTGACGTTTGATGGATTTCCTCGGCGCGCAGCTCCGCGACGGGATTTTAGATTTTTTTCCCGTTTTCTTTTAACTTTTTCTCTCCCGCGAGAACCGGATAGAACATTAGATGGACGTAGGAAGCGAACAAAGACATCAAAATGATGGATTCGGTTCATCTCGGCCCGAGACGTGTTCCGCTCATATTTCACCGCGCGGAGGGGCAGGGCGAAGTCTCGGCACAACGCGGAATGTTAATTTTGACGGCGACCCCCCTGCGTGCTTTTTCTTATTCTTACGCCACGGGACGAGGACGACTGATGCGAGTTGCGTGTTCTTGCTAATATGAAGGTTTAACAGCGGACAGGCACCGTTTAAATAAACATGAACGACATGCCCCGGGTACTAACGCAACGCAACTGCCCTCCATCAGTACCGGTCAGCAGGACGTCAAAATTGCGCATTTCTCAATAACATTATTAAATAAATCTCAAATTAAAATAAAAAATCTGTTGTTGCCAGCACAAGACCTCTCGCCTTTTTTTATATTAGGCTATATAAGGCCAGTTTTACAATCTCCGGTTAGAATTTTAACTACAAGTTAAATAAATAATATTGAATCGGATTATTGACAGTAGGGTTGCCAACTTTTCAAAATTACAGAAAAGGGCATTTTTTTTGGCAATCTTTTTTTGAATTATACATAGGATTTAAAATTTATGAGAAAAAAATGCGCCGCAGGTGGTTTTTTGAAAATTTCAAGGTCAAACGTGTTTTAATGCAAAGTTAGATATAGGGCGACCAAGCAATATGTGCCCGTGGTTTCGACTTGGGAGGTGTGGTCTATCATTAAGAGTACTTTCGGAGACAGTAGTTTTCTATACAAAATTTAGCGGTTCATGTATGAAATGGATTTATTTAGATCATAAATGAAATACATAAACATTTCTTTACATGTCGTTTATTATATACATATTATACCTTGTCCATAAATATAATTCATTTATTAGTACGCCTACCGCCGCCGCCACTACACTTCTACTTTTATTCTGTATGTACTTACGTGTTGGCGGCAAAATTCTCAAATGTTATTGGTTGAATATTTACGTCAGCGCGTGCCTTCCGCGTTAATTCTTAAAAAATTAAAATCAATATTTTATAACGAAATCAAGCAAAACACAATAAGGTAAATAAACTGCTATAAAATGTAAACAAATAATATCTGATCCGGATAGTCTTTCAATGAGCATGAGAGTAACAAACAAAATTGACAAGTCAACACTAGTTATCCACAGATATATTTAACACTAAGGTCTGAAGTTAACATGAAACACCAAAGTTTATATCTCTGCGTCTCCTATACCGCTACCTTTAAGAGGAGACTGTAAACTAAATGTTAGTAGATAAATTAGTACCAATACATCAATAATTCAAAAATTCTATCGTTATTTCATTATATTACATAAAATGTGAAATAATTATTTCATTTTCATATTTATAATAATAAGAAAAATATTATTAATAACAAAATTTACTATAAAAGGACAAATCGCGTCCTTTCCTGATTTAAAAAAGGACAAGTACAAAATATGCTCAAAAAAGGACAGTCCTTTCCAAAAAAGGTCAGTTGGCAACCCTAATTGACAGCAATGATCAATTTGTCATTTGATATTTCATTTCGTTTCAATTTTGTTAATTTAACTGACAGTTAATTTTTTTATCAGAGATTGTAAAACTGGCTCCTAAGTATTGTATTTAACATTTCGTTTACACCCAAAAAATTCTAATTACATCTATTCTTTATTTTTCAATTCATTCCATGAAGAAAGTTTCTTCCTACTCTTCTGAAAATTCGAGATTCTTCCAATTCATTGAAGGGATTGGCGGTATTTCTGAAGGGTATATGATAAAGTATATGTATAGTAAGCGTGTGTTTAGTTGACACTGATACTGTACATACTTTGGCTTATAAATAAATCCCCTTTCTTTTTATACCAATTTGAGATGTTGACGGAGTCTTTTCCCGTTATAACAACAGCATATATTATATTAGGTACTGCTACATTTCGACTTGTCCATGTCCATGTACGAATTCCGTATCTATTTATTTATAATTTTAAATATTTAATTAATGATAAAATAAGAAATATGAACTGTACTTCCCAGAAAAAGTCTAGTAATGTCTGGATTTTTGACAGTGACATTTATGTCAATTACAAACATTTTAATTTTTTAACTGGTTTCCATAGGCTGATTGATTCACTATACAATGGATTATTTTATATATTTATAATTCAGTCTCTAAATCTATAGAAGATATAATAAAAATTTTCAATGTATTTGATAGAGTATTTTATATTCTTTAATATTTGTAATAACATAAATTTCAAAAATTAACGTTTGGAAGATTTTTTTAAGAAACTACTACTTCCGGTTGACCAATTGTTAACAAAACTTTTTCAGCTCTTCCCATTAATGTCAGATTGATGAGTAAGTAGTCATTCCAACATCCACACATACACACATCCACACACACATATGTACAGCATTGTAAAAATATTAAAATCGAATTCTAGGGACCTTAAAACGTGCTTATTCAGTAAAATCTCGATTTATTAGAGAGAGGTAAACAAACATGCTTCATAAAGCTTGTTATCGCACTCGCCCTTTCTAAAACATGGATTAATGCGTTAATAGATTACCTTATGAAACTTGTTTGTAATATACTATTTTAATCGACTAATGGTCTGTTGCACCAATATTTAAATGGGAATTAAACAAAAATTAAAATAAAATCAACATTTATATACGTATAAAATACATTATAAAAGTTACATTTACTTTAGTTAACTCTACAAAATATTTCTCATGCAAAGTGACCATTATAGTGCTCTAATATATTGTCCGTAGGGTGACATCTGGTAAACGTATATATAATAATATATATTATAATTAAGCGTTACCTTAGTTGCGTTACAAAAGGCTTAAAGCTAAAATTGATATGCAATACATATTTTTTAAAAAGGCGTTGCTTTGATAATCCAGTTTAATAGGTATAGATATTGGTAATCCCCATTAAAATTTAAAAGTTTCTATTTTCATAATATAGCCGTAAGATTGGAAATTAGTTTGGTGTGTACCTCACGAATTCATCATAAATAATCAACATATAATTACAGCAAAAAGGCACCTTATACCTTACCTCATGTAAGAAATGAATAGAGAAAAAACTGTATGAAGCTCGGAAATAAATCGTTTGCTCTTGGTTGAGAATAATATCCATTAGAGGCAACATTAAAAATGGCAGCCGGCATGTTATATGAACATGAATTGTAGAAAATAAATTATCATTAGCACTGTGTTAAGAGAATAGAAACGTCTTCATTTTATAAACAGCCGGGTCATTTTTCAACATGTGTTGAGGCTGAAGTGTGGGTCGAATAGGCCTAACGCTAACGGCTTCGGCTACGGCGGGAACTGCAGTCAGCTGATCAAATGGGGACAACTTAACCTCTATCAAACAGCCACCCAGCCACCGATACCGATAGATTTTATACTATGTACAACCTTTTACAACTACTAACTGTACACTGAGATATTTTTTGGAAGTAAACAAATGGTTTGAATCAAATAAATTAAAATTAAATTCAGACAAAACTAGTGTTTCACAAGACAAGATTTCTTGTCTTGCTAGGCTATTTCTTGTCTTGTCTTGCAAAACAAGACAAGAAATTTAAATAACTCTTGTCTTGTGTTACTCTTGCAAGCAAAAATCTTGTCTTGCTTGCAAGACTCTTGCATATTTCTTGTCTTGCAATTTTATATCAATAGGAACAACATATTTAAATCGGAAGGGATATTTTACTTGAAGCTGTGAAGAGATTTTCGTAAAAAAATGTATTATGCTATAATTGAAAACTTTTCAAATCTTGTATTTAACACTTTTATATTAATGAGACCGACATATTAGATTCTTGTTAATATTAGTAAACCTAAAGAGGTACGTTACTTGAAGCTCTGAACTGATTTCCTTGAAAAAATATATTAAAATATGATAAAAAAAAAACTTCTCAAATTTGATTTTAAAACTCGTCTATGATTGAAAACAATACAAAATTTCTTATTAAAGACTTTTCTATTTATTGGAACAACAAATTAGTTTTTGTTTACAAACGATAAAGTGATATTTAACTCCAAGCTCGATCGAATTAGCGGGAGGTCATATGCTGGCCATATCAGATTTTTTATCTCTAAATCTATAGAAGATATAATAAGAAAATTTAAATCAGATTGAGTACTTAATGCTCTTTATTATTTTTTGTACTATAAATTTTCAAAATATAATATTTAGAAGATTTTTTAAGAAACTACTACTTCCGGTTGTCAATTGTTACCAAAACCTTTTTAGCTTTTCCGATTAATGTCAGCTTAGCTAGAGGTAAAACCTATAATAAAATGTTGATATATTGAATTATAATATAATATTGCAAGAGTGCAAGAATGCAAGAAAATACTAAAAAATCTTGCTATTCTTGCACTTTTCTTGCAGGGCAGATTCTTGTCTTGTCTTGCAACGAACTATATAACTCTTGTCTTGTTCTTGTCTTACATTTTATGCAAGAACAAGACAAGAACAAGAAAAATGCAAGACTCTTGTGAAACACTAGACAAAACACAAAGAATTATAATTTCTTCCAATAAGAAAATATCAAAAGAAAAGCCTGTTAAAGTTTTTAACTCCCGCTACCTTTGGTAAGAGAGGTATAGGGATAGGGATCCCGCTAAAAATCGCATATCGAGATTTTAGTAAATGACCACGTTTTAAGGTCCCTAGAATCCAATTTTAACATTTTCATGTTAATGTGTGTGTGTGTGTGCGCGCGTGTGTGTGTGTGTATCTATTGTTTTATTCAATATTACAATTTTCCTTTAAAAATGTTACCATTATTAATTTGAAATGATAAGTGACTTTTATTTGTCAGTTACATACATTTGAAATCTGAATTATGTAACTAAGGAATTGTATGTATTTTTAATACATAGGCTTTGAGATTTATAAAATAGATTATTTTATATATTTATCTATAAAATATATAGAAAAATATGAATGCATATCTGTACAAAATTTAATAATCTTCAATTTTTACAATAACTTAAATTGTGAAAAAATTACATTTAAAGATATTTTTCGAAGAAAAACTATTTTACACCAAAATCTAATGGCTTCTTTCCATATTAGAATAGTAGAAATACAACGCTTCAAAATTTTCTGAATGATGGTATTTGAGTCTGACAAAAGCCATACACACACAAACACACACACACATACACACACATCATAATAAAAATGTTAAAATTGGATTCTAGGGACCTTAAAATGTTGTCATTTACCAAAATCTGAACATGCGATTTTTAGCACGATCCCTATACTTCCCTTACCAGGGATAGCGGGAGGTAAAAAATTGGCGTGACAGAATTTCTAGGGAAGAGATGGCCACTTTCTAACATAAATTGAGCTATTAGGCGATTGATAGATAGAAAATTGGATCAATTCTGAATTTTCATCATTTGTAACAGTTGTTAACTTCCCATTCTCAAGTTTTCTGAAATGTCAAAATAATTTAAACTCCCTAGGCTTTATTTGTGACAAATTTTCTATCTACGAAATCATTTTGATACGAATATAAATTATTGCTAAATTTGGTAACAAATTGTTTTCATTGGAAACATATGTTTTGATAAATGGGATGTTATATTCTATTCCATAACAAATTTCATTTGACACGATCATAAAATTCGAAACGGGCTAAAAAAACTCATGCTGAAAAAATTCCATATGGTAATTGAAAGAACAATTATTATAAACCTATTGTACTATTTCCATGTTAATGTAATTATTTGTGTATAGGGAGTATATAGAATAGATTAGACATATTAAAACGATATCTAAGCAAATGACAAATCCATAAGTAATAGAGTAATTTAGTAAAATTGTTTGTATCCCTATCATTACGGAATAAAGTTTAATGAGTTTAGATATTTACAGTAGATTATTCATATTTGTTTATAATAACCAATCAATATTTGTTTTCACTCCGTGCTTCAATATTTGTTATGTTATGTAACATATGTATTTTACTAAGTTGCTAAAGAGTGAACGTTTATCATCAGTAAATAAATGTATTACCATGAGTTTGAAATAATTTTAGAGAAATTTTAGCCGTGTAAAACAGATTTGGTAATTGGGGAAATATAGTTATACAGGATGTTACAAAATAAGTGTCCCAAATTATGAGGGCATATAGTACTGACCAAAATGAGTAAAAAAAGTTTAATCAACATGGGTCCGATCTTCAATATTTCCCGAGATATAAAGCAATGAAAAATGAGTTTTTTCGGTGTTTACTTCTGCTATCTCGGAAACTGTAAGAGTTACGACTTTGATTATATGAGACATTTTGTTTACATTTCAGAGGTCATCTTAGATGTGTTTTTGTTTTTCGCAAAAATCGAAGAATTGTACTAAGACAAAAGATGTGGCGCCCTTGGCCAATCGTTTTCAAATAACTTCGTAACTATTAGAAAGTAAAAAAATGTTTCATATAATATGTTATTGTTTTTTTATAATCTATCTAGTGACATAGACAAAATTTTGTTCAACCACTATCTTAGTTTTTCTTCGATTCTAATACAAAATGGCCTCCTTCTCGAAAACAGTTGAAGATCGGACCCATGTTGATTAAACTTTTTTTACTCATTTTGGTCAGTACTATATGCCTTCATAATTTAAGACACTTATTTTTTAACACCCTGTATAAAAATCAATACTAAATTTTGTAAAATTTTGCATATTATTTATAATAAATCCCCGTTTTATAAAGGTCAGAATAAATTTAATGTAGAGTAAATTTATTTAAATTAACAAATTCGAATCAGTTTTTATCATTTCATGGCATTTACAACATTTCTGTCAGAAATTCGTCATTTAAAGGAATAAATTTGATTTGGAAGTAAATTTATCTGTCGTTTAAAAAACCTACCAAAAATGTAGTAAAACTTGTTTAGATTTTTTTAAAAAAAACTATTACTTCCGGTTGTCCAATTATTACTAAAATCTAATCAACTCTTTCCAGGATTGTCAGATTGGGGAAACTGCAGTTAAATATTTTTTAAGTCTTATAGTATTTGAGAAACTGTGGTTCAAACATCCACAAATCCACACATACACACACACACACACACACACACACACACACACACACACACATTAAGTCTTATAGTATTTGAGAAACATCATCGTAAAAATGTTATAATCGGATTATAGGGACCTTAAAACGTGTTTATCCACTAAAATCTGGATATGCGAATTTTAGCATGATTCCAATACCTTTCTTGGCGAGAGGTAAAAATAATATATTGTATAACTTGAAAGTTGGATATTCCACATGAAAGTGAAGTTTGAGCCACGAGCCAAAGGTGAGTGGTTTAATCACGTGAGTGTGAAATACCTTTTCAGCACATGTTGTACACGATATTTTTCCGACGACTATAAAAATAAAACAATATAAAATTTTCATAAAAATATTAAAACATTGGGTGGTAGTATGAACAAGTGATTAAGTGTGATTAGCTAGGAGATGACTAGCAGTGTTTTAGCGCTGTCAATCGTTTATGGATTATTTTACAGAAAAATACTTCAAATAAAAGTTGTGTACAATTAATTTTTGTATAACTGCTATTTGAAGTATTTTTCTCTAAAATAATCCATAAACGATTGACAACGCTAAAACACTGCTAGTCATCTCCTAGATAATCACCCTTAATCACTTGTTCATACTACCAGTTGCTATCAGAATTCACCAAAAATTATGTTAAAATCTGATAAATCAGGGTCCAGCCTTCTTAATCCGTGTAAATTTAGCAAATTATTTGCAACTGTCAAATTTTTATATACAAATTTTTAGGTTAGTTCCCTCAGTTTTCACAGCGTGTGATAAAATCATATCACATAGTTGCGGACGCATCTGATTGGCTAACAAGCTTTCATTTCACACAGCTTTGGTAGTGATGTGCAATGACCAACTTTCAGTAATAGTTTAGCGTGTGAATTTATATAGTTTTCGTAGTGGTCGTCGGAAAAGATTATTATTACTTTCTATTTCTTTAAAAGGACTAGTGCAGTATAAGGTATATAAATAAAACATTTATTTAAATAAATACCAAACCAAACAATTATAGTTCCAAATTAAACCGGTAGAGCTCGACTGTCGTTTCGGTGAAACTGTATCGTCAGCCGTTGAAATATTTGAAATTAAACGCAACTTTTAAAAAATTATATCTCTGATTCTAAAGACTTGTAAAATGTAAAACACATACCTACATATTAATTTGACCTATTCTTTCAAGAAAATAAATAATCGAAAAACGTGAAATGACCCCATTCTTTGCTTCGTACAGATATATTATTAAACAATTGCGAGTGTACAAAGTAACTATTACAGTTTATTGCTGATAATTTTGTTTGCATTTTTAACTGAATACCAATAACTATACCATCAGAATAAAGCAGGATACGAAAAACAGTGGCTATAACATTACGTTTTGCATGTTATTAGCAGTAGCTGTAAATTATAAACAGACTGACATGCAAATTTCCACGTGTACGTGTAAATTATTACAAAGAAATACAAATATCCAACCAATCACTTAATAATATCCAACTGAAAAAATCTAAGCAGCCGACATCTTCGTTAATAAACATCTTAAGTTGCTGGACCGATCGCTCATCTAGAGCAAATAAAAGAAGAAGAAGAATAAAGCCGGTGGAGCAACTTCTGTTGGAGTGGTTGTTTTTTCCCGAGCACCGGGCAGGGCAGTTACTTTAAATAACAAGTGAATTGAGCGATGCAATTTTTCAGGTTGGCCGGTAGCAAAGCAATCTGCATTAGGCCGCGCGCGCCCGTGTATATGTATATGTAGGCATTAGCATAATCTCAAATCATTAATAACGTGCTAGTGAGTTGACGAGGAGGGGGAGACCAAACGAGACTTTAACTACCTCTTCAGAGTTCAATGCCAGGAATCAGCTTGAGCTGGATTGCCAATCTTACGCATTTTAAAATCTGTAAAAGGCAAGAATTTTATTAATGGCCCTTTGCACCGGTTCTACTTAAATATTAAGTATACCTTAATAATAAAAATACGTTGAATCAAAAGGGCAATTACATAGTTTATGTTCGTGTTATAATTTTATTAGATTTATAGAAACTTTTGTAACGAATTTTCGGTATGGAATTTGCAGAAAATAGTATATGTTCGTGTTTTACTGGATATACAGATGTCCCAGATTTAAACGGCATAACTTGAACCATGGATTAAACACGTAAAAATAAGGTGACAATTTCATTTGAGCAAATGTCCGTAAATGCTTTGTTTCAGAGATATTCATGTTTTTCTTATTGGAGTAGCGCTACCTTAAAAATCAACTTTATAACGAGATATCAAATATCTTATTAAGTCATGACATAAAAATTAAATTAATTATAAGTAAATGATTTCGCTTACAAAATTGTACATTGCAATTAAAGAGAAAAAAATCTGTTGTGGCCAGCACAAAACCTTCCGTCAATTCGATGTATTTTGTACATATCCTATACCAAAAGTTCCTTGAAAAAGATTCTATATATCCTGTATAATTGTAATAAGAACACACTATTTTTTACATATCCATACTGAAAGTTCCTTTGAAAAGATTCTAAAATCTAATAAAATTTTAATACGAATACGAACGTACATTATGTATTGCACTTAACACTTCCTCCTGCTTCAACTTTGCCCTATTTTATTAGAAGTCGCTGTTTCTTACTCTTCTCTTCTACTCATTCCTGTCCAAAGCACATTCGTGACACAGTTCTTCCTCTCTCATATCTTCTGCTATACAGTCCTTCCATCTTCTCTTCCCACTGGCGAGGGACACTCTGTCACTTATATCACTTTCAGATCATATACTTTCCACTTTGGTTTTGCACTTGCCACTGACATCTGTCAATTAGATTTTTTTGAATATATGTATCTGTTGTTTTCATAATTTTTGCAATGCTGACTGATTTTCAAAAGTTAACCTCTCTTAATCTCTCTATGACTCTATATCTATTTAATATGAAGGAAAATGTATAATCGAACCGTATAGAGAATAAGATATTCTTTCTATTGATAATCACATAAAATGTCGAAAATGATATTTAACTGCGATTTTTCAAGAAAAACTGTTAAGAACTTCAAATAAGAGTACTTCCGGTTGACCAATTATAACCAAAATCTAATCAGCTCTTCATATGGTTGTAAAGAAGAGGAATATGAAAGAATCATAATTTTTAGAATCGTAGTTTTGGAGTTATCGTCGGAGAAAAATTTGTCACACACACACACACACACACACACACACACACACACGGACACACACACAGACACACACACAGACACACACACGGACACACACACACACACACACACACATACAGACATCATCTTAAAAATAGCATATTCGTATTGTAGGGACCCTAAAACGTGCTTATTCATTAAAAACTCACCACCGAATTTTTTGACCAAAAACAATACCTTCCTTTTGACGGAAGGTAAAAATCCACTATGAATTTTAATGTAATGTTTGGCTGGGTATTATTGAAAATACTTTAATAAGCCCTTTCTTTTTGCCACATCGTTTAAATTCAGAGAGGTTCTACAATTTTCTAAATAATGATTTGAATGATTTAATGGAAGAAGTTACATTAGCAATAAGAAGAAACTCTTGGCTACAGTTAGATGGCTGCCCTGCACATTATGGGAGACAACCAAGAGAGTGGTTAAATTTACACTATCCACAACGGTGGATTGGTCGCAGAGGACCTGTACCATGGCCAGCCCGTTCGTCCGATCTAACACCTTTAGATTTCTTTGCTTGGGGTGCCATAAAAGAAAGAGTTTATGATGAACCGATAGATAATTTGGACACTCTACGCAGAAAAATTATTTAAGTTTGCGAAACCATATCTCCCGAGTATAGAGGCTTATCGGTCTTATCCAAGTAACTTTCGGTATGGGATTTGTACAAAATACAACGAATTGACGGAAGATCTTGTGCTGGCCACAACAGATTTTTTACCTCTCGCTAAGAGAGGTATTGGAATAATGTTAAAAATCGCATATCCAGATTTTAGTGGATAAGCACGTTTTAAGATCCCTATACCCGATTATAACATTTTTACGATGATGTCCGTGTATGTGTGTGTGTGTGTGTTGAAACCACGGTTTCTCAAATACTGTAAGACTTAAAAAATATTTAACTGCAGTTTCCTCAATCTGACAATCCTGGGAAGAGCTGATTAGATTTTGGTAATAATTGGACAACCGAAAGTAATAGTTATTTTTTAAAAAAATCTTCTAAATGTTATTTTTTTGAAAATTTCTCTTATTACTAATATTAAAGCATATAAAAATCTCTATCCGATACATTTAAAAAATTATTATATCTTCTATGGCGTTAAAGATAGAGACATATAAATACATAAATTAATAATAAATGAATCTCAAAGCCCATGGAAAACAAGAAAAATTAAAATGTTTGTAATTGACAGATAAATGTGTCAAAAAGCCAGAGACATTACTGAAGACTTGTTCTGGGAAGTACATTTAATATTTCTTATTTTATTATTAATTAAATATTTATTTACATATATTACATGTACCCATCAGAAATTTCGCCAATTTTAACAATGAATTGGAAGAATCTCGAACATTAGAAGAATAAGAGTGAATTAAAAAATATGAAAATATATAAAGAAGATATGTGTTTTTGTGTGTATCAGAAATGTCAAATATGTACAATACTTATATAGTCTAATATACAACAGAATTTTTTAATTTAAATTTTGACACTATAAATTAGTTCTTCTTACTAAACAAAGTAGTTGCTGGTTCATTATCATCAACGTTAAATGTGTACTTATGTTTCTATATAGGTAATCATTCATTTGAAACGTATGATTTTTTGCTATTTCCCAAAATTTGAAGGTTTTGAAACTAGACGATTCAATCATAATGGATTGTACCACGATCACGGTTTTAACTAAAACGCTGTTTTAAGAAATGTCAAAATCATGTTTCAAAATGTAATTTCATCCTTATGATAGAAGTTCGATTTATTTAAAAATATTTGTTTGAATACAAGCTATGTTCTGCTTTAAAATCATATTTTGATAAATTTGATAGTATTCATTATCATTAAATTATTTTGGCATTACTTAAAACAATGTTTTAGTTAAAACCGTGATTATGGTACGAGCCATTATGTTTTGTTCTCAATAATTTTAGTGTGATCCTCGTATTAGTATATAGTTTAATTTTTTTGTACATCTAATATTTATTTTTATGTCTTGTATTAGTTGTCATATGATTTAGTTTTTAGAGCACACATGTACAACTTTATTTGATAGCATGTTACATCTATATTAAACTCTGCCTGCTTGCTTTCTTTCTAAAATGGAACAAATTTAACGACCAGGTAACCACATTCGCCGCTGCCGGAACCATTGTGCTCCCATGTTCTTGGAGGCAGGTCCGTTCGGTCTTCCTTCACTCTCCAGTAATAATTGGCTTGGAGGAAATTAGGTGTTTCTCTGGCCATGTGGGTTTTTTGGTCGTGTTTTTAGTTTCATGCGATGCGTTCATAATAACGGAATAATTTGACGGAAGGAGTCAACGACATGTTTCGAAGTGTACAGGACGGGCCTATTTAAAGTGAGATTTGATGCTGACTTGAGAAAGATGATTGGAAAAAATTGTGACTCGTTAACTACACCACATAGCAGAAATAATTACTGTTGTTAAGTTCATTATAATGAGATTTTTCAGTTTGGAATAGCGTTGCCTTAATAATTCCTAATATAATTATGCATACCTCTTAAAAAGAAAAAAAATATATGAGAGATATAAGAACATTAACTAGCAGAAATAAAGACTTTATTTATTATTTTTTTATTTATTTTTATTTTTTTGTTGTAAAAGATAACCTCAACAGTATTAAATCTCAATTACAGAGTGGATTCACTTACACAAATATCCATGCCTTAGGCTGTCATTTTGCATTTAGTATTTAGGCTGTGTCCGAAGTCGCATTTTGACATTTAGTATTTAGGATTTAGGTCTTCTTTGCATAAATACAATTCCGAATGGCACACTAGTGATATCCATTAGTTTGAATGGCAACACTTTAGAACAACAAAAATAAATTATACAATTCGATTCAATTTGATGCTCGAGAGTAAATGTTAAAATTATATTTCATAAAATAAAGATGCTAAAAAGCTATTCTTTGACAGTAAATTTGACGTTGTGAACAAATTATAGCAACGAACATGATTTGTTTAACTAGTGAGCGTCAACTTCAAGGCATAGTGTGTTCCTGCAAAACCCTAAAATCTAATTCCTAAAATCCTAAATAATCACTAGATTTAGGTCATATAAATTTAGGATTTAGATATTAGGGTGATAAAAGTGCAACATCGAATACAGCCTTAGAATTTAGGTCTTCTTCACATAAATACAACTCCGAATGGCACACTAATGACATCCATTGGTTTGTGTGGCAACACTTTAGCACAACAAAAATTGAATTATACAATTCGATTTAATATGATGCTTCAGATTAAATGTTAATATTGTATTTCATAAACTAGAAGCTAAGAAGCTATTTTTTGACATTAAATTTGACGTTTTGCATAAATTATGTTGACAGAAATAATTGTAAATGTTTTCCAAAAAAGTAAAATAATACACAAACAGTCACGAAACGTCAAATAGATTTTGACAACTATTTAGCGATAGAGAGCGATGTATAGAGGTTTACATATGGCTGAAAAAGATGTACAATGAGTACGAACGCATGCGCACTGAGAACTTCCGTATTGTCGAAGGACAGAATATATATTTCTATCCTTTTATGTTGGAGCATTATTCTAACAATAAAAGAATAGGAAACACTTGGTCCATTAGGTAAAAGGTCGATAATACAACCGCTGTTAAACAAATGCTGTACAACGTCACTAACCTAAAAAAAAAAATATCATGGAAGAATAAAAATTATATATCATCAACAATTAAAATACCTCGATTATTAATTGTCTTTATTAGCATACTTAGGGCCGGTTTTTCAATCTCTCGTTAAAATTTTGACTTCTAGTTTACTAAACAATATTGCATCGTTTTGTTTGCAGCAATGATAAATTTGTCATTTGATGTTTTATTTCAGTTTTGTTTACTTAAGTCTTAGTTAAAATTTTAATCAGATATTGAATAAATAAAATAAATAAATATAAATATATCATAACAGCATATTACCCATTTCTGGGTGCGCCAATCTACTCCATCACAGATATCTGTAATAATTAGTAATAAACATATTTGTACCGCGCGGGCGCTTACTAGATGTCACCTCACGGGCACTCATTGCTGGCGTGGAGAGTAGACCACAGGGGTCACTTCCCCTTGCCATTTAAAATTCGAAATATTTGGCGTCGGTCGGGATCGAACTCGGTTCCTCAGATTAGCGACCAGAAACTCAGACACGCGGCTACGGGACCCCATATTTTGAAAAACCGGCCAAAATTGTTGAAAAGCTATGCATCCTTGTCATTAGTAATAATATTTTAAAAGATAAATGTCACTTTAAAAGTAGATATTAGAAAAGGTATTAATAATAAATATTTACATACCAAGTGAGCTAAGGTAATGTTTATTCACGAGAAGAAAGTTTAGCTCATGAGCCCGTAAGAGCGAGTGAATTAATTTCTTCGAGTAAATAAACATTCTTAGCTCACGTGGTTTGTACAATATTTTATTCAATTTTG
The DNA here is from genome assembly GCA_943142095.1 of Ophonus ardosiacus. Lineage (NCBI taxonomy): Eukaryota > Metazoa > Arthropoda > Insecta > Coleoptera > Carabidae > Ophonus > Ophonus ardosiacus. The sequence goes on from OW964824.1 coordinate 57,668,627, forward strand.
ACGAAATAATAATAAAAACTATTATAATATTTAATTTTGACAAAATAAAAAAAACTGATCAGTTTGTAGGCTGAGCATGACAATCGTCGGTGATAGACGTCAAATCATTTTAAATGCTTTATTGTCGGTCATTTGTGCCGTGAAAAATAATGAAAATGGCTGATAATGTCTGATAAATATTACGGTTAGTGTTATTTTCGTACTTAATGTTATTTTAAATGCATTACCTATTTGTTGCTGAGCGAGTTAAAATTTTAAGTGATTTAATAGATATTTACACACCAAGTGAGCTAAGGTAATGTTTATTCATGAGAAGAAAGTTTAGGTCACGAGTCTGAGGGGCGAGTGAGTTAAATTCTTCGAGTGAATAAACATTCTTAGCTCACGTGGTTAGTACAATATTTTATTCAATTTTGACGAAATAATAATAAAAACCATTATAATATTTAATTTTGACAAAATAAAAAATTGATCAGTTAGTAGGCTAAGCATGACAATCGTCGCTGATAGACGTCAAGTCACATATTTAAAAAGCTTCATTGTCTGTCATTTATGTCGTAAAAAATAATGAAAAGGGCTGATAATGTCTGATAAATTATGTGGTAAGTGTTATTTTCGTTCTTGATGTTATTTTTAAATGCATTTTTTGTTGCAGAATGCCAGAGTGAGTTAAAATTTTGTGAGAGTGATAAAAAAAAAATTTAATTCACATGTGAAAAAAGTGTTACTTATAGTTGTTGCTATGGAGTTAATAATGACAGTTTAAAACGTCAAAATTGAATAAAAATTTTTAATTCACATGTGAAAAAAGTGTTACTTATAGTTGTTGCTATGAAGTTAATAATGGCAGAATAAAAGAAATAAAACGTTTATAGTAATTTTATTTTCAATAATAATTTTATTTTATTAATGATTTTATAATTTAATCTGATTTTAAAATAAAATAGGTACCCACGGAATAATAGGTATAAATTTCAGATGACTAAAGAAGAATGATAAATCTTTCAATAATTTCAAAACAACCAGCAAATCGTAAATTATACTCTTTCCTTTGCCTGATGCATTAAAGTTCTTCCTCGCAGCATTTCACGATTTCGAGGTGCTAATGTTACTCCCATTATATGCAGAAACACTTGTCAGTTATTCCCGCCTTGTTATTTGGTTATTTGCTGTACGAAGAGTAAAATTACGTGACTTTTTACCAGGTCGTAAGTCAAATGGAGAATAAGACTCATACCAACCTAAGTGCATGCTCACCACGCGTATCTTGTAATTATGCAAGCCGAAGATTTCACATTGTAGTTTTCACAAAGAGGGAAGAATGCTTAAATTTATTTTACTAGAAAATATCTTAAATGAATTATTTTTTAATGACATGTCGATATAAATTTAAATAAATCTGAATTCAGAATTTTCTCTAAATCCCATTATATAAAGCACCGAATTCGAATGAAGTTTTACGAAAGAGATAATACTGTTTTCCTTATTGAATGCCTATGGAATGGATTTCATTCGCCACGCAATATAAATTTATAAAAAAAATAAAAAAATAAAATATATCATCGCGGCATATAACCCATTTCTGAGTGTGCCACAATCTGCTTTATCGCAGATATCGATAATGATGATGACATATTTGTACCGTGCGGGCGCTTACTAGGCGTCACCTCACCGGCTATTCTTTGACATTAAATTTGACGTTTTGCATAAATTATAACATGATTTGTTTAATTAGTGCGTGACAACTTCAAGGCATAGTGTGCTCCTGAATAACCCTAAAATTAAGTTTAGTAAGTAGATACAACCGCTGTTAAACAAATGCTGTACAACGTTACTAGCCTAAAAAAATTATCATGGAAGAAAATAAAATTTTATTTAATTTAACAATATACCATCAACAATTAAAATGCCTTGATTATTAATTATCTTTATTAGCATGCTTAGAGCCGGTTTTCCAAGCTCTGGTTAAAATTTTGACTACTAGTTAACTAAACAATATTGTATCGTTTTGTTGACAGCAATGATAAATTTGTCATTTGACATTTTATTTCAATTATGTTTACCTACTTAAGTCTTAGTTAAAATTTTAACCAGATATTGAAAAAATAAAATAAATAAATATAAATATATCATCACGGCATATTACCTATTTCAAGGTGCGTCAATCTGATTCATCACAGATATCGGTAATAAACATATTTGTACCGCGCGGGCGCTTACCAGATGTCACTTCACTGGCACTCATTGCTGGCGTGGAGAGTGAACCACAGGGATCACTTTTGTGCCATTTAAAATTCGAAATATAAATTTATGTTCTATTATAATAACATTTTGTCTACATCTCGCTAAAGAGGTATTGGATCATGCTAAAAAATCGCATATTAGTCACTAAAATCCGATTTTAACATTTTTACATTGATATGTGTGTGTGTGTGAGCGCGCGCGTGTGTGGGTGCACATGTGTGTGTGTGTGTGTGTGTGTGTGTGTGTGTGTGTGTGTATGTGTGTCTGTGGATGTTGGAAGGACGGTTTCTCAAATTCTAAACACGAATTCAATTACGTATTCCTTAATCTGATATTAATGGGAAGAGCTGAAAAGGTTCTGGTAACAAATAGATAACCGTTTCTTAAAAAAAAATCTTTTAAATATTATTTTTTGGAAATTTATGTTATTACAAATATTAAAGAATATAAAATTCTCCATCCAATATATTTAACAATTTTATTATTTCTTCTACAGATTTAGAGATAGAGAATATAAAATAATCCGTTGTAATGAATCTCGTAGCCCTATCTCCATGGAAACCAGTTGAAAAATTAAAATGTTTGTAATTGACAATCTCAGAAATGCAGAGCTACTTCTGAAGGATTTTTCTGGGAAGTACCTACATTTAATATTTGTTATTTTATTATTAATTAAATATATAAAATCAGAAATACCTCCAATCTCGTCAATGAATTTGAAGAATCTCGAACATTTAGAAAAGTAGGAGGAAACTTATTTATATAGAATGAATTAAAAAATATATGAATAACAGATGTAATTAGAATTTTTTGTGTGTACCAGAAATGTTAAATACAATATGTATTTATATAGCTTATTATGGAAATGGCGAGAAGTCTTGTGCTGGCCACAACATATTTTTCGGTTAGCATCTTTATAAACCGATCTAAACTTTCAAGGACTATGCAATATGCATTATATTATATTAATCTCATGTCTATTGTTCACCAATCAAACAGTAACCCAACAACTAGCATCTCATACATCTCAAACTAATACATATTCAATGTCCCACACAACAATGCATCAATTCGGATACCGTTAGGGTTATGATATGACTTATGACAAATGCTCTCATTAGAGCGATTTCTTCATGACGTAAGTGCAGAATAAGAATAAGAGCAGGCGGTGTGCTCGACCACACATCCTCAGACACAGATGCTGTCACAGATACAAGGGCTCGCGCTACAATGCCAGATTGCTGATATCGGGACGACAAATGTCGTGAAGAATGACCCAGTACACGACAGAGGACAAAGTAGATATAGTAAGTTGTACTGAGCGTGTATGGATGACAATAAAAGAAAGATATGTATAGGTAAAACTTATAGGGAGAAATGAAGATTTCTCATTGATTTTTACATTACATAGGTTTTAAGGTCCGTAGAATCCGATTTTAACATTTTTACGATGGTATGCCTCTCTCTATTTTTAAAAAATTGCTAATATTAAACTGAGTTAATTTAGGGAAATTTGTAAGTGAAATGTTGTAGTTGGTAACACTGAATTGACCACATTCAATTATTATTTGAAGGTTAATGTCATTTCATATTTACGAACAAATTTAAGTGAATTGAAAATTGAAAAATTGAAAAAATCACTCCGCCTGAGCTACGTAATATAGTTCAGACCATAGTAAATAATCTAATTCCTAAAAAGTCAATTAATTAAAAATAAATTATATAAAAAAGAATTAAGTAAAGTACCAACCTTCTGAAACTAAAAATTGCGTATTGAAATGAAGGCCATTACGATACGCAATTGCGTACCGTAGTGACTTCATTATGAACGCAAAATCTAAAAACGTTATTTCAAACTCAAGGTTTTTTTTTGTTACAGATTTAGAAATAGTACTTCCCATATTCAAAGCAAGGTATATCTATATTTTTGTTATTTGCAAATTACTTTTTACTAGTCGCCTACCTTCTCATTTTTGTTTCTGAGATTGTAATTGTGATTTAATTTTTTTATTTCGTTTTCGTGTTGATGTAAGTAAGTGTAAGCGTATCTATGATATACCCATACCCTCGTTCGTTGGAGCCCGGGAACAACCCGCCTGGCACCACGGGAGGGTGACATCACCACACGTCGCGCCATGATTAAACGATCTGATCTTGCTCCACACTGCACCAAGGTGCACCACGCAACATGGCTCGAACGCTGATTCATAACGGGCAGTGGAAAAATAAAAATGGTAGCGCTACTGAAAAGAAAGAAAAATTTTGTCTCGTAGTTTCTATTTTCAAATACGTCTAATGAAAATTTTTAAATGTGTGCAGAAGACATGTTAAATACAATAAAAACAATATTTGAGTAGTTCTGTAATTTTTTGTTATAAAATGACGGTTCGAAAGCGAAGTGCAATACAATACTTATATTTTATATAAGAAAAATAAAATAAATATGAATTTAAGTCTCAAAATATAATCCAACAGAAAAAATCACAGTATGTTATATAATTGGTCAGGTCTGTCATTTGTCAGACTGGGAGCCACCTCCGAAGGGCTAACAAAAAGAAACGTCGAACTCAATATGCTACAATTAGAATTTTCACCAATCCTAAAAGTTGACATACCCCATCGGAAAGCCGAAATTACATTAGTCAACTTTGTTTGGAAACTGGCAACCTTGGTTAAAGAAACTTAGTTGATATTCGTGTAGTAAATGCTAGTTTAATGCACAGAATATCATATTTATTTTTTATAAATATTCAGAAATTAATTAGCGGACACAATGGAATCGGCGGACACGAATAAACTTTTATGGATAATATGCGCAATAATGTTGAATTGTTGTATTCTGTAAGTTTCTTTTCATCAGAGTAGGATAATCTGTCATTAGGGTTGTAACTAAATCACGTCAGAACGTGCGAAAAAAATTGTAAATATGGCTATGGAGATGCCTTCTCTTCTTTTAATATAACTTATTTTGTATAATATTGTAACGTTATTAATAAATAATTTATATTTATTTTTCATAAACTGCTTTTTATAATACTGATTTACTCATATGTGTATACCTGATTTTTTTTTACCGTGTCCGCTTGGCCTCTTAAAATAAAAATATTAATTTATCTTCTGTACTCCAGAGCGTACACAAATAGCGGACACATCTCTAAAACTGTTACTATAAGACATATCGAAAAACCAAGATAGTCAAAGTATGCTAGGGCGCCACATGCCACAGCAGACACATATTCAATACTTCTTCCAATACATTTTGTCTGCTTGGCGTAAAGCGAGAAAAACGCTGGCGGACACGTGTCCGCCTTGGCGCACAACGAAATATCACGATGTCCGCCATGGCATCGAAGGTGATATTCTTATGAGAAATGCGCTCCATAAAACCGCTTTTATTATAAAAGTGCACTCGAAATACTGGCCAGTATATTCGTTAATTTAAAGAAAACTTGTCAATATTAACAATAGAAATTATGCATTTCTTTGTATTAACTGAAAATCAGTATAAAAGTTAAAGGTTATTGCCACTGCTATGGAACATAAAAGCAAACACAGAAAACTGTAAAGATAAAATCATCATGTAATAGAAAAAGCTTAGTTTGTAGAATTAATACATTTATCCAACATGCCGACATGCGTTCACATGTAGCTATTTATTAAAACCATATGAATAAAATATGCTAATGAGCTCTCAGAGAAATTTAGATATATGCAAATCAAAGAAATATTCAAACAGATTTTACTCACATGCTGACATGCTGGAATTCCGAATACATGTTCATATTTATGTTGACGTAGGGAAATTAATAAATCCGAGAAAATCTGTCAGAAATATACGAATAAATCACAATATAAACATATGCGTTCTTTCTTATGAAGACTTGTTTACGAAGTACCGAATGCTGAATTCGGGATTTATAATAACGGGATGCAAGCGATAAATTTCTTATTGAAATGAGGGACAATATTTCCTAGATTTTTTCGTAATTTTCTTCTTAATGCAACATATGTCGCTGCCTATAACAGCAATCGTATATTAACAAATGTTCGAAGCAAATTGAATGTCAGATTCTGGTTTATATATTAGCAGATTTATAAAGTAATAAAATTGCAGCAGCTTTGACGTCAATCAATAATGCAAATGAATAATGGCAGGGAAATGTATGACGGTACGGGTGCACAGTAGCAGAAAATGGGTATCATATTTTATGGCTTGTTAAAAATGTCTTCGACATTGCATTTCCGTTAACATTGTAATTATATACAAGAATTATGAGCTATGAAAACTATTATAACACAACGAATTATTTATAGTAATTTTGCATTTATTCATTGTCAGTTTCAAATTAATAGTTATTTGTTTTATTAATACAAAAAATGAATGATTTTGGGACGAGTAAGGCGGTTGCCGGACAACGCGCAGCGGAGTCTGGTAATTTTAGTCCCAAATAAGCATTTTTTGTATGAAAGAAACAAAATATTTTTTCGCCAACCGTTTAATTGAAGAATTCCATTATCAATTTAAAGTGGAGCATTATAACATTCAACTTATTTTATCTATACAAATTTAAAATTTTTATGAAAACTGACATATGTCAATATGACGCAACAATGAATTTGTTTTTACCATGACAACGGCGACAACCGCAAATGTTTTATAAATAAACAGTAGACATTTTGAACATAAATTTGCAAGAATTACATAAAAAATAAAAAAATCTGTTGTAGCCAGCAAAATACCGCTCGCCATTTCCATTTTATGTTATATAAGTAATGTATTGCACTTCGCTATCGAACCGTCGTTTTATAACAAAAACATTACAGATATTTACCCAAATATTGTTTTTATTGTATTTAACATGAACATGTCTTTTGTAAACATACAATTCTAATTATATCTATTTTTCATTGTATGAGGAAGTTGCTAAATATCAGAGATTCTTCCAATTCATTTTCAGCCCTTCCCATGAATGTCAGATTGAGGAATTCTTAGTTAAACTGGTCTTATGTCTTATAGTTTTTGAGTAATCGTCCCTCCAACATCCACACATACACATATACATCATCGTAAAAATGTTAAAATTGGTATATATGGACCTTAAATCGTGCTTATTCACTTAAATTTGGATATGTGATTTTTAGCATGAATCTAATACCTCTCTTAGCGAGAGGTAAAAATGGACAGTGTTAGTGATGCAGAATCATTCAGTGGCGTAGCCAAGGGGGGTGTTTTCGGGTTTAAACCCTCTCCATTGGTAATATTAATACATATTTTATTTTAATAAATAAATGATCTATTTCATAAAACGCATAAATTTGACACATGTTTTATTTTAATAAATAAATGATCTATTTCATAAAACCTATGTTTGACGCAAAATTGTAATTAACGAAAATAGAGTACGTATAATATGTGTGAGTAGTATTTACTTCTACAAACGAACTCTCTCCCCCCCATATATTCAATATCCACTCCCATTTGAAAATCCTGGTTACGCCACTGGAATCATTTAATATATCTAGTACGTCACCTGGATATATTATTAGAATCAGCAAATATTGCTACTCTTGAAATGTTACCTGAAAAATCGATAGAAGTTTATGAATTGCTATAGACGATTTATGGATTGGAAAAAGGAACAAAATGACACATCATATTCTGAAAACGTAATTACTGCATATTTATCTTATTTATCTAACAAAGTAAAGCCATCTACTTTATAGCGCACTATTCCATGTTGAAAGCTACTTTTATGTAACAAGTTTAATAAAAAAATACTAACCTTACTGTTTTTTTTTTAGATTTATTTTTACCTCCCCGCTACCCTAGGTAAGAGAAGTATAAGGATTGTACTAAAAATCGCATATAGAGATTTTAGTGAATAAGCACGTTTTGATGTCCCCAGAATCCGATTAAATATTTTTTTTTTACAATGATGTCTGTAGATATGTATGAGTGTGTGTCTCTTTCTCTCTCTCTTTTTCTGTGTGTGTGCGTGTGTGTATGTGTGTGTGGATTGTGTGGATACGATTACTCAAATACTATCAATCAGAAAATTTTGAAATTTTGTATACTCATTCTATATTAATGTGGGAAGCTAATTAGTTTTGGTGTAAATAGGATTACCGGAAATATCAATTATAAAAGCTTTTAACAGTTTTTCTTGTAAAAAATTCATTAAATATAATTTTTTAGCAACTTTTACTAATAAAAATTGAATATAATGGTACAATTTTCAATTCTACGATAATAGCATTTAGTAAATAACTTTAAATATTAAATTATAAAATAATTTATTTTGTACATCATCTTGCGTATGCGTCAAACAAAAATATAATATTTCAATAACAATTTTGACATATTTAAACCAATGTGACTGTCACGAAGCAATTACATTAAAATTAATAATGAAACCGTGTTAAGAAGATTGTATTTTGTTTAATGAAATGAAGGTTAGTAAAAATAATATATTTTCCATCATACATAAATATTAGATGCACAGGATGATCCGATACAAATTTGATATGTTTGCAGCACTAAAAATCAAACAGCTATGAATAAGCACGTGTTGTCAAAGTGTAAATATTAGTTCACAACTACATATTAACGAAATGGATCATGTAAAGCAATAGATATATGCAAAGCAACTTAATAGTTTGCAGGATTAGGAAATATGTAGGTATGTATTTAAATTAATAAAAATTAAAAAGCGGGAGGTATTGTGTTGACCACATCAGATTTTTGTTAATGAAGTTATTTCGGAACTTTTTTTACAAATAATGTCGATGTATTTTTCGTACTAGTCCAAAAATTATTTACTTTATGTACAATGGCCATGGTGATATAAATAATAGCTAAATTGTCCACTTTTTTTTTCACAAAAATTAATAACATAATAGCATCAACTACATACAGTTGGCGAAAAAATATTTATTAAACGAGAAAATTACAAGAACTTTTATTGAAATTTGAAATCGAATAAATTTAATATTGAAGGAAATTATTCTTCATTAAACTAGCATAAAAATTGCATTGAATTGTAAATATGAAAAATCTTGACAGTAGTTACTAGTTATGACCATAAATTTGCAAACAAATAATTCATCTATCCATAAATCCACAGGTGACTGACAACTTAGCGATTTGTATTCATCATAGCATCATTGTGTTTTTATCATCATTCAATTTCTACTTAATTCCAACCACAGCCACTCTTTCAGACAGCGCTCATATCGCACACTCAAATTGCCATAAATTACACCGGGGCTACGCAGGAGCGAGAGAGACAGCCTTCTATCGTCGCTGCTGCCATCCCTCTCTAGCATTTGCATGGTGCAAGGTGTAACACAAACACTTATTGTTTTATTGACGTACATAAATTTTCACTGAATCCCTCTTACTTTCGTTCGTCGTTCCCTTTTATTGCAGTGGAGTCATAAATTAAATCGCTCGCTAGGGTGGCAGCACTAGCACGCGTTGACCGCTTGGAGAGGTTATGGTTGAGATGGTTCTATGGTTGATAGTTTATGGTTTTTAGTTCACCTGAAGGGTAAACGTCCTTCGGTTTTGTTACGAATAAAGTATTTGCAAATATTCAAGGTTAGGTGTGCGCAGTTTTAAAAGGATTGTAATGGTTAAGGTAACTCAAGGTAGTGCAAATAATTTGCTAAATAGAGTTTGACTAATCTGGTGGAAGGTTTAGGGAACAGAACAAAATATTTGAAGGTTAGGGTTGTTTGGAAATGAAAACGAAAAGGATTCGTATTTAAATTTAACAGGTAAAACAGGTAATTTTGTAGGTACATTGCATAGTTAAAGATAATAGTTATAAATATATTTCCTTTATGTTACTGTTTATGATTGTTATTCTATAGTAGAATACTACATAATTATAACTAAAGAAAAAATCCGTAACCTTAACAATATTTTAGAAAACTATATACGTACTAGCTGACCCGCCCCGGCTTTGCACGGGTAAAGCTAAAATAACGATTAGCTACACAGTGGCGTAACTAAGAGTTCGGGGGCCCGCCCGCAAGTATTTTTTGGGGGCCTCTTTATTTAAAACGATTTTAGATTTCGAAAAGAAAATAAAACAGGATATACATATTCAATTGGTTTGGATTGCGAGTAATTATGTAACAACATAATTATCAAAATAACTTACCGTAATAGCATGAAAAAAAATATTATATATTTAAATAGATTCATCTGGGGCCTCTTTCGGACCCAGGGCCCGCCCGCCCCTCGGGCCCGTTAGTTACGCCACTGTAGCTACACATGCACCAGTATTTTTTCACATTTACTTCGGAGACATGCGCTGCGTAGGGAGCCGGCAACCTGCCTCGCATCGTACATGTAACAGGCTCCGCCTACTGCCCACCAGGGCCCCGCACTGCATCTAACAACGCCTTTTTCTAAACATGTCTCGGGCACTTTTACTTATGTACATATGATGCAAGCTATCTCTCCGACAAATATCAAAAATCTGCGAACGGTTAAAGCTTAACCATAGATACAAAGGTAAAAAAAATAATTTAAATCATCCCTTATTGGACCGCCTTGAGGGATGATTTTTTAAAAATGCTAAAACACTTTATTTCTTACCAAACGCATACATAAGAATTTTACATCCTTAACTTGAGAAATGATGAGTTCTCCATACAAACTTTCATCTCCTATTTCACCCCTTCAAGTTTTATTTTCGCGACAAAAGGTAGCCTGTGTGCTTTTCCAAGATTCAATCTAGCTCTATACCAAAATTCATCAAAATGGGTTCAGCGGAAGAAATGATGGGTTCTCCATACAAACTTTCATACCGTATTTCACCCCTTGAAGTTTTACTTTCGCGACAAAATGTAGCCTATGTTCTTCTCCAAGATCTAATCTATCTCTATACCAAAATCCAAAATTCATCAAAATTGGTTCAGTGGAAGAAATGATGGGTTCTCCATATAAAATTTCATCCCCTATTTCACCCCTTCAAGTTTTACTTTCACGATACAAGGGAGCCTATGTCCTTCTCTAAGGGCCAGTCTATCTCTATACCAAAATTCATCAAAATTGGTTCAGCGGTTTAGGCGTGAAAACGTAACAGGCAGACGGACAGACAGAAAGACAGTCAGACAGAGTTACTTTCGCATTTATTATATTAGTATGGATTTCGAGAACTATGTTATCATTAGTAGAAACTACAAAGTAAAGTCAGAGAAGATTTATTCACATGTAAACCATATCAGAGGTCGAAACATTTCTGAGGAATAAGGGAGAGAACTCGGATTATATAGGAAGAGGAATTATAGTTGAGTGGATACCTAAGTGGGTAACTAAGATTAAACAAAGTAATTGTCTTTTTATTAACTCATATAATATAGAATTTGGGATAGGTGAGTGGATATCTAATTGGGTAACTAAGTTAAAAAAGTAAATGTCTTATATTAACTCATATAATTTAGAAATTGGGATGGGACCTAGATCCGCTTTCTTCAATTTAAAAAAAGACATTTACTTTTTTTAATCTTAGTTACCCAATTAGGTATCCACTCACCTATGACTCCTGTCCCTAAATAATCCGAGTTCTCTGGCATGGTTTACATGCTGAGTAATCTTAACTTTTCTGTCTTATTATTTTGTAGTTTTTACTAATGATTAGAACGTAGTTCTCGAATTTCGAAATATGTATATACACTGCTGGCCAAAAAAAAAACGATCACTTGGATTTTTAATTTCTATTTTTGTTATTATCTTGAAGTTCTCAAAATAATAACTTTTGGTTTGGAACTTGAGCATTATTCAAGGTTGCTTGGAACTCGCCTCAAGTAAACCTTCGATCGAAGTACGAGTGAAGAAACAAGTAGCGACTATGAAACGAAATCTGGTACTCAAGGCAGACTCAAGTATGAGTCGAGGCGAAGTACTGACTATGAATACGGGCATAAATGTCCGATTTTTTTGTCCAGCAGTGTAATTTTTTAAAATTATTGTTAAGGTTAAGGGTTTTTCTTTCTTTAGTTATAACTTTACTTTAAGACTCCATTTTAGTTTTTAATTACTACATAATTGTATTTAAGAAACTTTAAAAACATTACTTAAATTTTGTGGGATCGAATTTACCATTAATTTGTTTAATAATAAGTTGATTAAGAAATCAAGTTAATCGGTAGATAAACGTATGTTCTAAGTCACCAACTTGATTTCTGATTCAAGGAATCTTGATCAACAGATTCACAGTTTTGTCACAGAATAAACATCTATACAGAAGCGACAGTCAGAGAGAGAAACGAAAATTAGAGAGAGAAAGAGTATGCCACCAAATTTAAAGGGCTAATCGGATAAAATCGGATTGTTTCAGCATATCTTCGTATCTTACGATTATTTATTCTTTTCATTATCTCGACGTGAACATTTTCCGTTAAGGGTCAATAATAAAAGTATATTGAGAAACACAAATTGATTTCTATTAAAAACAAATATGTTATTTTTTCAACAAACGATAGGAAAAATTATTATATAAGGAAAAACATTATATTTCACGAATTCTGAAAGAAATGTTTTCTCAGCTTGTCACGCCCATGTATTTTAGGGTTATGGCTAATTCAAGCAAAAGCAAACACGTCTTCTCACTTTTGACATATATATCATTTTGTGAACTGTTTGTGAATTTTAGAAGTGGTGTTAGTTTCTAATTAAATGGATAAAATGAAGAACGTAGAGTCGGGAGGACTTGTTCATATAAAGACTGTATAAATAAATTTAAAAAATGGAGAAAGGGAAATGTAAGTTTTTTTTCGTTTCCGAAAGATCTAGAAATGTAAGTTATGTAAAACGACTACCATATCATGTAAAAGGTATATTCATTTGATAAATATAGGTGTAAAATGTGGCTCAAGGCCTGTGGAAGAGAAGATTTGATGGAGAAGGATATATGGGACATATTCATCGAGTCTGACGTTTGTTTCCCACATCAAAGATATAGAAAATTCTGCATTGTAATAAATTTGTAAAATTCAGGTATTTGTTTACTAAAAATATAATTATGTGATTATTTTATCTGATTTCTTTTTAATTCGTTAATAAAATTAAAATTTTAGTACTTTTATGTTCTAATTTTTCTTTTACCATTTAAAACAATTTAAATTTCGCGCGTAAATTTGCCAACAAATTTAAAGTTCAAGGTCATAAACGTAAAATCGCAACAACAATGGTGCCGGCAAGGAGTGTCGCTTCTGTATAAATGTATTCTGTGGTTTTGTTTTGGTCTTTGGCAGTTAATGTAACTGACGTAGGTATTTTTTTTTAAATAAGAAGAAGTAGCATAAGAAAATATAATTTAAATCCAATTAATCTTTCTCGATTCTATGTGAAGTGAGAACAAACTAACACATAAAATATGAAAAATTAAATTTTTATTTGATAATGAAATGAATATAAATGCGGTTTTAATGATCCGTTTAAAAAAGTAAATATCCGAGCCGTCCCATTAGATGAAGCTGTGGGTTACATTTATACGCAATTAGCAGCTAATCACTCCAATTTGGTCCAATTACACACAAACTATTGTGTGATTTTATTTTAATTCCACAAATAACGAGGCTATTACCAGTATTATCTCGCGATCAAATACGTATCGTTTACAACAGACCAAATATTACTTTTAAAAACAATGAAATATATATAATATAGATATATTCGTATTATAAATTTGGTCAATGGTGCAGCATTTACATTTATTCATATTTATCTGTCAATTACAAACAATTGAATTTTTCAACTAGTTCGTTAAAATATATTGACTGCAAAAGTTAAGTTAGAACTTAGTTAGTCAATTCTTTAAAGTATCTTTCTAAGTAAAAATTTGAAATTAACCAGAAAACGGGTTTTCAAATTATGATTTGTAATTTGACAGTTTGTAAGTCTTTCAAATAAATAAATAAATAAATAAATCAACATGGGAAATCAGTTTTTCCTTGCGCAAAACTTACCGTTTAATTTAAGACAAAAATGGTTCAAATAAATGTTGTAGAGAATTAAATTAAATCACTAATCAAATTTTATTTTGCATGTACAGTAACCTGTAAAATCCAATTTAAAAATTGATAAATATTGGTTGAATAGGATGATCCACTGGTTACAGAATGGAAGAATGGAAAATAATCGGACACGCAGTCAAACAAAAATTATTTATTTCCTGACCTACGTTTCGACAGTACTACAATCTTCTTCATGGCTAGAAATGGTCAGTTATAAAAGTTTTCTAGCCCTGAAGAAGACTGTAGTACAGTCGGAACGTAGGTCAGGAAATATATACATAATTTTTGCTTGACTGCGTGTCCTATTATTTTCAAATCTTACATTTATAAATATTGTTCATATGTAGCGACAGCTATGGAATTTAAACAAAATTACAAATAAATGCATATTATTTGAACTGCCAGAAATTATATTTTCAAATAAAAATTACAGATAATTATATTTTACACGTAAATCACTAACAGCCCGATTCACAAAAAAGTTTAAGCTAATCCTCATTTTTGGATTAGTGAATTCTATTCTATTCCGGTATTTAAAATTTAATTTTCATGATATTATCAATAAAGCTAGATACTAGGAATAGATTATACTATATTTTGAGATATACACTGTCAAAATTAGAGTAGAATTCGCTAATCCAAAAATGAGGATTAGTTTAAACTTTTTAGTGAATCGGGCTTTAAATAAACATTTTCGGTGATAGCATAAATGGTGATTAGGAGATATGAATTATTGTAGAGAAAAATACTTCAAATAAAAGTTGAGTAAAATTAAATTATCTATAACTGCTATTTGAAGTATTTTTAAACTATTGTCAGCGCTAAAACACTGCTAGTCATCTCCTAGCTAATCACCCGTAATCACTTTTTCATGCTACCACCCTTGTTTTAATAATCTACATCTAAATCTCTGAACAAATTTTAAATATTTTTATTTTCTTACCTGCAAAATAAAATGAAACGATATGCATTTCTTTATATTATTCTTTAAATTCCATGGATGTCACTACAAGTGAGCCATATTCATAAAATTCCAAATTAGACTTTACAGCTTGTTAAATATGTAAAATAAAATCGGATGCGTGATTTCCGTGTAGAATTTAATTCTCTACAACATTTATTTGAAACATTTTTATCTAAAATTAAATGGAAAAATTTGCGCCAGGAAAAACTGATTTTCCATGTTAAACGCCAGTGGCCCGCCTTTTAATTAACACCCTGTATACAGAATGTATGTATGAAAACGCGAGAAAAAGAAATAAATAATAAATATATGAAATTTTAAAATAATTTTAATGTGCTCCTCGTATTTGTATATTGATGCATCCTATTTTGTTTTTTTTTTAATTAATTCATCCGAGATCCTTTTCTGCTATAAATCACGATAGTTAGGAAGGTTGTTGGAATCCTTCCTTCCTTCGTGCATCGTTTATATCAATAGACACATCTTGCGTGATGGGCCGCCTTACGGGGCTGTAAAACTGTCCTCACTACCTCGCACACCCCCGCACCAGTCGCGACGGTATCCGTCAGCTGTAGGAACAGTAGAGGCCACAACGTAAAACAAAGGGTTCAAAAGTGATAGTGATTTATATAAGTACAGCAATTATAAACATTATTTAATGTAGTATTATTACTGTAATATATTCAACATTTTTTTATTGCAAATTTCGATAATTCATGCTGTTTTTATATCGTATTGTCAGTGGCAGACTAACTCCTTCGGAGGCCCGGGGCGGCCTTTAATACCGGGCCCCTTATATTGGAACCTATACAGCGTTTCAATACTTCATGAAAAAAATAAATGCTAGATACTACCCACATGATATACTGATCACGAATCAATTTTTATCTCTCACTAAGAAAGATATTGGAATCATGTTAGAATTCGCACATCCAGATTTTAGTGGATAAGCACGTTTTAAAGTCCCTATAATCCGATTATAACATTTTTAAAATGATGTATGTATATGTGTGTATGTATGTGTATGTATCCTGGATGTTGGAGGGACGATTCCTCAAAAACTATAAGACTTAAGACCTGTTTAACTATGAATTCCTCAATCTGACATTCCTGGGAAGAGCTGAAAAGGCTTTGGTAACAATTGGACAACCGAAAGTAGTAGTTTCTTAGAAAAATTCTTCTAAATATAATTTTTTGGAAAATTTTGTTACTACAAATATCAATGAACATAAAATTCTTCATCTAATATAATTAAAATTGTTATTATATCTTGTATAGATTTAGAGATAAAGACACTATAATATATAGCATAATCTAATCGCCGAGGCTAAGACACTAAGGAAACCACTTGACAAATTCAAATATTTATAAGATAGTTTGTAAATGATAGACGTCACTGTCAAAAATCAACAGTTTTAGTGACATTCTGATAGCTTTTTCTGGGTAGTACATTTAATCTTTCTTATTGTTTTATTAATTAAATATTTGAAATTATAGATAAAATGCATATATCCATCAGAAATGCCGCCAATCTGGTTAATGAATTGGAAGAATCTCTGACATTTAGGAACTTACTCATGCAATGAAAAATAGATATAATTAAAATTATATGTTTGCAGAAGACATGTTAAATACAACAAAAAAATAATATTTGGGTAAAGTACTGTATTTTTGTTTTGTTATAAAACGACAGTTCGATAGCGAAGTGCAATACAATACTTATATAGCCTAATATGGAAATGGCGAGAGGTCTTGTGCTGGCCACAACAGATTTTTTTTTTTTTAAATTGCCAACTGTATTGCACTTTACATGAAGTATAAATTTTTGGTTTAACTGGTTTCAATATAGCATAATAATAAAACTACTACTTGAATATTGAAAAAAAAACATTTACAGTAATAATTAACTGATTTCTTGTATTAATTCTAAGTAAACGTTAAATTAAATAAGTGATGAAATGGGTTATTTTCCGAAGCATCTATATTTTCAAAAACCTCACACCAATTTTTTTTTTGTATTTATGGGCATGCGCTTGCAAAACGCAAAGCTGGTGCGCAGTGCTTTATGAAGAGAGATTCATACATTTCGTTTGTCGATCTATCATAATTTGGTATCTCACAAGTATTTTTGTTTATCATTATTTAAAGAACAGTTCTAGGGGCTCAGACTTTAATTTGGTAAACATTGAATATTGAATCGCATTTTTATTTATAACAATCGTCATAATTTTTTAGTAATTCTGATAAGAATTGGAACTAAAATCATTGTAATTTAGCGGCGTAAAATAATGACAAAGTCCCGTTCTTTATTTGCGATCAATTAATCACTATTGTTCGCGGTGGCTATGTATGAAAACAGCGAACGGAACACAATGGCAAAGTCAAAGGTAGAGAATAGTGAGATGCGTAACAAATCATTTTCGTGCGCGTTGGAACCATCGCTCGAGCTCAGCAGTGGCAGAAGAGACCAAGCGAGAAACCGAATATTGAAAATAAAATAGGTTGTTGGTCGTTACCGATGCCTGGCTAATAGATGACCTCCATGTTCAAAGACACAAAAGCCTTATCGGCCTGAAGTTAACAAATGCGTGCCGGGCGTGAAAAATATCGCATCGGGCCGGAACGCACGCGCAAACCGCCAAGAATCGGTGAGCGATGTTGCTATTGATGCCTCCCACTCAATACATGGAACTCTATTTTTTATTTCTACAAAAGCTGAAGTAAAACGAACGCCATTTTTCATCCGTTGTGCGCGAAAGAAGTTTATCGTTACGACCAAAGAAATGAATGAGACGAACGAAACGCGAACCGAGGGAAGCATAGTACAGCACAGCACAACCAATGGAAGGAATGTTGTTTGCAGTTAATGCATCAACGACAGTCCTCTAATGTAGACCTTAAGATATGTTTTCTAATGCCAAAAAACAAAGAGATTAATGACGTGTCTTTTTTGTTGCTCTCCGGGCCTTTGGAGTTTGCTGCTGTTAGTGAAGGACGCAGAAACGGCAGTGTTTTGCCACCGGACGAATGAGGCCGGAACAAGAGTTTTTCCTGCCAAGCCGCTCATCGTCTAATGATCCGTCAAATCGACGTCACCGGCTGTTCGATGCAGAACCGAACGCTAAACAAACCAGCACATTCCGAACCACATCTCACAAATGCCTATCGGCCTTTTTACCGAGTGATTGATACTGGACACTCCTATTCGTCTTCATTTTCAGATGAATTCAAACGAATCAAAACTGATCGCACAAGCCACTCAAGAATAATTGCTCGTGACAGAATGTGTAATATGTATCTTTATAATTTTTCCAATTTACGAGCCCAAACTCATACGCTGTTAGCACAAGCGTGGTTCTAACACCGGTGTTAACTAGAACCATGTCAACAACTTGACACATATTTCAGGTTTGTTAAGAAAACAAGTGTTGGCAATATATTGATCAAGTTGAATATTTACTGACAGCCATATTCAATAAATCTGCCAACACTATTTAAAATTATTTAATATGATTTGTTTTTACCTTCCGTCAGAAGGAAGGTATTGTTTTTGGTCAAAAAATTCGGTGGTGAGTTTTTAATGTATAAGCACGTTTTAGGGTCCCTACAATACGAATGTACTATTTTTAAGATGATGTCTGTATGTGTGTATGTGTGTGTGTCTGTGTGTGTGTCTGTGTGTGTGTGTGACAAATTTTTCTCCGACGATAACTCCAAAACTACAATTCTAAAAATTATAATTCTTTCATATTCCTCTTCTTTACAACCATATAAAGAGCTGATTAGATTTTGGTTATAATTGGTCAACCGGAAGTACCCTTATTTGAAGATTTTAACAGTTTTTCTTAAAAAAATGCAGTTAAATATTATTTTTTGACATTTTCTTATTATATTTATTAAAGAAAATACTCTTCTCTATAAGGTTTGATTATTAATTTTCCTTCATATTCAATAGATGTAGAGTTAAAGCATTACAAAGAAATTAATTTTCAAAAATTAGTCAGCTTTGTTATTTATCATGGAAACAGCTGACATAATTATTCAAAAAAATTTAATTGACAGATGTCAGTTGCAAGTGCAAAACCAAATATGGAAAAAAGTATAGGATCTAAAATTGGTATGTCATAGTGTTGCTTGCAAGTGACACGCAGAAAAAGGCCAAAGAGAAGATGGAAGGACATTACTTAGTGTAGTTTATGTTATAATTTTATTGGATTTATAGAACCTTTTCAAATGAACTTTTGGTATGGAATTTGTAAAAAAATAGTATGTGTTCGTGTTCGATTTTACATGGTAGTATATAGAATCTGTTCCAAGGACCTTTTGGTATGGGATTTGTACAAAATACATGGAATTGACGGAAGGTCTTGTGCTGGCCACAACAGATTTTTTAACTTGTTTCTAGGAAAAACAGTTTTAAATAATCTCAAATTTACTGAATATGACTGTCAGTACATTTTCGACTTAATTCAGTATATTGGCAACTCTTATTTTGTTAACAACCCTGAAGTATGTGCCAAGACATTGATACGGTTCTAGTTAATACCGGTGTTAGAACCACGCTTGTGCTACCAGCCATAATATTTTGGCCGGTTTACATTTTCAACAAACATATAAAATCTATGCAAATTGTGAGAAATTTCTACAAATTTCTTTCGACTATTTTGAAATACAGATTTTAAACTTAGAAAACTGTTGTGGCCAAGCACAATATCTCTCGATATTTCCATTTTGTTACATAAGTATGGAATTTAACATTTTTTGTACACAGACATAATTCTAATTATATCTATTCTTTCATTCTATATCTACTATCTTCTAAAATGTTCAAGATGGTTCCAATTCATTGACGCGATTGTAGATATTTCTTAAGGATATATGTAGTTCCTACAAATTTAAATATTTAATTAAAAATCAATAAGAAACATAAAATGTACTTCCCAAAAAAGCTTTCGGTAATGTCAGTAAAACTGTTAATTATTGACGCTGATATTTATGTCAATTACAAACATTTGAATTTGACAACTGGTGTCTTTGGTGTAGTTTGGACTGTGTGATTTATTGCAACATATTATTCTATGTATTATATTTTCTTTATCACTAAATCTAAAGAAAATATAATATTTTTTTAAGTGTATTAGATGGAGAATTTTATGTTCTTCAATATTTGTAATAACAAAAATTTTCAAAAAATAATTATAAGATTTTTTTAAGAAACTACTACTCCCGGTTATTCAATTGTTAACAATACCTTTTCAATTCTTCCTATTAATATCAGATTGAGGAATACGTAGTTAAACAGGTATTATAGTTTTTAAGGAACCGTCCTTCTAACATCCGACACATACGCACGCACACACACATATCATCGTAAAAATATTATAATCGGATTCTGGGGACCTTAAAACGGGCTTATTCACTAACATCTGGATATGCGATTTTTAGCATACATGAATCTAATACTCTCATACAGAAAGGTAATAGAAACTAATTACGAGTATTCAAGTATTCTACCATTTAACATTGGGTTCAATCACCTTTATTAGTAATGCCGCCATTAATAATTCTATTAAGCATTGTATCCCTAAGCCCTGCAAATTTTTCTGTGAATATTGCCCATATGTCTAGCAAGGTAGATTTTGCTCTATGCTCTAGATTTTTACGAAGAAGCTAAATATGTACAAGAAGATGAACAACATAATGGCATTTGAACTATTATTACCCGTTATATAGCCCACAGTTTTTTAACTTTTAAGTCTACATCTAAACTAGTCGAAAGAATTTTATAAAAATTTCTAAGTTCTAACCATTTGTGCAGGTTTTATAATTTGTTGAAAATGTAAACCCCCGAACTATTATGAGTTTGGGCTCTAGAATAAAATGAAAAAGATGACAAAGGATAGAAGATATAAGTAGAAGTACTTGACTACGGATATGGAGTAGAAGAATAGGAAGAAAATTGGAAATAACCGTTAGAACTACAATCTATCATGCGACCCAGTTATTTAATTTTAATTTTCATATATATATTTACACAATTGATTTTGATAAAATTCTTGTCTCTCGCCACTTATAGATTTTTCAATTACAGTGCTGCAAACAGTAAAAAACTAAAGAGTATTAGAATTGTCCAATTTAAATAGGTGATTATTCGAGTGTGTGGTCTGGCTTCTGACTCGGCTGGTAGTTGTAGGTTGATATAAATGGCTTCTATGAATACGAAATGAGACTTTTTAATATTGATATCAAAGGAAAACAGCTACACACCACTACAGGATTTCTTACAACTACTAATGCTTCCATTAACTTATCACTACCAAAGCTGATAAATAAAAATTGCAGCCATATATCAATTCGAAACACCAAGGGAGAAAATTTTGTAATACGAACATTGTTTGATTCTTAAATATTTTTTATTTGTTTGTTATTAGACATTCAAATAAATTTTCTGGCACCCAAATAACAATAATTTGTTTTTTTTTTATATTGGCGCCAGAAATTTTTATAAAAAATAACCCCCACTCCTGTGATGTGAAATTACATACAGCACGACATTAATAGCCAGTTGGAATATTGGAATACAGTTTGTCCATCATCTACTTTATTTATGTAAAAACTATAGGCGATAGTTTGGCACATGTTAAGCTGTATGAACTTTCACGTTACATTCTGTTTCAGATCCCGTGACTTGAACAGAGTATTACACAAATTTCAATTATAATTAATTGTAAAATATTTAATGGATATTTTGTGCTATTTTCAAATTTGAGGCTATGTTAAGGACAATGGGTAGTAGCCTAAATAAGTGACTAGCAGTGTTTTAGCGCTGTTAACCATTTATGGATTATTTTAGAGACAAATATTACAAATAAAAGTTGCTTACAATTATTTTTTCTGTAACTTATTTGAAGTATTTTTCTCTAATCAGCATTCATCACTTGTTCATACTACCACCCAATATTTTTTCAAACTTACTCGAATGCGGAAAATGTTATCAAATATATATAGGAGAGACGTCCCAAGCCCTTAAAAAAAGAATGTATCAACATAAATATCATAGTATAGTATAACTTATTATGAAGTTAATAACAAATATTCTCTTTTACTTAAAGAGACCTTGTGTTATGGTACCTGTTTTCCTCCTCACTATTTTACCAACTCTGAATTGATTGGGATGTTTGTTGAAATGCTGTATTTTAAAATTATATCAACGTAACGTAAAAATAAAGTTAACAATAACTAACTTCCCAATTTTTTAAGTCAGAAATCGTCGTATTACTAACCGATTGTGAATAAAATATTTTTCTTTAAAATACTCCAGAAACGATTGACAGATATAAAACAAATTATTAAAATATCTTTCAGAACTCATATTATTAATTGGAATTATACTACCTTTTTTTTATTTTTTATTATTTAAACCCAACGTTTCGGCACCATAAACTGGTGAATTCTTCAGGGGATACATTGACATAAATATGTGAAATAACAAAAACAACAAGTAACCAAGGTAACAAGAAATGTTCATAAATGGACGGCGAACATGCATCTTCTCAGGAAATAATCTCCTTTTGACAGAGAAAAAACCGTCCCAAAAACTGGCAGAGAAGTGATCTGTATAACTCAGAGACGCTTTATCGGTAGCGAAATACCGCAGCCGTACTCTTTATTAACAGATGTTAGAAAAAGTTTAGAAAAAATTGTATACATATTACAAATTACAACATATTTAATATTGGAAGCCATGCGCGACTAAGTTCTAATCCGTCACAATGATTGAGATTGATATTTTTTGTTTTATAAATCTCAATGGCTTCTCTAATTAATCTGTTGTTAAGTCGAGTAGGTATTGCAATTATTTTCGTATCTTCAAATTTAATTTGGTGGAATTCTTCCAAGGCATGTTCTGCAACGGACGATTTCTCAGGCTGGTTCAATCTGACCGATCGATGATGTTCGCTCAATCTTGTAGAGATAGTTCTACCAGTCTGGCCGATGTAAACTCTCCCGCAGACACATGGAATTCTGTAAATCCCTGATGATTGAAGAGGGATGACGTCTTTCACTTGTTTCAACATATGACGAAGTTTAACATATGGCGAAAACGAAATCTTTATGTTCTTCTTACGAAGAATTCTACCAATCTTGTCCGTTACGTTTTTAACATAAGGAAGCGATGCATATAATACGTTCCTTTCTTCTTCATTGTTTGTTGTTTTTTTTGCTTCAAGACATTTTTCAATAGAAGACACAGAATATCCATTCTTCATATAAATATTTTTAATTTCAGTCATCTCTTCTTTTAATTTATCTGGATGGCATATATCTGTTTTTATGGTGCCGAAACGTTGGGTTTAAATAATAAATACAGAACTTAAACTAAAAAAAAGGTAGTATAATTCCAATTAGATATAAAATAATTCTAATCAACTGCTCGCTAATCACCTTTATCATTTATTCATCTACCAGCCACTGAGATTTACAAATTAACAGGTGTACCCATATTTTTTAGAAGATACTGTTGATAAATGTACGTAACAGATACTTGTAGTTATTTAAATTGAATCTGCACCGAATGAATATGAAAAACGAGTAAGATTTACCCGTAACTGGACTGCACTGCCCCCTGCATGAACTAATATTAAAACCAATCCCTTAAGACTCGAATCCTAACCCTATTCATCCACATCCAAATGAAGTCATTTATACAATTGAATTGAAGATCTCGCTCTTACACATCCGTTGTTTTAATGATGTGCGGGGGATATTAATGTCCAGCATCCCCTGGCACTCCGTCTCCGTCAGTGACCGGGCGATTTGCACCCAGTTGACACGCCGTGTATCGATAACGACCGCCCATCACTCATACAACGCCCCAGGCCCACAGAAATGGATGGAGCGGACCTGGGCCTAGGGAATGAGATAAATACAACAGGGTTTCCTACTTATTTCGGATAGGATACGAGAAATATTTGAAAAATATATCAACGTGACTGGGGATTTGTATAGCTGTGTACAAAGTTTACTAGTGGTTACTGTATCACTAAGTAAAATCTGATGTGGTCAACACAAAACCTCCCGCTATTTAACTTTTATTATACTCGCCGTCAAATGAGTATGGACTGATTTTTATTCCCTTTTCCGCATCCTGTCCCTTGCCCAGCTCCTGAATTGGCTATAGTGTAGAAATCTGACGGCAACTATAATTTAAATACATAAGGTTATGTATTTAAATTATATACAGTGTGTTAATTAAAAAACTGGCCATAGGCGTTTAACATGGGAAAACAGTTTTTCTTTGCGCAAAAGCCCCCAATTAATTTTAGACAAAATGTTTCAAATAAGTGTTACAAATAATTATATTCTACGCCTAAATCAGTAAACAGTTTTAATTTTGCACGTTTGGTAACTTGTAAAATCTAATTTGAAATTGTTTAAAAATATTGCTCATTTCTAGCGATACCCATGGAATTGAAACAAAATTACAGAGAAATGCGTATCATTTGAACTGTCAGAAATTCAGTTTTCAATTAAAAGTTGCAGATAATGCAATTCTGCGCCTAAATCACTACACAGGTATTATTTTTAAAATCTAACACTTAAATGACTTTTATTACTTATTATTATGTTTTCACATTCTATCTATAAAATTAAATTTCTGACAGTTCAAACGAAATGAATTTCTTTCTAATTTTGTTTCAATTTCATGGGTATCGCTACAAGTGAGCAATATTTATACAATTTCAAATTAGATTTTACAAGTTACTAAACGTGAAAAATTAAATCTGTTTAGTAATTTAGGCGTAGAATATTAATATCTACAACATTTATTTGAAACATTTTTGTCTAAAATTAATTGGGGACTTTTGCGCAAAGAAAAACTGTTTTCTCATGTTAAACGCCTATGGCCAGGTTCTTAACACACTGTATATATATATATATATATATATATATATATATATATATATATATATATATATATATATAGATGCTCGGAACTATATTATGTATTGCATTCGTATAATATAACTATAACTATTGTTTTATTTCAGTTATTATTATTATGAGTCTGCTGATTCTATTTGGGATTTCATATTCGAGTATAGTTCAATATTTTGATCCCAAAAACGTTAATATTTTCACGTTTCGGTTATCTTTCAATCTGTCCAACTAATCTACAGATAGATTTGCGTATTTTAATTTTGTTTAGCATGTTTCAAAACTTTTTCTGGCAATTTTAATATGGTATATTATAAAACAAATATTATGTATTTATTATGTCCAGTGACAACCAGATTATTTAATAAATAACATTTGGAGCGTAAGTTTTTTCTCCAAACTTTTGTTACATATGTTATTTTACAATATGTCTAAGCTTTTCGTGGTTTACAACAAACAATTAAGATTTTATCGCGCTACTTGTATTGTAACGATATATTTTATTCATGTATTCTATAATATTTGTTTATATTTTTTTTCTGCATTCTATATACAAAGTAGGCATTTGCCGCTCATGCGCGACAAAGTAGAAAAAACGTTCGCTGTCCGAATATCTAACTATAAAATGTTGAGAAATGTCACTTGACTACATTTTTAATGGGAACGTTTAGTTAGGAACTAATGGCGCCTTAGTTACACATTTACCACCTCTACAACTCAATCATATGTCAGATTGCTCTGTCTGTATGTTACATAATCAAACAAAATGCCGTATTGCTGTGTAAAGGAATACAGATATAAAATAGGACGTTCAAAATAAAAAATACTTAGATTAGATTAAATCAATAGCTTAAGAAGAATGGAAAATAATGATGAATCAAAATTAAAAAATATAATCGTTATTTAGAAGGTAGTACTGTAAGACCACAGTGTACATTTCATTATTTTTTGTTATGGTGGAGGACCCCATTGTAGCGTCATCGTCGATATCGAGAGAATGCCAATCTTTTAATCGACAATATCCCATTTTGCGCTCTGTATACGCATTGAATGAGTTCGAATATTGAAATCCTAACTATTACCTACTACATTCCTTTTCCTCAGTACCATAATAAGCAAGCTTTTCTTTATATTGTCCTGAAACATTGATAAATCACCTCGTATGAGCAGCCATGTTAATTCTTCCACCTATATGATCCCCTAACTGGCTGTGCGATGCGAAGGGCTGCTGCTGATGCCAGTGCGTTTCTTCCTCTCGACTGGAAGCTAGAAGCATTTTTCATCTTTTCTTGCGTCGCGCTGGAGACGTGACGCATGTCATGTCGCTCCTGAGTAATACCCCTGCGATTTCTCAACGCTGCATCGAACAGGGGATCCAGAACACCAGATTAATTGCAAACTCGCGAACAATGGAACCAGCACAGAAAGGTTCTCAGCAACCATTTGAATTTCAGTAGTTTTTTGTAGCAAAGATTGGGTTTTGATATTTAAATTGTTACTATGGGAAGATAAACATTACATATTAATTTAAAATTTTGAGTCCCAATGGCTTAAAAATACGAGTAGATCAATTGGAAAATGTATTATTATTAAAACAAATATGAGAAAAATAAAATATTGACACAACGTCAGTGACAGTGACATTGGCACAAAATAACGATGCATGGTACAGTGTGTTAAAATAAATCTTAATTTAATTGCTATTGTCAAAAATGTTATTTAAAAAAATCAATGCTTTTCTTTTTGAATCCTTATTTTAGAAATAAAAATAAATTAGAAAACGGTGAATGGCAATATTCTCTATCCTATTTTGGAAATTTTTGTTATTACTAATATTGAAGAATATAAAATTTTCCATCTAATTCATTTAAAACTTTTATTATATCTTGTATACATTTAGAGATAAAGACACTATAATATATAGAATAATCTAATGTAATACATCGCAGAGGCTAAGGAACTATAAGAAACAGTTGACAAATTCAAATGTTTATAACATAGTTTGTAAATAACAGATGTTAGTGTCAAAATCAACAGTTTTAATGGCATTCTGAAAGCTATTTCTGGGAAGTACATTTAATCTTTCTTATTGTTTTATTAATTAAATATTTAAAATTGTAGGTAAAATGCATATAGACTGGCAATCTTGTTAATGGATTGGAAGAATCTCTGACATTTAGGAACTTCCTCATACAATAAAAAATAGATATAATTAGAATTGTATGTGTGTAGAAGACAAGTTAAATGCAATAAAAAGTAATATTTGGGTAAAGTACTGTTTTTGTTATAAAACGACGGTTCGATAGCGAAGTGCAATACAATACTTATATAACATAAAATGGACATGGCGAGAGGTATTGTGCTGGCCACAACAGATTTTTATGTATACAATTTACTAGACAATACATGAATGCCCGGCAATAACTTGGACGGCGAACATGCACCTTCTCAGGAAAACTCTCCTTTTGCCAGAGGAAAAACCGTTTTACCTCCCGCTACCCTTGGTAAGGGAGGCATAGGGATAGTGCTAAAAATCTCATATCGAGATTTTAGTAAATGACCACGTCTTAAGGTTCCTAGAATCCATTTTTAATATTTTCACAATGATGTCTGTATGTGTGTATGTGTTTATGTATGTGTATGGATTTTGTCTTCGCTCTAACTCAAATACTATCATTCAGAAAATTCTGAAACCTTGTATTGCTATCCTATTCTAATATGGAAAGAAGCCATTAGATTATGGTGTAAATCGGATAACCGGAAATGGCCCTTTGCGTGAAGCTCATAGTGGTTTTTCTTCAAAAAATACCATTAAATGCCATTTTTTCGAATTTTATGTCTTATGAAAATTAAAGACTATTGAATTTTCTACAGGAATACATTAATATTTTTTCTATATATTTTACAGATAAATTTAAAAATCATTTTTTTTTTTAATCCCGAAGCCTAAGATAAACACAATTTCTTTGTTATACAATTCATATTTGAAATGAATGTAACTACAGGTGAATGTCACTGTCGAAAAACTAATCACTTCAAATGAATAATATTGTCATTTTACAAAGAAAATAGTAAATAAAGCATATGCAATGGAACAGTTTGCAGCATTAGTAAATACGGAGGTATGTATTTCAATTAATAAAAATTAAATAGCGGGAGGTTTCGTGTTGGCCACATCAGATTTTTTTACTTACCTGACACCGTTATTACTTTTAGTTTTTATAAGTAACACAAAAAATTATATTAGTAGTATGTTAGTGGTAATGTATTATTTATAGACTTAATAATAAATTGTGAAACGGTAATCATTCATTTTTAATTTTATCTTCAACATTTTGACTAAACATCATACATTATTCATTTACATTATTCCTAATTCACCATCCACGAATCCAAGTATTTCTTCTCCTCCAATCCGCATTACATTAGCACTCATCCCATCTCTTTCACACATTCCCACATTCTTTGTGGAAAATCCTGTAGGAAAAGTCTTGGTCCCCAGCGGAAGCCGGGCTGAGCGCGAAGTTTTCCTGGACTCGCGGTTCCTGTGGGAAGCGGTGGGGTTCGCGGGGTGCAGAGGGACGAAGGGAGGCAACGCAGCCATTGATACAAACTCTTGATGGATGTACGCGATAATGGGTGCTCTTCAATCCCCGTCCGGACCAAGTGGGCAAGCGAGCGGCTGTGGGAACAATGCGAACAGTGAACGCCAAAATGTAGAGGAAGATTTTTTGAGCGCACTGTTGTTTTGTTCTAGGTTATGTAGTGTATACTTCATAAATTGTATTAAGTAGAAAGGTACATACACAATAATCTAAAATCAGGTAGCGTTGGAAAATATACTCTTATCCCTACGTCATCAATGGGCTACTTGCGTACCTTTTTTTTATTTCATATTTTTGAAGAACAGGTAAAAACTTGCTACCCATATTTTTTCTTTTGACAAAATTTTTATTAATTAGCCAGAAAAAAAATTATGACATTTGATTATTTGAATTACCGCCATGTATGACGTAGAACTACGCCGCACCAAGGAATGGTCGTAAAGACATAGCGTTTGTTTGTACGGGTAATGTAGATCTCCTGTTTGACGTTTCAACAATAGTTTGGAGGTTAGTATTTTAGTTTGTCTTTTTGGTATCGATATTATAAATTACATGTTACTACCTATGTGTTTATTTGTGAAGTAATTTATATATTTGAAAGCCCAGAGAAAGGGAAAAATGAACTAATGTCAAATTCAAATTAAAACTTTCTCGCACGCTATGCCATCTATACGTTACATTTTTAAACATGGTTTCCTACTCGAGTTAAATATAATGACGTCACAGAAAATTTTCGTTCTTAATTTACTAAAAAACAAATAATTTTTTAAAAATAAAATTTATATTTTTACCTCTCGCTAAGAGAGGTATTGGATTCATGCTAAAATTCGCATATCCAGATTTTATTGAATAAGCACGATTAAGGTCCCTAGAATCCGATTATAACATTTTTAAAATGATGTCTGTGTGTGTGTGTGTGTATGTGGATGTGTGTGTGTGTGTGTGTGTGTATGCATGTATGTATGTCTGGATGTTGTAGTCACGATTTCTCAAAAACTATAAGACTTAAAAAATATTTAACTGCGGTTTCGTCAATCTGACATTCCTGGGAAGAACTGAAAAGGTTTTGGTAACAATTGAACAACCGGAAGTAGTAGCTTCTTAAAAAAAATCATCTAAATATAATTTTTTTAAATTCTCCATCTAATACACAGGAAACCACTTGACAAATTCAAATGTTTATAAAATAGTTTGTAAATGATAAATGTCAGTGTCAAAAAACAACAGTTTTAGTGACATTCTGAAAGCTTTTTCTGGGAAGTACATTTATTATTTCTTATTGTTTTATTAATTAAATATTTAAAATTGTAGGTAAAATGTATATATCCATAAGAAATACTGCCAATCTTGCTAATGAATTGGAAGCATCTCTGACATTTAGGAACTTCCTCATACAATGAAAAATAGATATAATTAGAATTATATGTGTGCAGAAGACATGTTAAATACAATAAAAACAATATTTGGGTAAAGTTCTGTAATGTTTTTGTTATAAAACGACGGTTTGATAGCGAAGTGGAATACAATAATTACATAACATTAAATGGACATGGCGAGAGGTATTGTGCTGGCCACAACAGATTTTTTTATGTATACAATTTAATAGACAATATATGCATGCCCGGCAATAACTTGGACGGCGAACATGCATCTTCTCAGGAAAACTCTCCTTTTGCCAGAGGAAAAACCGTCCCAAAAACTGGCAGTTATACAGTTATATACTTCTCTGCTAGTTTTTGGAACGGTTACATTCTGACAAAAGGATTTCAATTTAAATATCATTTTAAAAAGCTGTCTTAAGACAATGGTTCGCATATATAGTTGCGTACAATTTTTTAAAGTTGTTATTATTGCTTGTTAATTATGAATGTATTAAATGACAGTTGATGCTAATTTACGTTTTATTTTCGAAGTGTGAACACCAACTTATTTATAATTTGTGAATGAGCCTTAATACACATTAATTATAAATTCCAAATACCAGTAGTTTATTTTCAAAATTTCTGAACAGGAGTGGGATTCCATAACTCGTAACTACAAAATAACCATTGCTCTTGTTAAATATCAATTACAATTAGTAATCGCAATATCAACTGCAGATAACAGTTGCTCACGTTTTTTTTCCAATTGATAAATAACGACTGCAAAATACCAGCCGTTCGGCAGCCATATTGAATTGTTATTGTTAAATCTGACAGTTCACCAAGAAAGAAAACAGTAAGTACAAACAGTTTTTATGATAAATTAACAAAATAATTTACTTATTTAAATTGGTCATATTAGATTTGGATAATAATAATAACAATAAGAATAATAATAATCTTGTACTTAATATTTCGAATTTTTTTATACATTATAACCTAATTTCGCTTGTTGCGTACCAACTGCAAATAACGATTACTGTTATAGAATCGCAAGTTCACTTTGTAGCAGGGTTGAAAAAAACCCGGGTTTTGTATGAAAAACCCAGCCCACCCAGGTTTTATTAAAAAACCAGGGTTTTATTAAATAAAAATGGGTTTTATTAACAAACATCGAAATATAGTATGTATCATTTTTAACTTTACTTTTATAAAGTATCTTAATACACATACACAAGTCGGCGTAATAGATAATAGATATTAATATTTTTTTTGTTTTAAGACTGTAATGTCCAATAAACAATAAATTAACTAGAGAGTGTACATGCGTACAAGTTACGAATTAATATTATAGTTGCAAGTCCGTGCAATGCAAGTGTGTACAAGAATAAGATCCAAGTGTCACAACTAATAGTATGTTTAATACACAACTCAAAAAATAATGAAAATGCTGACACCAGGATTGGAGTTGTTCAAATATAAAAGAAACACTGTGCAAAGTTCGCACAGCAATGAAAAAAATATTAAAAATGATCAAACACGAAGTACACAAAATGAAATTGATTGTAAAATGTTGCTGGTGACAAAAATTTATGTATATGTGTGTACCATATAAGTATGTACCATATTTAATTAATAAAATACGATTTCATAAAAGTGGGTTTTTAGATGGGTTTTTTTGGTTTTTTTTAGATGGTTTTCTTGGGTCGGGCAAAATTACAAAAACCCTGCTTTGTAGTTGATATTTGCAATTGATATCATATCAAGTTCAAATGATAGCAACCGAAGTTATGGAATCCCACCCCAGAACTTATGGTGTCCCTATGATACTAATAAAGTCTTCAAAAATGAAATATGTCCTTTCACTCATATTTCAACTAAACAATTAAAAATGAGATAATATGCAAATTTTCTTCGCTGGTCATCTTTCGTGCTCCTCCCAGCATTTCCAAAGATATGAATCTGTCAAATATGACAAGTAGTTTCTCCCAATTTTGTCTCATTCTTCATTCAAATCACCGAAAAATATGCGCAATACCCTCATAAAAGAAAAGGAAGACACTACAAAGTGCATCATAATGCTTTGTAAAACCTCCTCACCGACCAATTTTCCTGTGGTCATTTTAGAATGCCGGGCATCTGTAGCTACTTGACCTAAATTAGGTTATAAAATCTGACCAGCTCGGCAGATATGACAATAAATGCCATAAATCCCAGCCCGAGACTCCTGAGAGGCATGCAAATGTGCCTCCCGTTGCGAACGACGCAATTTTTGCTACTCTAGACACAACAAAAGGAAAAATGTGGAGCAACCGCTGATGGTATTTTGGCGTAACAGAAACAGAAACAAGGAAACCATTTACTGCGAATGTTGAGAGCCTGCTCGTACTGTCGCTGGGTGGGAATGGGGAAATTAGATTTGCCGGTTCGCGGAAAAAGAGAAACTAAAATTATCTTTAGAAGTATGAATGTGGAAAGAATTTCACACATAGTTATTAGAAAATTTGCGCAAAATAATGGATTTCTAAATTTGGAGGAATATTATGGATGTACTACAAAGGAGCTGAAGTTCTTTATCAATTTATGATATTGAAATAGAATTGATCGGGCATCCTAATGTGTTTTATAATAAAATCCACTACCGCTACCCTTGGTAAGAGAGGCATAGGGATCGTGTTAAAAATCGCATGTTGAGATTTTGGTAAATGACCACTTTTTAAGGACTCTAGAATCCAATTTTAACATTTTCACGATGATGTCTGTATGTGTATATGTCTGTGTATATGTGTGTGTATGTATGTGTATGCGTGAGTGTGTGTGTGTGTGTATGTATGTGTATGCGTGAGTGTGTGTGTGTGTGTGTGTGTGTGTGTGTGTGCGCGTGTGTGTGGATGTGTATGTGCATGGATTTTGTCAACGCTCTGACTCAAATACTATCATTCAAAAAATTCTGAAACCTTGTATTACTACCTTATTCTAATACCTATAGAAAGAAGCCATTAGATTTTTGTGTAAATCAGGTAACCGGAAATAGAACTTTACTTGAAGCTTAGAATAGTTCTTTTTCGGAAAATACCTTTAAATGTATTTTTTCGCGATTTATGTTATAATAATTATAGATTATTAAATTTTCTACAAGTATGCATTTATACTTTTTCTATATATTTTGTAGATAAATATATAAAGTAATCTATTTTATAAATCCGGAGCCTATGTTTTAAACATAAATACAATTTTTACCTTCCGTCACATTTAGGTAAGGAAGGTATTGTCTTTGGTCAAAAAATTCGGTGGTGAGTTTTTAATGAATAAGCACGTTTTAGGGTTCCTAGAATACGAATTTACTATTTTTACGATGATGTCTGTATGTATGTATGTGTGTGTGTGTGTATCCGTGTATGTGTATGTGTATGTGTGTGTGTGTGTGTGTGTGTGTGTGTGTGTGTGTGTGTGTGTCCGTGTGTGACAAATTTTTCTCCGACGATAACTCCAATACTATAATTCTAAAAATTATAATTCTTTCGTATTCCTCTTTTGTACATCCATATGAAGAGTTGATTAGATTTTGGTTATAATTGATCCACCGGAAGTACCCTTATTTGAAGTTTTTAACAGTTTTTCTTAAAAAAACGCAGTTAAATATTATTTTTTGACATTTTGTTATTATATTGATTAAAGAAAATACTCTTCTCTGTATGGTTTGATTATTCATTTTCCTTCATATTCAATAGATGTAGAGTTAAAGCATTATAAAGAAATTAATTTTCAAAAATTAGTCAGCTTTGCTATTTATCATTTAAACAGTTGATACATTCAAAAAATTCTAATTGACAGATGTGTGTTGGAAGTGCAAAACCAAATATGGAAAGTATGGGATCAAAAATTAGTATTTCATAGTCGTCCTTGAGAGACTTGAGAAAGGCAGGACTGTGTGAAGAAGATGCGTTGGACAGGAATGAGTGGAAGAAAAGAGGAAACAGCGACCCCTAATAAAATTGGGGAAAGCTGAAGCAGAAAGTAAAATGTGTCAAGTGCATTTAACTTAGTGTATGTTTATGTCATAATTTTATTGTATTTATAGAACCTTTTCAAATGAACTTTTAGTATGAAATTTGTAAAAAAATAGTATGTGTTCGTGTTCTATTTTACGTGATATTATATAGAAACTGTTCCACGGTCCTTTTGGTATGGGATTTGTGCAAAATACATCGAATTGCCGAAAGGTCATGTGCTGGCCACAACAGATTTTTTAGTTATAGGTACAGCTCAGATTACAGGTGTATGTAACTGACAGGTAAATGTCACTGTCAAAGAACATATAATTTCAAATGATTAAATGGTAACGTTTTAATAAGAAAATTGTTATAGTAAATAAAACAATAGTTATATTGTACGAATGCAAAAGAACATCATACTTTATTGTACAATTTCGCAGTTGTGACAGTAGGGGCTTTATTCTTGTAGATCACAAGAAAATAGCTAACATAAATTCTTCTATTTCTTTAAAATTTTAAAATTCTTTTAGTTCTTAAAACAAAGTTCTCATATAAAAGCTTATTTTCATAAAATTAAAACATTCTGATTCAGTGTTGTAGATTACGATCTAATATAATCAATTAAATCTTATTTAATATTTTTACGTAATACGCAGTTGACAGTCAAAGGCCAGTTTGAATTCCTGGCAAATGTTGAAAAACGCTGGTGTTTTGTCTGATTATAGCACATGTTTCGTACAGTTCGTCGCCACGCTATTTGTTACGGTTACCAGTCGACGCACGCGGACACGCGCACGCACAGACATTCGCGCATTACAAATTACACACCGCGCGAAACAAATGTATCAAATTATTTGGTCATTTTCAACTGAACCGCTAGTTGCCAATACACACTACACTGCGTACCCAAAAAAAAACATCACAATTCGCTAGGCACATGGTCTAGGAAGAAGTTTTTTCTAAATAAAATTAGAAATTAGCTAGGAAGTGATGGTTAACAACATGAGTGTTTTTAAAGTAACTATCAAGGAAAAAATTGGCAAATTGTTTTAAAGTTCATCCGACAATATCTAATATCAAGGAAGGGAATAATGACCTATCCACCTCAAAAAATTGAAAGAAAAATAATAACTCTTTACATTCATTCATTTTTTTAGCAGCAGCGTGTATTTCGGTGTTTGTCCTGTTTGTTTATGGTAAAAATAGGAGTAATAATTATAAAGTGGACGAAAAGTCAAACAAGAAATATACCCACGCTTGTTAACTACTGGCACCATCTGTGTTTTTAAACGAAAATATTTACTTTGAAATGAGCAACAGATTATCAACTTGAAGTCACAAATTTCAAGGACGTTTCTAGAGCTGTAAAAATTCCAATTTTGTAACATTAAATTATGAATTAAAACTTTTTATTAATAGTAATTTACGTAACAAGACCTTAAAGTGATACTTTACTGGGTGAGCAAGCATATTCCAGAGCGAGCCGTAGGCGAGCTTTGGAAGCTTGTGAGCCCAGTATAGACACTTTCAGGTCATGTTGGGTACAATATTTTTTTTGCGATCCTGAAAAAAGAATAAAAAAGTATTATTTTATTTTTTACTGCGAGCAAATAAGAAATAAATAAACAACTGATCTCCATGGAAACATTTAGCTTTACCGGTCCCGGGATCGGTAAAGTACTTTCCGATCCCTTATAGACAACTTTCCGAGCTAGCTCAGCAAAGAAGGACTTTCCGGTCTAAATAGTGATCAGAAAGAGCTCATTTTCTGGGCGATCGCGAGAATACATGTTTTATTATATTTTTGTACTATATGAAGATGGAAACTATAGAAAAAAAATCAGTTGTGGCCAACACAAGACCTCTCGCCATTTCCATATTACACTATATAAGTATTGAATTGCACTTTCCTTTCAAACCGTCATTTTATAACAAAAAAATACAGAACTTTACCCAAATACTGTTTTTTATTGTATTTAACATGTCCTCTGCACACATATTATAATTCTAATTATATCTATTTTTCATTGTATGAAGAAGTTTCTAAATTTCCAAGATTCTTCCAATTCATTAACCAGATTGGCGGTATTTCTGATGGATATATGCATTTTACCTAAAATTTCAAATATTTAATTAATAAAACAATAAGAAAGTTTAAATATACTTCCCAGAAAAAGCTGTCAGAATGTCACTAAAACTGTTGATTTTTAACATTGACATGTGTCATTTAAAAACTATGTTATAAACATTGGAATTTTTCAACTGGTTTCCTTAGGCCTTAGCCTCTGTGATTAAATTACTCTATATATTATAGTGTCTTTATCTCTAAATCTATGCAAGATATAATAAATATTTTAAGTGTATTAGATAGACAATTTTATGTTCTTCAATATTTAATAACAAAATTTTTTTTCAGAAACTACTACTTCCGGTTGTTCAATTGTTACCAAAACCTTTTCAGCTCTTCCCAGGAATGTCAGATTGAGGAATCCATAGTTAAACAATTCTTAAGTCTTATGGTTTTTGAGGAATCGTGTCTACAACATCCAGACATACACACATACACACATCCACACACACAAACATCATTTTAAAAATGTTATATTCGGATTCTAGGGACCTTTAATCGAGCTTATTCAATAAAATCTGGATATGCGAATTTTAGCATGAATCCAATATCTCTCTTAGCGAGAGGTAAAAAGTTATTATTTTGCATTAATTCCATATCACCGGAATACCCCAATTAAGTAGCACTTTAATAATCAACATCATAAGTTGCTCTGGAGAAACCGGGCATTAAGTTCTTATTTGTTATAGTTTCCGAGATCCCAATATTGCATATGTTATCCTGGACACTCTGACTTTTCGAAGTATCTAATTTTTATTTGAATTATAATATGTAAATATATTTCTTTTTATACGACCGCATTCATTTTGTCTTATTATTATTTGAAAACACGGAGTAGAATCCATTACAATATTACTAATATCCTCTAGTAACCCCAAAATAAATCACCCCAAATTCAAACAACCTCTAATATATCAATGCCTCACGCAAATATCGATTACCTACTGGAAGATTTGATAAATAATAAAAAAATGCATTATAAATATTAGTCCTCGAAGGTGGTGGGTTCCCATCCCTCATACATCGACACGATGGCTATGCCTGATCCCCTCGTACGCATGAATAATGAACAAAGAATTTAGAGCAGTTCGATCAATCACCCGACACACAATGACGGCATATCGACACACACTGACAAAAATAATATTAGGGGGCGGCCCACCCCCGCAAGATCAATAGGAATGTTGGCAGAAGGGGAGGGTTAGGTTCGGGGTGTTATTGGCCTTGTAATTTTGTTAGGATGCCGGCTTGTGCGTAGATTAAATTCATTTCTGGATTGCAACACGCATTACAAACACGCTAGGATTATAAAAATGTCATGTTAAATATGTTCAAAGTAGTTCCTTTGAACTATAATACCGTGAGTATTTTTTAACGTGAAACATTGGGTTTGTCATATCCATGGTTAGGATTCGACATTTGATTGACAGCAATGTATTTGCGTGTCCCATTTAAAATGAAACACAGGGAACGAATTTGACATTTGACAAAACGTCAATAGAGGTTAATTTTGTTTAAATGATTATACCTTTCTAAATTAAATTTAGTTGTAGAAAAAATATTGTGTGCACCTAGTGTCCGAGTGATTTTCTGACTTAGCCAAATTTCTTACAATATTTTAATATAATACTTCTGTCAAATTCATTCCCTATGTTTTAAATGAGACAGGCAAATACAATGCTATCAATCAAATGTCAAGTCGTAACTTATAGGAAAATTCAGCGGTTATCAGTCATATTGACAAGATGTCATTAGAGGTTAATTTTGATTAAATAATTATACCTGTTTCCTAAAAATTAAATTTAATTGTAGAAAAAATATTGTGTGCACCTTGTGCCCGGAATATGTTTAGTGCTCTTGAGTGGTTTTCTGACTTGGCTAAATTTCTTACAATATTTAAATATAATTCATCTGTCAAATTAGTTCCCTATGTTTCATTTTAAATGGGACATGCAAATACATTGCTGTCAATAAAATGTCGAATCGTAACCATGGATATGACCAACCCAATGTTTCACGTTAAAAAATAGTCACGGTATAGTACGACTAGCAAATGAAAGTTGATGTTTAAATTATTTTTTCCACTACTAGCCTAGGAATCCACACACACTGACATCATCGTAAAAATGTTATAATCGGATGTTAGGGACCTTACATCGTACTTATTCACTAAAATCTGGATATGCGATTTTTAGCATGAATCCAATACCTCTGTTAGCAAGAGGTAAAAAATCTGATGTGGCCAAAACAAAACCTCCCGCAATTTAATTTTTATTAATTTAAATACATACCTACGTATTTATTAATGCTTGAAACTATATTATGTTCCATTGCATATAACTATTGCTTTATTTACGATTTTCTTTATTATTTAATATGTCGCTATTATTAATTTGAAGTGATTAGGTTTTGACAATGATGTTTACCTGTCAGTTACATTCATTTGAAAAATAAACTGTGTAACAAAGTAATTGTGTTTATCTTAGGCTTCGGGATTAAAAAAAGAAAAATGATTTTCAAATTTATCTGTAAAATATATAGAAAAAGTATTAATGTATACCTATACAAAATTCAATAATCTATAATTTTCATAATGACAAAATGCGAAAAAAAGGCATTTAATGCTATTTTTTGAAGAAATTCCATTATGAGCTTCAAGTAAAGTGCCATTTCTGTTTATCCGATTTACACCAAAATCTAATGGCTTTTTTTCGTATTAGAATAGAGTAGAAATATAAGGTTTCAGAATTTTCTGAATGATAGCATTTGAGTTAGAGCGAAGACAAAATTACACACATACACACACATACACACACACACACACACACACACACATACAAACATCATCGTGAAAATGTTAAAAATTGACTCTAGGGACCTTAAAACGTGGTCAATTACTAAAATCTCGATATGTGATTTTAAGCACGATCCCTACACCTCCCTTATCAAGGGTAGCGGGAGGTAAAAAGGTGTTTTCAAAAAAAAAAATCTGTTGTGGCCAGCACAAGACCTTCCGTCAATTCGATGTATTTTGTACAAATCCCATACCAAAAGTACCGTGGAACAGTTTTTATATAATATCATGTAAAATCGAACACGAACACATACTATTTTTTACAAATTACATACCAAAAGTTCATTTGAAAAGGTTCTATAAATCCAATAAAATTATGACATAAACAAACACTACGTAAAATGTACTTGACACATTTCTTTCTGCTTCAGCTTTCCCCTATTTTATTAGGGGTCGCTGTTTCCTCTTCTCTTCCACTCATTCCTGTCCAATGCATCTTCTTCACACAGTCCTTCCTTTCTCAAGTCTTCTGCGATACAGTCCTTCCATCTTCTCTTTAGCCTTTCACTGCATGTCACTTGCGAAGAACACTATGACATACTAATTTTTGATCCCATACTTCCCATATTTGGTTTTGCACTTGCAACAGACATCTGTCAATTAGAATTTTTTGAATGAGCAGCTGTTTCCATGATAAATAGCAAAGCTGACTAATTTTTGAAAATTAATTTCTTTATAATGCTTTAACTCTACATCTATTGAATATGAAGGAAAATGTATAATCAAACCATATATAGAGAAGAGTATTTTCTTTAATAAATATAATAACAAAATATCAAAAAATAATATTTAACTTCGTTTTTTTAAGAAAAACTATTAAAAACTTCAAATAAGGGTACTTCCGGTGGATCAATTATAACCAAAATCTAATCAACTCTTCATAGGGATGTACAGAAGAGGAATACGAAAGAATTATAATTTTTAGAATTGTAGTGTTGAAGTTATCGTCGGAGAAAAATTTGTCACAAACGGACACACATACACACACACACACACACCCACACATGGACACACACACACACACATACATACATACAGACATCATCTTAAAAATAGTAAATTCGTATTGTAGGGACCCTGAAACGTGCTTATTCATAAAAAACTCACCACCGAATTTTTTGACCAAAGACAATACCTTCCTTACCTAAAGGTGACGGAAGGTAAAAAATTCAAAAAATATATGGTTACTTTGTAAATAATACTTTCTTCCTTCAAAATATGTACAATTTGTAATGAATAGTTCAATAGTGTGGGGGTTGTAGCGTTTCGCGCGAATTTCATATTTTACATCATTTTGAGGACTACTATAGGATCAGCTGAACTTTTGCTACTTCATTTTGAATGTATTATTTAAAATTTCAAAGAAGGCAAAAATAAACTGTGGCAAAAATAGAGTATCAAACTATAACGACTTAATTTAACCTTAACAACGAAAGTGTATCGTAAATTACTTTTTTAATAAATCTTCCACTTTCTTTTTAAAATCTGTACGAACATCTAAAACGTAAACATATCGTTTTGAGCATTATTATTCAAATTTCAAGATAACCCCAAAAAGATACATTTTAATTCCCTTAATCTGAAAACGCATCATTCAAATATGACAGTTTTTGATAGCATCTTTTTACTGACAAGCTTGTTTCTAACTCAAGTCCGCGTCTTATTCTACAACTAATTACATATGTAGAGAACACGTAACCTGGCTGATATATGAATTATGTATGCGCCTAGTAGTGGTCCGTTATTATTTAGCGTTTCTAGGAGAAAAGCCCGCGCTACGATAAAGCACAACACGTGAGCATAAGTCACGAATCACGAATTAGAGCCTTCATGAGTTGAGAGAACACTGCTTTATTTTCTCTTGCAAACGTACGGTAATTTTTTAAATGGCGCTCATTTTTCTTACTTGTTATTCTGCTGATTGCTGAAATGCTTAAATGTGAGGAATTTTGCGAGTGTGATATTATCAGCACTTTGTTGCAAATTAAATGGACGGTTTAATTTTTTATTTGTGAAATATTTTTACGGAGTATTATTAGCTACAAGAAATATAATTTATTAGAGAATTTTATATAACGTTAAAATAAATAACGTGAATATAAGGCCGTCGATAACTAGTTTATATTTGATGCAGACATAACCTAAATTTTAGAAAAAAAAAAAAATTGTAATTATTTACTTCACCAGATAAAATAACGTGTACGGTATATAAAACACACTTTGATGTATAAAATAACGTTTACCTTATCTATAATTTTAATATTTCATGCATGTCCCACGACGAGCTTACGCTATCTTTATTTTAAAACCATTCATTATTAATTTACCAAATTTGGTATCTAAAATATTTTCAAAACAGTAGCATTTCCGGTTTAACCGGAAGTAGTTCCTAACTTTTTAATTTTAAATGGAATGCTATATTTTTTATTTTACCAATGAATTCAGAAAAAAGTTCTACAAATGAAACATTATATATATACTCGTATATATGTGACATACTTCCCGTGTAATTAAACTTTTTTGATTTTTTCTGTAAAACAGCCACCTCTTTATCACTGTGTATCTCGAGAATGAAATCGAATTTTTATAATGAGTAAAAACAGTTTTATGAAGAAAGCTTTTGTTAACACTAATATAAATTAATAATTTTTGAAAAATGTAATTTCTACGTCTACATAAAATGCAAAAAAATCAAATAAATGTTTCTTAAAAAACCTGTTGTGAGTTGTGACTAGCACAAGACCTCTGGCTATTTCCATATTAGGCTATATAAGTACATATTGTATTTAAAAATTCTAATTACATCTATTATTAATATATTTTTTAATTCATTTTATGAATAAGTTTCCTCCTACTCTTCTAAATGTTCGAGGTTCTTCAAATTCATTGACGAGATTGGCGGTATTTCTGATGCGTATATGTATATATGTACAATTGCGGCCAAAAAATGGAAACACCTATTTTTTTATTTTTGTAATTCAATCTTTGGCAGGATATTCAAACATAGGTGTCGTAAATTTTCTGTAATTATTTACATAAATGTCAATGACACATTAAATAAAAATAATTTGAAAGCACTAAAATGCCTCCACATTTGAATGAAAACGAAAAAACGAGAGCTATTTCAACTGTGTTCACTGTTTGTCATTATATTTTATTTTTGATATAAGTAATACACGTTTCTCTTTCTCTGTTTTGAATAAATTATTTAATTAGTAAAATAAAAATTAAGTAATAAACACAGTTTTATGGTTTCATAATGAAACGCCTGCTTGTGTGACATGATGTCATTTTGACATGGAAGTCAAATTACAATGTTAAAAATTCATAAAAACAGCTAAACGTAGGTGTTTCCCTTTTTTTGGCCGCAATTGTACCTATCTATAATTTTAAATATTGAATTAATAATAAAATAAGAAATATGAAGTGTACTTCCCAGAAAAAGCCTTCAGTAATGCATCTGGATTTTTGACACTGACATTTTTTTGTCAATTACAAACATATTAATTTTTTTATATATTTATAATTCTCCATCTCTAATTCTAAATAAGGTACAATAAAAATGTTCAATGTATTGGATAGAGAATTTTATATTCTTTAATATTTGTAATAACATAAATTTCCAAAAAATAATATTTTAGAAGATTTTTCCGGTTGTCCAATTGTTATCAAAACCTTTTCAGCTCTTCTCATTTCCCATTAATGTCAGCTTAAGGAATACGTTGGTCTTTAGCTTATAGAATTTGAGAATGTCCAACATCCATGCACACACGCAAATCATTGTAAAAAATTACATTAATTTTTAAATTTAATTTAAATGGGCCGTGGTAGAAACAGAACATGCTACACGAGCGACCCTCTATTTTTAACGAAGAATTCATTTAAATTAAAAATTGCTTTTTTAACCTTATAAAAAACATTAATGCCCATATTCATAAATACTCGTAATGTTTCAAAACGGCTCATTATAATTTTTGACAAATAGAATTACACTTGACAAATAAAATTTCGATTTTTCTTTCAATGTCGACTGTTTTTATTGGATAAATATTATAACGAACCTTTTAAAAATTTTACGAGTGTTTATGAATACAGGCATAAGCCTACTTTTAATAGATTTGTGGAAAAAATAAACTATAACGTTTAAAACAAATTGTGAAAATGTATGCATGTGATTTAGATAACAAACCCGATTTAAAAAGCCGTAAAAGTATATTTAGCACGTACATTAATAAATAACTGTGTGTGCACTGTGACATTCATTTGGTTTAAAACAATTGATTGTGCTTGGTAATATTGATGGGTTATTGTGTGACATTTAGTATCAATTTGATCAATATATTACATTTTATCCATTTAAAGCTGTATAAGCCATCTCCACTCCAGTTAAATTCTTAAATTGTGAAATATGAGTTAAACTGTTCAGGCTTTTGAGTTTGATTTATCTGTTGACATTAATTAGGTACAAAATAGGTGTTTATAAAAATCTCATTTTTCTTATTACACTCATTTATCATGATTTGGAGATTTGATTAATGATTTTTGGAAGTGAGACAAATGGAGATATTCATTTATTAGCCAGAATTATAATTAATGAAATATAGAAAGTGATGATAATTATGCAGAGACAAAATTTGATAATTTCTCTCTTAGGCTAGTATCTAAACGCCTGACCACTGCTACCAACGTAAGAAATATTGCTACAACCAAATTTTCTTTCCACTAACACTAACATCTTTTTAATTGAGACATTTATTTTCTGCTCCAAAAAAATAAATACTTAGTTGTGATTTTCAAAACATGGTTTTTGAATTACACAATATTTATTAAAAAAAAAAACTGTTATGGTTAGCACAGTACCTTTCGCCATTTCCGTCTTTTTACATACGTACCTGTCAAATTTAACATTTCTTGTACCTATAAATAATTCTAAATATATCTATTCTTTCATTCTGTAAGAAATCTTGTCCTACTCTTCTGAAATGTTCAAGATGGTTCAAATTTATTGACGGGATATATCAAACAAAAACACTATTTTAAAAACAAAACATATCATAAAACGATAAAAATAAACACAACCACGTGCGTCTTTTGCCTGCCCTTGTGTGTCTGCGCGTACGCGTGCGTTCGTCGGTGCGTGTGTGTATGTGTGTGTGCGTGCGTGCGTGTGCGTGCGTGTGTGTGTGTCTTAAAATTTTTCTGAGAAGTACATAATATTTCTTCTTGAATTATTAATTAAATATTTAAAATTGTAGATAGCTTTAGGTACGATTATATTGATAGTAATAGATATATCCTTAAGAAATACTGCCAATCCCGTCAATGAACAGGAACCATCTTGGACATTTTAGAAGAGTAGGTCAATATTCCTTGTAGAATGAAAGAATAGGTATAATTAGAATTATTTGCGAGTACAAGAAATGTTAAATCCCATACGTATGTAACAAAATGGAAATGGTGAGAGGTATTGTGCTGGCCACACAGATTTTGTAAATATATGAAAGTCTGTATATGAAAACGAATAAATAAAATTATTACAGCATAGTAACTAAATATTTCATACTTCTTAATTAGCATTATATTCAATATTCATTGCCGGGGGTTCATGTGAAGGTAACCGTATTTTATATTCGTGATAGTTGGAGAGGTGTGCTG
The DNA here is from genome assembly GCA_943142095.1 of Ophonus ardosiacus. Classification (NCBI taxonomy): domain Eukaryota; kingdom Metazoa; phylum Arthropoda; class Insecta; order Coleoptera; family Carabidae; genus Ophonus; species Ophonus ardosiacus. The sequence continues at coordinate 57,713,402 of OW964824.1, forward strand.
CACGGAAGCCATGAATATTCAGTAATGTAATGAAGAAAATTCGAAAATTAAATTCATCTGGAATCAGGGCAGAGGGCAGGGTGTAATTAAAAGCTAAGAAAGAAACTCGTGAATCAATATCCATGCTTCGGTCACAGAGTTCACAACGCACACACTTCTATTCGGCTATGTTGGAATGTTGGAAAGAATGAAAGTAAAATATTATTTCAAAATATTTTTGTAAGGATTTTAGATCCAGTTTTTCCATTTTGACGATTATGTCTGTGCATGTCATGTGTGGTTGTTGGATAAACGATTTCTCAAATTCTGTAAGACTTAAGATCTGTTTAACTACATATTCCTCCATCTGACATTAATGGAAAGAGCTGATTTGGTTTTGGTAACAATTGGACAACCGGAAGTAGTAGTTTCTGAAAAAAAATTTCTACATATTAATTTTTTAAAATTTATGTTATTACAAATATTAAAGAGTACCTATAAAATGCTTTATCCAATGCATTTAAATTTTTTATTATATCTTCTATAGATTTGCAGAAAAAGAAATACAAATATATAAAATATTCTGGTGCAATGAATCTCACAGCCCAATCAACTCCATAGAAACAAACCAGTTGAAAAATTTAAATGTTTTTAATTGACGGATAAATGTCAGTGTCAAAGATGGAGAGATATTTCTGAAAACTTTTTCTGGGAAGTACATTAAATATTCCTTATTTTATTATTAATTAAATATTTAAAGTTATAGATACATACTACGTATAATATATACCATTTAGAAATACTGACAATTTCGTCGATAAATTGGAAGAAACTCAAACATTTAGAACAGTAGGAGAAAAAAAAATAGATGTAATCAGAATTTTTTGAGACTGCGAGATATGTTAAATACAATACTTAGGTATGTAGCCTAATATGGATATGCGAGAGGTTCTGTGCTAACCACAATAGATTTTTTTATTTGATCTAAAAAATAAGAGTAAAATGAAAAAAGAACCTGGTAGTCAGCAATTTAAAACATAAGTAGGTACATACACTTAACAAATGAACATAATGGCTAGTAGTATGATCACGATCACGGTTTTAACAAAAACACTGTTTTTAGAATTTCACCCGTATTTTAAAGAACATTTTTTTTTTTAATATTTATTTGAACATAAACTATGTTCTACTTTTAAATAATATTTTGATAAATTTGATATTATTTATTATTGTTAATAAATAATGAAATTTGACATTTCTTAAAATAGCGTTTTAGTTAAAACCGTGATCATACTACGAGCCAATGTTTCTAAAATAATTTAGTTAAGATTTTAGGCGATTTTTCGCGACAAACACTACAGTTAACCTGGTTTACTAGCGTTTAGGGTAATGACTTCAAAAGTTATGTATAGTTAAGGAGTTCGAGAAAAATTGTGTAATTGAACAAAGTAGCTACCAAATTTAAAAATGGATCTGAGTAAAATGAAAAATATTTATAATAATGGATGAATTATAAACAGTTGTAGTTCAACATCTATATTAATTCATTCGTCAGAAATAAACGTGACACAATAAATTTATTATTATTTGAAAATACATAGAGACCAACATATCCGTTTTCTGAATTTCTATGAGGAATAAATTACCAAATGTTTAGTGTATGAATTTTACTTACATTTTAGAATGTGTAAAGATTTATACCGTATTTTCAAATGAATTTAATTTATATGTACTTTATGACAATACCAAAGAAGCACATAGAACAACTAAAATAAATCAAAAGAAAACTTTAGGTTATGTTTAGAGAGAGATAGGTATATATTAACTCTTCCAAAACCAGCTACTGAGATGGGTATAAATGTGTTTGGTTCACCACACTTTTCTACATTGGTGCCTCGCGAAAATATCAAACCATTGTTAACTACATATTACTACAGTTAACCCATGCACGCGAAAAATCGCCTTTTCGTAACACAATCCCCATCGTCTGGGCCATAAAATAGAAACACGACAACGTTGTTACTAATAAATACTTGACATTCTTGTTGCTTTAATTTCATGTTAGATTTCACCCCCTTATTATTGATAGCAGCATTAGTTAGGTATGAGGGTTACAAAATCAATTAAAATTCTTGTAATACTTGAATTGAAATAAAAATAAGCTATGTTTGTGAGTACGTCGTTTTGCTTATGAGGTGTGTGTCGCCAGTCGTCAGCACATGACGTCGTCTGCCACCGCTCGGTCGCCTAGCCGGCAAGCCCCACCCCAGAGAAAAGGATAATCCATCAAGCGCTGCCAGCCAGGGGTGGTTCTCCCCTCTCTCACTCCCTCCGACGCTCTCTCTCGCTTCCACCCTGACATGATCATTTTTCTCCGAGGCTTGCTCCATCATCGCGTCACATCCGCCCAACCCCCACCACCGTGCCACGTTGCCAAATGGAACGTCGAATTTTATTTATGGGACCCAAGGTTCCCTTCTTGCACCAACGGCTAATTAATGACACAAAAACGCAACGCGTAACGTCATAGAATATTGACATCAAAAAATTTTGATTATTGTGTGGAAGGTGATACTGTATTTCGTTTCAAATAAGAATTGGTCAAAACGCAATTCTAATTCTTTTCTCATTTGTAACGATTTGCAGCACTGTTACTGTTCAACTGTTCATATATCAGTGACTGAGTATTTGTTTTTATTCGTAACCTAAGTCTAAAAAAATAGTTATTCGAATTTGTCATTACATTAACATTAACCTAAATTTACTCTATTCTACATTTTTATTACTTTCAAGACTTCTGCTATCGCCTTTTTAAAATACGGAATCCATTTTGAAGTCGGTAAATAAATTCAGAAAATAACGAAACAACGAATGTGAATCAAATAATGTTTGAACTTATGCACGCCAAATAGATATTTTATACTTTCTTTGAAATCGTCTCTAAAGTGCACAAAAAATGTCATTATACAGGATGTTATGTAAGTAAGTGATCAACACTTAACCAATGGTAGAACTAACCCCAAAGATAGTAAATCTGGCAATAATTTATGTTTAACATACTTTCTACAAGAAAACTGACAAATCTCGTCATAGTTCAAAACTTTATAAAAAAGTAAAAATCAATGTGTTCTCTGGAAAAAATGTGATACCTGTCACAAATGACACATAAAATCATTGACGTCTATTTGGAAATAACTCTCTATATACCGTCTTATAGCAGCACGACTATTTTGTAATGTCTCGCCATAAACCATATGTATGTCTGCATACTCGTGGTTGGTGAAGGTAAATGGCATTTTGAGAATATCAAAAAAAAAAAAAACAGAATATAAATTGTACATTTAACGTCAGATTAACAATCAATATTTTTTCCAGAGAACACATTGATTTTTACTTTTCTATAAAGTTTTGAAATATGACGTGATTGGTCAGTTTTAAAGGCCTCTAGTTCTTGTAGAAAGTATGTTAAACAAAAATTATTGCCAGATTTACTATCTTTGGGGTCAGTTCTACCATGGGTTAAGCGTTGATCACTTACACCCTATATGTTCAGAAATCGGCACTAAAGTAATCCATTATACGACAATTTCATGCAATTGCAATGTTGCCAACCTCATTATAATTGTTGTACATTTTTGAGTGTTCTTTACAACAATTTCAATGTCTGAGAGTAGCAACATTGAATGTCAGACTAAAAGTTAGTTAAACATAACCTATAAAAATAAGTATTCTTTTCATTTTCACAATTTGAAGTTCCTTTTTATCACTCATATGGTTTATTTTTCTCGAACCAAGAGCCTCGGTAAATAAATTCCACATTTGTGATAAAAAATAGAACTTCAGTGCCTTGATACATAAATAACTATTTTATGAACGTGAAATATATGTTGAACGACCGACTACCAACAGCGCTCAAAAAAAACTTATATAATTTACAAAATTTGTTATTAATGATTTTTTTGAGAGTTTTGAAAATAGGATCAATGCATGTGACTCGAATTTAGCAAACTCCCCTGTTTAAGAACATAATGAACTTAACATCTACGTCATAGAATATTAATAAAGAAAATATTACGACTTAACGATTTACAATTGAGGAAAAATAGTGGAAGACCACATTCTTTGCAAATCCAAATAATCAAAAACAAATGGTTCACTAGATATAGGTACATCAGTATAATATCAGTCCGTGTTACTTTGTTACCTCTCGCTAAGAGAGGTATTGGAATCATGCTAAAAATCGCATATCCAGATTTTAGTGAATAAGCATGTCTTAAGGTCCCTATAATCCGATTATAACATTTTTACGATGATGTCCGTGTGAGTATATGGATGTTGGAACCACGGTTTCTCAAATTCTATAAGACTTAAAAAATATTTAACTGCAGTTTCCTCAATCTGACATTCCTGGGAAGAGCTGATTAGATTTTGGTAACAATTGGACAACCGGAAGTAATAGTTTCTTCTAAATATTATTTTTTGAAAACATTTAAAATTTTGATTATATCTTCTATGGAGTTAAAGATAGAGACATAAATATACATATAAAATAATAAGTTGTAAGTGAATCTCGCAGTCCATGGAAAACAAGTGGAAAAATTAAAATGTTTGTAATTGACAGATAAATGTGTGTCAAAAAGCCAAAGACATTACTGAAGACATTTTCTGGGAAATACATTTAATATTTCTTATATTATTATTAATTAAATATTTATAATTATAGATGCATATACCTTTCAGAAATACCGCCAATCTCATCAATGAATTGGAATAATTTCGAACATTACAAGAATAAGAGTGGATAGAATGAATTAAAAAATATAAAAATATATAAAGAAGATACTTGTTTTTGTGTGTATCAGAAATGGCAAATATGTACAATACTTATATAGTCTAATATGGAAATGGCAAGAGGTCTTGTGCTGGCCACAACAGATTTTTATACTTTTGTAATCATCCTGTCATCCATTTGTTTTTTAAATTTTTGAAGATTTTCTGTATTCTGTGTATTTTAACTATTTAATTATTTATTAGTTTATTTATTTAAATGTCCGTCTTTTAATGTATATCGCCGTTACTCACATGTGTTTTTACTTCAACTTGACTATTTTAGCCCCGAAGAAGACTATTATTGTGTAGTCGAAACGTCGGCATGAACAAATTTTATTATTGACTGCAAGTCCAAGAAATTATTTCTTCCCGTTTAATAAAGAAAATAGTCATTTACCCTTTTATTTTCAATTACCTTAATACTCGAAAACCTATAAGTTTTAAAACGGATGAATACTGAAACGCGTACAAAATAATTACAGAAAATATTATTTATGTATGCATAGCGTACAATTTAAAATTCGCTGTGGATCAGTCGATAATGAAGAGATCGTCTCTTCGTCTCCTTTATTGAGAAATCGCATACAAACCAGTATGTGAGATGCAGTGAACGAGGCAATCTGGTACAATGAATCTTAAAGGGCGTGTAGAAAAAAGACTAAAATTAAAATTAATAGCCGTTTAGACAAATGGCAGTCCTGTGTGTAAGGCCCCGAAAATATAGTGTGAACATTATTTACAACCGCACCTTTTGTGCTACCAACATGATGAGCACAATAAATAACTTTACTTTTTTAAACTGCTGCACATTATAGTAGTGTTAAAATACGCTAAGTGTGTGTGGCGTTATGTTGGTACAACTTGCTACTGTCTTTCAAGATAATTGTTCCTAATGGTTATATCAACATCAGACCATTTGTTATTCACGGTACTATTTAACATACAAATGAATCCGTTATTTTGAAAAGGTTACAAAATTTTAAAGAAGTGTTTCATGCCAAACAAAAGTCTAACAACGCATGGAGGATATTCATTTTATTTTTTCCACTACTGCTATCTCGAGAACTATAAGAGTTACAAAGCTGATTACATTAGCAAACAATTTGTTTTATAGACGATTTAAATGAGCGAAAATAGTATATTATGTTATTAGGAGTAAAAATGACACTTTTACTCCGAATAACACATTATATATTTTCTTCAAATGTACGTATTTAAATAAAATAATTACAACTTGACGTTTCAATAATTATTAATATTTTACGTGAAGGACGTTTGATGATTTCAACTGGTCTTTGTTAATTCCCGTTTAGGGACTATTATTTTTGTATTTACTTATTTGATATTCTGAAGTCAGTGATATTATACTTGCATACCCTTAGATAATAATTTTTTGATAAAAATGCTTATATAGTTTTATATGAATATGATTAAAATATTGCTACAATAAAGGCCTATTTGTAATGAAGTTCCGTTAAATCATAAATGTAACGCATCGGCGCAACGTAACCGCTAATGTAAACACAAAATCTGTGATTTGTAATAAACGCCAAAGATAGTACTTGTAACCAATCAGAGGAATTCGGTACATTTCGTTGAAATTAGGCTCATTTTTATTTATTGAGCTTATTTTTGATATTATACAAAAGCGGATCGTTCTCATGCATGAAATTAAAATTGTCTGTTAAGCCCTTTTTTGCATTAAATTTGTTTTTGAAAAATTAAAATATCGAGGGAATAATAGCTAGTTTTCTTACTCTCATTGACTAAAAGGCTGGTGTATGTAAGCTGTAAACTTATGCATTTACCTTAGCATTAATATGACTTTGCATTAATAATTCGAGTATAGACAAATGTGTGCTACGGTATATGTACTTGAGTACTTGTAACCTTAATCTTAGCATTATGCCGTAACTCTAGAATATGGCAATTTTTTATGCAAAATGCTAATGCCGGCAAATCAAAAGAGTATTTGTTCGTGTATGATAACTTGATCCTGGCGAACTGGTGATATTCGCGACTGTCAATTTGCCGTTTGCTATTTTTGAAAAGTTCTGTCACCATCGACCTTTAAACTAATGGACCAAGTGTCTCCTATTCTTTTATTGTTAGAATAATGCTTCAACATATAAGGATAGAAATATATATTCTGTCCTTCAACAGTACGGAAGTTCTCAGTTAAAGTATACTGGATACTGCGCATGTACATCTTTTTCAGCCATATGTAAACCTCTATACATCGCTCTCTATCACTAAATAGTTGTCAAAATACACATTTGACGTTTCGTGACTGTGTATTATTTACTTTTTTGGAGAACATTTACAATTATTTCTGTCAATACATACGTATATGTGTTGTGAGCTGTGTACGCGACAAAATAATGGGGAAACGGTGTATTTCGTGCAGTCAACAGTACGTACGCGGTTCAGCTGTGTCATTTCATATGTAAGTTCTTATTAATTATTACTTGTTCCCTATAATATAATATAATAATATATTGTATTAAAAATATATAATTATGCTCAAAAAAAATTAAATCTATACTCTTAACGATTATGCACCAAGTATAACAAGTTAGGGACAAATATTTTTTTTTATTTTGCCGCGTTTTCTTAACTTCCGTACTGTTGAAAGATAGAAATAAAGTGTCTGCACCGTTATGGCGGGACAAGCGTTTTGCTCGTACGCTGCGTCTATTAGTTTAAAGGTCGATGTCTGTCATATTGTCTTGATTCAATTTAAGTGATTGAAAAATATGTCCAACTAATATAGTTAATGAAATAATGTAGATATATTTCTGATAAAAAAGGAGTGTCGCTTTTACAAAAAATGACATTACCGGCCTGCTCTTATTGGTTTGTCCTAAGAAGTACATGAACCGGACAGCGTAATGTAAGGTAAATAAATAAAATAAATATATCATCACGACATATTACCCATTTCTGGGTGTGCCAGTATCTACAACACATGTAGACATCGGTAATGATGACGATATACCGTGTGGGCGCTTACCAGGCGTCACCTCACGGGCACTCATTGCTGGCGTGGAGAGTGCACCACAGGGGTCACTTTTGTGCCATTTAAAATTCGAAATACCCGGTTCCCCCAGGTTCGCGACCAGACACTCAGGCACGCGGCCACGGGACCCCGTAATGTAAAGTTTAATGCATAATTTTAATGCTAAGGTAAATACATAAGTTTACAGCTTCCATAAACCAGTCTTAATGCAAAGTTTAATGCTAATGCTAAGGTAAATCCATAAGTTTACAGCTTTAAAATATCCCAAAACGTAATGGTGAAGACTTCTGTATTTAACTATTACTTTTAAATTTTCTACTTTTAATTATTTTTAAGTTTTTTAGCAGTGTAAGCAAGTTTAATAATACATGGGTCAGATAGTTGGAAAAAAGCTACTAAATAATTAAAAGAAGAATATTTAAAAGAAACAAACAATAGATTGAAACTATTGTTTTAAGAAGTCTTCTTTATGTATCTAAATAGTCTAATATCTGTTTAAAGCGTTGTCAAAATTCAATTTTAGCCTAATTAAAATTCCCGATTAGATGCATTATCTATAGTCTATCTTTTCATGTGGCGTATAGGTTCTGATTTATGTTTTGTTTGGTCTGTGCAAGGACGAATTCCTTCCCGTAGTGATTTACGGCCCGCCGGCTGCATTTCTCTATGAGAGAGGGTTGCTTGGCTGGCTGCTCCGTGCTCGTGTCGTGTGCTATCCCTACGTGTTTTCCTAGCTTTTTACGCGCTACAGCTCCACCGACGAGTTCATTAATGCACCTGTTATGATGAGTTCATAACCAAGCCGCAAGAAATTTATTGTTATTGCTTTGTACAGATGCACAAGGGGAAGATTAGGGTTGTTTGGGTTCTTGTTTAAATAAATATTTGAGAAAAGGGGTAAACCAATGTAACATGTGTGACAAGATTTGACACAAAGTAGAAATATTTCTTATAAAAAATCTGTTGTGGCCAGCACAAGACCTCTCGCCATTTCCATATTAGGCTATACAGTGTGTCCCATTTAGAAGTGCCACCATTGGGATCTCGAGAACTGTAAGAGATACGATGTCGGTTAAACGGAACTTTTTGTGCGCCTTTGGCAGGCCATCTCAGATGTGCTTTTGTTTTTCCAAAAATTCTCATAGAGCACTAGATAATGACGAAAAACTGATTATTGTTGTTTGTTTTCTTTTTCAAATAACTTCTAAACTATTAGTAATTGAGAAAAACGTTTCAAATATAAAAGATAGATATTTTTATTAAATAACCATTGGCATACGAAATAAATTTTTATATCCGTAAATTTTCGAGATATAACACAAACTTATGTTTTTTTAAATGGAACCCATATCTGATTTTAGTCTCAAAAAAATAATTATTTTTTTCTCTTTTCAATGATGTAAGGGTTATTATGTTTTATATTTGTTTTGCTCCTAAAACTTATTTTTTCTCTTTATTTTCCTGAACTTTCTTATTTTCAAAAAGAAAAACATTATTATTTTTATTAATTATATTGTATTTGATCGATATGATTTATTTTATGCCTTTATTACTTAATATTTTCATTCTAGACTAATAATTACAAATTACACTATAATGTGCCAAGGGAGACCTGATACAAAATATTATAAAAATTACTTTGATACGAGTTTTGAGCAAAATTTTCTAACGAAATAAATTATTTAAATACAAGAAGTGATTTTTAAATAGAAATCTACCAATATTTTCAAAATAATTGTAAATTTAATGCAAAATAAGGAAAAAATAAGAATTTTGAAGGCAAAACAAATATAAAACATAATAACCCTTACATCGTTGAAAAGATAAAAAAAATAATGATTTTTTTGAGACTAAAATCAGATATGAGTTCCATTTAAAAAAACATAAGTTTGTGTTATATCTCAAAAATTTACGGATATAAAAATTTATTTCGTACGCCACTGGTTATTTGATAAAAATATCTATCTTTTATATTTGAAATGTTTTTCCCAATTACTAATAGTTTAAAAGTTATTTGAAAAAGAAAAAATCAACAATATTCAGTTTTTCGTCATTATCTAGTGCCCTATGAGAATTTTTGGAAAAACAAAAGCACATCTGAGATGGCCTCCCAAAGGCGCACAAAAAGTTCCATTTAACCGATATCGTATTTCTTATAGTTCTCGAGATCCCAATGGTGGCACTTCTAAATGGGACACACTGTATAAGGATTGTATTACACTTTGCTATCGAACCGTCGTTTTATAACAAAAAATTACAGAACTTTACCCAAATATTGTTTTTTATTGTATTTAAGATGTCTTCTGCACACATATAATTCTAATTATATCTATTTTTCATTGTATGAGGAAATGTCACAGATTCTTCCAATTCATTAACCAGATTAGCGGTATTTCTGATGGATATATGTATGCTTATTACCTATAATTTCAAATATTTAATTAATAAAACACTAAGAAAAATTAAATGTACTTCCCAGAAAAAGCTAACAAAATGTCACTAAAACTGTTCATTTTTTTGACACTGAAATCTGTCATTTACAAATTATGTTATAAACATTGGAATTTGTCAACTGGTTTCCTTAGTGTAGTTTCGCCTACTCGACTTGTTATATCCCGATATTCTATATATTATAGCGTCAAAAAATAATATTTGGAAGAATTTCTTTTAAAAACTACTACTTCCGGTTGTTCAATTGTTACCAAAACCTTTTCAGCTCTTCCCAGGAATGTCAGATTGAGGAATCCATAGTTAAACTGGTCTTATATCTTATAGTTTTTGAGGAATCGTCCGTCCAACATCCAGCCACACACACACACACACACACACACACACACACACATATACACACATCCACACACATACACACACAGATATAATTGTAAAAATGTTAAAATCGGATTCTAGTGACCTTGAAACGTGCTTATTCATTAAAATCTGGATATGTGATTTTTAGCATGATTCCAATACCTCTCTTAGCGAGAGGTAAAAATATTTTTAATATTATGATACATTGTGAAGGATATTTTTAATATTTATACAGGATGTTTCCTTTAAAACAATCAGTGTTTTTTTGGACGAACTAATAACCAACACAAAACCTCCCGCTATTTAATTTTTATTAATTTAAATACATACCTCCATATTTACTAATACTGCAAACTGTTCTATTGCATATAACTATTGCTTTATTTACTATTTTCTTTTTAAAATATCCGTAGTCTTTAATTTTCATAATGACATAAAATGCGAAATATGGTATTTAATGGAATTTTTTGAAGAAAAACCATTATGAGCTTCAGGTAAAGTGCCATTTCCGATTATCTGATTTACACTAAAACAAGGTTTCAGAATTTTCTGAATGATAGTATTTGAGTTAGAGCGAAGACAAAACCCATACACATACACACACCAACACAAAACGTCCCGCTATTTAATTTTTATTAATTTAGATACATATCAACGTATTAACTAATGCTGCAAATTATATTATGTTCCATTGCATATAACTATTGCTTTATTTACTATTTTCTTTTTAAAATGACACCATTATTAGTTTGAAGTGATTATTTTTTTTTGACAGTGACATTTACCTATGTTTTATATAAAGATTAATTTTTAAATTTATCTGTAAAATATATGGAAAAAGTATTAATGTATACCTGCAGAAAATTTAATAATCTTTAACTTTTATAATGACAAAATGCGAAAATATGGCATTTAATGGTATTTTTTGGAGAAAAACCATTATGAGCTTCAAGTAAAGTGCCATTTCCGGTTATCCGATATACTCCAAAATCTAATGATTTCTGAATGATAGTATTTAAGTTCGAGCGAAGACAAAATCTATACACATACACACATACAGATATCATCGTGAAAATGTTAAAATTAGATTCAAGGAACCTTAAAAAGTGGTCATTTACTAAAATCTCGATATGCGATTTTTAGCACGATCCCTATACCTCCCTTACCAAGGTAAAAATAGTGTCATTAGTGCTATTTTTCCTAAAGTAAATTGAAACACACGGAGACATTTTTGTATCACTGTACGTCTCAAGCACAATAATCAGCAGAACTTGGAATATAATGTGCTTCCTTGGACGCCCTACACATTATTAATGCTCCTATAAATCCATTAAAGTTTTTCTTTCATAATGTATGGTAATAAAATTAAATCAATCCATTTCCTCTTAAGCTGATTCTGATATGAAATAAATTAAACTACAATTTTTGCAATTTATAACCCAACAGCAATCTAACAATTTTCTAACACTAGCATTATTCTATTATAATTCCATTAGTTTTTCCGGAGTAAAAGAAATAAAAATGCTGATACCATCATGACTTTTCACTTTATGCATTATACACTTTTTACATTAAAACTACATATACTCGTAATGTTGCAAACGTAAATGTGATTGTAATGAGTAAAGGTAAAGTTCTTAGTGTATTTATACATTATAGTACGATATGATATTTATTTTTTACTTTACCTATAAAGACCCGTAAGACCCATAAGAACCATATTACCCGTAAAACGTATTTGACGGCTTCCAACTTCAAATACCGTTGTTGATTTATTTGATTAAACATTTAAGATAATACAATTAGTTTTAAAAATTAAGTTAATAATTTGTACAATAATAGAAGTACAAAATATCGATTTGTAAGAGAGACACCATTATAAATATTTTAAATGTGTATTTAAATAAAATAATTAGTTACTACGTTCTCGGTGCGCTTTACACATAACGTCAACTTTTACGGGCCATATGGTTCTTACGGGTAATACAGTTTTTACGGTTCTAATGGATCTTACGAATCTTATGGGTGAAGAATAGGGATTTCCAAGGCTACAGCTTTTTAAGAAATACTTATTGGATATCAGAGTTCATCATGTATAAGTAATATTAGGATGAATAAAATCGTTAATTTGCTCATTTTTATTACTCTAAAATCAAAATTAAAATGTAATGCATTTAAAATGAGTGCATAAAATTCAGTATCGGCCATCTTTGTGACGTCAACGGCACTCTGAAAATTCTGATTGGCTAATGGCTTTTCGAGCGCGCAGATCATGTTCGCGTCGCGCTGGTTCTGACATGACATTTGAGCGAGCCAGAACAAGTGTTATTTTGACAAAATTTAAGGTTACAAGAAATTTTTACTGAATTTCCTGTTAGTTTTTTGAAGAATCTTTTGAAAAAACAAGTGAGTGAAGTAAATAACCAATAATGCTGTTTATATTAAAACACTTTCTTTAGAATATGGATCCTGAATTTGTGAAAGCAGACAGTCGACAAAGAACTGTGTCAGCAGTTGATGGAGGAGGCAACAACATTTTGGAAAATTGCAGTATTCCCCAAATTAATTTATGAAATCAAATAAATAGTTTTACAGTTGTTTATTATTTATTATTTTTGTCTTAAATAAAACATCATTTTACCAATAATTTAATTTATTATTAATTAGAAAGTTAAACATGTGCTAATTTTATAATTTTAATGATAACAGGATAGGACAAGAATCAGGAGCAGCGTTTTTACTTTCTGGCTGTAAATTGAATACACAAATAATTAAATTAGTAAATTAATTAACATGTTTAGATTTAACTCCATTATAATACGGAATATTTATATTTAGTCATTATAACTTGCACGTGTTTCTTCATTTTTTTGGAACCGTTACATATACATATTTTCTTTGGATTATTTGCTGAGCAAGTAGAGCAGCCCGGTACGAAACAGTATTTCATCACCACCACAAAAAAATAGAAAAATAATATTTAATTATCTCCAAAATTACTATAAGTACTCAAGTTTTACCTGATTTGTATGTACAATCACAATTTCTTTAAAAATATCTTCGATAAGTACTACAAAATAAGTTGAGGAACAGAATTTAACAACTGGTTACTTTCTTGGATTATGTATCATTTGTTTACATCTTACAGATCTAACATGTTCAATGTTCATGTGCGAAACGACATACCCACCGTGTTTGTTATATATCCGTCTCACTCAGCTCTAGAAACGTATGTTCTCGCGGTGTCGGTGACGTCACACGCACCGATGATTTTCTCGAGCCTCATTTATAGAAACTTTAATAATTTTTTTCTGGCTTATTAGACGCTTTTCGGCCAAAATAAAAAACACTGGTCTAATATTTTTATATAGAGATTAACATATTAAAAAATGAAAAAAACTTGGAAACCCCTATTGACTCCGACCCGTATTCCATATGGTTCGGGTGAATGGATTTTTCCTTTTAACTAAATACTCGGTTCTAAGTCCTAGCCCTACTTATAAATGCGGTTGAATTTTCTCAAATTTCATTTCGAGAATTTTCCAATATGGAATATAAAGAATACAGTGAAGAACTCTCGGAAGAACGCCAGGAAATATAAATTAATAATAAATAAATAAGTTTTTGGGTTTTTTCACTGTACTCTATTGCCTAAGTGTCTGGTCGCGAACCTGGGGAAACCGGGTACGATCCCGACAGACACCAAATATTTCCAATTTTAAATGGCACAAAAGTGACCCCTGTGGTGCACTCTCCACACCACCTATGAGTGCCAGTGCACAGAAAAAACAAACCTTCTAAATTGTAGTTAAATTAACTAAATAAATTTGTGATTTTCAGCCTTCTAATATGTTATCATTAAATTTTTTAAGTTGATTTAGTTAAATTTTCTAAATTTGTAATAACAAATTATAGTAAAATTAAATACAAAATTAGATTAAATGACTACATTTAGTATTGAACTAAAAATAAATAAAGAAATTAACAAAATATATATATTTAAATTTTCTATTTACTTACCTAATTCATTAGATAAATCACCGATAATTGAAGGACGAAAATAATGAAGCCAAAATAATTATAGTAAAATTAAATAAAATAAATAATTAAAATAACTATTTATATAACGATTTTTTACAAAATATTTATTATCTATTTCGGGTTAGTTAAAATGCTAAATTAAGATTTGTAAATTATACCAAATTATTAGACTTATTGCCTAAAAATAATATGTAATTATAATTAGACAAAATTTCAAATCTTTTTTTTTTTCAGTTTGAGGTGACGCCTGGTAAGCGCCCATACGGTAAAATATATCGTCATTATTACCGATGTCTACATGTGTTGTAGATACTGGCACACCCAGTGCTTTTGTCTTTCCAAAAATTCTCATAGGGCACTAGATAATGACGAAAATGAATATTGTTGATTTTTTCTTTTTCAATTAACTGCTAAACTATTAGAAATTGAGAAAAGCGTTTCAAATACAAAAGATAGAGATATAACACAAACTCATATTTTTTTAAATGGAACCCATATCTGATTTTAGCCTCAAAAAAATCATTATTTTTTTCTCTTTTCAACGATGTAATTATGTTTTATATTTGTGTTGCCTTCAAAATTATTATTTTTTCTTTATTTTGTATTAAATTTATAATTATTTTGAAAATATTGGTAGATTTCTATTTAGAAATACTCCTTGTATTTTAATAATTTATTTCGTTAGAAAATTTTGCTCAAAACTCGTATCAAACTAATTTTTATAATATTTTGTATCTGGTCGCCCTTGGCACATTATAGTGCAATTTGTAATTATGAGTCTAGAATGAAAATATTAAGTAATTAATAATGTTTTTTCGGGATATAATAAGAAAGTTCAGGAAAATAAAGAGAAAAAATAAATTTTAGGAGCAAAACAAATATAAAACATAATAACCCTTACATCATTGAAAAGAGAAAAAAATAATTATTTTTTGAGACCAAAATCAGATATGGGTTCCATTTAAAAAAATATAAGTTTGTGTTATATCTCGAAAATTTACGGATATATAAATTTATTTCGTACGCCACTGGTTATTTAATAAAAATATCTATCTTTTGTATTTGAAACGTTTTTCTCAATTACTAATAGTTTAGCAGTTTATTGAAAAAAAGAAAAAATCAACAATACTCAGTTTTTCGTCATTATCTAGTGCCCTATAAGAATTTTTGGAAAAACAAAAGCACATCTGAGATGGCCTCCCAAAGGCGCACAAAAAGTACCATTTAACAGACATCGTATCTCTTATAGTTCTCGAGATCCCAATGTTGGCACCTCTAAATGGGACACACTGTATATATATATATAAAATCACTATGGTCTATTTTTGAAATATTTTCTCTCTAGAGGTAAAATGTTTTACTTATGTCATGATTTGAACATTAATGGTGAAAAGATAAGTTTGATAATGGCAGGTACCTACATTTATATTTCAGTTGTTTTGATAAATTTTAAAATCATGCGTGACCTACAAACATTAATAATTTTGTACAAGTTATTTATAATTTCTTTAATACCATGTACCAACCAAAACATGTTTTTCATTTCTATATACATTATTCATTTCAAAGCTTAACATCTACATTATATATTTAAAAATGTTGACATTTTCTCCTAACAGTAAGAAAAATAAACATATCAGCAGCATATCGCTCTTTTAAATTATCTTCTATTTCTCGGCTAAGACATTAAATAATTCCCCGTTGTAATTTGTGGGAAAATGAGTGTGATTATAAATCTGCGTCGTGGCACAATGCTGTCGCTATTGATCTGAGTGGAAATTTGTACAGAGGCCTGGGTTTGACAAATTCAACATTCTTTTATTGGCATAATAAGAAATGGCGCGAGTGCGTTTGAAGAATCCAACCACAACACACTAACCAAACAAATGGCAGCAATGCTTTGTGCCACACAAAGGCCTATGTGAAGGCATACGATAGGGGGCACACATATTTCAGCCCTTCCCAGATAGAGGAAGATTATATTTTATAAACGAGAAAAATTCAGAGGAGAAGTTAGTCTATTTTGTATCCCCTACAAATTTGTAACACGTATTTATTAACACTCGTATAAATATTTTGAAAATAAATACAATCTCTTGGTTACACTGTTGAGGTATGCAGTTGTGTATATGTCATTGGAAGATAAATGCCACTGCCATAAAATTATTTTAAATTAATATTATTATTCTTATATTAATTAGGGTTTTAAGAAATAATTGTCAGAAATATGAATCAGGTAATAAAATACTTTATCAATAATTTACACTTGACAAGAAATTACATATAATGGCATTATAGAAAATTTGATAACTTTTAATTTTTATAAAACATAAATCGGAAAATACTGCTTTAACCAACCGAGTATCTTACTGGATATAGGAAGGTCATGGGTTCAAATCCCGATGAGATCCAAAAAAATGACACGATTTCTTTCTCCGTAAAATTAAATTTTCATTGATCCCATGTTAATTTCTAAGTTAAACTTAATAATTAAAACACAGAGTGGTAGCATGAATTGTGATTAGGAGATGACTAAGGAGAGGAGATGACTAGCACTGTTTTAGCGCTGTAAATCGTTTATGGATTATTTTAGAGAAAAATACTTTAAATAAAAGTTGTGTGCAATTAATTTTTCTATAACTACTAATTGAAATATTTTTCTCTAAAATAATCCATGAACGATTTACAGCGCTAAAACACTGCTAGTCAACTCCTAGCTAATCACCCTTAGTCACTTGTTCATGCTACAACCCATTAATTTTACATATTTTGGTGTATTTTTACGTTACATCATCTTTAGGTGAAGAAGGTATTAATTGTCTTTGGTAAAAAAATTCGGGGATTTATTTTAGGGTCCCTAGAATTCGATTTTATTAGTTCTACGATGATGTTTGTATCTCTCTCTCTCTCTCTCTCTCTCTCTCTCTCTCTCTGTGTGTGTGTGTGTGTGTATGTGTGTGTGTATGTGTGTGTGTTATGTGTCTGTGAGACAAAAATATCTCTGTCAATAACTCCAATACTACAATCCTAAAAACTATAACTTTTTCGTATTCCTCTTCTTCACACCCATATGAAAATCTGAATAGATTTTGTCTATAATTGGTCAACCGTAAGTATCCTTTATTGAAGTTCTTGACAGTTTTCCTTTAAAAAACGCAGTTAAATATAATTTTTTGACATTTTATGTGATTATCTATTATCTATATGAAATAATATATTTTTATGTAGGTATACGGTTTGACTATACATTTTCCTTCATATTCAAAAGATATAGAATGAAAAATTTATAAAGAGATTAACTGTCATAAATCAGCCAGCTTTGTTATAATCATGGATATAGCTGATATATTCAAATAATTCTAATTGACAAATGTCAGTGTCAATTGCAATTTATATAGTGTATGTTCGTGTCATAATTTTATTGGATTTATAAAAGATTTTCCAAGGAACTTTTGGCATGGGATTCGTACAAAATATATAGAATTGACGGAAGGTGCTGTGCTGGCCACATCAGATATTTAACCACAATTTTATTACCTCGGAATACAGGCAAATGTTAAAATCGGATTCTAAAGTCCTTTAAAAGGTGTTATGTATTTAACAAAATCTCTTATACGATTTTTAAAACGATCCTTATGTCTCCCTTGGTAGAGAAACAAATACTCCATTGAAAAAAAAATCTATTGTGGCCAGCACAAGACCTCTCGCCATTTCCATATTAGGCTATATAAATATTGTATTGCACTTCGCTTTCGAACCGTCGTTTTATAACAAAATATTACAGAACATTACCCAAATATTGTTTTTTATTATATTTAACATGTCTTCTGCACACATATATTTCTAATTATATCAATTTTTCATTGTATGAGGAAGTTTCTAAATATCAGAGATTGTTCCAATGCATTAACCAGATTGGCGGTATTTCTGATGGATATATGCATTTTACCACAATTTTACCTATAATTTCAAATATTCCCAGTAAGAGCTATCAGAATGTCACTAAAACTGTTGATTTTTGACACTGACATGTGTCATTTACAAATTATGTTATAAACATTGGAATTTGTCAACTGGTTTCCTTAGTGCCGTAGCCTCTGCGATTAGTTCACTCTATAAGTTATAGTGTCTTTATCTCTAAATCTATACAAGATATAATAAAAATTTTAAGTGTATTAGACAGACAATTTTATGTTTTTCAATATTTAATAACAAAAATTTCCAAAAAATTATATTTAGACGAATTTTTCTCAGAAACTACTACTTCCGGTTCTTCAATTGTTACCAAAACCTTTTCAGCTCTTCCCAGGAATGTCAGATTGAGGAAACTGCAGTTAAATATTTTTTAAGTCTTATAGTTTTTGAGGAATCGTGACTACAACATCCAGACATACATACATACATACATACACACACATACACACTTCCACACACACACACACACACACACACACACACACACACACACACACACACACACACACAGACACAGACATCATTTTAAAAATGTTATAATCGGATTCTAGGGACCTTAAATCGTGCTTATTCAATAAAATCTGGATATGCGAATTTTAGCATGAATCCAATACCTCTCTTAGCGAGAGGTAAAAAAAAATAAATTCGCATTAAAGTTTTTTCTAACATATCGTCTGCAAGTCGTTTAATTCAAATTCTCGCACTCTATCCATCTTCCACCAACTTTTATTCTCATTATTAATGTGTTTGTCCCGTGGAAAAAATCTCCATAGAAATTTAATAATAACACTATGGCAGTGGTTAGGGTTCTCTTAAGTGCAAACTACCCTGCGCTGTATAAGAAACCCTTGTACTGTCATTGGTAGTGGGGCCCAGCCCAGCGGACAAAGCGAAATTATAAATGAGCGCGTAAGAAAACACGCAAGATAAATGCCCCGCCGAATGAGAAAATGGAAACGGTAATGAATAGTAATGAATGGAACGGTTAAAGGAGAGAGTGAAATGTTTTGTGTTGGTCGGAGGTGGCGGTGGAGACGCGAGCAGCGCAACGCAACCTGATAAATGATAACTTTATATAGTGTAATTATCTTTATTGTTTTGCTGTGGTGCAGCGGGAATCCGAAGCCGTGGGGCATTTCTTTGCGCTTTTATGCTGTGGATTTGTTTGCGGTCGCATGCTGCATTTGTCTTCTGCTCTGTGCGTGATGAGCTAAATAGTTCCTGATTTCTAAAGTAACAATATTTTAAGGCGCTCATTTATAATGACTTGTAAACAGAATTTATCATGTCGCAAAAATTAAATTGAGGGGATTTATCTTCATATAATGTACACTACCAGCAACAATATCTAACTTTAATTTAACACACGAATTTTGTGCTAAAATGGAATTTAAAACAAAATACAGTCATGCAAAAAAGACTCCGTACGACAATAGTTTGAATCTATTTTAGGAAAATATCAGTCTAAAACCCAATATATTTAATTTTCTTTTAATCCAAAATAAAAAGCATTATGTTACTTTATTATAAATAATAAAAAAAACAAATAATATAGTTATATTATGAGGTAAACATTGAAAATATTCATAGTTTCATGACAAAAAATCTGATGTGGCCAACACAAAACCTCAAACTGTTCCATTGCATAAAACTATTGCTTTATTTACTATTATTTTTTTAAAATGTCACTATTATTAATTTGAAGTGATTACTTTTTGACAGTGGCATTTACTGTCAGTTACATTCATTTGAAATATGAACAATGTAACAAAGGAATTGTGTTTATCTTAGGCTTCGGGACTAATAAAAAAAAAAGATTTTTAAATTTATCTGTAAAATGTACAAAAAAGTATTAACGTATTCCTGTAGAAAATTCAATAGTCTTTCATTTTCCTAATGACAAAATACGAAAAAATGGCATTTAATGGTATTTTTTGAAGAAAAACCATTATGAGCTTCCGGTAAAGGCCATTTCCGGTTATCCGATTTACACCAAAATCTAATGGTTTCTTTTCATATTAGAATAGGGTAGAAATACAAGGTTTCAAAATTTTCTGAATGATAATATTTGAGTTAAAGCGAAGACAAAATCCATACACATACACACACATACACACACACACATACACACACACATACACACACATACACACACACACACACACACACACACACACACACACACACACACACATACAGACATCATCGTGAAAATGTTAAAATTGGATTCTAGGGACCTTAAAACGATATTTGATTTTTCGCACGATCCCTATACCTCCCTTACCCAGGGTAGCGGGAGGTAAAAATCTGCTGTGGTCAGCACAATACCTCTCGCCAGTTACATTTTATGTTATATAAGTATTGTATTGCACTTCGCTATCGAACCGTCGTTTTATAACAAAAAAATTACAGAAATTTACTCAAATTGTATATATTTAAATAATAAAGCAATAAGAATGATTAAATGTACTTCCCAGAAAAAGCTTTCAGAATGTCACTAAAACTGTTGATTTTTGACACTGACATCTGTCATTTACAAACTATGTTATAAACATTACTATGTTATAAACATTTGAATTTGTCAACTAGTAGTCCTTAGTACCTTAGTCTCTGCGACGTACTATATTACGTTAAATTATTCTATAAATTACAGTGTCTTTATCTCTAAATCTATATAAGATATAATAAAAATTTGAAGTGTATTAGATGGAGAATTTTATTATTTAACTATTACTTCCGGTTGTCCATTTGTTACCAAAATCTAATCAGCTCTTCCCAGGAATGTCAGATTGAGGAAACTGCAATTAAATATTTTTTAAGTCTTATAGTATTTGAGAAACCTTGGTTCCAACATCCACACATCCACATACACACACACAGACACACACACACACACACACACACACACACACACACACACACACACACACACATTGACATTATCGTACAAATGTTATAATCGGATTATAGGGACCTTAAAAATGCTTAACCACTATAATCTCGATATGCGAATTTTAGCATAAATCCAATACCTCTCTTAGCGAGAAGTAATAATATCCAATGAAATCAAAAACATTTTAAATCGTGGTTGAAATGTTGAAAATGTATCAACATTCTAAAAAACCGAGAATACGGTACTTCTCGACTCCTTAAAAACAGTTTAACTCTCGTGAAAAATGCTCCCCACAATCATCACGAAGGAAAAACTTTATAACCTCGCTGGGTAATGTGGTAATAATACTCGAGCACAGGGGACTTAATAAATGTCTCGTGACACTTACTATGACGAGAAGTCGAAGTCCACATACTCGTACGTAAATGTTTTACTACAATAATAACACCTTGCAACGGGGGTAATAACTTTTAAATTGGCAGCAAACACGCTCTCAGAACATTGCGAATTCGCTAGCCCTGCCATCTGTCGGCAAATAGCAGAAGTGCGATTCGCACCGGAAATCATGTGACGACGCAGAACGGTAAATCAAAGGGAAAGAGAAATTCGTTCAAACGCACATCAAATCGAAGTACGTATAATAAACTTAATGATGAATCGTTAAGGGTTAATCAATATTTAATACATTTACAAGATTGTCCTATACTGGCGAAGCAATTGCTGCGATCAAAAATATGCAGATGATTCAACTGCAGCTCACAAGACACAGTATTAATACGTCCCCTACTCTATACCAGAGGTAAAGAAGCGTTACGAAGTGAAGATAGGGCGTAGCTTAGACTGTACTATGAGCGCAAATTAATAAGAATTCTAGAAAATGTGTTTATCGCGTGAATCTCCTCAACCACTATTTCTAGGATTTTAAGTATAAAGTTTTAGGATGTTATTAACATAAAACCAATGAACAATATGTTCTTATACCCAAATCATTCAAGCAGCCAATGCACGTCATCACTTAGTGTGAAAACCTTAATGCCTTAAAATCACTAATAGTGAAAAATGAAATAAAATTTCAATCATTTTTAACCGTCAAAAAGTGTATACCCTTATATAATTATTATTAAGATGAATAGTAGAGTTCATTACTTATCGTATATGACATGAATAATATATAAATAATGTACGTCAACGTTTAATTTTCACTATAGTTGGCAACATTGATAATTTGTATGTTCATACTGTCAAAGTTATTATTTGAAAAATATTTGTATCGTGTTTGAAACATTTTTGTGCATTGTAAAGGCCTATTTATAATAAAGTAATGTTAAACGCAACGTAACGACGCAACGTGACTGTTAATTCAAACACAAAATCTGTGAATCTGCCAAAAGTTGCACTTCTAATCAACCAGAAGAATTCGGTACATTTCTTTGAAATTCGGCTCACTTTTATTTATTGTCTTTATATGGCATAGATAACTATAAATAAGGTTAGTATTATAAAATAATTTAAATAGAAATAGACAGTGACGAAAATATAGTATTTATTTTGTAGATGTGACAGTTCATGACTATGTCGATAATACAGTTTGCAATCGGTATAACTCTTTTCATAAAGATTCTAAAACCTCTGCAAACGTACCAGTACATGACGCCACACATCTAGTTACTTTTATTCAATTTTTATTAATGACGTGCATTGACTGCTTGAATGATTTGGGTATAGCACAATTTTGCATAGGACTGATGATATTAGCTATTATTTTCACAACAGTTATTTATATCTTAGGTTCGAGCTAAAATTTAAATTTATTATCTTATGAACCTATAAAAAATGGAAAAATTGGAAAATAATCAGACACGCAGTCACATATAAATTATTTATTTCCTGGCCGACGTTTCGACTGTAAAAACAGTCTTCTTCTGGGCTAGAAATAGTCAAAAATGTCAATTAGCAAGTGGAGCCTCTATACGACCCATTGGAGATGCCAGGTGAAATTAAAATAAATAAATAATTAAATAAATATGATACATTAGGTCAAATTTTAAAAAATAATTAAGCTGGAGCCGCCACAACCACATCAAATTTGTAAAATCAAAAAACTTTTGAAAATGTAAAAAAACGTGTATCACAAGTAAGAAAATACTTTGTATTTTGATTTAAAGGAGTACCTACCTACTTTACTGTTTGATGTAATTATTTTACTTAAAAAATCTGATGTGGCCAGCCCATAACCTCCCGCTGGGTATTTAACCATGCGGTATAAGTAAAGCAATCATTATGTTCAAATATTTTTACATTCACTCATAACAATTTTTATTTTACATTTAACAAATATATCATACACAAAATAAATTTCACAAATATTGACAAAAATAATAGAAACACTTAACAAAAATCAAAATAGTTCTTGCATCTTGACACAAAGTCTTTTCAAACCCGTATTCTGGAAGCCAATGAAGCAAATCAATAGTAATTCTAATATTTATGTACGATTGAAAATATTTTATTTTTACTAACCTTAATTTTATTAAATTCAAATACATACATATATTATTACTACATTCTCCTTAACACGGTTTCACTATTAATTTTAATGTAATTGCAACCTGACAGTGACATTTGTTTAAATATGTCAAATTGTTATTAAAATATTGTTTTTGTTTGAGGCATAGACAAAATGATATATGAAAATAAATTATATTATAAATTAATATTTAAAGTTATTTAGAGTTATTTACTAAATGCTATTATCGTAGAATTGAAGATTGTACCATTATATTTCATTATTATTAGTAAAAGTTGCTGAAAAATTATATTCAATGAATTTTTTTTAAGAAAAACTTTTAAAAACTTGTACAAGTGATACTTCCGGTTATCCGATATACATTGAAAACTAATCAGCTCTTCCCACATTAGTGTAGAATGAATATACAAAATTTCAAAATTTTCTGATTGATAGTATTTGAGTAATCGTGTCCACCAGATCCACACATCCACACACACATACACACACACACATACACACACACACACACACACACACACACACACACACATACATACCCACAGACATCATTGTAAAAATGTTAAAATCGGGTTCTGGGGACATCAAAACGTGCTTATTCACTAAAATCTCTATATGTGATTTTTAGCACGATCCCTATACCTCCCTTACCTAGGGTAGCGGGAGGTAAAAAATTAAACACAGTAATTTTCCATGTGTGATAATGTTATGACAACTAAATTCAAAGACATGCATTTGACACTTAGATTGTTACCAGATTCACAACTAAAAAATCTATTGTGGCCAGCACAAGACCTCTCGCAATTTCCATTTTAGGCTTCAGTACATATTGTATTTAACATTTCTGGTACACACAGAAAAATTCTAATTACATCTATTATTAATATATTTTTATATTTTTTAAATCATTCTATAAATAATTTTCCTCCTACAGAAGACGTTGGTAATATTTCCGATGCGTTTATTAAGCAATACATGTATCTATAATTTTAAATATTTACCTAATTATAATAAAATAAGAAATATTGAATGTACTTCACGGAAAATGCCTTGAGTAATGTATCTGAATTTTTGACACTGACATTTTGTTGTAAGTTACAAACATTTTAATTTTTTAACTGCATGTTTTCCCATGGAGTTATTTGGGCTGTGCGATTCATTACAACGGATTATTTTATATATCTATAATTCTCTCTCTCTAAATCTGTAGAAGATATATTAACATTGTTCATTGTATCGAATAAATAAATTAAATAAATAAATATATCATCACGGCATATTACCCATTTCTGAGTGTGCCACTATCTGCTTTCTTTCAAATGGCACAAAAGTGACCCCTGTGGTACACTCTCCACGCCAGCAATGAATGCCCGTGAGGTGACGCCTGGTAAGCGCCCGCACGGTACAAATATGTCATCATCATTACCGATATCGGATAAATAAAGAAAAATAAAGTCCAATTATTATACAAAGTTAATTTGGTCTTTAGTCTTATAGAATTTGAGAAACCGTTCTTCCAACATCCAGACACACACACACACACACACACACACACACACACACACACATCCACACACCCAGACCCACACACACACACACACACACACACACACACACACACACACACACACACACACACACACACACACACACACGCGCGCGCGCGCGCGCATTATTGAAAAAATGTTAAAATCGGATTCTAGACCTTAAAATGCGCTTATTCACTAAAATACGTTATTTTTAGCACAAATCCACTACCTCTCTTAGCGGGAGGTAAAAATACGTGAAATAGGAAAAAAAATATTACCCAAATGTACCCGGAGTTATGAAATATTCTGTATAAATATTCAAATATATACATATTATATGGACAAATATGTCCACTCTAAAATTTATTGGAAACATTTATAGGCATGCCTACATACATTTTTTTATCTGATTGAGTAAGATGATATAAAATAAAAGTATACATGTTGGTTAAGTAATGTATTTCTCACTGCTTTTTTATTGAAAAACATATTGAGTTCAGGTTTGAGCTAATAATCTTTCGATTATGAAATGAGCTCGCTAACCTAACCATTTTGCCACCAGTGCTCGTAAATGCATACGAAATTGCAATTTTATTAGCTGGTGGAAAAAGTGAATATATTACTTAGCTTTCATGTTGTGGTGGAGAGCGATTTAGTTCACGGGAAATGGTTTGCTTGCAACTACATTATATGTGCATTACTTTTTGCCTTCATGCCTTAAGTATCTATTATTTAAATCTAATGGAATTTAATTTTACCTTTATTGTTTATTAACTTTTTACTGCTACCTCATAGTTTAAATAGGTTTACTTACATATCTTGTTACTTTTTATGGGTAATTTATGTAATCCACAAGATATGAAATAATGTGCAAGAATGCAATAATAATGAACAGATGTAAACAAAAAGTTATACAATTATGTTTTTGCATGTTACACTCAATAAATTTTAAGATACTAATAACAAAGTAGATTGCGTTTGTTGTATATATTTTTTTTAATTATTAAATATTTTCTCACAGCAACACGAAATATATCTATTATTACTTTTCTTTCATTTGTTTGTTTTTGTAAAGTTAAGACGATCCTATAGCATTCCTTAAAATGATGTAAAACATGAGATTCTCGCGAAAAATATTAACATGTCTATTTTATTCATTAATATGAATATGTTAAGTTCATAGTTTTATTTAATATAGGTAACAATTTGTATAAAAGCTTGTTTACTATTGTATTCGACATATTTTATATAATAAAATTTAAAAATTTCGATATGTTTAGGAGCAATCCATACTATACAGTGTCCCACACTCTATGTTCAATATAGGGTCTTATGGAGTACCATGTTGCCATGTTTACCTGCTATAAATCTGCAAGATAGAAAGAGCAAAATAGATGCCCAAAAAGAGATTAAATATTCTGGGTACTTCATTGAATCTATTTATGACTGGTGTACTTTCAGTGTATCTGAACCTTTCATATGATTAAGAATATGATGACCAGTCATTTCCATCTAAGAACTCCGTAGCTTGTACGACTGCATGATTATAACCCCAGTTAATAATACTCATTAGCAAGTGAATTTTAATGTACTCAACAGTTATTTTGTCTAATTGTATCGCATTATATATTTTATTAAGCATAGCGGACGACGAGGAAACAAATTATTATTTGTTTTTAATATTAATGTAGGGTAACTCGCTAGTATTTCGTCCTAGTGTGAAATAGAAAATCTTACTAATATGAAGCTATAGTGGCGAAGCAATTGCTGCGCTCAAAAATAGGCAGATGATTCAACAGCAGTTCACAAGACATATTGATACGTCCCTTACTATGTATCTGAGGTAAAGAAGCGTAACGGAGAGAAGATAGCGTGTAGCTAAGAGTGAACAACTGAACTATGAGCCCAAATTAATGAAAATTCTCGAAAGTGTGTAGTGTTGCCAGAAGTCGAGACGAGACGAGACTTGGGGTCGGTCTCGTCTTGGTCTTGACTTGGTCTCGACTAGAGTGGTCTCGTCTTGGTCTTGTCGAGACGAGACTTGATGTCAGTCTCGTCTCGTCTCGAGTCTCGACAAGACTCTCGACTTTGCCTCCATTAATATTTTTTTTAATAATCGTATCTAATAATACATAAAATTCTAAGAACAGCAGTACAATCGCGATTAAAAAATTCCAAATAATATTTGAGATATTTATTATTAAGCTATCCATGAATATCATCAACTTGATACTTGACCTCTTCAAACAGTTAATATGAAAATATACGTATATATCGAGTGTTGTTTATCATTACTAAACATGAAATATATAATTTCAATTCCTTAACTACAGAATGCATTTCTATTATTAGCAATAGTTAAATAGATATGTATATGTTTAAATGAAGCAGTAAGTAAATGAATAAAAATCCCCAAAAAAGTAACTTCTTTCGCTATTTTTTTTATTTTTTTCTAAGTAGATAACTAAAACTTAGACTTTTGCGTATCCTCTGGTACGTGTACTACAGGTTGAGAACCGCTGTTTTATTTCGAAAGTTTGACCTTGAGTTATGTTTTGAGGTAACGTTATATGATCATCCTGACTATAAAACTTAAGGGATGGGGGACAAAGCAATGGTTTTTCCAAAAATATCACTTCCTTACAAACTATTCTAATCTTTGCATTATGCTTATTTTTATTAATTATATTCTGGCAACAATTTTATCAACGAAGCTGAAAATAAGAAAATATGAATGAACA
Source organism: Ophonus ardosiacus (assembly GCA_943142095.1). Lineage (NCBI taxonomy): Eukaryota > Metazoa > Arthropoda > Insecta > Coleoptera > Carabidae > Ophonus > Ophonus ardosiacus. The sequence continues at coordinate 57,741,744 of OW964824.1, forward strand.
AAAAATTATGAATTACAATCCCAGTACAAGGATATCACTAATTCCAGTATTTTATAATACCCAGTTGAACTGAACCTTAGATTAAAATACGCCGAAAAGAAAACAAAGGCTTTTATGACCAATGACAACGGGCCAGGAAAGTGTACTTGTACTTTGCACGTGTTTTTACGAGAAATGTTTAATACCAATTTCTTAGAATGTTTGATACCAAATTTCCCAAATTATTATACCTGTAACTACATAATTTAACAATGTCCCTTACATTTCACTTTATTGAAATAAAAGTTTTACTTTCATTATACATCACATGATAGATAAATAAACTTTTATCTTTTGAAGTACATATTTTCCAAATTTTTGTTTATATACGATACCATAATTTTTTTATTGGCATTTAATGACTAGAAAATGTTTTATTTTAATTCGCAGGAAAAGTATTTTTACATAAATTATAGATACAAAGTTTGAGAAGAATTAAATCTTCGTTTTTTATACATTTACTATTTCTTTACAAAATAATTATATAACTGATTTGTTAGTATTAATAGTTTACATTATTTGCATTTAATATATTCCTATTTCTATATGCAATATGTTTGAATGAAGTGAAATATTTAGGCAAATAAGAAGTACGTCAGTTGAACAAGTACAATATGGTTGTTTTAAACCGGGACACAGACCGGGAATTTCCCTAGAATCGTAAAATCTTTGTCTGCATTTCCGTAAAATTCTAAGAATCACAATAGATTCTTTAAAAATGAAAAATACTGTATATTTGAAGGGAACGTTACTTTGTGACAATAAATTAATTTAATAAATAAAACTGAAGTATATTGCTAACGTGGAGAATGCACCACAAATGTAATATTTTTGCTATTTGAAAATTGGAAATATTGTCCAAGATATAGTCAGTTGTACCAATATTTTAATTGAGAATTAATCAAAAAATAAATTAAAATCAACATATTTATAAATATAAAACATGTATATTATAAAATAAAGGTTGATTTTAATTTAATTAAAATATTGGTGCATTAAAATAACATAAGAATTCTAAATTTATATTTCTTTCATTTCATCCCACCTACATTATAAATTCATTTCAAGTTACATTTGGATTATTTAGATGAATAAGGAAGACATCATATTTACATAATGTTTTTGGAACACAACTATGAAAGTAGAAAAATTACAAAATTTGAAAAATTAATATCTCTCTTATTTATATGAATTTTCGAACAGTATTTACAGCAATATTCTCAATTTTTAAAGCAGTTTTAGAATATATGTTTTAAAAAAATACCTTTGAACTGAAGTCGAGAGTCTTGTCGAGACTCAAGACTTTCTCGACAAGACTTGATACTGGTCTCGTCTCGTCTCGACTTTTCTAGTCGAGACCAAATGATGGTCTCGTCTCGACAAGACCAAGACGAGACGAGACCAAGACCAAGACTGGTCTTGGTCTTGTGGCAACACTAAAAGTGTGTTTATCGCGCGAATCTCCTCTGCCTCTATTTCTAGGAATTTGAGTATAAATTTTTAGTATGTGATTAACATAAAACCGGTGAACAATATATTCATTACTTATCGTATATGACATGAATAATATACAGGGTTAGTTAAAAGTATGGAGACGGCGATTTATTGTCGTTAATATTCATTTTAGGAAATTATGTTCAATACAAAAGTTTTTTAAGAAATTTTGATCTACATTTGAGAATACTTGAATTTTTTTTTTCTTTAATTGTTTTTGAGTTACGCTTGTCCGCGAATTTTTTTTAAATGGGAACCTATTAATTTTAAAATTACCATTCGATACAGTGTTTTTTCCTCTTTACAACAGCATGTTTTTTTGTTTTTCAATTTATTTTAATAATATTTTTACAAGAAAACCGGTTCAAGTATTTACGAATAGTAGGTACATCTAAGATAAACAAAAGCGAAGCGGTAAAGAAATTCGAGCGATGTAATTTACTTAGTTATTCATTTGTTTTTAATGATAAGATTGTGACCGACAACTTTATTGGAAATAATTTTGTCTATCTTAGAAGAACCTACTATTCGTAAATACTTGAACCGGTGGTTTTCCTTGTAAAAATATTATTAAAATAAATTGAAAAACAAAAAACAAACATACTGTTGTAAAGAGAAAAAAACACTCTATCGAATGGTAGAGTAAAATTAATAGGTTCCCATTTAAAAAAAAATACGCTAACAAGCGTAACTTAGAAACAATCGAAGAAAAAAAAATTCAAGTATTCTCAAATGTAGATCAAAATTTCTTAAAAAACTTTTGTATTGAACATGATTTCCTAAAATGAATATTAACGACAATAAATCGCCGTTTCCATACTTTTAACTAACCCTGTATAAATAATGCACATCTACTTCGTATTAGTCGTTTATTTGTTGCTATAGTTGGCAACATTGATAATTTGTAAGTTTATACTGTCAAAATTTGACAATTTGAAAAATATTTGCACAGTGTTTGAAATATTTTTGTGCGTTGTAAAGGCCTATTTATAATAAAGTAACGTTAAACGCAACGCAACGACGCAACGTGACCGTTAACACAAATACACAATTTGTGAATTACAATAAACGCCAAAGATAGCACTTCTAATCAATCTGAAGAATTCGTAATTCGGTACATTTCTTTAAAATTCGTCTCACTTTTATTTATTGGGTTTATATGACACACAAGTATAAATAGGGTTAGTATTATAAAGTAATTTAAATAGAAATGGACAGTGACGAAAATATAGTATTTATTTTGTAGATGTGACAGTTCATGAACATGTCGATAATATAGATTTTTATAGTAAAATTGAAATTCTAAATTCGACAGTTGGTCATCTTCTGCGTTGCGTTTATTGTGTTGTTGATTGTGGCAATAGGAATACCATGCGCTCATGTTTTGCGTTACCTTACTGCAACTGCGTTACAGCTTGCGTTACTTCATTATAAATAGTTATTTAATGTTTAATTTTCTTATCTAGTATCGCAAGAAACATTATAAAAATTATATCAGAATTAGAAAATAGATCAATATAATCTCCTCAGTATTACAGCTACTGTAAAATATTAATAAAGAAGTTGATTTTATAATGTTGAGTTACAGTTTACCACCTTGTTCACTGAACCATTAATGCAGTTATTATTTTAAATGTTTCCTTCCTACGTTATACAATGGTGAAATAAAATAAAAAACCTTCATAATTGCGGAAAATATGATAGCCTCCCATTTCTAAAACGATTTAAATCAGCCTGTATTAAAAATAAAATAATCACGCAGTTATAAAAATGACGTGGATGATGACATGGGCATTATAATAACTGAAATGGATGGCGCATAAATTATTAAATTTTAATGTTACCAACTAAAGGTGTGCATTATACATGAACATGAAATGGATATAGGTATTTATATGAATATTTTATACCGGAACAAGCTTGTTTACAGATTGAATCTACCATTATGAAGAAATTTTAACTATATGAGAATGCGCACATATGTAAAGTAACTATCTTTTTAATACAAACGAGTGCATTGTTATTAATGTTAAGTTATTATTTTAATTATTCCTCTTACAAGATAATTAGAATATTATTATCATAATGCAATCTACATTGTCTACATACTAGATGCTAGATAATGTCGTTTTTTTATTTCTTTGCAATTTAATAATTATATTTCAAATACAGGCACATATTTTTTGAAAAAATAACTAAATCGCTTTTAAAATTCAATACAGATAATGTTTATTAAAATTAGTTTCGGTTTCACAGTGTCAGGGCCGGCTCAAGATATATAGGCGCCCTGAGCCAAATTAGATTAGAGCGCCACCACCCGTTACAAAAATTATTTTTGATTTTTTTGGACTTAAGAAAAGGAACTTAATAAAAAAACAATAAAAACACTATGGAGTTCCTTGGAAAATATTCTATAAATCCAATAAAATGATCAAATGAATATACATTATATATAAATACTCTAAAAATGCGTACACTTACGTAACATTCTCTTTACAATCAAATAATATTACTACCAAGTTTATATCTTTACCCATTTTTGAATTATTGCCCCAAAAGTCAATATTCCCCACATTTAGATAAACACTTCACATTTTTCAAAAATCTAATTTATATGTATCTAGTATGTATACTTCTCAATGCGCTGATTCCAAATTTTGAAACCGCAGGTCGATATCTCTTTTCGTTCTCGAGATATTTAGTTTCAAAGTTTTGCTCAAAACTGCTCATTTTTTGGTAATAACCCAAAAATGGGTCGAGTTGTGAATTTGGCGACAACACCATTCGATTCTACGGGCAAAATTATATAAGTACACCAATTTTCAGAATTTTTGAACACCGCATACTATCTCTAAAGCAAAATAACTAAAAATCGCAAATATTTTACGATTTTTTCAGATTTTGGCCATTTTCAAAGGTTTTCAAGCTTTTATTCATAAAAATGAACCGGTTGGACAAAAGTTATGAAAATTGCTATACTTATGTACTTTTATCCGTAGAATCGAATGGTGTTGTCGCCATATTCATATCTCAACCCATTTTTGGGTTATTACCCAAAAATGGGCAGTTTTGAGTAAAACTTTAAATCTAAATATCTCGAGAACGAAACGAGATATCGACCTGCGGTTTCAAAATTTGGAATCAGCGAATTGAGAAGTATCTAGATAAATAAAAATTAGATTTTTAAAAATTTTGACATTGGAAAACAGTTTTTTGAAAATAAAAAGTATCTGGCAGAAAATTAAGGCATGATATTGACACATTACATCTTGCAGGTACTTTATGGTTAATTTTTAACAACTGGTTATAAAATTTATGCAATAGATATTGACTTGGCAACTAAAAATACCTACAATTTTTTGTTATTGCATTGATTAGCACAACAGCCTCTGAAATTTTATTGGGGTTCGATTCCCCTTTAGATAATTACTTTATTTTTCTACATAAAAATTGTTGAACTTTTAAAAATCTGTTTTATATTTCGTATTAAGTATAGTCATTTAAAAAAAATAACATTGTAATAAATAAAGAGAAAATAATTGACAATAATTGATTACAATAATCAAAACAGTGATATAATAACAATGCATTGTATTTTCTTTTGATATTAATAAACAATATTTTTTATAAATACAGTAATAACTACACAAATTTATTATATTTCAGTTATTTTTATTAATATCAAAAGAAAATACAATGCATTGTTATTATATCAATATTTTGATTATTATAATCAATTGTCAATTACTTTCTCTTTAATTATTACAATGTTATTATTATTTTTAAATGACTGAAATAGGAAATATAAAACAGATTTTTAAAAAATAAACAATTTTTTGTAAATATTGCCCATATGTCTTGCAAGGTAAGTTTTACAGTATGCACTGAATTTTTACGAAGTTGTTTTTCATATTGTATCAAAAGTAATGAGTCTCGGTAAAAGGTAAACTTGGACTAGAAGAAGGCCCTTAAAATGCCAGTTGAACAATTATCACCTTTCATCTGGCCCATAGTTTGAAAGTACAATTTTATATTTTTTTAAGGTAGGTAATTGAAAGAATTTTGTGCCAATGTAGAAAAGAATCATTTAATAGAAAATCCATGTTTATAATAATTATTTTTGTCATTGTAATTGTGTTTTCTTTTCTGTACTGTATATACTTGCCTTGATGACAAATTAATTACCCCGAAATGCTTCCAATTTTTGGTAATGTTCGTCGCGTCTAGTAACATCCCATTGCATGAATATTCATTGCTAGTGATTTTTCCACGCAACTTTGTTGTCGAGGGGAAATGAAAAACGAAATGTCACGCCGAAACAAACAGAAAGAAAACTTATCGGAAACGTGACGCATGAGTGAAATTCCGGCATGATTTAAAACTCCCCTAGCAAAGTAAGTTGTACAAACGGAATTCTCTCCGTCCCGTCGACATCGCTTGTTTAATATTTATAACCTATTTTCGCATTCTGGTTCGTTAGCGCTCAAACGCAAACAATATTTTATAAAACGTTCGGACAAGAAAGGGTTAACAACTTTACCAAAGGGAAAGAGAACTAACTGTACAAGAGTGCTACGTGAATTTTTATAACATTTAATACTACTTTACATTCGCAGATTTCGGCAGTGACGAAATATCTGTACCTTTGAAGGCGTTTGTCAAATATAATGTAACCCTAACGGCATATATATAGGTTTCATTATTAATTTTAATGTAATTGTTTCCTGACAGTGACATTTGTTTAAATATGTCAAAATTGTTATTAAGGTATTATTTTTTTGTTTGACGCATAGGTAAGATGATGTATAAAAATAAATTATTTTATCATTTTATATTTAAACTTTAAAGTTATTTACTGAATGCTATTATCGTAGAATTGAAAATTGTAACATTATATTAAATTTTTATTTTAACTGGAATATACTTTGGGAACCTTCAGGGGATTCGATATCGAATGATTTCAGGTCTTAATGTTCCGTATATATATTCATTTCAAAAATATACAAATGTGTTATTTGAATGTTTCAGGTAATAATTAGCCCATCTGCAGCAAATGGTGAAAATTAATTTTCCTTTTATGAAATCTAATTATAAATACATTTTTACAGGTTATTTGAGTAAATCAACTCAGGATTTATTGGTAATCATAATAGGAACGACGAAAAGACAACTGATGAAGCTATCACCATGGCAACAGGTAAAGCGCTGACTTTCAGCTTCACCAAATGCATTTTTATTAAAAAAAAAAGTTTAAATTTGTGCCAAAACTTATGAGACACTGGAAATAAATGAATAAATTTTATAATTTATGACATTTATCAATTGTATTTGTCAACATTGACATTGGAAATTATGTGGAGATATTTATATTACGTTGAGGTATACAAAATAATTAAATGTTTAAAGAAATTTCTTTTATATATATATATATATATATATATATATATATATATATTTATAAATTTTTATTACAGAAGTGGAAAATATAAATGAAACAAAGATGAAAATAAACAAGAAGAAAAAAATATAAATGGCAAAATATAAAATAAATAATATAAAAACAGAAACTGAATCCTATGATTTCAAGAAAAAATTTAAAATATGACAACCGGAACACATATTTATATTTGGCTGTAGCACTTTGTAGAAATTATAAATTTAATTATATGTGAATACCCAATGTAATTTCCCAAAATATAAAATAAAGAATAAAAATTATATATTTATGTATTTACTAATTAATTTTATATCACATAAACTCGTATAGGTATATAAAATTCTGTTTTCTAATGAAAAGGACATCTTTTCCAAAACCATTTTTCATCACAGAATTCAAAACAATTTGTCCTTTCTTTCCTATCTTGTGCACGTCTTTCTATTTCTTCGTTATAACTATCAAAATATTCAATAAAATTGTACAATTTTCATTTTGAAGTGTCAGCTGTCAAACGTTAGGAAATGTTTAGCGATTTGGGCATCGGAAAACAGATACCTAGCTAAGTAATACCTAAATCGAGATAGGCAATGATTAGCGGTTGGTGAAAACGAAATTTTTGCTAGGTCATGCCTATGTGGTGCACATCGGGTACATAAGCATTACTTAAATTTTAGGAATCGGAGGTGAAATTGGCCATTAGTGGTTTAACTGGTTTTAAAGTAATTTTTACCTCCCGCTACCCTTGGTAAGGGAGGTATAGGGATCGTGCTAAAAATCACTTATCGAGATTTTAGTAAATGACCACGTTTTAAGGTCCCTAGAATCCAAATTTAACATTTTCACGATGATGTCTGTATGTGTGTATGTGTGTGTGTATGTGTGTGTGTGTGTATGTATGTATGTATGTATGTATGTGTGTGTGTATGTGTAGGGATTTTGTCTTCACTCTAACTCAAATACTATCATTCAAAAAATTATGAAATCTTGTATTTCTATCCTATTATAATAAGAAAAGAAGCCATTAGATTTTGGTGTAAATCGGATAACCGGAAATGGCACTTTACCTGAAGCTCATAATGGTTTTTCTTTAAAAAATACCATTAAATGCCATTTTTTCGCATTTTGTCGTTATGAAAATTAAAGATTATTGAATTTTCTACAGGAATACATTAATACTTTTTCTATATATTTTACAGATAAATTTAAAAATAATTTTTTTTACAAGTCCCGAAGCTTAAGAAAAACACAATTCCTTTGTTATACAGTTCATATTTCAAATGAATGTAACTGACATTAAATGTCACTGTCAAAAAACTAATCACTTCAAATTAATAATAGTGACATTTTAAAAAGAAAATAGTAAATAAATCAATAGTTTTATGCAATGGAACAGTTTGCAGCGTTAGTAAATACGTAAGTATGTATTTAAATTAATAAAAATGGATAGGAAAGTGTGACGAAGGAAGATTGTTGCGTAACTATTATTGTGGTCCGGATGGGGTTATTCGCTACCGAAAATCGGTCACTTTAATATGTTCTTATGTATGAATGCTATGATGATTGTGGACAAGGCGAAAGAAGAATGTTGTTAAAGAGTTGAAGTGAGTCAGCTGAGCTCTTACTCTTATCCCTTTTCTTATTGTTACTATTGTTTCCGGGTATTTGCTAACCCCCTAAGTGGGAATCGCGTGATTTTATGTACGTATGTATGTATGTAAAAATTAAATAGCGGGAGGTTTTGTGTTGGCCACATCAGATTTTTACAGTTAATTTTGTGTCAAAACATTGGCATTTGGTATTAATAGACTAAGTAGAGATGATTCAAGTTTAGTCCTTCTTAATTTTTCTATGAATACGGTTATTTAGTTTTAGGACAAAATGGAAAAGTTGTTTTTCTAAATTCCTAACCACTAAACTACGAAATAGCCCTTCATTCTGAATTCCGTCTTTCGGTTGTTGAGTTGTTGGAAACGTAATGTTTGTCCGGTCGCGTGGCTGTTCACTAACGATCTCTGGCCGGTGCACGTCTCACTCATCTCTGGAGACGCAGCGTGGCTACGGCCTGCCAGCGGCCATGCCGTGCCCAACCCAGCGCCATGACTAAGTGGACTTGCTTGTTTTTCCGACCAAGAAAAATGATCATTCTACAAAGCGAACCTAAACCAACCCCTACCAACACTCATCATGGCCGAACTTCTTTCCGATGCGATGCAACCCTTCCGAAGGCGAGCGGGTAATACTCAGGAGATACACGAAAAAAATTCTAAGAAATTTATTCACTTTCATAATCAATACTTACAAAAACTGTATTACAAAACTGACATGAGTTGTACAAGTAAACACTGATAACTATTAAAGTATTTTGACTTGTGACTTGTGGTACAACAGATTCTTCTTAACGAGCACCCTATTTAAAAAATGTACAGAAATAAATATTATCACAAAAGTAACTAATAATCCGATGCCTACGTAGGTAATTCTTAGCTGGGCATTGCTTTGTTTGGTGAAATCCAAAATGGATAAGAATCAGTTTAGGCAGTTCTTAAATTTAGGAAATTCCTAGCTAGGCAACAGTTTAGGAATCGGTGGTGAAATCGGCCGTAACACAACTTTTTAGCAAATTTTAGCAAAAATTAAATATGACACTATAATAGCTAATGGATGACAGCGATGACAGAATTTGCGCTTATAAAAAAATGATTGAGTAACATTGTTGCCGGCTGCTATACACAGTTAGGTATCATATTTCAGAACTACTGCAGCGCCATTCGACCTTCAGTGTAAAATCACTTTGCCAACTATAATCCGTTATTTGGCCCACTGTTTTTGCAAGTTTTAAGTCTATATTATTTACCGTTAATGGAGGCACAAAAAAATAAAGTAGGTAAATATTATGACAGAACAACTGTAGTCATCCATTATCTATGAAGCTTTTTTCATAAACTGTTATACTTGCTGTCAAATAAATATGCACTAGAGATTTCTACACTGTTGCCAATTCCATTCGTCATGTTGAAAATGCTAAGTTATGAAGAAGCGGCAACGTCGCCGGGCAAGGGACAGGGAAAACTGAGCATAAGTCCATATTTATTTGACGGCGTCAATAACTACTCGAAGGAATAATTTCCTCCATCCAATTTTTCTTGTCAAAAATCACAACCGTCTCTTCTTTGCCTTTTCCAGCTAATAAGCTTTCCCCTATCCCTTGGGTCGGTGGGTCCCAGGTAATCAGCATGTGTTATAAATTACCCTGCAAGGGGCCTATACGCAATTTCAATTTTCATAAGCCTCCGCTACCAGCGTTAGTACGTTACGCACTTATCAAATATTACTCGAGATTGCGCCATTGATCATACGGTAAATTTTAACTAATACTTCATACAGACAAGGGTTGATATTATTATTGTTATAATTTATTTCAGACATACATATTAATCAATACGTATTTTAATTTTGAAGCTTAATGCAAGAATAACCAACGTTACAGCTCGTCGACCAATCATCTTTAGTAATAATACTAATCGTTGCTAGTGTGAAAATTGTTACGTTTCACGCAAATATAGTTTTTCTTCAAACGTCATAAAAATGGCATCTTTTGTGACTTGATTCACAAGGTAGAAGTTTCATTTCTACGCCGCCGGAGTAGAAATAGCTGATTTCTGAGCCGCCGGCTGCCGGCTTAGAAATGAAATAAATAAATATCCATAGCAACTACATAAAATAAGCGAATAAGCAGTAACTTGTAAAATAAAAACCTGTCATATCGCCCCAAGTTTATATTTAACAAAATAACATATTATAAAATAGCAGACTTACATATTGGTAATGACGGTAAGAATAATTAGAATTAAAGTGATATGAAAAGTTCATATTGTTTTCAGCGATTACTCGACATACCATATCCTTCAACAATATTGTTGAACTTCCATTCAATTGAACAACTTCAAGGAACGTACATGACAATACTTCAAATTCTGATATAATTGGACATACGGAGAATATAAAATTGCATAGTTTTTATTTAAACGTCAAAACGTGAAAAATTTCTTTCACTTGAATGTTTGTAACAAAAAGTGAACAAATACGAAAGTATCCATGGCAACATAGCAATTGAGATCAGCAAACGTCCTATTATTATTGTAACATCAAGTTGTAATTATTTTATTTAAATACGTATGTTTGAAGAAAAAATATAATGTGTCATTCGGAGTAAAAGTGTAATTGTGTGCCTCGCATGTAATTGTCCGACTCGCTACCGCTCGCCGTCCAAACTTACATGCTCGGCACACAAAGAATCACTTTTACTCCTAATAACACAATATACTATTCTTTTCAATATACACTATATCACTATGAAAGTTGAAAATTGCTTGAAACTATTTAAATAGGCAAAAGTTTTATTGGGGCTCCGAAGAACCGTAGTTGTTCTTATCCAAGATGTTAAGCTTAACTTAACAATAAACGCTCACAATGTAAATACTAATACTGCGACTCAATTATGACCTTCACGTATTAATATTTTCTAGCAATAGCAAAAAGAAGATTGTACTCACCTTTCCAACGAATTTTCCAAGGAGAACCAGTTGCATATATGCAAAAAATATATATATATAGATTACATATATACAGTAAAATTTTTGAAATTAGTCCGATCAAGACCATCTTCGAATTGTATCTATGAATTAAGATTTTGTGCTGTCAAATTTAGTAGCGTCTTTTACTTAGTTTTTATGAGGGTACATAATATCTTGTGTACCTCATAAAAACTATGTAAACGACACTACTAAATTTGACAGCATAAAATCTTAATTCATAGATGCAATTCGCAGATGGCTTTGATCGGACTTCTTTCAAAAATTTTACTGTACCTATAATCTTAAAATTATATATTAAGAACAAATTTTAAATTCTTATTGTTTTTTATTATATTTAACATGTCTTCTGCACACATATAATTCTAATTATATCTATTTTTCATTGTATGAGGAAGTTCAGAGATTCTTCCAATTTATTAACCAGATTGGCGGTATTTCTGATAGATATATGCATTTTACCTATAATGGGGTATTCCACCATAACAACAAAATTAAGAAAATTTCAATTTAACTTAAAGTATGGCTCAATAAATAATAGTTAAAACATTGAAAACATTTTTTAAATAATTACTTTACGAGATATTTCACATTTGCTAAAAGGGAAAATTGACGTCATACAATTGTTATCCTTCTCTCGCAGCGTACTCAGAGCAGTGTGTGTGAGAAAGACAAGTATAGAGGAAATGTGACGTTACACTGATTTCTCGAAAATAAAATACTTTGAAACTAGGAACAATTAAGATTTTTTAATACTATGAATTGCTTCAAAACTGAATGAAGTTTTATTTAAAATAATAAAAAAAATTGAGTGGAATACCCCATTTCAAATATTTCATTAATAAAATAGTAAGAAAAAGTGTTTACTTTTTACGTTAATACCTTGAATAGTTTTAACTTTTTATGTATATACCATGAAAAGTGTTAACTTTTTACGTTAATACCTTGAAAAGTTTTAACTTTTTATGTATATACCATGAAAAGTGTTTACTTTTTACGTTAATACCTTGAAAAGTTTTAACTTTTTATGTATATACCATGAAAAGTGTTTAATTTTTATGTTAATAACTTGAAAAGTTTTAACTTATTATGTATATACCATGAAAAGTGTATACTTTTTACGTTAATACCTTGAAAAGTTTTAACTTTTTATGTATATACCATGAAAAGTGTTTACTTTTTACGTTAATACCTTGAAAAGTTTTAACTTTTTATGTATATACCATGAAAAGTGTTTACTTTTTACGTTAATACCTTGAAAAGTTTTAACTTATTATGTATATACCATGAAAAGTGTTTACTTTTTACGTTAATACCTTGAAAAGTTTTAACTTTTTATGTATATACCATGAAAAGTGTTTACTTTTTACGTTAATACCTAGAAAAGTTTTAACTTTTTATGTATATACCATGAAAAATGTTTACTTTTTACGTTAATACCTTGAAAAGTTTTAACTTTTTATGTATATACCATGAAAAGTGTTTACTTTTTATGTTAATACCTTGAAAAGTTTTAACTTTTTATGTATATACCATGAAAAGTGTTTACTTTTTACGATAATACCTTGAAAAGTTTTAACTTTTTATGTATATACCATGAAAAGTGTTTACTTTTTACGTTAATACCTTGAAAAGTTTTAACTTTTTATGTATATACCATGAAAAATGTTTACTTTTTACGTTAATACCTTGAAAAGTTTTAACTTTTTATGTATATACCATGAAAAGTGTTTACTTTTTACGTTAATACCTTGAAAAGTTTTATCTTTTTATGTATATACCATGAAAAGTGTTTACTTTTTACGTTAATACCTTGAAAAGTTTTAACTTTTTATGTATATACCATGAAAAGTGTTTACTTTTTATGTTAATACCTTGAAAAGTTTTAACTTTTTATGTATATACCATGAAAAGTGTTTACTTTTTACGTTAATACCTTGAAAAGTTTTAACTTTTTATGTATATACCATGAAAAATGTTTACTTTTTACGTTAATACCTTGAAAAGTTTTAACTTTTTATGTATATACCATGAAAAGTGTTTACTTTTTATGTTAATACCTTGAAAAGTTTTAACTTTTTATGTATATACCATGAAAAGTGTTTACTTTTTACGTTAATACCTTGAAAAGTTTTAACTTTTTATGTATATACCATGAAAAGTGTTTACTTTTTACGTTAATACCTTGAAAAGTTTTAACTTTTTATGTATATACCATGAAAAGTGTTTACTTTTTACGTTAATACCTTGAAAAGTTTTAACTTTTTATGTATATACCATGAAAAGTGTTTACTTTTTACGTTAATACCTTGAAAAGTTTTAACTTTTTATGTATATACCATGAAAAGTGTTTACTTTTTACGTTAATACCTTGAAAAGTTTTTACTTTTTACGTTAATACCTTCAAAAGTTTTAACTTTTTATGTATATACCATGAAAAGTGTTTACTTTTTACGTTAATACCTTGAAAAGTTTTAACTTTTTATGTATATACCATGAAAAGTGTTTACTTTTTACGTTAATACCTTGAAAAGTTTTAACTTTTTATGTATATACCATGAAAAGTGTTTAATTTTAATGTTAATAACTTGAAAAGTTTTAACTTTTTATGTATATACCATGAAAAGTGTTTACTTTTTACGTTAATACCTTGAAAAGTTTTAACTTTTTATGTATATACCATGAAAAGTGTTTACTTTTTACGTTAATACCTTGAAAAGTTTTAACTTTTTATGTATATACCATGAAAAGTGTTTACTTTTTACGTTAATACCTTGAAAAGTTTTAACTTTTTATGTATATACCATGAAAAGTGTTTACTTTTTACGTTAATACCTTGAAAAGTTTTAACTTTTTATGTATATACCATGAAAAGTGTTTACTTTTTACGTTAATACCTTGAAAAGTTTTAACTTTTTATGTATATACCATGAAAAGTGTTTACTTTTTACGTTAATACCTTGAAAAGTTTTTACTTTTTACGTTAATACCTTGAAAAGTTTTAACTTTTTATGTATATACCATGAAAAGTGTTTACTTTTTACGTTAATACCTTGAAAAGTTTTAACTTTTTATGTATATACCATGAAAAGTGTTTACTTTTTACGTTAATACCTTGAAAAGTTTTAACTTTTTATGTATATACCATGAAAAGTGTTTACTTTTTACGTTAATACCTTGAAAAGTTTTAACTTTTTATGTATATACCATGAAAAGTGTTTACTTTTTACGTTAATACCTTGAAAAGTTTTAACTTTTTATGTATATACCATGAAAAGTGTTTACTTTTTACGTTAATACCTTGAAAAGTTTTTACTTTTTACGTTAATACCTTGAAAAGTTTTAACTTTTTATGTATATACCATGAAAAGTGTTTACTTTTTACGTTAATACCTTGAAAAGTTTTAACTTTTTATGTATATACCATGAAAAGTGTTTACTTTTTACGTTAATACCTTGAAAAGTTTTAACTTTTTATGTATATACCATGAAAAGTGTTTACTTTTTACGTTAATACCTTGAAAAGTTTTAACTTTTTATGTATATACCATGAAAAGTGTTTACTTTTTATGTTAATACCTTGAAAAGTTTTAACTTTTTATGTATATACCATGAAAAGTGTTTACTTTTTACGTTAATACCTTGAAAAGTTTTAACTTTTTATGTATATACCATGAAAAGTGTTTACTTTTTACGTTAATACCTTGAAAAGTTTTAACTTTTTATGTATATACCATGAAAAGTGTTTACTTTTTACGTTAATACCTTGAAAAGTTTTAACTTTTTATGTATATACCATGAAAAGTGTTTACTTTTTACGTTAATACCTTGAAAAGTTTTAACTTTTTATGTATATACCATGAAAAGTGTTTACTTTTTACGTTAATACCTTGAAAAGTTTTAACTTTTTATGTATATACCATGAAAAGTGTTTACTTTTTACGTTAATACCTTGAAAAGTTTTAACTTTTTATGTATATACCATGAAAAGTGTTTACTTTTTACGTTAATATCTTGAAAAGCTTTAACTTTTTATGTATATACCATGAAAAGTGTTTACTTTTTACGTTAATACCTTGAAAAGTTTTAACTTTTTATGTATATACCATGAAAAGTGTTTACTTTTTATGTTAATACCTTGAAAAGTTTTAACATTTTATGTATATACCATGAAAAGTGTTTACTTTTTATGTTAATACCTTGAAAAGTTTTAACATTTTATGTATATACCATGAAAAGTGTTTACTTTTTACGTTAATACCTTGAAAAGTTTTAACTTTTTATGTATATACCATGAAAAGTGTTTACTTTTTATGTTAATACCTTGAAAAGTTTTAACATTTTATGTATATACCATGAAAAGTGTTTACTTTTTACGTTAATACCTTGAAAAGTTTTAACTTTTTATGTATATACCATGAAAAGTGTTTACTTTTTATGTTAATACCTTTAAAGTTTTAACATTTTATGTATATACCATGAAAAGTGTTTACTTTTTACGTTAATACCTTGAAAAGTTTTAACTTTTTATGTATATACCATGAAAAGTGTTTACTTTTTACGTTAATACCTTGAAAAGTTTTAACATTTTATGTATATACCATGAAAAGTGTTTACTTTTTACGTTAATACCTTGAAAAGTTTTAACTTTTTATGTATATACCATGAAAAGTGTTTACTTTTTACTTTAATACCTTGAAAAGTTTTAACTTTTTATGTATATACCATGAAAAGTGTTTACTTTTTACGTTAATACCTTGAAAAGTTTTAACTTTTTATGTATATACCATGAAAAGTGTTTACTTTTTACGTTAATACCTTGAAAAGTTTTAACTTTTTATGTATATACCATGAAAAGTGTTTACTTTTTACGTTAATACCTTGAAAAGTTTTAACTTTTTATGTATATACCATGAAAAGTGTTTACTTTTTACGTTAATACCTTGAAAAGTTTTAACTTTTTATGTATATACCATGAAAAGTGTTTACTTTTTACGTTAATACCTTGAAAAGTTTTAACTTTTTATGTATATACCATGAAAAGTGTTTACTTTTTACGTTAATATCTTGAAAAGTTTTAACTTTTTATGTATATACCATGAAAAGTGTTTACTTTTTACGTTAATACCTTGAAAAGTTTTAACTTTTTATGTATATACCATGAAAAGTGTTTACTTTTTATGTTAATACCTTGAAAAGTTTTAACATTTTATGTATATACCATGAAAAGTGTTTACTTTTTATGTTAATACCTTGAAAAGTTTTAACATTTTATGTATATACCATGAAAAGTGTTTACTTTTTACGTTAATACCTTGAAAAGTTTTAACTTTTTATGTATATACCATGAAAAGTGTTTACTTTTTACGTTAATACCTTGAAAAGTTTTAACTTTTTATGTATATACCATGAAAAGTGTTTACTTTTTACGTTAATACCTTGAAAAGTTTTAACTTTTTATGTATATACCATGAAAAGTGTTTACTTTTTACGTTAATATCTTGAAAAGTTTTAACTTTTTATGTATATACCATGAAAAGTGTTTACTTTTTATGTTAATACCTTGAAAAGTTTTAACATTTTATGTATATACCATGAAAAGTGTTTACTTTTTATGTTAATACCTTGAAAAGTTTTAACATTTTATGTATATACCATGAAAAGTGTTTACTTTTTACGTTAATACCTTGAAAAGTTTTAACTTTTTATGTATATACCATGAAAAGTGTTTACTTTTTACGTTAATACCTTGAAAAGTTTTAACTTTTTATGTATATACCATGAAAAGTGTTTACTTTTTACGTTAATACCTTGAAAAGTTTTAACTTTTTATGTATATACCATGAAAAGTGTTTACTTTTTACGTTAATATCTTGAAAAGTTTTAACTTTTTATGTATATACCATGAAAAGTGTTTACTTTTTACGTTAATACCTTGAAAAGTTTTAACTTTTTATGTATATACCATGAAAAGTGTTTACTTTTTATGTTAATACCTTGAAAAGTTTTAACATTTTATGTATATACCATGAAAAGTGTTTACTTTTTATGTTAATACCTTGAAAAGTTTTAACATTTTATGTATATACCATGAAAAGTGTTTACTTTTTACGTTAATACCTTGAAAAGTTTTAACTTTTTATGTATATACCATGAAAAGTGTTTACTTTTTACGTTAATACCTTGAAAAGTTTTAACATTTTATGTATATACCATGAAAAGTGTTTACTTTTTACGTTAATACCTTGAAAAGTTTTAACTTTTTATGTATATACCATGAAAAGTGTTTACTTTTTACGTTAATACCTTGAAAAGTTTTAACTTTTTATGTATATACCATGAAAAGTGTTTACTTTAATACCTTGAAAAGTTTTAACTTTTTATGTATATACCTTGAAAAGTGTTTACTTTTTATGTTAATACCTTGAAAAGTTTTAACATTTTATGTATATACCATGAAAAGTGTTTACTTTTTACGTTAATACCTTGAAAAGTTTTAACTTTTTATGTATATACCATGAAAAGTGTTTACTTTTTATGTTAATACCTTGAAAAGTTTTAACATTTTATGTATATACCATGAAAAGTGTTTACTTTTTACGTTAATACCTTGAAAAGTTTTAACTTTTTATGTATATACCATGAAAAGTGTTTACTTTTTACGTTAATACCTTGAAAAGTTTTAACATTTTATGTATATACCATGAAAAGTGTTTACTTTTTACGTTAATACCTTGAAAAGTTTTAACTTTTTATGTATATACCATGAAAAGTGTTTACTTTTTACGTTAATACCTTGAAAAGTTTTAACTTTTTATGTATATACCATGAAAAGTGTTTACTTTAATACCTTGAAAAGTTTTAACTTTTTATGTATATACCTTGAAAAGTGTTTACTTTTTATGTTAATACCTTGAAAAGTTTTAACATTTTATGTATATACCATGAAAAGTGTTTACTTTTTACGTTAATACCTTGAAAAGTTTTAACTTTTTATGTATATACCATGAAAAGTGTTTACTTTTTATGTTAATACCTTGAAAAGTTTTAACTTTTTATGTATATACCATGAAAAGTGTTTACTTTTTACGTTAATACCTTGAAAAGTTTTAACTTTTTATGTATATACCATGAAAAGTGTTTACTTTTTATGTTAATACCTTGAAAAGTTTTAACATTTTATGTATATACCATGAAAAGTGTTTACTTTTTACGTTAATACCTTGAAAAGTTTTAACTTTTTATGTATATACCATGAAAAGTGTTTACTTTTTATGTTAATACCTTGAAAAGTTTTAACTTTTTATGTATATACCATGAAAAGTGTTTACTTTTTACGTTAATACCTTGAAAAGTTTTACCTTTTTATGTATATACCATGAAAAGTGTTTACTTTTTACGTTAATACCTTGAAAAGTTTTAACTTTTTATGTATATATCATGAAAAGTGTTTACTTTTTACGTTAATACCTTGAAAAGTTTTAACTTTTTATGTATATACCATGAAAAGTGTTTACTTTTTACGTTAATACCTTGAAAAGTTTTAACTTTTTATGTATATACCATGAAAAGTGTTTACTTTTTACGTTAATACCTTGAAAAGTTTTAACTTTTTATGTATATACCATGAAAAGTGTTTACTTTTTACGTTAATACCTTGAAAAGTTTTAACTTTTTATGTATATACCATGAAAAGTGTTTACTTTTTACGTTAATACCTTGAAAAGTTTTAACTTTTTATGTATATACTATGAAAAGTGTTTAATTTTTATGTTAATAACTTGAAAAGTTTTAACTTTTTATGTATATACCATGAAAAGTGTTTACTTTTTACGTTAATACCTTGAAAAGTTTTAACTTTTTATGTATATACCATGAAAAGTGTTTACTTTTTACGTTAATACCTTGAAAAGTTTTAACTTTTTATGTATATACTATGGAAAGTGTTTAATTTTTATGTTAATAACTTGAAAAGTTTTAACTTTTTATGTATATACTATGAAAAGTGTTTAATTTTTATGTTAATACCTTGAAAAGTTTTAACTTTTTATGTATATACCATGAAAAGTGTTTACTTTTTACGTTAATAATAATAATCTTAGCGAGAGGTAAAAATAAGCAAAAAAATACTGGCCCAACTATTACCTTATCCAGATTTTAGTGAATAAGCTCATTTTAAAATCCCTAGAATCCAATTATAATTTTTTTACGATGATGTGTGTGTGTGTGTGTGTGTGTGTGTGTGGGTCTGTGATGTTGGAAGGACGATTCCTCAAAAACCATAATACTTAAGATATGTGTAACTACGTATTCCTCAATCTGGCATTAATGGGAAGAGCTGAAAAGGTTTTGATAACAGTTGGACAACAGGAAATATTAGTTTCTTACAAAAATTATTCTAAATATTATTTTTGAAAATTTTTGTTATTACAAATATTGAAGAACATAAAATTCTCCATCTAATACTCTTCAAATTTGTATTATATTTTCTATAGATTTAGAGATAAAGAAAATATAATATATATAATAAAACCAGTTGTCAAATTCAAATGTTTGTAATTGACAGATAAATGTTAGTATCAAAAATCAACAGTTTATACTAACATTACGGAAAGTTTTTTCTGGGAAGCACTTAATATTTCTCATTGAATTATTAATTAAACATTTAAAATTGTAGATAGATATGTATTAATAGTAATAGTACATACATTCTATCGCCAATCCCGTTAAAGAATTGGAACGTAGAGTAGAACAAAATTAAATTTTCAAATATAAAGCGATATAACATTAGCCGCACAACATTGACAAATGGTTTAGAACCTCCGGGAACAGCAGCTAAGACAGTAGCTGCTGAGAGAGAAGGCACGATATAATGCCAATAATGCCATTGCTCTCCAACACTGGATTCGCTTACGTCGTAAGGTGGGACACGCTGGATCCAAATATTTGCCTTTTTTTCTTCCATAAGATTTTAAAAAAGAAAAATTAGGGAATTTCTGAATTTAAAAATACTATAACATATAAAAAAATCAAAAAATCGTGGAATTGTAGTAAGTATATATTAGGGCAATAAAAAAAACTGTACAACCCTCGTATATCATTTCGAGTCTGTTATTATTTGACAATAAAAATATAGTTTCAATTAATTTTTCATAATAAATACGTATCAATTTTTCTCATGCAATATTTTCGTTATTTCACAGCATGTACAATAATAATTATTTTAGTTTGAGACCGTAGCAACTAAAACAAATGTTATTTTAATCCCGCAATATATCACGTATTAAAGTCGAACCTAAAAAATGGAACAACTCTGAACATAGGTATATGTATTTTTATAGCAACTCACGTTAGTGTAATTTATCTATTTATAATTAATGATCTTTAATTAATTTACAATTTAAATTTATGATGAAGTAATCCAAGTTTTATTTATTTGTGCGTCCGATGGAGATATCGCGGTTGTGAATTATTTATTACTATTTTGGTTTTTTACAAAAACAACTTTTTATTGCCATTAGTTATGTTTCAGCAAACAGCCTACTGAATCGTTACTTTGAAGTCTTATTTAACTTGTAGCCAGGAAGATATTTAGCATACGATTCATATTTATTTACTGTACACTTTACCGCAAGCCAGTACGACAAGAATTATAATTAGTTGTTAGAAAACGGATGTTTTACTGACATCATAAAAAAATAATGATACATTTAATTTTAATATACAATGTAACTGAAAAAGTTTTAAACATTAGCCAAGTTTTTTATTATTATTGCGCTAGAAATTCTCTAGAAAGGTATATTCAATTTTTTATTTTACAGGTGATACAGTTTCATTATTTTCATAACTATAACGTGGGTAAATAAGGGCGATTACTGATTAAAACATTTTATTGTTGAGATCATTATTCGCCTATTAACATAAGTGTCAGTTACAATATTATTTCGTTGATCGTAAACTTACTGAATTGGAAAATCCAAT
Source organism: Ophonus ardosiacus (assembly GCA_943142095.1). Lineage (NCBI taxonomy): Eukaryota > Metazoa > Arthropoda > Insecta > Coleoptera > Carabidae > Ophonus > Ophonus ardosiacus. The sequence goes on from OW964824.1 coordinate 57,763,287, forward strand.
TTTATTCCATGACAAAAAAAAAATTAGGTTTGTAATGTTTAACACATTAGTTTCGACAATTTTTCAGCAATAGTACCTACGTGGTATCTATGGTTACCCACTTAGGGCCGTTTTTATAATCAGATTCACTTTAATTAAAATTATTTTTTATTACTACACGCTTCTCTTACATTTTTGTATATAGCGGTGATATGATGGAAATGAGAGAGTTTTCTTTCATTTTTTTTTTTATCGTTGCATTTTATATCCGGTGCTAATGAACATGAAATAATGACACACACAACATCCATGCCTTACCCGGGATTTGAACCCGGAACCCTTGGAGTGTGAAGCGATAGCGCTACCGCTACTCCATCTGGGTCAGCTAATTAAAATTACTTTAAGACTATCTTTATTTTAAGGTATTGTTACAGTGCTCTCTAAAGTGCTAAAGTTATACTACGAAAACGAAAACAACTTTAATTCTTTAATTTTAATTTAAAGTGTGAAGTGAAGAGAAAGTTTATTATGAAATCGTTTATTAATAAAAAATCATGCATTAATGGGGGTCATTAATGAGTGATTGACTATACATTAACATAATCTAAATGATCAACGGAAATAGTATTATAACTATTAACATACGAGCCCAAGTTTTACAAAGGATGCATACCTTATGAAACGTTTCGTATACTGTTTTATGCACGGACGTATCATAATTTGACAATTACACACGAATTTCTTTGACATAAACGTCATTTTATAGCCCGCGGGCCTCATTATAGCCCACCGGGCTATAATGAAACGTCAAACCAAATTATAACCTACAATATAAACAATTTAAACAGGCAACATGAAAAGTTTTTATTACAAATCGATAATTTTTATATTCTTTGATAAAAAATGAAAATTAATTTTGTGATATTTATATGGAAAGCACGGAGATACACAAAATAAAACTCAAATGACATAACTAATAAACAAACAATAAACTGTTGTTCTCCGCTGTCATAGCAACACTAGATACTGGATGTACGAGGACAAATTCTTTTCGATACAATTTTTCTAACACTCATAATTTGAAAATTTTCGTCCGTGCATAAAGTTTTGTATGTACCACGAGCGTAACTTGCTTTTATGGCCTTTACGCCTCGAGCTCAAAATCCCGCCGCAGGCCATAAAAGCCTCCTTACGTTCTTAATACATAAATAACTATTTTCTATTCAGATAATTGTGCAGTGAGATTTTAAAAAATGCGACTTGTCAAGAATATAATTTTGTGTTTTTTCTTATCAGTTATATTGGTAACGCTTGTGTGTTGTGAATTTTGTCTGATTGTATACGTTAATATATAGTACCAAACAGTGCGCTTATAGATCTTCTCAACGACATGATAATAGTGCTTTTATAGACTTCATAAAAACACCGAAATAGAAAAAAGTAATTTAAACAATGAAATAAAAAAAATCTGTTGTGGCCAGCACAAGACCTCTCGCCATTTCCATATTAGGCTATATAAGTATTGTATTGTACTTTGCTATCGAACCGTCGTTTTATAACAAAATATTACAGAACTTTACCCAAATATTGTTTTTTATTGTATTTAACATGTCTTCTTCACACATATAATTCTAATTATATCTATTTTTCATTGTATGAGGAAGTTTCTAAATGTCACAGATTCTTCCAATTCATTAACTAGATTGGCGGTATTTCTGATGGATATATGCATATTACAAATATTTAATTAATAAAACAATAAGAAAGATTAAATGTACTTCCCAGAAAAAGCTATCAAATTTCATTAAAACTGTTGATTTTTGACACTGAAATCTGTCATTTACAAATTATGTTATAAACATTTGAATTTGCCAACTGGTTTCCTTAGTGTAGTTTCGCCTACTCGACTTGTTATATCCCGATATTCTATATATTATAGCGTCTTTATCTCTAAATTTATAGAAGATATAATAAAAAAATTAAATGTATCAGGTGTAGAATTTTGTTCTTCAAAATTAGTAATATCAAAAATTTTCAAAAATTAATATTTGGAAGAATTTCTTTTAATAACTACTACTTCCGGTTGTTCAATTGTTACCAAAACCTTTTCAGCTCTTCCCAGGAATGTCAGATTGAGGAATTCATAGTTAAACAGGTCTTATGTCTTATAGTTTTTGAGGAATCGTCCGTCCAACATCCAGCCATACACACACACACACACATCCACACACACACACACACACACACACACAGACATCATTGTAAAAATGTTAAAATCGGATTGTAGTGACCTTGAAACGTGATTATTCATTAAAATGTGATTTTTAGCATGATTCCAATACCTCTCTTAGCGAGAGGTAAAAATTATAAGCTTGTTTTTATTCAAACATGTAAGTATGTTTACAAATGTTAAGTCAGCTCATATATGAAATAACTAAGTGCATCTATAATTTTTTATTAATGCAATAAATTCACATATGTTTCATTCGTATATCGTATATGAGATATGTTCTTACTGACATTGGCTTAACGCAAACGATTCCCATATATCTGAGATGAAATCAGTAATTAGCTCATTAATTAAAATAAAATTAGATCAGATGACGACAGTAAGTTAATTAACATTTCTGTGCTGTGCAAAGCATTCTTTAGGTTTTTACTATTTTTTGTAACTTCCGCTGAAATGTTTGAAGTCTCGCCGCGTACATGAGGGTAAAATAATCACACAAAAACACCAACACATATGGCAGGTGAACTTCAAATATTGTGACGTTAGATTTATTCCACTCGTTGAAAAATAAAATATAATTTTCTATGTTATAAGGATCGTAATGTCAATCTATGGTTTATAACAGGACATGTACCGTATGATTAGGTACGATTCGTATTACAAAATTTTATTTGCTGGCTGGAATGTTACTTATTATACGAGTGTAGAATGTAACATATTAGACACGAAAGAAAAAAATTATAAAAAAAAATAAATATATCATCACGGCATATTACCCAATTCTGAGTGTGCCACAATCTGCTTTATCGCAGATATCGGTAATGATTAATGACATATTTGTACCGTGCGGGCCCTTACCCGGCATCACCTCATGGGCAGTCATTGCTGGCGTGGAGAGTGCACCACAGGGGTCACTTTTGTGCCATTTAAAATTCGAAATATTTGGCGTCGGTCGGGATCGAAAAATAAAAAATCTGTTGTGGCCAGCACAAGACCTCTCGCCATTTCCATATTAGGCTATATAAGTATTGTACTGCACTTCGCTTTCGAACCGTCGTTTTATAACAAAATATTACAGAACTTTACCCAAATATTGTTTTTTATTGTATTTAACATGTCTTCTGCACACATATAATTCTAATTATATATATATTTTTCATTGTATGAGGAAGTTTCTAAATGTAAGAGATTGTTCCAATTCATTAACCAGATTAGCGGTATTTCTGATGGATATATGTATTTTACCTATAATTTCAAATATTTAATTAATAAAACAATAAGAAAAATTAAATATACTTCCCAGAAAAAGCTATCAGAATGTCAGTAAAACTGTTGATATTTGACAATGACATGTGTCATGTTATAAACATTGGAATTTGTCAACTGGTTTCCTTAGTGCCTTAGCCTCTGCGATAAGTGTACTCTATAAATTATAGTGTCTTTATCTCTAAATCTATGCAAGATATAATAAAATTTTTAAGTGTATTAGATGGAGAATTTTATGTTCTTCAATATTTAATAAAAAAAAATCCCAAAAAATTAAATTTAGAATAATTTTTCTAAGAAACTACTACTTCCGGTTGTTCAATTGTTACCAAAATCTAATCAGCTCTTCCCAGGAATGTCAGATTGAGGAAACTGCAGTTAAATATTTTTTAAGTCTTATAGTTTTTGAGCAATCGTGTCTACAACATCCAGACATACACACATACACACATACACACATACGCACATGCACACATACACACATACACACATACACACATACACACATCCACACACACACACAGACATCATTTTAAAAATGTTATAATCGGATTATAGGGACCTTAAATCGTGCTTATTCAATAAAATCTGGATATGCGAATTTTAGCATGAATCCAATACCTCTCTTAGCGAGAGGTAAAAAAAGAAAAAAAATTATATACCATATTAAATTACAGAGTAAGCATTGAATGGTTGTTAATGCCATTTGTTTGTACTACATACTGTTATTGAAAAAAAATCTGTAATAATTATTAACTGTCATTGGGAATTATTTGGAAGAAAAATATATTAAAATGGGCGAAAATGAGGATATTCCTTTAAAATATTTTCACTTAGAGGCAGAAGCAACATTTATGAATTTAATTTCATCAGCTGTCATTGTGTAAAGATAAGTAACCTAAGTATATTTTAATCATAAATAGAATAGTAAAATAATTTTGTAATTTTTTTTTCTTTCATTTACATATATTAAAAAATGCTAAAATCGGTAATAATTCTTCCGTGACTTCTTATACTCTCTCCTGGAGTGAATAATGTGGCGCCTTATGCCCGTATTCATAGTCAGAACTTCGCCTCGACTCATACTTGAGTCTGTCTTGAGTACTAGATTTCGTTTCATAGTCGCTACTTGTTTCTTCACTCGTACTTCGATCGAAGGTTTACTTGAGGCGAGTTCCGAGCAACCTTGAGTAATGCTCAAGTAATGCTTGATGCTTAATATATAAAAAAAAAACTGTCAAACTGTCATTTCCATCACATATGACATCTAAGTTAAATAATGAATCATGAAGATAATCTAGAATTTTTAGCATTTGCAGACATAGTAGAAGAAGCCTTAAATAATAACTATGAAATATGGTTGTTTCAAGAATATATATTCATGATATGACTCATATATCTGTAACCTGTAACATTAAGTAGATGTCAAATATACTATTTGATAGAAAAATATTAAAATTTACAAATATATCAACATAGTTATTACAAATTCTCTAAAATCCTCCCTAAAAAACCGAGAATTTACGAAGTTTCGACTATGAAACATATGATGTGCTTGAGGTCGAGAACGACTGGAGTAATTCTTGGCCAAGTAATACTCAAGTACGAGATTGAGCATCGACTATGAATACGGGCATTTTAGTTATTTCAAACCATAGTAACAAGACTCTATTTTGGATTAAAGTATTGTAACTAACGCGTATATTAATTCACAAATGACGATTAATGATTTCAACTGCTTGAGCATCTCAATCATTAATCGCCCTCATTAATACAGTTAATAGTTAAATAACTTTTTCCGGTGACCATTTATTAGTAGATTATGGTTATGTAGAGAAAATCATTCATTAATAACCTCTCTTAATGTATGACTTTTTATTAACAAACGATTTAAGTGGGTATTCATAGATACCACATATCATTGTTGAACACTTGTTAAAATTTATGTTTGAAACGTTACTAATTAATTATTTTGTATTCAACAAAAAAATAAAATGAACTTAAATCAGGTATGCTGTTTTTGATTTTCTTGTAAATAAGTACCTACCAACCTACCTCGTTACTATAGCTCATTATGGTACTAAGTACTTTAATAGATTCATTACGGCCCAAGGGCAATAATGAAAGTCCTCGTTGTTCAGCAAGTATTTATTTAAATTGTAATATTATAAACGAAAGATCAGATCCAAGTATTTTTATATTTTTTTCGTAATTGAGTTAGGCATCTTTTGCTTTTTGTAGCATGAAAAATGAGTGCCTTCAAAAATATAAGAATCCATTGAACCCGATGGTTCATTTGCATCGCCTTATTTTTTATATTCTTTATAAATGACCCCTTATTTTCGAATGCATCTGGTTGGTCTACATAGCTTCTGCCAGTTTCTAACCAGCATGAAATATCTCCACGGTACCACGGTCGATAGCAACAGCAACACGAAACACTTGGAAAAAATAACTTCGTTGACATTCCACGGGAATAAGATTAATAATGGAGGCATTTAGTCAAAATCGGCCTTCGCACAAAGCAGATAGGATACAGATAGACAAATGCCTGCGCTGTTGACACAGCCTGCTTGGATAAAACAGCTGCTAAGAAACACTACATACGATATGATGATGTGAGATATTGAAACATGGAGAACGTATGTTGGATACAACATGGTGATTTAGGACTATGTTAATGTTTTGATTTTTATTGAGTAGGCAGCAATTTATAAGAGAAATTTCAAAATCTTTGAGATTAATCATTTCCAAATTAAATACTTTAAAGTTAAAATTTATTACGTCCCACATATACTGTGAGTTTCAGTTAAGATGCAATATTCACTACTCTGTCATTAATGTATTAACTATGGATAGTACTAGTACATACTGTACCTTCCCAAATAAAATGCAACATAGGTTGTCAAAGTTGTCTATGTCAAATGAGCTTATCATCACGCTTTAAAGATATTTAATAAAGAAGGAAAAACATAATTAAGTATCAATCCGTTACATATTTTATAGCCAGTCTTTCTATATACATAAATAGTTATTAACGTTATTTGCATATCGGCCTTGTGGTGTTCAAGATTTTTCGTAATAACATAAAATTTAAACCTTCAGGAATAATAATAAAATAATAAAATTCTTCTCTTTCTGTCATACTGAACAACTTTTTTGTTGAGTAATAAATTCATCTTGACAACGGTCCATCAAGATGCTGTTATTTTTCTAGGACGACTGTTACAAAAAAAAAAAGCTGGCAGTCCTTATTTTCATCTTTTCATTTTTCTGTTTAGCCCTATTATATCATAGTAACAGTAGGGAATTACGAAAAAAATCAAAAAGTATAGTTTGAACATTTTCCTAATTTTCACATAGAATATGAATTGTTTATTATTACTATTATTATCATAATAATTTATTATGGTGAGATGGCTAACTGAATAAAATTCTGAAGCCAAATCTGAGTAAAATGTAAATATTAAAACAAATTATTAAGTACAATTTATTTCTATTTTATAAAAATTTATTAATAAAAAATTACATTATCTATTATACATTATTATAGCTACTTATGCAAATAACCCAGATGACAGATAAAATGTCAAGCATTTGTTTATCTTTTTGTTCAATTTTGGCATAGGTACTATTAATAGGAAAATGAATAAAGTTTAAAATTAATTTATGTGTCTAAAATTTTAGATAATTTCCATGTATTTGGTATTTTCAGACAGGAATTTTTACCTTTTGTCGGCTCTAGTGGCTCAATGGTTAGCGTTAAAGCAACGCCTCTTAGTCATGAGTGCGCTCGGAGTTCTGGGTTCGAATCCCACTAAGGTATGGATGTTTGTGTATGTAAACCTACTCAGTAATTGGGATTTAATCCTGTTGAGAGGTTTTTTTTTAAAAAAAGAGAGGTATTGGATTCATGCTAAAAATCGTGTATCCAGATTTAATGAATAAGCACGATTTAAGGCCCCTATAATCCAATTAAAACATTTTCACGATGACGTCTGTATATGTGTGTGTGTGTCGATGTGTGTGTGTGTGTGTACATGCGGATGTTGAAAGGACAATTCCTCAAAAACTATAAGACTTAAGACCAGTTTAACTACGGATACCTCAAGCTGACATTCCTGGGAGGAGCTGAAAGGTTTTGGTAACAATTATTGGACAACCGGAAGTAGTAGTTTCTGAAAAAAATCTTTTGAATATTATTTTTTGAAAATATTTGATATTACTAATAATGAAGAACACAAAATTCTACATCTGATACATTTAAATTTTTTATTATATCTTCTATAAATTTAGAGATAAAGACGCTATAATATATAGAATAACGAGATGTAATAAGTCGATTAGGTTAAACTACACTAAGGAAACTAGTTGACAAATTCAAATGTTTATAACATAATTTGTAAATGACAGATATCAATGTCAAAATCAAAAGTTTTAGTTACATTCTGAAAGCTTTTTCTGAGAAGTACATTTAATCTTTTTTATTGTTTTATTAATTAAATATTTGAAATTATAGGTAAAATGAAAAATAGATATAATTAGAATTATATCTGTACAGAAGACATGTTAAATACGAGGGGAGTTTTTTATGTTATCTACCTAGCTATGAAAACAACGAGTTAGAGAACAAATAAAATTTTATTTTTCAACGTAAGAACTGTTAACACTAACACACTTATTCCAACGTTTTTCTAATAAAGCTACGCCTGCAAAAAAAATCTTTTGGTAATCTTTCTGCAAAATACGACTCCACTGCGTTTTCCAAGTCATCATTCGATAAAAAGCGACTCTCTCTCAAATGTTTTTTGAGTTTTGGAGAGAAATAATAGTCGGACGTGGTCAGGGCTGTAAGGTGGATGTTGTAATTCGTCAAAGCCGCATTCATTGACTATTGCTTGAACAATTCGTGCTTTATGCACCCTGCAGTTGTTGTGCAGAAGCAGCATTTTCTGAGCATAATTGTGGGGTCTTTTTTTCGCGTATAGCCGGTTTCAAGTTCGTAATTGTGTCTTTGTAGACATGAAAATGTCACAGTAACTTGACATAAGAAAATTGTCGCGATAGCATATTGTTTTCATAGCTAGGTAGATAACATAAAAAACTCCCCTCGTACAATAAAAAACAATATTTGGGTAAAGTTCTGTAATATTTTGTTATAAAACGACGGTTCGATAGCGAAGTGCAATACAATACTTATATAGCCTAATATGGAAATGGCGAGAGGTCTTGTGCTGACCTCAACAGATTTTTATCTTTGTATTGACATCACAATCATCGCCGTAAGTTAAAACGGGAGGCAATGGTTTGCAAAAAACTGATTTCCCATGTTATCTCCTATGTACACCTTGAAAAATCACCCTGTATTATAGTTTTTGTAGAAATTTTATAATTATCCGACGAAATAAAACAGAGGAACAGAAGCTAAACCAAGTGTTTGTTTTGCTTATATTGACTAGCTCAGATATTCATCTGAATAAATTGCACGCAAACTGTAAAATACCTTAACCAAATTCCTTATAATTAACGTTATTTAAACTCGCTGCAAAAAAATCAGTGCAGTAAGAATCCTCCAGTTGAGCACAATTTTTCACCGTTTCATGTGGTGACATCGTGCTCATTATCCGTCTGCCGTGCGTTTGCGCCTACGGTCTCCGGCTCGGGCATGAGATATTATTAAACTTGTCTAATACAATAAGTCAGTATCATTGAGGAGGTTGGCTAACTATCCAACCCGCGTGTTTTTCACACTGACGCAGCATTAATCAGATCCGCTTATTAATTAATGGCCGGCGTGTACGGCGATTGTTTATACAAGACTCGGTTTACAGGACAAGCCGTCCCGACCGCGGGAAATTGATGACACTCGGAGAAGGTTTGGATATTTTGTTAGACTTAGATGTGATGCTGATGTATTCATTAATGGGAATTTGTCATCTTGTACTGGTTTGGTAATAACAACCAGGCCAGAGGAGAGGGGGTGTAGCTGGTACATTGTTCCGGGGCCCATGGAGCCCACAAGGGCCCAAGAAGGATTTTTTAATTATTATAAAACTACATTTTTACCTCCCGCTACCCTTGGTAAGGGTGTTAAAAATCACATATCGAGATTTTAGTAAATGACCACGTTTTAAGGCCCCTAGAATCCAATTGAAACATTTTCATGATGATGTCTGTATGTGTGGATGTGTGTGTGTTTGTGTGTGTGTGTGTGTGTGTGTGTGTGTATGTGCGTGTGTACGAATCTTGTCTACGCTCTAACTCAAATACTATCATTGAGAAAACTTTCGACCCCATTCTAATATGGAAAGAAATCATTAGATTTTGGTGCAAACCGGATAACCGGAAAAGGCACTTTACTTGATGCTCGTAATGGGGTTTCTTATAAAAATTAACGATTACTGAATGAGCCTGTTTCACATTTTTCAAAAACTATTTTAAATGAAAGTTTAAAGAATGATTTTCTTAGTAATTTTTATTTTAATAATTTGTTATTTGTGTAAATAATTAAATAAAAAGTTTGGCGTCCTGAAAAACTATCCCCCACTCCTGTGACGTAGAAGCACATACATTACATCATTTATATAAATAAACGTAGGCTAAGGTTTGTCACATGTTAATAACAAAATCTTTTAATTTGATATTTGACGCTGACATTGCTCATTGTAAATGAATAATAAAGTAATAATGGCTAATTCAAATTATACTCAAGCTAAATCGGACAATTAACCGAAGGTCGATAGCTGGATGATGGCTGAATTTATATCAGAACGATTGTTTTACTGCTACCGAAATAAGGGGTGTTAAAGAGTTGAGGTAAAATAAAATATAAAAACTGAATTTATTATATATATATTGATAATATATTTAACTTTAAAGTTCTGGTCGTGATTCTTATTTGACACTTGTTTGACAACTTTGACAATACACTTGACACCTTAGAACCGCTGAAGATGTATGTACTTTGACGTCACATTCTGTTTCAGATCACGTGACTTATTCAAAATATTATCCAAATTTCAAAAATTAATTGTAAAATATCTAAAGGATATTTCGTGATATTTTCAAATTTGAGGCTCTTTAAAGAACAATATCTTTTAAAATTTAATACTTAGAAGTCATATAAAAATTCCTGCAACAGCCCTATTTTCTACAGGTCTGCATTAATACTGTTTCTATATATTTTACAGGTAAATTGAAAAAATATATTTTTTTTAAATTCCTTTGTTACACCGTCCATATTTCAAATGTATGTAACTGACAAGTTAATGTCACTGTCAAAAAACGAATCATCCCAAATTAATAATGGCGATATTTTAAAAAGAAAATAGTATATAAAGCAATAGTTATATGTAAAGGAACATAATATACGTATGTAGTTTGCACCATTAGTGAATACGTAGGTATGTATTTAAATTCAAATTAGTAAGAATTAAATTGAGGGAGCTATTGGATTGGCCACATCAGATTTTTAAATATTATTATTATTATATTTATTCTTGCGTAACCAGCGTAGAATCTACATATTATATATATTTTACAATAAATTGTGGTACTACATCATAAATTAACGCCCCGTTTCTCGATGACTTCCTTCATCCAATCTTGTCCCGACCCTATATCGTCTAACAGAACCGTTTCTTTTCTTCCTTCTCTCATAACTTCCCTACACGAAATTCTTAAATGCCTGATAGTTTCCTCTTCTCTCCCGCTTAGCCTGCAACTCCTCTCATCACTTGATAGCCAGTATTTATTGTTCCTCTCTTCATTACCACATCTGAACCTAGCAATCATCTTGATGTTTTTCTTTTCATCCAATAAATACCTTGGTATTGACGTCATTTGTATTAGTTTATATCTCTTGTTGTAATTTGAGATGTTTATCACTTTGTTGTTCTTGTCGCTGTAAATCCCAATCTCTGTGGTGTAGTTCGTAATGTGTGATTTCTCCATTTATGTGTAGCCTCTCTATTTGTACTGTGGAATATCCATTTCTTTCGTAATAGGCTTTTCCTGCATCAGATTTTTTAATACATTATCTCATTCTTGTCTGTAACTGTTGTTCGTTATTCCCTGCCATTATTGTATACTTTTCTGCTAAAAAACAAGAAAAATCTTCAATCAATCGCGCCTGAGAAATCTTTGAGGGATTATACTCTCTCTTTTTCTATTTTCTATAAATTTTGGCTTCTTAATGCTCTGCAGTATCTGGAGATTCGCTCCAGCTGGGCAGCAGTAAAATATTTCTCAAAAAATTTGTTACATAAGTTATTAAACAACATCTTATTTAATACAATGTATACAACGGGCTGTTTTGGCTGGTAGGTAAAATTTAAATTTAGCTTCTCGTTGCAATATTATACATGAATTAATGGACAGATGTGAAACAGTTCAAATGCAGAGTTTTCCATGCACAGTACATTTATTTTAATTCATTTTGTCTGCCGTATATCTGTCTAACAACTCTTTGTTCTAAGGATTTATAAATTACTTCAAATAGATTACAATTCACACCTGTCCTATTTTTATTTCTATTCCTATGAAAGTAGGTAAGAGCCTTACTAAATAGTAAACAGTTATCAATAGCGTAATTTGTAAGTGAAAGGTGTTCATCTTTTTACTAGTAATTAGTAACTAATTTAAAAATTAAAAGTAATTACTTCAACTGTCAACCAGTAAGTACTCACTTTCAATAGTATTCAAAGTGTATAATTAATAAATACACGACAAACATAACATTTCAATATATCTTGATGGATAGAAAAACTTTCACATGATTTGCGATTAATACTCGGTAATGAAAACTTTAGCAGTAGTAAGTGCTAAGTAACTTCACAAATTATGTTACCTACACAAAAAAACAAACCATCTAAATTGTAGTTAAATTAACTAAATAAATATGTGATTTTCACCCTTCTAATATGTTTTCATTAAATTATCTAAGTTGATTTAGTTAATTGGAATAATACTACCTTTTTAGTTTAAGTTCTGTATTTATTTATTTATTTATTTATTATTAAAACCCAACGTTTCGGCACCATAAACTGGTGCCTTCTTCAGGGGAAATTGACATAAAAATGTGAAAAAACAACAAGTAACCAAGGTAACAAGAAAGTTCGTAAATATTACGTTTTTTACCTTCCGTCACCTTTAGGTAAGGAAGGTATTGTCTTTGGTCAAAAAATTCGGTGGTGAGTTTTTAATGAATAAGCACGTTTTAGGGTCCCTACAATACGAATTTACTATTTTTAGTTGATGTCTGTATGTGTGTGTGTGCGTGTGTGTGTGTGTGTGTGTGTGTGTGTGTGTGTGTATGTGTGTCTGTGTGTGACAAATTTTTCTCCGACGATAACTCCAATACTATAATTCTAAAAATTGTAATTCTTTCGTATTCCTCTTCTGTACATCCATATGAAGAGATGATTAGATTTTGGTTATAATTGATCCACCGGAAGTACCCTTATTTGAAGTTTTTAACAGTTTTTCTTAAAAAACGCAGTTAAATATAATTTTTTGACATTTTGTTATTATATTTATTAAAGAAAATACTCTTCTCTATATGGTTTGATTATTTATTTTCCTTAATATTCAATAGATGTAGAGTTAAAGCATTATAAAGAAATTAATTTTCAAAAATTAGTCAGCTTTGCTATTTATCGTGGAAACAGCTGATACATTCAAAATTCTAATTGACAGATGTGTGTTGCAAGTGGAAAACCAAATATGGAAAGTGTGGGATGAAAAATTAGTATTTCATAGTGGTCCTCTCAAGTGACATGCAGTGAAAAGCTAAAAAGAAGATGGAAGGACCGTATCGCAGAAGACTTGAGAAAGGAAGGACTGTGTGAAGAAGTTGCGTTGGACAGGAATGAGTGGAAGAGAAGAAGAAACAGCGACCCCTAATAAAATAGGGGAAAGCTGAAGCAGAAAGTAAAATGTTTCAAGTACATTTTTCTTAGTGTATGTTTATGTCATAATTTTATTGGATTTATAGAACCTTTTCAAATGATCGTTTGGTATGAAATTTGTAAAAAATTGTATGTGTTCGTGTTCGATTTTACATGATATTATATAGAAATTGTTCCACGGTCTTTTTGGTATGGGATTTGTGCAAAATACATCAAATTGACGGAAGGTCTTGTGCTGGCCACAACAGATTTTTATGTATACAACTTACTAGAGAATATATTCATGTCCGGAAATAACTTGGACGGCGAACATGCATCTTCTCAGGAAAACTCTCCTTTTGTCAGAGGAAAAACCGTCCCAAAAACTGGCAGAGAAGTGATCTGTAAAACTCAGAGACGCTTTATCGGTAGCGAAATACCGCAGCCGTACTCTTTAGTAACAAAGGAATCTTTAAATCATAGGCTTTGAAATTTATAAAAAAGATTATTTTTTAAATTTATCTGTAAAATATATAGAAAAGGTATTAATGCATACCTGTAGAAAATTCAATAATCTTTAACTTTTATAATGACAAAATGCGAAAAATGACATTTAATGGTATTTTTTGAAGAAAAACCATTATGAGCTTCAAGTAAAGGTCATTTCCGGTTATCCGATATACACCAAAATATAAAGGTTTCTTTCCTTATTAAAATAGGGTCGAAATACAAGGTTTCAGAATTTTCTGTATGATAGTATTTGAGTTAGTGTAGACAAAATCTATACAGACATCAACGTGAAAATGTTAAAACTGGATTCTTGGGACCTTAAAACGTGGTAATTTACTAAAATGTTTTTTTTTTATCTTAATCGTTATTTATTGGGTAGTACTTCAAGTACAAATGTACATTTTATAATTTTTTGTTATGGCGGAGGACCCCATTGATTATTACCACCAACAACTGTCCCTAATTTTGTATGTCATCAACAGATATACTTGAAGTTTGAAGTATTTGCCTGTGGGCTTGTAGAAGTAACAAGGTGGCTCTGAATATAACCCTTACCTCCCGTATACACGTCAGCCCATAGCGGAACTGATGAAGTGCTAATGGCAGGCGATGAGCCTAATAAATGAACTGGGATGATGCCACCGCCTACTACTACACCAGCTCATGATGCAGATACTGCACAAAATGCAGGAATAATAATTAGCGTACACAAGACAAACAGACTTTGAAGACGTTGCTATAGATTGGTGGAATGGAAAGATATTGATAGAGCATTTTTTGGCAAATGAAATTATTTTTGTATTTCAGTATAAACGTGTTTTATTTAGCCAAATACCAGTAATAAAATGTAGAGTTGCGGCATTACTATAAAAACAAAAGCCGATATCAAAAATAAAGAATCGAAAGAGAATAAGAACGGAAAAATAGAAGGAAATATTTTGCGTAAATATCAAAATTATGAATAAAATTTTTTGGTTAAAAAACTATTCAATTAAATCCCTATATTTCTAATCACGTGTGCGAAAGTAACCAATCAAAACAAACTTACACTGATAAATTCCAACGACTAGTTTTTAACCAATCATGATGCAAAACACTTGAAAATTCAACCAATAGGAACAGTATTATATTGATAAAACCCCGTTTCCCCGATAATTTTCCGCTACCAAGTAAATAAACAGTTGTTATTGTTTATAACTGTCAGTGTGACAATTCGTGTGGCAAGTTTCATTTTGCGTTGTCTTTGGAATTTATCTCACCAAATACCACACGACCTCAGATTTTCTCAGATAAACTTTTATTTTTAAGCACTCATTTTTTTGCTTTTAAGCAATATCATTAGGTAAAACCCCCCTCCTTCGGAGTCGGGATTTACCATGCAGGTTGCTTTCGTGTTGCTAAGCAAAAAAAAAATCTTGCAAAATAAAAATTTATCGATAAAATCAGGAGGTCTTGTGATATTACTTCTGATAATTATACGAAGACAATTGGCATTTATTCATTAAGTTGCTAAGTAACAAAACACTTTTTGACAAATAATTAAAGATTAATTGTTTTAATTTGAAAATGACGTTTTGATTGTATGATAATGAAAATAACGCCTCAATTAATAAAATACACTCACAATAAAACACTTTATTATAAATAAAAAATTAGAAAATATCATTCTATTATTATTACTATTAAACGTTTGTATTATAAAACTAAACGTATCTCGGCATCTCATAGTGTCAATAATAATCTTATTATCGTTACACACTTCACGTTGAACAATATTCATAGCTACTACTGACATATATTGGTTGATTTCATAATTTTGAATATTCTGCTAAATACAAATTCTTCATAAATTTCATTAAAATTGCAAAAAAAAAAATTCTCACAGAATACAGACTTTAATTAAGTAAGACTTTTTGTTTACCTTTCAGAGGTCATTTTAGATGTGCTTTGGTTTTTTTAGAAAAATCAAATAATTATATATAATAAGTTAAATGATGTGGCGACCTTGGCCAATATTTAATTTTCATATAACTTTGTAACTATTAGAAATTGAAAATTTTATTCGATCACTATCATTGTCAGTTTTTCTTCGATTTTTCATTTATCTCGGAAACAGTTGAAGATCAGACCTATGTTGATTAAGTTTTTTTTACTCATTTTTTTAGTACTACATGCCCTAAATTTTTTATACTTTCTTTGAAACAGCCTGTATTAGTGTATAGAAATATAAGAGAATGCCTAGAATCTCATTATTATACTCGCAGTCAAATGATTATGGACTGATGTTCAACTTTTCCCTTCTCCGCACCCTGTCCCTTGCCAAGCGGTGTTGCCGCTTCTTCATATCTTAGCATTTTCAACATTCCCCCTGAACTGGCAACAGTGTAGAAATCTCCAGTCCATAATTATTTGACGGTAAATATAATTAGTTTTCAAGATCCTATAAATATTTCTATTCTGATGCTGTAAGATATTTTTCTTCAATGTATTGACATTTCTAAATTATTTCCGTCTTGCACATGCAAAATTCTTTTAAAATCATCTTCTTGGAAGAATTTTCCAAGGCCAGAAGAATAGTAAACTGATTATCTTTTCATTGTATTTCCCTTCAACCATATTAAGCACCTTTGCGTACCTATTCTACATTTCACAACACTTCTTTTGAAGTCTATTATTGCATCATGATTTTGAAAAATTGCGAAAAACCTTTCGGTTGCTTTTGGGGAGGTCCTTTTGCAATTTTCCCAGAACATTTTAAAACGTGTCCATCTGAAAATCTTGCGCAATTATTCACCCGGTAGGTAGTACAAGGATTACACATTCTTGCGAATAGGTTAAATTACCTGAGTGTACGGAAATATATCAGTTGTCAGGATCCATTATCACTA
The DNA here is from genome assembly GCA_943142095.1 of Ophonus ardosiacus. Taxonomy (NCBI): domain Eukaryota; kingdom Metazoa; phylum Arthropoda; class Insecta; order Coleoptera; family Carabidae; genus Ophonus; species Ophonus ardosiacus. The sequence continues at coordinate 57,780,047 of OW964824.1, forward strand.
TGCTGAGCAACAATAGGTGAGTAAAGGGATCTGCGTCCTTGTGAGCGTTGCAAATCGGCCAGGTTTGAAAGGGAAGTTTGTAAATTAGCCTAGGAAAAGTGCGCTTGATGTGCGGAATATTAAACAGTGGCCTTGAGGTTACTGCGATATGTCTTACCTTCCCTTCAAGTGGACGGCGCGATTTGCATGAAAATATAAAGAAAACCATCTAATATATGTGCGGTCATTTAACATCCAGACAAGGGATTGTTGCCCTGTTGCTGCGACTTTTGATAAAACGAACAAAAAGATGAAAGGGCCATGTTTCAGGGGCATACTCCAAAATGCAAATCAGAAATTTGGGCAAGGATTCACGAAATAAACTTTTTCGTATTTTGTACTATACTGTTTTAATATACCGTGAGTATTTTTTAACATGAAACATTGGGTTTTCATGCCCATGGTTACGATTTGACATTTGATTGACAGCAATGTATTTGCGTGTCCCATTTAAAATGAAACATAGGGAACGAATTTGACAGATGTTAGCTAAGTCAGAAATTTAACTAAGTGAGAAAACCACTCGAGAGCACTAAACATATTTCGGGCACACAATATTTTTTTTGCAACTAAATTTAATTTTTAGAAAAAAGGTACAATTATTTAAACAAAATTAACCTCTAATGACGTCTTGTAAATATGACAGATAACCGCTGAATTTTCCTATAAGTTTCGACTTGACATTTGATTGACAGTAATATATTTGCCTGTCTCATTGAAAACATAGGGAATGAATTTTACAGAGTATTATATTTAAATAATGTAAGAAATTTGGCCAAGTTAGAAAATCACTCGAGCACAAGGTACACTAAATTTAATTTGGAAAGCAGGTATAATTATTTAAACAAAATTAACCTCTACTGACGTCTTATCAAATGTCAAATTCGTTCCCTATGTTTCATTTTAAATGGGACACGCAATTACATTGCTGTCAATCAAATGTCGAATCGTAACTATGGATATGACAAACCCAATGTTTCACGTTAAAAAATACTCACGGTAGTCAAAATCGTACAGTAATTGGTTATTTTACAACACAGTAACCGTTACTGCATAGCAACGGTTTTGTCATTAAAATACATTTTGACACAAGGAATTGTTTATTTATTTTTTATTGTTTATCTTCTAAATTGTTTTCCATGTTCTTTTCATCAACTAGATATATCTTTTCGTTTTGCAAACCGATCTCCAAAAAATAATTTGTTTGAAGGTTGTAAGTTTCAAAAAATAATAACTGTCAAGTTACTTTGTTATTGCGAATCAGATTACTATGTTTTTTTAGATGTTTTTAATTCAGTATAAATTTTAATACTAATATAACATGAAAAAATAGTGTCCGCACCGCGTCAGAAAAGTGATTTTACTATACTCGTATGGCATTTTAGTAATTGATATCGCTCGTACTTAAACTTGCCATATTCGTCTGGTAAACTTTTACTTTTCTTAACGTGAAACGTAATATACTATTACTGCAAAAACATGAGAATAGTTATTTTTGATTCTAAAATGGGAAATATCACTTTTACATCTAGAATAATTGTAGGGTTTAAAAATAAGGCTTAATTCAACAAAAGGTCGTGTATTTATTATTTTTGAGCATATTTTATATTTAACGGCCCAATTTTTCGACCTTTGTGCACTTCCTAAAGCACATCCATTTTCGAAAAATGATGCAAATAATTAATTTTTATAAAATATCTCCTCGCCAATAGGTATTACAGCAAAAATAGTTTACAGAAGATAAAATTCCTTGTAACTTAGATCCAAAACAATTTTTCTATAAGCTATAAATAGCGATCTATAGAGCTTGAAGAAACCATTAGTTATTTTCAAAATTGACTGAATTCAATTTTTGCAATTAACTTCCACGTATGAAACAATTCTAAAAAGCACTACGTCACTTATTTTGTTTCAACAATATATCATTCGCATATGTTCATTTATTTTAAACAGCAAGAATACATTAATTATTGTTGCCATATTAATGTAATAGCTATTTAAAACAAAAGAACATAGGTATATTATACATTTTTGAAAATCTGAAGATGTAGTACTATATAGTCCATATAAAAATTCTGACTTTCATGTTATAATCCAAAATATAACAGTTATAAAAAAAAATTGAAAGTAAATAAAACAGTACCTTAAGGAACCAAAATTCAATATTATTTTTTATATCAACGTTATTTGCAAAAAATAGATTCAGCAAAATTTACTTTTTTGAAAAATCTCTAATGATTTTAAGTGTTATAACGCGCTATCTGTTGGCTATAGAAACAGAAACAAAACAATTTAGATTATAGATGTAGGGAATTTTATCTTCTATAAAATTGATAATAACTATTTTTGTTTTACTGGTTAGAAGATATTTAAAAAAAATGATTATTTGCATCATTTTTCCAATATGGTTGTGCTTCAATAAGTGCACCAAGGCCAAAAACTTGGATTTTTATCAGAGCATCCAAAAATTTAAAATATCCGACCTTTTGAAGGACAAATTTACCCCAGTATTGGACTAATCCGACAATGAAGGTTTTTTTTGTGAGCACAATTGTATTCATTTCAGTCTCTAATTTCCCAAATTTGTTACTCAAATAACTATTTTCTATGTGATAAAAACATTATAGCTATCATTGTTTTCAAAGAATTCCGCTTCTAGACGTTAATTTCTGAACCTCTTTTTAGTTTATTTGGGAATACTTGTTTTGGAGTATAACTATATACAGGGTATAAATTTTAAAACGGGTCATAGGGCTATAACATGGAAAAACAGTTTTTTAGACGCCAAAAGTTTTTATATTAATTTATTGAAAAAAGAATTAGTGCATATTATAAAGGCAAAAATTACGAATTTTTTGATACCAAATACATTACATTTTTATTTCATATAAAGCCAGAAAATAAATTTAAAAAATTGCACAATTAAGAAAAAATATTATTAGCCTTGAAACTGGCAGAAACAAAACAAAACTATTTTTGACTTAAGACTGTCATTGATAAACGTTTTTTGGATATTATTTGTTAAATTATTACTATTTTTGTTTTATTAACAAGAAATCATGGATAATTTGTCTCATGAAGAAAAATTACAAATTAATTTTCACTTGTAGTTTGCAGTTTATCTCGTTTCTTATAACTTATTTCTAATTACATGTAGATCATCTTTAATTTGAAAAAACCTATTACAATAAATATTATTGTTTCTTAAATAAATATCCTAGTGTTTTCTTTATTTTATGTTATTTTATATTAGTTCATAAATTAATAACTTTAATCTTTAATTGTCCCCTATCATGTTATTAAAAGATGACAATGTTTTGTTACTGTCAGTTTCATGGCTATTGTTATTTTTTCTTAATTGTACAAATTTTTAAATTTATTTTCTGGCTTTATATGAAACAGAAATGTAATGAGTTTGGTATTAAAAAAAATCGTAATTTTTTTCTTTATGATATGCACTAATTTCTTTTTCAATAAATTAAAATAGAAACTTTTGGCGTCTAAAAAACTGTTTTTCTATGTTATAACCCTATGACCCGTTTTAAAATTTACATCCTGTATACTGTTACTGTTGCAGATAGAACTATGACCCATGATTTAATTTTTGGTAGATAATACTTTGTTTCTGTACTACTTCGAAAGTGGACAACAAGAAAATCTCATTTTACCAAAAAACTTGTTATTCTAGGCCCGCGATATGTATATCATTTATAAAAATGAAACCCAATCACCGTTACTTTCCTATTCTGCTTTTAAAACATTCTGCTTTTAAAACATTCACTACAACCACTTATTCTCTTAAATATTCTAACATGTACCTAGCTAACTCTATCCTACCGCATCGTTGGTATGGGAGAATATTAATCGGGCGTCATGAGAGAACAAGTAAGTTATAAAGTGCAGAGGAAACGCAAGTGTCGGCGACTGTGAGCCTTGGCCACTGCCAGCGAGGCCGCAGGATGGAGATGTAAGGCCCCAGCTCACGGACACGCATCATTCATCACCTGGCTAGACGCCCAAAACACAGAAAATTGATAGTGGTTAGTGATTACTTACTGCGATTGGTGATCATGGATAAGAACACGCATCGAAGAACGGAGAAGTGAAAGGAGGAGGGGTTAAGTTAAAAGATCCTGCAACAAAGATGAGTTATTGTAAAATAATAAATAAATACTTGTAACGTAACTAATGGACGTTTTATGGACAAAAATGCAAGTCGTAATCTGTGAATAGTGAACCAAATCGCAACGAAAACTGTCACTCTTATGTATAATTTTAAATTAATCAACAAAAATAAATGTGTTTTTACTTCCTTGTATAAAGTAAAGGAAATATTGTAATCGCGAAAAATTTCGGTTTGCAGATTTCAGCGGATGTATGTGATGTATGTACAGGTGGAACAAATTCGAGTTCCTTATATGAAAAACATTCTTATTATGCACGCTACCGAAAATTGACGAAGGTCTTTACGGGCCAACTTTTTGAGACAACTTGAATAGGCACCACAGGAATTTTCTATCGTCTTTTGTTTTTGAGCCAGAGGCTAAAACTTGTTTTTCGCTTATTTTGAAAATACTTCGTATCTCGCTTATTATGAAAGATACAGAAAAACTGTTTAGGTCATTTTTATACAGTTTTTTACGTAGAATAACGTGATGTAATTAGGTTTTTTCAAAACTTAATAATTCTCTAGATATAATACAAACAATATTTTTCAAATGAGAACTTTTTTAAAAGTTGTCTCATCTTTTTACTTATTTCATAAGCTTTTCAACTATGTATAACATGTCTACATTCTTTTGTTTTAAACATGAGTAAATCTTGAATTATTAATTTTTGAGTGAAAAAAATTTGTTTAAGAAACGAATGAAAAAATCAATTACAGATCATCATTTGTTTATTTTGATTACATATCTATTAATTATTTTTTAAAAATTCTTTTTAGTATTTTTTTCTGATAGTTTAATTTATTTTTTATTGGCTTTGCAGTTGGTTTTGACAAGATTTCAAAAATGTGGAAAATATTCTCTTTAAAGTATACAAATAAGGAAAATTAGTAAAAATAATGAAAATAACATTAAAAATATACAAATGATGATCTGTAATTGATTTTTTCATTTGTTTCTTAAAAAATTTCATTTTATTTCACCCCAAAAAATTAATAATTTAAGTTTTATTCATGTATAAAACAAAAGAATGTAGACTTGTTATACATCGTTGAAAAGCTTATGAAATAAGTAAAAAGATGAGGCTATTTTAAACATACGATCCTATTTAAAAAATATGATGATTGTATTATATCTCGAAAATTATTAAATATAAAAAAAAATAATTACTCCACGTTATGCGACATAAAAAAAACCGTATAAAAATTATTTAAACATTTTTTCTTTATCTTTTGAAAATAGCGAGATATGAGGAATTTTCAAAATAAGCGAAAAACAAGTTTTAGCCTGTAGCTCAAAAACAAAAGACGATCGAAAATTCCCGTGGTGCCTATTAAAGTTGTATCAAAAAGTTGGTCCATAAAGACCTACATCAATTTTCTGTTTCGTGCATAATAAGAAAGTTCCTTATACAAAAAAAAATCTTATTAAGCACTATACAGAAAATTGATATGGGTCTTTATGGGCCAACTTTTTGAGACAACTTCAGTAGACACCATAGGAATTTTCGATCGTCTTTTGTTTTTGAGTTGCAGGCCAAAACTTGATTTTCGCTAATTTTGAAAATACCTCATATCTCGCTTATTATTAAAAATAAAGAAAAAATGTTTAAATAATTTTTATACTGTTTTTTTTTTACCTAGAATAATGTGATGTAATTAGATTTTTTTTAAACTATATAATAACAAATATACCCTACCCTGATTGACAAAGTCTAAAAGAAATAATTTTATATAATAACAAAAAAAATCTGTTGTGGCCAGCACAAGACCTTCCGTCAATTCCATGTATTTTGTACAAATCCCATACCAAAAGGTCCTTGGAACAGATTCTATATAATATCATGTAAAAACACATACTATTTTTTACAAATTCCATGCCAAAAGTTCATTTGAAAAGGTTCTATAAATCCAATAAAATTATAACATTTTCTTCTCTGCGTGTCACTTGCGAGCAACACTATGACATACCAATTTTAGATCCTATACTTTTTTCCATATTTGGTTTTGCACTTGCAACTGACATCTGTCAATTAAATTTTTTAAATAATTATGTCAGCTGTTTCCATGATAAATAGCGAAGCTGATTAATTTTTGAAAATTAATTTGTTTATAATGCTTTAATTCTACATCAATTGAATATGAAGGAAAATGAATAATCAAACCATATAGAGAAGAGTATTTTCTTTAATAAATATAATAACAAAATGTCAAAAAATAATATTTAACTGCGTTTTTTTAAGAAAAACTGTTAAAAACTTCAAATAAGGGTACTTCCGGTGGATCAATTATAACCAAAATCTAATCAACTCTTCATATGGATGTACAGAAGAGGAATACGAAAGAATTATAATTTTTAGAATTATAGTATTGGAGTTATCGTCGGAGAAAAATGTGTCACACACGGACACACATACACACACACGCACACACACACGGACACACACACACACACACACACATACATACATACAGACATTATCTTAAAAATAGTAAATTCGTATTGTAGGGACCCTAAAACGTGCTTATTCATTAAAAACTCACCAGCGAATTTTTTGACCAAAGACAATACCTTCCTTACCTAAAGGTGACGGAAGGTAAAAATCACTATGCTTCGCTTCTTATTGACTTCAATCGACGCTTAATATATCAGAGCCGGGAACAAATCTATTAACTGCAATAATAATTGGGATAAAGGAGAGGAGTTCTATTTTTACCTTCCGTCACCTTTAGGTAAGGAAGGTATTGTCTTTGGTCAAAAAATTCGGTGGCGAGTTTTTAGTGAATAAGCACGTTTTAGGGTCCCTACAATACGAATTTACTATTTTTAAGATGATGTCTGTATGTGTGTGTGTGTGTGTGTGTCCGTGTGTGTGTGTGTGTGTGTGTGTGTGTCCGTGTGTATGTATGTCCGTGTGTGACAAATTTTTCTCCGACGATAACTCCAATACTACAATTTAAAAAATTATAATTCTTTCGTATTCCTGTTCTTTGCATCCATGTGAAGAGCTGATTAGATTTTGGTTATAATTGATCTACCGGAAGTACCCTTATTTGAAGTTTTTGCCAGTTTTTCTTGGAAAAACTCAGTTAAATATCATTTTTCGACATTTTGTGATTATCAATATGAAAGAATATCTTATTCTCTATACGGTTTGATTATACATTTTCCTTCAGATTCAATAGATATAGAGTTATAGAGACATTAAGAGCGATTATCTTTCAAAAATTAGTCAGTTTTGCTAAAATTATGGAAACAGCAGATAATTCAAAAATTTTTAATTGACAGATGTCAGAGTCAAATGCAAAACCAAAGTTGAAAGTATAGGGTTAGAAAGTTATATGTGAATGTGATACAGTGTCCCTCGCAAGTGACTTGCAGTTGCAGACTCGCCTCAAGATTGGAATTTTCAATGCCAGAAGTACAAGAAAGGCCAAAGAGAAATGGAAGGACTGTGTAGATATGAGAGAGGAAGAATTATGTGAAGAAGATGCGTTGGACAGGAATGAGTAAAAGTGAAGAGTACGAAACAGCGACCCCTAATAAAATAGGGAAAGGAACTTTCGGTATGGAATTTGTAAGAAATAGTGTGTTGGTGTTAAAATTTTACAGGATATACAGCATCTTTTTCAAGGAACTTTTGGTATGGGATATGTACAAAATACATCGAATTGACGGAAGGTTTTGTGCTGGCCACAACAGATTTTTAATATTAATAACCTATGTTCTAATTTTTACTACGGTGGAAGCCCCATTGACGGAAGATGATGTACCGACCACATAAAATTTTGTCTCAGGTAATTGTACGATAAATATTTTAGATTTTAGAAGTAAATTACTAAGTTTATCTGCTCGCGTATGTAATATTATTTGATTCCAATTTTATAAAACTCCATTCACTCTATATACTATTAAATTTATTTTTACCTTTGAATCTAGTAAATTTATAGTTAGCGTATTTGTTTAATAAATAAAAAAATGTAATAACAGCCATTCACATGGCTGTAATGTAGATATTTCCCTCGATAAAGTAATAAAAACTTTTCATGGTATGTAATAAACAAACTAACTATAGTACTCGAGTAAAAAGCAATAGACTTCTAATGAATGAAATTCCATCGCAATTACTATCCATCAACATAAGCACTGCTCCATTAAATTGCAAAAACTACAACCTTGTTGAAAAATTCCTCGTTTAAGATAAAACAATAATTTCCGTCCGTATTCATTAGGCTGAGAAATCGGTTGATATTGAAGGTTTAAGTGTCACACACGATCATCCATCAACGACGATAATGACCGGTGCACTTACAAGTGAGGTTAGGTTAGGTTATAAGCAAATTGCCGCACATGATGAATACGTGAGAGTACCAAGGATGAGGATTACCTATTCAAAGTGACTGGATGGATGGATGAGTAGTTTAACAAATGGTTTTAACACAGAAATAAATAGAAAATAATGTATTGCAAGTAATTCTTAACCCGGAAGGTCATAAATGAAACGTTTGATTATGGGGATTTAATGAATGGCACCAAACTAGCACTATTACAACGGGCAGATAATAGTTTTAAGCTTTATGCATGCATAATATGTAAATTATAGATAAAGGATTTTCAATAAAGAAAAAAAATCCTCTTCAACACCGCGTGTTTTTAATCTTAACTGTGCCTCGACTACAAATTTCACGCCTAGATAATACAGAAAAATATTACAAGTTGCACAAATAGTTATTATATCGTAAGTTTCAGTTTTAAGATGCAATATTCACTATTTTGTCATTAATGTATTACTATGTCAATGTTAAATAACCTTGACATCAAGATTTAAAGATATTAACTAAATAATAAAAAAAAAATCTGATGTGGCCAACACAAAACCTCCCGCTATTGAATTTTTATTAATTTAAATACATACTTACGTATTTACTAACGCTGCAAACTGTTCCATTGCAGAAAACTATTGCTTTATTTACTATTTTCTTTATTATTTAATATGTCACTATTATTAATTTGAGGAGGTTACTATTTTGACAATGACGTTTACCTGTCAGTTACATTCATATGAAATATGAACTGTGTAACAAAGGAATTGTGTTTATCTTAGGCTTCGCGACTAATAAAAAAAAATATTTTTAAATTTATCTGTAAAATATATAGAAAAAGTATTAATGTATTCCTGTAGAAAATTCAATAATCTTTAATTTTCATAACGACAAAATGCGAAAAAAATGGCATTTAAAGGTATTGTTTGAAGAAAAACCATTATGAGCTTCAGGTAAAGTGCCATTTTCGGTTATCCGATTTACACCAAAATCTAATGACTTCTTTTCATATTAGAACGGGATGGAAATACAAGGTTTCAGAATTTTCTGAATGATAGTATTTGAGTTAGAGTGAAGACAAAATTCCTACACATACACACACATACACACACACATACACACACACACATACACACACACATACAGACATCATCGTGAAAATGTTAAAATTGGATTCTAGGGACCTTAAAACGTGGTCATTTACTAAGATCTCGATAAGTAATTTTTAGCACGATCCCTATACCTCCCTTACCAAGGGTAGCGGGAGGTAAAAAATTGAATGGTTAGGTACTTGCTACAATGCTGGTTTATAATTATAGCGTGAGAAATGTTTGTAATATGTTTGCTAATTTGTCTTCTGAACGTCTAGACCAAATCCGTCTACAGTTTAGAGAATATTAACAAAATTTAAAAGTGATGGATATTTATTTAGACAAGACATACGGAAAGGGCAAGAAAAAAAACCGCGAATTGAAGAAAATTAAAATAATTTATAAAAAAATCAGCTGTCTACAAAAGTTTTGGCAAATGAATTAAATATTAGGAAAACTTCTGTATTTAAATTATTAAAAGAAGTCAAATTTCATTCTTGTCATTTTCAAAATCACCAAGAGTTAAGATACTGCATTTATTACTTTCTTACCTTATTTATAAATCAGTATTATTATGATGACAAATATGACTGCAATACTTTTGCAAGCAGAAATGATACATAATATACAATTATAAACGTTAATATAAATGTGTATAGTATGTACAAATACAAATACCTAATAGCTTATATTGTGCCTGTCTGGTCGCGAATCTGGGGAACCGGGTTCGATCCCGACCGACGCCAAATATTTCGAGTTTTAAATGACACAAAAGTGACCCCTGTGGTGCACTCTCCACGCCAGCAATGGGTACCCGTGAGGTAACGCCTGGTAAGCGCCCGCAGGGTACAAATATGTCATCATTATTACCGATATTTACGATTAAGCAGATTGGCACACTCAGAAATAGGTAACATGCTGTGATGATATATTTATTTATTTATTTATTTATTATATATTTATCTGAATACTAAAATTCAATATATTGAAAATCACACACAGCTCTCAATAAATAACGCTGCAAAACACTGACTAGTTCAAAGGTTCAAACTGAAGACGAACCGACACGTTCTTACCTTGTCTTGTCTGCTGTGAAATGTTAGCAGTATTACCATTTGTAACAAAATGAATATTATTAAATATATTTTGTATTAATTGGCGATGCCAAACGTAGATGTCAGCGCCACAAGCGGCCAAAATGTAAATAACACTACGGTATTGATGGTACTGCATGTTTTGTATATTTACATTATTTACATATAAATTTTGTTTTATATTTGTTATTAGTATTAATTAAAAGATATTACTTACTTTTTTGCTGATTAAAAATCAATCTGTTTTTCATTAAAACTTTGAAACAATACCGTGATGTGTGGTTCCAAATTTTACCGCTAGATAGTGATCGCCTGGCTAGTATCACGAATATTGCGCAATGCAAATTTGATAGTTTAAAATGTTATAAGTAGTGGTAGCTCATGTTTTCAAAACTACAGAATTTTATTGTTACACAGATCACGGAACTAATAATGATATTTGTTATCTTAGAAATACTTATTCGTATTTTAATTTCTTGAAATATATTTTTTTATGCATTGTCTTTGGTTGTTATGCATTAAGCCACAGATATTGTAAAAAGAACTACCTAATTTTTCTTGTCGTGAAAAATGAATACTGCCTTCTTGTAACAAACCCAATCCTTCCTATAGTGAGTAAGTGAGGTAGCCATCAAGAATCCACTAATGAGAAGCTGAACATTCTGATTTATTCATGACTTTTGAGGTCATTTATTACTATTGATATGGTCGCTTTGTAATTGACATAAAATATTAACACCCAACGTCCCGATAAGATTCCAATGGTTTTCTTCCTTTTGCGCTGATCAAAAATTCTGTAATGCGTTGAGTGCTACTGGTCTTATCGACTCGGGTAAAACAGTACAAGTTTTATGGATACAGTCATACAAAAATTCTCCGTACGACAATAGTTTCAAATTATTTTAGGAAAAATAGCAGTCGAAAACACAACATATTATATGAGTATATAAAAAAATCTGATGTGGCCAACACAAAACCTCCCGCTATTTAATTTTTATTAATTTAAATACATACATACCTACGTATTTACTAATGCTGCAAACTATATTACGTTCCTTTGCATATAACTATTGCTTTATTTACTAATTTCTTTTCAAAATATCACCATTATTAATTTGAAGTGGTTAGTTTTTTGACAGTGACATTTATCAGTCAGTTACATACATTTGTGTAACAAAGGAATTGTGTTTATCAAAGGCTCTCGGTTTTATAAAAAAGATTATTTTTTAAATTTACCTGTAAAATATATAGAAAGAATATTAATGTTGAAAATTCAAAAATCCTTAATTTTTATAATTACATAAAATGCAAAAAAATGGCATTTAATGGTATTTTATTGCAGAAGTTATTTTAAGTAAAGTACCATTTTCGGTTATCAGATTTACACCAAAATCTAATGATGTCTTTCCATATTAGAATAGGGCCAAAATACAAGGTTTCAGAATCTTTTGAGTGTTAGTATTTCAGTTAGAGCGTTGGCAAAATCCATACACACACATTCACAAATACAGACATCATAGTGAAAATGTTAAGATTGGATTCTAGGGACCTTAAAACGTGGTCATTTACTAAAATCTTGATATGCGATTTTAGCACAAGCCCTATACCTCCCTTACCAAAGGGTAACGAGAGGTACTTAGCGTCTAACAAATTCATGGTTATGAAAATAAAATTGCAACCTAAAATCTGGTAATAACTCATGAAACTTCAAATGACAAGCAGTGACAAGTCACGTGATAGATACTGATTGGTCAGATCCAGAATTTTAAAATGAAACACAAACCAAAGAGAAAACTGTAAATTTTAAATCAAAAATTTCTAAATGTATATTTATAAATTAAATTCATCATAAACCATCAGCCCTAAGATATTTTTTGACAGAAACAGTTTTACCAAACTGTTAGATATCCTTGAAAATTTGGACTATGGTTTTTTGCCACAGGTTTTGATTTGGACGGCCCAAGTTCGATTCCAATCAACATCAAAATGGGGTCATACAAAAAAAAATATATATTGATTTTTTTTATAAATTAAAAAAATTACATAATTTTATACATACATACATGAAAAATATTTAATATTCTTATACTTTTCATTCATGATTTTCTTTGTAAACATTTTGAGTCTTATTTTGTGACGTCATGGGTTTGTACACACATACAATGATAGTCACGCACACATGTACTCGTGCACGTACTGTACATGAATGTCTGCGCAGCGCTGTCACATTTTTTGACCATAACCAACATTTTCAAAGTAAATATCCTTGCAACAAGTTGTTTTTGTTTAAATGTAAGTACAAATAACGAAATGTTCTAATAAATAAATACAAATTATGTGTGATTTAGATATTACCATGGTTGTATAATATTGTTTTCTGCAAATTATTTGAATTCGCTTCTTCAAAATTAATTTCCATAATCAAATTATTTAATATACAATAAAAACAAAAGCACGAGTTCAAAATAACTTGCTGTCACATTTGCTTTCAAGTCAAATAACATAAACGTCAAACGTAGTTCCATTTTTATTCGATAGGAGGGACTACGGTCACGGTCGCAAACCCATGACGTCATTTGAAATTTAATATAAACTTTAAAAAATTATTTCTGTAAAACTAGAAACTTATGTGATATAAAATATATATTTCTGTATGTGGTTTTAAGTATACTTTCAGGAAAAAAAATAAATTGGAAAATGTGGTATGACCCCATTATTTCCAATTTTCAAATTGCTCAAAAGTGCCCTCTTACATAGCTTTGAGAGCCTGTAAGATAATGCCTGGTAACACGAACAATATTTTTAGAGGAACTTCTGGTTTCTTTTTATTGAATCAAATAAATTATTACCTACAAGATCTAAATCATCTGTAATTATTTGTATATAATTTTTGTTCTAAATTTCATGGGAAAGAACATTTCTAATAATATGCATTAGATAAAGGCCGTTACGAAAATACAAAATTAACCTTCAATGAAGATGTCAACCGCAAAGCTACTCTATGATTTAATTTAAGATTTCTTTCCCACAACCCTTTTTTGCGGAAATGTCCTGTTTCTAATGATGAGAAGAACTCTAATAGTTGCGGTGGACAAAATTATTATATTAAGTTTATTGTTTTGATGCTCGGGGCCCATTTCTCGAATGCATCCGTTTTTTAAATCGCCCTACGGTAGCAATCAGAAGTCCGGGAGCATTATAAGTTCGTTATAATGCATCAGATAGCTTTTTATGTATAATAATCATCATCGAACAGAAGGAATTTAATAATTTTTTCGAAGAAGAAAGTCGCCAAAAAGTATTTCTAGAGTTTCGGATATTAAAGTAATGTTCCCTAATAATATTCATTAAATCGGACAGAAGTCAAAAAATATTACTGGAGTCATTTTCTTTAAATGTCAAACCATTTCTTTGATTCCCAAACCATTAGAAAGAATGTCAGCAAATTTTATGTCGATGTAATTTAATGTAAGTACTATGTAGCATTTAAAAATGTGTACTAGTACTAGTAGACATTAAATTAAATGGCGTCTAATCTTTTGGTGCTCAATTTTAATGGTAAGGTTATAAGAAATATGTTCTCGCCGTTATAAATAAGATACATTTCAGAAAATGACATCATCTGTATAATTTCATTAACGCAAGGTTGATTTTTGTTAACATAATTACTTCATTATTTATCTATTAAAATATAAATCACAGGTGACACTGTACAAATTAGCTTTGTTCGATGAGATGTACTAGGCCGCCCTAGTGTTAACTTTCTTGCACTAACATGTTTTATGAGAAACGGGCAGCTTCTGGCAGGCTGTTCGATGACAAAAATTTTAAGAACTAGTGCTCACTTTTCTGACCTGACTCGCGAGGTAGTGTAAGAAAGTGCAGACTAGGAGTGGGGGTAGCTAAATGTTGTTCGGTAGACGTTTTAATTCTATCCTATCTACACATCTGTTTATTTAACCTAAAATTTTGTTTTGCTATATAAAGAATTAATTAATATGTGTATATCTGTCTCTGAATCTGATGAAGAATCAAGTGATGATTGATCTTCGTCAGAATCGTTTATTAGTTCACTATGCTCTTTAAAACAGACATTTCTGCAGTCACTTTTTTTGCAGCTTTATGATATGACTGTGTTTATAAACAACCTAACCTTTTACACCTTTGGCTATGCTCGGCTTGATTACTCACAGCTGAGCAAACTTGCCCAAATATACACTAGTGTGTTTTATGAAACCACAAGAATTAGACTGTACTAGTGTACACTACACTGCACTGCACTATTCTGCTCTGCACTTCAAGCACTTCTCATCGAACAGAGCTATTTACTAATTATTAAATTATTTATAAATCAAGACATCCAAAAATTATTTTCGTCATCTCTGTAATAACATAATTTTGAAAAATGCCGTGCTGGATTCCTGGGCAATTTTATAACAAATAAGTCTAGTTATTTTGCTCATCAAAAATTCCAATATTTAGGATATAAAATTTTTCTCATATACATACATATGTATAGGCCATCCAGCGAATCAAGCGGTTTACGTCATCGTTTAGGGATTTTTGAAATTTTCTTTATTTTTTTAAATATATTTTATTAACGGTATTTTATTGTTTTTTTTTATTATTATCATGTATTTGAAACCTTTAATAGAAATAATTATATTTGGATATATTATTATTAAGTAAAATTTTGTAAATTTTTGCAAAATGACGTTTGATTATATTTTTTTAATATTGGTAATTCTGAACATGTATATTACTAAATATTATATGTCTATATTATACTTTTCAACGTGTATTGTGATTTCATTTTGTTTTTGGTTTCGTTGTTCATTGTCAAAATGTGAAATGCTCTGTCATGTCAAATTCAAGAGCTTGTAGTTAATTTATTGACTTATTTTGAAAATGAAAAATAGATTGGTGGGTTTTTACTTTCACTGAAATATTATATTGAGGTAATATTTGGCTCTATTTGTTAGTAATAATTTGAAAATTAAATCTATATGTACAGCGTGTGGCAAACGCTATACGCAATGTTTAGAAACAGTGAGAAATTGTATGGTATGCAGTATTCTGTATTTTTTTAAGGATCTCAGATAATACTAGATACTTTGTTGCATATACTACAAGAATGAAGTATTTATAACGGCGTAAGCAGTATTGTTTAGAATATTTTAAATAAAATTGGATTTCGCTGGAAAAATATTATACCAGACGTGTTTTTAAGAAAAATTTGGGTTTATGAAGACAACCCACAGATCATATTTTAATCCGTTTTACATGCTCATGTAAACTTTTTAACATATGACGTCATTGTTTGTAGTGATATTGTATTTATGACGTAAACCGCTTGATTCGCTGGATGGCCTATATAAGTAGTAATTTTTCAGATTGTTACGAGAGCTAGTTGCCTAGCAATTTATCAATATGACGAGATAAATTAGCAACAGGCTCGGGGCTCGGGTATAGCAATCGGAAAATTAACCAGGATAAAATGTAACCACGGATGGTATTCGAATGCTATTTCCAAAATAAAAATAAGTGAATAAAAACAAACTTTGACAGGCATACAAGCAATATGTTCCTAGTTACTCATAAAACATCAAAGGATGCGAAATTTTTTCGTCACGGTGTTTTGTCGAAATAGAACTTAGTAACTAGGTAGAATACTGAATTTGGTTTGGTTTATAATTTATGACGGATGTATAATATTAATAAGCATAAAAACAATGAATTCCTTTTTCAAAATTTATTGTTATGATACGGATTCATCATTTATAAAAAATATAAGTACCTGAACTTGTTTGGGTTTTTAGAATTTCTTTTCATTTATCTAACATCATAAAAATTTGTTGTGGCCAGTACAAGACCTCTCACCATTTTCATATTAGGCTATTTAAGTACATAGTAAGATTTCTAGTACACACACAAAAATTCTAATAACATCTATTTTATATTTTTTAATTCATTTTACAAATAAGTTTCCTCCTAAAATGTTCGAGATTCTTCAAATTCATTGACGAGATTGGCGGTATTTCTGATGCGTATATATGTAATATATGAATCTATAATTTTAAATATTTAATTTATAATAAAATAAATATTAAATGTATTTCCCAAAAAAGGCTTCAGTAATGTATTTGGATTTTTGACACTGGCATTCTTCTGTCAATTACAAACATTTCTATAGAGTTATTTGGGCTGCAAGATTCATTACAACGCATTATTTTATATATTTATATTTCTCTATCTCTAAAACTAAAAAAGATATAATAAAAATGTTTAATATGTCGTATAGAGCATTTTATATTATTTAATGTTTGTAATAACATAATTTTTTTATGAAACTACTACTTTCGATTGTCCAATTATTACCAAAATCTTTTCAACTCTTCTCATTAATGTCAGGTTAAGGAATACGTAGTTAAATTGGTCTTTAGTCTTATAAAATTTGAGAAACCGTCCCTCCCACATCCAGACACACACACACACACACACCCACACATACATACACTCATAGACATTATTGTAAAGATGTTAAAATCGGAGTCTAGTGACCTTAAAACGTCCTTATTCACTAAAATTTGGATATGTGATTCTTAGCATGAATCCAGTACCTCTCTTGGCGAGAAGTAAAAATGAAGAAGAGAATTTTGTGCAAATATAAAAATAAATAACAAGTTGTACTCGAATTATAACAAAGTTGTATTTCTTTTTAGACAGATTTTCTCTGTAGTTCTCTATCTACGCCAGCAATGAGTGACTAAAATTAAAAATATTGAAATCGTAGTCGTTAAGGTTAACATCTTTTTCTGGGGTCATTGGAAATCTTCTAGTCACCTTACTACATAATAATTAGTATTCCAATACACCCCCCTCCCCTCCAGCATCAATGAATAATGCATGAAACGTCGTCATTGATGTCATTAGCTGTAGGCCTCCAGATTAATTTTATAAATACATGAATCTAAATGTACCTAGTTTCAAAAGAATGTCGTTAGGCCTAATTTCTCCCTAAACAAGGAGGATATTAACTCTGTTTGGTGCTCTCCTCATACTCACATATTTATAGGTAAACAGTAATTAACGAGAATATATCATGGCTTGTTTACTTGCATTGTTTTTTATCGATTATCTAAGATTAGAGAATATTTATTTGGAAATATTAAAAAAATGGGGTGTAATTGTATGTTTTATTACGTTATCAGTCAATAAATTTTGTGAAATTAAAAAACCGAGTATTTCAATATAATATATAAGTAATATACTACAGGGAATTTATTTTAACATGCAACATATGGTCACTTCCATGGTTACTCACTATTGTCAAAAATGACAGCAATGTAATATTTATCCATTTTAAAATGCAACATACAAAATTTGTAGTTTTGTATTATCAAAACTAATTTCCAATAAATTAGCTGCATAAGATTAACAAAAAATCAAAACATGAATGTTGCACATCTTAACAAACTTAAGCTTACAAAAATTCATAACTTTCAAGTAATAAATGTTAAAAAATGCCCCCATTCACACTGAGGCAATATTCTAGTCGGTCGTAATAAGAATTGACACCATTTGTGATGTGTTCTGGAGGTATCTCCTGTGCTGCAATACTATTTATAATGTTGCATTTTAAAATGGACAAATATTACATTGCTGACAATAGTGAGTAACCATGGAAGTGATGAACCATAATGTTGCATTTTAAAATAAATTCTCTGTATAATACTTCCAAAATAATGCTTAAAGCTTTTACAATGCAATCTCAGAAGCTAACCATACATGTCGTGAACTATATCGAACGGGAATAGGCTATTCCACAGTAATCAAAAATAGTAAAAGTTTATTGAAAATAAGAATGATAATAGTTAATGGACAAGGAAAACCATATTTCTTTTATTATAAATTATTCCTTCTAGAAGACAGGGGGAGTTTTGCTTTTGATGATGCAGGACATGTGCACGAGTGTTTGAGCAAATAGGATCCAAGTATGACCTCCGATTTTGAGAAGCCCCGCTCTAACTAAGAATATACTTCTTCGGGTGTGTCGGATCTGTTCGGTTGCTGTTCGGGTGACGTTCTAATTTCTTTATTTTTATAAAATGAGAAAAAGAGTGAAATAAATTAAGTGAAATAATTTATTTTATGTCTCTAACAATGAATTATAATATTACAATTTAAATATACATTATTTTGTAATTTGTTTAACAATTTTTCGTGGTTTGTGAACCACTGTTTGTTTACTTCTGGTATATCCACATTACCTACGTCACAAAGCAGATTTAAAATTCGGACCTTAATATCTCGCTTATTTGCAGGAATTTTTAACTCGGACTTTCACATGTGGTCTTATATTTATGTATTTCAAAAAAAAAAAAATTTTTTAAATGTCGTGGAATAGCCTATCCCGTTGAAAGCCGTTCGAAAGAAAATTCACATGGTTTCTTTGTTATCAGGAGTGTGGACTTTACTTTGAACGTAGATATCGGTAACGATGATGACATATTCGTATCGTGTGGGCGTTTACCAGGCGTCACCTCAGGGACACTCATTGCTGGTGTGGATAGTGCGCCACAGAGGTCACTTTTGTACCATTTGTTTTATAAAAGTCGAAAAGTTGACTATCGCCCAATCGTCATCACGCAGTTTACCGTGTCCGATTTTAAGTAGTAGATCTATTACTGAAGCTGCATGCTGTCAACCTGTGCCATTAGTGAACTTACATAATTATAAACTGCAACATATGTTCCTGCCAGGTTTCGTTGTTACTTTATCCATTTTATTCTATTCTAAAACAATGTACGATGGGTATAACTCGTGCTCGTAAAATAAAATCTATTTATACGTCGTATACAAATTGCTTGGGTATCCTGGCACATTTATAGTGAAAATGGATATAGAAAGTTGTTTAGATCCGGTTGAAGTAGCCATTTAATTAATAGTCCAGCATTAGTGTGAGGAAGGGTGACAAGCGAACTGAAGCGCCAAGTGGCAATGGAGAGAAGCTGGCATTGTTTCAACTACTCATAACAACGTCTAGGTAACGCATGGGCGTACCAAAACACTCACACATCTCACAACGAAAATGAAATTTAGTTTTTCTACAGTATATATACAAAATAAGCATTTGCGCTCTCTTTTGCCAACACAAAATGTCACTCTCTGAATCAACCTCTAGTGGCCGATTTCACCACCGATTCCTAAAATTTAAGTAATGCTTATGTACCCGATGTGCACCACATAGGCATTACCTAGCTAAATTTCGTTTTCACCAACCGCTAAGCATTGCCTATCTCGATTTAGGAATTACTTAGCTAGGTATCTGTTTTCCGATGCCCAAATCGCTAAAGGCCTATTTATGTCAACGCAACGCAAGACGCGACGCAAGCACGCAAAGCAGTAGGTAACGCAGTCGCAAAGTGTGTAATTTATAATCACGCTAAATTTGCTGCTGCTAACCAATCAGAATGCATAGTGCAAATCGGAACTCACTACACAGAAAAAAAAACCTTCTAAATTGTAGTTAAATTAACTAAGCAAATCTGTAATTTTCAGCCTACTAATATGTTTTCATTAAATTATCTAAGTTGATTTAGTTAAATTTTCAAAATTTGTAATGACAATTTATAGTAAAATTAAATACAAAAATGACTACATTTAGTATTGAACTAAACATAAATGAAGAAATTAACTAAATATATATTTAAATTTTCTATTTACTTACCTAATTCATTAGATAAATCACGGAAAATTGTAGGACAAAAATAGTGAAGCCAAAATATAGTAAAATTAAATAAAATAAGTAATTGACATAAGTATTTACATATTTAAATTAACATTTTTTTATAAAATATTTATTATCTATTTCGGCTTAGTTAAAATGCTAAATTAATATTTGTAAATTATACTAAATTATTAGACATATTGCCTGATAAAATAATATCTAATTATAATTAGACATTTCAATTCTTTTTTTTCTGTGTACACAACTATATGATTCAATTAAATAATTATGATATTTCGAGATTTCAAGATGCGCGCGCTTCTTGTGAAAATACTGACAAGTGATTGGTCACACGGTAGAGGCAACGCACAACATCACGCAGAAAGTTAAAAGTTAGCCATCTCTTGCGTATCGTTCATTGCGTTACCTACTGCATTGCGGTGATATAAATGGGCTGTGTTACAAGCATGTGTTTTAACTTCTTACGTTACCTATTGCGTTTGCGTTACGTCTTGCGTTGCGTTGTTATAAATAGGCCTTAAGTATTTCCTAACGTTTGACAGTTGACACGTCAAAATGAAAATTGTACAATTTTATTGAATATTTTGATAATTATAACGAAGAAATAGAAAGACATGCACAAGATAGAAAAGAAAGAACAAATTGTTTTGAATTCTGTGATGAAAAATGATTTTGGAAAAAATGTCCTTTTCATTAGAAAACAGAATTTTATATACCTGTACGAGTTATATGATATAAAATTAGTAAATACATAAATACATAGTTTTTATTCTTTATTTTATATTTTGGGAAATTACATTGGGTATTCACATATAATTAAATTCATAATTTCTGCAAAAATGCCATAGCCAAATATCCTAAAAATGCGTTTCGGTAGTCATTTTAAATTTTTTCTTGAAATCATAGGATTTAGTTTCTGTTTTTGTATTATTTATGTTACCATTTATATTTTTCTATTGTTGTTCATTTTCATCTTTGTTCCAACTATAATTTTCACTTCTGTAAAGGAAATTTCTTTAAAAATTTAATTATTTTGTATACCTCAATGTAATATTAATGATATCTCCACATAATTTCCATTGTCAATGTTGACAAATATAATTGACAAATGTCATAAATTAGAAAAATTATTAATTTATTTCCAGTGTGCAAATATAATATCACAAAAGTAACTAATAATCCGATGCCTACGTAAGTAATTCCTAGCTGGGCATTGCTTTGTTTGGTGAAATCCAAAATGGATAAGTATCAGTTAAGGCAGTTCTTAAATTTAGGAAATTCCTTGCTAGGCAACTGTTTAGGAATCGGTGGTGAAATCGCCCGTGGTCATTTAGCAGAGACTGGCTCACTCAACCAGAACCACAGACGCGTTTCGCTCTTATTAGAACTCTTCATTGTGGAGTACTGACGTCTTTAGGAGGCATTGAGTCGGCTGAGTGAGCGAATGATAAACATCCCAAAAAATAAGATAACTGCAGAAGCAACTGTTGCGTTTTTTGGGATGTTTCTCATCCGCTCACTCAACCGACTCAATGCCTCCAAGAGGCGTCTGTACTCCACCATGAAGAACTCCAATAAGAGCGAAACGCGTCTGTGGTTCTGTTTGAGTGAGCCAGTCTCTGATAAATGACTGAAATTCAGAAATATCGTCATCTTTAAACACTTATGTTTGGAAAAATACTACCTTTTTTTAGTTTATGTTCTGTATTTATTAATTTTAACCCAACGTTTCGGCACCATAAACTGGTGCCTTCTTCAGGGGATACATTGACATAAATATGTTAAAAAACAATAATAACAAGTAACCAAGGTAACAAGAAATATTCATAAATGTTACCTTTTTTATGTATACAATTTTCTAGACAATATATGCATGCCCGGCAATAACAAGGACGGCGAACATGCATCTTCTCAGGAAAAAATCTCCTTTTGCCAGAGGAAAAACCGTCCCAAAAACTGGCAGAGAAGTGATCTGTATAACTCAGAGACGCTTTATCGGTAGCGAAATACCGCAGCCGTACTCTTTGTAAACAGATGTTAGAAAAAGTTTATAAAAATTGTATACATATTACAAATTACAACATATTTAATATTGGAAGCCATGCGCGACTAAGTTCTAATCCGTCACAATGATTGAGATTGATATTTCTTGTTTTATAAATCTCAATGGCTTCTCTAATTAATCTGTTGTTAAGTCGAGAAGGTCTTGCAATAATTTTAGTATCTTCAAATTTAATTTGGTGGAATTCTTCCAAGGCATGTTCTGCAACGGAGGATTTCTCAGGCTGGTTCAATCTGATCGATCGATAATGTTTGCTCAATCTTGTAGAGACAGTTCTACCAGTCTGGCCGATGTAAACTCTCCCGCAGACACATGGAATTCTGTAAATCCCTGATGATTGAAGAGGGATGACGTCTTTCACTTGTTTCAACATATGTCGAAGTTTAACATATGGTGAAAACGAAATCTTCATATTCTTCTTACGAAGAATTCTACCAATCTTGTCCGTTACGTTTTTAACATAAGGAAGCGATGCATATAATACGTTCCTTTCTTCTTCATTGTTTGTTGTTCTATTTGCTTTAAGACATTTTTCAATAGATGACACAGAATATCCATTCTTCATAAAAATATTTTTAATTTCACTCATCTCTTCTTTTAATTTATCTGGATGGCATATATCTGTAGCTCTTCTTATTAGACATTTTATAGTGCCATATTTCTGTGAAGGATGGTGGTGTGAATTAGCATTAATATATAGATTTGTGTGCGTTGGCTTCCTGTAGACTGAATAAAGTATGTTTGTTAAGAGTACGTGCAATATTTTTAATAATTTGGGCACCTTCGTTTTCAATGTGTTCCTTCTCCGCCTCTGTGGGTGTAAAGTAAAGGTTATATTTAATATGCGAACGTGTGAGTGTCAGGCTGTGCCGAAAGACGAGCAACTCACCCGTCTCGATGTCGTCTTATTCTCTCATTTTTTACTCCTCCTCCCAGACCGTTATAAAAAGATAAATGAATTTCCAGTTTAAATAACGTGTAGTTATATAAAGATTTCCATGTTCACACAACAAAGATAATAAGAATTTATAAACAGCTACGGTGGGACGAAAAGGAAATATAAATGGAACTGACACGCTTAAAGATACACAAGATATGTGTCTTATTTTAAATATTCTATACAGGATGATCCTTAATTTTAGAAGAAGGTCTTCTACGGACTGTATGAATTAAGATTTTAGCTCCGCCATTCTGTTAAATTTTTATTATAAAAATATAAATTACAGGAAAAGCATTCAAAATTCAAAACTAAGTCAACTGATAAGTTTATTAGCAAATGTAAAACAAATATGTGAAAAATAAGATAGGTACTGACAGAAAATAACATTTTAAGCGCGACTCAAGGCAATATATTTGAATTAAAAAATGAATTTACGTTACAATGATAGTGTTGTTCACAACGAGCATCGTTTCAAAATGGAATGTTCTACTTCTAACTTAGTCGAAAAAATAATGAATTTTTAAAAAACAAGGGTGTATAGGCACCGCCAAAATTTTTTCCAAGGGAGAGCAAAATTTAATTCCAAGTGTGATGCCTAAAGACGAAAGGGTGCAGCGCATTGATGTGATCAATTTTATAATTGTTGTAATCAAGTTTTTTGAAGTAATTAGGTTTTGTTTCGTCAGAGCAACTTAAGACTTAAGTCGTTGCTTATTCCTAAATTTCACTTTTAACTGGTGAACCACTCAAAAATGTCAATGTGAGATGTAGAGAAAAGCACTTAAATGTAAGTCGAAAAAAAAAAATCTGTTGTGGCCAGCACAAAACCTTCCGTCAATTCGATGTATTTTGCACAAATCCCATACCAAAAGGAACTTGGAACAGTTTCTATATAGTATAATTTAAAATCGAACACGAACACATACTATTTTTTACAAATTCCATACCAAAAGTTCATTTGAAAAGGTTCTATAAATCCAATAAAATTATAACATAAACATACACTAAGTAAAATGCACTTGACACTTCCTTCTTTCTGCTTCAGCTTTCCACTATTTTATTAGGGGTCGCTGTTTCCTCTTCTCTTCCACTCATTTTTGTCCAACGCATCTTCTTCACACAGTCGTTTCTTTCTCAAGTCTTCTGCGATACAGTCCTTCGACATTCTCGTTGGCCTTTCACTGCATGTCACTTGCGAGGAACATTATGACATATACCAATGTTTGATCCTATACTTTCCATATTTGGTTTTGCACTTGCAACAGACATCTGTCAATTATAATTTTTTGAATTATCAGCTGTTTCCATGATAAATAGCAAAGCTGATTAATTTTTGAAAATTAATTTCTTTATAATTCTTTAACTCTACATCTATTGAATATGAAGGAAAATGTATAATCAAACCGTATAGAGAAGAGTATTTTCTTTAATATATATAATAACAAAATGTCATAAAATAATATTTAAGAAAAACTGTTAAAAACTTCAAATAAGGGTACTTCCGGTGGATCAATTATAACCAAAATCTAATCAACTCTTCATATGAATGTACAGAAGAGGAATACGAAAGAATTATAATTTTTAGAATTGTAGTATTGGAGTTATCGTCGGAGAAAAATTTGTCACACACACACACACACACACACACACACACACACACACACACACACACACACACACGGACACACACACATACATACAGACATCATCTTAAAAATAGTAAATTCGTATTGTAGGGACCCTAAAACGTGCTTATTCATTAAAAACTCATCACCGAATTTTTTGACCAAAGACAATTCCTTCCTTACTTAAAGGTGACGGAAGGTAAAAACGATGACATATGGTTATGTGCCATATATCAGTAGACATATCGGTAAGTCGAGGTAAATCTATTTGAATTTTAATAAATAAATAAATATATCATCACGGCATATTACCCATTTCAGGGGTGTGCCAGTATCTACAACACAGTAGACATCGGTAATAATGACGATATATTTTACCGTGTGGGCGCTTACCAGGCGTCACCTCACGGGCACTCATTGCTGGCGTGGAGAGTGCACCACAGGGGTCACTTTTGTGCCATTTAAAATTGGAAATATTTGGCGTCTGTCGGGATCGAACCCGGTTCCCCCAGGTTCTCGACCAGACACTCAGGCACGCGGCCACAGGAATTTTAATTAGTTCATGAAACAAAAACCTCAAAATTTCCATACTCCCTATAATTCCTTACTTGATTTTTTTCATGCCCTGATGAAAACCAAGTATAGTAGCAGGTTAGGTTATAACTAACGACTTGATGAGTGGGACCACTTATAGGTAAAAATCCAATCCGAAGACATATCGCGCTCTTGATAATCACATCAATTATATTCACATTTGGCGGGCTAAGTGTGGTAATACCTGTCGTGCGGTACTGCCATTGGATCGAAGAGTGCCGTGGCGGCGAGATAATGCCCTAATGGCGGCTAGGCTAACAATGATGGCATTTTAATCGGCGCTTGAACATCCACGCCATTATTGAATTCGTTATTCGTTATTCGTTTCGTTATGTTACGGCTCGTTGGTTGCCAAATGCGGTTTTTTACAAATGGTCGACCAATCACGATATATTACATGATGTACGGTTGATGAAAGCTAATTTCGTGTATTGAAGCCACGGTAATTTCTAAAGGTTTAGAGATGTTTTATTACAAATTATCATTACATTTGGGAAATGTCAATTATGGGTTCCATGTCACTAAATACAAATATTTTTTGATTGTTTGATAATATTGTATAATATATTGTGTAATACAGATGTAATCATGAGTTCAAGGTTTACTAAATATACCGTGTATCCCAAGCAAACCTTGACATAGGCATTTAATATGGGAAAACAGTTTTTTGTTAATAAAAAGTGTCCGGTTAAAAATAAAGCCATTAAATTGCACATGATAATAGTACATTACAACATGTACCTTATTTAATATTAAATAGTTAATACCTATTTACCGAACTCAGCCGGTTTTTTTTTGCTGAGAAAGGTATTGGATTCATGCTAAAAATCGCATATCCAGATTTTAGTGAACAAGCACGATTTAAGGTCCCTTCAAACCGATTTTAACATTTTTACGATGATGTCTCTCTCTCTCTCTCTCTCTCTCTCTCTCTCTCTCTCTGTGTGAGTGTGCGTGTGTATGTGTGTATGTATGTATGTGTGGATGTGTGTATGTGTGGATGTTGGAGGGACGATTACTCAAAAACTATAAGACATAAGACCAGTTCAACAATTGAACAACCGGAAGTAGTAGTTTCTTAGAAAAATTCTTCTAAATATAATTTTTTGTAAATTTTTGTTATTACAAATATTGAAGAACATAAAATTCTCCATCTAATACACTTAAAATTTTTATTATGTCTTGTATAGATTTAGAGATAAAGACACTATAATATATAGAATAATCGAATGTAATACATCGCAGAGACTAAACTACACTAAGGAACCAGTTTAACTATGAATTCCTCAATCTGACATTCATAGGAAAACCTGAAAAGGTTTTGGTAACAACCGGAAGTAGTAGTTTCTTGGAAAAATTCTTCTAAATATTGTTTTTTGGAAATTTTTGTTATTACAAATATTGAAGAACATAAAATTCTCCATCTAACATACTTAAATTTTTTATTATAGTAAAGTAATAAATCGCGGAGGCTAAACTGCACTAGGGAAACCAGTTGACAAATTCAAATGTTTATAACATAAATGACATGTCAATAACAAAAGTCGACAGTTTCAGTAATATTCTGAAAGCTTTTTCTGGGAACTAAATTTAATCTTTCTTATTGTTTTATTAATTAAATATTTAAAATTATAGGTAAAATGCATATATCCATCAGAAATACCGCTTATCTTTTTAATGAATTGGAAAAATCTCTGACATATAGGAACTTCCTCATGCAATGAAAAATAGATATAATTAGAATTATATGTGTGCAGAAGACATGTTAAATACAATAAAAAACAATATTTGAGTAAAGTTTTGTAATTCTTTTATTATAAAACGACGTTTCGATAGCGAAGTGCGATACAATACTTAACATAAAATAATAAAATAGAAATGGCGAGAGGTATTGTACTGGCCACACTTTAATTCCACACTGTATAGAATCTTTTCCAAGGAAATTTTGGTATGGGATTTATGCAAAATACGGCAAAAAGAATTAACGGATGGTAATGTGCTGGCCACATCAAATTTATATTTAATTATTTACGAAAATAACAAATTATTATTATTTTTATTACTATTAAAAATATTAAGAAAAGGATTTTGGGCAGAGAATTTTAATAAAAACAAATTTTCAATTCCTCAAAGTTTCGGTTTAATATACAGTGAAAGTTCCCTTTGCGGACACCTCCCATAAGCGGGCATCTCTCATAACAGGACAGTTTCTCTGGAACCATTTTTTTTGGATTCAATTCCTATATAAAACACGCTCTCATAAGCGCACTCTCTACCGGACGGACACGGACAACACAGTTTTTCCCGACAGGCCCGAAACGCTCTCATAAGCGGCCACGAAACTCCGAAACCGACATAAACAGCCTCCTCAGTATTTCCTCTGAAGGTAACATTAACACAGGGGGTTCCCCTATTTTACAGAAATGCAATGTTTTACGTGTCTCCGAGATTCATAGTTTGAAACTTGTGTGATAATGGCATCCAGGAAAACGTTTTTTACATTAAGGCAGAAAATTGAGGTGAAAGGTATGTCTATTATAGCATTTTTATTGACCTTGAAGGTCGTTGGAAAAAGTTATCAAAAGAAAATTTTATTGCGTTTGAACATCTAAAAAATATTGAGTCGCATTATTTTTTACAAGAAAAATGTAGAAAGTTGAAGCAGTTAAAAATACATATCAGATTTTTTAAAAAAATAATCTTTTTCGATATGTTTTGTTTTGTGTTCATTCTTAAGTTTCATGTACGTACATATTATCATTATTATTATTTTTAGATATATTTTAACTATATGTACATATGCATATTTTTCAATAAAAAAATTCATAGTAAATTTGTACTTTATTTATTACTTTTTTCATATCTTTAAATAGAGCTTTCTTGTAAGCGGACACCTCCCATAAGGGGACAAAAAAGTTGGAACAATCGGTGTCCGCTTATGAGAGCTTTCACTGTAAACCATTTTCAAAAGCTAAAAAATATTGCATAAGCTTTCTCTTAAAATACTCTTTAAAAAATGTGAAACCGGCTCATTATGTGTAACATATGATTGCGAATTCATTCGTTTTTGTAAGTAGGAGCAAAAGCTTCTTATAAAGCAGCACTCGAAAAAAGTGGTTGTTTATCCTTTGGTGAGATCCATCACATGCTGGAAGAGTTGGCATCATCATTAAGTGGTTGAGGGATTTAAAGCTTGCACGGCGCCTGCGTGGGCGAGGGCGTCTATCCCTCCCCCACACAGACCGCCGCGACGCTCATTTTTCCACGTCGCGCTCGACAAAAGAAGGTACTCTATGGGAGACGCTATTTAATCTTCTGGTTTTTCGCAGACGCGTTGTATACACTGGCTTTTAAAACTTTAATGACCGTCGGGACCCTAGGCAAAAAATTTTGAAAAATTCCCGCCATTTCGCTGATGCTTCGGCTGATGTAAAGCGTTTTTTGAATCTGACCTACAGAAGACGCGGGTTTTGATGGAGTGCGGGCTATATGAAGGGTGATATGTTATACATACACTACGTACTTCCTAAAGCTCCTATCTCCGAATAAATTTTGTTAAATACGATTAGTTTTATACGCGTCGCTGATTTCAGCAATTCTATTGTTTGGAGATAAATGTATACGAGGATGTGACATTTGTCATTTTCTTTATATAAATTTGTAAATTAATAATATGTTGTATAATACTGGAAATATGAAATATGATTCTTTTTTGATTATTCTTTCTCCAATTCTTTATTTCCTCCAAACTAAAATTTTTATTTTTAATATATTAGATATATAGTTATTTATTTATCAAGGCACTGAAGTTCTATTTTTTATCACGAATGTAAAATTCATTTTTGCCCTCCTGAAGTGTTATGGGAACTTTAAAATCGTATACACAGCAAGTGTAACCTACATTTTATGGTTACTGTGTTGTAACTTGTCTAACTATGCGGTAAAATAATCAAAATACACTGGACGTTTATGGGCATTTAGAAAAGAAATCATCTTTACTATAATAAAGTTCATGAAAAAAAGTACTACCTACGTAAGTTATTTTTTACTTTAACATTTCCAATATTTAAAACTAATTTATATAAACCAAAATCACGTCATTGACATATGTCATTATTGTAAAAATCCGCCGTTACCGACATAGTCACCGATCAATATACCTGTCAAATACGCGAGGCGAACATTGCTGAAATGTCAAATATCGACACCTACCTATTATTTATTACGAAGGAAACATGAGCAAATAAATATATTATCAGTCATAAACAACGTCTATTATTACAAATAAATTTTCGCTAGAAGAAGTACTCTAATGAAGGTCAGTAAAATCAAATTTGGAAATTGACTTAACCCCAGTATTTCAAACTAACCCTTTCCAGAAGTACAATCTATCTCATTAAAAAAAGTTATTTTCATTATCGTCGGCCAAAAAATTTGATACAATTCTTGTGCGTGAAGTATTTTACAGCGCTCCAGCTAATAAGCAACAAAGCTGTCGCGCTGTAAAATACAACTTACACGCACTCGAATGTAAATAACTATTACCGAAGCCCTCAAGGCCGAGGAAAATAAAGCATATGAGTGATAAAAAGGAACTTCAGTGCCGAGGTGTTTACTAATTTTATTTCAAATCAAAAAATTGTGAGAATAGAAGGAATATTTTTTTTTTCTATTTTGCATCCGTAATAAAGCTATTACAGTACCCAAAGGGGTTCGTTAATGGCTCATTCGAGTGCTGTAATAGACTAGTATAATTTATTTTTCTAAGGTTGGTTGCTAAGAATTTTGAAAATACCAAATGTCAAATTTCGTTAAATAAACGAACAAAAACGATTGTTAAGAATTTTATTTTTATGTAATTTTGAATTTAAACTAAGAAAAGAAGAAGAGAATAAATACGGTAGTAAAGTTAGAAAAAAAAAAATAGAAAATATCATTCGGTGTTAAAAAAATAAGGTTAGAGTTGTCAAATGAATTTTCAAACGTCATATTAATACCACCAAGTTACAAAATTCCCTAAATTTTGACACTACTATTTTCTATTTGAAAAAGGCATGGAAAAAAAAATTTAAAAATAGTACAAGAAACTCATTTCATAATTGTCGATTATTTTGTTCGAAAGGTTGGATCACTGCTATGCGTCGTGATCCAAATTTCCTTCCCACAAAATAAAAAGACAATTATGACATTTTTTAATATACTATTATAGGTTATGTTTAAATATAATCTGTCAATCTGACATTCAATGTTGTTATACTTGCCGTCAAATAATTATGGAGTGGAGATTTCTACACTGATGCCAAATTTTTTAAGTGTCTGTCTGTACAAATATCTGTAATCTGTCAATGTCATTTTATATTCTGACATCTTCGTTAGTACTTGCGTGGGCTTTTTATTCCAAATCCTATAAATTGCATTATATTGAGACTTTTGAAAAGAAAATGAGTGAAACCCATGAATTAAATAGTCCTGGTTCTTATAAAAAACGTTTAGAAAAACAAGATTTAAATGGGTAGGCAAAAACAATTATTGCCAAAGTACACAATTTTTTCAAAAAAATTGGCGATACATCCTAAAAAAATTTATAATTTATTGAATATCAAGAAATCTTTGGATTTGACTGCAGAAGCATGTTGTGTTGGCAGAACTACTGTTCACCTAATAATCAATTATTCTTACCTTTTATTTAGATTTCACTGGTTATCGTTTTTTAATGCAAACGCGACCTTAGCTTGCTGTGTGGAAATATAAATATAAATTACTGTCTTACCTTACTTATTTGTTATAATATTTTCTTCATTTACGACGTATTAAAAATTTTAATTAGTTTTAAATGTATTATATGACATTTGCGTTGATTCCTGGTCATGTCAGGTTACAAGCGGCAATACCGCTGGGCAAGGGACAGGGTGCGGAAAGGGATAAAAGTTGAACACCAGTCCATAATCATTTGACGGCGAGTATAACCACGGACATCTAAGTTATCGTAAAGAACACTCAACACTATGGCTCGTAGTATGATCACGGTTTTAACTAAAACACTGGTTTTTAGAAATGTCATATTCAAATTTAAATATTTAATTTCACCCGTACGTTTAAAGAACGATTTTTTAAAAATATTTGTTTGAATACAAACTATGTTCTGCTTTAAAATCATATTTTGATAAATTTGATATTATTTATTATTGTTATTAAATAATGAAATTTGACATTTCTTAAAACAGCGTTTTAGTTAAAATCGTGATCATATTATGAGCCAATGTGTTTTATTTCAAACTTTTTCGGAATTATTTAGTTCGTTCTTCTTGCACATATTATTTGTCATTTTACATAGAAATTTACTACTGTAAAGCGTGTCTTACATCTACAGCAATTATCATAAGATCGGCAACATTACAGTTGTATTAAATCGTCGTATAAGGATTACTTTAGTGCCGATTTCTGAGCTTTTACTGTTTTTGTGCAATTTAGTGATGATTTAAAATAAAATAACTTGCACCTCGAATTATATTGCACTTCAGGCAATCATTTCTTTTTCTCGAAATAGGAACAATTTCGAAATTTTTCCATCTCACAATATTCGATAATCACTTCCCATCTACGAAAATATGTTAAATTAAGCAGGACAATTTGAAAAGCCCGGGAAATTAATAATAAATAATAGTGCTGAAGTAGAAAGAAATATTTGAAAAAATGGATTCATCTTTCCGTTTTGCCCTGTTGACACCTAATCCGTTTCCCTGTAACAAATATTGCGAGGCATGCAATGCACATGAAGTGCAACACCGGAGTAGGACTGGAATTAATATCCCGAGCAACAGTGCAGTAGCATGGTAGCAACAGCAAGTCTGGTAGTCGCACTCACGTTGGACTCCGATCATCTTAATGACGAGCTATCTGTTGTCTGGATTGCCAACACGTGACTTCACAACTACAGATATGGGGTAGACAAGAGGATGGGATTTGTTTTCTTATAATTATGCTAGGTATGGAGAGAGGTACATAGCAGAAAGGCAACTCTGGAATTGGGTATTTTGGTATTTTTGGCTCTTTACAATTTTTATTTGTAAATGTTATGAGAAGGACGATTAAATTATTTTTCAGTTGACCGTGTCTTAATAGGTTATATTAATGTATAGGAAATTATTTGTTAATGACCCCCATAAATGTATGATATTTATTAATAAACGATTTTAGTACGTAACCATCAATACCATATACCATTGCTGAACAAGAGTCACTCATAAACACATGAGCACATAAACCATACATAAACACACAACACAGACTTATGTACCAGACGTTACTAACCTAATTTTTTTTTGGTACGGAATAAAATTAGATTTTAGAATTCAGTAAAATACGGTCAACTGAAAAATATTGTAACTAACACGTATGTTAATAGGATCCTCCACAATATTTTTTTAATATTTTTTTTACAAAACTTCATCTAAACTGAAAGTGACATGTAATTTTAGAAAGTCTTTATTGTTATTCGTTAAGCCGTAATAATTTTTTTAATATTCTGTGACGTAGATATAGAGATGATTTTGTTCTCAAACAATGGATTTCGCTAATAATTAAAGTCACATAAATATATTTTTTTCAGCTCTTATAAAATGTATAAATATGTTAAAATAACCCCTGTAGTTAATTATTGGAAATATGGGTGGATAATAAGTAATTTAATGTCATAATTAATAAAAATACTACGTATATATTATAGTCCAAGATTTGATTACCACTGGTAGCCTATGTCATTCAACATATCTTTTACTTTCATATCAACGCTTGTAATACTAGTATTATTTGGTTTTTGTTATTTTATTGTATTTCAAAAAGGCGATAGCAGAAGGTTTGAAAGTAGTAAGAATTTGGAATAGAATAAATGTGTGACGTAGATATAGAGATGAGGAAATAGTAATAAAAACTCGATTATTTTAGAAATTAATAATTATTTTTAAACGATAGTCCTTAATATACAGTTTTAAGGTCTAGTCTTAATATAACTGACCCTTGTACTAATTTGTTACTACGGTAGAGGACCCTATTGGCGATGAATGATCTCAACAATTAAAATGTCCCAATCATTAATCACCCTCATTAACACATTTGATAGTGAAATAACTATTAAGTTTCAAAACATGTTACGACTATCCTATATTATGAAAGAAGAAGGTTTGATCTACAAATTAACAGTATACTTTTAAAAAAAATTTTTTAGGGGTCAATTTATTACTACATGGAAACAGCTATTTTTAATAGCAGATATTGTCAGCCCTTTGTAAAATTTCAAAATTTCGTTTAGAACATATTGTTCATTGGTTTTTAATAACATACTAAAAATTTATACTCAAATTCCTAGAAATAGAGGCTGAGCAGTTTCGCGTGATTAACACTATTTTCTAGAATTTTTATTAATTTGCGCTCATAGTTCATTTGTACTGTCTTAGCTACGCCCTACCTTCATTCCATTAAACTTCTCTACCTCAAATTTACAGCAATAAACGTATCAATACTGTGTCATTTGTATTTTTTTGAGCGAATCATTTGCCTCGTTCTTATAGGATAGTCTTAAGACAGAATTTTTCCAGCTGTTGTTTTTAGTTTCCTTTAATGATTCAATGGATCAGGATGAATTGAAATGGTATAACTATAAGGTAGCGTCAAAATCATTGTCTAAGCCAAGCAGGTGAGCGCTAAAGGAAAATTTCTTTTTCTTGGGCTGGCAGCCATCTTTAGAGAAAGCGTCGAGCCGCCTAGCACCTCTTTTACTTACTGTTTGCAAAAGCTGCAGGTTGTTTTTTTCGTTCCGGATTTTGAAATGTCTTCAGAGCAGCGTGAAACGCCAAAGTCTGCGTTCTGCTGAAGAACTCTCAATTTGAGACCCTCAGATGTTAAAGAACATACGGAAATGAAGCGATAAAGAAATTGACGGAGTACAAGAGGCATACACAAAAATTTCGCTTGGATAAAAAGAAAGGGAAAGTGATTTAAGAGGTGTTTTTTGATTACCAGGGCGTGATTCACCATGAATTTATTCCTCAATTCCAAACTATAAACAAGAAACTTTAGTGGAGATTCTTCAACTTCAACGTCTACGAGATGCAATTAGACAAAAAGTCCTGAAAATTGGGCCGGCAACGTTTAGTTTTTGCTGCATAACAACGTTCCGGTACATCTCTCCCTGATGGCGAAAAATTACCTTGGTAAAAACAATGGCACCACTCCGGAACACCCCTCTTATTCTCCCAACCTTGCGCCAGCTGTTTTTTACCTGTACCTACGCTAAAAATTAAATAGAAGGGGCAACGTTTTGCTAATCCAGAGGTGATGGAAAATACGATGTGGCAGCTGACGGCATTTTCAGAAAATGGTCTCCAGAAGTGTTTTGAACAGTTGTATGAAAGGTGGAACAGGTGTGTCAATGCAAACGGGGTGTACTTTAAAGTACGTTGTACTGTTTTTTAATAAAATTTTATTGACCAAGGGTGAGATCCCAAGACAAAGCTATGATAGCGCAGCAAAAAATACCCCTTCCGTTTCACCTTCATTTCCCTATCAACTTCCAAGGTTGTTAGTATTTAAACTTCGACACAGTTTTGACTTCGATCGGGATTTCCACTCAGGCACATATCCATAAGAACCCTTAATTAATCTTTCTCCAAAAATATGTCATCACTGCATATTACCCATTGCTAAAAGTGTCAATCTGCTTTGCACACAGATATCGGTAATGATGATGACATATTCGTACCGTGTGGGCGTTTACCAGGCGAGATATCGGTAAAGTTGTAATATTTATACCATGGGGGCGCCTATCAGGCTTCACCTTAAGGGCAATCATTGCTGGCGTGGAGAGTGCACTACAGGGGTCTACTATGTGCCATTTAAAATTCGAAATATTTTGCGTCGGTCGGGATCGAACCAGGGTTCTCGCAACCAGACACTCAGGCACACGGCTATGAGATTCATTAATTATTTTTTCTACAGTCGATAAAGTAGATATTTGCGCTCGCTTTTATCAACGCAAAATGTATGCTCATGAGCGACAAAGTAGAAAAACGCTCGCTGTTCGAATTCCAACTATAAAATGTTAAGAAATGTCTCTTGCCTACATCTTAATGGGAACGTTTAGTCAGGAACTAATGGCGCTGTAGTTACACAGTTACCACCTCCACAAGTCAATCTGACATATGGGTGCTCTACCGGTATACATAACCAAAGAAAATGCCGTATTGCTGTGTAAAGAAATACAAAAATAAAATAGCGCATTCATTTACAAAAACGAAAGTAAAAAATCTGTTGTGGCCAGCACAAGACCTCTCGCCATTTACATATTAGGCTATATAAGTATTGTATTGCACTTCGCTTTCGGACCGTCGTTTTATAACAAAAAATTACAGAACTTTACCCAAATATTGTTTTTTATTGTATTTAACATGTCTTTTGCACACATAACTCTAATTATATCTATTTTTAATTGTATGAAGAAGTTCCTAAATGTGGGAGATTCTTCCAATTCATTATCCAGATTGGCGGTATTTCTGATGGATTTATGCATTTTACCTATAATTACAAATATTTAATTAATAAAACAATAAGAAAGATTAAATATACTTCCCAGAAAAAGCTAACAGAATGTCACTAAAACTGTTGATTTTTGACACTGACATGTGTCATTTACAAACTATGTTATAAACATTGGAATTTCTCAACTGGTTTCCTTAGTGCCTTAGCCTCTGCAATTAGATTACTCTATATATTATAGTGTCTTTATCTCTAAATCTATACAATATATAATAAAAATTTGAAGTGTAGATGGAAAATTGTATGTTCTTCAATATTTAATAACAACAACAAATTAGTAATATCAAAAATTTTCAAAAAATAATATTTAGAAGAATTTTCTAAGAAACTACTACTTCCGGTTGTTCAATTGTTACCAAAACCTTTTCAGCTCTATCCAGAATGTCAGATTGAGGAATCCATAGTTAAACAGTTCTTAAGGCTTATAGTTTTTGAGGAATCGTCCCTCCAACATCCAGACATACACACACACAGACATCATTTTAAAAATGTTATAATCGGATTCTAGAGACCTTAAATCGTGCTTATACACTAAAATCTGGATATGCGAATTTTAGCATGAATCCAATACCTCTCTTAGCGAGAGGTAAAAATGCTTAGATTAGATTGAAGAAATAGCTCAAAAAGAATGGGAAATAACGATAAATTAAAATTTAAAAATGTAATCGTTATTTATTGAGTAGTACTGTAAGTACAAAATGTACGTTTTATTATTTTTTGTTATGGTGGTGGACCCCATTGTGACAACAGTAGAAAAAATCTGAAAATGGACGATAACCTCTCAAATCGAAAATATCCCACTTTGCGCTCTTAATACACAAATAGCTATTTTGTAATTATTTAAAATAATTGTTGATTACTACTTAGTTTCTTGCTGGTATTTGTTGTCTCTGGTGGCACTGGGTTACCACACGGCATCTCTTCGTCTGCAGAAGACTAATGCCTTTTCCATCCGTCCATATGTTAAATGATGCACACGGAATGAGCTCGACGCGACGCCGAGATCCATCTCGCGCCTCTGGGATCCACAACCGGGGTTCGAATCCCGCCTCCTCGCCCGGCGACACTTAATCAAGTCGCGTAGCGTCGCCGAACAACGCCGCCAGCGCGTCTCACAACAAATGCGATTTTTCTTTCGGTTTTTATATAAAAGGATTTTTTGTTGCTCGGCAGATAGAGCGCGAGATGGGGTAAAATGTGGAACATATTTAGTCCGCGACTCTCGGCGATTTATTTCCCGCAAGGTCTCTCGGTTCGGTCCCAGTTTCTCAGTTTCGCGAAGCTTGGAACACTCGATGAGAGATGAGATGATGGAGGTTTTTGCAAACATTAACGATCATGCGTTCACTATATTCAGTTTAATTTAAAGCAGCCGCTTCATTAAGTTGTGTTTTACTTACATTGGACCATTAATGTAAAACAGTTTTGATCATTTGATAAGCTTGATAAGTTTTAAGATGTCCATATTTGTACTATAGAATGCTACAAAAAAAAAAAAAAAAAAAAAAATAGGTATACTAACTAAATAGGGGTTTCCACTAATTTTCAATTTTTTTATATGTTATTTTTCATGAAAAGTTATATATATATAAATACTTGAACCGCTGGTTTTCCTTGTACAAGTGTCATTAAAATAAATTGAAAACAAAAAACAAACATACTGTTGTAAAGAAAAAAAAACACTCTATCGAACGGTAGATTAAAATTAATAGGTTCCCATTTAAAAAAATTACGCGGACAAGCGTAACTCAAAAACAGTTGAAGAAAAAAAATTCAAGTATTCTCAAAAGTAGATCAAAATTTCTTAAAAAACTTTTGTATTAAACATAATTTCCTAAAATGAATATTAACGACAATACATCGCCGTCTCCATACTTTTAACTAACCCTGATATTTTTCATGAAAAGTTATATATATTAGAATAAAGAAAACATTTTTATTATAACAGGTTTTGTGTAAAAAAATTTTTGAAAACAGTATTTTTCATATCTCGTTTAAACGGCAAATTTTTACCGCCACAATGATTGCGTACGCTCCCGCCGATTTTCTGCTAACGCTCAATAGATGGACGAGATACAAAAGTCTATAAAATATAGAAAATGCTTCACTAATATACGATAAGTTAAACAATAATAATTGTATTTACTATTTTTATTAGTTTAAAAGAACTATTCACCTCAAATACTTTTAAATGTAATGTTACAATTTGAATGTGCTGCCATCTATTACTACTAAACTGTAAAACCGTCTCGTGCCTTTACGTCACAAATTTGGCAGCGTTTCAAACGTAGTAAAATGTTTTCATGCATTTTAAAAAAACTGGAAACATATTTAAACATTTAGTTAGTGTTTTCATGAATGTATTGTAATATGTTTTTTGCCCTCCTGAAGTGTAATGGGAACTTTACAATTGTATACACAGCAAGTGTAACCTACAATTTACGCTTACTGTGTTGTAACTTGTCTAACTATGCGGTAAAATAATCAAAATACACTGGACGTTTATGGGCATTTAGAAAAGAAATCATCTTTACTATAATAAAGTTCATGTAAAAAAGTACTACCTACTTAAGTTATTTTTTTACTTTAATATTTCCTATATTTAAAATTAATTTATATAAACCAAAATCACGGCAGCGACATATGTCATTATTGTAAAAATCCGCAGTTACCGACATAGTCACCGATCGATATACCTGCCAAATACGCGAGGCGAACATTGCTGAAATGTCAAATATCGACACCTACCTATTATTTATTACGAAGAAAACATGAGCAAATAAATATATTATCAGTCATAAACAACGTCTGTTATTACAGATAAATTTTTGCTAGAAGAGGTACTCTAATGAAGGTAAGTAAAATCAAATTTGGAAATTGACTTAACCCCAGTATTTTAAACTAACCCTTTTCAGAAGTACAATCTATCTCATTGAAAAAAAGTGATTTTCATTATCGTCGGCCAAAAAATTTGATACAATAATTCTCGTGCGTGAAGTATTTTACAGCGCTCGCCTTAAGGGCTCGTGCCTTAAACAAAGCTGTCGCGCTGTAAAATACAACTTACACGTACTCGATTGTAAATAACTATTAGTGTACTAGTGTTATTTTTCATTATTTTGATAATGGTGAAAACCCCTATTGCAGTAAAATTAACTATACAAATTCCTTATTTTTCAGTCTTCTAATGTGATTCAATAAATTATCTCAGTCGATTTAGTTAATTTTTTGAATTTGTAATTGTAATAACAAAATATGATGAAATATAAAATTAAATGAAATGACTGCATTTATACCCTAATAAGTATTGAACTAAATATAAATCATAAAATTAACTAATGAAATAGACATTTAAATTTTCAATTTAATTTATCTAATTCTATACAAAAATTACCAAAAATTGTAGAAAAAAAAATAGTTAAAATGTAGTAAAATTAAATAAAATAAGTAATTAAAATAACCTTACATAGGTATGACTATTTTTACAAAATATTTATTATCTATTGCCTAATAAAATAATATGTAGGTAATTATTATTAGACAAAATTTCAACACTTTTTGACAAATTTATAGTCACGTAATCAGGACTCAGAATGTAAAAAAAGTCATGATTGAAAGTAATTTTTTCATTTATGAAAAAAAATCAATTCATATTTTTATTTATTACTTGGTCCAGTTTTACAATCACTTGTTAAAATTTTAACTCCCAGTTAAATAAACAAAATTGAAACGAAATGAACTGTCAAATGACAAATTAATCATTGTTGTCAAT
Organism: Ophonus ardosiacus; assembly: GCA_943142095.1. Lineage (NCBI taxonomy): Eukaryota > Metazoa > Arthropoda > Insecta > Coleoptera > Carabidae > Ophonus > Ophonus ardosiacus. The sequence continues at coordinate 57,820,093 of OW964824.1, forward strand.
AATCTGATTGAATATTGTTTATTTAATCTACGGTTAAAATTCTAACCGGAGATTGTAAAACTAGCACTAAATAAATTAATGTACTTCAATATTTTTGTACTCTTTAATATATTAAAGATTAAGGCAAAAGTTATATCTTATATCTCTGTAATTTGTAGAATGAAAGATTTGATTACAATAATAAAATTATTGATTACAATAATGAAAATGACTAACAACATAAATAATTACATATTTCAGTTACCTATTTTTGACGTCCTTAATTTGCCGTCCATAGAAAACGTCTAAACTGGGTAATGCCACAGCGGTCACAACAGAATTTATTTTGAATGAATTAAAAAGATTTCAATCTGATGGCGTAGTGCAGATTGCTAGATGTTGAAGGAAACTATACAGAATTTTTTTTACTTAAAAAATTATCCAAATGAATCCCTGTATTTCTGTTCACGTGTGCGAAAGTAACCAATCAAAACAAACTTACACTGATAATTATCGTGACAATTATCACTTATGTCACTAAATTGCTACGTAACAAACACTTTTTTGACAGATAATTAAAGATTAATTGTTTTAATTTGAAAATGTCGTTTTCACGGTATGGCAGTGAAAATAACGATTCAATAATGAAATACACACATTCACAAAAAAACCCTTTATTATAAATTAAAAATTATAAAATATCATTCAATTATTATTACTATTAAACATTTGTGTAATAAAACTGAACGTGTTTTAGCTTGTCGTTGTGTCAATGTCAATCTTATTATCGTTACACACTTCACTCTGAACATATTTATAGCTACTACTGACATCTATTGGGTGATTTTATAATTATAAAAATTCTGCTAAATACAAATTCTTCGAAAATTTAATTAATTGGAAAAAAAATTCTCACCGAATACCCCTCGACCAACAAGCAACGCACTTTCAGTAACTATCATAGAATTATTTCGTAAATATCAATCTCCTCGGGATATTAAGCTGAAAAGTAACCGGTTTGTATATGAAGTCGATATATTTTTACTAAATAAAGAGTTTTTTTAAAAAAGACAGTTTATATTTGATAAATCTTCGAACATTTTCAGTATTTTCAAAGGCCTCCCTATAAAATCTTGCACATGGTCCCGAAAAAATCAAGTTCTAATTTTGATAAACTATTAATCTGGACTCATTTCTTTAAGTATTTTTTTAAACAGTCCAATATTCGTCTGATGATAAATGACAACATAAATATGACAAGATTTCAACAAGACAATCTTTGAGCACAACATTTAGCATCTCGGTTCCAATTTGAACATTCATTCATTAGATTTATTCTCGTAAAAAAGTCATTAAGCACCATCTCCGTCTATTTCCTACAGATAACAGAGCCGCGTACAACGTCCTCTTTGAGTGAAACAGCAACATAACAGCGTACAACTTCGAGCAACAAAAATGGCGGAGTGCAATTAATTTCAACACATATAAATCTAATTCCGTCCATGATGTGTGCGAGCCCATTTGGCCGCTTAATAAATAACACGTCTTAGAATTTCAAAACACATGTGAAGCAGAATATTTAAGAAAGGCGTCAGGACGCAGCGTCGGGACGGAATGTCTTTGAAGTGGAGATGGCGAGTCACGCGTTCGGGCCGGAGATGTGCGCTAAGCGGATGGGATTCGAACCAGGAACAAAAAGGAGTAAACCTCTTTATCTCTAATAAACTACTTTTATGTTTCCTTTATTATAACAGGAAAATCATTTAATCAGAAACTGTGGTACGAGATAAAAATCTGTTGTGGCCAGAACAAGACCTCTCGCCATTTCTATATTAGACTATTAAGTACATATTGTATTTAACATTTCTGGTACACACACAAAAATTCTAATTACATATTATTAATATATTTTTGCTACAGTCACTATAGAAAGTATCCATTTGCGCTCTCTTTTGTCAACGCAAAATGTCACTTTGCCGCTCATGCGCGACAAAGTAGTAAAAACGCTCGCTGTCCAAATTTCTAAGTATACAATGTTGAGAAATGTCACTTGTCTACATTCTTAATGAAAATGTTTAGTTAGGAACTAATGGCACTGTAATTACACATTTATCACGTTCACAAGTCAATTTGACATATGTTCTGTCGGTATTTAACATAACCTAACAAAATGCCACACTGCTGTGAAAATGAAATAGGGCATTCATTTACAAAAACGAAAGTATAAAATGCTTAGATTAGATTGAATAAAAACTCAAGAAGAATGGAAAATAACGATAAAATAAAATTAAATATAAAATAAATTGTGTGAACAGTTATGTTTAGTAATAGGAATGCTTGTACACAGATGGCGGTAGGATAGTTGCGGGTCCTACTGACATCTGATCTCTAGTTAACTATTTATTTTGATTACAATAAAGTTAATAGTTATTTCGTTACTTAAATAATTGCGAGAAGTTAGTCAATGCACATACATGTCTATATAATCACAAATTCCTTGAAATATTTGTTAATTTTTTCAGTGTGACAGGCGTGACAACTAACCACACATTTTGCTACAAAACTCATCAAATCATCACAAATACTTGCTTCCACGCTCTAATTTTGTTTTTTTTTTTTATGGAATAGATGGCTAATGTAACGATATAATCATTTAAAAGCCTTTTTAAGTTTAAACCGTATATTTTGTATTAGCCAATCGTTATTTATTGAGCAGTACTGTAAGTATAAAGTGTACATTTTATTATTTTTTATGGTGGAGGACCCCATTGTGGCGACTGTAGAAAAAATCTTGTGTGTGTTTCGAGCGCAAATGGACATTGTCGATTTCGAGAGAATGCCGCGGCAACCTCTCAATCGACAATGTCGCATTTTGCGCTCTTAATACACAAATAGCTATTTTAATTTATTCTATAAATAAATTTCCTCCTACTTTTCTAAATGTTCGAAATTGATTCACTAGATTGGCGGTATTTCTGGAGCGTATATGTAACACAAATATCTATAATTTGTTCTAATGACATTTATTATTAATACATTTTTATATTTTTTAATACGTTCTATAAATAAGTTTCTTCTTAGTCTTGTAAATGTTCGAAATTCGTTGATAAGATTGGAGGTATTTCTGATGCGTATACAGGGTGTTAAAAAATAAGTGTCTCAAATTATGAGGGCATATAGTACTGACCAAAATGAGTAAAAAAAGTTTAATCAAAATGGGTCCGATCTTCAACTGTTTTCGAGAAAGAGGCCATTTTGTATTAGAATCGAAGAAAAACAGACTAATATAGTGGTCGAACAAAATTTTGTCTATGTCAGTAAGTAGACTATAAAAAACAATAACATATTATATGAAACATTTTTTTCACTTTCTAATAGTTACGAAGTTATTTGAAAACTAAATATTGGCCAAGGGCGCCACAACTTTTGTCTTAGTACAATTATTCGATTTTTTGTGAAAAACAAAAACACATCTAAGATGACCTCTGAAAGGTAAACAAAATGTCTCATTTAATCAAAGTCGTAACTTTTACAGTTTTCGAGATAGCAGAGGTAAACACCTAGTGTTGCCAGAAGTCGAGACGAGACGAGACTTGGGGTCGGTCTTGTCTTGGTCTTGACTTGGTCTCGACTAGAGTGGTCTCGTCTTGGTCTTGTCGAGACGAGACTTGATGTCAGTCTCGTCTCGTCTCGAGTCTCGACAAGACTCTCGACTTTGCTTCCATTAACATTTTTTTTTATAATCCCATCTAATAGTACATAAAATTCTAAGAACAGCAGTACAATCGCTATTCAAAAATTCCAAATAATGTTTGAGATATTTATTATTTTTTCTGTAAATAGCATCAACTTGATACTTGAGCTCTTGAAATAATTAATATGAAAATATACATACATACATACCGAGTGTTGTTTCTTATTAATAAACATAAAATATATAATTTCAATTCTTTAGCTACAGAATAAATCACAGTTAGTATATATTTCAGTGATCACAGCAATGCATTTCTAGTATTAGCAATAGTTAAATAGATACGTATATGTTTAAATGAAGCAGTAAGTAAATGGACAAAAGTTTCCAAAAAAGTAACTTCTTTCGCTATTTTTTTTTTATATTTTTCTAAATAAATGTTAAATAAGTAGATAACAAAGCCTTTCGCGTATCCCCTAGTACGCGTACCACAGGTTGAGAACTTCTGTTTTATATCAAAATTTAGACGATTAGTATTTAGAATAATAATGGTATATTCAGTAAAAACTATAGGTAGTTACATAAACACAATTCTCTAACAAAAAAAAAAACACTTATTTGAAAAACAAATAAATTATAATAAACGTGCTTAAATTTATAAAATTAGTAAAAAAAAAATAAGTAACTAAGAAACTTTGATAATAACAGTTGTACGGTTTAACGAATTATAAATAGATTAACTTTCCAAAATCAGTCAGCTTTACTATAATCATAGTAACAGCTGATATGATTGTTCGTGTTATAATTGTATTGGATTTATAGATTTTTTCCAAAGAACGTTCGGTATGGAATTTGTAAAAAATTGTATATGTCCGTGTTATAATTTTATTGAATATATAGAATCTTTTCTAGGGAACTTTTGATGTGGGATTGGTACAAAATACATGAAATTGACGGAAGGTCTTGTGCTAGCCACAACAGATTTTTTCTGTACCTACTAAAACTTCTTTTACATGTTGTAGAAGGTAGAGTTAAAAATAAAATCAAGCCATGGAGTAAAAATGGATAGAATTTTTTGGAGATATCTAATAATTCTTCATATGGTAGTTCTTTCTCAAGAGGTTCCTCTTTCCACTTATGAAACCATAATAATGATTCCTCATAAAAATTGTCTATGTTATGTTTCATTTAATTCTTTATCATACGTTTATACTTTTCTTTATTACATGGTTTTGTATTTTTAGGATGCAAAATTGTTAGATTGACTAAAGTATTGTATTCGGAAATATTTGGATTTGGGTTGGGCAAAACTACCTACTTTTATTACTAGCAGATGTCTAAAAGTGGTTGTTATTGTCTGGTAATATGCAGCATTTGTAGTACAGGCCGTTGTAAAATTTATTGTTCCATTATTGGATTTTTACAAGAAAAGAAATGTTGTGTTATTTTTTACCCATTTTTTAAAAACTATATTAGGGAATTGGAAAAACAGTTTGTTTTACACATTTGTGCATACAAAGTATTAAGAAAATTGTTAAAGAAGGGCTTGTACATTACGACTTTTATATTTCTTTTCTATTTTCTTTAAATATGAAAAAATTTATATAATGTATTTTAATTTTCTCAGGGGGCGCGAGCGATTTTTACTGTTTCTTTACAAAATAATTATGCAACTGATTTGTTAGTATTAATAGTTTAAATTATTTGCAATTAATATATTCTTATTTCTACATGCGATATGTATTCATATGTTTCAATGGAAGAATTATTTAGGTGAATAAGAAGTACATCCGTTGAAAATGTAGAATATGGTTATTTTAAAACGGGAATTTCCCTAAGATCGTAAAATCTTTGTGTGCATTTTTGTAAAATTCTAAGAATCACAATAGATTCTTTTAAAATAAAAGAAAAATAATGTATTTTTGAAGGGAACGTTACTTTTGTTATAATATATTAATTTAATAAATAAAACTGAAGTACATTGCTACCTTGCAGAATGCACCACAGCAGTAACTTTTGTGTGCTATTTGAAAATTGGAAATATTTTTGAAGATGTAGTCAGTATTTCATATACCCAGTTGTACTAATATATTAATTGAGAATTAAACAAAAATTAAATTAAAATCAACATGTGTAGTATAAAATAAAGGTTGATCTTAATTTAATAAAAAAATATTGGTGCATTAAAATAACATAAGAATTCTAAATTGATACTTTTTTCATTTCATCCCACTTATATACATTGTAATTTAAATTCATTTAAAATTTATATTTGGATTATTTAGATGAATAAGGAATACATCATATTTACATAAATTAATATTTCTGGGACACAATTATGAAAGTAGAAAATTACAAAATTTGAAAAATTAATATCTCTCTTATTTATTCAAATTTTCAATCAGTATTTACAGCAATACTCTCAGTTTTTGAAGCACTTTTAGAATAGGTATATGTTTAAAAAAATACCTTTGATCTGAAGTCGAGAGTCTTGTCGAGACTCAAGACTTTCTCGACAAGACTTGATGCTAGTCTCGTCTCGTCTCGACTTTTCTAGTCGAGACCAAATGATGGTCTCGTCTCGACAAGACCAAGACGAGACGAGACCAAGACCAAGACTGGTCTTGGTCTTGTGGCAACACTATAAACACCGAAAAAACTTATTTTTCATTGCCTTATATCTCGGAAACTATTGAAGATCGGACCCATGTTGATTAAACTTTTTTTACTCATTTTGGTCAGTACTACATGTCCTCATAATTTGGAATACTTATTTTTTAACACCCTGTATATAATATATAATATAATAATAATAAAATAAGAAATATTAAATGTACTTCAGCCTTCAGTAATGTATCTGGATTTTTGGCACTGACATTTTTCTATCAATTACAAACATAATTTTTCTACTGCATGGTTTCTATCAAGTTATTTAGGCTGTGGCTGTGATTTTCATTAAAACGGATTATTTTATATATTTATAATAAACACTTACACAATTGCAATTTGTTCGAGCGCATCTAGCGGAAAAGCATAGAACTAAATGTTGCTGTGGTTACCACTTCCAAACAAAGACATATCATCAGCCGTAGACCTCTATTCTCCAGCTATCATTTTAGTGGAATAATGGAATGATCTTCAATATTATCAAACAAAAAAGTTGCCCCAGGCATATTTTCTGGTTTTAAACTCATTTTTATTAAACACAACGAACAAATCACAATAAAGAATTAGGTTAACACTGAATAACAGATGCAAACATAATGACAGATAGGATCAGGGAGCGGGACGTAATACAAAACAGGAGGTTTATTTAGAACCATGATCTTCTATCTTTCTTTTACATGTGACGTCAATTCTGTAAGGGTCTATTCTCTATCTCTAAATCTATAAAAGATATAATAAAAATGTTCATTGTATCAGACAGAGAATGTTATATTTTTTAATATTTGTAATAATATAAATTTCCAAAAAATAATATTTAGAAGATTTGTTTTAAAAAATTACTACTTCCGGTTATCCAATTGGTACCAAAACCTTTTCAGCTTTTCCCATTAATGTCAAATTAAGGAATACGTAGTTAAATTGGGCTTTAGTATTACAGAATTTGAGAAATCGTCTCTCTAGCATTCACACACACACACACACACACACACACACACACACACACATTCATACACACACACACAAACACACACACACAAACACACATACACGCTCACACAAACACGCACATACACAAACACACCTACACACACACAAATATACATACACACAAACACACATACATACACATACACACACAAATACACATACATACACACACACAAACAAATACGCATACACACACATCATTCTAAAAATGTTAAAATCGGATTCTAGTGAGCTTAAAACGTGCTTATTCACTACAATCTGGATATGCGATTTTTGGCATGAATCCAATACCTCTCTTAGCGAGAAGTAAAAATTTGTTATAACGTAAATAACCACTTTATATCTGGTTTTCTTTTTAAACTATGTAATGTTTGATTTTTGTGCGTAATTATATGTCGAAACTACAGAAAGTAATTATAATGATTGGTTTTGTTCTAGAAATATATGTATAATAAAAAGTTTTCCAATTTAATAAAATTCGTTTTTTTGGACCTAATAAAATATAATATAAATTTCCCACTTGAAATCCAATTTCAATTTAGATAATCTAAATTTAATTATATATTTTAAGTGAAATTTATATGAAAGAAAGAGAGCTGTGTTGCTGTGTTTTTGTTTTTGACTAGTATTAACGTCATGACATCAAAGTTGAGCCAAAGCACACAACTTTTAATTCGTTTTAGATTAATTTCCCAGCAAGTGTAATTAACTTTAGCTCATGCATGAAAACTAAGCCACAAGTCTAAAGAACATAATAAATTATTCTCCTTTCAAATATTCTCTTCAAATTAGATTTCTTTAACGCAGACGCAAAAGAAAAACATACGTGAAAATAAATGAAACAAATTTAATTTTGCCTTTCTGGAAATATTAATTGGTAGCTCTTCCAATATTTATAAAAAGCGTTGCTATGAATATATTTAGTGCCCAATTACGATTTGGCCGGCTTAAGTTCGTATCTGATTGATACCTAACTTAAAAATTATTTTCAATTTTCAAATAGTAGAAAGGTGATTTATATGGTGCTCTATCCACAATTAGCTTTGAGAATCGATGAGGTTATGTCTAAATAACAAATTGGCACTCTCAGAAATAGGTAATAAGCCGTGATGATACATATAGAATACAATTTGTTGGAAACTAATTTGTTTTTTATTTTATATTTATTTTAAAATTACATTTTCTTTTAACAAAATTAAACAATTTTCAATTTGGTAATTATTTCATATTATTCATTTGAAGCAATATTTTTTAATGATTACACATATCAATTATTAAATGAAGACATTAACATATACATATGTATACATTACTTTCTTTCAGATAAATGTAATTACAAAATGTAATTGAAATAAATAATTTATAAGCGCATAGAACATGCAACAATGGAATGATAAAAATTAATGAAATTATACGAACGAGTATACTATTTTTAATATTTATCTACTATTATATCGATACATCTTTTATGGAGGTGTTTACATTAGATATAATAAATATAATAATAAATAACTATATCTATGTTTATGAGCACTGAATATAAGAAATTAGACTAACAAATATATAAAGTAGATGAATATAAAATAATTCAAAATAATTTTTATTGTTGAAATATCTAGAAAACATACGAGGTTTGTCCCAAAAGCATTCGACCTTCCTTCATATTTTCCCGCTGCTGTTATTCTGCGTCATGGGCTAGTGGCATCTTTCGAAGTAGTCCCTATTTGATTGAAGAATACGCTTCCAACGGCCTTTCCACTTTTGAAAGCAGTCCTGGAACCCCTTTTTACCTCCCGCTACCCTAGGGAGGTATAGGGATCGTGCTAAAAATAGCATATAGAGATTTTATATAATAAGCACGTTTTGATGTCCCCAGAATCCGATTTTAACATTTTTACAATGATGTCTGTAGGTATGTATGTGTGTGTGTCTGTGTGTCTGTGTGTGTGTGTGTGGATCATGTGGACACGATTACTCAAATACTATCAATCAGAAAAATTTGAAATTTTGTATACCCATTCTATACTAATATGGGAAGAGCTCATTAGTTTTTAGTGTATATCGGATAACCGGAAGTATCATTTATACAAGCTTTTAACAGTTTTTCTTGTAAAAAATTCATTGAATATAATTTTTTAGCAACTTTTACTAATTAAAATGGAATATAATGGTTTAATCTTCAATTCTACGATAATAACATTTAGTAAATAACTCTAAATAACTTTATATATGAATATATAATATAATTTATTTTCATATATCACCTAGCGTATGCGTCAAACAAAATCATAATTTTAATGACAGGTTAGACATATTTAAACAAATGTCACTGACAGGCAGCAATTATATTAAAATTAATAATGAAACCGTGTTAATGAGAATATAATAGTAAAATATTTTATTAAGGTTTGTAAAAATAATATATTTTCCATCATACATAAATGTTAAATGAACAGGATGATCTGATTTAAATTTGCTAATTGCTATTTTTGCAGCACTATAAATTAATATTAATTTACAACTGCACATTTACGAAATGGATTATGTACGGCGAAGAATTTACAAAGATTGCGTTTTAGAGCACCTAGAAGATGATGCTGATTTTTATAAGAATGTACGTGTGTGACGATTTTTCCTTAAAGCCTATTAAAATATGATCCAAAACTTCTCAAATTTGGTATTTAAAACTCATATATAATTTGAAACAACATATTAGATTTTAACCATATATGATAAATCGGATGTAGTACTTAATTTGGAGCTCTAACAAATTTTTGAGGAAAAACAATAAAACAATCCAAAATTTCGTATTACAGACTTTTCTATTTATTGGACAACAAATTAGATTTTATTTACAAACGATTAACCGGTAATGATACTTTACTTAAAACTCACTGCTATTTTAAACATGGAATTGGCGGGAGGTCATGTGTTGGCCACATCAGATTTTTTGGTATTGCCTTTAGGGCGTTCGTCGTATTAGTTTCAACTGTTTTTTTGTCGTCGAATCGGTGTTCTTTGAGCGACATTTTTAATTTTGGGGACGATTCATCACCAGTTATAATCTTTTTAAGCAGATTTTCATCATTATTGACCATTTCCAAATTGTTCTGAGCGATTTCAAGGCGAAGGTTTTTCTGCTCCACCATTAACAATTTCGGAATTAATTAGGCACACACGCGAACCATTTGCAAATTTTCAGACGTGTTTTCACGTGTTTAAAAGACATCATGTATATTGAAATGTATATACCTACCCTAATTTTTATTTAAATGTAAATGTTCTATAATAGGTAAGTATACTCATACTCATATTTTAATACTCGTATGAAGCTTTATGAAAAGCTTTTTCTTTGTGCTTTGTGGCTTCTACTTAAAGCGAAGCTATATTTATCACATATGAAATTGCTGTTTAACCTTATGAAATATTTCGCTTTAATTGAAAAGCGACGTTTCAAAATTGTCCACACATAAAAATGAAATATGGCACGTATGTTAGACACGTTTACACATTTGATTTTAACGTCATCAAATTTTTCAAAGTTGCGGTTGAATAAAATCAATAATATATCTTAACGACCTCGCCCATTTGTCATATTCTAACAACACTTATATCACGTCATAAATTATATTCAAGTACTTAAATTTCCAGGAAAATACAGGAGTCTTTGACCAGGGCCGGCGCTAACTATTTTGCCGCCCTAGGCGAACTTTTTTTATTGCGCCCTACTTTACGTTATTTAAAATATAAAATTAAATAACTACTTCTACAGGCTCGCCTTTACGAAGTCGGTTAAATTATGGTAAAGTTGCCCTATTTGTAGACCATTTAACGACGTATTGTTTTTCCGAAAAAATCATAGGGCACTAGATAAATGCAAAAAATCAGTTATTTTTGATTTTTATTTATGCAAACAACTTCGAAATCTTAAATAATATTTTTACACTTTTTACGATACTTTTTTATTTTCTTTAGAATGACTATTCTCAATTTCTTTTATATATACATATATATTAAATTTCGAGTTAAGTGATTAAAATTATGATTTTATATTGACGCTATATTGAAAATTTACACCATTGAAAAGAATTTATTTAGCTTTTTAAGGATGTTCAACTTATCGAAATCTAATTGTGATAAAAAAATTAGCTTAGTAGTGATGTAGGAAATAAGAATTCTAAAATATTCAATTAAAATATACTTATTTCCTACACCGCTTCTAATCTGAATCACAGCTTATGCAAACATAAATTAATCGATTTCTTGTTTTAATTTTTGCCCAGTTATCAATTATTTCATTATGTGGTCATTAATGTTCTTTTCTTGAAGTAATGAGGTCCGTATGTGTGTTAAAAAAGTACAATTTTTTCATTAAAATGGATTTATAATGTATGTCTTTTTTCAAATAAAAGTGTGCACTTTTTTAAACGCAAACAAATGAAATAATGAACCATTATGGCCCTTTTTTCACACTTTTATTGCAGACGTAAAAAAAATTTAATGGTATTCGACTAACAAGTGTCTTATTTCACTCATAGGATTTGACAAACTTGCCTACGGCTTGTTCGGTTAAACTTTCCTATTCGTGAAATAAGACTATACTTTTTTCTCTTGTTGCATAAATAACTATGTACCTATTTAGTAATAATAGTTTTTTAGGTATTAATAAACAAAGAATATTTACAAATTAATAATTTCTTTCTTACCGTCGATCGAAAAAAATGCCGCCCCTTAAAAAGTGCCGCCCTAGGCGGACGTCTCGCCGCCTCGCCCCTAGCGCCAGCCCTGTCTTTGACAATCACTTTCAAACGCAAATAAACGGTAGTATAATTCATGACATTCATTTTTTATTGGCATTTTATCATATTTCTAGTATTTCTATTTAAAAAAAAAATTATTTACTGCTTTAAGAAGATAAACTAATAAAAACTTTACTTCCTGTTGGGTCCATATAAACCGATTTTAACATTTTTACAATGATGTCTGTTTGTATGTGTCGATGTGTGTATGTGTGTATGTGTGGATGTTGGAGATACGATTACTGAAAACTATAAGACCAGTTCAACAATTGAACAACCGGAAGTAATAGTTTCTTAGAAAAATTCTTCTAAATATATTTTTTTGGAAATTTTTGTTATTGCAAATATTGAAGAACATAAAATTCTCCATCTAATACACTTAAAATTTTTATTATATCTTGTATAGATTTAGAGATAAAGACACTATAATATATAGAATAATCGGATGTAATACATCGCAGAGGCTAAACTACTCCAGTTGACAAATTCAAATGTCTATAACATAGTTTGTATAATTATGACAGATGTCAGTGTCAAAAATCAACAGTTTTAGTGACATTCTGAAAGCTTTGTCTGGGAAGTACATTTAATCATTCTTATTGTTTTATTAATTAAATATTTAAAATTGTAGGTAAAATGCATGTATCCATCAGAAATACCTCCAAACTTGTAAATGAATTGGAAGAATCTCTGACACTTAGGAACTTCCTCATACAATCAAAAATAGATATAATTAGAACTATATGTGTGCAGAAGAAGTTAAATACAATAAAAACAATATTTGGGTAAAGTTCTGTAATTTTTTTTGTTATAAAACGACGTTTCGATAGAGAAGTGCAATACAATACTTATATACGGAGGGTAAATTTTAAATTTTATTATAAATTAGTGCATATTATGAAAAAAAATATTTTTTTTGATACCAAACACATTACATTTTTGTTTCATATAAAGCCAGAAAATAAATTTAAAAATTTGCACAATAAAGAAAAAATATTATTATTGACTTAAGACTGTCATTGATAAACTTTTTTGCACATTATTTGTTAAATTATTATTATTTTCGATTTTATTAATAAGAAATCATGGATAATTTGTCCCATTAAGAAAAATTACAAATTATTTTTCCCTTGTAGTTTGCAGTTTTTCTCATTTCTTATAACGTATTTCTTATTACATGTAGATCATCTTTAATTTGTAAATATCTATTACAATAAATATAATTGTTTCTTAAATAAATATCCTAGTGTTTTCTTTATTTTATGTTATTTTATATTAGTTCATAAATGAATAACTTTAATCTTTAATTGTCCCTTATCATGTTATTAAAAGATGACAATGTTTTGTTACTGTTAGTTTCATGGCGATTATTATTTTTTCTTAATTGTACACTAATTCTTTTTTCAATAAATTAATATAGGAATTTTTGGCGTCTAAAAAACTGTTTTTCTATGTTATAGCCCTATGACCCGTTTTAAAATTTACACCCTGTACATATAGCCTAATATGGAAATGGCGAGAGGCATTGTGCTGGCCACAACAGATTTTTTTTCTAATTTTTTTACTGCTGTGTACCTTTGCTTCCCTTGAATTCTGTAGAATTTCTATGAGATGCAATCAAAAGAAAAGTCATAAACCCAAATCAATGATAATTAGGCGTGGGAGAACTTACAAACAGAATGCCTAGAATTTGTTAAGCAAAAATCAAACAACAAAAATAATAATTATAATAAATGATTCTAACGAATGTTTGTTGGTTAGATTTTAATTGAACTTAGCACTCCCTTCTTAGTAAGAAGCAGTAATTAAATCGAAAACTATCATCAGATTGGGTGGTGCTATCAGGCGCACAATCACAGTGTGCTGTGTGCGTGGCAGGGTGTGGGCGGGCAGGGGGAGAGATAGCTGCTGTGCGGCAGCAGCAACGGCAGCCACGGGAGGATGACAAATGTCAGTCAATCCGTCAGTGTCACACGCCGCCGCGGCGACCGGCCCGGCCCGAGCCCCGAGCTGGAATTGGATGCGTTGCAGACTCACACAAAGCTTTGTAATATCGCCCAGTGCGCCCTTAGACTGTGCCTCCACCAACAGCTCCTCCAACCACAGCCCGTCACAGTCTAAGCCATCCTCCAGACGGGAGGAACTCTATAGGAAATTACATAAACTCTGCACAGACAAATATAAATGTCCTCTTTGTACAGCAATGGGTACCCAGCAGGCTGCCTCAGCCTCCGCTACCAGAGGTGCCATTGTGCCGCGCGGTATAACTTGATGGAATCCGGGCCCATTCATTACCTATTCACTAACCAATGAAATAGATGATTACAACGTCCGAGGACTCTGTGCACACCAGTGACAAATGAAGATGGATCTACCGAAATAATTACTAATCTGACCGAACTCACCCGGTTCCAACACCACTTCAATGGCCAAAGCTACGCGAACGCGCTAGGAATGTCCAACTCGCAGGAGATGGTCGCCACCGCACATATACAGGACAAACTTCAAAGTTTACGTAACTACGCACGACAGGATAATGTGACCAGGACAACGATTTTGATTCCAATAGGGCTGTTGCAAGAATTTTTATATGACTTCTAAGTATTAAATTTTAAAAAATATTGTTCTTTAAAGAGCCTCAAATTTGAAAATATCACGAAATATCCTTTAGATATTTTACAATTAATTTTTGAAATTTGGATAAAATTTTGAATAAGTCACGTGATCTGAAACAGAATGTGACGTCAGAGTACATACATCTTCAGCGGTCTAAGGTGTCAAGTGTATTTTCAAAGTTGTCAAACAAGTGTCAAATTTTTAAATTGGTTCAAGTTGTATAATATGTACGTAATAAAAAGTTCAAAATAAAATGAGTAATTTACGACATTGTATTGTGCCTTCTTACAAAAATACTGTTAGGAATAAAGCTACTATAGAGTTTATAAATTTGCCAAAAGATGCGAATCGTGTCTTCATGTTTGTGAAGATCATTTCAACTTTCATCCACCTTGAAAATAACAGTATATTTTTGTTGCTTTACTTTATGTTCAGGGCAAACTTTACATCTACTATACAGTTATTTTTTCTCGACATAGATCTACATATCCTATAGCAGATTCAATGTAAGAATCATGACCAGAACCTTAAAGTAAAATATATTATCAATTTATATAGTGCATTCAGTTTTTATATTTTATTTTGTCTCAAATCTTTAACACCCCTTATTTCGGTAGCAGTAAAACAATCGTTCTCTGATATAAATTCAGCCACCATCCAGCTAAATTGTCCGACTTATTTTGAGTGTAATTATTATTCATTTACAATGAGCAATGTCAGCACAATGTCAGCGTCAAATGTCAAATTAAAAGATTTTTTATTAACATGTGACAAACTATAAGCCTACGTTTATTTATATAAATAATATGAATAAACGTAGAACGTAGGTGATGGAAATGTATGTACTTCTACGTCACAGGAGTGGGGGGTAGTTTTTCAGGACGCCAATCTTTTTATTTAATTATTTCCACATATAACAAGAAATTATTAAAATAAAAATTATTATTAAGAAAATCATTGCATAGACTTTCATTTAGAATAGTTTTTGAAAAATGTGAAACAGGCTCATTTTATCTTTCGCCAGTAGTAAAAGAGGAATAGGAATCAACAGTTTTTAAAAATTACATATCGAGATTTTTTAAGGTTTATACTGATTCTACGAGGGATGTACAGTATTCATTGTTCCTAACATATACGAGCCCTGTCGTACATCAGTTCGCCCTGAGGTTAAAGCAGGGTTGTTGTAATTTTGCCCGACCCAAAAAAACCCAACCGTTTTTTTTTTAGAAAAACCCATCTAAAAAAACCCAAAAAAAAAACCATCTAAAAACCCACTTTTATCAAATCATATTTTATTAATTAAATATGGTATATACTTATATGGTACACACATATACATAAATTTTTGTCACCGGCAACATTTTACAATCAATTTCATTTTGTGTACTTCGTGTTTGATCATTTTAAATATATTTTTCATTGCTGTGCTTTGCACAGTGTTTCTTCTATATTTGAACAACTTCAATCCTGGTGTCAGCATTTTAATTATTTTTGAAGTTGTGTATTAAACATACTATTAGTTGTGACACTTGGATCTTATTCTTGTACACACTTGCATTGCACAGACTTGCAACTATTAATATTAATTCGTAACTTGTACGCATGCACACTCTCTAGTTAATTTACTGTTTATTACATTACAGTCGTAAAAAAAAAATATTAATAATATTAATATCTATTATCTATTACGCCGACTTGTGTATGTGTATTAAGATACTTTATAAAACTAAAGTTAAGAATGATACATACTATATTTCGATGTTTGTCAATAAAACCCGCTTTTATTCAATAAAACCCGGGTTTTATTAAAAGAACCCAGGTGGGCTGGGTTTTTTTATAAAAAACCCGGGTTTTTTTCAACCCTGTATTATGATTTATCTAATAGAATTTGTAATAATAATTAAATAAATCTTTACTTTCTTTTAAAATGAAGATTTTTCAACATCATAACGCAATTTTAAATTAACTTTTAGTTAAAGATTAAAAATTTAACAACCGTATCAAAAATCAATAACTTAATTACTTATTATTTATCAATATTGAGTAGCATCGTTTTTACCTCTCGCTAAGAGAAGTATTGGGAATCATGCTAAAAATCGCATATCCAGATTTTAGTGGATAAGCACGTTTTAAGGTCCCTATAACCCGATTATAACATTTTTGCGATGATGTCCGCTTGTGTATGTGTGTATGGATGTGTGTGTGGATGTAGGAACCACGGTTTCTCAAATACTATAAGACTTAAAAAATATTTAACTCCAATTTCCTCAATCTGATATTCCTGGGAAGAGCTGATCAGATTTTAGTAACAATTGGACAACCGTAAGTAATAGTTTCTTCAAAAAAATTTTCTAAATATAATTTTTTGAAAATTTTTTGTTTTTACTAATATTGAAGAACATAAAATTCTCCATATTAAAATTTTTATTATATATGGTATAGATTTAGAGATAAAGACACTAAAATATATAGAATAATCTAATGTAATACATCGCACAAGCTAAGGCACTAAGGAAACCAGTTGACAAATTCAAATGTTTATAACATAGTTTATAAATGACAGATGTCAGTGTTAAAAATCAACAATTTTAGTGTCATTCTGAAAGCTTTTTCTGGGAAGCACATTTAATCTTTCTTATTGTTTTATTAATTAAATATTTGAAATTGTAGGTAAAATGCGTATATATGAAAAATAGATTTAATTAGAATTGTATGTGTGCAGAAGACATTTTAAATACAATGAAAAACAATATTTGGGTAAAGTTCTGTAATTTTTTTGTTATAAAACGACGGTTCGATAGAGAAGTGCAATGCAATACTTATATAACATAAAATGGAAATGGCGAGAGGTACTGTGCTGGCCACAACAGGTTTTTTTTTTATTGTAAATTACCACTGTAATACTTTAATGCCCATATTCATAAACAATCGTAAAGTTTCAAAACGGTTCGTTATAATTTTTGACAAATAAAATTTCGATTTTTCTTTCAATGTCGACTGTTTTTATTGGATAAAAATTATAATGAACTATTTAAAATTTTTACGAGTTTTTATGAATACGGGCATTAGACATTTTAATTAATAAAACCTCACAATCGTACGATTTAAATTCGTTTAGTTTTTTTTTTCAGTAATTCCTAAATTGGTAAAACTGAATATTGTTTCATTTTACAAAAAAAAAAACAATGAAATATTTAAGAAAACATATCTTTCTATTTGTCATTAGAACGACAAAATGTCTGTAATATTACTAAAAAATTGGCGATAATTTATGTTAACTATTATTTATATCATATATTAACTAAATAAAATTAAATTAAAGCGGGTGGGCGAACTGATGTGCGACGGGGCTTGTAACACAATTTTTTTTTTCAACATAATCTAGTTGTAGTAGTTGGAAGACACTTATTTCACTTATTATGTACTAACATAGTAATAACTTTAAAAAAAAAAAAAATAAGGAATCTTTATCGCTGAAGAAGTCCTGAAATTCTGCCATAAAACGGTTTCAATTTTTTTTCCATATACTCTTACTTTCCTTTAGTTTGGGAAACAAATGAAAATCACTAGGCATTAAAGTGCTATTTTTAGACGTTAAGAAAATACTATTTCCTTTGGCGCAGAAAAATAATTTTGTCAATTAATTATTTAATCATTGATTCAGAACTACACACATACAAAACAACAAACAAAATTCCAATACTTTCCAAATATCTTGACGATATATCAACACGACCAAAATAAACATTTTAATTAATACTTACTACCTCATTAAAACTACGCACCATATTTCCATTTCCAAACTTGAATAATGATTTTTTTGTTTGTGAAATTAGTCGACGAAACCAAGGTACAAGAGTGAAATCAATCAACCGTCGTAACATTTTTGACGAAATACGCAATCAATATCAGCAAGAAAGGTGTGAAATAAGGACAAGTGGGACATTAGTTACCAGCACAGTGTCGTGGATATATGATCCAAAGAGTAGGCTTTGGTCAAATTAGCCCACAGGCCCACACCTTTATCGATCACATATGACTGTGAAACACTTTCAAGCCAGCCTACGCACAAAACTAACAGAAAAGGCGCCAAGAAAATTTAAATTTAAATATGAAATGAATTTTCCTCACTCCTTTTTTACTAGCTACCTAATAGAATTTCTGTTTTGTTGTTTTGCTACGAACAGTGTTTTTAAAATCTGGGAACTATATTTTAATTTCTGTATCTTAATAATATTTCTTATATTACGTTTTATTTTTATTGTAATACTATTAAAATTTAATATTTCATGGTACCCATATTTTGATTGTCTACAAAATAAAAAATATTGGATATTAGTGCGTAACTTAAATATTAAACTCGGCTTAAATTGACAATATTGCATCGAAATGAAATATAATTTATTGCTGTTAAATTTTGATTTGCATTTTTACCTTCCGTCACCTTTAGGTAAGGAAGGTATTGTCTTTGGTCAAAAAATTCGGTGGTGAGTTTTTAATGAATAAGCACGTTTTAGGGTCCCTACAATACGAATTTACTATTTTTAAGATGATGTCTGTATGTATGTGTGTGTGTGTGTGTGTCCGTGTGTGTGTGTGTGTCCGTGTGTGTGTATGTGTGTCCGTGTGTGACAAATTTTTCTCCGACGATAACTCCAATACTATAATTCTACAAATTATAATTCTTTCGTATTCCTCTTCTGTACATTCATATGAAGAGTTGATTAGATTTTGGTTATAATTGATCCACCGGAAGTACCCTTATTTGAAGTTTTTAACAGTTTTTCTTAAAAAAACGCAGTTAAATATTATTTTTTGACATTTTGTTATTACATTTATTAAAGAAAATACTCTTCTCTATATGGTTTGATTATTCATTTTCCTTCATATTCAATAGATGTAGAGTTAAAGCATTATAAAGAAATTAATTTTTGAAAAATTAGTCAGCTTTGCCATTTATCATGGAAACAGCTGACATAATTATTCAAAAAAATTTAAGTGACAGATCTGACATCAAAACCAAATATGGAAAAAAGTATAGGATCTAAAATTGGTATGTCATAGTGTTGCTCGTAAGTGACACGCAGGGAAAGGCCAAAGAGAAGATGGAAGGACATTACTTAGTGTAGTTTATGTTATAATTTTATTGGATTTATAGAACCTTTTCAAATGAACTTTTGGTATGGAATTTGTAAAAAATAGTATGTGTTCGTGTTCGATTTTACATGATATTATATAGAATCTGTTCCAAGGACCTTTTGGTATGGGATTTGTACAAAATACATGGAATTGACGGAAGGTCTTGTGCTGGCCACAACAGATTTTTTTGTTCAAATCTAGCTTAAAATTTAAGCCTTGTTGGTGCAAATGGGCATAAGTCAAGTAGCTTGGCTTAAAATAAAAAAAATGATGTGGCCAGCACATTATCTTCCGTCAATTCGATGTATTTTGTACAAATCCCATACCAAAAGGTCCTTGGAACAGATTCTATATAATATCATGTAAAATCAAACACGAACACATACTATTTCTATTCTATAAATCCAATAAAATTATAACATAAACATACACTAAGTAAAATGCACTTGATAAAATAAAAATAAATAAATATATCATCACGGCATATTACTCATTTCTGGGTGTGCCAGTATCTACAACACATGTAGACATCGGTAATGATGACGATATATTTTACCGTGTGGGCGCTTACCAGGCGTCACCTCACGGGCACTCATAGCTGGCGTGGAGAGTGCACCACAGGGGTCACTTTTGTGCCATTTAAAATTGGAAATATTTGGCGTCTGTCAGGATCGAACCCGGTTCCCCCAGGTTCGCGACCTGGGGTCCCGTGGCTGCGTGCCTAAGTGTCTATGCACTTGATACTTCTTCTTATTCTTCAGCTTCCCCTATTTTATTAGAGGTAGCTGTTTCCTCTTTTCTTCCACTCATTCCTGTTCAACACATCTTCTTGACACAGGCATTCCTTTCAGTCTTCTGCGATACAGTCCTTCCATCTTCTCTTTGGCCTTTCTCTGCGTGTCACTTGCGAGGAGCACTATGACATACCAATTTTGTGATCCTACACTTTCCATATTTAGTTTTTTGCACTTGCAACTAACATCTGTCAATTAGATTTTTTTTAATATATCAGCATCAGCTGTTTCCATGATAAATAGCAAAGCTGACTAATTTTTGAAAATTAATTTCTTTATAACGCTTTAAATCTACATCTATTGAATATGAAGGAAAATGTATAATCAAACTGTATAGAGAAGAATATTTTCTTTAATACGTAAAATAACAAAATGTCAAAAAACAATATTTAACTGCGTTTTTTTAAGAAAAACTGTTAAATACTTCAAATAAGGGTACTTCCGGTGGATCAGTTATAACCAAAATCTAATCAACTCTTAATATGGATATATAGAAGAGGAATACGAAAGAATTATAATTTTTAGAATTGTAGTATTGGAGTTATCGTCGGAGAAAAATTTGTCACACACGGACATATATACACACACACGGACACATACACACACACATACAGACATCATCTTAAAAATAGTAAATTCGTATTGTAGGGGCCCTAAAACGTGCTTATTCATTAAAAACTCACCACCGAATTTTTTGACCAAAGACAATACCTTCCTTACCTAAAGGTGACGGAAGGTAAAAAACATCCTATTATAAAATCATTTCAGATTAATTTTTAATAACTCACGAGAAAAGACGTATATATTAAATCAGATTAAAAAGAATCCAAAATCAAATGAGACAATAATATCATCATTAAATAAGGAAATATTTATATTAGTAAATAATTTTTTAGTCATCAGAATTTAATGGGTGGGGCCAGATAAAAATAAATAACATAAATACCTTTACTAATTGTCAATTAGTGAACTAAATAATAGTACATTACTAGACAATTTGTGCGACATTTTATTCAAATTACAATGATAAATAATGTAGAACACATAGGACCAGTTTTGCAGTCTCTGGTTAGAATTTTAACTGTATTGGTTCATATTTCTTAATTTTTAACTGTTGGCTACAGTAATATCGTTCATGAACTAAGCGTCAAAGTGAAGATTTACGTCGTTAAAAACTCCGTAACAGCAGGAGTGTAGGACATGCAATTTTTTGGCAATTAGTCCGTGATAATGTTTGGTTACATGTCACACCATCATGACCATGTAATATGTAAGGTGTAAAGTTTTTTCTCAACTGCGGCAACGCATTCGCATTGTGTTAACAGTCATGTCTTCAAACAGGAAACGTATAAATAACGATGTTGTACAACTGTTGGAGTTACCTTGAGAAATTCGATCGTATTTGTACTTGTCGAGGGCTACCAATGTGTTTATCCGTATGTCACATCTGCATAGGTAATAATTTCACAGCGGGACCGAGACCAGAGTTTCCGCGCATTTTAAATTATTAAGCCCGGGTTATTTATCACCCTTGACACCGTTTGGAATTAGCCTTAGCGGAAAGTTAGACACCGGCCATGTACATGGACTATGTCATTGCAAAACCAACACACGGGACATAGTTTTTCTTTCAGCATTGCACAATGAGGTCTTGTACATTTTTTTTATTACTTTTATCTAAAAGATTTATATTTCTTATTTTTATTTTTTAAATAGATGACTGTTTTTTGACATTTCTTAAAATCAAAGAAATCTTTCAATGTTTGTCACGTGTCTGAGTTTCAACCTGTCATTATTATAGTGAGTATTTAATTCAACAGTGATTAATATCTATAGCTTTTGTTTTTGTTGAAAAATGTCAGATATACCCAAA
The DNA here is from genome assembly GCA_943142095.1 of Ophonus ardosiacus. Lineage (NCBI taxonomy): Eukaryota > Metazoa > Arthropoda > Insecta > Coleoptera > Carabidae > Ophonus > Ophonus ardosiacus. The sequence goes on from OW964824.1 coordinate 57,842,638, forward strand.
TCGTTCAAGCAGCCAATGCACGTCATCACTTGGTGTAAAAACCTTAATGCGTTAAAATCACTAATAAAATTTCAATCATTTTTAACCTTCAAAAAGTGTATGGCCTTAAGTAATTATTATTAAGATGAATAGAAGAGTTCATTACTTATCGTATATGACATGAATAACATAAATAATGTACATCTACTTCATATTATTCGTTTATTTGTGACTATAGTTGGCAACATTGATAATTTGTATGTATATACTGTCAAAGTTATTATTTGACAATTTGAAAAATATTTGCATCGTGTTTGAAACATATTTGTGCGTTAAAAATGCTTATTTATTATAATAAAGTAACGTTAAACAAAACGCAACGACGCAACGTCACCGTTAACGCAAACACAAAATCTGTGAATCTGCCAAAGTTAGCACTTCTAATGAATAAAAAAAAATCGGTATATTTCTTTGAAATTCGGCTCACTTTTATTTATTGTCTTTATATAGCATACATAACTATAAATAAGGCTAGTATTATAAAATAATTTAAATAGAAATGGACAGTGACTAAAATATAGTATTTATTTTGTAGATGTGACAGTTCATTAACATGTCGTTAATACAGATTGCAATCTGTATAACGCATTATAAAGAAATTAATTTTCAAAAATTAGTCAGCTTTGCTATTTGTCATGGAAACAGCTGACATAATTATTCAAAAAAATTTAATTGACAGATGTCAGTTGCAAGTGCAAAACCAAATATGGAAAAAAGTATAGGATCTAAAATTGGTATGTCATAGTGTTGCTCGCAAGTGACACGCAGAGAAAGGCGAAAGAGAAGATGGAAGGACATTACTTAGTGTAGTTTATGTTATAATTTTATTGGATTTATAGAACCTTTTCAAATGAACTTTTGGTATGGAATTTGTAAAAAATAGTATGTGTTCGTGTTCGATTTTACATGATATTATATAGAATCTGTTCCACAGACCTTTAGGTATGGGATTTGTACAAAATACATGGAATTGACGGAAGGTCTTGTGCTGGCCACAACAGATTTTTTAACATGAAACATTGGGTTTGTCATATCCATGGTTACGACTTGACATTTGATTGACAGCAATGTATTTGTCCGTTCCATTTAAAATGAAACATAGGGAACGAATTTGACATTTCATAAGACGTCAATAGAGGTTAATTTTGTTTAAATAATTATACGTGCATTCTAAATTAAAATTAGTTGTAGAAAAAATATAGTGTGCACCTTGTGCCCGAGTGGTTTTTTGACTCGGCTAAATTTCTTACAATATTTAAATATAATACTTCTGTCAAATTCATTCCCTTCGATCGAAGTACGAGTGAAGAAACAAGTAGCGACTATGAAACGAAATCAGGAGGTCTATTCTAAATTCATAGCCACATGTGCTATCCGCTATCCGCTATATAAGTTCCACTACTAGCCAACAGATGGATTTAAGTCGGATAGCCACATGTGCTATTTGTTACAATTATAAATAATTATTATAATTTAAATAGGTACTTACAATATATAAATATTAATCAAATATTATTGATTTAACACACGAACACAAGGATTTGATCACAAAATTGAAAAGCCGAACTACTTGTCAACTTGACATGTGACAATATTTATAAGTTCCACTACTAGCCAACAGATGGATTCAAGTCAGATAGCGGGATGGGGACCGCCATCTGTTGGCTAGTAGTGGAACTTATATAGCGGATAGCGGATAGCACATGTGGCTATGAATTAGAATAGACCCCCTGGTACTTAGGGCATATTCAAGTATGAGTCGAGGCAAAGTACTGACTATGAATACGGGCATAACTCAAATACAAAATTCGGAACTCTTACATTTCGACCCTATTCTAATATGGAAAGAAACCATTACATTATGGTGTAAATCGGATAACCATAAATGGCTCATATTGGGTTATTTTTTCGCATTTTATACCTTTATAAAAATTAAAGATTATTAATTTTTCTGCAGGTATACTAATCACTTCAAATTAATAATGATGACATTTTAGAAAGAAAATAGTAAATAAAGCAATATTTATATACAAAGGAACTTAATATAGTTTCTCGTATTAGTAAATATGTAGGTAAGTATTTAAATTAATAAAAACTAAATAACGGGAGGTTTTATGTTGGGCACATCAGATTTTATTTATAATACGTCACTAATCCACACACAAATATTCATCATTCTGTTCTATCTATTTGTTAATCCCATCATCTGCCCTATCGACATGTTCTTGTCCTTCACTGTTTTGCTAATGAGTTTATAATACCTGGAGGCCTTCGGCGTTGGCGTCGCCTGAGAAATGGCCTTGGCGGAGATGGAGACGCGTTCCGACGCCGCCCGATTTATCATTGCACCCGGGCTGGGAGTACCAGGTCCCCGGCGTCCGTGCCGTCCTGGCGCCCGTGTGGGAGGATCATTAGGAATCTGCTGTGTCTGATCGCAAGGGATTACACCTGAGTGTGTGCGGAATAGAGGACGAGGAGGATTGAAAAAAGAGTACGAAAGTTAAAGAAAAATTAGTAACTCATAATAGTAAATTATACAACGATGATATAATGGATAATGTTTACAATAAAGTGAGGGAAGCGAGTAAGGGTTGTAATCATCCGAGCCATTATAGGGAGTTGTATGCTGTACTTTATTTACGACTAATATATTACATACATTTTTTTTTTATAATTTCGTTTCGTAACCTCAAACAAAATACGTATTTTTTTCACCAAATTTTAGCGTTTTTTTTCAGCTTAGCAAAATTTAGCGCGAACTATATGCACTCTGTGCGATGTGCATTGCCCTGAATTTGTGAACAGTGCACACAAATCAAATGGCAAGCGAAAAACAAGTTCGTAATTCAGTTTACATTTATATAAAAAAAAAATATTAGGATATTGTGGTTATTATATTGAATTTCATTAGTTTAATTTTAATCATTTTTACCTCTCGCTAAGAGAGGTATTGGATTCATGCTAAAATTCACATATCCAGATTACAGTGAATAAGCACGATTTAAGGTCCCTAGAATCCTATTATAACATTTTTAAAATGATGTCTGTGTGTGTGTGTGTGTGTGTGTGTGTGTGTGTGTGTGTGTGTGTGTGTGTGTGTGTGTGGATGTGTGTATGTGTGTATGTGTGTATGTCTGGATGTTGTAGACACGATTCCTCAAAAACTATAAGACTTAAAAAATATTTAACTGCAGTTTCCTCAATCTGACATTCCTGGGAAGAGCTGAAAAGGTTTTGGTAACAATTGAACAACCGAAAATATTAGTTTCTTAGAAAAAATCTTCTAAATATAATTTTTTGGGAGTTTTTTTTTTATTAAATATTGAAGAACATAAAATTCTCCATCTAAAACACTTAAAATTTTTATTATATCTTGTATATATTTAGAGATAAAGACACTATAATTTATAGAGTAATTTAATCGCAGAGGCCAAGGCACTAAGGAAACCAGTTGACAAATTCCAATGTTTATAACATGACACATGTCATTGTCAAATATCAACAGTTTTAGTGACATTCTGATAGCTTTTTCTGGGAAGTATATTTAATTTTTCTTATTGTTTTATTAATTAAATATTTGAAATTATAGGTAAAATTGTGGTAAAATGCATATATCCATCAGAAATACCGCCAAACTGGTTAATGAATTGGAACAATCTCTGACATGAAAATGATGTAAAATAGATATAATTAGAATTATAGAAAAATATATAGCGTCCACTTGTTGATAATTAGAAGTTGATAGTCGGATATTGGACAGGGAATTAATAAAATTATGCAAATATATATTACAATGTAGAAAAGTATAATAAAATAGGAATTGTTAACACACTTTATAAATTTTTAAATTTGTTACATGCAAAAAATTATTTAACAATATAAATTAATAAATTAAAGGATACAAAATTGTATCGAAATACAACAATACTAATATTACAATTAAATACATAAAATAAAATTTCATTTTTTATTTTATTTTAACATGTACAATGTTACTTCGCAACAATATACTTCATTGTAACATAATCTCAACCCAACGGTATGTAAATTTATACTTTATTATTGTGATATTTTATGTATTTAATTGTAATATTAGTATTGTTGTATTTCGATACAATTTTGTATCCTTTAATTCTACATTTCTACATTGTAATATATATTTGCAGATCTTGAAAATGATTAAAATTTAATCGAAACGTTGAGGAATTGAGAAATTGTTTTTCATTTTATTAATTCCCTGTCCAATATTCGACTATCAACTTTTAATTAGAATTATATGTGTGCAGAAGACATGTTAAATACAAAAAAAAAACAATATTTGGGTAAAGTTGTGTAATATTTTGTTATAAAACGACGCTTCGAAAGCGAAGTGCAATACAATACTTATATAGCGTAATATGGAAATGGCGAGAGGTCTTGTGCTGGCCACAACAGATTTTTTTTACTGTTTTCGCACGTGAACGTTTGGTTACGTTTTATAATAAAACAATTATTAAAATTAGATTATTCAATTTAAAATAAAAATTTATTAATATTTTATCTAAAAACTACATTTTGAATCAGCATGCCAAATATCAATTTTTAATTATTAATAGAAGCTGAGACCTAACACTTTTTTTAAAATTTTTATCAAGATAATATAAATAAATCGAAAATTAATTAAATAAATAAATATATCATTTACGGCATATTACCTATTTCTAGGTGAGCCAATCTGCTTTGTCGCAGATATTGGTAATTATGATGACATATTTGTACCGTGCGGGCGTTTACCAGGCGTTACCTCCCGGGCACTCATTGCTGGCATGGAGAGTGCACCACAGGGGTCACTTTTGTGCCATTTAAAATTCGAAATATTTGGCGCTGGTCGGGATCGAACCCGGTTCCCCCAGGTTCGCGACCAGACACTCAGGCACGCGACCACGGGAAAATAAATTAAGGTTCTAATTATTCACAAAGCCTATGGTTATAACATATTAAAATTTAATTTTTTTCCATTCGTTCATTTGAATATTAGACATCAATCTTTAAACACGCTAAAAATGGGGATCATTTTTTTAAAATATTGTCATTATTTTTAAATTAATTAAATTTAAAATATGAAACAGTGTAATTACGTAGAAATATATAGTCCATAATTTAAATTTTACAGACGAAACACTAACATAGCCAAACTTCAAAGTTAGTAGTAAAACAGTTTAGCGACAGCTACTTAAGTGTCGAAAAGTCTAGCGACAGTAGCTGCTAGCAGTACTGCAGAGGGGGCCACCGATACCTTACACTTAGCGACTTAATAAGTGAATTAGAGTAGACCCCATAACATTTTGAAATGTCATTTTTTGCATATTTTTCTATTAGAAATATTCTTTTTATGATTGCACCAATTGAAAGGAGTAATGACATTTACAACTCGATTCGAAAATTCAAGTTTTTTTAAATATCAAGCTTGGCTTGATTAAAATGAACCTAAGCAACAGCTCTAAAACTCAAGCTATTTAAAAAACTTTAGAATTTCACGCTTAGCTTGAGTTTTCAAGCTTTTTCAATCCAAGCAATATCAAGAAATTAATCATTAAGACAAACCTGTGAATCTCAACTGGAATTTTTGGATACCAGTTATAAAATATAGCAATTCAGCTGAAAGAATTAGAGCTTATAACAAACAACATCGTCGCCATTCTTGAACTCTAGTTCCAGTAGCATTTAAGGTAATGAAACGCAAGAAAAAAGATCCAGATGAGTCTGTTCGAATCAGATCAAACTGTTGTAAAAAACCCAGAACAAAAAAACCATTTAATCTCGGACGTCACGCAGGAGTCTTCAGAATAAATGGACGTCTGTTAGACCACGCATACATACAAACATACTCACATACATTACTTCCATCCAACATGGCTGCATTGCTCTCATTAGTTTAATTAAGAATTTGATAGCAATTATAAATACATTTTCGCATTATAAAAACCGAGTTTTTGTAACTCTATCTGTTGATTTATTCTCCGTTTATTTCTCGCACTGGTTCGTTTACGGCCGATAATTTATCACTGATTGGTATTTACATTTTTTCAGTTCATGTTGACGGTTTTTTCTACGGTTAATTGATTAGAGAGAAGGAATGAAATTTTATTGGATATTGTCTGTACGTTTACGGTGTATGCCATGGGAATTAATTTGTGTTGAGAGTGGAATTCCATTGCTCATACCGGTACATATTCTCATTTCTCATGCAGGGAAAAATAGTTTATCTCTGACTCAATATGGAAAGCACTTTCAAAACAGACTGATATTTATTTTATATGGTATAAATAGGTTATTAAACTTACCAGTCGCGAAGAACTTTTCAATATTCATGTAGTCATCGTTGCTCAAGATTCTGAAACAAAACGAAAAATGCACTCATTTAGTAAATTGTCAACAATAATATGTTGGTCGTCACATTACTCACATTATAAATACCCATATGTAAATAGAGTTGAAGGTATTAAGCGTAAATTTATTTTTGTCCTCCTGATGTGTAATGCGAACTTTACAATGGGGTCATTTCACATTTTCTGATTTATTTTTTTCTTGAAAAAATAGGTCTAATTAAACATGTATGTGTATGTTTTTCATCTAATACGTCTTTAGAATCAGAGATATGATTCTTTAAAAGTTGTGTTTAATTTCAAATATTTCAACGGCTGACGACACATATTCACGGATACGACAGTCGAGCTCTATCGGTTTAATTTAGAACTATGACTATTTGGTTTGGTATTTATTTAAATAAATGGTTTATTTACATAATTTATACTGCACTAGTACTTTTAAAGAAATAGAAAGTAATAATAATCTTCTCTCTTGTATATTTTGCTGTCAGCTGTCATACTTTTAGGTTAGGTTACTGTTTCATGTTGTGAAGCGTGTGTGTGTGTGAGAGTGATTTGTCCTTGTGTGAGTATGAATTTGTCGTCACAAATTTAGTCCGTGTTTAAAACCGCGAAAGTTTATTAGCAAATTTATGAATAAAAAGTAGCATATTTCAAATTATTTTCTATTACTATATTTATTACATGAGATGGATTTCATGATTTTATAAAAAAAATCGACAATTATTTTTTTTGAAATAACCCCATTGTATACACAGCAAGTGTAACTTTCTTTTTACGCTTACTGTGTTGTAACTTGTCTAAATATGCGGTAAAATAATCAAAAAACACTGGATGTTTATGGAAATTTAGAAAAAAAAAAACATCTTTACTATAATAAAGTTCATGTAAAAAATCTGTTGTGACCAGCACAAGACCTTCCGTCAATTCGATGTATTTTGTACAAATCCCATACCAAAAGGACCTTGGAACAGTTTCTATATAATATCATGTAAAATCTAACACGAACACATGCTATTTTTTTACAAATTCCACACCAAAAGTTCATTTGAAAAGGTAATAAATCCAATAAAATTATAACATGAACATACACTAAGTAAAATGCACTTAACACTTCCTTCTTTCTGCTTCAGCTTTCCCCTATTTTATTAGGGGTCGCTATTTCCTCTTCTCTTCTACTCATTCCTGTCCAACGCAGTCCTTCCTTTCTCAAGTCTTCTGCGATACAGTCCTTCCATCTTCTCTTTGGCCTTTCACTGCATGCTACTTGCGAGGAACACTATGACAATTTTTGATCCTTTACTTTCTATATTTGGTTTTGCACTTGCAACAGACATCTGTCAATTAGAATTTTTTGAATGTATCAGATGTTTCCATGATAAAAAGCAAAGCTAATTTTTGAAAATTAATTTCTTTATAATGCTTTAACTCTACATCTATTCAATATGAAGAAAAATGTATAATCAAACCGTATAGAGAAGAGTATTTTCTTTTATATATATAATAACAAAATGTCAAAAAATAATATTCGTTTTTTAAGAAAAACTGTTAAAAACTTCAAATAAAAGTACTTCCGGTGGATCAATTATAGCCAAAATCTAATAAACTCTTCATATGGATGTACAGAAGAGGAATACGAAAGAATTATAATTTTTAGAATTGTAGTATTGGAGTTATCGTCGGAGAAAAATTTGTTACACAGAAAAAAAATGTATTGATTGTAATAATTGTGATGTACTATTATTAGAATCTTATTCTGTTGCACAGCCATTATTTTGTAAATAAATTAATAAAAAATGAATGAATAATAAATAAACATAAAATATAAACGGCGATTGACAAAAACAGATTTTTATACATATTATTTTATCATCATTTTAAACGACAAAAACACCAAATAAATTTCATGATTCAAATTTAAATTATAATAAAAAGTACCTACAATAAAACTTTCGACAAAAGTATCATTTGTTGATGGACAGTTAGTTTCTGCAAGAAAAAATGAACAAAAACCCTCCCAGGCAAAAGAACGTGAGAAAATTATACACCTGGAAAAAGTAAAAAAAAAAGATATTGTACCAGGATAGAAAATTTGGCAGAGACTAATCGGTTGCTCAGACTGACAAATACGTGTTAAAGATGGAGGATGGTTATTCATTCCTCGTGTTAACCATTGTGTAACGCCATGAAATTGTAAATGGTATACCATTTAGCAGAACTGCGCAGATTATATGCAATCGTAAAGATATGGTAATGTCTTAATTGTACAATAAAAACTGTAATAATTGTGAATTGCAGTTTCTGTTGATATTTGCATATCTGGCTAATATGTGTTATTTGAAGTAGTGCAAACATTTTAAATCCGTTTCATTTTTTTCTAAGTTTGCCTTAGGCTATGGCGATTCACCTAATTGAACAAATTACATTTAAATGCCAGTTCATTTAATAAATTGCACATCATTTAACGTAAAGTACATGAGTATACAGTTAATTGTCAGGAAATATAATACCTAATTCACGGCAATCATAATTCTATACCATTTGAGTTAACAATTACCAACACTTTACTTTGCAATATGTATTCATGTTTGCTAATATTTATCCTAAATGATTATTATGTGCAGAAAGCATCGTATGTCATGACATAGATTTTTTATTTCAATGTATAATCATTATGGTGAACTTTACACTTACCTTTATATGTATAATAATAATTTAATTTAATAAATTATATGCATTATTGCCGCTATTTATTGTTATGAACTATGTTTAATGTTAATGTTGAAATGTGTGTGAAAATAAATTATTTATTAATGCATATTGTTCAACAATAGGTTCCGTTACCCTGCATCTATCTACCGCAAACCGCAAATCGAGGAGAAATTGTTTCAGTTCGCGGTTCACTGTAAAGTCATTATATTCTAAGAAAAGAACAATATCTTCTAATTTATGTTTTGTACATATATATTTAATTAAACGCAACGTTTCGACAGCATACACTGCTGCCTTCTACAGGGAAAATAAGAAAAATAAATATACTTGATTACAAAATAATAGCAACAAGTAACACGAAAACCGGGCCATAGTCGAAAACTAGTTTTTCCTTGCCTAAAAGTGGACTATTAATTTTAGACAAAAATACTTCAAATAAATGTTATAGAGAATCAAATTCTGCATCTAAATTAATAGTCACATTTTCTTTTGAATATTTGGTAACCGAGAAATTTAATTTAAAATTTTATAGAAGTTACTTCTTTATAGTGTTAGCTATGGTATTTAAATAAAATTTCAAACAAATTTATTTTACGAGGGGAGTTTTTTATGTTATCTACCTAGCTATGAAAACAATATGCTATCGCGACAATTTTCTTATGTAAAGTTACTGTGACTTTTTTATGTCTACAAAGACACAATTAAAAACTTGAAAGCGGCTATACGTGAAAAAAAAAGACCCCAGAATTATGCTCAGAAAATACTGCTTCTGCACAATAACTACAGGGTGCATAAAGCACGAATTGTTCAAGCAGTAGTCAATGAATGCGGCTTTGACGAATTATAACATCCGTCTTACAGTCCTGACCAAGTCCGACTATTATTTCTTCCCAAAACTCAAAAAACATTTGAGAGAGAGTCGCTTTTTATCGAATGATGACTTGGAAAACGCAGTGGAGTCGTATTTTGCAGAATTACCAAAACATTTTTTTTGCAGGCGTAGCTTTATTAGCAAAACGTTGGAATAAATGAGTTAGTGTTAATGGTTCTTACGTTGAAAAATAAAATTTTATTTGTTCTCTAACTCGTTGTTTTCATGGATAGGTAGATAACATAAAAAACTCCCCTCGTACCTGTCAGATCATCAATGATTTGTACGAGTATTTTCTTCACTTCCTGTGAATATTTTTTCATTTTCAATAATGACAACTCAAACAGATTTTCTGACAGATAAAATTACAAACAAATATAATGACATTTTTCCTATCAGAAACGTATCTGTCAGATTGTGACATATTTTAATAAATTTTATCTAGCAGTCTGTCCAAATGCCAAACATCTAATTTTTAATGACAGTAACGAGTTGTCAATCTTCTCAAATTGTTTAGGAGTAAGCTAACATATTTATTCGTCTTATTTATAACAATGGTAGTACAATACTATTTGGCCGAACAAACGAATGTTACTAGTTTACTGAATATTACGAAGGAAATTTATAACAACCTATAAACAATTGTTAGAAATTAGTTGTTTGACATTTGGAAAGACTGCTAGATTAAATTTATTTTAAAAAAATTCACGATGCAGACCCTCAGGTTTTATTTTTTTCTGTCTGAACCGTAACAGATATTACAAATTAAACAGAGAAATAAAAGTTTACTATTAAATGTATCTTTCTGAAAAAAAAAAATAATAATAATTTTACGTTTTCGGCGTGGCTATTAAAAAGTTATGGTCTAATCACTGTTGGGACACCTAAGTTTCATACACTAGTGGTTCACTAATAATAACAAGTATCATCTTAAAAGAAGACTTAAAACCATATGAACTATCGTACCAAATTTCATCCAAATCGAATAAAACGTTCTGTTATTATAAGCAAAATTATGTTTTTTCGAAGAACTTTGAAGCAGGATTCTGGCTAAATGGTACACTTTCCGGTAGAAGCAAGTTTAGTTAAATCGTCTTATTTTAGCCTCAGGAATCTGTGATGAAGCCATGTTCCCTTATTTGAGAGATACCCTGTATAAGTATTATATTTTACTTCGCTATTGAACCGTCGTTTTATAACAAAAAAATTACAAAACCTTACCCAAATATTGTTACCTTCCGTCACCTTTAGGTAAGGAAGGTATTGTCTTTGGTCAAAAAATTCGGTGGTGAGTTTTTAATGAATAAGCACGTTTTAGGGTCCCTACAATACGAATTTACTATTTTTAAGATGATGTCTGTATGTGTGTGTGTGTGTGTGTGTGTGTGTGTGTGTATGTGTGTCCGTGTGTGACAAATTTTTCTCCGACGATAACTCCAATACTATAATTCTAAAAATTATAATTCTTTCGTATTCCTCTTCTATACATCCATATGAAGAGTTGATTAGATTTTGGTTATAACTGATCCACCGGAAGTACCCTTATTTGAAGTTTTTAACAGTTTTTCTTAAAAAAACGCAGTTAAATATTATTTTTTAACATTTTGTTTTTATATTTATTAAAGAAAATACTCTTCTCTATATGGTTTGATTATTCAATTTCCTTCATATTCAATAGATGTAGAGTTAAAGCATTATAAAGAAATTAATTTTCAAAAATTAGTTAGCTTTGTTATTTATCATGGAAACAGCTGACATAATTATTCAAAAAAATTTAATTGACAGATGTCAGTTACAAGTGCAAAACCAAATATGGAAAAAAGTATAGGATCTAAAATTGGTATGTCATAGTGTTGCTCGCAAGTGACACGCAGTGAAAGGCCAAAGAGAAGATGGAAGGACATTACTTAGTGTAGCTTATGTTATAATTTTATTGGATTTATAGAACCTTTTCAAATGAACTTTTGGTATGGAATTTGTAAAAAATAGTATGTGTTCCTGTTCGATTTTACATGATATTATATAGAATCTGTTCCAAGGACCTTTTGGTATGGGATTTGTACAAAATACATGGAATTGACGGAAGGTCTTGTGCTGGCCACAACAGATTTTTTTTTTATTGTATTTAATATGTTTTCTACATACATAAAATTCTAAATATATCTATTTTTCATTGTATAAGGAAGTATTCTGTATTCTGTATGTCTGATGGATATATGTAGCTTACCTACAATTTTAAATATTTAATTAATAAAACAATAAGAAATATTAAATGTAATTTCCAGAAAAAGCTTCTAGAATGTCACTAAAGTAGTGTTTTTTGACACTGACATCTGTCATTTACAATCTATGTTATAAACATTACTATGTTACAAATATTTGAATTTGTCAAATGGTTTCCTTAGATCCTTAGCCTCTCTGTCTTTATCTCTAAATCTATACAAGATATAATAAAAATTTTAATTGTATTAGATGCATAATTTTATGTTTTTTAATATTTGTAATAACATAAATTTTCAAAAAATAATATTTAGAATATTTTTTTTAGAAACTAGTACTTCCGGTTGTCCAATTGTTACCAAAATCTAATCAGCTCTTCCCAGGATTGTCAGATTGAGGAAACTACAGTTAAATATTTTTTAAGTTTTATAGTATTTGAGAAACTGTGGTTCCAACATCCACACACACACACACACACACACACACACACACACACACACACACACACACACACACACACACACACACATATACACAGACATACAAACATCATAAAATTGTTATAACCGGATTCTAGGGACCTTAAAACGTGGTAAAAATTGGTAGAATACTCCATTTCCACCTAAGCAGGTTCTAAAGTGATTGTGAATGTATCTTTACAGCTAATAGAAAATGCATAGTCCATTAAACACAGTCATATCCTCCTATAAAAAATATGAGTGAATATCCTCACACTGAGCCCGTTTTTATTAATGAAGCATACATGTAGTAATTTTTAACTCTGTATCCATATTGTGTGTGTCAACATGTCAGGCATGGCATCACGGCCAACTTGGCCGTTGCATACATTTGCCAGACGAGGACTAATGCCCCAGGTCGCTATCGGCAATTGGTGCGTGACGCAAATGACCGATGCTCTTCATCCCAGCGCCAACGTTGACTGATTTTTCCATTTCCCTCGGCCAAGCCGACAAACACACACAGATTTGCAAGTGGAGTATGTAGTGGGTGCTAATTACACTTATTCGTGGTACTGTTCAAGATGAAGAATGGTATAGTTGATAAGGAAATATTAGCAAATAAATTGAATGCATGGAAATGTAAGCTCTATTCTTTATGAAATATTTGCGCTCGTATATTCTACTAAATAATAAAATATGCGGATATTGTTAGGGTTATGCCTGGAATTATGTTAAGTAAAATACGTCATTCTCAATGATGATCTTATTTTCTCGAATTTTTTCGTATTTTTGGCATACGAACTTTTACATCATTGAAAAGAGAAAAAATGTCAATATTATATGTACCGAGTGTAAGACGAAAACCGGGCCATAGATTTTTAACATGGGAAAATCATTTTTCCTTGCCCAAAAGTGGCCTATTCATGTTAGACAAAAATGCTTCAAAAATATGTCATACGACCGATTTCACCACCGATTCCTAAACCGTTGCCTAGATAGGAATTTCCTAAATTTAAGAACTGCCTAAACAGATTCTTAAATATATTTTAAAATTTGTATTACAGAAATGGAAAATATAAATGAAACAAAGATGAAAATGAAGAAAAAGAAGAAATATAAATGGCAAAATATAGAATAAATAATAAAAAATAGAAGCTGAATCTTGTGATTTCATATAAAAATATAAAATTAGACAAGCGGAACGCATGACACTTGGCTATTTGGCATTTTTGTAAAAATTATAAATTTAATTATATGTGAATGTATTTTCCCTAAATTTAAAATAAAGAATAATAATGGTTTTTTATTCGAAAGGAAATCTTCTTAACACCATTTTTCATTTTAGGATTTAAAATAATTTGTTCTCTGTTTTCTATGTCTTCTATTTCTTCGTTTTAATTATCAAAATATTCAACAAACTTGTACAATTTTCCTTTTAAAGTGTCAGCTGTTAAACGTTAGGAAATGCTTAGCGATTTGGGTATCGGAAAACAGATACCTAGCTAAGTAATTCCTAAATGAAGATAGGCAATGCTTAGCGGTTAGTGGAAACGAAATTTTGCTAGGTAATGTATATGTGGTGCACATTGGGTACATAGGCATTACTTAAATTTTAGGAATCGGTGGTGAAATTGGCCACTAGAGAATTAAATTCTGCATCTAAATCAATAATCACACTTTCTTTTGCATCTTTGGTAACCGATAAAATTTTATAAAACTTATTCTTTATTTTATCCATGACATTAAAATAGGGACTTTTTAATTAATAATTTGTCCTAACTGTTGTTATGGAAAATCATATTTTTGGCGAGGATGGTTTGATCTAGGTAGGTACATGAAAATTAAACGTTGCAAGAAGATTGGATAGTACGTCGATTCTCCAGAGATAGCATATTAAGATTTATAAGTGTATTGTTGTAGTGACAATCATTTTGAGAACCTAAATGAGCCTTATACCAACAATATCTTGTAAATTAACGCTGTATCATTTCAATAGCTCTTAAAAAATTTTGGTATAATGGATTCCAAATCAGGAAACACTATTCTAATTTTGCTTGTACAAAACAACTGAATGTTATAATAATAATAATAATAATAATAATAATAATAATAATAATAAATTTATTCTGCCAATAGACCAATTATATTGATATGTGGCTCGTCAGTATAAAATACAGTCATAAATGAAATACATAATATTACATTTATCTTTCATTAGTTTAATGCTAAATCATCATTTAAATATTCGTCCATAGAGTAGTAACACTTGTCAATTAAGAAAGCTTTTAATTTATTTTTAAATAATGTTTCCGATTTTAAATTCTTTATAGTAAAGGGTAGTTTATTTACGAGTTTTACTCCCATTATGTTAGGATTGTATGTGCATAGAGATAATCTGTCCTTAGGAACAACAAGATTAGTTTTATTTCTTGTGTTATAATTGTGTATGTTTTCATGTGTCAAAATTGTGTCAGAGATAGACCGAATATGCAGAATTACAGAAAGTATATACGTACATGGTAATGGTAGGATCTTTTCTGCTCTAAAAATTATTCGACATGATTCATTATATTTCAAATTAAATAAATTTCTTACTGCGCGTTTTTGAAGTTTAAATAATCTTACAGCAGAAGGAGTAGCACCCCAAAAGATAATTCCGTAGTTTAAAATGGCATTAAATTTTGCATAGTAAAACATCTTTGCAACCTTAACATCTCGCGAGTTTCTTACAATAAATCCACGATTTCTCTAACTACAAGTGATTAATCGTTAATATTTTAGTTGAAAAGCTAAGCTAGCCATAGCCAAGCTATTATAGGGTACGGGCTCGTATATCTCAAATAATATTAACGAACTTCGATGGTTAGTGTGCCAGTTTACTATCCAATATTTCATTTGTGTATCACGTTGATTACTCCGTCTGTAATTACCCCAAAACCAACAAAGAGCAACAAACTACACCGCACAAAAAGAACATTTATAAACAACCGAAAATTCATATGCCATCAAGTTGGAGCATTTAGGGCGGCAATTATTTCTAAAACCGAAGCTATTCTACAAAATTCGGAACTTGTGTGGCGTCACGCGAACTCGTCGTTAGTGATGGCCCGGCGATGTTTCATTGTTCCTGCTTTGCCCCCGCCCCCCGTAAACTAGAGGTGTTCTCAATCAGCAATGCCGTGGATAATGAACTTTTATACCGACTTGAGGAACTGCGTGATTTCTCAGTGATTAACGGATAAACAGGAGTTTGTTTTGCTGATGCGGGGAGAATTTATAAACCCTCTAATCTACTGGACAAACTAGAGAAAAGAGTATTCAGAATTTAGTCGGCCTAGTTAAATTTTTAAATCAGCATTAGGTACCAAAACATTTTTTACCTTCCTTCACCTTTAGGTAAGGAAGGTATTGTATTTGATCACAAAATTCAGTAGTAAGTTTTTAATGAATAAGCACGTTTTAAGCGTGGATTACACGATGAAGTTTTTATTTTCAAGTGACTCGAAAAGTGTCTTTATAAGTGACTTTACAAGTATATTTACACGATCAAGTTTTGTGGGAATTAAAATATCCAAGTGTCAAAATTTAAGTTATACCTACATTAAATGTTCATTGAATTTTCATCACTTAAATTTTTCGTATATAGCCATTAAGATTCAATTACACCTTTACCATATTTGGCCAATTTTTACCTCCCGCTACCCTTGGTAAGGGAGGTATAGGGATCGTGCTAAAAATCACATATCGAGATTTTAGTAAATGACCACGTTTTAAGGTCCCTACAATTCAAATTTAACATTTTCACGTTGATGTCTGTATGTGTGTATGTGTGTGTGTGTGTGTGTGTATGTGTGTGTGTGTGTGTGTGTGTGTGTGTGTTTGTAAGGATTTTGTTAGCGCTCTAACTCAAATACTATCATTCAGAAAATTCTGAAATCTCTATTGTAATATGGAAAGACACCATTAGATTTTGGTATAAATCGGATAACCGGAAATGGCACTTTACCTGAAGCTTATAATGGTTTTTCTTCAAAAAATACCATTAAATGTCATTTTTCGCACAGGAATACATTAATACTTTTGCTATATATTTTACAGATAAGTTTAAAAATATTTTTTTTTAATATCAAAGCCTATGATAAACACAATACTTTTGTTACACAATTCATATTTCAAATGAATGTAAGTACAGGTGAATGTCACTGTCAAAACACTAAACACTTCAAATTAATAATAGTGAGATTTTATTAAAAAGAAAATATTAAATAAATCAATAGTTATATGCAATGGAACAGTTTACAGCATTAGTAAATAGTAAATGAATGCTCTTGAATGAATGTTATGATGATTTTGGGCAAGGCGGATGAAGAATGTTTTTAAAGAGTTAAGTGATTCTGTGGAGCTCTTGCTTTCATCCCTTTTCTTATTATTTTCGGGTTTTTGCTAACCCACTAAGTGGGAAACGCGTGATTTTATGTATGTATGTATGTATGTATGTAAATAGTAAATACGAAGGTATGTATTTAAATTAATAAAAATTAAATAGCGGGAGGTTTTGTGTTGGCCACATCAGATTTTTAGTTTAATATTGATCACTTATAACACTACTTGAATACATCAAAAATATAAACACAAATGACAGTTGACAGTTACTTGACAGTCAAACTTATAGGGATTTTTAAGAAAAAGTCGCGCATGTTCCAGTGTTTCTTTAAAAATTTTTCGTGAAAAGTCTATTCATTTGTCTCTCTTGTACTCATGTCATTGCGCGAGAGAGAAAACTTTTCAAGTCACTTGAAAAGAAAAACTTCATCGTGTAATGGACGCTTTAGACTCCCTTGAATAAAATTTTACTTTTTACTAGTTTTCCGATGATGTCTGTATGTGCCTCTCTCTCTCTGTGTGTGTGTGTGTGTATGTGTGTGTGTGTGTATGTATGTGTGTGTGTGTGTAACAAATTTTTCTTCGACGATAACTTCAATACTATATTTCTAAAAATTATAATTCTTTCGTATTCTTCTCCTTTACATCCATATGAAGAGCTGATTAGATTTTGGTTATAATTGGTCAACCGGAAGTTGCCTTATTTGAAGTTCTTAACGGTTTTTGTTGAAAATTTTTTGAAATTTTATGAAAAAAATATGAAATAACATCTTATTGTCTATACGTTTGATTATGCATTTTTCTGCAAATTAATAGATATAGAGTTAAAGAATTATTAAGAGTTTAAATTTCGTAAATCAGCCAGCTTAGCTATACTCATGGAAACAGCTCATATAGGTATAGTCAAATAATCCCAATTGGCAGATGTCAGTGTCTAGTGCCATTTACATAGTGTAAGTTCGTGTTATAATTTTATTGGATTTATAGAATCTTTTCCAAGGAACTTTCGGTATAGAATTTGTAGAAAATAGTATATGTTCGTGTTACAATATTACTGGATATATAGAATCTTTTCCAAAGAACTTTTGGTACGGTATTTTTACAAAATTCATAGAATTTTTTTAGTAGTCTGTGCGTGTTTTAAATGCGAGCTTATACACAAGAAGTATCATAATGTACTATTATTTTAATCTCTGTGGTGCTCTCTCCGATACAGTTTTAAAAGTGTATGAGATGGCGTCTTTTAAAAGTTCTGTACGGTAAAGTTAAAAATAGTTTCTCAAAAAAATTGTCATGTATGTAGGTCTGTGATACAAAACAACAATTTATCTTCAACATCCATTCAATCTTTTTCATTTTTTGATTGATACTCTCTGGATTTCCCTTTTCTAATCAAACGAGATATTCTTTCTGTTAGGATCTAATATCAAATCTCATTACAAAAAAATAAACTCAGTGGGACTCAATTGGCCACATGAGGCGCCTTACAAAAATCGGAATGTGTCACAATAAGACTACATCGAGCAATATCGCATAGAGAATGAAATATCTCGGGCGAGATGAGAGATAATAAAGATCTCGGTGTTTCTCATCAGACGCGCAGCTTGCCAATCAGCCATCAGCTGTCAGAGCGATCCGATGTTTAGGTTAGGTTTACAAATGCTGCAGGGGGCGTAAAGATGAAGATGTTGCCATTAGGCTGCCGTTATGTACACTAATTTGTTATCTTGATGATACCACCATGCCCCAAATGGACGCGATCATTAATATTTCGAAGAAGTGTTTCTTGGACTGTCTCGACTCTCTACTGAAACGCACTTGATTGATTCTAAGGGACACACTGAATTTTTTACCTTTGTCTGGGAAATAATGACTGTATTTACAGAAAAAGAAAGAAAAGTTTTAGATGATGCATTCATAGATGTTTTTCAATTTATCTGCCATTTCTAAAATGTGGGAAATAAAAAAAGACAATAATTTTATTGATTTGTTGCCATGAAGAGATTGTCATGTCCACTCAAGAATATTATGTATGGTATTACAAAATTCCCGCACTTGTTACAAAATAGTTATTTTTGCAACAAATGCGAGAAATTAATGATTCTGAAACGAAAACAAATACCTGAAAAAGAGTACAGCAAGAATGCTAAAGCAAAGCATTTTCCAATCAAGTATCAAATTACGTTTTTTCGAAAACTACATACCAAAAACCAAAATTAATGAAAATGAGAAAATTTTGACGGTTAGAATTAATTAATGTGACATGTAATATCTCTAATAATTGTTCAATTGGAATATTTACTATAAATTTGGTGAAGAATAGATTAATTTTTTTTAAGCAAAGAAAATGACAAAAAACGACTAAAAATCACATATCGAGATTTTAGTAAATGACCACGTTTTAAGGTCCCTAGAATCCAATTTTAACATTTTCACGATGATGTCTGTATGTGTGTGTGTGTGTGTGTATGTGTGTGAATTTTGTCTTCGCTCTAACTCAAATACTATCATTCAGAAAATTCTGAAACCTTGTATTTCTACCCTAATCTAATACGAAAAGAAGCCATTAGATTTTGGTGTAAATCGGATAAACGGAAATGGCACTTTACTTGAAGCTCATTATGGTTTTTCTTCAAAAAATACTATTAAATACCGTTTTTTCGCATTTTATGTCATTAGAAAATTATAGATTATTGAATTTTGTACAGGTATACATTAATACTTTTTCTATATATTTTACAGATACATTTAATAATCATATTTCTTTTTTTCATCCCGAAGCCTAAGATAAACAAAATTCCTTTGCTACACAGTTTATTTTTCAAATGAATGTAAACGTAAACTGGTAAACGTCATTGTCAAAAAATTAATCACTTCAAATTAATAATAGCGACATATTAAATAAGAAAGAAAATCGTAAATAAAGCAATAGTTATATGCAATAGAACATAATATAGTTTGCAGCATTAGTAACGTAGGTATGTATTTAAATTAATAAAAATTAAATAGCGGGAGGTTTTGTGTTGTCCACATCAGATTTTTCTATAGGTATATTTTCATTAAACTGTCATTATAAACATTAGTGCTTAAAAGTATTTCATTTAGCAACGAAAATCAAAAAGTTGTTATTATAAAACGCTAGTATAAAAATGTATTTAAAAACATTGCAGTATTCGCGATGCCAGTTTAGACGTCAGCGCCGCTAGTGACTAAATAGTGAACTTCTTTGGTGGGTGTTGAGATCTGTCAATCTCGTGTTTGCTTTGTCATATTTTTATGTAATTTTGTTTTATTTTTTAATTTTTATATAAACAGGTTTATAATAATAATATAATAACTACTACGATGGCATTGAATATTCAATGAAACTGAAATGATATATAAATATCACAATGATATTATTACATAACTTTGTAAGTAAATACCTACCATAAAAGTTCCAATATAGATAGATGAAAACGAAACTTATATACAAAAGTATTTTATATTCTTATTGCTAAACACTTAAATTAATAACAATAACACAATTATAAGAGAAATTACGCAAAAATATTACAAAGTAAACATGAGATTGACAGATGTCAATACCCTCCAAGCAAGTTCACTAGCGGCGCTGACGTCTAAACTTGCATCGCGAATTGTGTAAAACGTTGTAAATACAGGCCGGAAGAAGTTTACACCCTTGGACAAATAAAAGCCTTCCGCTCGCTGCGCGTCCGCAGGCATAAACCTTTTTTGACCCTCTATACGTAAATAGCTATTTTGCACCTATCTTTTTTTTAAAAAAATGTTTATCGTTACCTCCCTTACCCAAGGTAGCGGAAGATAAAAACATTTTTGTCACAAAATGTGTTTATGAAACTGCGGTAGGTTTTGTGTTGGCCACATCAGATTTTCCCTTCTGTTTTTCTCGCGAGGTGACAATGCTGTCCACAATGATTACACAAACCAGCGTTGCTGGCGGCTGGTTTGGGATTGGTTTCCCATCTCCCCGCCGCTTGCTAATGAGCGCTGGGCGGGGCCACCGCATCATTTACACCATCCAACCGCCGGCCCGAGTTGTAGCACTGGCTAATCGCTTCTCAATACCACTGCGCTAGCCATAGTCAAACGCTGGGGTTACTCAGGGCTTAGTAATGGGACCAGATGGGTGATTGATGGTGGAGTGCCATCAATGGGTGTTGGTGGATGGTTGAATGGTAGTATGGTAGGTGGTAAGATGATGTGGAAATAATTGATTGACTTCTGGTTATGGTTATTGGATTGGAATTTATTGGACACGATTATAATGAGCTATCAATTTCATATTTCGTTTGGTAACTAATCAATTATATTTTGTTTTCGATTTATAAATAAATATATCATCACGGCATGTTATCCATTGCTGGGTGTACCAATCTGCTTCTATTCGCAAATTTTGGTAATGATTTTATATACCTAGAATTTACGATGATGCCTGTATGTATGTATGTATATGTGTATATATGTATCATTCAGAAAATTCTGAAAACTTGTATTTCGATCTTATTCTAATATGGAAAGAAACTATTAGATTTTGGTGTAAATCGGATAACCGGAAATGACACTTTATTTGAAGCTCATAATAGTTTTTCTTCGAAAAATACCATTAAATGTAATTTTTTCACATGTTATGTCATTATAAAAATTAAATATTATTTAATTTTCTACAGGTCTACGTTAATCTCTGAGTCTATGATTTAAGAATGTCACTGTCATAAACTAATCATTTCAAATTAATAATAGTGACATTTTAAACAGAAAATAGTAAATAAAGCAATAGTTACATGAAATAGTTATTTTCGTAACAAGTTATGAAAAATACCAAATATCATGCGAGTGTAAATTGACGCACGACGCGTAGCGGAGTGCAAGTCAATACACACGAGCTAAGATATTTGTATTTCATACAAGTTATGAACATTATTTTTTAAGATGAAAGTAAAGATGTACTCAGGATTTCAGTCAGTGATAATAATTTTATTCTACAGCCAACGTTTCTTTGGAGCTTCATCAGGGCAAAGAACAAGTTAAAAAAATTTTACATTACAAAAATGTCAAAAATATATCTAGAAGATATCGTCAAATAAAAATGTAGCACGTCAGCCAAATCATATTACAAAAGCACACCTATTGACAATTATGTCCCATTAAAATGAAATAGTTACATTGTAAAATATTTAGAATTTTAAGAATCAGGGCACGTGTATTATTTGTAGTTATAACAAGCATCATAAAAACGGAAATAAAATTGGCAATGAAACTGGTAGCATTATATTGTCCAATGTACCATAGAAGAGTTACGCGAATTCATTCGTTACATTTTAAATGTGTCTTAACTGAGCCAGTTCTATTCATAAATGCAAATTGCAAATAAACTCCGCGGTCATATTTAAATCTAATGTAAATCTTTATGTAAATATAAAAATCCGTAATTTTATTTCTTAGTTTTCTTTTTAGGGGGTCTATTCAGAACTTAATATTTGTGTTGTCGTTATAGTCTTTATGGTTGTTATGTACTGTAAAGATTGTTAAAATCAAATTTGGTATTCTCAGTACTGAAGGTGGTTACCGTCAACAATTGTTACGTGTTTTGACAGTATTTATCATAACGACTGCTAAAACTATGTATTTATGGTTGTTATCACGTTATTTCTAATATTTGACATGTGACAAATTATTACATCAATCAAATATTATTAATAATGGCCTGTCTGCTAAATATTAGCAGGATGCAGTTGATTATTCGCATGAATCCTGCTTCGACTTAAATAATGATAGTAAGAACGATAAAAACCGTCGTGGACGAAAGTTACTTTTGACGTAAATACATATTTCTTTGAAAATATTATATTCTGTGGTAGGTGTTCGTGAAAACCTTGTTATTTATTCTGGTGCTAATGTGTGCTTTTTCTTCAATCAAAATTTAAAAAAAATCTTTCCATAACTTTTCAATCACGTTGGGATCAGTGGTATAATTAACATACCCGTTCTAAATAATTTAGAAGTTTTCAAATATGACAAAAATGTCATATTCTTCTTTAGTTGTTTTAGCAGAATGTTTGCATTTTAAATATAATTGGCAACACATTATTAAAAGAATAAAACGTTGACATATAAGGTTAGGTTAAGTTCATATATGCATAATGAAGTTAGTTATTGTCAAATAATCTGGTTCATTCACAAGTATTATTTTATAAAGATTGTCAATAATACCGACGTAGGTTCTGAATTGACAAATTCATAAAGATTGTTACAAATGTCTTTATGATAACAATCTTTATATCCGTAACAACCGTAATGACTGTGTTTCTCTGAATAGGCCACTAGATTTTTTAATTCAAATTTTAGGCTGTGTCCAATGTTGCATTTTGGCATTTAGTATTTAGGATTTAGGTCTTGTTCATATAAATACAACTCCAAATGGCACACTAGTGACATCCATTGGCTTGTATGGCAACACTTTAGAACAAGAAAAATGAATTATACAATTTGATTCAATTTGATGCTTGAAAGTAAATGTTAATATTATATTTCATAAAATAGAAGCTAAGGAGCTATTCTTTATCAGTAAATTTGACGTTTTGCACAAATTATAGCAACGAACATGATTTGTTTGTTGCAAAACTCTAAAATCTAATTCCTAAAATCCTAAATAATCACTAGATTTAGGGCATATAAATTTAGGATTTAGATATTATATAGGGTGATAAAAGTGCAACATCGGACACAGCCCGTGTTCTATATACATACATTTTCAAATAAGAATTTTAATTATATCGATAAATAATTATATTTACGATATGTAAATATTGTTTCATAACATATGTATGCAGGTACCGTATTATAAATGTATAAATCATAATTTGTGCGCAATAAGTAGAAACGGAAATACATAATGATTACAGTATTTTTCGTTGGAAAACTATTAGATAAATTGTATAGAGTATAATATCTTTAAGTAACCTTTATTCCTGTTAGGTTATTACTATGATTACATATAAATGTAGAACACATTACTGAAATTGAATTTGATATATAGAAAATACACTCCATTTATTGAAATATTTTAAGATATAGTATTCAGATAACATCATAAAATATAGATATTATTAGTTTACTGGAAAATATCGGGTATAATTTTTTTAAATCATGGATTAAGGTATAATCGCGTAATGATGTAAGTAAATTGTTCTGCGAAACGCAGTAAAGATGAGTTTGGACACCTGAATTCTGTAGAAATGAGCTAATGATTCAGAAATTTCGAGTCATCAGATTTCACAAAGGATCCTCAAATCTTTTCCGGGAACGGTAAATCGTAGGAAGCATTTATTTCACATCAGGACTGGATTAAGGCTAAATTTCAAAAGAATTCATTTCACATTTCACCCAACAAAAAAGTAAATTAATTTTAATATTAATTTTCTATAGCCAAAATTAAAATAATTTTTAATAAGTACATAATAACGTTACCAAATTTATTTGATGTTGCCATCTAATCTACTCTAACTTCATGTGTATTGTTCAGTTATAAATAAATAAATATATCATCACGGCATATTACCCATTTCTGGGTGTGCCAATCTATATTGCTATATTGTTAAGTTATTTATTAAAAATAGAATTCTTTTTATTATGGACATTTTTATTACATATGAATAAAAGTCCTGGATTGCAGTCAGTGATAATTTATTTCAAAATTAAAAATTTTCAAAGGATGCTAACTTTTTTAACAATTTTTTTTTTACGTATTTTACCATTATTTTCTATTTATTTTCTTAACTATTGACGTCAAAATGTGTGTTGTTTCGTGTTATTTATTTATATATTCAGAAAATATTGTCACTATGTACAAAATTTATAATTATTAAAACGAGACCACCTCCTGAAAAAGGCAAATGAGTTGCCGAAACCACTAGAGGCCGATTTTGAAATAAATTATGACTGCAGTCCAGGACTTTTATTCAAAAATCCCAAACATCCATCCAGTGAAAATCGACAGGGAAATTGGATTTCCCTGCCTAGGCGAGGAAGTAAAATGCAACGTTACCATTATATTCTCACAAGCACATTTTACGTTTTCATGTGACTTACAATAATTATAAAATTAAAATAAATGATATCCGGTACACGGATGTTTTAAATTCTTATACAATTTTAAATAAAGTAAGTATAATCACTATCCCAGTTTCGATGTTACATACAATGAACTTTTATCTGTGTCAATATTATATCTATGTACAATCACCGAAAAATACAGACTTGCTTATTATTTCTGTACAAAATCTTTAATAATGTTATTCTAGGCCATTTTTCGTTAAACATCCCTCGTGTATCCATCTACAAACAAATCAACTTTTCATTGTAATAAAGTTAGGACAAATTATGCATTGAAATTTCCAATTTGGCAAAAGTGTAATATTTTTTTTGCCCTCCTGAAGTGTAATGGGAACTTTACAATAGAATACACAGCAAGTGTAACCTACATTTTACGCTTACTATGTTGTAACTTGTCTAACTATGCGGTAAAATAATCAAAATACACTGGACGTTTATGGGCATATAGAAAAGTAATCATCTTTATTATAATAAAGTTCATGTAAAAAACTACTACCTACTTAAGTTATTTTTTTACTTTAACATTTCCTATATTTAAAATTAATTTATATAAATCAAAATCACAGCAGCGACATATGTCATTATTGTAAAAATCCACCGTTACCGACATAGTCACCGATCGATATACCTGTCAAATACGTGAGGCGAGCATTGCTGAAATGTTAAATATCGACACCTACCTATTATTTATTACGAAGAAAACATGAGCAAATAAATATATTATCAGTCATAAACAACGTCTATTAATACAAATAAATTTTCGCTAGAAGAAGTACTCTAATAAAGGTAAGTAAAATCAAATTTGGAAATTGACTTAACCCTAGTATTTTGAACTAACCCTTTTCAGAAGTACAACCTATCTCATTAAAAAAAAGTGATTTTCATTATCGTCGGCCAAAAAATTTGATACAATTCTCGTGCGTGAAGTATTTTACAGCGCTCCAGCTAATAAGGCACTCGCTTTAGGGGCTCGTGCCTTAAACAAAGCTGTCGCGCTGTAAAATACAACTTACACGCACTCGAATGTAAATAACTATAATGAAATCCCTTGTAAGATGCATGTATTTGCTGATTCATACAATTAATTATTATAATTTACTTTTAATATCCTGTTAAATTTAAATATTATGTTTGTAAATGTTTGTAAAATCATCCTGTCATTGGAACTTGTTAGTTCTGTTGGATTGGTTCAATAAATAAATAGAGTTCGTTAAGTTTTCAATGTGATATACTTGTTAAAGAAAAATAGGTTATAAGTATGTACCACTCAGTAATTTTGAATTCTTATACGATTTCAGAAAAAAATTAATACTTATCTCGTTATTGAAGTTCCTTTGACTCAATGGCTGGTAGTGCGAGCTCGGTATTAACTAAAACACTGTTTTAAGAAATGTCAAATTCTAATTTCAATATTTAATTTCATCCTTATGTTTAAAGAATGATTTTTTTAAAAATATTTGTTTGAATACAAACTATGTTCTGCTTAAAAATCATATTTTGATAAATTTGATATTGTTTATTTTTGTTATTAAATAATGAAATTTGACTTTTCTTAAAACAGTGTTTTAGTTAAATGCGAGTTCGCACTAACAGCCATTATGATTATCTCCATATTCGTCATGAAAAGACGAACTTCCCTGCCTTAATAAGTAAATAACTATTCCAGGTAGGTGGAAAGTAAGAATCAATAAGCCAAACAAAGTCCTACTTTTAATAACCGTTATTGAGAAAAATAGCATTTTATACTCGTACTGCTTGACTTTTTTTTATTAAAAATTTTGAATTTTCATAATTGTCTGGACGTGTCATGATATATTGGGATTAGCTGTTGTATAAAAGTGTGACAAATAAGAAAAGTAATTCCTTCCTACATATGAAACTGGCATATGTGTATGCATATTGTCCTCGTATACAACTTATTTAAATGCATCTCTCGCCTTCTAAGGCAAGATAATCTGTTCAGTGTTTACTTTAGAATATAACTATAGGATATTTATTTATGCAAAACTCTGGTACAGGTCGTTTATCAGCGGACTTTCATTTTCTGGCATGAGCGCTTACGCCGAGCTCCGTCACTGACAATAACAAATCACTTCTATTTTTCTTCAGAAAGCATGCGACATTCGAAACACACTAGCGTGCACACAGACACACAACCGCACACACCAACACAGACACAACTTCTAATGTCATTGAAAATTATTGCTTTTGGATAAGGTGGATGTGGATGTTACTGTAGAGATTGCTTCTGATGAGACAGATGAAAGTGCAGTACAAAATACAATCAATACAATATCAAAGTCAAAGAATATTTTGGAAAAAAAAAATGAAAACTATACCGGATGATGGCGGCTAGAGATAAACGTAGTTAATACATTTTTACCCCCCGCTTGGTAAGGGAGGTATAGGGAACGTGTTAAAAATCATATATCGAGATTTTAGTAAATGACCACGTTTTAAAGTCCCTAGAATCCAATTTTAACATTTTCACGATGATGTCTGTATGTGTGTATGTGTGTGTGTGTGTGTGTGTATGTATGCATGTGTGTGCATGTATGTGTGTGTGTGTGTATGTATATTTGTATATGTGTAGGGATTTTGTCTTCACTCTAACTCAAATACTAACATTCAGACAATTTTGAAACCTTGTATTTATACCCTATTCTAATATGAAAAGAAGCCATTAGATTTTGGTGTAAATCGGATAACCGGAAATGGCACTTTACCTGAAGCTCATAATGGTTTTTCTTCAAAAAATACCATTAACTGCCATTATTTAGAATTTTATGTCTTATGAAAATTAAAGATTATTGAATTTTCTACAGGAATACATTAATACTTTTTCTATATATTTTACACATAAATTTAAAAATATTTTTTTTTACAAGTCCCGAAGCCTAAGAGAAACACAATTCCTTTGTTACACAATTCATATTTCAAATTAATGTAACTGACAATAAATGTCACAGTCAAAAAACTAATCACTTCAAATTAACAATAGTAACATTTTAAAAAGAAAATAGTAAAGAAAGCAACAGTTTTATGCAATGGAACAGTTTGCAGCGTTAATAAATCCGTAGGTATGTATTTAAATTAATAAAAATTAAATAGCGGGAGGTTTTGTGTTGGCCACATCAGACTTTTACCTCTCGCTAAGAGAGGTATTGGATTCATGCTAAAATTCGCATATCCAGATTTTATTGAATAAGCACGATTTAAGGTCCCTAGAGTCCGATTATAACATTTTAAAAATTATGTCTGTGTGTGTGTGTGTATGTGTGTGTGTGTGTGTGTATGGATGTTGGAGGGACGATTCCTCAAAAACTATAAGACTTAAAAAATATTTAACTGCAGTTTCCTCAATCT
The DNA here is from genome assembly GCA_943142095.1 of Ophonus ardosiacus. NCBI lineage: Eukaryota > Metazoa > Arthropoda > Insecta > Coleoptera > Carabidae > Ophonus > Ophonus ardosiacus. The sequence continues at coordinate 57,871,194 of OW964824.1, forward strand.
GACATTCCTGGAAAGAGCTGAAAAGGTTTTGGTAACAATTGAACAACCGGAAGTAGTAGTTTCTTAGAAATATTCTTCTAAATATAATTTTTTAGGAGTTTTTTTTTATTAAATATTGAAGAACATAAAATTCTCCATCTAATACACTTAAATTTTTTATTATATCTTGTATAGATTTAGAGATAAAGACACTATCATTTATAGAGTAAACTAATCGTAGAGGCTAAGGCACTAAGGAAACCAGTTGACAAATTCCAATATTTATAACATAGTTTGTAAATGATACCTCTCAGTGTCAAAAATCAACAGTTTTAGTGACATTCTGATAGCTTTTTCTGGGAAGTATATTTAATATTTCTTATTGTTTTAGTAATCAAATATTTGAAATTATAGGTAAAATTGTGGTAAAATGCATATATCCATCAGAAATACCGCCAATCTGGTTAATGAATTTGAAGAATCTCTGACATTTAAAAACTTCCTCATACAATGAAAAATAGATATAATTAGAATTATATGTGTGCAGAAGGCATGTTAAATACAATAAAAAACAATATTTCTGTAATATTTTTTTTATAAAACGACGGTTCGAAAGCGAAGTGCAATACAATACTTATATAGTTTAATATGGAAATGGCGAGAGGTCTTGTGCTGGCCACAACAAATTTTTTAATGTACTGTTATGAATGAAAATATGGAATTAACCAGAGAACATTTTCGAATCATGATTTATAATTTGAGAGCTGTTTTCCAATGTTGAAGTCCATGTCCAGATTTTTAATTAACGCCCTGTATACTCATTTACTGTTACAAAATGAGGACGTTTCGGGCTTATATCTCCCCATCATCAGTCTTTAATTTGCAATTCGAACAGTGTTATTTTAAATAAAATATATTATTTAAAGTCTACATGACTTCATAAACCGCTAAACATTCTAATCTACTATAGTAATTTTGTTTCCATGTTACGCACGTCAAAATATTCTGCTTGTTACAAATTATTTCCGTTTGTAATTTATTTTCAAAACAATAATAAAATTAGAAAACCAAAGTTAATGTACCTTGAAATTGTTGGAAGAACAACTGTAACACAAAATTCTACAGCTACTGTCTGTGTAATTAACAGGTAATCATTATTTATTCTCAGCAGACATTTTCTTTGGATTTTCAAAAAGAATAGATTAATATTTTATTTTCCATGTATGAAACTATTTAATTCCACTAGAATTTATAAATATTTTATTGAAAACTTATCTCATTTGTCAACTATTATAATACGAATAAGGCGAATAAATGATTTATGATGCTATATTATATGTTTCTGAACACAGGACATTATTGGTAAAAATAAAATACATTAACCATATTACTTTAATCTAAACGTTACTCAAAAACTTTTACATTAGGCAAATTTCATTTCTACTGATAAAATAAGTATATCATTAGCATTAGAGGTAAAATGACACAGAGGTGTATCAAGATACTTTTACAAGAAATAATTTATTAAAATATATTGAGCATGTTTTTGCTGCCAAATTACTCTGACATCTTTCTATTAAGTTTTTGTCTATTGCCTATTTAAGACTTTTAATTTGAAGACATCATTTGTTCAGTTTTGAGATTAAAAAATCAAACTAAGCCTGACTTTTTAAAAAGCTTCACGTTTCAAGCCAACCTAACCTAACATTTTTACAAGCTTGACATTTCAAGCCAAGTCAAGCTTTCGACTATCAAGTAACTTAGTTGAAAACAAGCTTTTCAAAACAATTGTTGACGCGTACGGCAAAACTAATTTTATGTACTAAACTTATTTTTTATATGCTACGTTTGTGCGAACTTCCAAGAAACTAAGGATCAGGAAAGTATAGAACTCTACTGAATGAAAGTTGAAGTTTAAATTATATTATAAATGTGATTTTATTTTATAACTTTTGTCTTATGATTTGAATTTCAAAGGAAACTGACCTTTATATATTCCGTTAAAGAAGACTAAAATTGTACTCAATACCCCGGGAATACTAGGAAGCATTTAAAACAATCTTAGTAACAGTACGGATTTATTTAAAAATTCTAATATCGCGAATTATGATTCGTTCGTCTCAAGAGCAAGCAACCCTCGAATTGTAACTACTGTTAGATGAAATTAAAAATAACTCTTTTTCACATAATTGTCAAATTAATGGCCAATTGCACCGCTTATAGTTAAATTTTAACTAATGGTTAATTTGACAATATCGTACCGAAAAGAAATGTCAAATGAGTTGCTAAATACTGCTGTTAATATTTCGATACGCACGATTTCGGTAAACCTGTAGTTAAGACATTAATTAAACTGGCCATAAATAGTTTAAAAATCAATAAAAATAAACGAAAAATATTTAAAATATTAATTGCATCCCTGTTTTGTTATTCTGCTTTATGCAGGAATACATTGAGCAAGACATTGTACATTTGGGATTTAAATGGGTTTTTGCAAAAAATTCTAAGATCATAGGGCAAAGTTATCAAAAGAAACCACATCTATAATAGATATTTATACACCAAGTGAGCTAAGATAATGTTTATTCGTGAGAAGAAAGTTTAATTTCTTCGAGTGAATAAACATTGTTAGCTCACGTGGTTTATACAATATTTTATTCAATTTTGACGAAATGCTAATAAAAACCATTATAATATTTTATTCAATTTTGACGAAATAATAATAAAAACCATTATAATATTTTATTCAATTTTGACGAAATAGTGATAAAAACCATTATAATATTTTATTCAATTTTGACGTTTTAAACTGTCATTATTAACTCCATAGCAACAACTATAAGTAACACTTTTTTCACATGTGGATTAAAAAATTTTAAAAATCATTCTCACTCTGCAACAAATAATGCATTTAAAATAACATTAGGTACGAAAATAACACCATAATATTTATCAGACATTTTCAGCCATTTTCATTATTTTTTACGGCACAAATGACAGACAATAAAGCATTATAAATACATGACTTGACGTCTATCAGCGACGATTGTCATGCTCAGCCTACTAACTGATCAGTTTTTTATTTTGTCAAAATTAAATATTATAATGGTTTTTATTAGTATTTCGTCAAAATTGAATAATAGTATATTATACGCCAAGGTTGAGAAGATAATCATTATTGACCCAGCGCCTATTGTAACCCGAGGGCGAAGACCGAGGAATATAAGGCGCCTGGTCAATAATGATCTTCGCAACCGTGGTTTATATACTATTTTTTTCACTACTAGCACATAAATTCTCTTTGAATTTTTTTTATTGATAATAATAATTTTGACATGAATAATAACGTTACTTATTTGTTAATATTCACAAAAACAAAGTACGCTGCATTTGTTTTTATCTGACGTTTTGCTCATTTCGCTGGTTTAATAACCTCACTTATGGGCCTTGATTTGTATTTGATTTAATTATTTAATAAAAACACTTTGTGCTGTTACAGTCAGCAGCCTTATTAGTTTATTATTATTTTTAAATAAATCTATTGAAATGTGTTTACCTACAAATACAAAAAAATAGTGATTTGTTCAATCCTACATCTACAATTATTTCACATTTTCATCAAAACAGCACAGTGGCCAGGCTTATACTTAACACCTTTCTTGAGTTTAATGAGTTAAATAATATTTGGATTTGGAGGCTTGAGTTTGATTGAAAAGCGACAGTTTGCATTATAGACCAAGGTTAATAATAAATTATTATTGACCTAGGTTACCATGGTTACAAGCAAGCGGTAGTGAAAAACAATTTCTCATGTCAAATAAAGGTAAATAATAGTGGGTTCCTAGGCTAGTAGTGAAAAAAATAATTTAAACGGCAAGTTTCATTCGCTAGTCATAAAATATCAACCTTTATTCCTACTGGCCGTTTACTTGGCTTTAGTTGGAAATAGGATAGTATTGGAACATACAATTTCTTATAATTCCAAGCCAAGCTTTGCTTCTTTTATGTTAAAGCGAAGTTCAAAATATTAACAAGTTTTAAATTTTCAATTGAAGCTAAACTCTTTTTTCAAAGGTCCCGGTTTTGAGATATTGCTCGGATATGAAAGCTTATTTGTTTTTCAGTCGTTTTCATCAAAATCCATCGATTCCTTATTACTTTTGCAGTTAGGCAGTAGTAAAAAAAAAGAAAAACCCTAGCAAGAATTACACTGGTACTTAAGAGTGCATTTTTTCTAGAACGAAAGTTGAAAACTCTTGTAGGAAGTCCGTAAGTGAACTCCTTTGAAATATTTAAAATGTTTAAAGAAAAAACTTTAATGACGCCATTGGTTAAAAGGCGACTGAGTGCCTGTGCCCTTAATACATTTTTAATACAGCACAAAATCAATTTAACCGTTTCGCTGAGGGTTCGTTTGGCTGTTTCCATTCCATTCATTTAGCCGCAGTCTTCAATTTCCCTAAATTAAAAAAGGAAAAGTGGCTCACACAATCTTTCTCCCCGTCCAGTCATTTGTAACTGCCCGGCGATGTTTTCGATCTGAAAACTTCCTCCATCGTGCGATGCAAGTTTCCGAAAGAAAAATGGCGTCCGATCCATCAATGTTCCGCGCGACGGAGATTGAAACTGGAGGAGGCGGCGGCGGCGGCGGTGGTGGTGGTGGACGTGGCGGCGCATGGCTCTGCTGCCCATAGCCTAATGTGATTTTAGTTACTCGCTCATTAGGGCCGTGGCAAGCCGTTCAGTGTTCTTATTTCCAGGATTGCTCGTTATCGTATTGGGCTATTTATAATTTCTCGGACGGGGTTTGCTTTGCTACACCAGGAACGGATTAAGGACACTGCAATTCTAACAACGAGAATTACTAAAAGAAAAAAAATACAAATGGGAAAAGGAATGATTTTTTGTAGATTCTTATGAAGCCAACACACCAAGTATCTTGCGGTTGGAACCCTTATTCCAAGCGACAACTCTTCATGTGTAAGGAAATTATATTGGATCTGCTTATTACTACAACAGTTAACATAGCTTAAGCTTATATTTAATATAGAAACAGTGGCTCGTCATCTTTTATACGACGAAAATTAGTTCTAACTTGCCCCATGAGCCTTTGGCAAGTATTAAAATTCATTTTACGCACAACTGCATTAAAATTGTTTTTTTAAATTACGCCCGCCGGGCTTTTGCCAGTTTTACCACCCGCCGAGCTGTAAAATAGCCAAAACACCCGGTAATAATGCTAACCTTTATTTAATTATATGTAGTTAGAAGTATTTTTTAAATTATTTAACTTGGCTACGTAATATTTTTATATACCAACAAGCTTTATATATATTTGAAAAAAGTTGTACATACCTCAGGCCGAAAGAAGTTTACACCCTTGGACGAATTTCGTTCGCAGGCATAAACCTTTTCTTTTGGCCCTCTATACGTAAATAACTATTGACTACTGTTTGAATATGTTGACTTGTTTCAATATGTTTAGCATGGGTACGTTAAAAGGATTATTTTCGCGGAGTACCTATTGTAAGTTTTTGTCTCCAAGCACTGCGTTGTTGTTCGGGGTAAGTAATCAAGTAACTTCGCCAGGTACTTTTGTGTATAAAACTCTCACACGTCTGGAGATGCCTGCTTTCCAAATTGCACCACACCATTATTTTATCTCAAAACTTTGCCTTCATTTTAAATTCTATATTGAAACTTTTTGGACGTTGCTTACAAGAAGATATACAAAAATCTGTGGGAGCCCCAAAATGAAAATAAGTAAGGAGAAGAACTTTTTAAACCATACGCAACATAAATTTTTAACACTCGCCAAAAACTCATAGGGCAAGTCAGAACTAATTTTCGTTGTATAGAAGAAAACGTGCCACTAACTCTATATTAGATATGATTGTTAAAGATTAAGCTGTTATTTAATTGTTATAGTAATAGGCAGAAACAATATATTTTCCTTAAACCACAGATCGAACATTCAATTTGATTTGATTTATAAAAGTTAATCTCTTTATAATTCTTTAATTCTATATCTATTGAATATAAAGGAAAGTGTATAATCAAACTATATAGACAATAAGATATTCTTTCATTTTGATAATTACATAAAATGTCAAAAAATTATATTTAACTTCGTTTTTCAAGAAAAACTGTTAAGAACTTCAAATAAGAGAACTTCGGACTGACCAATTATAACCAAAATCTAATTAGCTCTTCATATGAATGTAAAGAAGAAGAATACGAAAGAATTATAATTTTTAGAATTGTAGTATTGGATTTATTAAATTAGTTTAGTAGGACCTTAAAACGTGCTTATTCGTTACTCACTACCGAATTTTCTGACTAAATAAGACAATATCTTCCTCACTAAATAAAGGTGACGAGCAGTAATAAAAAGTTAAGTGACGTATTTTGATTTTGTGAACCGCTGATAGTAATTTATTTTTGCTAATACCACCACACATTTTGTAATTCAAAATACCACAATTTGGCACATATATCCTAGCTCGTATCTCTTCAAATAAAATAGTTACCAATAATGAATAAGCTTATTGAAACATCCTGTAAAGTTTCAAGTGCTTATATCAAAGAAAAACAGATTTTTATTGCCAAAATGTGTCCTGTAACCGAAAAATGGTTTGAAATATATCTTTCTCATTTCTAGCTCCTCCTTGAAGCGCTGATATTAATTTATTTTTTGCTAATACCACCACATATTTTGTAATTTAAAATACCACATATATTCTAGCTCGTATCTCCTCAAATAAAATAGTTACCAATATTGAATGAGTTTATTGAAACACCCTGTAAAGTTTCAAGTGGTTATATTGCTAAAAAGTGTCCTGTGACCAAAAAAATGGTTTGAAATATTTCTTTCTCGCTTCTAGCTCCTCCTTGGTCCCTCTCTGGCATATGAACTTATCTTCCTTTGACAACCGCGTCCGATTTCTTCCATAGTTAAATTGGTTTAGTTCGGTGAAACATGCGTTTGTATTTTGGAATGTTTTTGTTTCTAGTGTTTTAACAACGCTTCTCATTAAACTTAGTGTCAGAATACTTCGTGGTATTCGTTTTTTATTAAAAAGTAATTTTGGTTCTGAAGAAATCTAATTAGACTCTAATAATAAGCATAATTACACTTAATTACTCGGAAGGCGGGCTATCAAAAATTTGGGAACGTTAGAAGAAAATTACAAGGAGTAAGGTACGCTAGGTAAATAAAGCAACCTAGCAATTACTTTTGAATTAAGACTGAATTTGTATTTACGTATTTAGTAAATTAAACAATGTGTTTGTTGTGAGTCTAAATTTGGAATAGAAACATGTACTTTGAAAAAAAATAGAGCAGTGTACCGGAAAACAACAAATGATAAGATAATCTATGACGAAAACTCAAAAACTAAAGACTATGTCTTGGTACAGGTTAATGTGTACCTATCAAATGTAGGGACATGTTAAAACTTTATCCCTTTTACTTTCTTGTGCGTAGTAAAGAAAGTGTTGTAATCACGAAAAATTTCGGTTTTCAGATTTCAGCGGAAATATCCATTGTAACCATCCTTGAATCCATTTTGACTAATTTCGTCGTGACGTCTGGTACGTACGTATGTATCTCGCATAACTTAAAAACAATAAGCCGTAGAAAGTTGAAATTTTGTATTTAGGTCTATTATAAGATTTAGTTGTGCACCTCCCTTTTTGGAAATTATATAACTTCCGGAAGTGGTACTTTATTTGAAGCCTATAATAGATTTAGATATTAATAAAAAACTGTACTAAAATATAATCCAAAACTTTTCAAATTTCTTATACAAGACTTTTATATCAATGGAAATAACAATAGATTTTGGTTAAAATGGGCTAACCGAAAGTAATACAGTACCTGAAGATATTTACAGTTTTATTTTTATTTTAGAAATTAATCCTTCAAATAAAAGTTTTAGAGAATTAAATTCTGCGTCTAGCATACAGTATTATTAAATTAGCCCTTTGTATAAGCGAAATATGCAAACTTAAAATTACATACTTTTTGGTTTTTTAATTAAGTTTGCTATGGATTATGACAAAAAAAAAAAGTATAATGTGCACCTCCCTTTATATATACTATATATCCTCCCGTTTTGAAGTTAAAATTAATATTTTATATTTTAGTTGTTAAAAAAATATGTTTAGTTTATAGGCGTACAAGGAAATTATGTGGTGTCCACATCAGATTTTTACCTTTAGGTAAGGAAGGTATTATCTTTGGTCAAAAATTTCGGTGGTGAATTTTTAATGAATAAGCACGTTTTAGAGTGGAATACGATTTTATTAATTTTACGATGATGTCTGTAAGTGTGTGTGTGTGTGACAAAAATTTCTCTGACGACAACTCCAACACTAGGTACAATACTAAAAATTATAATTCTTTAACATTTCTCTTCTTTACATCTACATCCATATGAAAAGCCGATTAAATTTTCGTTATAATTGAACAACCTACCTTTCTTTGAGGTCCTTAACAGTTTTTACTGAAAATTCCCAGGTAAATACTTTTTGATATTTTATGTTATTATAAATATGAAAGAACATTTGATTGTTTATATGGTTTTATACGCATTTTCCTTCATATTCAAGAAATATAGAGGTAAAGAATTTTAAAGAGATTAACTTTCATAAATTAGCTAGCTATGCTATAACTATGAAAACTGGTTATATATTCAAATATTCTAATTGACAGATGTCAGTGTCAAACACAATTTATTAGATATACAAAGAATTTTCAGTATGGAATTTGTAGAAAACAGTTATGTTCGTATTGCAATTTTACTGAATATGTAGAATCTTTTCCAAGGAACTTTCGGTAAGAGATTTGTGCAAAATACATAGAATTGACGGAACGTAATGTACTGGCCACAAAGATTTTTACCTCCCGCTACCCTTGGTAAGGGAGGTATAGGGATCGTGCTAAAAATCTCATATCGAGATTTTAGTAAATGACTACGTTTTAAGGTCCTTAGAATCAATTTTTAATATTTTCACGATGATGTCTGTATGTGTGTATGTGTATGGATTTTGTCTTCGCTCTAACTCAAATACTATTCAGAAAATTCTGAAACCTTGTATTTTTATCCTATTCTAATATGAAAAGAAGCCATTAGATTTTGGTGTAAATCAGATAACCGGAAATGGCACCTGAAGCTCATAGTGATTTTTCTTCAAAAAATACCATTAAATGCCATTTTTTCGAATTTTGTGTCTTATGAAAATTAAAGATTATTGAATTTTCTACAGGAATACATTAATACTTTTTCTATATATTTTACAGATAAATTTAAAAATATTTTTTTTTTATTAGTCGCGAAGTCTAAGATAAAAACTATTCCTTTGTTACACAGTTCTTTTATCAAATGAATGTAACTGACAGTAAATGTCACTGTCAAAAAACTAACCACTTCAAATTAATAATAGTGACATTTTAAAAAGAAAATAGTAAATACGTAGGTAGGTATGTATTTAAATTAATAAAAATTAAATAGCGGGAGGTTTTGTGTTGGCCACATCAGATTTTTCAATATAATAATAGTGACAAATAATAAAGAAAATCGTAAATAAAGCAATATTTATATGCAATGGAACATAATATATTTGTAGTTTGCAGCATTACTAAATACGTAAGTATGTATTAATAAAAATTAAATAGCGGGAGGTTTTCTGTTGGCCACATCAGATTTTTTATTATTTTTCTCGATTCGATACCCAGATAAACAACTATAACGAACCGTAAAAAAACCCTGACCAAATGCAGGTGTCTAAAAATCCAGGTGCTAATCAACGTCCTCTGATACCACCAAGATAACATCTGCGTATTAACTATGCGCGCGCATGCAACATGGCCGCCTCGCCATAACGCCGAGATTCGAACCCGCGTCCTCCAATTACCTCCACGGTGACGTCTCTGTTAATGGAGGTTTTAATTACAAGTAATTAAAACTGTGCCCGAAATAATTGGAAAGAAATGTAGCTCGTAACACACGCATGCATTATGTAGAAGTTCTAGGTGGTCGTTAGTAAGATCGTTTAGTGGGAAACTTCAAGATGGGAGACGGGAGATCCGAGATGGAATCAGAGACTCAGCAACTCGACAACTCTACGATGAGGGTGACACTAATTTAGGAGTTTGCTCACAAAACTTCGTACGAGAAACCATGAAAGTACCAACCCAAATAATAATTATTTACTTATTTTCTCTAATAAAAAATCTGATGTGGCCAACACAAAACCTACCTCTATTTAATTTTTATTAATTTAAATACATACCTACGTATTTACTAACGCTGCAATCTGTTCCATTGCAGAAAACTATTTCTTTATTTAATACTTTCTTTTTAAAATGTCACTGTTATTAATTTGAAGTGATTAGTTTTTTGACAGTGACATTTCAGTTACATTCATTTGAAATATGAACTGTGTAACAAAGGAATTATTGTGTCTATCTTAGGCTTCCGACTAATAAAAAAAATTATTTTTAAATTTATCTGTAAAATATATAGAAAAAGTATTAATGTATTCCTGTAGAAAATTCAATAATCTTTAATTTTCATAAGATATAAAATGCGAAAAAATGGCATTAATGGTATTTTTTGAAGAAAAACTATAATGAGCTTCATCTAAAGTGCCATTTCCGGTTATCCGATTTACACCAAAATCTAATGGCTTCTTTTCATATTAGAATGGGATGGAAATACAAGGTTTCAGAATTTTCTGAATGATAGTATTTGATTTAGAGTGAAGAGAAGACAAAATCCCTACACATACACACACACACACATACACACATACACACACATACACACACACACACACACATACATACAGACATCATCGTGAAAATGTTAAAATTGGATTCTAGGGATCTTAAAAAGTGGTCATTTACTAAAATCTCAATATGTGATTTTTAGCACGATCCCTATACCTCCCTTACCAAGGGTAGCGGGAGGTAAAAATCTGTTGTGGCCAGCATAGAACCTCTCGCCATTTCCATTTTTTGTTATAAAGGTATTGTATTGCACTTCGCTATCGAACCGCCGTTTTATAACAAAAAAATTACAAAACTTTACCCAAATACTGTTTTTGTTGTATTTAACATGTCTTCTGCACACATACAATTCTAATTATATATATTTTTCATTGTATGAGGAAGTTTCTAAATGTCAGAGATTCTCCCAATTCATTGACAAGATTGGCAGAATTTCTAATGGACATATGCATGTTACCTATAATTTTAAATATTTAATTAATAAAACAATAAGAAAGATTAAATGTACTTCCCAGAAAAAACTTTCAGAACGTAACTAAAACTTTTGAAATTGACACTGACATTTGTCATTTAAAAATTATGTTATAAACATTTGAATTTGTCAACTGATTTCCTTAGTGTATTTTAGCCTATTCGACTTACTACATCCCGATATTCTATATACTATAGCGTCTTTATCTCTAAACTGATAGAAGATATATAATAAAAATTTTAAATGTATCATATGTAGAATTTTATGTTCTTCAATATTAGTATATCAAAAATTTTCAAAAAATAATATTTAGAAGAATTTTTTTAGAAACTACTACTTCCGCTTGTCCAATTGTTAAAAAAACCTTTTCAGCTCTTCCCATGAATGTCAGATTGAGGAATTCATAGTTAGACTGGTCTTATGTCTTATAGTTTTTGAGTAATCGTCCCTCCAACATCCACACATACATACACACATACACACACACACACACACACACACACACACATACACACACATCATCGTAAAAATGTTAAAATCGGTTTATTTGGACCTTAAATCGTGCTTATTCACTTAAATCTCGATATGTGATTTTTAGCATGAATCCAATACCTCTTTTAGCGAGAGGTAAAAATGGCCCCTTTAAATGTCAGCTGGGTTGTCAAACGAAACATTTGATTGAGCAGCATTTTAAAGTGATATTTTGGATTAAAAAAATAATAGGTACTTCAAAAAAATTAAATACCAAATTCATTAAATATTCTTCTTCTGAGTAGTGTTGCCACAAGACCAAGACCAGTCTTGGTCTTGGTCTCGTCTCGTCTTGGTCTTGTCGAGACGAGACCATCATTTGGTCTCGACTAGAAAAGTCGAGACGAGACGAGACCAGCATCAAGTCTTGTCGAGAAAGTCTTGAAGTCTCGACAAGACTCTCGACTTCAGATCAAAGGTATTTTTTTAAACATATATTGTAAAAGTGCTTCAAAAACTGAGAGTATTGCTGTAAATACTGTTTGAAAATTCGAATAAATAAGAAAGATATTAATTTTTCAAATTTTGTAATTTTCTACTTTCATAGTTGTGTTCCAGAAACATTAATTTAAGTAAATATGATGTATTCCTTATTCTTCTAAATAATCCATATGTAAGTTTTAAATGAATTTAAATTACAATGTAGGTAGGATGAAATGAAAGAAGTAGGTGTAAATTTAGAATTATTATGTTATTTTAATGCATCAATATTTTAATTAAATTAAAATTAACCTTTATTTTATAATGTACATGTTTTGTACGTATAAATATGTTGATTTTAATTTAATTTTTATTTAATTATCAATTAATATATTGGTACGACTGGGTATATGAAATACTGACTACATCTTGAAAAATATTTCCAATTTTCAAATAGCATACAAAAATTACATCTGTGCTGCATTTTCAACGTTAGCAATTAATTTATTGTAACAAAAGTAACGTTCCCTGCAAATATAATGTACAGTATTTTTCTTTTATTTTTAAAGAATTTATTGTGATTCTTAGAATTTTACGAAAATGCAGACAAAGATTTTAGGATTTTAGGGAAATTCCCGGTTTAAAACAACCATATTCTACATTTTCAACAGATGTACTTTCTATTCATGGGCATAGTCAGGATTTTTTCTCGGGAGGGGGGGGGGGGGGGGCGAATAAAAATATAGTTAGTCATATATTTTTTTATATATTATTTATTTGCCAAAAAAATTCACTTATTCCAAAAACTTAAGTAAATTATAATAAACGTATTTAGAATAATAATGGTATATTTAATAAAAACTGCAGGTAGTTAAATAAACACAATACTCTAACAAAAAAAAAAAACTCTTATTTGAAAAACATAAATAAATTATAATACATGTGCTTAAATTTATAAAATTAGTAAAAAAATTAGTAACTAAGAAACTTTAATAATAACAGTTTTACGGTTTAACGAATTATAAATAGATTAACAAAATCAGTCAGCTTTACTATAATCATAGAAACAGCTGATATATTATACAAAAATTGTAATTGACAGATTTCAGTGTCAAGTAAATTTACATATGATTGTTCGTGTTAGAATTTTATTGGATTTATAGAATTTTTTCCAAGGAACTTTCGGTATGGAATTTATAAAAAATAGTATATGTTCGTGTTACAATTTTATTAAATATATAGAATATTTTCTGGGGAACTTTTGAGGTGGGATTTGTATAAAATATATCAAATTGACGGAAGGTCTTGTGATAGCCACAACAGTTTTTTTTATGTACTAAAACTTCTTTTACATGTTGTACAATGTAGAGTCAAAAATAAAATCAGGGCATGGAGTAAAAAGGATAGAATTTTTTGGAGATATCTAATAATTCTTCATATGGTATTTCTTTCTCAAGAGGTTTCCACTTATAAAACCATAATAAAGATTTCTCATAAAAATTGTCTATGTTATGTTTCATTTAATTCTTATATCTTCCGTTTATACTTTTCTTTATTACATGGTTTTATATTTTTAGGATGCAAAATTGTTAGATTGACTAAAGTATTGTATTCTGTAATGTTTGGATTTGGGTTGGACAAACCTACCTACTTTTATTACTAGCAGATGTCTAAAAGTGGTTGTTATTGTCTGGTAATATGCAGCATTTAAATTACAGGCCGTTGTAAAAATTATTGGATTTTTACAAGAAAAGAAATGTGTTATTTTTTACCTAATTTTTTTTTTATATTGTTATATTAGGGATTAGGAAAAACAGTTTGTTTTACACATTTGTGCATACGTAGTTTAAAGGAAATTGTTAAGAAGGGCTTGTACATTACGACTTTTATATTTACATCTCCTTTAAGGCTTTAAGTGAACGTTGATTATTGTTTTCAATTTTTTCATATGAATGAATTAGGTATTTATACAATGTATTTAATTTTCTCAGGGGGGTCAAGCGCAAACTTTTGAAATAAAGCAGAGGTTCTCAACATGTGGTACGCGTACCAGGGGATACGTGAAAGGCTAGTTTTGTTATCTGCCTATTTAACATTTATTTATTAAAATATAAAAAAATAGCGAAAGAAGTTACTTTTTTGGAGATTTTTGTCTATTTACTTACTGCTTCATTTTAAACATGTATATATATATATATATAACTGTTTAACTATTGCTAATAATTTTGTAGCTAAGGAATTGAAATTATATATTTTATGTTTAGTAATGAGAAACATCACTCGATATATACGTATATTTTCATATTAATTATTTCAAGAGCTCAATTATCAAGTTGTTGATATTCATAGAAAACTTAATAACAAATATCTCAAATATTATTTGGAATATTTGAATCGCGATTGTACTGGTGTTCTTAGAATTTTAGGTACTATTAGATGCGATTATACAAAAATTGTTTATGGAGTCAAAGTCGAGAGTCTTGTCGAGACTCGAGACGAGACGAGACTGACATCAAGTCTCGTCTCGACAAGACCAAGACGAGACCACTCTAGTCGAGACCAAGTAAAGACCAAGACAAGACCGACCCCAAGTCTCGTCTCGTCTCGACTTCCGGCAACACTAACTTCTGAGATAAACTTCTCAAGAAACCGAAAACCTTTTCCGAATTATATCGTCATGGTTTCGGGGCAGATGGCGTGTACACAAACTTTTAATTGTGCCGTCGTTAGTTGCCCGGCCGCCGCTAGAGCGCAGCATCGCATCAATCAGCGACGCCAAGCGTCCCGGCGCCCACTCACAACCGACGCTGATCATCTAAGAAAGCAAAGGGTTACCCTGAATGAGGATCTGTTTGTAGGGCCACAGACAGTTACATTTTCATCAAAAGATGCGCCGATTAATCACAGTGAAAAATGAAGCATGGTGCAAGAGATGAAAAGATGATAGGCGTTAATTGTTTCTCATATTAATTTAACGGGAGGAGGATTAATTAATAATGGTATTGATATAAATTTTTGCTGTTTTCCATACGGCAGTAGAGTAAAAATTCGCGACCTAAGACACAGCAAAGCTGACTAATTTTTGAAAATTAATTTCTTTATAATGCTTTAAATCTACATCTATTGAATATGAAGGAAAATGTATAATCAAACTGTATAAAGAAGAATATTTTCTTTAATATGTATAATAACAAAATGTCAAAAAATAATATTTAACTGCGTTTTTTTAAAGAAAAACTGTTAAAAACTTCAAATTAGGGTACTTCCGGTGGATCAATTATAACGAAAATCTAATCAGCTCTTCATATGGATGTAAAGAAGAAAAATACGAAAGAATTATAATTTTTAGAATTGTAGTATTGGAGTTATCGTCGGAGAAAAATTTGTCACACACGGACACACACACACACACACACACACACACACACACACACACACACACATACAGACGTCATCTTCAAAATAGTAAATTCGTATTCTAGAGACCCTAAAACGTGTTTATTCATTAAAAACTCACCAACGAATTATTTGACCAAAGACAATACCTTCCTTACCTAAAGGTAACGGAAGGTAAAAAATCTGTTGTGGCCAGCACAAAACCTTCCGTCAATTCAATGTGTACAATTCAGATACCAAAAGTTCCTTGGAAAAGATTTTATATAACCTGTAAAATTGTAACACGAACACACTATTTTTTACAAATTCCATATTGCAAGTTCCTTTGAAAAGGTTCTATAAATTCAATATAATTATAACACAAATGTACATTCTGTAAATTGTACTTCACACATCCTCATTCCTATACAACGCAATTCTTCCTCTCTCAAATATTCTGCTACACAGTCCTTCCATTTTCTCTTTGGCCTTCCTCGTACTCCCGGCATTGAAACTGCAAGTCACTTGCGAAAGACACTCTGTCACTTATGTTACTTTCTGATTCTATACTTTCCACTTTGGTTTTGCACTTGACACTGACATCTGTCAATTATAATTTTTTGAATATACATATCTGTTGTTTCCATAATTTTTGCAAAGCAGACTGATTTTTGAAAGTTAACCTCTCTTAATCTCTCTATAACTCTATATTTATTGAATATGAAGGAAAATGTATAATCAAATCTTACAGAGAATAAAATTTTCTTTCATATTAATGATCATAAAATGTTGAAAAACGATATTTAACTGGGTTTTTTTCAGAAAAACTGTTAAGATCTTCAAATAAGGGTACTTCCGGTTGACCAATTATAACCCAAATCTAATCAGCTCTTCATATGGTTGTAAAGAAGAGGAATACGAAAGAATCATAATTTTTAGAATTGTACTTTTGGAGTTATCGTCGGAGAAAAATTTGTCACACACACGCACACGGACACACACACAGACACACACACGGACACACACACAGACACACACACGGACACACACACACACACACACACGGACACACACATACATACATACATACATACATACATACATACATACAGACATCAATATAAAATTAGTAAAATCGTATTCTAAGGATCTTAAAACGTGCTTATTCATTGAAAACTCACAACCGAATTTTTTGACCAAAAACAATACCTTCCTTTTGACGGAAGGTAAAAACAGTGGAAGGCACCCAATTTGTCCAGAATAAGTTTCTGATGAACCGTCAGAATTTGGGGGGCCTACCTTCTCTATATAGGCCGTGGACTTGTTTGTCCACCCTCTTAGGTTAAGAAATAATGTACTGTCCTTTAAACAGTACTGCCGGCAATTATAATAAAATTCTAATTTATTTTGAAAATGAAAATCACAATTTTGCTTCGCCTCCCAAATCGTCTTGTCTTGGAGTGTTGGTGGTGATTTACCGCACTGGCCGATTCATGAAGGTCCGCGAGTAATGAGACTTGTGTGCAGAAGTAATGGCGTATCAACAGGCGCACGTTATTTATTACCGTGTGTGAGTCGAACAAAGCTAACGATAAATTCCCCAACATACCATTCACACTGAATATACGTTATTTACGGAATAACGCATGCGGCTCGTTTGTCCGCAGATATGATGACTTTATTTCCACTTATATATCAACACATACCTTCATATAAGGTTATTTCAGGTCGATTCGACCATTTAAATTACAGGATATTAATAAACAAGGAGTGGAAGTTGTAAAGAAATCTACTATGCGGGTTACAATGGGGAAGTTTAGCATGGTAAAAATTCTACATAACATACTATTTTCTCACAAATATAACACAAATGACTGCTGAAATTGAAATTAAAAATTAAAATTATTGCTCCATTTATTTATAATTAATATTTTTTGGGTAAACTGTAAGTACGTCACAAGTCAGTTATGCGCAAACTCAGACAGAACGGTGAAATCGAACTACTTGAACGTAGGTCGTAACAAAGCGTAAAAGCGCTTCACTGGTAACCGCAACCGCGTGCGTCAGTGTATAAATCGACATACGTTGCGCCAAGCCTCTACCGACGTCATTACAGCTTAAAATCGGCTTTTTCGGAAAATCTGGGCATTTTTTTAAAAAATAAAACATGTTACATCATTTTTCAAGTCATTTTCCCATGGAATAAAAAATAAAAAATCTGTTGTGGCGAGCACAAGACCTCTCGCCATTTCCATATTAAGCTATATAAGTATTGTATTGCACTTCGCTTTCGAACCGTCGTTTTATAACAAAATATTATAGAACATTACCCAAATATTGTTTTTTATTATATTTAACATGTCTTCTGCACACATATAATTCTAATTATGTCTATTTTTCATTGTATGAGGAAGTTTCTAATTGTCAGAGATTGTTCCAACTAATTAACCAGATTGGCGGTATTTCTGATGAATATATGCATTTTACCACAATTTTACCTAAAATTTCAAATATTTAATTAATAAAACAATAAGAAAAAATAAATATACTTCCCAGTAAAAGCTATCAGAATGTCACTAAAACTGTTAATTTTTGACACTGACTGACATGTGTCATTTACAAATTATGTTATAAACATTGGAATTTGTCAACTGGTTTCGTTAGTGCCGTAGCCTCTGCGATTAGTTCATTCTATAAATTATAGTGCGTTTATCTCTAAATCTATACAAGATATAATAAAAATTTTAAGTGTATTAGATGGAGAATTTTATGTTCTTCAATATTTAATAAAAAAACCTTCCAAAAAATTATATTTAGAAGAATTTTTCTAAGAAACTACTATTTCCGGTTGTTCAATTGTTACCAAAACCTTTTCAGCTCTTCCCAGGAATGTCAGATTGAGGAAACTGCAGTTAAATATTTTTTAAGTCCACACACACACACACACACAGACATCATTTTAAAAATGTTATAATCGGATTCTAGGGACCTTAAATCGTGCTTATTCAATAAAATCTGGATATGTGAATTTTAGCATGAATCCAATACATCTCTTAGCGAGAGGTAAAAAAAATCGCTAAACTTCCCCATTGGGGAATAAATATATCATGACAATTTGCTCTAAATTTTATTATTTAAAACGTAAGCGCCCACACGGTAAAATATATCGTCATCATTACCGATGTCTACATGTGTTGTAGATACTAGCACACCCAGAAATGGGTAATATGCCGTGATGATATATTTATTTATTTATTTAATAATGTCTGGAGAAATAATAATTTTGTGACCAGCACAGCACCTCCCGTCATTTAACTTTAAAATTGTAGGTAATTCCATATATCCATCAGAAATACCGCCAATCTTGTTAATGAATTGGAAGAATCTCTGACATTTAGGAACTTCTTCATACAATGAAAATAGATATAATTAGAATTATATGAGTGCAGAAGACATGTTAAATACAATAAAAAACAATATTTGGGTAAAGTTCTGTATTTTTTTTTTTTTTTTTTTGTCAGAAAACAACGATTCAATAGCGAAGTGCAATATGTAACGTAAAATAGAAATGGCGATAGGTATTGTGCTGGCCACAAAAGATTTTTATGACGGTATGATTTAACTGTAATTTATATGAGGGTACAGTTGTTTTAATTTGTTGCCTTTTTTAAGTTAATAATACAGTTTTAAAATGTGTGGAGTTTTTTGTTAACTCAAAGAAAAATTGAAAAATCTTTCTCAATAATGAGTTTGATTATACAGCTAATCAATTGAATACAAATGTACTTTGATTCTGTAATATATCGTGTTTGATATTTGAATTATGAAAAACAAGAAAATTTATTATTTCCTTGAGAATATTTACGACTGTATTACTAATTCAAAGAAACAAGATTAGTGATTAAATGTTACATCTGTTTCAACATTGCTACCTGAACATTAAGTAATATACTTGTACAGATACATACATACATATGTGTAATTACTATAAATAGTTATCAATATAATATCAGTAGAATAGAAAGAATTATTGCCATTATCATTACATTAATTTTTAAATTCAAATAAATCATAATGGCATATTATCTGGGTGTGCCAAATTATTTACATATATATTTAAAATAAAATTTCAAAAAATATGAACCATAGATCATATCCTCAATAAATTCTAGCGAGACTTTCCTATTTTATTGCTCTTAGGGCTGGTTTATGATGAATTTAATTTGCGAATTTACAATTTATAATTTAGATTTCACAATATAATAATATAAATTTACCTAAACCGCATACGATGGTTTATGAACAATTTACAAATTTAGAAATTTAGAGATTTGGAATATAACTATATTTTATATATCCAAATGTAAATTTTAAATTCGACCAATAAGAAGAGAGAACTATTAAACATCCATCAGCTGTTTTTTCTGTTTCTTACTCACAAACATTGGCATTTTGAAGATGGATTCACAGAAACAAATTGATATTTTGTTTTATGTTAATAAGCAGTAGGTATTCGCGAACATCGTAATTTGTACGACAAAGCAAATAAATTGTACAATTGCGTAATTTCAATGCAATGAGGGATAGCAAAGAATTAAATACATACACACTCATGCGAATATATTTGAAGAATTATTTATGGTCTTGTTATTTCACTTTCAGAAACAAACTATGGTACCACCCGTTGACAAATCAATGCGTTCATAAGCCTAGCCACGGCCTAACACACTATTTACGTTTTATCTCCCGCTACCCTAGGTAAGGGAGGTTGTATAAGGATTGTGCTAAAAATTACATATCGAGATTTTATTAAAAGACCACGTTGTAGGATCCCTAATACAATTTTAATATTTTCACAATGATATCTGTATGTGTGCGCGCGCGCGCGTGTGTGTGTAAGTGTGTGTGTATGTGTATGGATTTTGTCCCTGCTCTATCTCAAATACTATCATTCGAAAACTTTTGAAACTTTGTATTTCGACCTTATTCTAATATGGAAAGAAACCATTAGATTTTGGGGTAAATCGGATAACCGGAAATGGTACTTCACTTGAAGCTTATAATGGTTTTTCTTCACCATTAAATGCCAATTTTTCGCATTTTATGTCATTATGAAATTTAAAGGTTATTGAATTTTCTACAGAGAATTTATTTTGAAATGCAACATTATAGTTCACCACTTCCATGGTTACTCACAATTGTCAAAAAATGAGAGCAATGTAATATTTGTCCATTTTAAAATGCAATTCCGAAGCCTAAGATAAACACAATTCCTTTGTTACACAGTTCATATTTCAAATGTATGAACTGACAGGTAAATGTCATTGTCAAAAAACTAATCACTTCAAATTAATAATGGTGACATTTTAAAAAGAAACTAGTAAATAAAGCAATAGTTAATGCAATGGAATATAATATAGTTTGCAGGTTGCAGCATTAGTAAATACGAAGGTATGTATTTAAATTATAAAAATTAGAGGGAGAATTTGTGTTGGCCGTATCAGATTTTTACCTTCCGTCACCTTTAGGTAAGGAAGGTATTGTCTTTGGTCAAAAAATTCGGTGGTGAGTTTTTAATGAATAAGCACGTTTTAGGGTCCCTACAATACGAATTTACTATTTTTAAGATGATGTCTGTATGTATGTATGTGTGTGTGTGTGTGTGTGTGTGTGTGTCCGTGTGTGGCAAATTTTTCTCTGACGATAACTCCAATACTATAATTCTA
Source organism: Ophonus ardosiacus (assembly GCA_943142095.1). NCBI lineage: Eukaryota > Metazoa > Arthropoda > Insecta > Coleoptera > Carabidae > Ophonus > Ophonus ardosiacus. The sequence goes on from OW964824.1 coordinate 57,892,492, forward strand.
AAAATTATAATTCTTTTGTATTCCTCTTCTGTACATCCATATGAAGAGTTGATTAGATTTTGGTTATAATTGATCCACCGGAAGTACCCTTATTTGAAGTTTTTAACAGTTTTTCTTAAAAAAACGCAGTTAAATATTATTTTTTGACATTTTGTTATTATATTTATTAAAGAAAATACTATTCTCTATATGGTTTGATTATTCATTTTCCTTCATATTCAGTAGATTTCAATAGCATTATAAAGAAATTAATTTTCAAAAATTAGTCAGCTTTGCTATTTATCATAGAAACAGCTGACATAATTATTCAAAAAAAAATTAATTGACAAATGTCAGTTGCAAGTGCAAAACCAAATATGGAAAAAAGTATAGGATCTAAAATTGGTATGTCATAGTGTTGCTCGCAAGTGACACGCATAGAAAGGTCAAAGAGAAGATGGAAGGTCATTACTTAGTGTAGTTTATGTTATAATTTTATTGGATTTATAGAATCTTTTCCAATGAACTTTTGGTATGGAATTTGTAAAAAATAGTATGTGTTCGTGTTCGATTTTACATGATATTATATAGAATATGTTCCAAGGACCTTTTGGTATGGGATTTGTACAAAATACATAGAATTGACGGAAGGTCTTGTGCTGGCCACAACAGTTTGTGCTTGTTTTATTATAAAAATCACCAATAGTATAAAACATTCCCGATATTATTAAAAATCATTTTGTTCATTAGCGTCTAATAAATTCATGGCTATGAAAATAAAATTATTACCAAAATCGAACATGAACCAGAGAGAAAATTGTAAATTTTATAGGTATCAAAATTTCTAAATGTAAATTAATAAATTAAATTCATCAAAACCAGACAGTTTAAGAGTTTATTACAATTGAAAGTTATGACTGAAATTAGTATAATTCAAGAACGTAGATTAAATTCTACAAATTTATGCTTAAAAGGAAAAGCTTTAGAATTTCTCCATTCCAAAGAAGTACCTATAACGTGACTACCTGAAAAACGCAAGATTGAAACACGTATAATTCCTTCCTCATTCGGCTGTTAGTAGCAAAGCAAACTAATTTGAAATCTTGTAAGTATAATTTTGCTTCTTTTGATGAATCCTACAAAGTGTCGAAATGATCTTTCGCTTCTCCAATTAAAGCAATCCCGTGGAATGGCTGCGGAAATCACAGTTGGAGTTGAAATCTTCAAAATCCTTCTCTTTGCGATATGTGGGGAAATTGTTTCAATTATAATAACGATACTGTTGTCGTCGCGGGAGTAACGAGCCACAAGAAGACGGAACAGTCTTAATAACTTTCATAATGTTTCATCCGCTAACAACTTTTCAACCGCTTAAGAAAATCACTGCCAATTACCCCACAAAAGCAGCGCAGAGCTTTAATCAGACAAACTGGGGCTGTATCGCGTAATTGCACTGTTAATTAAAGGTAATGTGACTGCCGTAATGTGACGCGAACGCGGGATTTTTCTTTTTGCGAAAATAATAAGTTTTGTTTCTTTTCTGATGGATGCAGATTGGAATATCTGATTGTACTTATTATAATTTGTTGTAAATGTCCTTTGTGCTTTACCAGCTAATGAGTTTGGTGCTTAATGCTGTAATTATGTCAGGGATATAAATGTAATTGTTTTATGTGTAATAACAAGGCAATTTCTCAATTTTTACTCTATATAAAGTACGAGTAGTTTGTGTACGTGGATCTTATTTTACAACATAAATGTAGGATTCTATACAAAACCAATTTTTAAGTACTTAAGGTGGTTTTCTCGTTGAAGTATTTACGACAGATTGAAGTGAAATTTAAAAAATCTGATGTGGCCAACACAAAACCTCCCGCTATTTAATTTTTATTAATTAAATACATACCTACCTACTATTTACTAACGCTGCAAACTGTTCCATTGCAGAAAACTATTGCTTTATTTACTTTTTTCTTTTTAAAATGTCACTATTATTAATTTGAAGTGATAAGTTTTCTGACAGTGACATTTACTGTCAGTTACATTCATTTGAAAAATGAACTGTGTAACAAAGGAATAGTTTTTATATTAGGCTTCGCGCAATTATTTTTAAATTTATCTGTAAAATATATAGAAAAAGTATTAATGTATTCCTGTAGAAAATTCAATAATCTTTAATTTTCATAACACATAAAATTCGAAAAAATGGCATTTAATGGTATATTTTGAAGAAAAACCATTATGAGCTTCAAGTAAAGTACCATTTCCGTTTATCCGATTTACACCAAAATCTAATGGCTTCTATTCCTATTAAAATAGGGTAAAGATACAAGGTTTCAGAATTTTCTGAATGATAGTATTTGAGTTAGAGTGCAAACAAAATTCGTACACATACACATACACACACACACACACACACGCACACATACACACACACACATACACACATACAGACATCATCGTGAAAATGTTAAAAATAGATTCTAGGGACCTTAAAACGTGGTCATATACTAAAATCTCGATATTAGAATTTTAGCACGATCCCTATACCTCCCTTACCAAGGGTAAGCGGGAGGTAAAAATATGGTCAGGCGTCACATAAGTCTCCAAAAAAAAAAATGAATGGATGATACTGTGTTTTTAGGAAAGTATGTATATTGAATATGCTTGTTACTACAACAATTAACATAGCTTGAGCTTTATTATCACTTATTTAATACAGAACTAGTGTCCCGTTTTCTTCTATTACAACGTTTAGTTTTTAGTTGCGACTTTGGTGAGTTTTAAATTTTATTTTGCGAACTTTTTGAAAAATCCTACGCCTTAATTGTTTGGGGCTCAACAAGATACATAATAAAAATGTGTTGTGGCCAGCACAATACCTCCCGCCAGTATTGTTGATTATGCCGCTACTGGCGAATTTGTACAATAAAATAAAAATATTCTTTTCTTGTGAAATTAAACTGAGCGTTATTTTTTTTTGAATGATAGTATTTGAGTTAGAGCGTTGGCAAAATCCAAACACATACACACACACACACACACACACACACACACACATACACACACATGAATTATCGTGAAAATGTTTCTAGGGACCTTAAAACGTGGTCATTTACCAAATATCTCGACATTCGATTTTTAGCACGACCCCTATACCTCCGTTACCAAGGGTAGAGGGAGGTGAAATTATAAGTAATAAAACTTAAGTTATATTAATTGTAGTATAATATTCGTGTCCATTTCTCTCATTATTTTCATAAAATTTATTTAAATAATTTTTATATATAATTATTATTTTAAAAATATTTATTTTTTCTCATTAATATGAGTTATTATGTTTTAAATTTGGGTTGCCCTTATATGGTATAAATATGACCCCTGTGCTGTACTCACCACGCCAGCAATGAGTGCCCGTGAGGTGCCGCCTGGTACAAATATATCATTGCCGAAATCTGTGTACTAAGCAGATTGGCTCTCCCAGCACTGGGAAATATGCCGTGATTATATATTTATTTATTCATTAAAGTATTGATTTTTTTCGTAATATTTTTCACAATAATCTGTTTCATACGTATATTACTCTTTTAATTATTTATGCATTTATTTCAAGGAATGTTTTATATTAAAAACTATGGATTATTTCGTATTAAGAGAAAATTTATATATGTATTTCTCTACATTTCATAATATGCTAATGATATTTATAAGAGTGACATTTCTATTTAATATCAATTTACTTAATTTTTCTCATATCTGTTATATCTAAATTAATTAAAATTAATTGCTATTTAAACTATAATAAATTATAATCATTAATTGGAATATCAATATAATTAACTATCAATTAAAAACACTTTACAACTACATTATATTAATAGTTCAAAAATCCTGCAATTTTTCTGCAATACATCTTCCACCCTTACCGACAGCGCCTAACCTACCCTTACTCTACTTCCCTCAATCCTCATAGATGGCGCGGCCATCGTTGCGACTACCTAAAGCACATCTCATAAAAATAACGACCGCACGTTTGAACTGATGTTCCTATTTTCAAAATATCTACAAATTACTGTCTCGTTACAAAGTAACAGGTTCAATGCTCAAGAAATACAAGTAAACAAGATTCGTTAACGATAATTTCTAAATCACATGCTGGAAACGATTTACATTTACCATATGTGATAACTGATATAAAAATTATGTTTTCTTGATCATTAGTGTCACTATAAAGTATTATGTTAGATTTTATTCATGATTACATGTCGAATTTAAGAGGGCTGTGATTTTAAACACATGTAGGTTTTTTAATTTAATGTCTCTCTTTGTAATTGTCAACTAAACGAACCTAAACCTGTAATTATGCTTTTTCTAGTAATGAGACAAGTATTTATTATTCACTACTTCAATTGATAAAATCTAAGTGAATCTTTACCAGTAATAGGGTTGTAATGTATAATAAGTGTAAAATAATAAATGACGTCGATTTCTCGGGACATATATCAATTGTAATTCACCAACCCTCCGCAACGCGGAGCTGGTTTGGCGCTTTAACCACAGATGGCGGGGTGCGCAAAGTTCGGGATATTTTTCAATGAAGGATCATTATTTTCATTGCACGCATTTGCATAATAGATATAATAGACTGTATTATAATGTAATACATCTTTCATAAATAATACATATAGTTAAATATTAAAATTTATTTTAAAACGAATTTTTTTTAAATACATATAGGTAGTTAAATTTTAAAAATTATTTTAAAACATGAGTTTTTATTATAAAATTTAATCCAAAAATGTAAGTTCTTTTAGAGTAATAATTTATAATGAACACAGATCTCTAAATTTTTAAATTGAATTGTATGTATTTTTACAAAAAAAATCTGTTGTGGCCAGCACAAGACCTCTCGCCATTTCCATATTAGGCTATACAGGGTGTCTCAATAACCTTGCTCACTATTGGTAACTTTTTTATTTGAAGAGATACGAGGTTGGTTAAATTAGCAAAATTTTGCCATTTTATATTAGAAAATTGGTCATGTAGACAAAATAAAAATTGTGTCAGCGGTTCTCAAAATTTGGGACAGAATATATATTTTTTAAATGGAACTATATATTTTTTATTATCTTATTAGAAAGAGTATTTTTTTCTCTTTCCAATAAGGTAATGTTGTTTATATACAATTTTTTCAAATAAACGAGTTATTTACGTTTAAAGATAACAATTATCTTTTATTAGTTTAGGTCAAGTAAACTATGGAAACAATTGTCTTTTATAAAATTATTATTTTATTAATTTATTTTACAGTAATAACAAAACAAAGAAAATATTCAAATTGAAAGCCATTATTTCTTTCGCACATTTAAACTCTTTTGGAAAGAGAGCCGACCGTTCTACGTAACTGGTGTCTAGATATAACTTTCCATATAGCAAGATCATTTCTAACTTTTATTCCCTTGTAAAGTTATTAAACATTATTAAACACAGAGAACTTTACGGGAGATATTATTAAACGTCAACAAACAAAGAATCAATTGTTTCCATGGCTTACTTGACTAAAAAACTAATAAAATAGTTTACAAAATTTAAATTTTTAACCGTAAATAACTCGTTTATTTGAAAAAAATGTACATAAACAACATTACCTTATTGGAAAGAGAAAAAAATACTCTTTCCAATAAGATAATAAGAAATATATGGTTCCATTTAAAAAATATATATATTGTCCCAAATTTTGAGGACCGCTGAAACAAATTTTATTTTGTCTACATGACCAATTTTCTAATATAAAATGGCACAATTTTGCTCATTTAACCAACCTCGTACCTCTTCAAATAAAAAAGTTACCAATAGTGCAAGCTTATTGAGACACCCTGTATAAGTATTGTATTGCACTTCGCTTTCGAACCGTCGTTTTATAACAAAAAATTACAGAACTTTACCCTAATATTGTTTTTTTATTGTATTTAACATGTCTTCTGCACACATTTAATTCTAATTATATCTACTTTTCATTGTATGAGGAAGTTTCTAAATGTCAGAGATTCTTCCAATTCATTAACCAGATTGGCGGTATTTCTGATGGATATATGCATTTTACCACAATTTTACCTATAATTTCAAATATTTAATTAATAAAACACCAGCTATGAGTGCCCGTGAGGTGATGCCTGGTAAGCGCCAGCACGGTAAAATATATCGTCATCATTACCGATGTCTACATATGTTGTAGATACTGGCACACCCAGAAATGGGTAATATGCCGTGATGATATATTTATTTTATTTTATTTAATAAGAAAAATTAAATATACTTCCCAGAAAAAGCTATCAGAATGTCACTAAAACTGTTGATATTTGACAATGATATGTGTCGTTTACAAACTATGTTATATACATTGGAATTTGTCAACTGGTTTCCTCAGTGCTTTAGCCTCTGCGATTAGTTTACTCTATATATTATAGTGTCTTTATCTCTAAATCTATACAAGATATAGTAAAAATTTTAAGTGTATTAGATGGAGAATTTTATGTTCTTCAATATTTAATAAAAAAAAACTACCAAAAAATTATATTTACAAGAATTTTTCTAAGAAACTACTACTTCCGGTTGTTCAATTGTTACCAAAACCTTTTCAGCTCTTCCCAGGAATGTCAGATTGAAGAATACGTAGTTAAACAGGTCTGAAGTACCATAGTTTTTGAGGAATCGTCCCTTCAACATCCATTCACACAGACATCATCGTTAAAATGTTATAATCGGATTCTAGGGACCGTAAAACGTGCTTATCCACTAAAATCTGGATTTGCGATTTTTATCATGAATCCAATACCTCTCTTACCGAGAGATAAAAAATTGTTGAAATTTGTTTCCAGGAATGTCAGATTGAGGAAACTGCAGTTAAATATTTTTTAAGTCTTATAGTTTTTGAGGAATCGTGTCTACAACATCCAGACATACACACACACACACACACACACACACACACACACACACACACACACACACACACACACACACACACACACACACATCCACACACAGACATCATTTTAAAAATGTTATAATCAGATACTAGGGACCTGTAAACGTGCTTATTCAATAAAATCTGGATTTGCGAATTTTAGCATGAATCCAATACCTCTCTTAGCTAGAGGTAAAAAGTTTTTTAGAAAAATTATATTTCAAGATTGTGGAAAAAATTATGTTTAGCATACGTGAGCATATCTTTTTCTCATTTGTCATTTGTCAAGTTGGCGCACTCATTCTTGCTCGTTCGGCCAATTTCTGGACGTGTGAGAAAAAGACATACTTTGCTCACTTGTACTAAAAATAGCTAATTCTAAAGTATCCCTTTGGATTATAAACAAGAATTAATATTTATGAATTTATTATTTTTCGTTTCCTAATCTGTTTTTAAAATAAGTAAATTCAAAATTTTGTACTATATTTAATAGGTAAGAAAAGTGTTGATTCTAAAATTTACTCTTCTATTTCGTATAAAAATAGCTTACTAGGTATTGTATCGCTACTGACACGCAACAATCATATACCGTATGCTGTATGTGAATAGATACAGACAAGGTTATTAGGCTAATGTGACATTTATTACGGATAATTGAACTCGTTGACAGTTGCAGTTCAATGCTGTTTACTAGGATGTTCTACTGTACTGTACAATATCTAGTTTATATGCATCACTGCAGATAAACAAGTTTTGATTGAACATTGATTTGTTACTAAATAGAAATATTTATCGAGAAATTCAACGGGACAATATTCTTAATACCTTGCATAAATAACGGTGAGATCAGTTAACTTAAACTAAAGTTGTATTTATGAGCCTTGTTAATATGACGTGTTTGGTTTCTGAAAAATTCCCAAGGAACACAGAGTTTTTATTAAGACATTATAACTAATAATGTTGTTACTGCAACTTACATTTAACGGAATTATAACACTTTTAAGTTATTTTGCCTTGTACAACTTTTTTCTAGTCTGCCAAACTACAATACGAAGTTATGATGTGTGGTACTTATTATTTGGTCACATAATAGTTATTAAAACGTTTTATATTTAAGTTTCATTGGCGTCGATTGTTTTAGTTTTATTAACGTCTTTCGCACTAAATTAAGGGAAGTATTGGAAACGTAATTGACAGTTATTTATAAATAGATTTTTTAACGTTTTATAATACAGTTTAAAAATAATTGTTTAGTATAGATGCATTAAAGTTTACATATATTACATATATTAGTTAGTTTAACGTTTTATAAAAGTTATTTATGCATTTAAACAGAAACTGGTTTAGAAGCCATTTTGTAAAATTTAGTATAAATTAATTTTATTGTGTTTTTAATTTAATATTCTGCAAGTAATCATTCTCCTATATGGTTTATTATAATATGCTTTATTCATTATAATATCGAATGATTTAAAAAAAAAAATCAATTTTTCATAAAAATTTAATAAATTTTCTCTTATTTATTTTAGGATATTATAATGTCCCTTGATTTTTTTTTAATGAAACCAACATATTATAGTCCATGCAAAATACATATGCAACTATTGCATGTAAGTGTTACTTAAGTGATAACAGAAAGTTATATAGTAGTTAAAAAAACGTTGTAAATTAGTTGAATAGATTCCCCACCCGTCTGACATTAACGTCGTATAAACGTTAGAATCAGTAAATTATCGTTGCATAAAAGGTATAATACAAGTTAAAAAGTTTTAAGAAAAGTTTTTTTAAAGTTAATAGAACTAATAAGAAACTAATTTGTGCTCCTTGGGTTACTGACAATTTTAAGCGCTAGTCTCTGCAACCTCTATAAGATCTTTTGTTTATTGTAACATGGCTCTTGCTCTTACTGTCTGCTTCTCATTATCTTATCATTTTAAGTAGCAGTTAAATAAACAAAATTGATGCGAAATGAACTAACAATGACATATTTATCATTGCTGTTAACAAAACAATGCGCAATATTGTTTACTTAACCAGAAGTTAAAATTTTAACCAGAAACTGAAAAACCTACTCTTAGTGTGTCGATCGAAAAAATTACAATATTATATTATAGACTACAGATTCCATATGAATCATACACATGCAGATTAAAAGTTCTTGATATGACATCTTTTTTAGTAAAGCGAAGAAAAATATATGATCAAATAGTTTTATATAAAATAATACATAATAAAATTTTTGTCAGCGAGTTAATACAATATATGAAATTATTTGTACCACCTAGGTGTACCAGTGGCGGCTTAAGGCGTGAGCCACTTAGGCACTGGCTTAGGGCGCCTGGCTTTTTGGGGCGCCCAAAATATATAAAATCTAAAGATATATATATACAAAAAGATCAATGTATGGAATATATACCTGTCCTGTATTATTAAATTTTGGAGCTCCTCAAAGTTAGTTTAGTGTAAATAAATTGTGTACAATCAAATAATATTACTATCAAGTTTATATCTCTATCAATTTTTGAATTATTGCCCCAAAAGTCAATATGCCCCACATTTAGATAAAAACTTCAAAATTTTCAAAAATCTAATTTTTATGTATCTAGATACTTCTCAATGCGCTGATTCCAAATTTTGAAGCCGCAGGTCGATATCTCTTTTCATTCTCGAGATATTTAGATTCAAAGTTTTACTCTAAACTACCCATTTTTGGGTAATAACCCAAAAACGGGTCGAGATATGAATTTGGCGACAACACTATTCGATTCTACAGACAAAAATACATAAGTATAGCAATTTTCATAATTTTTGTCCAACCGGTTCATTTTTTATTAATAAAAACTTGAAAACCCCTGAAAATGGCCAAAATCTGAAAAAATCCTAAGGGGTACCCCTTACGATTTTTTCGATATTTGGCCATTTTCAATTATTTTGCTTTAGAGATTGTATGCGGTGTTCAAAAATTCTGAAAATTGGTGTACTTATGTAATTTTGTCCGTAGAATCGAATAGTGATGTCGCCAAATTCATATCTCGACCCATTTTTGGGTTATTACCCAAAAATGGGCAGTTTTGAGAAAAACTTTGAATATAAATATCTCGAGAACGAAAAGAGATATCGACCTGTGGTTTCAAAATTTGTAATCAGCGCATTGAGATGTATATATATACATAAAAAATAGATTTTTGAAAATTTTGAAGTTTTTATCTAAATGTGGGGTATATTGACTTATTTAATCTAATCTAATTTGGCTCAGGGCGCCTATATATCTTGAGCCGGCCCTGAGGTGTACTAAATCTCAAATCATGTTTCAAGTCGAAAATTGTGCCACAAATAGTTATATAAACTCGCCACTCCATCGGATTACTGTTGCACACAATAATCTTTGTATAATATTTGGGTAAAGTTCTGTAATATTTTGTTATAAAACGACGGTTCGAAAGCGAAGCACAATACAATACTTTTAAAGCCTAATATGGAAATGGCGAGAAGTCTTGTGCTGGCCACAACATATTTTTATTAATGAAAAACTCAACAGTGCATATGTTTATAACTGAATTTAATGTGAAGTTAACTACAAAAAATTGTTGTTCCTTCATATATAATGTTAGATATTTATTGTACACTTTGTAACTCTATCAAAATTTATGACTCCTGACGTAGATTATTATAGGCTTGTGTATTTTGCTCACCTGTGAAGGAAGTTATTAACTTTGCTCACTTGTGATTCAGTAGGCTACTTTGCTCACTATTTTAAGTTGAATAATAATGCATTTTGCTAACGATTGTGGAATAAATATTTATTTACAACTTCTTCCATTATTCGGTACATTAAAAATTGAAATATTTCTAAAACAGGAACTCCAAATTAAACTAAATCCTTAATATGTACATTAGAAAAGTTTTAAAACATGTGCTCTGTAGAGTGTCACATGACAATTTCATTAATACAACAAACTTTAAAAATAAACTCATATTTACAAGATATCTACATGAACTCCTGCTCTAAATGATGATGTATCTATAAATATTTAAAATAGTTCCATTAGATTCATCATTCAAATATATGACACAGAATAAAATATGTATGAATGCATTTAGATATTTAGAAATATGATATTTATACTGAAAGTTATAAGAAATGTAGATATTTATTTTTGACAAATAATTTCTTTGTTACCGTTGAATTTCGCGTCCATTGATATTTATTAACTTATAAAATTTGATGCCCGGCTTGATGCACAAATTTTATCTAGCTTTTTTGCAAGATTTTATTAGTGTTAGGCTTGGCCTGGGCTTGATAAAACTGACGCTTGGTTCGATTAGAAATATGAAGCTATTTGCAAAGGCTTGGCTTGATTTTTCAAGCTTTTCCAAGACAAGCTTTCAAGATTGAAGGCAAGCTCATGAATATTTAATTATTAAAAAATTTGATGTGGCCAACACAAAACCTAGCGCTATTTAATTTTTATTAATTTAAATACATACCTACCTACGTATTTACTAACGCTGCAAACTGTTCCATTGCAGAAAACTATTGCTTTATTTACTATTTTCTTTTTAAAATGTCATTATTATTAATTTGAAGTGATAAGTTTTCTGACAGTGACATTTACTGTCAGTTACATTCATTTGAAAAATGAACTGTGTAACAAAGGAGTAGTTTTTATCTTAGGCTTCGCAACTAATAAAAAAAAAATATTTAAATTTATCTGTAAAATATATAGAAAAAGTATTAATGTATTCCTGTAGAAAATTCAATAATTTTTAATTTTTATAAGACATAAAATTCGAAAAAATGGCATTTAATGGTAATTTTTGAAGAAAAACCATTATGAGCTTCAAGTAAAGTACGATTTTTGTTTATCCGATTTACACCAAAATCTAATGGCTTCTATTCCTATTAGAATAGGGTAAAAATACAAGGTTTCAGAATTTTCTGAATGATAGTATTTGAGTTAGAGTGCAAACAAAATTCGTACACATACACACATACACACACACACACACACACACACACACACACACACACACACATACACACATACAGATAGCATCGTGAAAATATTAAAAATGGATTCTAGGGACCTTAAAACGTGGTCATTTACTAAAATCTCGATATGAGATTTTTAGCACGATCCCTATACCTCCCTCACCAAGGGTAGCGGGAGGTAAAAAAGTTAGACAGCTTCATCAAATAAGAATTTTTTTATTGGAACGTTGATTTAAAAAGTTGTTCCTATAAAGGAATAAGAAATAAGAAGTCTAAATTTACAACACTGACAGAGGCCGTTATCTTCAATGCCTCGCAGTTCTTTTTTATTATTATTTATCGCTGGACGATATTAAATGTCAGAAGTATTTTTATCCGTAATTATTGTTTGTTTTGGTATTCCCAGCCATTATTGTATACTTTTCTGCAAAAATGGCCAAATGTCTTCAATTTCTTGTACCTGAGAAACATTTGTTGGATTATACTCGGTCTCTGTTCTGTATGAGCTTCGGTCAAGCAGGGCAGCACTCTATTTGAATATATTATTTCATTTTCGAAACTTTAAATCAATTCTGAGTAAAGTTTGCTAACAACCATCTTTAAAATTATAAATTTGTACGATGACGTTTCGATTTGGGGGAGAAAAGTTCGGGTCGTCCATTTTTTTGTAAATTTCTACATACTACACATATAGTAAAATAATCTTAATGTTCCTTAGATAATATGTAGGAACAAAATTTGAAGCATAACATATTTCTCAAAACTTTTGTTACACACTCGTACTCTCGTAGATACGTTCCAAGGGCTCTCAAATATATTATAGAAATAAATTTTAAGTTCAATTGCTATCGAACTCGGGCTGTCAAAATTATAAGCTTTCATCCCTTTCGCTTAAATGGATACTTTAACTGAGTTGTCGAGTATACCACAAGCCCTTTTAATGTTATTGTTATTGAGAAAAAAAATGTACCTATTAAAAATATCACATATACTACTGTAATTAATTTCTCTTGAGAATTAAATAACAAACCAAGAATTAAATTTCATGTTCAAATATGCACCTAAGACTATGTACTGATACAATATGCAATTTATTCTCTATCAACTGCAATGACTATAATTAACAGTCGCATTATGTAGAACTACACCCTGCTTGCTTTCAACAATGCTGGACAATAATGTACTCAGTTTCATATTTGCATAATTGCAGTTTGTATGCAGTTATTAAGAAACATAATTACCTACACCTACTGTTGGAGAGTAATTAGTATTAATAACCTGCCATTAAATTTGTTATTTTTAATTGATTTAATTAATTGTTGCTAAAGTAATGGATATTTATATTATTTATTTTTATACATATTTGCCAATCATGGGTATAAATTTCAATAATTTATTCGAGTTTCCGCATTAATTATAATGTCGTTAAAGAGCACGAATAAATAACCATATTTTAAATTAATGTGAAATAAAATGATATTTAAAATATATAAATAACACTCACTGTAATACAAGTACTGGTTCTGCAATATCTGGTTTTCCTGTAACAAGAAAGAATATTATTATTAAAAAAGTGTGTATATAAATATCGTCATTAAACCTTATATTAATTATTGAATATATAAGATAATTTGGGTAGGTGTACGATATATACCTAATAATAAATTTGTACGTAAAATGACAAAAAATATGTGCAAGAAGAACGAACTAAATAATTTAGATGAAGAATATTGAAATAGAACATAATTTTGAGTGTTCTTTACGATAACTTCAATGTTCAGAGGTTAGCAACATTGAGTGTCAGACTGGCAGTTACATAAACCTAAAAAAATAGAAAATAGTTATTTTCGTAACAAGTTATGAAAAATACCAAATATCATTCGAGTGTAAATTGACGCACAACGCGCAGCGGAGTGCAAGTCAATACATACGAGCTAAGATATTTGTATTTCATACAAGTTATGAACATTATTTTTTAGACGAGCATAAATATATTTTACTTTTTTTACAAAACTGAAATTTAGGTTCAAACGTACAGACAGCTGACAAATGAATAATGTATACATATAGCCAAAAAATAATGACATAATAACCTAGCAACCATAATGTCATAAGTTCAACTTTCAGTGTTAGGATACTACGTTGATATGTCACACTTATCACAATGATCGTCTAAAAAATATATATCATCACGGCATATTACCCATTATTGGGTGTGCCAGTATCTACAACACATGTAGAAATTGATAATGATGACGATATATTTTACGTGCGGGCGCTTACCAGGCGTCACCTCACGGGCACTCATAGCTAGTGTGGAGAGTGCACCACAGGGGTCACTTTTGTGCCATTTAAAATTGGAAATATTTGGCGTCGGTCGGGATCGAACCCGGTTGGTCAGGTTCGCGATCAGACACTCAGGCACGCGCCCACGGGACCCCATTATATTTTTAATATATTTTTTAATTCATTCTATAATAAGTTTCCTCCTACTATTCTAAATGTTCGAGATTCTTCAATGTGTATATGTACCTATAATTTTAAATGACAGTTAAATTAACAGGCTGTTTAACTGGACATGAAAATACCAGGTTTTAAGCCCATATTCCTAAACATTCCTTAAATTTTAAAACGGCTCGTTATAATTTTTGATACATAGAATTGGACTTGACAAGTTGCATTTCGATTTTTCTGTTAGTGTAGATGTCGACTGTTTTTACTGGATAAAAATTATAACGAACCGTTTAAAAGTTTATGAGTGTTTATGAATATGGACATTACAATAACAAACACTGTCGGTTCAGTAAATTAATTAGCGCGAAATTACAAAGTATAGCAAAATTAGTCGATAGTGTGAAAATAACTATTTCCTACGACCACTGTTAAAGGTGGATTTATGCAGCCTACTTTTTATTTTACCTTTTCTTTTTCTTTTACTTTATAAAAGTTAAAGGTTTGTTAATAAATGTACTACTTTATGTGCACACTTTTAATTTTACTTTAAGAACTAAAGTTGACCAACTTTCAACTTAAGACCGTTAAAGTAAAAGAATTTCACAACTGCGCATGTGCACCACTTCACGTGACAAACGTCAGCGTGTGCTGTGTTTATTTGTTTTTGTGTAGGTAAGATTGCAAAACTTATAAAATGGGTAAAGCTACTAGTAATATAGCAGATGCACAAATTATTACATTCGTGTCTATTTTTACAGGTTATAATTATCTTTTTGCATTTATGACAACTGATATGCCAGAAAAATCGCATCTGCGCATGTGTACCGAAGGCTTTAAAGTAGCTGCATAAAGTACCAAACTTAAAATAAAAGTAAAAGCGAAAAAGAAAAGAAAAAGTAAAATAAAAAATAAGCTGCATAAATCCACCTTTAAAGCAGTCTTTTTAATTTTACTCTACTTTTAACACTAGTATTAAAAAAGAACTAAATCTAGTTACATTTAGTGTAAACGTAATTTCATTTTATATTTATTTTTATACTGAAATTATTTATATAGGTATTTTATTAGAAGTACACATTATTTTGAAACGTTTATTGTTATAGTACAATTATCACAATTGTTTATAGTTATTCCTTACAAGGCGCTCGAGGAATTGGAATTTAAAACAATATTGTTGGAAGTAGAGGTTAAAATAAACAATTTTCAGTTGTTCATAGCAAATACATCATGAACTGTCATACATGTCATTCTATAATTTTTAGTTTTTACTAATACATAACTAGGGTCGTAGGAAATATAGTGTATGATAATCGTGTTAAAAGTGATTTTATTTCGTTCGTGGGGTTTGTTTTACTCGGCTTCGCCTCGTTTCACAAACTTCCCCACTCACTCATAAAATGTCACTTTTAACACTTATATCATAAATAACTATTAAATACAAGTAAATATATTAAAGCTGTGTGTCATAACGAATAATATGTATTCAAAAAACTTCTTTTTCTAAACTAACTGTAACATAAAAATAGAAATTTATTAAATAAGCAAACAACAAACAGCTTGTAAAAACTATGTAGAAAGTAAGAGTGAGACGAAAGGCTTTTGTCTAAGAAATAGCATGAACAATTTGATAAATTATATTTACATTAAATAAAAATGGAGCATCGTAAAAACTAAGAGTTCCTTCATTAAAAATAAGCGGTTCGATTTGTTTAAATCAGAGGAAAATGGACCATATTCGCGGTGACAACAGATCACAGGAGAGCATAGGGACGGTGGATGAAACAATCGCAATGTAATGCCGGTGTAAAAAGATTAAAATGACATTAATCTTATCGGATTACTAGGATGGTTGCATTTAAGATGGCAGCACAGCCTACTTTGTATTGATTTATAACTGGCTTAAATTATTGGGCTGATCTTGAGACAGTAAATGCTGATTAGGTTCGACTCAAAAATGACCTATAAAAAATACATGGTAAGTATTTTAAGTAGTATCGACTCAATGTCTCGCTACTCATGCTAAAA
The DNA here is from genome assembly GCA_943142095.1 of Ophonus ardosiacus. Lineage (NCBI taxonomy): Eukaryota > Metazoa > Arthropoda > Insecta > Coleoptera > Carabidae > Ophonus > Ophonus ardosiacus. The sequence continues at coordinate 57,908,910 of OW964824.1, forward strand.
TTGTTAAAAATAATAAAATCTGTTAAAACATTTACTTGTCTATCATTTGAAATTAAGGTATGATATTTAATTTAGTTACAACTTAGACTTTTTTTAAAGTACCGTTGTGCTCTCCCCACGATAGCTTCGAGAGTCCAAGCGATGACGCCTAAAAAGAGAAATGGGTAATAAGAATAAGTCGTAATAATATATTTTATTTATTTATTCGTTATTCGTTGTGAGCAATAATTAAGATGAAAGCAATTTCGAATTATAATTTGACAGATTAAATAGTTTTTAAGTAAGCCTTGGAATTGAATTTATAACTATAAAGCCCCTAATAATTTGTTTAATAGTTTTGGTACTTTTTATGCTGCCAAAAATTAATTTGTCAGCTTTCGCAGTTTTTAAGTCTTCCAGAAATTAGTTTTAAAATATTCTAAATGAATGATTCGTAGCTTTTAGAAGAAAGCATGGTGAAATATATTGGTGAAGGAATTACTTTGAATAAATTGTAAGTGACTACGCCGTGTAATTTTTAAAATAAATTTTATTATTATATTTATTTAGACGGAAAACTTTGCTATTGAATGTATCTTTCTGAAAAACACTAATTTTACGTATTGACTTTGACATTAAAAAGTTATGGACTAATCAAAGTCATGACATCCAAGTTTCATACATTAGTGGTTCACTAATAATAAAAAATATCATCTTAAAAGATGAATTATATCCATGGATTGTTATACCAAAAGTTATTCTAGTCAAACAAAGCGTTCCATTATTATAAGCAAAATTATTATTATTATTATTATTATTATTATTATTGATTTTTAACCATGTAGTCTTTCACTCATTGGTTTTTTAATAATTGTAACTTCATTTATAATTAAAATGTAAAACTTTTTAATTGTTTAAAAATTTTAATAATTGCTTGAAACTGATTTTAAACAGAACCGAAACGTCGCAATTGTAAATTGTAAATCCTTGACTATGTTAATAGATATTTACACACCAAGTGAGCTAAGGTAATGTTTATTCATGAGAAGAAAGTTTAGCTCACGAGCCCGTAAGGGCAAGTGAGTTAATTTCTTCGAGTGAATAAACATTCTTAGCTCACGTGGTTTGTACAATATTTTATTCAATTTTGACCAAATAGTAATAAAAACCATTATAATATTTCATTTTGACAAAACAAAAAACTAATCAGTTGGTAGACTGTGCATGACAATCGTCGATGACAGATGTCAAGTCATCTATTTAAAAAGCTTTATTGCCTGTCATGTGTGCCGTGAAAAATAATGAAAATGGCTGATAATATCTGATAAGTACTATGGTGAGTGTTAATTTCGTGCTTGATGTTATATTAAATGCATTATTTGGTGCAGAGTGAATTTAAAAAATATGAGAGTGATTTAAAAAAATTTAATTCACTTGTGAAAAAACTGTTACTTATAGTTGTTGCTATGGAGTTAATAATGACAGTTTAAAACGTCAAAATTGAATAAAATAAATTGAAGCATTCATCCAAAAACCTCTTCGTTTTTAAAAATTTTTATTTGCTTCCAAAAACTGAATCATATCATTATTATTTGAAGAATTTTGAAAAATATTGGCTAAAAGGTGAACTTTCGGATAAGGGGAAGTTTTGTTAAACCGTCTTATTTTGGGCCCAGGAATCTGTATTTAAACCATGTCCCCCTGTTTCTGAGACAACCTATATAAATACTGCTAATAGAAGAAAAATAAGAACAATAAAATATTCAGTATTCACCTGAAGACGATTGTAGATACTTCAACAATCGAAACATTGTGTAATAACTTTATTGAAATATAGACAATGGAAGTCCAGAATAGTGTTATTAATTCAAACGAAACATTGTCTCCTTCATTCAAACGAATAAAATATTAGTTTTAAATTTTATGTTTCACAAACATAAAACATACATTTTAAGCTAAATCTGAAGAGTGATTCTTGATTACCCCATAAACGCTCGAAATATTATTAACCTAATGCTCAGTATTTTCATCTCAGGTTAAACTGTCGGTTATAAAAAATATTGATACATGCGTAACTTATAAAATTTGTGTTATAATATCGATGCTATGTTTCTCACTGAACTGACGTTTAACAGTCAGTTTAACCGGGGTTGAAAATACCACCACTAAATATTTTTAAAGTCATGTCAACAATTCTGTCCCTAAATTTTCTTTAGAACGAACACCGTCCATAAAAAACAACAATCAGAAATGAAGTCGGAGTCTGTGTGGTGTGGTGTTGGTAAGATCATGTCTTTAATTAAAATTCAAGGAAAAATGACGCGAGGCTTTGCACGGCTGTTGATCGGACCGGGTGCCGTTGCCGCGACTCGGGTGCTGTGCTACTGCTACTGCTAGGTGGCTGGAATGCTTACATTTCGTCACGGATACAAAGAAGTTTAAGTTGATATTGAAGAGTATCAGTTAAATTGCAAATCAACATGAAGAAACATCAGAAATTAATTAATATACAGGTTGTCTCTGAAATAAAGGGATATGACTTAACCACAGATTCCTGGGCTCAAAAGTAAGACGATTTAACTAAACTTATCTACATCCGAAAGTACACCATTTAGCCAGTATTCTGTTTCAAAGTTCTTATAAAAGAAATAAATAATGCTTATAATAACAGAACGCTTTGTTCAATTTGAATGAAATTTGGTAGATAATTCATAGGGAAGCGTAGAAGGGCCAACAGAAGAAAAAAAAAACTATCTGTAAATTTACTCTTACTATCTGTAATAACTAAAGAAAAAACCCCTTAACCTTAACAATAAATTTAAAAACTATATACGTATTTCGAGAACTAAGTTCTCATCATCAGTAGAAACTACAAAGTAAGAACAGAGAAGTTAAGATTACTCAGCATGTAAACCATGCCAGAGGCCAAAACAGCTATGAGGAATAAGGGAGAGAATACGGGTTATATAGGGACATGAGTAATAGGTGAATGGATACCTAATTGGGTAACTAAGATTAAACAGAGTAACTGTCTTATATTAACTCATATAATTTAGAATTTGGGATGGGACCTAGGTCCGCGTTCATCAATTTATCTTTAAATTTATGTATTATCAAACTCTCATGTGCGTCTAAATATCTATTATTATCAACTTAACTATTAATAAACATATGTTGTGCTACGCTAGATTTATCAGGATTACCGATTTTTAAATGATAGAAATGTTCTTTAAACCGAGTATCAATTTGTCTTTTAGTTTGCCCGATATAAACTTTATTACAATCTTTACAGTCAATTTTATAAACACCGGATATTTTGTTATTAACTATTTTATCTTTAGGGTTACCTAATAATGATTTAATGGTGTTATTTGATTTATAAGTTACCGTTAAATTTTGATTTTTAAAAATTTTGTTTAAACCTTTGGTGGCATTATCAAATGGTAATGTTATATATTTATTATTTTTTTAATTAGTTGGCGTTAAAGTTGTGAAATCTAATGTGGATTGACGATTTTTAAATTTATGGACTAGTTTATCTATAATTTTAACCGGGAATCCATTATATTTAGCTATTTCTTTAATATATTTCAATTCATTTTCAAAACCGTGTTTTAGTTATAACTTTACCTTAAGACTCCATTTTAGTTTTATAATACTATCTGTAAATTTACAGATAGCAAGTGTAAATTTACAGATAGTAAGTGTAAATTCACACATAGTAAGTCTAAATTTACAATATTTTTTTCTTCCGTCGGTCCTTCTACGCTTCCGTAAATTCATATGGATATAGCACACCTTTTAAAATTTATTATAGTGAATTAACCACTAATGTATGAAACTTGTGTGTCACGACCATGATTAGTCCAGAACTTTTTATCTACTACGTCAGTGTTTCCCAAACTTTTTATCCTCGCACCCCCCTTCAGACTACGAATAGACACTTACACAATTGCAATTTGCAAGAACGCATCTTGCGGCAAAGCATAGAACTAAAGGTTGCTATGGTTACCACTACCAAACAAAGATCTGTCATCAGCCATAAACCTCTAGACTCCACCCATCGTGTTAGTTGAATAATCGAATGATCTTCAATATTATCAAACAAAAAAAGTTACCCCCACGCACATCTTGCGGTTTTAAACTAATTTTTATTGAACACAACGAACGAATCACAAAGAATTAGGTTAACACTGAATGACAGATGCATATATAATGACTATCTCTCTCTTGCATGTGATATCAATTCTGAAAAAATCTATTTTCTTTGCACCCCTTCCCTTCCACCGCACGATCCAAGTTTTTTAAGTAGGTACCAAAATAGCATATATCGCAAAATTATCATGTTTTTTAAATTGTTTAATGTTGAAAAAATAAATATCTAAACTCATTTATAATAATATATTTTAATTTTACTTTGGAATCATAAACCTGTTTATTCACCTATAAAAGCGGGCGCAAAATGGCTTTTTTATCGCCAGAGGTCTTATAAAGTTGCCAAACAACAGCTATTCAATAAATTCAAAAATTATATCACAGTTAACTGCATATACAATTTTATTTCATACCATCATAAAAAATGAACTATATTCATATGAATTGTCATACCAAATTTTATTTAAATCGAACAAATCGTTCTGTTATTAAGTTATTATAAGCAAAATTAAATATTTTAAAAGAAATTTGAAGTAGAATACTGGCTAACTGGAGGACTTTTGGATATAGTTTAATTTAGATAAATCGTCTAATTTTGGGGTCAGGAATTTGTGGTTAAGCCATATGCCTCTATTTCAGGGAATCCAGAACAAAAAAAAAAAAATGTTGTGGCCAGCACAAGACCTTCCGTCAATTTGATGTATTTTATAAAAATCCCCTACCAAAAGTTCTTTGGAAAAGATTCTATACCTATATCCAGCAAAATTGTAACACGAACATATATTATTTTTTACAAATTTCATACCGAAAGTTCCTTGGAATATATTCTATAAATCCAACGAACTTACATTATGTAAATTGCACTTTTGTTGACATCTTCAATTAGAATATTTTGAATATATCAGCTGTTTCCATGATTACATCAAAGCTAACTAATTTTTTAAAGTTAATCTCTTTATAATTCTTTAACTCTTTATCTATTAAATATGAAGGAACATGTATAATCAAACCGTATAGAGAATAAGATATTCTTCCATATTGATAGTCACATAAAATGTAAACAAATGATATTTATTTGCGTTTTTTTTTTTCAAGAAAAACTGTTAAGAACTTCAAATAAGGGAACTTCCGGTTGATCAATTATAACCAAAATCTAATCAGCTCTTCATATGAATGTAAAGAAGAGGAATACGAAAGGATCATAATTTTTAGAATTGTGCTATTGAAAAATTTGACACACACACACATACACAGAGAGACATGCACACAAACAGACATCATCGTAAAACTAGTAAAATCGTAATCTATTAAAAACTCACCACCGAATTTTTTGACCAGACAATACCTTCCTTTCTTAAAGGAAACAGAAGGTAAAAAAATCTGTTGTGGGCAGCACAAGACTTCTCGCCATTTCCATATTAGGCTATATATGTCTTGTACTGCACTTCGCTTTAGAACCGTCGTTTTATAACAAAATATTACAGAACTTTACCCAAATATTTTTTTTTTTTTGTATTTAACATGTCTTCTGCATACATTTTATTCTAATTATATCTATTTTATATCATTTTCATGTCAGAGATTGTTCCAATTCATTACCCAATTTGGCGGTATTTTACCACAATTTTACCTACCTATAATTTCAAATATTTAATTAATAAAACAATAAGAGAAATTAAATATACTTCCCAGAAAAAGCTATCAGAATGTCACTAAAACATCCAAAAAACTATATTTAGAAGAATTTTTCTAAGAAACTACTACTTCCGGTTGTTCAATTGTTACCAAAACCTTTTCAGCTCTTGCAAGGAATGTCAGATTGAGGAAACTGCAGTTAAATATTTTTTAAGTCTTATAGTTTTTGAGGAATCGTGACTACAACATCCAGACATACATACACACACACACACATCCACACATCCACACACACACGCACACACACACACACACACACACACACACACACACACACACACACACACAGAGAGAGAGATCAATTTAAAAATGTTATAATCGGATTCTAGGGACCTTAAATCGTGCTTATTCAATAAAATCCGGATATGCGAATTTTAGCATGAATGCAATACCTCTCTTAGCGAGAGGTAAAAAAAGTATTTGTTGTCAATGAAATCTGTGCCAAACTCTTGCTATGGTATGTCGTAGACAGATTGTAAAATTAGTCTTTTTATAAATCGCCTACGCTTTGGCTAAATGAGTAGGCGAATTATCGTCGCCACGAATGGTACTTCTGGTATTATTTAACACTGATAGCCAAACCAAACGTAATATTTGAAAAAGCTTGAGATTTCAAGCCAAGCTTTAGTTTCACCAGTCCCATGCCAAGCCAAGATTGAAATTTACAAATGCTTCGAATTTTCAAGCCAAACCAATTGGCTTGGTGAATTATTAGCTGTCATTGTTGTCATCTTTTCTTGTAGTGTACATAATATAATATGGCCCTGTTACTTTAAAATTAATTACTTGCATTTCAACCCTTTTGCACGAGCTTCCTGCGTTCAAATTCACACTGCAATTCCCACAGTCTAATAATCCATTTCATCCTCACATCGTAATGAGTTATTAAGTCTTGCTCATCAATGTGTTGGGAACATTCGGATCAGTTTAGCATTCTAATGTAGTAACACATTCGAGACAAATAGTACTTTCGCATGCTGCATGTAGATTTTTCAAAGCCGGCATGAAATTAGCTGGTTTATATTTATAATTGAAATCCACGACTGTCACACGCTACCTGCAGTTTGATGTGTTCATTATTTACGCGTCAGCGTCACTCTGATATTTTGATTGTTTTAATTAGTCAGGAACGTGTGATATCTTATCATAATAAATGTAATCACGTGGGCTCCTATACGCAGCGACATGGAAAGCTACTTTGTTATATATTCTCTCTCTGTGTAAATGCATAATAATTGTATATTTTATTTGTTGCACTTTCTGCATTTGCATTATGTGTAGGCTAATGAGTACAAATAACTTATTTTGCTGATATAAATAATTAATTTGAAAATTTGAATAATTTCTTTTGCAATTAACAGACTTAATTGCTTCATACATTTATGTAGAGACAAGAGATTAATATTTGCATATGTTTCTATATTTACGACTGTAATAATAACAATACTCAGGAATTTAGCATTTAATGTTTTGATTAAGATATTATTGTCTCATTTTGTAGATGGAACCCTCATATAAATAAACGTTCTACTGCTTTAGCTATAGAAGACCGTGGATCTTGAGTTGTAACGGAACTCTTACATGAGTCCAGAAGTATTGATAATCGGTATATGGGGATATGAAATAATTATAATTTTTGGAATTCTATTATTGAAGTTATGGGAGGTGAAGTTATTGATATACACACGCACACACACATACAGACATCTTGAAAAAGTAGTAAAATCATATACGAGCCCCGTCGCATATCAGTTCGCCCATTTGTTAAAAATTTATTTTTGCCCTCCTGAAGTGTAATAGGAACTTTACAATTATATACACAGCAAGTGTAACCTACTTTTTACGCTTACTGTGTTGTAACTTGTCTCACTATGTGGTAAAATAATCAAAATACACTGGACGTTTATGGACATTTAGAAAATAAATCATCTTTACAATAATAAAGTTCATGTTAAAAATTACTACCTACATAAGTTATTTTTTTTTAACATTTCCTATATTTAAAATTAATTTATATAAACCAACATCACTGCAGCGACATCTGTCATTATTGTAAAAATCCGCCGTTACCGACATAGTCACCGATCGATATACCTGTCAAATACGCGAGGCGAACATTGCTGAAATGTCAAATATCGACACCTACCTATTATTTATTACGAAGAAAATATAAAATAAAATAAATATATCATCACGGCATATTACCCATTTCTGGGTGTGCCAATTTGCTTTATCGCAGATATCGGTAATGATAATGATATATTTATATGAGCAAATAAATATATTATCAGTCATAAACAACGTCTATTATTACAAATAAATTTTCGCTAGAAGTATTCTAATGAAGGCAAGTAAAATCAAATTTGGAAATTAACTTAACCCCAGTATTTTAAACTAACCCTTCTCAGAAGTACAACCTATCTCATTAAAAAAAGTGATTTTCATTATCGTCGGCCAAAAAGTTTGATACAATTCTCGTGCGTGAAGTATTTTACAGCGCTCCTGCTAATAAGGTACTCGCCTTAGGGGCACGTGCCTTAAACAAAGCTGTCGCGCTGTAAAATACAACTTACACGCACTCGAATGTAAATAACTATTAACTTAACTAATAGAATTTGTAATAATAATTAAATAAATCTTTACTTTTTATTTAAAATAAAGATTTTTAAACATTATAAAGTAATTTTAAATTAAATTTTTAGCTAAAGATTAAAAACTCAACGGCATAAGCGTATTAGACTTCAATATATTCATATATTAATTTCAGATTATTTATCAATATTAGGTAACGTCGTTTTTTATTGTGAATTACTACTGCAATACTTTTAGACATTTTATTTAATAAAACCAAACAGTCTTACGATTTAAATTCATTTAATTATTTTTTCAGTATTTCCTGAATTGGTAAAACTAAGCATTATTTCATTTTACAAAGAAACAATGAGATATTTAAGAAAACATATCTTGCTTTGTGTCATTAGGACAAAATGTCTGTAATATTAATAAAAATTGGCGATAATTTAAGTTAGTTATCATTTGTATGATATATTAACTAAATAAAATGAAATTAAAGCGGGTGGGAGAACAATACTTTCCTTACCTAAATGTGAAGGAAGGTAAAAATCTGTTGCGGCCAGCACAATACCTCTTGCCATTTCCATTTTATTTAATATAAGTATTGTATTGCACTTTATTGTTGAAACATAGTTTTATAAAAAATTACAGAACTACCCAAATATTGTTTTTTTTTTTTATTTTTATTTAATATGTCTTTAGCATACATACAATTTTAATTATATCTATTTTTCATTGTATGAGGAAGTTCCTCAATGTCAGAGATTCTTCCAATTCATTAACAAGATTGGCGGTATTTCTGCTGGATATATGAATTTTGCCTAAAATTTTAAACATTTAATTAATAAAACAATAAGAAAGATTAACTGTACAACCCAGAAAAAGCTTTCAGAATGTCACTAAAACTGTAGATTTTATCTGTCATTTAGAAACTATGTTACAAACATTTGAATTTGTGAACTGGTTTCCTTGGTGTAGTGTAGCCTCTACGATTTATTACTTCCTATTATTCTATATATTATAGGACCTTTCTCTTTAAATCTATAGAAGATATTATTTAAAAAAAATGAGTGTATTAGATGGAGAATTTTATGTTCTATTTGTAATAACTAAAATTTCCAAAATATACTGTTTAGAAGAATTCCGGTTGTCCAATCGTTCCCAAAACCTTTTTAGCTCTTCCCATAAGTGTCTGATTGAGAAATATGTAGTTAAACATGTCTTAAATATTATAGTTTTTTGAGGAATCGTCTTTCTAACATCCAGACTCATACACACACACACACATACACACACACACACACACTTCGTCATCATCATCATCATCATCTTCGTAAAAATGTTAAAATTCGATTCCAGGGACTTTAATTCGTGCTTATTCATTAAAATCTGGATATGCGATGAATCCAACACCTCTCTTACCGAGAGGTAAAAATTGACCCTTTATTTGTTTTGAGCAGTGTATCTACAGCCACAAAAAAGCTTGGGTACAATATCAAAACAAATCCTTAACCAGCTAGTATTTGCTTAGTATTTAATACTGTTTACAGGTTTCCTTCTCCTTTAAGCCATTTTTCAATTATTCAGATTAGCCCAGATTTCCCCCTGAATCGTTTTCAGTTGAGTGAGTGCTCGTTACAGGTCGCGGGTGACGCCGACGCCAACACCGACGCCAAAATCGACGCCGCCTCGTCACTCCTCGCGGATATTAGCACCAAAGGTTAACCTTAACCGAAGGTCTCCACGTGGGGTTCCCACCGCACCGAACATGAATTAAAGTTCGATCAGCTTGTAAGGCAATTCGTAGGCGAAAATACACAAAGGGAAGGAAGTGTATGTGGGTGTTTTGCATAAGACAAATTTAGAATGAATTCAATTTATAAATAGATTTAAGTAGTTCGGTATTGATGTGGAATATTCATTCATAAATATGTTTCGGAGTTTATCAAAAAGCAAAATTATTTTAAAATAGAACTAGCATACCTAATCATACAACATCAGTAAACTTACGTCTAAAAACAGGTCAGTTCTGGATGACCATACTAGAGATCGAAAAACAAATCTGAAAAACAAAGCCAGAGGTCCAAAACTGTTTTTGGACTGAGTTTTGGACCTCTGGTGTGGTTGACATACTGAATAATCTAAATCTGCTCCGTTCTTAAACGTAAGTTTCCTGAGGATGGCAACTTAACTGCCGAAATACGTATCCAGTTTTAACGTTTTTAGTTAAGGTTTAGGGATTTTTTAATTATTATCTATTTAGTCTAATGACTCCAATTCCAATAAAATTTTATTATTCATCAATATTTAAGAGATCTATAGAAAGTCATCAATCATAACTTCTGTTTCTGATGATTTATAGGTAAAGGCAAAATTATACACTACTCAACATAAAGAAATAACAAAACAATGATACCAATGTTGCGACGAAGCAATCGTTGCGCTCAAAATATGCACATGCATTTCACATTATTAATACGTCTCTTCAGTGACGGATTTACGAATAGGCACAGTAGGTACGTGCCTACGGCGGCAAATTTTCGGGGGCGGCATTTTTTTTTTTAATCAGAAATGTATAATTTTATTTAAATTTGCCAATCTTTAAGACGAGATAACATTTACATCTCTTATCTCTGAAGCAAATTCACATAAAGTAAAACTTTTTTGTAGGTATATTATTATTAATCCAGTCAATTAGTAATTATCGTTTGTTTTTCTAGTACTTGAATAATGGGATATGTGCTCTATTTTCAACAAATGTCCAAGTAATTGAACTTATGTTTCAGACATTATTTTGTGATCCTTGTTATTATTATGCTATCGATAATTAATTATTATGTAATTTTAATTTTTTATATTTCAACAAAGATGAAACACGTGCGAAAATTGGAAACATTAAAAAATATATATTTTAACATTTCTGATAAAATTTGAAAATTATGTTATGTATTTCAATATTATGAAAAGGCGGAAAATTTCTGAAAAAGGCGGTAATTTTCTAAATGCTTACAGGCGGCAAAATTGTTAATCCGCCCCTGTGTCTCCTACTGTATATCAGGGCTAGAGAAGCGTACCGAAGTGAAAATAGTGCGTAGCTAAGATTGTACTACTGAACTATAAGCGCAAATTAATAAGAATGCTAGAAAATGTGTTTACCGTGCGAATATCCTCAGCCTCTATTTCTAGGAATTAGAGTATAAATTTTTACTATGTTATTAACATAAAACCAATGAACACTATGTTCCAAACGAAATTTTGAAATTTTGCATAGCTGTTTTTCAAGTAGTCATAATTTGGCCCCAAAAAAAAAAAAATTACAAAAATTGTAGGATTAATTTGTAGATTATACTTTCTTCTTTCATAATATGTATAGTTTGTAATGAATAGTTCAATAGTGCGGGTTGTAGCGTTTTTCGCGAATCTCATGTTTCATAACATTTTGAGGACTGCACTAGAATCATCTTAAATGATTTTATAGATTTAGTTTCTTTTCATATTTTTATCCTATGATTGGAGAATTTTTGCAAGTACCCACTGATATAGTGCAGGGCTGCATTTAAAACATTTTAAACATTTTTATTTTATTTTAATAACAAAATATTTAGTTTGACAATTCTATAAAATAGGATTATTTTTAATTTCATCTAACAGTAGTGCCGACTTGAGGGTTGCTTGCACCAGAGAGGAACGAATCATAATTCGGGGTATCAAATTTTTTAAATACGCCCTGAATCCTGTTGCTAAGATTGTATTAAATGCCTCCTAGTGTTCCAGTGGTACTGAGTACAATACTAGTCTTCTCTAACGGAATAGATAAAGGTCAGTTTCCTTTCAAATTCAAAACATAAGACAAAGTTTCATTCGCTAGTCGTACTATACTAATGCCCATATTCATAAATATTCGTAAAATTTTAAACGAATCGAATTATTTGTCAAGTTTAAGGCCCGGTATTTTCCTCTCCGGTTAAACAGCCTGTTAATTTAACTGTCAGTTAAAAGAAAAACAGATAATCGATAATAATGTGTCAATTTTTCGATGCCACATTGTTCTTATAACCGACAGTTCATTTAACCGGCAGTTTAATCAGAGATGAAAATATCTATTTGTCAAAAACTATAACGAGCGGTTTTGAAACTTTACGAGTGTTTATGAATATGGGCATAAGTTTCGATTATTTTTACGCTAACATGTTAATTTTAACAGCCTATTTAAATTGGAACCAATAGAAACAAATTTATTATATCATTTTCATTTTTTGTTTAGTACCTGCTTCTGTTATTGGTGAATAAACGGACGTATGCAACCGGCCATTAGACTCAATAATTTTCATTTATAAAAGCGTATCTTGAGATAGAAAAAGTAAATCATTATAACAGCTCATATTTTAAGATAATTTGGATAGCTTCCTATAATATGTGACATAGGACACAGGTGCAACTTATTTTTTTTTCCAAAAATAATACGAAAATAGCGGAAGTAATTAACATCAAAGACATTTAGTTAGGTGTAAATCATCTTAAATTCTTATGGAATTAAATGAGCCGTGATCAATGTTTAGTTTAACATTAAATATTATGTTTATAACATCTAAAAATAATTCATTCATCTACCTACACTTCGCCCATTCAAACAAAAATGACTTAAACGATTCAAAAGAATTTTAAGAAAACTGATGTTAATTACCTCCCGCTACTTATAAGAATTGGAATTGTATTATTTAACAAAAATACAACAAAAATAATATAATATATATATATATATATATATATATATATATATATATATATATATATATATATAAAAATATATCATCACGGCATATTACCCATTTCTGGGTGTGCCAGTATCTGCAATACACATGTAGAGATCGGTCCAATTTTAAATAGCACAAAAGTGACCCCTGTGGTGCACTCTCCACGCCAGCTATGAGTGCCCGTGAGGTGACGCCTGGTAAGCGCCCACACGGTAAAATATATCGTCATCATTACCGATGTCAACAAAAATAATAATTATTTTTTCCTAGAGAGCGAAACACGTGTCTACAGCTGCAATTGAGCGATAACCCTAGGAAAAAAGAATTATTTAAAAATAATAATATTACATATTCTGGTTATATCAATAACTAAAAACAAAGAGAATTTACATTATTTTTCCATTTAATTTTCAGCGAAGTTTTTTTTTTACTAATTCAAGATTTTTTCGATAAGTCAACATTCTTATAAAAAAACGAACTATAATAATTCACACTGCACAGGGTTTAGAATGACAATGAAAAGAAACAACACATTTGTTATTATAAAAAGTTCATGCAAGTTTTTACAAACCCCCGGCGACATGTACCGCACAGAAATAATAAAGAATTAATTGTGTGCGCTACATATCGCCCGAGATATGTACTATATTATTATAATCTAATGATCCTGTAGAAAAAGACATTTAAAATGCTACAAGAATGTATGTAGGTATAATAATAGTAATAGTACATATATTCTTAAGAAATACCGCCAATCCCGTCAATGAATTGGAACCATATTGAACATTTTAGAAGAGTAGGACATGATTCCTTATAGAATGAAAGAATAGATATAATTAGAATTATTTGTGTGTAGAAGAAAAATTATATTCGACAGGAGCGTATGTAACAAAACGGAAGCCTGTCGCCATGACAGGCTTTGTGCTGACCACAGCAGTTTTTTTTTAATGGTGAAGGGTAGGTCTGAATGGTAGTGTTCCACTATTTATGGAGTAATGGAATTAGTTTGTTTGGGGCAATTAAACAGTCCGTCAAGATGCATACGAGTTACGAGTATACTCGTAGAGTACAATGATAGTGTTGGCAGACAGAAACAGACCGGTGCAGAGTTGTGTTAATGGTGGCCGCTTCGTTTTAATAGAAACATAAGTGAACATTTATCGAGCATGACACCGGTGCAAAACACACAACCACGTGTAGGGCCAAACTACCACACCAGCGGTACCCAAACGACAGGTCCCAAGAAAAGATTCTATCCTACAGTTTTACAAAAGTATTCATCTACCAAATGTAGACAACTATTATTTCTGAAAAAATTATTAGTGTTTTTTTTGCGTCAAAATTTAAAAAAATGCTTTCTCATTCGGCAAAATAAAAGTACCTATAAATATATGATAGTACAAAAATATTTAGTGATAGAGCAATCGATCGAAATAGATCATGTCTAATCTATAGCATCAAAATATTATATGAAAGTTAAATTTTATACTAATAATAATACATGTTACCAGTCTTTCCATCCAAAAATAATTAAAATTTTGTCTTACTATAATTAGATATTATTTTATTAGGCAATATGTCGATTAAATTAACATAATTTTCGAATCTTTCTTCAGCATTTTAACTAATATAAAATAATAATAAATATTTTGTAAAAAATGCAAATGGTTATTTTAATTACTTATTTTATTTAATTTTACTATATTTTGGCTTCATTATTTTGTGTCCTACAATTTATCTAAGAATTAAATAGATTAAATAGAAAATTAAAATACATAACTGCCAAAATTACTTACTTACTTAATCCTGCACCTTTCTACCCTCACGGGTGTAAGGCGTTCCCTCGGCTTGCGGGGGAGGGGGTTGAGTTCTGGTTCGTTGGTCTTCTCCATATTTCTTTCCACTCTGCTCTATCTTGTGTTGCTGTCTTCGTTTCTTCCCAAGTTAGACCTCTGCTTTGCGCTGCCTCCTTTACTTCTTCCAGGCACGTTCTTCTTGGTCGTCCTCATGGTTTCTTTCTTCCAATTTTTGCTTCAAACACTTTTTAACTATTCTCTCTTCTCCCATCCTTTCTACATGACCATACCATCTCATCTGTCCTTCTGCTATCTTATCTTCTATTGCTTTTACTTTTAAGTTTTGTCTGTAGGTTGTGTTTTCAATTCTGTCCAGTCTTGTTTCCCCTCTATTTTTCTCAAGAATCTCATTTCGATAGCCGTAATTTTTTCTTTTTGTCTTTGCGTTAATGTCCATGTTTCAGCTCCGTGTATGAGTATAGGCGTCACTACTTTCTTAAATATTTGTACTCTGGTCTCTTTCGGTATTTCTTTCTTTCCTAAGAAGCTGTGTTTGATGCTATTGAATATTTTGCCTCCTGTTGTTCTTCTTTCTTTTATTTCTTCATCAAATCTTCCATCTTCTGAGATCATGGCCCCCAGGTACTTAATTTTTTGGACTTGCTGTAGATTTTCATTTTTTAGTTGTATCGTGTGGTGTTGTTCATTTCTTCCTAGTATCATGGTTTTCGTTTTTTCTTTATTGATCTTCATGTTTAATTTTTGTAGCGCTTTATCATATACGTCTATATTCCTTGTTAAGGTTTTTTCGTCTTCTGATATGATGACCATGTCATCTACATAGCATAGTTCTGCTATTCCCACTCTTCTCAATTTCCAATGTCCTATGTAGTATTTATTTACTTCTTTCTTGTCAAAATTATTAACCTAAATAATGAAATACTTCAGATTTTCTCAGATAAAATTTTATTTTTAAGCACCATTTTTTCTTGCTTTTAAGCAAAATCATTCAAGCAAACTGATATTAGGTAAAACACCTCCTCTTTCGTAGTCGGGATTTACCATGCAGTTTGCGTCGTGTTTGTTGCTAAACAAAAAAAAAAAATCCTGCAAAATAAAAATTTATCGATAAAATCAGGAGGTCTTGTGATATTACTTCTGATAATTTTTAAAAATATATAAAATTGATTTGCTAATTTCTAACTAACTTAACTTTCGCAACTTAATTTAAATTTTAATTTTAAACAACACGTAAATAACTTTTTAAAATAATAGTACAAATTTTCGTTTACAGTCCTTTTAAGTTCCTAATTTTTAATAATTTTAGAGTGACTCTTTAAAACCTTTATTATAAGTCACGTTAATATACTTCAACGAGTCTCGTAATAGATATATGATACAACATATCAATTCTTAAAATCAAATCTGATTATTATAACAAATGAACATTATACTTTTTAACTGAGAAGAGAGCTGTGAATCTTTGGCAAGCACTGGCAGTGTCTCGCGGTCTACTGCTACCGTTTCGATTTATTTGTATCTTCCGCTGTACGCGTGGAAGACACGGAATCTTTCAGAACTACTGTTGTTTTTTACACTCTTCATTTTGGGTTGACAGATTTACCTGCCGAAAAAAATTACCAAATCTCTTTTTAAATACCGCTTCGTGCGTTTCTGGATATTTTAAGATATTTTCACATTGTATGCGAACATTACCAAAAGATATTTCACACAATAAACAACGAACGAATTAAACTAAAATTAAAATTTTATAAATTTTTCAGTATGCATGAAAAGATTCATAATATCCCTTATTTATTTATTTATTTATTTATTTATTTATTGAAACTAAAACAGGCACAAGGGCCTAATTAGATAGTTTCATTATAAACTAACTTATACACTAAATTAACTTACTCTAAAAAATACTTTCAAATACTTAACTAATGTAACTATATTATCTGTATATATATCTACATTATTGTTATTAATATTATTACAAATTAGGCAACATCTTATTAAAGGGGAATTTTTCCTAATTTCTAAGTTATATCTTTTAATATAAAATATATCTTTTGGTTTCGAAAAAATATACATTGGAACATAAAAACGTAATTTTGATAGTAAGTTAGGACACTGAATAATATTCTAAACTATTTTACAAATAAAAATAATATCTGAAATGTTTCGTCTGGTTTCTAATTTCAAGAAGTTAAAAATGCTTAGTAGTGTGGTATATGGCATGAAAGTTGGATAAGTTCTAAATTTCTTAAAGCACAGATGTCTTAAAAATTTCTTTTGAACTTTTTCAACTATTTCCTTGAGATATAGCTCAGATGGATTCCAAATTACACTAGCATATTTAGATCTTACTAATGCATTAAAAAGAAGAACAAGTGGTTGAGTTGATCTGAAAAGATACGAGTTTCTTATTATATAACCTAATGATTTCACTGCACTGTTTACTA
The DNA here is from genome assembly GCA_943142095.1 of Ophonus ardosiacus. Lineage (NCBI taxonomy): Eukaryota > Metazoa > Arthropoda > Insecta > Coleoptera > Carabidae > Ophonus > Ophonus ardosiacus. Next base: position 57,926,331 of record OW964824.1, read on the forward strand.
TTATATCTATGTGATTATTAAATTTCAAATTTTCTTGGAAGTTTATTCCTAAATATTTAATGTCGGGTATTTTGTATATTACTCGATTATTTATTAAATAATTATAATTGCTATTAGTTTTCTTTGTGGAATATTTAACATGGTAACATTTATCTAAATTCAATAGCAAGTTATTCCGTACGCTCCACTCGTAAACATTATCTAAATCTTATGCCCATTTTTATATCCGCTTGTTAAATCTTAACAATTTGTTAAATAATTTAGCAATTGATTAAGTTGGAACTATTGTTTCATCAACAAATGCTAGATTTAAACTATGGTTAAATGGTTTTCTATTTTAACAACAGTCTCGGGTCTTGTTAAATTTCTAACCAGTTGCTATTTATGACATCTGTCACATATGTGCAATATTTATTTTGTCCTTTCCATCATAAATTAATTTGGAACAAGAAAATGAGTAAGTACAAGTTGCATTAGCTGTGTAATTTAAATAAAAATATATTCATTACATTAATGTCATAGGAAATATTATTCAACTATGTTTTCGGAATCTAATGAGTCCGAAAAAGAATTTTTTGAAATTGATATTCGATTTTTGCGTAGAGAAAGAGTATTCAGAGATCGAGGAAATCATTTTGAATTTTTTGATGATGTACAATTTAAAATATATCGGCTATCTAAGGACAAGGACACCGTTCTGTTAATTTTGGATCATATATATGAAAATTTGACATCATACATTGAAAGAAATCATCCAATTGATGCAATCAATCAGTTATTATTAACATTAAGGTTCTATGAAACTGGTACTTTCCAGTCTGTCAATAATGACATTTATTATTAATAACTATGAAATTGGTTTTTATATTACTAAAAAATACAATAATTCCCTAAACAAATTTTAACACGCATGTTGACTAACAACAGGTTATAATTGATTTGATAATTTCATGAAACATCATAAAAATTGAAGAAGTTGTTAATTTTAAAAAGTTGTTAACTAACACAAGATTTAACAATCGTATATGAAACCGGGCATTATTGTAATAATTCGGCGTCATTTTGATCGTTTAGTGCTCGAAAAATTTTGAAGTCATCAGCAAAAAGAAGTTTGTTTGAACTTTTTACACATGTAGGTAGATCGTTTATATAAAGAAGAAAAAGTGACAGGGTGACCACGAGGAACAGGGCTTTTTTGGAAAAATTATTTATTGACAAAAATATAGTGAAATGTATGCCATTTAAGTTATGTTTGAAAAATATTATTATTATTTTTATTATAATAATATTTTTCCAAAAAAGCCCTGTTCCTCGTGGTCACGCTATACATTCTTATATTTTATGTAGATTAACACGCATATACAGGGTGGGGCAGAAAAACCTATCCGATTTCAAAACGTTATAAAATTAAAACCACTCAACTTGTCAAAAAAAATTTTTTATTAACATATTGCAAATTTTATGCCATTTTTAAATTTAAGTTTTGAAAAGCACATCACTCAAATGTCGTCCTTGGGAGCGGATACACTGATTTAGGCGCTCGCGGTAGCTTTCCATGACTTTCACCGTCATTTCCACAGGAATTTCTTCAATTGCCCGAGCAATTTCCCTTCGTAAAGCAAGAAGGGTCCTTGGTCGATGCTGGTAAACCTTCGATTTGAGGTAACCCCAAAGGAAGAAGTCACATGGAGTGAGATCCGGTGAGCGCGGCGGCCAGCCAAGATCACCTCTCAGTGAGAATGTCCATTGATCGTCGCGATGTGTGGGCGGTTGCCCCATCCTGTTGAAACCACACATTTTCCACGCCATTTTCTTCCATTTTGGGTCTAAGAAAATTTTCCAGCATGAAACAATAGCGCTCTCACATTGGCCACGTTTTCAGGTCCTGTTGCTGTCCTGGGACGTCCAGGCGACTTCTTTTTCAATGCTGAACTCGTCTGTCTAAAATTTGACACCCACACTTTAATCGTAGCGTGATGTGGAACAGGATCATGACGCCCGAGTCCGAAATGAATTCGAAAAGCACGTTGTGTAGCAATTATCGAACCGCCGCATTCGATAAACCGCTCAATAACAAAAGCACGATGTTCACCAGACCAAGGCATGTTGACTACTGACAAATGGCATAAAACCGGCTTTCTAACGGTTTTTACCCCACTACTCTACCTGCTCCCTCTTTTGAGAAAAAGGGATTTGAAATCGGATAGGTTTTTCTGCCCCACCCTGTATTAGACAGTGATTCGTGCCCATCATTCGTGTTCCGTATTGTATATGTATAGTGAGGAGGCAACTTCGCAGTGGCAATGGCAGTAGCACAACAATCGTTATACGCACTAGCGGTAAGCGGAAAGAAATTCAATTGATCTTGTCCGGCGATGCTGGCTCATCCATCTTCGTCAGAGCAACGCCGCCGCCACCGTCGTCCCGACGCCTCTGCTGGACCCGCGTTGCAAACTCTATCCCGCACGAGAAATTTTTGCTCAATTTAAAATTTATAACATCTATACTGTCACTAGTTTTCAATATACGGAAGCAGCATGAATTTAATGAGAGATGTCGTTACTATAATTTATGAAAAATAAATATTTACTAAGTTTCAATAACAACAAATTACGAATGTGACATTTTTATAAGTCAAAAGATTGTACATTTTCGGATTACAGATGTTTATTTGAAATTTTATAAAACTTTTAAAAACCAGTTTTATAAAATTTGTATAGGCCATCCAGCGAATCAAGCGGTTTACGTCATAAATACAATATCACTAGAAACAATGACGTCATATGTTAAAAAGTTTACATGAGCATGTAAAACGGATTAAAATCTGTGGGTTGCCTTCATAAACCCAAATTTTTCTTAAAAACACGTCTGGTATAATATTTTTCCAGCGAAATCCAATTTTATTTAAAATATTCTGAACGATACTGCTTACGCTGTTATAAATAGGTACTTCATTCTTGTAGTATCTGCAACAAACTATCTAGTATTATGTGAGATCCTTAAAAAAAATACAGAGTATTGCATACCATACAATTTTCTCATTGTTCCTGTACATTGCGTATAGCGTTTGCCACACGCTGTACATATAGATTTAATTCTCAAATTATTACTAACAAATAGAACCAAATATTACCTCAATATTAGATTTCAGTGAAAGTAAAAACCCACCAATCTATTTTTCATTTTCAAAATAAGTCAATAAATTAACTACAAGCTCTTGAATTTGACATGACAGAGCATTTGACATTTTGACAATGAACAACGAAACTAAAAAGAAAATGAAATCACAATACACGTTGAAAAGTATGATATAGACATATAATATTTAGTAATATACATGTTCAGAATTACCAATATTAAAAAAATATAATCAAACGTCATTTTGCAAAAATTTACAAAATTTTACTTAGTAATAATATATCCAAATATAATTATTTCTATTAAAGGTGTCAAATACATGATAATAATAAAAAAACCAATAAAATACCGTTAATAAAATATATTTAAAAAAATAAAGAAAATTTCAAAAATCCCTAAACGATGACGTAAACCGCTTGATTCGCTGGATGGCCTATACATTCGATCTGTTCCGTTTATACAGGTGTCTCACAACTCGCGCCCCAGACGAAACTGACACTTGCCGACGATAATAAGTTGCCAACAAATAGAAGAAAATAATTTGCGGCTGCTTGCATAACGGAGTTACAAGACTTTTTAATCCACCAATCCCGGAAGGATATCTTGAGGTGTGATGATATTACAAAATAAAACTGGTTGCTAGGTTTTAAAAATACTACTAGTGAGTTACAAAATTTGTTTGACTTTCTGTAATTTTGACACTTTAGAGTGAATTTTCACTGTCAATAAATTTAGGTTAGCGAAGGTGTCATCTGAGATCATCATTTATATCGTACAGTGCAACGTGTTGTAGCAGCTGTGTAAAATGTGTTAAACGAAAATATTATTGTCCACATTCTCCGAAAATTATAATTATTTCTAAGTAATCAGCGGCTGAATACATGGAAAGAATTAGTCTTTTTTTATTCACCTTGTCAAATTTAATTTGACACTGACACTTTTCGAAAACTACAGACGCCCACACATTTTAAAGAAGATCTGATTTGTATAAAACTATAGTAACGTAAAAATACGGCAAACACACGTTAAAGGTGTAGGTCTCTGATTGGTCAATTTTAAGACGTCTTTTCTCTAATATCTTTTAAGATAGATTTTTTTTTCTTCGAAATTACACATCCGAGTGCAGTTTCGTGTTTCCTCATTCGCTCTGGGGCGCGAGTTGTGAGACACCCTGTATAATATTTAGAAGATTTTTTTCAAAACCTTTTCAGTTCTTCCCATGAATGTCAGAAATCGTTGTTAAAAAATATGTTGTGGCCAGCACAAGATCTCTCGCCATTTCCATATTAGGCTATATAAGTATTGTATTGCACTTCGCTTTCGAACCGTCGTTTTATAACAAAATATTACAGAACTTTACTCAAATATTGTTTTTTTATTGTATTTGACATGTCTTCTGCACACAAATAATTCTAATTATATCTATTTTTCATTGTATGAGGAAGTTTCTTAATGTCAGAGATTCTTCCAATTCATTAACCAGATTGGCGGTATTTCTGATGGATATATGCATTTTACCACAATTTTATCTGTAATTTCAAATATTTAATTAATAAAACATTAAGAAATATTAAATATACTTCTCAGAAAAAGCTATCAGAATGTCTATAATAACTATATTATAAACATTTGAATTTGTCAACTGGTTTCCTTAGTGCCTTAGCCTCTGCGATTAGTTTACTCTATAAATTATAGTGTCTTTAGCTCTAAATCTACAGTGTGTCCCATTTAGAGGTGCCACCATTGGGATCTCGAGAACTATAAAAGATACGATGTCGGTTAAATGGAACTTTTTATGCGCCTTTGGGAGGCCATCTCAGATGTGCTTTTATTTTTCCAAAAATTCTCATAGGGCACTAGATAATGACGAAAAACTGAATATTGTTGATTTTTTCTTTTTCAAATTACTTCTAAACTATTAATAATTAAGAAAAAAGTTTCAAATATAAAAGATAGATATTTTTATTAACTAACCAGTGGCGTACGGAATAATTTTTTATATCCTTAAAGTTTTGAGATATAACACAAACTTATATTTTTTTAAATGGAACCCATATCTGATTTTAGTCTCAAAAAAATAAATATTTTTTTCTCTATTCAACGATGTAAGAGTTATTATGTTTTATATTTGTTTTGCCTTCAAAATTATTATTTTTTCCTTATTTTGTATTAAATTTATAATTATTTTGAAAATGTTGGTAGATTTCTATTTGGAAATACTCCTTGTATTTAAATAATTTATTTCGTTAGAAAATTTTCCTCAAAATTCGTATCAAATTAATTTTTATAATATTTTGTATCAGGTCGCCCATGGCTCATCATAGTGTAATTTGTAATTATGAGTCTAGAATGAAAATATTAAGTAATAAAGGCATAAAACAAATTATTTTGATCAAATACAATATAATTAATAAAAATAATAATGTTTTTTTGGAAAATAATAAGAAAATTCAGGAAAATAAGGAGAACAATTAAATTTTAGGCGCAAAACAAATATAAAACATAATAACCCTTACATCATTCAAAAGAGAAAAAATTATTGATTTTTTTGAGATTAAAATCAGATATGGGTTCCATTTAAAAAAATATAAGTTTGTGTTATATCTCGAAAATTTACGGATATAAAAATTTATTTCGTACGCCACTGGTTAGTTAATAAAAATATTTATCTTTTATATTTAAAACTTTTTTCTCAATTACTAATAGTTTAGAAGTTATTTGAGAAAGAAAAAATCAACAATATTCAGTTTTTCGTCATTATCTAGTGCCCTATGAGAATTTTTGGAAAAATAAAATCACATCTGAGATGGCCTCTCAAAGGCGCACAAAAAGTTCCATTTAACCGACATTGTATCTCTTATAGTTCTCGAGATCCCAATGGTGGCACTTCTAAATGGGACACACTGTATACAAGATATAATAAAAATTTTAAGTGTATTAGATGGAGAATTCTATGTTCTTCAATACTTAATAAAAAAAAACTCCCAAAAAATTATATTTAGAAGAATTTTTCTAAGAAACTACTACTTCCGGTTGTTCAATTGTTACCAAAACCTTTTCAGCTCTTCCCAGGAATGTCAGATTGAAGAAACTGCAGTTGAATATTTTTTGTCTTAAAGTTTTTGAGGAATCGTGTCTACAACATCCAGACATACACACACACATACATCATTTTTAAAATGTTATAATCGGATTCTAGGGACCTTAAATCGTGCTTATTTAATAAAATCTGGACATGCGAATTGTATCATGAATCCAATACCTCTCTTAGCGAGAGGTAAAAAGGCAAGTGTTATAGTTTATGAGGAATCGTCTCTTCAACATCCATCCACACATATATCATCGTTAAAATGTTATAATCGGATTTACCCACTAAAATCTGGATTTGCGATTTTTAGAATAAATCCAATACATCACTTAACGACAGGTAAAAAATTGTGAAATTTGTGCTAAAACTTGTGGACATACGTTAGTACTACTAATATATAAAATTCTTTCAATTCCCAATAAATTCTCCCCCGACTTGCTAGCAATCAGCACTTCTGGAGGTAAGTACTTGAGCTATCGGGTGTAAGTGGTATTTAAGTGACAAGCAGGAGTGCAGGGCGGGCTGACGCAGGCTGCAAGGCAAGTGCAGGAACACAGTGCAGGACGCAAGAACAGAGGGTATCAAAGAAAGTGCAACTCGAGCGTCGACGCTAGTACGCCCGCTGCAGGATATTGCTACAAGATTGCCACACATTTCGCGGACAAGTGTGGACTGAGCAAGGGATCTCAAAAGTGAAGCCAGGATGAAGTGAGGTCCTGCAGCATAAAAGTGAGAAAAACTGGCTCTGTTGGGCCTAGCAATAAAATTATAAATCGGTAGTGAGTATTTAATAATTAAGCACATTTTACGGTCCCTAGTTTGTAGTCTATATGTGTGTCTGTGTGTGTCTTCGACGACAACTCCAAAACCACAATTTTAAAAATTATAATTCTTTCGTATTCCTCTTCTTTACATCCATAAGAAGAGCAGAATAGATTTTGGTTATAATTGGTCAACCGGGAGTCCCTTATTTGAAGTTCTTAACAATTTTTCTTGAAAAAATACAGTTAAAAATCATTTTTTTTTTTACATTTTATGTGATTAACAATATGGGGTCCCGTGGCCGCGTGCCTGAGTGTCTGGTCGCGAACCTGGGGGAACCGGGTTCGATCCCGACAGATGCCAAATATTTCCAATTTTAAAATTCTCCACACCAGCTATGAGTGCCCGTGAGGTGACGCCTGGTAAGCGCCCACACGGTAAAATATATCGTCATCATCACCCAGAAATGGGTAATATGCCGTGATGATATATTTATTTATTTAACAATATGAAAAAATATCTCATTGTCTACACGGTTTGATTATACATTTTCCTTCATATTCAATAGATAGGTATAGAGTTAAAGAATTATAAAGAGGTTGACTTTCATAAATTAGCCAACTAAATTTATATGTAAAAAATCTGATGTGGCCAACACAAAACCTCCTGCTATTTAATTTTTATTAATTTAAATACATACCTCCGTATTTACTAATGCAGCAAACTGTTCCATTGCATATAATTTTTGCTTTATTTACTATTTTCTTTTTAAAATGAAACTATTATTAATTTGAAGTGATTATTTTTTTGACAGTGACATTCACCTGTAGTTACAATCATTTGAAATATGAACTGTATAACAAAGAAATTGTGTTTATCTCACGCTTCGGGATGTACAAAAAAAATTATTTTTAAATTTATCTGTAAAATATATAGAAAAAGTATTAATGTATTCCTGTAGAAAATTCAATAATCTTTAATTTTCTTAATGACATATGCGAAAAATGGCATTTAATGGTATTTTTTGAAGAAAAACCATTATGAGCTTCAGGTAAAGTGCCATTTCCGGTCATCCGATTTACACCAAAATCTAATGGTGTCTTTCCATATTAGAATATGGTAGAAATACAAGGTTTCAGAATTTTCTGAATGATAGTATTTGATTTAAAGCGTCAACAAAATCCCTACACATACACACACACATACACACACACACACATACACACATACAGACATCATCGTGAAAATGTTAAAAATGGATTCTAGGGACCTTAAAACGTGGTTATTTACTAAAAACTCGATATGTGATTCTTCGCACGATCCCTACACCTCCCTTACCTAGGGTAGCGGGAGGTAAAAATTATCCTTGTAAATTCAGCAACTTTTCATTTAGATCCAAATATTTGATTATTCTTTGGTTTCGGGGTCATAGTTGTCAGCTTCTTAACAAATTGGCATTTAATTAAATACTTTCAAATTGACATATGGTTTTTTGTTCATAGCGTACTACGAATTAGAATTTTTTTTTTTTGAACAAACTGTATTTTTGTTTGAAATAATTTTTACCTTCCGCTACCCTTGGTAAGGGAGGTATAGGGATCGTGCTAAAAATCTCATATCGAGATTTTAGTAAATGACCACGTTTTAAGGTCCCTAGAATCCATTTTTAACTTTTTCACAATGATGTCTGTATGTGTGTATGTGTGTGTGTGTATGTATGTGTGTGTGTATGTATGTGTGTGTGTGTATGTGTAGGGATTTTGTCTTCGCTCTAACTCAAATACTATCATTCAAAAAATTCTGAAACCTTCTATTTCTATCCTATTCTAACATGAAAAGAAGCCATTAGATTTTGGTGTAAATCGGATAAACGGAAATGGCACTTTACCTGAAGCTCATAGTGGTTTTTCTTCAAAAAATACCATTAAATGCCATTTTTTCGAATTTTATGTTGTAAGAAAATTAAAGATTATTGAATTTTCTACAGGAATAGATTAATACTTTTTCTATATATTTTACAGATAAATTTAAAAATAATTTTTTTTATTAGTCGCGAAGCCTAAGATAAAAACTATTCCTTTGTTACACAGTTCATGTTTCAAATGAATGTAACTGACAGTAAATGTCACTGTCAGAAAACTTATCACTTCAAATTAATAACAGTGACATTTTAAAAAGAAAATGGTAAATAAAGCAATGGTTTTCTGCAATGGAACAGTTTGCAGCTTTAGTAAACATGTAGGTAGGTATGTATTTAAATTAATAAAAATTAAATAGCGGGAGGTTTTGTGTTGGCCACATTAGATTTTTGGAATTGCAATTTTCATTCCCATTAGAAATGAATTAAATCTCATAATAACAAGGAAACTGATTCGAATTTATTTATTTCAACGGTTCATTAACTAACAAATTGATGAACATTTCTGCAACCGGGCAAAATATTATCTATCAATTCTTCTATTAGAATAAATTAAAAAAATGCAATATCGCAATAGAGTTCTTGTCGATCCACGTGTTGAACGTCACTGTTCCTCCCTTGACTGATGTCCCGCCAAAGAACGAGCCGATCGGAACGAGACTTTTAATTAGTTTCAGTTCAGTTCCAGCGTTCGCCGACCAACAAAAAGTGGCGCTGTGGTCAGAGATGTCAGTCGGGCATGGCATGCCCTTCTCTAGCACAGCACAGTGGCCCTTGCCCAGCACTACGGCTGCGGCACGACGGTAATGAATCGTGTAAATTATATGTTCTTGTTAGAATACGTCACGGGAAAAAATCCGCAACAACGAACTACCCGGTTAATTCAACTGTATGAGAGATAAGATGCCACACAGGGTGGACGAAAATACAATATCATACGTGCGCAGATAACTCTAAGAGTACCTACTTTAGAATATAAACTAACTCGAGTTTTATCAAATGCAAAAAAGGTTATCAGTCCAATACGATATTTCACATAAATCAAATTTACAATTTTTGTTATACGATTATTAAAGGGGTCTCCACTATTTTTTGTGAGACTTCATCTGAATGAGAGCAGGCGGTGGTGATATAGAGTAACTATAGCGCCTCCATAGCTAAGAACTTCCTAGAACTATGTAATAAAAATTGTTCAATAAAAGTTTCACTTATTGGGTTTAAATTTTGTTATTAATGTATAAAGTACAGTACAGATATTGCACAAAATAACTTTTTTCTATGACCACCGTGAAAAGTTGACATTTGTGCTCTATTTTGTCATCGTAAAGTTGATGGTTACTAAGGAACGAGCAAAAAATACTTTACCGCGCGTCTCCCATAGCAACGCGCGGTAAAGTGCTCAATTTGCTCGCTTAGATAAATACATATTTTTGCTGAAATCTTAATATAGGTTAGGTTCATTTTTATACTAGAAACGTGCTACAAACAATATATCTGAAGTTAGCTACATTACCAATTTAGTTAGGTTAGGTATTTAATTATATATAATAACAACTCTACTGGTGAATGAACATTGTATTACAACTTTAAATATTTAATAACACTCAATCATAATAACAAACTTATTGGATTTAATTATTGGCGGATAATGTTAAAATTGAATGTGCACTTTTGGCAGTTTTGTATATTCATTCCAGAACTTGAAAACAGCTGACGAAGATAAATTAGATTCTGTGACTGTGACACTCACTAGAGTTTTCAGTTCTTAACTGCTAGTGTTGATTTTAGCATGGAATAAATGGACCAAAGAGAAGACGATTTCATTAGATTTTTACAAAAAGTAAGCTAGTAAGACATTTTCACTGTAATTTTTGATTTTTTTAAATTACACCATTCAATGGAGAGGTTATAATTCTTTTCGTATAATGCTTTTGATTTTGCAGATAATAAATTCAAGGAAGTATTTTGCGCCGTTTCAAATATATCTGGAGGAGTGCAGGAAAAATCACTATCTTTTACTGACAGAATTTTGTATTTATTTATTTGGATACTCACATCGTCATGGTTACACACAACACAAAACAGAAATTGGTTGAGGTTGAATTGAACTTACTAAATAGGTATTATTATTTTTTTCTATTTTGGTTAATAGTCTCGCTCGATTGTAGCGCTCGCTACGCTCGCACTTCAATTTTCGAGCGTGAGCAATAAAAATCCACTTTACGCTCTTGATACACAAATAACTATTGTGCTCAATAATTGGAATGTAAGGATAATAAGCAATTTAATGAAATAATTAATAAATAAATACGTATATTATAGTCCAAATTTTAAATTGGCACTGGCAGTCTATCTAAGTCATTTAAAATAAATTTCACCAACATACAAACGTATGTTTTTTTTTTATTATCTGGCATGGCATCATAAATTCAAACAAGTATTATTTGGTTTACTTCCGTCGTTATTTTCTGCATTCATTTATTTAAAAATTTATAGTCACTATCACACAGGTTTAATGTGTAGTTTTATTATAAATGACCCCTAATTTGAAAATATATTATTATGGGGTTTCGTGGCCGTGTGCCTGAGTGTCTGGTCGTGAACCTGGGAAACCTGGTTCGATCCCGACCGACGCTAAATATTTAGAATTTTAAATGACACATCCCTGTGGTGCACTCCACGCCAGCACTGAGTGCCCGTGAAGTGACGCCTGGTAAACGTCCGCACGGTAGAAATATGTCATTATCATTACCGAAATCTGTGTACAATACAGATTGGCACACTCAGAAATGGGTAATATGCAGTGATGATATATTTATATTTTGTTTTGTTTTATTGTTAATATTCGAGAAATGATTTCTCAGCTTCGCAGTTTTTAAGTCTAAAATTAATTTGCTAAATTTTAAGATTCCCAGTAATTAATTTGAGAGCTCTGGTAGTTTTTACGGCACCAGAAATAAATTAAACAGTTTTTTAAATGTTCAAGACTTCCAAAATTAGTTTGAAAGCATTCCAAAAGAAAATTGGTCGGGAGTTTTAAGAAGTGGAAAGAAAGAATGGTAAGTATTATTATTGAAGGGACCTTAACACATATGTAAAATAAAATAAAATTCTAAAAAGATATAAATTTATTCTAAATAATTCTGTCGTGACCCTCGTATCTGCCCACCCTGTATGCATTTCAGCGCAAGTTCGGTTTTTACTCCGTTCATGCTCTGCTAGCTCGCAATACGGATTTTTTGAAAGGCTGATAGCGTTTAAGTATTTTTGAAAAGAGATTTATTTAATTAGTTTTTTATTGATGTGTTTATTCTGAGAATAGTATTCAATTTTCAACTGCAGTTGCATTTAAAAACCCCGTGTAAAATGGTTTTAATAAATTTGGTAAAAATTGTAATTAGCATAAAAGTGATGCTTGAATAGACCTTGTATGTTATTGTTGATTAATGACACTGCATAAAACAAATTACTGTTCAATTACTTTACAATTATTCACTCACTTCTTTTGGTATAGGTATACTTCACTACCAAAGAGATTTCTTATAAAGAACTATATAAAGGACATTTTACTTTTGCTACGGCATTTTTCGAAGAATCCCACATCTTCAAGTAAAATGCAAATTTCCAAATATTTGATTGGTACAAAATAAGTTAGTGTTAAGAGAGTATACAAATTTTCAAATTATTAAGTAAGTACATTTAATAAGTAATATTACTTATTAAATGGTAAGTACTTAGTATTATTTCGATTCAAATTATATTTTATAGTTGGGTGATTTTACCAAAAAATAACTTTTATTAAAATTTTAATAATTTTTGCTCATATATTTGATATGATTATCGAATTATACAGAGTGTCTCAATAAGCTTGCTCACTATTGGTAACTTTTTTATTTGAAGAGGTACGAGGTTGGTTAAATGAGCAAAATTGTGCCATTTTATATTAGAAAATTGGTCATGTATACAAAATAAAAATTGTGTCAGCGGTTCCCAAAATTTGGGACAGAATATATATTTTTTAAATGGAACTATATATTTTTTATTATCTTATTGGAAAGAGTATTTTTTCTCTTTCCAACAATGTACAATTTTTTCAAATAAACGAGTTATTTACGTTTAAAAATAAAAATTATATTTTATTAGTTTAGGTCAAGTAAACTATGGAAACAATTGTCTTTTATAAAATTATTATTTTATTAATTTATTTTACAGTAGTAACAAAACAAAGAAAATATTCAAATTGAAAGCCATTATTTCTTTCGCACATTTAAACTCTTTTAGAAAGAGAGCCGACCGTTCCACGTAACTGGTGTCTAGATATAACTTTCCATATAGCACGATCATATCTAACTTTTCTTCATTTGTAAAGTTATTAAACATTATTAAACACAGAGAACTTTACGGGAGAAATGATTAAACGTCAAACAAACAAAGAATCAATTGTTTCCATGGCTTACTTGACTAAAAAACTAATAAAATAGTTTACAAAATTTAAATTTTTAACCGTAAATAACTCGTTTATTTGAAAAAATTGTACATAAACAACATTACCTTATTGGAAAGAGAAAAAAATACTCTTTCCAATAAGATAATAAAAAAAATATGGTTCCATTTAAAAAATATATATATATTGTCCCAAATTTTGAGAACCGCTGACATAAATTTTATTTTGTCTACATGACCAATTTTCTAATATAAAATGGCACAATTTTGCTCATTTAACCAACCTCGTACCTCTTCAAATAAAAAAGTTACCAATAGTGAGCAAGCTTATTGAGACACGCTGTATATAGAATTTAATTCTCCTTTAAATCAAATCCTCGGTATCTCGGGAAGCGTTATAGCATCGGGGTTTTATTTCTCGTGTTGGTATTTAAAATTCATACTCCTAAGCCTTGTACTGTTACATGAAACACGCAGTATATTAAAAAATATATACATACATTGACATTTAAATAATAAAACCTAATGGGCCCAAAAATCATTTAAAAAAAAAAAATTAAATAAAAGTTATTGAATTCGCTTATCGTTTAATTTTGAAGCAATTCGTAGTATCAAAAAGTCATAATTGTTCTTGTATAGCTGCATTTGATTTTTAAAGAAACCAATTGCTATCATAGTGCCATCTTATAGAAAATCAAAATTCAAAGCTTCTTTTTCATACTTAGCACCGTCTTTATATAACAGTTTGCCCGAGAAACTAAAGTCTCTTACGTATAGTTCTTTCAAGTACCATGTTAAAAACTTATATAACTCGTATATTTAAATGTTGTAAGCTTACGTCTCTAAGATAATTTGCTCGACCTCTGTTCCTTTTTTTAATTACCTTTCTTTAACATAATATGTAACTAGTTGTAATGTATTCTTGTTCGTTGACTTTTATTGTTAAATGTCATTGTTAAATTTTTTGTATGGGTTAGGTGGAAGAACAGCCTTTGGCTGAACCTCGCCTTTGACATGCTGTCAATAAAGATTTATTATTATTATTATTATTATTATTATTATTATCTTTCTCACACTAGTTTCTGTAGTAGAAAGATACCAATAGTATGACTTCATCTATGACACAGGAAATAAATTCAAATATCTCACAAAGTACTTATTAAAAAAAATGTTTTTTTATCCTAATCGTTTTTATTGAGTAGTATAAAGTGTACATTTTATTATTTTTTGTTATGGTTTATGGACCCATTACTGAAGTATTTATTTATGTTTCGTGAAGATAAGATATTTATCAAAACAACAACAACAAAAAACTTTTTTCTGAAACGGGAGCGAAAGTACTATTTTCGCGTTTAAAATGCGGAGCGAAAGTTGTATTACCCTGACTAGTCAGAAAAAAATTAAAACGCACCAAAAATGCAGAACTGACAGTAAATTCGTTTTTTGTTTATTTACTAATTTTTTTCTGTCAGCTTATTAACGAGAGAAGAACTACTAGATATTTATAGAAAATCAGATTTAATTATTAAATTTAAAATTTATTTTTATTATAATCAAAGGTTTCAGAAAAAAAAATAATACATAACTCGTAATGTGCTATTTTCCTGACTCTTATATAAATAACTATTCTTCACAATATATTTTTAATTACAAAATGTACATTTCAACTGCCACGCCGGTTATACAAATGAAGATGACTTCGTGCCAATTGAAATGTATATTTTGTAATTTAAAAATATATTGTGAAGAAAAGTTTTTTACTGTTGTTATTTTGATAAACAACCTAATTAAGTCATTCATTATTTCTGAATATTTTTTTCGTTATAATTTAAATTATATCACTTACTTATATTTTATTTCGTTGTCTTTTAATATCCACTGTATAGTTCTTTCAAATTTCGCTCTACAATACCCAAAAACGGCACTACATATTCACGAAACATAGAAACACTCAACACCAAAGTCTGCAGTCAACTGAATTCGCTTATCGTTTAATTACGTACAAACTCAGACAAATTATGGGTTATGAACTACCTGTCCAATTCGGCAAAAGTCTTTTATATGTAGATTACTACAGTATGTTCAAAACGGAGAAATATTAGAAATATAGTACGATGAATGTTAAAAGAAATAAATAAAATGTCCTCTGGTTAATTCCATATTTTAACGCACAACGATTATTTAAAATTTAATTAACTAAGGGCCAGTACTTTTGCTACTGATTAAGCAAATATACCGATTGATTATATTTAAACAACGTTTTTAGTACTTTCTATGCCAATTAGTATTTAGCGATTGATTAAAACCTCTGATGGTTGACTAAATTTAACAGCAACGATTTGATGCTGCTATAAATAAATAATTAATCAAATGCTATTTGTAACCTATTATTATTGACAGATAATAATTCATCGTAAAATAATGAATCTTGAGAAAATGTTGAAAATAATTTATTTTATGATGATGAAGATATAATTCCATTCATTTTTAATATAAGATCTTATACAGGGTGTCTCTTAAATAGGAGGACATGGCTTAACCACAGATTCCTGAGGCTAAAATAAGACGATTTAACTAAACTTGCTTCTACCGGAAAGTATACCATTTAGCTAGAATTCTGCTTCAAAGTTCTTCGAAAAAAAATTAATTTTGCTTATAATAACAGAACGCTTCACACGATTAGGATGAAATGTGGTTATGTCATCTTTTACGGTGAAACTTATTATTAGTGAACCACTAGTGTATGAAACTTAGGTGTCCCAACATTGATTAGACCATAACTTTTTAATGGCCACGCCGATAACATAAAATTATATTTTTTCAGCAAGATACATTCAATAGTAAACTTTTCTCTCTCTGTTTAATTTGTGATATCTGTTACGGTTCAGACAGAAACAAATAAAACCTGAGTGACTGCATCGTGATTTTTTTTTTTTAAATAAATTTAATCTAGCAGTCTATCCAAATGTCAAACACCTAATTTCTAATGACAGTAACAATTGTTTATGGGTTGTCAAAAAATTCTTTCGCAGTATTCAGAAACTAGTAACATTCGTTTGTTCGGCCTAATGGCATTTTACTACCATCATTACAAATAACAAGAATAAATATGTTAGCTTACTCCTAAACAAGTTGAGAAGATTGACAACTCGTTACTGTCATTAAAAAGTAAGTGTTTGACATTTGGATAGACTGCTAGATTAAATTTATTTTAAAAAAATTCACGATGCAGTCACTCAGGTTTTATTTTTTTCTGTCTGAACCGTAACAGATATCACAAATTAAACAGCGAGAGAAAAGTTTACTATTGAATGTATCTTTCTGAAAAAAAAAATAATTTTATGTTTTCGGCTTGGCCATGCGTACGTCGGTTATAAGTTCAAGTAATTTTAGGGACATTTGTATTGTATTGCCAACTGGAGTTAATCAACGAGTAGTTAATCCTTTGAAATATTTGTCAAACGTACATATTTCTATTTAATCATGGTTAAAAACTAGTGATTAATTTAACAATTGATTATCTAATCAATGTTTAAATCAGTAGCAAAAGTACCGGCCCGAAATGCAATGTTTTATGTAACTTAACTTTCGCCACTTAATATCAAATGACAGATAAAAAACCTTTTAAAATGATAGCGTAAATTATATACCTAGAGAAAATTAAATTATTTTGTGCTTTGTTTTAAATTTCTATAAACAGTTTATCTTCAAAACAATGACAAATTTAGACGTTAAAATATCCTTGAATAATGAAATAATCATGATGCTATCTTATTATATATGTTGTTCCTTGAAGCTTTCTAAGAAATTTTCGTGTGTATAGAAATCCGGATGTCCAATTCACTGTCCTAATTTTTAATTAAGACGTTAACAAATTTTACATTGTATTTGTTGTTTTTGAAGTGGCCGCCTTTACATATTACATGATTTCACACACATGGATTCTGGGCATTTGAGTAGAAGAGGTGCACATTTGTCTAATAGTTACTGGACAAGTAAAACTGACGTATGCAAATTGCATCAAGATAGCAATGGATGGTTTTCACACTTAGCTGTCTTTTGTTTTGAAATTAGTAACGCCTTTTAGTCGCCATTGTTTCTGTAAAGTCAGATTAAGAAAGGATATTTTAATTTTGGAGATTGTTTAAAATGATTTGAATAATAGATGATTTAATCTTATTAAGAGATGTTTATTTAAATAAATGTCCTAGATTTAATACAAGGGCAGACTTTACGAGGGTCACGCTAGAATTTTCTTTCTTTGTCTCAATTTTAAATATATATTTGCAGAACCATAACAATAACTTTTTAAACATTCAAAAGAAACCCGTTATTATTATTATATTTTTCAATTCATTCTATGGACAAGTTTCCTCTTAATCTTCTAATGTTCGCGGTTCTTCCAATTCATTGATGAGATTGGCGATATTTCTGAACGGTGTATGTAATATATGTATTTATAATTATAAATCTTTAATTAATTATAAAATAAGAAATATTAAATGTACTTCCCAGAAAAGTTTTCAGTAATGTCTCTGGTTTTTTGGCACTGACATTTATCTGTAAATTACAAACATTTTAATTTTGCCACTTGTTTTCCATGGGCTGGGAAATTCACTACAAAATATTATTTTATATATTTATATTTTTATATCTCTAACTTTATAGAAGATATAATAAAATTTTTAAATGTATCGGATAGAGATTTTCATATTCTTTATTATATGTAATGTAATAACATAAATTTTCAAAAAATAAATTTTAGAATTTTTTTTAAGAAACTGGTACCTACTTCCGCTTGTCTAATTGTTACCAAAATTTAATCAGCTCTTCCTAGTAATGTCAGATTGAGGAAACCGCAGTTAAATATGTTTTAAGCCTTATAGTATTTGAGAAACCGTTGATTCAATACCACACATACATACACGGACATGTGTTAATCGGATTCTAGTGATTTTAAAACGAGCTTAACTACTTAAATCTGGATATGTGATTTTTAACATGAATCCAATACCTCTCTTAGCGAGAGGTAAAAACGAACCACCTTCAATATTATCAAACGGAATGTGATGAATTTGTTTAAGAGAAAAACAGTTTGCACATTTTTTGAGATAAAATTGATAGTCGCTATAGAAATTTTCAATTGTCTTTTGTTGTTGAGTTACAGGCTAAAAATTATTTTTTTGCTAATCATGAAAATACCTCTTATCTCGCTTATTATGAGAGATACGATATCGGCCAAGCCCTAAAAATCAGATAGATCGTGGAAACAAAATTTGCGGTATTATTTTGAATAACAAAATATATAAAAACTTTTGAACTACAGGCAGGCCCCAGTGTTAGGGACTAACAGAAAAAAAAACCTTCTAAATTGTAGTTAAATTAACTAAACAAATTCTTTAATTTTCTGCCTACTAATTTATTTCATTAAATTATCTAAGTTGATTTAGTTAAATTTTCTAAATTTGTAATAACAAATTACAATAAAATTAAATACAAAATTAGATTAAATTGCTACATTTGGTATTGAATTAAACATAAATAAAAATAAATAAATAAATATATCATCACGGCATATTAACCATTTCTGAGTGTGCCAAAATCTGTTTTATCGCAGATATCGGTAATGATGATGACATATTTGTACCGTGTGGGCGCTTACCAGCAATGAGTGCCCGTGAGGTGACTAAACATAAATAAAGAAATTAACTAAATATATATTTAAATTTTCTATTTACTAACCTAATTCATTAGATAAATTACCGAAAATTGTAGGACAAAAATAATGAAGCCAAAACATAGTAAAATTAAATAAGTAATTAAAATAACCATTTGCATATTTAAATCAACGATTTTTTACAAAACATTTATTATCTATTTCGGATTAGTTAAAATGCTAAATTAAGATTTGTAAATTATACTAAATTATTCGACATATAACCTAATATAATAAAATAATACCTAATTATTATTAGACACAATTTCAATTTTTTTTTCTGTGAAGCGTTATGACGGCATAATGGGAAGCCTTGCAGTATATATGTAAAATATTGCAACATTATTGTTCTTTAACTATCTGAAAATATTGTCCTCCCTCTAATGTAAATCAAAGAAACAAAAACGTCGCGATCCACGTGTGTATTGTTTTATTTTCGCACGCAGTGCACACGTGCCTATCCTGTAATTAATATCCTGAAGCTTTAAAGGGACAACTGTCCCCTTGCTTCCCTTAAAGGAGACGTAGGGCCCTTGTTGCACTATACACGTGAACTCCGCGAATTGCTAATGGTGCTATCGCGTGAGGAGGAACTTGGGCGAAATTGTGGGTGATATGAAAGTGAATATACTATAACTCTATGTGCGCATATGCTGTATAAATGGTTAGTTAAAAAAAAAATCAATCCAAGAAAGAGAAATTATTAATAAATAATATTTAAATTTTTGATATGGCCAGCCCCCTCCCGCTGCAATTATTATGTTCAAATATTTTTACATTCAATCATAACAATCTTTAACATTTAATAAATATATCATACACAAAATAAATTTCACAAATATTGACAAAACTAATAGGAAAACTTAACAAAAATCAAAAAAGTACTCGAATCTTTACACAAAGTCTTTTCAGAGCCGTACCTGGAGGGCAATGAAGCAAATCAATAGTACTTTATGTATGTTGGAAAATATGTTATTTTTACAACCGTTAATTTCATTCAACAATCATGTACGCCAGTATACCTTGGAATATGTAAAAGTAACATGAGGAAAAAATAAATACAGCATTATACGAGTACCAAAACCAACTGGGCTGGTACTGGTACGGATACATAATGCGGATATATATGTTCAGAACAGCCTAGCAAGAAAAATATTAAAATTTGGAAGTACGAACAAT
This sequence comes from Ophonus ardosiacus, assembly GCA_943142095.1. NCBI lineage: Eukaryota > Metazoa > Arthropoda > Insecta > Coleoptera > Carabidae > Ophonus > Ophonus ardosiacus. The sequence continues at coordinate 57,946,575 of OW964824.1, forward strand.
AAAAGGGGCAGATGAAGACTGAGGAAAACAAGGGAAGGAGGAATAACAAAACTCAGAAATAAAAGTAAATAAAAAAAATTGGAGAAATTAACCTTAAGAAATAAATCTGAAAATTTTTTGGTTAAAAAAATATCCAATTGAATCCCTTTATTTCTGATCACGTGTGCGAAAGTAATCAATCAAAACAAACTTACACTGAAAATTTTTTGATTAAAAAATTATCCAATTGAATCCCTTTATTACTGACCACGTGTGCGAAAGTAACCAATCAAAACAAACTTACACTGAAAATTTTTTGGTTAAAAAAATATCCAATTGAATCCCTTTATTTCTGATCACGTGTGCGAAAGTAACCAATCAAAACAAACTTACACTGATAATAATCCTAAGACAATTATCAGTTATGTCATTAAGTTGGTAAGTAACAAACACTTTTTTGACAAATAATTAAAGGTTAATTGTTTTAATTTGAAATTGACGTTTTGACAGTATGATAGTGAAAATAACGCTTCAATTAATAAAATACACACTCACACTCACAATAAAACACTCTACTATAAATAAAAAAATAGAAAATATCAATCTATTATTATTACTATTAAACGTTTGTATAAAAACTGAAATGTGTCTCGGCATATCGTAGTGTCAATGTCAATATTATTATCGTTACACACTTCACGCTGAACTATATTCATAGCTACTACTGATATCTATTGGGTGATTTTATATTTATAAAATTCTGTTAAATACAAATTCTTCATAAATTTCATTAAAATTGCAAATTTTTTTCTCACCGAATACCCCTCGATCATTGATAAATATACTTATAATTTTATCACAATTCCTCGAGCCCGTTGCTTTTAGGTAACACTACCTCCGCCTTCGGCGTCGGGCTGTTACCAAGCAACGCGCTTTCGGTAACTGTCATAAAGCCTCATTCACTGCTCTGAAAATAAAAATAAAATTATACATAAAAATAAAAATAACGATATAAACAATAGATTCTCCCAAAATTAAAATTAAATATAAGACATAAACACAAGGATTTGCAAATGTTAAATATTTTACACAAAAATAAGCACATACATAACAACTGTCATTTGAGCTGTCAATTTACCTTCTGGCAAAATTTTTTAAATTTAAATGTAATTTTAAAAAGCTGTTTTAGGACGAAAGTTTGCATATATGATTGAGTACAGTGCTTTAAAAGGTATGAAGTTGTCATTACTGCTTGCTAGTTATGAATATATTAAATGACAGTTGATGTTAATTTACGTTTTATTTTAGAAGCTGTGAACGTCAACCATGAAGTCTTATTTATAATTTTATTTATATCTCTTATTTTCGTAGTTGTGAATGAGCCTTAAAATTATTTCGTAATTAGCAATGTCCTCGGGATATTATAGCTGACAATCGACTAAGGGTACCAAGGATATAGAGAAGAAGAAAAATATTTAAACAATTTATTGTTCCTCTTGTAAAGAACTATTGTTAAATAAAATTGAAGCAGCAAACATAGCTAAACTTTTTTCCCTCCCGTTCATTTGAAACGAGTGACACGAAATTGAAACCGACGTAAACATTCACTCGAACTCATTAAATACTTGAGAAGTTCAGGCCAACCAAAAACACTTTGCAAATTGTCAAGAGTCGGGAGTCCGTACCCGTCTCGAATGCGGGGTGGTTAGGGTCGCAAGATTCCTGTCTGCCAGAGGGTGTACTCTACAATAACACTTATCGATTTCACACGATTTTATTACCATAACATTACCCGGTGATTAATCGTTTTAATTTTCATGGATTTTCTAATTTGCATCACAATATCTCTACTCACTTCACATTCAATATTAAGTAAATACGGTCACATTTTGTTTACTTCTTGTCGTTCTTTTTCAGCGTGATAAATATTTATTAATTGCTAATAGGATTTTCTGTACATGTCTCATTAATTATAAAAGCACTGACCCTTAGAAGAAATATTTAATCTGATTTTAGTTCAGATAGAAATGGACTATTGAATTGACAAGGAAAATCTCTGCATTTATACAGTCTTCTTCTTTCATTTACTATTTGTTCTTATTTTCTTTGTGTTTACCTCTCGCTAAGAGAGGTATTGCAATCATGCTAAAATTCGCATATCCAGATTTTAGTGGATAAGCACGTTTTAAGATCCCTATAATCCGATTATAACATATTTACGATGATGTCAGTTTGTGTGTATGTCTGTGTGTGTTTGTGTGGATGTGTGGATGTTGGAACCACGGTTTCTCAAATACTATAAGACTTAAAAAATATTTAACTGCAGATTCCTCAATCTGACATTGCTGGGACGAGCTGATTAGATTTTGGCAACAATTGGACAACCTGAAGTAGTAGTTTTTTTTTAAATATTATTTTTTGTTATTACAAATATTATAAAGAATATAAAATTCTCTATCCAATACATTGAACATTTTTATTCTTCTACAGATTTAGAGATAGACTGAATTATAAATATATATAAAATAACCTATTGTATAATGAATCAATCAGCCTATGGAACCAGTTGAAAAATTAAAATGTTTGTAATTGACATAGATAAATGTCAGTGTCAAAAATATAGACATTACTGAAGACTTTTTCTGGAATGTACATTTTATCATTAATTAAATATTTAAAATTATAGATAGATATAGAATTCGTACATGAACAAGTCGAAATGTAATAGTAATATAATATGCTGATGTTATAATTCATTTATAAGGCAATGTATCAGTGTCAACTAAACACGGGCTTACTATACATATAATTCATCATATACCCTTCAGAAATACCGCCATTATTGTCAATGAATTGGAAGGATCTCGAACATTTCGAAGAGTAGGAGGAAACTTGTTCATAGAATGAATTGAAAAATAAAGTAAATGTAATTAGAATTGTTTGTCTGTACCAGAAATGTTAAATACAATACTTACAATATGAAAAAGGCGAGAGGTATTGTGCTGGTAACAAAATATTTTTTTATTACCTCTTCCGTATTATACATAGTGCTTCAAGTAGCACTACAAGGCTTCGGAGTATGAATTCTTTCTAGATATCCAAAGGAGAAAAAATCCCAATAAACATTGTTGCAAGTCAGTGTATTTTTGAAGATGCGTTTATTTTGAATGTTTCAAAAGTTTTTGTTATGGTTCTGCAAATATATATTTGAAATTGAGACAAAGAAAACATAACAAATTTATGTAGTTAATGACTGTAATTTATTTTTTTATGTGCAATTTTAGCTAAATTTAATTCCAAATATTGAAGAATCGTTATATTTTACCGTATGGGCGTTTATCAGGCGTCATCTCACGGGCACTTATAGCTGGTGTGGACTAATGGACGAAGTGTTTCCTATTTTTTTATTGTTAGAATAATGCTCCAACATAAAAGGATAGAAATATATATTCTGTCCTTCGACAATACCCAAGTTCTCAGTTAAAGTATACTGCGCATGCGTTCGTACTCATTGTACATCTTTTTCAGCCATATGTAAACCTCTATACATCGCTCTCTATCACTAAATAGTTGTCAAAATGTATTTGACGTTTCGTGACTGTTTGTGTATTATTTTACTTTTTTGAAGAACATTTTCAATTATTTCTGTCAACATATACGAATATGTGTTGTGAGCGCATATGCGATATGGAGAAACGGTGTATTTTGTGCAGTCAGCAGTATACATACGCCGTTTAGCTGTGTCATTTCATATGTAAGTTTTAATTAATTATTACTTGTTCCCTATAATATAATATGTGTATATAATATATTGTATTAAAAATATATAATGAAAGTAATTATGCACAAAAAAATTAAATATATACTCTTACAGTCCGATTCCCAAAAAAGTTTAAGCTAATCCTTATTTTTGGATTAGTGAATTCTATTCTATTTCTGTATTTAAAATTTAATTTTCATGATATTATCAATAAAGGTAGATACTAGGAACAGATTAGACTATATTTTAAGATATAAACTGTCAAAATTAGAGTAGAATACACTAATCCAAAAATGAGGATTAACTTAAACTTTTTTGTGAATCGGGCTGTTAGTGATTATGCACCAAGTATAACAAGTTAGGGACAAATCAAATTTTTATTTTGCCGCGTTTTCTTAACTTCCGTACTGTTGAAGGATAGAGATCCTGCGTCTGCACCGTTATGGCGGGACAAGCGTTTTGCTCGTACGCTGCGTCTATTAGTTTAAAGGTTGGTGCTTTTGTGCCATTTAAAATTGGGAATATTTGGCGTCTGTCGGGATCGAACCTGGTTCCCCCAGGTTCGCGACCAGACACTCAGGCACGCGGCCACGGGATCCTATCGTCATCATTACCGATGTCTACATGTGTTGTAGATACTGGCACACCCACAAATGGGTAATATGCCGTGATGATATATTTATTTATTTATTTATTTATTTATTTATTTCAATATTGAAGAAACATAAATTATCTGATATATCGGGTATCGAATTGCGGTATCGCAAATATCAGTACCGGTATCTGAAATAGAGTATAGGCCCAGCCCTACTGATTTTCTTATTTACAATAATTCTAGTGTGATACTTGTATTTTTATTATTACCCGCAATATTATTCGTTACAGTTAGCAAAGTCCATTGACACAAATCGTCTTCCTATCGACAAGAATGTCAACAATTCCTCGTTTGATATCGATCTGAGGATGGTGTGGCATGTTTACAAGGAGCACCAGTTCAGCACACGGCACACTATGATATTTTCGCAGGCGGGGGCGGTGGAGGCGGCAGCACCCCAACGGAACGTTTCGGGAACCGTCATTTTGAGAAACATCTCGTTAATCATCCGGCGCTGCCCCGCGCTGTCAATCATGCAGTGCGGGGGTGGATACTCGGCAAGGGGGGAGTGCACGCGCTGCCCAGGGCCCCACCAAGGGGGGACTACATCATATGCTCGTCACGGGAAGAATGGAAAGAGATATTATTTTTTAATGAGCTGGGGAAGGGTTTTTAATTTTTGGAAAAATTACGAATGAATGTACAAGGACTTTATAAAAGAGTTTTTTATATGCAAATCTGTAAAATGATATTTATATGAACCTGGTGACAGAAGAAGAAAATATTTAGTTGAAATAACTGACTGATATGAATAATTTTATATGGTTTTGTAAGAAAATTATATAAAAATTTACAATAAAAAAAAAAATATGTTGTGGCCAGCACAATACCTCTCGCCATTTCCATTTTATATTATATAAGTATTGTATTGCACTTCGCTATCTTACCGTCGTTTTATAACAAAAAGAATTACAGAACTTTACCCAAATATTGTTTTTTATTGTATTTAACATGTCTTCTGCACACATACAATTCTAATTATATGTATTTTTCATTGTATGAGGAAGTTCTTAAATGTCAGAGATTCTTCCAATTCATTAACTAGATTAGCGGTATTTCCGATGGATATATACATTCTACCTACAATTTCAAATATTTAATTAATAAAACAATAAGAAAGATTAAATGTACTTCCCAGAAAAAACTTTCAGGATGTCACTAAATCTATTGATTTTTGACACTACATTTGTCATTTACAAACTATGTTATAAACATTTGAATTTGTCAACTGGTTTCCTTAGTGCCTTAGCCTCTGCAATGTATAACATTACATTATTCTATATATTATAGTGTCTTTATCTCTAAATCTATACAAAATATAATAAAAAATTTAAGTGTATTAGATGAAGAATATATTATGTTCTTCAATATTTGTATTAACAAAAAAAAAATTTTTTTAAAAGAAACTATTACTTCCGGTTACCCAAATGTTATGAAAATCTAATTAGCTCTTCCCAGGAATGTCAGATTGAGGAAACTGCAGTTAAATATTTTTAACGCCAAATATTTCAAATTTCAAATGGCACAAAAGTGACCCCTGTGGTGCACTCTCCACGCCTGGTAAACGTCCGCACGGTACAAATATGTCATGATCATTACCGAAATCTGTGATAAAACAGATTGTGGCACACTCAGAAATGGGTAATATGCCGTGATGATATATTTATTTATTTAAGTCTTATAGTATTTGACAAACAGTGGCTCCAATATTCACACACACACACACACACACACACACACACACACACACACACACACACACACATACAAACACACACACATACACACAAACGGACATCATAAAAATGTTATAATCGGATTCTAGTGACCTTATCCACTAAACCCTGGGAATGCGATTTTTATCATGAATCCAATATCTCTCTTGGCGAGAGGTAAAAATCTGTTGTGGCCAGCACAATACCTCTAGCCATTTCTATTTATGTTATACCTATAAGTATTGTATTGCATTTCGCTGTTAAAACGTAGTTTTATAATAAAAAATTACAGAACTTTACTCATATATTATTTTTTTATTGTATTTAACATGTCTTCTGCACACATCCAATGAGGATGAGGAAGTTCCTAAACGTCAAAGATTCTTCCAATTCTTTAACAATATTACATGCATTTTATCTACAACTTTAAATATTTAATTAATAAATCAATAAGAAAAATGTACTTCCCGGAAAAAGCTCCGGAAAAAGCTTTCAGAATGTCACTAAAATTGTTGAATTTTAACATTGAAAATTATCTGTCATTTGCTATGTTACAAATATTTGAATCTATCAACAGGTTTCCTTGGTGTAGTTTAGTCTCTGCGATTTATTGTCCTTAGCTCTAAATCTATAAATAAATATATTATCTCGGCATATTACCCATTTCTGGGTGTGCCAGTATCTACAACACATGTAAGTAGACATCGGTAATGATGACGATATATTTTACCGTGTGGGCGCTTACCAGGCGTCACCTCACGGACACTCATAGCTGGTGTGGAGAGTGCACCACAGAGGTCACTTTTGTGCCATTTAAAATTGGTTCCATCAGGTTTGCGACCAGACACTCAGGCACGCGGCCATAGGACCCCATGAAGAAATCTATAGAAGATATAATAAAATTTTAAGTATATTAGATGGAGAATTTTATTTCCTTCATATTTATAAAACAAAAATTTCCAAAAATTAATATTTAGAAGAATAGTTCTAAGAAACTACTATTTTAGGTTGTCCAATTGCTACCAAAACCTGTTCAGCTCTTACCGAAAATGTCAGATTGAGGAATACGTAGTTAAATTGAGGTGTTTTTTGGCGATACACTGGTTCAAAAACGGTTTAACCCGGTTCAAACCATTACATTTTAGTGTTGCAACGGTGACGTCACTGACGCAAGCGGTTAAACCGTGTTCAAACCGTTTTGTTAGCTGGTTCAAAACAGTTTGTTTTTAGGTTAATATTATTTAAGGTACCAAAATGATCATTAATAAACTGAATAAACTAGTAAATGTTGAAATGGAAAATAATTTGCCGTTAAATACAAATAAAATAAAAATAAAACATACTTACTCTGATGTTAGTATTACAGCAGTTCATTTTAATTTTTAAGGTTAGAAACTTAAAATGACAAATGTCCGTGGTTCAAAACATTTCATTTTAGTGTAGTACGGACTTATGACGTCATTTATGCAACTGGTTCAAAATTGATGACGTTTCGGTTCAAACCGTTTTTGAACCAGTGTATCGCCAAAAAACAGCTCTGATCTTAAGTATTACAGTTTTTGAGGAATCGTCCTCCCAACATAAAAGCACACACACACACATAACGTAAAAATGTTAAAATCTGATTCTAGGGAAATAAAATCTGGATATGAGTTTTTTAGCATGAATCCAACACCTCTCCCAGCGAGAGGTAAAAATTGAAAGTGTAAATTCATTGATTTAAATAAGAATAAATTTCCGTTCCATCTTGCATCCCAATTGCGAATTCTCTCCGTACGGCCCTGCGTGGGCGTCAAGGCTTCAGAGGCGTCTCGCCGCCGGTTGCATAGCTCTCGCGGCCCGCGTCCCGACGCTAACTGACAGACGGACAGACAACAGACGTGTCGACATGCAAAATTGAAATACGCGAACACCAGCACAGCACTACTTGAAGCCTTCAGAAGGCAATACACATTCCAGCACCTTACGGCTTACGCCAAACTCTCAGGCCGTATCGTCCAGGATAACAGTGGAAAGAAAGATGAGGCACGATGTTTGTTTCACGCAACGGGGAAAGTTATTCGAGAGCTCAAATGGTGTAAAGAAAATTTGGAATTTGAATTAATCAATATAATGGTAAATTATGGTCATAATTATTTACATTTTGGTATCAATAAACAAAAAATCTGATGTGGCCAACACAAAACTTCCCCTTATTTAATTTTTATTAATTTAAATACATACCTACGTTTATACTAATGGTGCAAACTATACCGTGAGTATTTTTACCTCTCGCTAAGAGAGGTATTGGATTCATGCTAAAATTCGCATATCCAGATTTTATTGAATAAGCACGATTTAAGGTCCCTACAATCCGATTATAACATTTTTAAAATGATGTCTGTGTGTGTGTGTGTTAGTGTGTGTGTGTGTGTGTGTGTGTGTGTGTGTGTGTGTGTGTGTGTGTGGATGTGTGTATGTGTGTATGTGTGTATGTGTGTATGTGTGTATGTGTGTATGTGTGTATGTCTGGATGTTGTAGACACGATTCCTCAAAAACTATAAGACTTAAAAAATATTTAACTGCAGTTTCCTCAATCTGACATTCCTGGGAAGAGCTGAAAAGGTTTTGGTAACAATTGAACAACCGGAAGTAGTAGTTTCTTCGAAAAATTCTTCTAAATATAATTTATTGGGAGGTTTTTTTAATAAATATTGAAGAACATAAAATTCTCCATCTAATACACTTAAAAAATTTATTATATCTTGTATAGATTTAGAGATAAAGATTCCATAATTTATAGAGTAAACTAATCGCAGAGGCCAAGGCACTAAGGAAACCAGTTGACAAATTCCAATGTTTATAACATGACACATGTCATTGTCAAATATCAACAGTTTTAGTGACATTCTGATAGCTTTTTCAGGGAAGTATATTTAACTTTTCTTATTGTTTTATTAATTAAATATTTGAAATTATAGGTAAAATTGTGGTAAAATGCATATTTCCATCAGAAATACCGCCAATCTGGTTAATGAATTGGAACAATCTTTTACATTTAGAAACTTCCTCATACAATGAAAAATAGATATAATTAGAATTATATGTGTGCAGAAGACATATTAAATATAATAAAAAACAATATTTGGGTAATGTTCTGTAAGATTTTGTTATAAAACGACGGTTCGAAAGCGAAGTGCAATACAATACTTATATAGCCTAATATGGAAATGGCGAGAGGTCTTGTGCTGGCCACTACAGATTTTTTAACGTGAAACAATGGGTTTGTCATATCCATGGTTACGATTCGACATTTGATTGACAGCAATATATTTGCGTGTCCCATTTAAAATGAAACATAGGGAACGAATTTGACAGATGTATTATATTTAAATATTGTAAGAAATTTAGCCAAGTCAGAAAACCACTCGAGAGCACTAAACATATTTCGGGCACAAGGTGCACACAATATTTTTTCTACATCAGGTATAATTATTTAAACAAAATTAACCTCTAATGACATCTTGTCAATATGACATATAACCGCTAAATTTTCCTATAAGTTACGACTTATATTATATTTAAATATTGTAAGATATTTAGCCACGTCAGAAAATCACTCGGGCACAAGGTGCACACAATATTTTTTTCTACAACTAAATTTAATTTAGAAAGCAGGTATAATTATTTAAACAAAATAAACCTCTACTGACGTCTTGTCAAATGTCAAATTCGATTCCTATGTTTCATTTTAAATGGGACAAGCAAATACATTGCTGTCAATCAAATGTCAAGTCGTAACTATAGTTCTGACAAATCCAATGTTTCATGTTAAAAAATACTCACGGTATTATGTTCCATTGCATATAACTGTTGCTTTATTTACTATTTTCTTTTTAAAATGTCATTATTATTAATTTGAAGGATTATTTTTTTGACAGTGACCTGTCAGTTACATTCATTTGAAATATGAACTGTGTAACAAAGGAATTGTGTTTATCTTAGGCTTCGGGATTTACAAAAAAAATTATTTTTAAATTTATCTGTAAAATATATAGAAAAAGTATTAATGTATTTCTGTAGAAAATTCAATAATCTTTAATTTTCATAATGACAAAATTCGAAAAAATGGCATTTAATGGTATTTTTTGCAGAAAAACCATTATGAGCTTCAGGTAAAGTGCCAGTTCCGGTTATCCGATTTACACCAAAATCTAATGGGATCGTTCCATATTAGAACAGAGTAGAAAAACAAAGTTTCAGAATTTTCTGAATGATGGTATTTGAGTTAGAGCGAAGACAAAATTCATACACATACACACACACACATACACACACATACACACACACACACACATACACACATACGGACATCATCGTGAAAATGTTAAAATTGGATTCTAGGGACCTTAAAACGTGGTCATTTACTAAAATCTTGATATGTGACTTTTTGCACGATCCCTATACCTCCCTTACCAAGGGTAGCGGGAGGTTAAAATCTGTTGTGGCCAGCACAAGACCTTCCGCCAATTTGATGTATATTGTACAAATCCCATACCAAAAGTTCCTTGGAAAAGATTATATATATATATATATGTAAAATTGTAACATGAACATATATACCTACTTTTTTCTACAAATTCCATACCGAAAGTTCATTGGAAAAGATTAAACATCCCATAAAATTATAACACGAACACAAATTGTATTTGCCACTGACATCTGTCAATTACAATTATTTGAATGTATCAATTGTTTCCATGATTATAGTAAAAAGAGCTGATTGATTTTTGAAAGTTAATCTCATTATAATCCTTTAACTCTAGATCTATTGAATATGGAGGAAAACTGCAGGTTTTCAAGAAAAACTGTTAAGAATTTCAAATAAGGAAACTTCCGGTTGATCTTTTAAAACCAGAATCTAATCAGTTCATATGGATGTAAAGAAGAGGAATGCAATGTTTTAAAAAGAAAATAGTAATAGTAAATAAAACATTAGTTATACGATACAAATGCAAGGGTCAAGGGAACATAATAGTTTACAGCATCAATAAATATGTAGGTAGGTATGTATTTAAATTAATAAAAGTTAAAATAATAATAATAATAATAATAATAATAATAATAATAATAATAATAACACTCGGTTTAGTTACACAAGAAAAATGTATTTTTACCTTATTGTACACTTTCGCCAGTTGTGGCGCTAAAAATATAGCCCTTGTTAGTGAAACTGGATATTACACTTCATAATTTTTAATTAATAACAATCAAACTTATTGTCATACTCTTTTTAAAAGTTTTTCGGTATGGTTCCTATTTAGGATGACGCTACCATTTTGCAAGTGTAGTTATAATGTCGGTCATGTGAAATAACTCAATGCATCTGTATAGCTTGTTTACGTTGGGTGATTGTGTCAGAACTGTCATTCGGCTGACTGACAGCTTGTGACGTGACGGAACCGCCAGCAATGCCCATGACTTGCACTAATCCTCAAAACCAGGGGCACCCAAGCTCCTCCTTTCTAATGTCTGCTTCTGTTAGATATACATATAATACTACAGCACCCATCCATAGTGTTACATACGAAGAACATTGCACAAATTTATATATACTAAATAAAATGATGTAACAATGACTATATTTTTATAGCACATCAAAAACTAACGAAAAGCATAAAAGAATATCTTGATAAAACGACGAATAGATGAATCGCCTAATTTTAAATGCCAATAAATTCACTTAGGTCAAATTTGGGGAAATCGTAAAAAAATGCTATATGTCCCAAATGACTAATTGTACTTATTAAACATCAGTACAGATTATAATGTTGATGATAAAAAACCAGAAACTACTTTGCTAAAAAGAAAAACTAATTAATAATGTCAGATTTTAAATTTTTCGAATTCTGTAATTGATTTCATTTAACTTACTTCCTAAACTTATTCTATTTTGGATTGTCATGAAAAAATTAGGATTTATTCCATTATGGAGATGGTTACAGGAAGTAAAAATTCTTCGGACTGGCAGTCAACTAATAAAATTTATTCATCCCGACGTTTCGACTATACAATTGTCTTCATCAGGGCTATAATGGTCTAGTTGAAAAAAGAAACCACATGTGGATAACGAAATTTAAAAAACGGACATTTATAATATAAATAAATAAATATAAAAATAGTTAAAAACAACATATTACAGAGTTTAAAAACTTGCGTACCTTTTTTATTTAATATTTTTGAAGAGCAGGTAAAAACTTTAAACACATATTTTTTCTTTTGGCAAAATTTTTATTAATTAGCCAGAAAAAAAATAATGAAATTTGATTATTTGAATTACCGCCATGTATAACGTAGAATTACGCCGTACCAATGAGTGGTCGTAAAGCCATAGCGTTTGTTTGTAGTGTAGATCTCCTGTTGGACGTTTCAACAATAGTTTGGAGGTTAGTATTTTAGTTTATCATTTGGTATCGATATTTTAAATTATATGTAACTATCTATGTGTTTATTTGTGAAGTAATTAATATATTTGAGAGATCAAAGAGTGAGAAAAATGAACTAATATCAAATTCAAATTAAAACTTTCTCGCACGCCATGCTATCTATACGTTATGTTTTTAAACATGGTTTCCTTCTCCAGTAGAATATAATGACGTCACATAAAATTTTCTTTCTTAATTTACTAAAAACCAAATAATGTTTCTTAAATAAAATTTATATTTTTATATATATATTTTCAACATAACATAACATTACGTATATAGTGATAGAAATCGGATTTTCATTACCACGTAAGTAGCCCATTACCACAGTAACGTAAAAAACATTTATAAAAAACCAAAGTTGAACTTTGGTTTTTTATTTTAATCTAACCTAAAATTGTGACAGCTGACAGCAAAATATACAAGAGAGAGGATTATTATTAATTTCTATTCCTTTAAAAGTACTAGTGCAGTATGAGGTATGTAAATAAAACATTTATTTAAATAAATACCAAACCAAACAATCATAGTTCCAAATTAAACCGGTAGAGCTCGACTATCGTATCCGTGAAACTGTGCCGACTGCCAATGAAATTTTTGAAATTAAACGCAACTTTAAAAAATCATATCTCTGATTCTAAAGACTTGTAAGATGTACAACATACACCTACATATTTAATTTTCCGACGACCACTACGAAAAGTACATAAATTCACACGCTAAACTATCACTGAAAGTTGGTCTTGCACATCACCAGCAAAGCTGTGTGATATGAAATCTCGTTAGCCAATCAGATGCGTGCGCAACTGTGTGATATGATTTTATCACACGCTGCGATAACTGAGCGAACTAACCTAAAAATTTGTTGAATTTGCACGGATTAAGAAGGTTGGACCCTGATTTATCAGATTTTAACATAATTTTTGGTGAATTCTGATAGCAATGATGTTAACATAATCTGTTTTAATATTTTTATATAAATTTTATATTGTTTTTACCTCCCGCTACCCTAGGCAAGGGAGGTATAGGGATCGTGCTAAAAACCGCATATAGAGATTTTAGTGAATAAGCACGTTTTGATGTCCCCAGAATCCGATTTTAACATTTTTACAATGATGTCTGTAGGTATGTATGTCTGTGTGTGTGCCTGTGTGTGTGGATCTTGTGGACACAATTACTTAAATACTATCAATCAAAAAAATTTGAAAATTTGTATACCCATTCTATACTAATGTGGGAAGCGCTCATTAGTTTTTAGTGTATATCGGATAACCGGAAGTATCATTTATACAAGCTTTTAACAGTTTTTCTTGTAAAAAATTCATTGAATATAATTTTTTAGCAACTTTTACTAATTCAAATTGAATATAATGGTACAATCTTCAATTCTACGATAATAACATTTAAGTAAATAACTCTAACTTTAAATATGAATTTATAATATAATTTATTTTCATGTATCACCTAGCCTATGCGTCAAACAAAAACATAATTTTATTATTAATTTTGACATATTTACACAAATGCCACTGACAGGAAGCAATAACCGCAATTACATTAAAATTAATAATGAAACCGTGTTAAGGAGAATATAATAAAAAATATTTAATTAAGTTTTGTAAAAATAATATATTTTCCATCATACATAAATGTTAGATATACATGATGATCTGATTTAAATTTGCTAATTGCTATTTTTGCAGCACTATAAATTATTATTAATTTACAACTACACATTTACGAAATGGATCATGTACGGCGAAGAATTTACAAAGATTGCGTTTTAGAGCACCTGGAAGATGATGTTGATTTTTATAAGAATGTGTGAGTGTGACGATTTTTCCTTAGAGTCTATTAAAATATGATCCAAAACTTCTCAAATTATATATATGATAAATCGGAGTAGTAACAATAAAACAATCCAAAATTTCGTATTACAGACTTTTCTATTTATTGGACAACAAATTAGATTTTATTTACAAACGATTAAACGGAAATAATACTTTGCTTAAAGCTCACTGCTATTTTAAACATGGAATTGGCGGGAGGTCATGTGCTGGCCACATCAGATTTTTATTTTGTGGTCGTCGGAAAAATATCGTGTATTAGGTAAGTTCGACCTATAGTTTCAAACCATCTAACACTAGAAAAATCTATTTGATAGTATATTGAATATAATATCATTTTCTTCTTAATGGCATCGTGAACATTTGTGTGTATCATTAACAATTCCCACTACGACTCATCATCCCTACACTAGCCATCCACTCTGGGTGTGTATCTGCGATGGCGTGATTGTGAATTGTGCAGGCGCAGTCGTCGATACGATGCGATATGCATTTGTGCAGCGAGGAGCATGCAGTAGCCGGCCCGCTCGTGATTAGCCCAGCATCATTAATAACGTTTTGGTCAAGAAAATTACATATTTTACCCACAAACTGTCATGGACACCATTACTCATCCACTGACGGATGCATGTTCATTCACTAAATCAACTCGTTCCCATGTAAAACATTGTGTTGAGGTGTTACCCGCTACTGATACAACCAACGCCACATTCAATTTTCAAACGTAAAAAGTTTACATGACTACAGTGCAGTCAGACAGGTATAATTGATAAAGTTCTGGTCGAAAATAATCGGCAATACCGTGAAATGGAAGTACATGCTAATTTGATGATTTAAATGATAATGATAATTTAAATTGAAATCAGATAAGACATACTGACGAAGTCTTATGCTTAGTTATCTTTTGTAGCCAGCACGATACCTCTCGCCATTTTCATATCAGAATATATAAATATTGTATTTAACTTTCCTGGTACATACAAAAAAATACAATTACATCTATTCTTCATTTTTCAATTCATTTTATAAACAAGTTTCTTCTTACTCTTCTAAATGTTAGAGATTATTCCAATTCATTGACGAGTAGGTATATGATGAAATACAGTGAAAGCTCTCATAAGCGGACACCGATGGTTCCAACTTTTTTGTCCCCTTATGGGAGGTGTCCGCTTACAAGAAAGCTCTATTTAAAGATATGAAAAAAATTATAAATAAAGTACAAATTTACTAGGAATTTTTTTATTGAAAAATATGCACTTGTAGAATATGTATATGTACATACTTCAAAATAGTTAAAATATATCTAATAATAATAATAATAATATGTACGTATATAAAACTTATGATAGAACACAAAACAAAACAACATATTTGAACATATCAAAATAAGATTATAATAATGTTGATAATGCGACTATATTTTTTTAGATGTTCAAAACGCAATAAAATCTTCTTTTGAGAACTTTTTTCGGTTTTCAACGACCTTCAAGATCAATAAAAATGCTATAATAATAGACATACATTTCACCTCCATTTTCTGCCTTAATGTAAAAAACGTTTTCCTGAATGCCATTGTCACACAATTTTCAAACTATGAATCTCAGACACGTAAAACACTGCATTTCTGTAAAATAGGGTTAATGTTTCCTTGAGAGGAAATACTGAGGAGGCTGTTTATGTCCGGTTTCGGAGTTTCGCGTCCGCTCATGAGAGCGTTTCGGGCCTGTCGGGAAAAACTGTGTTGTCCGTGTCCGTCCGGTAGAGAGTGTGCTTATGAGAGCGTGTTTTATATAGGAATTGATACCCAAAAATATGGTTCCAGAAAAACTGTCCTATTATGAGAGATGTCCGTTTGTGGGAGCTGTCCGCAAAGGGAACTTTCACTGTATATGTATAGTAAGCGCGTGTTTAGTTGACTCTGATACTGTACATACATGTTATAAATGAATCCCCTTACTTTTTATACCAATTTTAGATGATGACGGAGTCTTTTCCTCGTTATAACAATAACATAATATTATAATTACTATTACACCTCGACTTGTCATGCACGAATTTTAGGTTTCCCGCATTCAAGAACAGAGTCAATTTAACGTCCGGCAGCTATATCTATAATTTTAATTAATTAATCATAAAATAAGAAATATTGAATGTACTTCCCAGAAAAAGCCTTCAGTAATGTCTCTGGATTTCTGACACTGACATTTTATATCAATTACAAACATTTAAATTTTCAACTGGTTTCCATGGGTTGTTTGATGCATTATACAATGGATTATTTTATATATTTATTATTCTCTATTACTAAATTTATAGAAGATATAATAAAAAAAGTCCAATGTATGAGATAGATAATTTTATATTCTTTAATAACATCTCCAAAAATAATATTTAGAAGATTTTTTTAAGAAACTACTACTTGCAGTTGTCCATTTGTTATCAAAACCTTTTCAGCTCTTCCCATCAATGTCAAATTGAGGAATTTGTAGTTAAACTAGTGTTCAGTATTACAAAATTTGAGAAACCGACCATCCAACATCCACACTTACAAACACATCCACAACTACACACACATTCACACACAGACAGAGACATCATTGTAAAAATGTTAAAATCGGATTCTAGTGACCTTAAAAAGTGCTTATTCAGTAAAATCTAGACATGCTATTTATATACAATATTATATTTTTCGTATTAAGTGACAATAAACAAAAAGTTTAACCTGAGATGAATACCGAACTTTATATGATTATTATTTAATGTCAATTTCATTTATTTCTGACATGCCAATCACGTATAATGTCCTAATTAATCAACTTTAAACTACCCATACTAAAATCAGTCGGCTAGTTAACTTTCCTGCCTTTAACAACCAAACCATCTGCTTGACCACTGCAACCCCCTGTGGTTCTTTATGACGTCACACACCCCCGCAGTTCACATACCCCGGGATTTGGACACAGGCACGTTCGGCACGAATACAACTGCCCTTCTTTCACGCAAGATGTTAGAGCATAGTACGATAGTACCGTACAGGACAGAGATAGCCAGTTTGGTTACTGTGGTGGGTATGGAACATGAACATGGAACGAAATGTAGAATAGCGGAAGTCATATTTCCAAATTGTCAAGTGGATTGTCGCCAGTGCTTTTGTTTTGGGCTGAGTTATTTATTGCACAGGAATTAGATGGCTATGTTATCTGATCACTCGTGGGCTTTGTGTTCGTTAGTTAAAGTATTTCATATGGTTATTATTAGCAGTTCTGTTGTTTTCAAATTTTTTAAATAAATGCAAGACTTACACTTGAATCATAGAAAATGAGGACCTCTCAGTTGATCATCGTCCATTCGTCCTTGTCTATTTGACTAGATCTGTCTTTAACAACCTCCATTAAAATGATTTGCCGATTACGAAGCACAATATTTTTAATTTCTGTCACATTTTTACCTCTCGCTAAGGGAGGTATTGGAATCATGATAAAAATCACACATCCAGATTTTAATGAATAAGCACGTTTCAAGGTCACTACAATCCGATTTTGACATTTTTACAATAATGTGTGTGTGTGTGTGTGTGTGTGTCTGTATGTGTGTATGTATGTGTGTATGGATGTTGGAGGGACGATTCCTCAAAAACTATAAGATATAAGACCTGTTTAACTATGAAATCCTCAATCTGACAATCCTGGGAAGAGCTGAAAAGGTTTTGGTAACAATTGAACAACCGGAAGTAGTAGTTTAAAAAAAAAAAATTGATATTACTAACTTTGAAAAACAGAATTGTACATTTGATACATTTAATTTTTTTATTATATCTTCTATAAATTTAAGGATAAAGACGATATAATATATAGAATATCGGGATATAATAAGTCGAGTAGGCGAAAATACACTAAGGAAACCAGTTGACAAATTCAAATGTTTATAACATAATATGTAACTGACAGACGTCAGTGTCAAAACTCAACAGTTTTATTGACATTCTGATAGCCTTTTCAAAAATACCGCCAATCTGGTTAATGAATAGGAACATCCTCATACAATGAAAAATAGATATAATTAGAATTATATGTGTGCAGAAGACATGTTAAATACGATAAAAACCATATTTGGGTAAAGTTCTGTAATATTTTGTTACAAAACGACGGTTCGATAGCAAAGTGCAATACAATACTTATATAGCCTAATATCGAAATGGCGAGAGGTCTTGTGCTGGCCACAACAGATTTTTAGTTGATAGTTCAAGGCCCTCTTCGAATGTTTGTCGGATTCATAAACCTTTGGTTTCCAAAATGAATGAAACCCGACATAGACTTTAAAGACAGTGGTACCAACGTAAAAAGAAATTAGTTTAATCGAAAAATATTAAAGCGCGAAATTCGAAAATTCTCATTGCTTCCAAATGCAAATCTCATATTTTATTTAAAAAGAATTCTTCCCCCGTATAACTCAATCAACATGACCTCTATCAATTCTCTTTCACCATCTCTATCAACCTATAAAATCGTCATCTTGCAAATGACCGTCTCCGTGTGGTTTCACTCCAGACTCATGTGGGGTCCGCAAGCAAATGACCCGTGCGCGGTAATAGCGGTTACATGTGAAATATCATATTTCCATCGCACTATTTATGATCGTCGTCCACCACGTATTGTAAGAGGAATGTGGATTTCGATCGTTTTCAAGGCGTGAGTGAGGGCTTCATCAATAAAATAGGGGAGGAAAAAATATATTTTGATTATTGTCATAATGTGGGAATGCTATATTGTTTTCACGCTAAATTGCAGATTAGTGAGAATTTATCTTTATCTGACGATTGTGTTTATGCAATGAGTTCTATTTCAAATAGATGGCTTAGTACACATTAGGACCCGGTATTTTCAAATTTCATTAAACTTTCTGTTAATCTTAAATATAAGAAAAATGTCACATCGAAAAATTGACATATGTATATGCTATAATATAGATGTGACATTTGTGCGAACTAACAATTAACGGACAATATAACTAAATATGAAAATACCGGCCGTGGAACACTAGATACTAGACGTGTTTCTTCGGACTGTGCTTTGTGATAAAATTGAACAAAGTGAAAATGATCAAAAAGAAAATTGTTTCTTCGTTCGTTATACGTTATTCCCACTCTTTCATTTTGTGATCACAACACGCCATTCCCCTTTCCCTTCTGAATCAGTCTTTTCGCATGATTACTGTGATTTAAATAACAAACGATTTGAAAATGGCGGAAAAAGCAAGCAATGAAATATTGGAATGTGCAAATTTGTCTACTTCAGAATGATCCGAACTACTAGAACTTGAGTCAGTAGATTCAACATTCATTATTGGTTTCGGTTTTTCTAATATTAGATCCTATAGGAGCAAATAAAAAGTTAAAGAAACTTGTTTTCATATTTTACTTCACATTCCATACCAAAAATATTATTTCTATTCTTCTTATTCTAAATTTACAATGATCTGTTAGATAAAAACTATATATGTACTTTGGGAACAATGTCCTCATCTTCAGTATTACAATTTCATGCAAACCGTATTAAGAGAGCAAAAAAAATCTGTTGAGGCCAGCACAATACCTCTCGCCATTTTCATGTTTATGTTATATAAGTATTGTATTGCACTTCGCTGTCGAAACGACGTTTTATAATAAATAAAATCTGTTGTGGCCAGCACAAGACCTCTCTCCATTTCCACATTAGGCTATATAAGTATTGTATTGCACTTTGCTATCGAACCGACGTTTTATAACAAAATATTACAGAACTTTACCCAAATATTGTTTTTCATTGTATTTAACATGTCTTCTGCACACATATAATTCTATTTATTTTTCATAGTATGAGGAAGTTCCTAATGTCAGAGATTCTTCCAATTCATTAACCAGATTGGCAGTATTTCTGATGGATATATGCATTTTACCTATAATTTCAAATATTTAATTAATAAAACAATAAGAAAGATTAAATGTACTTCCCAGAAAATGCTATAAGAATGTCACTAAAACTGTTGATTTTTGACACTGACATGTGTCATTTACTAACTATGTTATGAACATTTGAATTTGTCAAGTGGTTTCCTTAGTGTAGTTTCGCCTACTCGATTTATTATATCCCGATATTCTATATGTTATAGCCTCTTTATCTCTAAACTTATAGAAGATATAATGAAAAAATTAAATATATCAGATGTAGAATTTTATGTTCTTCAATATTAGTAATAAATCAAATTTAAAAAAAAAATGTATTTAGAAGAATTTCTTAAAGAAACTACTACTTCCGGTTGTCCAATTGTTGCCAGAACATTTTCAGCTCTTTCCATGAATATCAAATTGAGGAATTAATAGTTAAACTGGTCTTGTCTTATAGTTTTTGAGGAATCGTCCCTCCAACATCCACACATGCATACATACACACACACATACAAACACACACACATATACACTCACACTCGCGCACACAAAATGTTAAAATCGGTTTGTAGGAGCTTTAAATCGTGCTTATTCACTAAAATCTGTATATGCGAAGTTTAGCATGAATCTAATACCTCTCTTAGCGAGAGGTAAAAATGCTAAAAACCCTCTGAAGTTCAAGTGAAGTTTCTTGTTGTTTATTTACAATTACCATCGAAACAAAATGACAATAATAAAAATATTTGCACAGATTGTATGAGTGGGAACTATACGCTTGTAGCTTATCATATATTGCTGAAGTTGTTTGTTGTCGATGTGGCTTGTACATGACGTAGTGACGGCGGCCAGTGGACAGCTACAGGCTGTTCTGATTAACAGACCTACCGCGCCGCTGTCGTATTGTGCGAGTGCCACAACTCTTCCCACGGACATATCGCACAATGATCACGCATACAACAATATAACATTCTATGATAACAACATTAATATTCCTAAGAAATAGATGATGAATGAAATGTGTAGCTGCAAAAAATAAAATTATGTTATAGCAGGGAATCGAACCCGCCAAAAACTGGGTTCGGTTTAGGTTCAGGTTAATTCGTTTTTTGAAAGATGGGTTCGGGTGCGGTTCTGGTTTAAGCATTAATAAAATTTGCGGTTTTGTTCGCGGTTCAGGTTCGAAATAATGTAAAATGAGAGCCGGAATTTACGCAAAACGCAACAAGAAACGAACACAATTTTCAAGAAAAGTCAGCCCAGACAGCAACGCAGACGCCTAAGACGTCGATTATCGGATGTATTTACTTTTCGAACTAAAAATTAACCTGAACCGGAGTTGAACCCCGAACCTGAATTTTAATACTCGGTTCGGTTTCGACTCAGGTTCAATTAAAAATATATTGGAGGTTCGGTTCTCGGCTTGGGTTCCCTAAAATGTTACGGTTTCGTTCCGGTTTTGGTCTTTTGGTTCGGTTCAGGTTCGGGTTCGATGCCCAGTGTTATAGTTAGACAATTGTTAGAATTTTTAAAAAAGGAAAATTAATGTATACTTGTTAATAATAAGTCCAAAACTTTTTGATTTAGGAATCCATTCACTCAATATTGTTGACACTACAACGTTATAAAATACCTGTCTAAAAAGGATTACAATTTAAAAAATCTGTTGTGGCCAGCAAAAGACCTCTCGCCATTTCAATTTTATGTTATATAAGTACTGTATTGCACTTCGCTGCTTAAACGTCGTTTTATAATAAAATAAAATTCAGAACTTTACCCAAATATTGTTTTTTATTGTATTTAATATGTCTTCTGCACACATACGGTTCTATTTATATCTATTTTTTCACTGTATGCGGAAGTTCCTAATTGTCAGAGATTTTTCCAATTCATTAGCAAGATTGGTGGTATTTCTTGTAGATATACCTATAATTTTAAATATTTAATTAATAAAACAATAAGAAAGATTAAACGTACTTTCCACTAAAACTGTCATTTACAAACTAATGAGCTCTTCCCACATTAGTATAGAATGGGTATACAAAATTTCAAAATTTTCTGATTGAAAGTATTTGAGCAATCGTGTCCACAGGATCCACACACACACATACACACATACCTACCCACAAACATCATTGTAAAAATGTTAAAATCGGATTCTGGGGACATGAAAACGTGCTTATTCACTAAAATCTATATATATATATATATATATATATATATATATATATATATATATATATATATACTACATTCTTCTTAACACGGTTTCATTATTAATTTTAATGTAATTGCTTCCTGACAGTGACATTTGTTTATATATGTTAAAATTGTTATTAAAATATTGTTTTTGTTTGAGGCATATGAAAATAAATTATATTATAAATTTATATTTAAAGTTATTTAGAGTTATTTACTAAATGCTATTATCGTAGAATTGAAGATTGTACTATTATATTTAATTTTTAATAGTAAAAATTGCTGAAAAATTATATTCAATGTATTTTTTTTTTTTTCAAGAAAAACTGTAAAAAACTTGTATAAGTGATACTTTCGATTATCCGATATATACTAAAAACTAAAGAGCTCTTCCCACATTAGTGCAGAATGGGTATACAAAATTTCAAAATTTTCTGATTGGTAGTTTTTGTGTAATCGTGTCCACAGGATCCATACATCCACACACACACCCATACATACCCACAGACATCATTGTAAAAATTTTAAAATCGGGTTCTGGGGACATCAAAACGTGCTTATTCACTAAAATCTCTATATCTGATTTTTAGCACGATCCCTATACCTCTTTTACCTAGGGTAGCAGGAGGTAAAAATTGTGTAATTTGATTTTTTGGATGGTAATAGAAAAATTTGTTTGGCATCATTGTAACACGTATTATATCTTCAAAACAATACGCTAATACGAGTATGTGCAAATTCTAAAATTCCTTTTGTTGCTTTATTAATCAAGCTTTTATTAAATAAAAACTATTCAAAACAATACCCGTACTTAAATATATTCTCAATTCTCTTGTGTCAATCATCTCAATTCTGATCTCGGGTCGAGTTACATATTCCCGTCAGTGTCTCGCGTTCCATCTGATGGAGCTGTCGATATGCCAGTTGATAACCGGAACCGCGCGCTGGACAGGCAAGGAATTCTCTTTCAGCCTTCGCCTGTCCATGTCCAACAATCAGACGGATGATAGCCAGATACCCAGAGCTTGTTTATTGCAATTTGCATAGATAACCAACGGTAATAATAATTAGCTATAAAAGGTGGGAACGCAGTGTTGGCTTTAATTGTTGCTTTGATTAATTAGGATCATTTACTAGGTGATTATTAAGAATATATAATGAACCGAAAGGTATTGATAAAAATGAATAAGTATTTTACTGCGATAAACTTCACAACAAATAATATTTCATTCATCAAATACATACATGTGAATCGGCTACTTTCAAAACCCAACAAATTAATTTTTGGCCAAAAATAAATTTGATACTGCAATGGATTCGTCTTATCATTCGCCATGACTTGGTGTGATAGTTACGTATCAGAATTCAACAAATTCATAATTCATATGATATTTACGATTAAAATATCAGATTGGTTTCAAAATTCGAGAAAACTATAACTGGTTGGGATCAAATGCCAACAAATCCAAATTAGCCAATCAAAGCAGCGGTTTGGAAGGAACGTGGTCCTATTGGGTACATATTTTGTTTTATTAACAGTATACTAATTTAAATTAATTCATTAATATATAATTATTAAACAATTGCAAAGTGTAGGAGCGAATATAATACAATTTGAAAAATCCGGTGGTTTAGAGCCTAACAAAGAAAAAGTTAAAGATGTTATTGTCAATGGAATTATAAATAAAAATTAAATTCTAAATGTCAACAATCCTAACCAACAAAATAACGATAATAATGAAAATAAACGTACAATATACCCTTATTTTTCCATTCCGGACATTGTGAAAATTACTAGAGGGAAATTTAAAAATAATGTAGCTTTCAAACAAACAAAAACAATAAATGATTTATATAGTACTATAAAAAACAAAATTGACGGTAACCAAGTCTCGAATCTAGTATATCAGATCCAGTGGCGTCTTCTCCCTGCAAGCAAGGCAAGCAGTGCTTGCCTTTATATTTTTGTTACTTTTAATATATTTTTACAATTATATTTTATATTTAGAACTTTAATATAGCAAAATTTAAAAGCAAAGACACAAATGTATTTGCTGTTGCCTACCGCACCGTTAATCTAATTCTATCACTGGGATACGTACTATTACGATCTTACCATGTTGTACAAAACGTGCTGGTAAGCAGAACTTCGAGTGCTTACACCGCCTATACCTACACTATACCGAACATTGCCGAACATGTAGCCTTCTATACTGAAAATATTTCGCTGTTTAGGTTCATCTGCAAGCAGTTTTTATATTGCTTCCATGAACAAAATTTAAGTGAAATAGATAGTAAATGTTAAAATAGGATACGAATAAAAGTAAAATTTATTTATAAGGTATCTATATTTTATATTTCTACATTTATTTTGTTTCAATTAAATTTTGAAAATAATAATACTCCTTATATTTTTATACAGAATGGATAACATTTGTGCAATAATAATAAAAAAATTACAAGAAAAGCCATTTGGCAATTTTGAAGAAAAAAAACCTTTTTTGCAAATGGCAGACCAGTTCCTCCTATGAAGTTATTAACAACAACTGTTAAACATATAACAAGGCATTTTAATACCGATTTATATGACAAACATGTTTATTATTTAATAAAGAAAAATCAGTATGGAATGATATTAAACGAGGCTTTTGCGACTTAAATAATATACATACGCAATATCACGTCAAGTCTGTGATCTGGCAATTTTTGTTTTTCGCATATGAAAGGGGAAAAACATGCATTTGCACATCCCTTCGAAACATGTAAGTCAATTATAAGGCATGTGACCTTGAATGAAAAAAAAAATTCGCCTGCGGCGCATTTTTTTTTTTATACCTTACCTACGCCATTACTACTTGCCTTCTTATAAAATGCACGAGACGCCGCTGATCAGATCCCTTGCGAGAATTGTAAAGCAAAATATACAGGCTAGACAAAAGATATTTAAGGATAAAGTTGTAAGAACACAAAAGGAATGAAAAGAAAGAAAACCAAAAGAATAAATGGGCCTTAAAGGAATATGCCATAACGTCAAAACACACTTTTGATTTTGAAAAAAGCCTGTATATTGGAAACAGAAAAAAATACAAAAAATATTAATATTAGAAATGTTACACATAGAAACGGATAAAAATATTGTAAACTCTAAAACAGACCTCATAGGCCTTAATACAATCTACAACAACTTAATAAAAGACAAAATAAAATATATGCCAAAATTAAGTTTATTCTTATATTAGAAATAAAAAATAAAGAAATAAAATTTTAATATACAATAATACTGCTTTAATAAATGGTTTTTACTGATACCTGCTATTATATCAATGTGCATCTGTGAGTCTGCAAAGATATTTTATCATTGACTTATAATTATTTTAAAACGTGAAAGAAAACTTATTTTTCAAATTCTTCATTTCCACTTCACTGGGTTGTATTACTTTGAGTTACGATACTTTATTATCTAAAAATAGAATATTTGCGATTCAAGATTGAGCGCAAATACCTCAGAATCTCAGAAACTAAATGATATATTGATTTGTGAGTTGAAAATTTAAATTAAGTCCAATAATAGATATTTATACACCAAGTGAGCTAAGATAATGTTTATTCATGAGAAGAAAGTTTTTTAGTTAAATTCTTCGAGTGAATAAACATTCTTAGCTCACGTGGTTTATACAATATTTTATTCAATTTTGACGAAATAATAATAAAAACCATTATAATATTTAAATTTGACAAAATAAAAAACTAATCAGTTAGTAAGCTGTACATGACAATCGTCGATGATAGACGTCAAGTCATCTATTTAAAAAGCATTATTGTCTCTAATTTGTGTCGTGAAAAATAATGAAAATGGCCGATAATATCTAATAAATACCGTGGTGAGTGTTATTTTCGTGCCTGATGTTATTTTAAATGCATTATTTGTTGCAGAGGGAGTTAAAAAAAAATTGTGAGAGTGATTTAAAAAATTTTAATTCACTTGTTAATAAAATGTTACTTATAGTTGTTGCTATGGAGTTAATAATGACAGTTTAAAACGTCAAAATAGAATAAATTATATTTAAAATTATAAAAATTAGATTTATATATGTAAATAGTTTTAAGTATACTTTACGAAAGGAAATTTATAGGAAAATGTAGGAGGACCTCATTATCTCTACTACATTTAAATTCCAAATACAATGGAAAAAATATGTTGTGGCCAGTACAAAACCTTCCGTCAATTCGATGTATTTTGTACAAATCCCATACCAAAAGGTCCTTGGAACAAATTGTATATAATATCATGTAATATCGAACACGAACACATACTATTTTTTACAAATTCCATACTAAAAGTTCATTTGAAAAGGTTCTATAAATCCAATAAAATTATAACATAAACTACACTAATTAATGTCCTTCCATCTTCTCTTTGGCCTTTCTCTGCATGTCACTTGCGTGTAACAATATGACATACCAATTTACCAAATTAATTTCTTTATAATGCTTTAAATATACATCTATTGAATATGAAGGAAAATGTATAATTAAACCGTATAGAGAAGAGTATTTTCTTTAATATATATATATATAATAACAAAATGTCAAAAAATAATATTTACTGCGTTTTTTAAGAAAAACTGTTAAAAACTTCAAAAAAGTGTACTTCGGGTGGATCGATTATAACCAAAATCTAATCAACTCTTCATATGGATGTACGAGTACAGAAGAGGAATACGAAAGAATTATAATTTTTAGAATTGTAGTATAGGAGTTATCGTCGGAGAAAAATTTGTCACACAAATTTGTATTGTAGGGACCCTAAAACGTGCTTATTCATTAAAAACTCACCACCGAATTTTTTGACCAAAGACAATACCTTCCTTACCTAAAGGTGACGGAAGGTAAAAAGACAAAAATACGAAAATAAATCAAATCTATGAACTCTATTAGAATCAATTTAAAATCGTGAAGCAAATGTTGTTGCTCCGTATATATTTATTTCTATTTTCTGCATAAATTCTTGCATCAATTTAACACTCCTCTTAATAAAATCCATTGAGTAAACATTCACTTTTGATATTCCCCCAAATATATCGTATCCCTTCTCGATATCAGTATGTGCACCCTACTGATTGGTTTCCATTTGCCATGTCCATGTGCAAGGCCACGTGCAGAACCACGTGATCCATTGTCCCTTGGCTAAGGTCATGGTAGGAGGGGACCTTGGTTCACTCCCTACCAGCTTCCGGGACTCTGACACTCAAATGCTCGGGATTGATTGTAAAATGCAATATTGTTGCGATGTTGCGAAACCGTGAGAATTGAAGTTATGATTTTATAATAATGGGATTGGTAATGACGATAAAACTGGAATTAAATGGGTTGTGAAATGTTGTTGAATGAAATGGTTGCTGGGTGGTATGAAATGGTTATTAAAAATTTAATGGTTTTTGTCACATGTATTTACTTTTTAATAGTTAGGTCAGACTATACCTATATTTATGTATAGGATCAGGATAGTAATATTAAGTCGTTACATCAAAAAATGGCAGTTAGTACTCATTAAAATAAACAACTTTTCTTAGCTCCAATTTTTTATTTAGTGCCCCGATTCATAGTTATTTAGAAGAAAAACTGTTAAAAGCTTGTATAAATGAAACTTCCGGTTATCCGATGTACACTAAAATCTAATGAGCTCTTCCCACATTAGTATAGAATGGGTACACTAAATTTCGACAAACACCATGCACTAAATCAAAAATTGGAACTAAGAAAAGTTGTTTATATTAATGAATTTTAACTTCCATTTTTGGATGTAACTTATTAATATTAACACCCTATTTTTATTTACAATCGGTTAAGTAAAATATGCGTTTTCAATAATGGTTGGAAAGTGAATCATTCTTTCATAATAAAACCGTTAAGAAATATTAATAAAATTAAACTTGAAACGATGATCGTCTGTTTGCAGAATTGGAAGGATAGGAAAAAACCGAATGAAGACTGAAGATGACGGTGGTGTAATCGAAACGTCGACCAAGAAATAAATAATTTACGTATGTAAGACTTCCAATAAAGTTAATGTTTACAATTCACTGGTTACTAACCGATTGCGAATAAAATTGTATAATTACACGCCTCGGGCATCTAACTCAATGCTCTACTGTAATGTAATAATGTTTATTTTTTTTTTTGCTACTAAATAAACAATATTATGTAATAGAGCATTTCCCGGCTTGGTATGTAAAGTATTATACTATAATTCAGTTACTAAAACCGTAAATAAAAAAATTGACATTAAAAATTCTTAAATTTATTCTCCATTCTCCAAAACAGTATCTAAATCAATATTATGTTTTATGGAAAAAATAATATTTGAAGAAGAAAAACTGATTTTCTTGTTTACTCAGATTATATTAATACTCTCTACAAATTAATTTAATTAAATACCAATATGTCAAATAACAACAAAACATTTATCATTTTAAAAAAGCAGATAATCATTCTGCCTAATATTTATTAAATTATGATTGCTTTCAATTTTATTCTTGAGAAAGTGATGTACAGGTTTCGTTGGCGCTGCGAAGGGCCCTTCACTCTCCATACTCTTGTCGAATTAGGGCTTCGATCAGGCGTGACTTTGAACTTTTACTATACGAGCATTCTCGCCTCATGTCTTCGGGCAGGTAATGCAAGGTACTGAAAAAATCTAGGGCACTCGGCACCGACACCCCAATTCCAGGAAAACTCGATTCCGTTCATTGCCTGTATACGAAACAATCTTCACCGGGACTTTTTGCTTTCAAAGAGAAGGCATTTCGGGTCTCAAGACGAGGACATGTCTTAGAGCTTGTAAAATACAGACCAGGCAAGTTGCTTCATTCAAAACCAGAAGTCATATTATTATACAGTTTTGTAAAGTGTCAGATTGTTTTTACAAATACTATACTCGCCGTCAAATGATTATGGACTGATGTTCAATTTTTATCCCTTTCCGCACCCTGTCCCTTGCCAAGCGGTGTTGCCGCTTGTAACTTGACATGACCAGGAATGAACGCAAATGTCATATAATACATTTAAAACAAATTAATATTTTCAATACATCGTAAATGAAGAAAATATTATTACAAATAACTAAGGTAAGACAGCAATACGTAATATAAATTATAAAAATTGTCTCTGTGGAAAATTTATATTTATATTTTGACACACATCATGCTAAGGGCGCG
Source organism: Ophonus ardosiacus (assembly GCA_943142095.1). Taxonomy (NCBI): domain Eukaryota; kingdom Metazoa; phylum Arthropoda; class Insecta; order Coleoptera; family Carabidae; genus Ophonus; species Ophonus ardosiacus. Next base: position 57,976,332 of record OW964824.1, read on the forward strand.
TTTGCGTTAAAATACGATAATCGGTGAAATCTAAATAAAAGGTAAGAATAATTGATTATTGGGTGAACAGTAGATCTGCCAACACAACATGCTTCTGCAGTCAAATTCAAAGTTTTCTTGTTATTTAATAAATTATAATTTTTTTCAGGATGTAACGCCAATTTTTTGAATTAATTGTTGATAATTATTTGTGCCTTCCCATTTAAATCTTGTTTTCCTATACTTCATTTCATGTAAGAAAATAGTGACGGGATCTTGGGATCTTGTTTTTTGATTGGATAATACTCCGATATTATCCAGTAAAACAACGATATCAAACTGCACCTATCTTCCCATCACTCATTTTCTTTTCAAAAGTCTAAATATATTGCAATTTATAGGATTGAGAATAAAACGAAAATGTTAGAATATAAAATGACATTGACAGATTACAGATATTTGTACAGGTAGACAATTAAAAAATTTGGCATCAGTGTAGAAATCTCTAGTCCATAATTATTTGACGGCAAGTATAATTACTTATGATAGAAATTTTGAAGAAAATAAATGATATTTAGATTAAATTTTATAGTTATTCAACAAAAAAATCTGAACGCTACATCTCTGTTCGGTTCACGTTAAAACCAATTTATAAATTCACGGTATACATATACGTTGATGTGCGTCACGCATGCGCACAATATCTTACAACCATTTGGAGGTTAATTTTTTCGTTTGACAGTTTTACTGCAAAAATTGAGATTAAGGCAATAATGGATGAGATTCATTTTGAAAGATGTCTAACTGATCTTGTTGTTGTTTGCCTAATACATCGTTGAATTTATTTAAAAACGTCAAAATAAACATAAATAGAAATAGTACAAAAATAAGGATTATGTTTTTTTCACAATAATACAGAAACAATATTATCGACGCATATGGTACGATATGGTTGGCTATCGTTTGGTTCGTTAACGTAAAACGCGATTCTTCACCATTTTCTGCGTAAGCGGGTGCGTGAACAGGATTTATAAATGAAGCAATCTTATATAATAGCTAGTTATTGCAGCTTCAACGCAAAAACAACGTACACCCTTATTTTTAAAATAACATTAACGTTTATAATAAAAGTACAATAAAGTACAATATGATGGCGACACTTGGTGAAATTGTTCTAAGTTCTATTTAAAAATAACACGTTTCACTAGATTTCAGTCTCTGAATCAACCTCTCAGTCATTTATCAAAGAATGGCTAGCTCAACCAGAAATACACATACGTTTCGCTCTTATTGGAGCCCTTCAGTGTGTACTGATGCCTCTAGGAGGCAGTGAGTAAGGCGAGCGATCATCTTATCTTTTTGGGATGTTTATCATCCGCTCGCTCAGCCTTACTCACTACCTCCTAGAGGCGTCAGTACATCACACTGAAGAGCTCCAATAAGAGCGAAACGCTTCTGTGGTTCTAATTGAGTGAGTCAGTCTTTGATAAATGACCGAGAGGTTGATTCAGAGAGTGAAATCTTGTGAAACACGTCAAGTGTTATTTTTTAAATCTTATTAATATTTATGTTCTTTTTATCTTAGGAGTTGCAATAAACTCCCTAATAAGTTCATCTTTTGCGTTAATCTTAAATCAGGCTTAATTTAATTATTGCAACTTAATTTCAAATGAGAGATAAATAATTTTTTATTCAATTTTGACGTTTTAAACTGCCATTATTAACTCCATAGCAACAACTATAAATAACACCTTTTTCACATGTGCATTAAAAAAAAAATTAAATCACTCTCACAAAATTTTAACTCACTCTGCAACAAATAATGCATTTAAAATAACATCATACTTACTTACATACATATAACTTACCATAATATTTATCAGACATTATCACCCATTTTCATTATTTTTCAAGACACAAATGACAGACAATAAAGCATTTTAAATACATGACTTGACGACTATCAACGACGATTGTCATGCTCAGCCTACTAACTGGTCAGTTTTTTTATTTTGTCAAAATTAAATATTATAATGGTTTTTATTAGTATTTCGTCAAAATTGAATAAAATATTGTACAAACCACGTGAGCTAAGAATGTTTATTCGCTCGAAGAAATTAACCCACTAGCCCTTACGGGCTCGTGAGCTAAACTTTCTTCTCATGAATAAACATTACCTTAGCTCACTTGGTGTGTAAATATCTATTAAAATGATAGTGTAAATTTTGTTTCCTACAACCTATTTGATTTTCTTATTTTTCATAATTTTATCGTCACCCTCCCCCCTCGTAATATTCGCATGTTACCAATTTATTTTGAGCAAATATAAATTTCTGGTATTTTATTTTTCTTAATGCTTATATTTATATTTAGACAAGCCTACAACAGAGAAGTAAATTTTGGTGGTTGACATTTTAGCCATAAATATACTCTGACAAAATAAATATTGATATCCATATAATCCAATTAGAGAGAACATATGGCCAATCCAGTTGTTAGTTTTAGCCACATGGTTAGCAAAAAAACTACCGCTAACAACAAAAGGGTGAAAATACTCTCTAGACTTCCACCCCAGAGCAATATATTTCAGCGAAAACTGTAAAATCAGTTCGAGTAGAGCATTGAGTAAGGTCTCTATTTGACGTCCTTTCCCCTTCCCCGCGCCGGGCAAACAGAAAGCTACAGAATCGAACTGAACCAATACCCCTAATAAATAAGATTGAAAAGACTGCTCTGTGGGTGGGGGCGGCACACAGCTGCCGTAGGGCTCCGAATCGGCTCGGGGGCTCAAACTCACCCCACAGGGACAAGGACGGTGACATTGTCTAGCGTTTATGCCGAGCGGCAGGCCGGACACACGGTTGCGTTTGCCATTTTATACCCGGGTGCAAATGCGATCACTCATTTCGTCACTACTCGCGGAAGAAGGAACAGTGTTGAAAAAGTTAAATATTTGTGATTTGATCCGATTTTTGTTACGCGAAACTGAAGGGTTAAAAAGTGAAAATTGTTGTAATATATAGTGCCTTAATAATTATTATAAATCGGTTGAAACAGAGTGCGACAATAATAAATAAGTGATTTAAAAATGTGCTTTTGAATATATTCTATAAATTATTTCCAAATGTCAAAAAGGGAATCTTTTGGTGCTCCCTTAACAACAGTGGTGCTTTCTCCACATTAACTTTGAAGGCCAAAGTGACGCCAAATTAACATTACCAATAATAATTTTAATTATTTTTATTTATATTAATGTCGCAATTATATACATAGATTATTTTCAAATTTCAAATACCAAAAAGTGAACTTTGTCATAGTGTGGTGCTTTCTTTTCGTCAGCTTTGAGTGCCTGCAAAGTGACGTGTAATTAAAGTTATTAACAGATAATGGTCATTTTAAAACTTTATTAATTCATAACCCGATTTTAAATAATTTGGCGTAACATCAAATTTAAAAATTATTTCTAAATTCAAATAACCGAAAAGTGATCTTCGTGGTGCCTTCTTCAAGGCAGTAAGCAGCTTTTAGAACCCATGAGGTAACGCCGTATAAATATATAATCGTCATTACTGTGACTAGCACACATACAATGGGTTATACACACAAATGCATAAAAAAGTGAAATATTAAAAAAATTATAACAATATTTAATTGTTGTTTTATTTATTTAGCCATTAACTCTGATTGGTCCATATTTTTATAATTATTTGTGAATTAATTAAAAAAGAAATATTTTATATAAATAAGTAAATATACAAAATAATAAATATTTATTTAACAAAGATAGAAATAATCATAATCAATAAATTTTAAAAAATAGTGTTTAATAATAAAAATAATTTATTTATTTATATTTAGGGCTATAATACGAACTTTAACCGATTGAAATTAGTGCAGATGAAGAATTTTATTATAATTAACCCTCAATAATATAATACCCTAATATTAACAAAATAATCATTTGTGTACCATGTTTTAACTCAGTTACAAACTTTAATCTGAAAAAAGTAAATGTCAAAATAGAAGACAAGTCATATTTTATTAATTTTATGACCAAAATAAATTGTATCTACATCATAGTGACGTCACAACTTTAAAAATGAGTGGAACAGCATATACCTCATCGTGCGACTTTTGGTCCAACCAAATGTACCAGCCACCATACCGAAACTCATACGATGCATCATACTACAACCACCCTGAACCATATCGACCAGACCATACCATATACCAATACCCTCAAACCCAAATTAAAGAAGAAAACGAAAACAATTATTGCATGTACCAACAAAACCCTGTAACCCCTCCACACATAACCCCACCAAAACAAGAAATTCAAGTACCAAATTTATTCGACCCCTATCCAAATTTCATTTTGGAGTCCCCACCAAAAACCCCATACTCCCCCACTTTAAAACCCGAAGTGGAACCTTCCCCACCCAAAGACGACTCTCCGGCTCTTCGCGCGCTTTTGATGCGCAAGGACAAGAAAACAAACATACCTAATTTTTATCAAAATAGTCAAAACGAACCAACGAATTATTACGAGAAGAATTTCATGGGTGTCAGTTCAAGTTTTGATACACCCCAAAAACAGAATCACAGTGAGATGAAAAGTGTATCAAATTCCCCAATTGTGGAAGAAGATAGGGAAGGGAATGCTGCGTCATTGTCGGAAAACATGGCGGCGGGATCGGGAGCAGCGAACGAAGGGGCGAAAATGGCCGAAGCTGCTAGTGTGTATCCGTGGATGAAACAGGGGCACGGTAAATTACAACATTGTTTTTATATTTGAAACGAGGGTCACGTTAAAATATTGAATATATTTTATTTTAAATATGTGGAAAGTAGTTTCCTTCAACAATAATTCTCTTCATCATTCTTTTCTACCATTTCTTCAAAGCACCCAACCAATCATCTTTTGGAATGCTTTCAAAATAATTTCCGGGATAGTTAAAAACAGTCAAATTAATTTCTGGTGACTTAATAACTGCGAAGTTGTCAAACAAATTATTAGGAATTGGCAAATTAATATCAGGCTAAATGTAAAAATGCCAAAGCTGTCAAATTTAAATCAACAAGATACAGTAAAAATTGGTTAAATTCTATCTAATTTAATTTTTGCAATAATTCATTTAATATAATGGGTATAAATAAATAAATATATCATCGCGGCTTATTACCCATTTCTGAGTGTGCCACAATCTGCTTTATCGCAGATATCGGTAATGATATAAAACTATTATATTGGTAGCTCTGGTTATTGCAGATAAAAAAAATCTGTTGTGGCCAGCACAAGACCTGTCGCCATTTCCATATTCATATTAGGCTATATAAGTATTGTATTGCACTTCGTTTCGAACCGTCGTTTTATAAAAAAAATTAAAGAACTTTACTCAAATATTGTTTTTTATTGTATTTAACATATCCTCTGCACACATATAATTCTAATTATATCTATTTTTCATTGTATGAGGAAGTTTCTAAATGTCAGATATTCTTCCAATTCATTAACCAGATTGGCGGTATTTCTGATGGATATATGCGTTTTACCACAATTTTACCTATAATTTCAAATATTTATTTAATAAAACAATAAGAAAGATTAAATATACTTCCCAGAAAAAGCTATCAGAATTCAGAATGTCACTAAAACTGTTGATATTTGACATTGACATGTGTCATTTACAAACTTTGTTATAAACATTGGAATTTGTCAACTGGTTTCCTTAGTGCCTTGGCCTCTGCGATTAGTTTACTTTATAAATTATAGTGCCTTTATCTCTAAATCTATACAAGATATAATAAAAATTAGCATTAGATGGAGAATTTTATTTTGTTCAATATTTAATAAAAAAAACTCCCAAAAAATTATATTTAAAAGAATTTTTTTAAGAAACTACTATTTTCGGTTGTTCAATTGATACCAAAACCTTTTCAGCTCTTTCCAGGAATGTCAGATTGAAGAAACTGCAGTTAAATATTTTTTAAGTCTTATAGTTTTTGAGGAATCGTCCCTCCAACATCCAGACACACACACATACACACATCCACACACACACAGGCATCATTTTAAAAATGTTATAATCGGATTCTAGGGACCTTAAATCGTGCTTATTCAATAAAATCTGGATATGCGAATTTTAGCATGAATCCAATACCTCTGTCGAGTCCAACAATAAAACTATAAATATCGTAATTATTACAAAGCGGCATATCGCTCACTATTTGCTTTAAAATATTGAATATCAACAGGCCATTATTTGCACCACTCTTTTGGAATGAAGACATGCATCACCTGGTACTTCTACCTGCTCTGAGTGTTCTGTATCTTACCGTTCCTTTAACATAAATGCTATTTTTGTTTGAAATAATTTTTGAAACTACAATTTTTATTCTCATAAGAAATTATTTGACACAAAAATAGCTTTTATGTTGAAGGAACAGTAAGATTATTTTAATATATTTTACTATACAGAGCATGTCTTCATTTCAACAGAGCGGCGCAAATAATAGCCCGCTGACATGCAATGTTATAATGCAAGCAGTGAGCGACATGCCGCTTCGTCATAATTACGATATTTATAGTTTTATTGCTAGACACAATAGCAAATTTTTCTGACCATTTGAGGATACTACTTATTTAGATGCATATAGTCAGAAAAATATAACTAAATATCGTAATTATCATAAAGCGGTATATCGCTCACTGCTTACATTACAACATTGGATGCTAACTGGCCATTATTTGCGCCGCTCTGTTCAAATGAAGACATGTTCTGTACAGTAAAATATAATAAAAAAATTTACTGTTCCTTTAACATAAATGCTATTTTTGTTTAAAATAATCTCTCTGAGCAATGAGTGATTTGCCGCTTTGTCATAATTAGGTACAATATTTATAGTTTTACTTCTGGATCCGACAGAATCAATTTTTCTGACTATATTTGTACTTTCTTTTCTTTCTGAATCTGAACTAGCTTCGTATCATTTGATGGAGAAATCATGAGCGTTCTTTACCGTAATTTTTTACCTTTAACATTTTTTCATTTTTATTTATAAAATATTACATATAATGCAAGAATACACAATAACGGTACTCTTGCTAAAACTTGATAAACGCAGTAGTTTCGGATATATTTTAATTTTTCAAAAAAAATCAAGTGACTCTTCCAATATATAATTTTATTTTGGCACACTTTTTGAGAATCATCTTAGGTGCGTTCAGCAAATGAGTTCTGTTCACTCTTTTCACTCTGTACACTCCTAGCACCGTTCGGTAATTACATGGAGTAATAAGCGTCTTAAAATGGAGCGTTCGGCAAATGCAGAATGGAGTCAGGTGGAGTGAAAAATGTTAACTCCATAAGCCCAACCTCGATATGCAAGCATACATGGAGTTTTTTTTTTTTTTTGTTTTATTTGACAACTGTCATATCATTTTGTATTTTTATGTTAAAATATTTTATTATACACAATTATTTTATATTTATAAAATTGTTCTGTAATATAACCAGTGTTGTGACAGATCAATTTATAAAGGATCTAGATCAAGATCAAGATCTTTACAATTAATATGATCTAGATCAGATCATAGGTCAATTTCTGCGATTGGATCAGATCAGATCAGGGATTTGGGATCTGTTTTTCTTAGATCATATAAAAGATCAGTAACGATTTAAAAATGCATTTTATTTCTTATTAATTAAGTAGGAATAAAAAAAGTAAATTAATTACACAGAATGTACCTAGCCTTATGCCTTACACATAGGAAGAAATATCAGATACATACAGTACGTTCAGAAAAAAAACCTAATTCGGAGTAGGCTATGAACACAGAAACGTATGTCTGATCATTTTTCAATTCAACGATCAAATTGTCAAAATTAATCGTGAAATCTGATTTTAAGGAAAAAATATAATACATAAGGATACAGAATTTGAAATGAATGAAATTTATTTCTTTTTCTAAAATTTTTTTATTCGTAGCATACTCCGAGTTGGGATTTTTTTGAACACACTGTACTTAGTTTAGGTAATATTGGATGGCACATTCCTATATTTGATCTTTTTTAAGATCGTAGTTTACAGTTTTTATATCTAGATCCAGATCAAGATCTGAATACATGAAAGGATCTAGCTCAGATCAAAAATCATACTGAATAAACTAGATCTAGATCAGTGATTTAGATCAAATTATCTAAATCAGTCACAACACTGAATATAACAAAGCACAGTATGTCGGAATGGTAAGAAATCTGTACCTTTTCTAATATATACTTTCTTCAGAATCATTAAAGAATAATACCAAACTGAATAACTTCTGTATGGTTCATTATTTATTTTTTTAGCAATGCAGTATATAAGATTGTCAAAAAAGGAGGTTATTATATTCATGCACCAAAATTTTAACTCTACTCGTTCGGTTAATCACAAATGAAGGAGTGTACCTTGTTCCCTCGATGTACTCCAACTCCAGCTCTACTCCCACTCCACTCCAACACCGCTCCTTAAATACACCAACTCCGTATGATTTACCGAACGCACCTCTTGTAAAAGCGCAAATTTTAGGTTACAGGGCCTACCTAATTTTCTTATTCTCAATAATTCTAGCATGACCCTGGTAATTATAACTAAATACATATATTAATAATTGAACTTCTTAAATTAAATTTAGTGTTACCTTAAAAAATATATTTTTATTAATATGAAAATTTTATTTATGTGGACAGTATTAAAAAGAAAACAAAAGAATTTTAGAATTACAGTAGTAAACGATATTTGGAATTCATTATAGAATAAGCCGATTGCCCGTTATAATCTTTTATGGTACTTCCTGAAGAAATATGTACTTTTTCTGTCGTGTCGGACTACGTAGGTTTAGGTTTTTATGATATTATAACCTTGTACCATTTCTCTGTTTAAAAATTCTAACTCTCTTTTCTTCTTTTCCAGATACCATTGCCACCGGTTCAAAACGCACCCGCCAAACCTACACCCGCTATCAAACCCTCGAACTAGAAAAAGAATTCCATTTCAACAAATACCTCACCCGTCGTCGGCGTGTGGAAATCGCTCACGCTCTCTGCCTCACCGAACGCCAGATCAAAATTTGGTTTCAGAACCGCAGAATGAAGGCCAAAAAGGACTCCAAGTACCCCCTACCCCTCGAGGGGTTCCCGGAAGACATCAACATGAACCAGAACCTCCAGGGTATTCAGAACCTCCAACAGAGTCAAATGTTGCTGCAGACGGCAGATAGGGAGATTTCGATGATGCGTGACGAAAGAGACTTTTTAGGGGTGAATTCGTGAATAAATAGGAGTATAGTTTAGGGTTTAATATGAAAAGATGTTCCTATATAGTTCCTCGTAGGTGTAAGTGAGCTTTTAATCAAAATGTATATAATAAATAAGGTACTTACAAACAATATTTATAAATGATATTTTATAAGATATTTTTAAGATGTATAAAGTTCCAAGTAAAGTTACCCATATAAATTTTTATATTAGAAATCTGTGCCATTGGTATATTGTAGAATTTAATATTTATATCTAGAATATATTATATTTTTACAAAATACTTATTGAGTTTTTTATCATTACGTCATATTACCCGTTTCAGGCTGAACCAAAAAAAGTTATATTATTATTATATTTATTCTTGTCTAACCGGCTTAGAATATTTTACAATAAATAGTGGTTATTAAATAGTACTACATCATAAATTTACCCCCCGTTTCTCGATGACTTCATCCAATCTTGTCCCGACCCTATATCGTCTAACAGAAGCGTTACTTTTCTTCCTTCTCTCGTAACTTCCGTGCACGAAATCCTTAAATGCCTGATAGTTTCTTCTTCTCTCCCGCATAGTCTGCAACTCCTCTCATCACTTGATAGCCAGTATTTATTGTTTCTTAGTTATAATAACTATTTAAGTAAATATCTGTATCTGTATTTCCAATTTTAAATGGCACAAAAGTGACCCCTGTGGTGCACTCTCCACGCCAGCTATGAGTGCCCGTGAGGTGACGCCTGGTAAGCGCCCACACGGTAAAATATATCGTATGGGTAATATGCCGTGATGATATATTTATTTTATTTTTTTATAGATGTAGAGAGCACCACAGGTAATCAGGCATCATTTTTATCGTGAAAACTACAAATGGTAGTTACATAAAATTCAGGCTGATTCTTAAAGGTGTGCCAAAATAAAACCATATGTATTGGTTAGAATAAAATAATTTCTTATGAGCAATGAGCGATATACCGGTTTATCATAATGAACCGGTTTCACATTTTTTAATAGTTATTTATGTATTAAGAGCGTAAGGAGGCTTTTATGGCCTGCGGCGGGATTTTGACCCCGAGGCGTAAGCCGAGGGATAAAAATACGTCAAAGGCCATAAAAGCTCGTGGTAAATACAAAACTTTATGCACGGACGAAAATTTTCAAATTATGAATGTTAGAAAAATTGTAGCGAAAAGAATTTGTCATCGAACATCCAGTATCTAGTGTTGCTATGAAAGCGGAAAACAACAGTTTATTGTTTGTTTATTAGTTCTGTCATTTGAGTTTTATTTTGTGTATCTCCGTGCTTTCCATATAAATATCACAAAATTAATTTTCATATTTTCAATATAAAAATTTTCGATTTGTAACAAAAACTTTTAATGTTGCCTGTTTAAATTGTTTATATTGTAGGTTATAATTTGGTTTGACGTCTAGTGGATATTTCGCGATTTTTACAAATTTGAGGCTCTTTAAAGAACAATATCTTTTAAAATTTAGTACTTAGTCATATAAAAATTATTGCAACAGCCCTATTAGGTATAATATTTATGGTTTTACTGTTGGATCCGACAAAACCATTTTTTCTGACTATATTTACACAGCAGATGGAAAGATATAAAACTTAGGGGCGTAGAAGCTACTAATAATGGTCAAATCCAAATCTGCATGCATGGGGTATTCTTATTTAGCGTACTGACCCGTAATTAACGATAATCTCGATTTCTCGATAGGTATTTCAGTTAAGTATAAATTATGTGAAATTAAATTTGAACTTAATATTATTTTCTTTTATTTCCTATTTATATACAAGGAAAAAGCCAGTAATTTTCAATAATAGTGATTTTGCTGTATATAAAGTGATATAAAACTGAAATCATTCCTGTTTTTATATTGTACATTTCTTGTTTATTGCTTTGAAAATTGGTTGGTTAACTTTTCGGTTTTGACTCACAGTACAACACGAAACATGAGGTAGCTCTTATACTTTCTTTTATTTCTGTATCTCAGGATATTTGCTACCAATTTTTTTATAACAATCCTGAATTCTGATATATTCTGTATCTATAAGAAGAAAATTTACTAGTCTTATAATGAATGATCAAAAATGCGAACATTTTTTTTGTATCCTGAAAACATATAAGTAATTCAAAAAGAAATTTATTGTTATTTATAGGAAAATTTTAAAATTGTATTAAAATATTATTTTTCTATAGTCTTTACACAAAGTAGGTATTTGCGCTCACTTTTGTCAACGCAAAATGTTACTTTGCCGCTCATGCGCGACAAGTAAAAAAAAACACTCGTATCCGAATTTCTAACTATAAAATGTTGAGAAATGTCACCTGTCTACATCCTTAATGAGAACGTTTAGTCAGGAAGTTAACCTGACATATGACTGGTCTGTCGATATACAGTGTGTCCCAATTAGAGGTGCCACCATTGGGATCTCGAGAACTATAAGAGATACAATGTCAGTTAAATGGAACTTTTTGTGCGCCTTTGGGAGGCCATCTCAGATGTGCTTTTGTTTTACCAAAAATTCTCATAGAGCACTAGATAATGACGAAAAACTGAATATTGTTGATTTTTTCTTTTTCAAATAACGTCTAAACTATTAGTAATTAAGAAAAACGTTTCAAATATAAAAGATAGACATTTTTATTAGCTAACTAGTGGCGTATGAAATAAATTTTTATATCCGTAAATTTTCGAGATATAACACAAACTTATATATTTTTAAATGGAACCCATATTTGATTTCAGTCTCAAAAAAAATCATTATTTTTTTCTCTTTTCAATGATGTAAGGGTTATTATATCTTATATTTGTTTTGCTCCTAAAATTTAATTTTTCTCTTTATTTTCCTGAACTTTCTTATTATTTCCCAAAAAAACATTATTATTTTTATTAATTATATTGTATTTGATCGAAATAATTTATTTTATGCATTTTTTACTTAATATTTTCATTCTAGACTCAAAATTACAAATTACACTAATGTGCCAAGGGCGACTAGATACAAAACATTATAAAAATTAGTTTGATACGAGTTTTGAGCAAAATTTTCTAACGAAATAAATTATTTAAATACAAGGAGTATTTTTAAATAGAAATCTACCAATATTTTCAAAATAATTATAAATTTAATACAAAATAAGGAAAAAATAATAAATTTGAAGGCAAAACAAATATAAAACTTAATAACACTTACATCGTTTTTTTTTTTGAGACTAAAATCAGATATGGGTTCTATTTAAAAAAATATAAGTTTGTGTTATATCTCGAAAATTTACGGATATAAAAATTTATTTCGTACGCCACTGGTTAGTTAATAAAAATATCTAACTTTTGTATTTGAAACGTTTTTCTCAATTACTAATAGTTTAGAAGTTATTTGAAAAATCAACAATATTCAGTTTTTCGTCATTATATAGTGCCCTATGAGAATTTTTGGAAAAACAAAAGCACATCTAAGATGGCCTCCCAAAGGCGCACAAAAAGTTCCATTTAACCGACATCGTATCTCTTATAGTTCTCGAAATCCCAATGGTGGCACCTCTAAATGGGACACTGTATTACATAACCAAACAAAATGCCGAACTGATGTGTAAAGGAATACAGAAATAAAATAGGGCATTCATTTACAAAAACGAAAGACTAGATTGAAGCAATAGTTCAAGAAGAATGGAAAATAACGATAAATTAAAATTTAAAAATATAATCGTTATTTATTGAGTAGTACTGTAAGTATAAAGTGTACATTTCATTATTTTTTTATTCGAGAGAACCTCTCTATCGACTTAATACACAAATAGCTATTAAACCATTTTCTAAGCAGTGAACTTTTTTTTTCTACCTCCATTGTCCAACTTTACGACTTCCATGTTAAAGTCATATATCCGTCAAAATCTTGGGACAGGTCAAGAAAAAATATTTACAGTTATTAGTCACACTTTCCACAGGCCGGCACGCTATACGGTATCGGTTACCGTAACGGGCCCGCTCGGCTAACCCTTCTCTCCGTTTGAATAACCCTTTGTTAGCGAACCGTTGTCGGAGCGATATCTGTTTGCACTGTCTAGTGATGACATGCAGATTTGTACAATATTTTGACAAGCTTAAATCTTCTTTGCGAATATGATTTATGGGTAAAGGGATACGAGCTAAAAGGATTACAAGTTATTAACAAATTTTGGAAAATATTACAAAAGATTTGGGAAGGAGAAAGTTTTAAGATGTTTCCAATAGAATTGACGCGCGTCTATTGTCGAATAATTGGTATTTCTATATTATTTACATATGTAGTAATTTGCAAAAATAATAAAGTAAGGACTAGAATATCAAAACGAATGATTTTTTCAGACCGGCAGATGGAAAATGTTAATTTTACAAGAATAAAAGAATTCGAAATGTAATCGTGTCACATTAACTAATCGTTATAACGAGTTGTTAAACTAACAACTACATTTTTCCAGGTGTTAGTATCGTTGAAAAAATGGTTTTTCGTGTAAATTTTATGTTAGCAAGTAAACTTTTATTGGCAATAAAGGAATGGGGATGCATTCGGGCCGGGCTTTGAGATTTGGATCGACTCAGCTCGAAAAAAGAAATTGCCGGGCCCGACTCCAAGATTCTCCCGACGAAAAATTAACCGGCCCGACTTCGGACCGGGTCGAACAAAGCTCGATATTAACTACCTACATCCAGATTTCTTAATGTTTAACCTTTTAAAATACTACTTCCTTACATCGTTCAACATTGGTTAACATAAATTGTTAAAAATGAGACGGTTTTTTGTACCCCTGTGGTAGTGCACCAGCTATGAGGGCCCGTGAGGTGACGCCTGGTAAGCGCCCACACGGTAAAATATATCATCATCATTACCGATGTCTACATGTGTTGTAGATACTGGCACACCCAGTAATGGGTAATATGCCGTGATGATATATTTATTTATTAATTTTTTGTACCTAGGCTTTTGGTAAAAAATTATAGACCTGCGAGTATTTAACACTCTTTTTACCAAAAATGTTTGAAATGTTACACAACTTTTTTCAACAAATCTTATACGATCATTTACGTAAGAATTTATTTTATCTAACCGTATGTTTCAATTCAAAAATAAGACAAGAAATCATTATATTAGGAACTCATTAAGTGAATTTTGCGATTTCATTACCTATACCTTAACATCACAATAGAATTATTAACTAAAATAGGTAACTTAAAATTGTTTTCTTCATTTATTAAGATGTGAAAGATGTTGTTATTAAATCATTTAGATCATTAAAATACAAAGGAAACTGTGCATTTGATTTAACTATAAGTATTTTCGGGCCGGACCGAAAAGCTATATTTTTTGGGTCGAGCCAAAATCGCAAGTCCGACTCGCCTCCACTTTTGTAAATCATTGGCCCGATTTGGCCCGAAAAAAATATCTTCGGCTCGGCTCGATAATCGACTCGAAATCGAGCCGGGCTTCATATCGGGCCGGACCAGAGGTCGAGATCAAGTGCATCCCTATAGAATAGAGGAAAGGCAAACTAATTATAAAATAATAAACACCTATATTTCCAACAATTATATACATTTTTTTAAAAAAAGATTTTAGAATTATGAAAGAAAATTTGTTAGATGTCAGCAATTCATTTTTAATATAAAAAAAAAAAAAACGATATTCAAAACTGAGCAAGGTGTTGTTCACGATTCAATTCGTGAAATGCATGGTGTCATGTCACAGGTTGAAAGATTTACATTTATTCCAAATTATTATAAAGTGCATGATAAATTCATAACTTAAATATTTTAATTCTTAATATTGAACAAATTTTCAAATTCTCCTAACAAAAACTTAAACTTAATTTCTATGTCTACAATGATACCTAATTCAATTTATAGAAACGCCCAGCTTCTTCATGAAACGAAATATTTGAATTAAATTATAATTATTATTATTGAAAGCAATTTTCAAAAAAACTATCAAATTTTTGCTGTCATGTGTAAACGATCCAAATGTCAACAAATTTGTTGTCTTGCGCAACGATTCAAAGCCTTCTAAATGTGACAACAAAATTTCGAAATTCTTTATTTTTTTAAAAATATTGTTTTCCATCTGCAGTCCATTGAAAACTAATATATATATATATATATCAGGAGAGAATGCTATTTTTCCTTCAGCGTTTTGTTTTATTACATTTTTTGTCATGCATTTCTCTCTTTTCATGAAATATCAAACATACTTTGCAAAAATATCGAATGACCGTCACGAAATAATAATTATGTTAGTTACCTACAAAACTTTTTCCTCTTCTATTTCCACATTTACCAAACTTCGTTTTGCTTTCACATCCCTCAAAAACTAAAACTTTC
Organism: Ophonus ardosiacus; assembly: GCA_943142095.1. NCBI lineage: Eukaryota > Metazoa > Arthropoda > Insecta > Coleoptera > Carabidae > Ophonus > Ophonus ardosiacus. The sequence continues at coordinate 57,991,974 of OW964824.1, forward strand.
ACCCCCAGTTCACACCACTAAAACTTCCATCATCCCTTTATTACAAATCTCCTTCACCCCGCCTATTTTACCCTGTGTAAACTCCGTGTCATCTCATCGAGGGTTGATTCTAAGCTTGGACATGCGCAGTGATATCCAGTATGGTGGTCGCCAGGCAACACGATGTCGCAGCCTCCCAAGATCCAACAGGAAAACATGGGGTAAGTCAGAGATTTATTTGTTTATTTATGCTAATTACGCGATAGCGTGTTGTTTTATATGATGAGGTAATTCGCGGGAAATTTAAACGGAGATGTTAAGGGTGAAATAGGGATGTTAGGGTGAAATGGCGGTTAGAAGTTGGAAAGTTGCGAATTTTTAAGTTTCACAACGTGCGTCGAAGTGAAATCTGTCTATATACCTTATTTTGTTTGGATGCTATTGTTAGAAAATATTATTTGGTTGTAGATATTATGAATTTGTATGAATTGCGTGCACCGCGGTTAAAATATTTGACATTGATTCCTGATTGAAATATGTACATTATATCGTTATTATAATAAGTAGAGTGGACAAAATTATAAACATGTAATTTACATATATTTTTTTAAATATCCGTTGTATTTATTTTACGGTATCTATTAATTTCTGGTTTTCGTGTTTGCAAATACATACTACAAATTTAGAATAACATAAGTTTTCGGAGTAAAATTGAATGGACGATACTCTGATCTAAGGAAAGTATACTGAATATGCTTATTACTACAATACCCTGAGTATTTTTTAACGTGAAACAATGAGTTTGTTATATCCATGGTTGCGACTTAACATTTGATTGACAGCAATGTATTTGCCCGTTCCATTTAAAATTAAACATAGGGAACGAATTTAACAGAAGTATTATATTTAAATATTGTAACAAATTTAGCGGAGTCAGAAAACCACTCGAAGGCACTAAACATATTTCGAGCACAAGGTGCACACAGTATTTTTTCTACATCTAAATTTAATTTTTAGATAACAGGTATAATTATTTAAACAAAATTAACCTCTAATAACATCTTCTCAATATGACAGATAATCGTTGAATTTTCCTGTAAGTTTTTGATAGAAGTATTTTATTTAAATATTGTAAGAAATTTAGCCGAGTCAGAAAACCACTCGGGCACAAGGTGCACACTATATATTTTCTACAACTAATTTTAATTTAGAATGCAGGTATAATTATTTAAACGAAATTAACCTCTCTTGACGTCTTATCAAATGTCATATTCGTTCCCTATGTTTAATTTTAAATGGAACGGGCAAATACATTGCTGTCAATCAAATGTCAAGTCGTAACCATAGGTATGACAAACCCATGTTTCACGTTAAAAAATACTCACGGTATACAGTCTGTTCAAGAAGAAAAGCTTTGATTTCTTTAGATAACATTTTTGACAATATCAATGTCAAATTGACATTTAATTAAAGACTTTCAAATTGACATACGTTTTGTTTGTTCATAGTTCGAGTTAGGATTTCTTTTTTAACACACTGTAATATAGCTTAAGCTTCAACATTTCTTCTACACGATGAAGTAGTTCTGTCTGTATGGTCTTATCGAGTACCATGTTGCCATATTTATCTGCTGTAAATCTGCAAGATAGAAAGAGTAAAATAGATGCCCTAAAAGAGATGAAATATTATGGGTACTTAATTGAATGTATTTATGACTGGTGTACTTTCAGTGTATCTAAACAGGTGGGTGAAAAGAAAAAAAAATTAAATTAAATAATGAACTGGTCAGTTTAATAATTTGCAAAAAATCTAAAATAATACAAACACAAAATGTAAGTAGGATATAAAATTATAACAAGCGTAGATAAATGAAATGAATTAACATATAAAACTCTAGTCAATTTGTAGTAAATAATATAAAACATTTTTGTACTTAATTGGACATTTTACAAACGTCGTCAACAATATAAATTCCCTATGTTACATATTTCCATTCTACGAAAAGATATAAAATTAATACACATACCAGTACAAAATATAGATGTAAAACAGCATAGGTGCGAAGAAAAAAAATGAAATTGAATAACACACTGGTCATACATATTTTTTATTTAATTTATATCTTCGTATTTGATCATTTACTAATATTTAAGCATGATAGAAATACTGTATATATTTCATAGTTCATAAGTCTTTATTCTTTCTTTGTAATCTCCAATTTGAATTTGTAATATTTTAAAATTCTAATTTCTAATGCATTTAATCAAGATTAGTATGCTTGGCGGTTTTAAAAAATACAAATAGCCCTGTATATAAAACTATTTAGACAAATATTGGGTGTATACAATAAGCCCTTGGGTAAATAAGAGACCCTCATAAAACTTAAATTGTACAGTGTTAACTAATTTTGGTAGAGCAATTAAAATTTATGAATGTTTCAATATTACATTACATTGAAAAATTGGCAACATGGTACAGAAAACCTCCATAAGAATAACATTGGCTATCTCTGTCACACTGAAGATAGAGTGTGGGACACTGTATAGAACTTGAGTCAGTAGATTCAACATACATTATTGGTTTTTGGTTTCGATTTTTCTAATATTAGATCCTGCAGGTACAAAAAAAAAGTTAAAGAAACTTGTTTTCATATTTTACTTCACAGTCCATACCAAAAATATTATTTCTGCTTCAGCACAATCCATCTTCAAACTATTTTCGATTTGGGTATTACTTCAATCAAAACAGCTGATTTATCATTTGACGTTTGCCGCCAGTTCGTTCGACGTTTAATTTCATGATTGGCATGGTTGACATGTTGAGTAATCTTGGCTACTCTCTTTAACTTCCTTGTTGTACTTCTGTTGATGAGTACTTAATTCTCGAAATACTTATTTAGTTTTATTAAAATTAAATTTTAAGGTTGAGGTAATTTTATTAGTGTTATTTATAATGATGTTCATTATTTTTCGTAATTTTTTCGTCGTTCATGTACCTATTATTGAAAACCCAGGAAATAATTATAAACTCCCAAGACCATTACAAAACGATACCACTATTCTATTCCTCCTATAATAAATAAACTATTTTTACGCATATTGTTATAATGAGACAGCTTTTCTTGTGTGATGATAAGCACATCGTTCAGGCATCTGATGACAGATATAAGAATGCCGAGCATGTGAGATTGAGCCACCGGGTTATATTTAACTGCACCAAATTAAATATGGGCCACAAATCACTCGCGAAGCCACACAAGCTGATTTACGGGCGAGGAGACTTCAAATTCTACACAACTACATGGCCTAGGAATGCTACAAGTCGTAAAATAGTAAAAGTTCCTGCAACAGTAGTGACCTACTGACGTTTATGGGGGTGTAAATATTTACAGTAGGTACTTACAAGTAGTAAAAGTTATTGTAGGGACGTAGGTTAGGTTCAGAGAAATGGTGAAAGTTGCAAATTAGGGAAATTTTTCACTTTTAAGATATAATTGAAAGTTACTAGCAGATGTGCAGAAATTTTTAGTTATATATGGAGGGAGCGTTATTTTTGACTAGGTAAAAAGAAATTTAATTTACCTCTCGCTAAGAAAGGTATTGGATTATTTTATATACCTATTATATTTATAATTCTCTATCTCTAAATCTATTGAAGGTGTAATAAAAATGTTCAATGTATCGGAGAATTTTATATTCTTTAATTTTTGTAATAACATAAATTTCCAAAAAAAAAAAAAAAAATATCGCCGTTTTAGAACAATACTAAAACAACTTAAAAAAGTTAGTTTCGAGATAATTGCGTTTTAAAGTTTTAAATAAACTTATTTTTATTATTAATAAAAATAAACAGATATTGTTAAGTCTTGTTTCAGAAGTTAAAGTATTGCATCATAAAGTATATGAAATTGGCTTTCAGAATACTGTATGGATAACTCAAAACCTTCATTTTTAAAGTTTTCTTAGTATTGTTCTAGCACGCGATATTTAGAAGATTTTTTTTATAAAACTACTACTGTCAGTTGTCCAATTGTTACCAAAATCTTTTCAGCTCTTCTCGTTCTTCTCCAACATCCAAACACACACACACACACACACACACAAATCCACACACACACACACACACACAAATCCACACACACACACACACACACACACACACACACACACACAGAGAGAGAGAGAGAGAGAGAGAGAGAGAGAGAAAGAGAGAGAGAGATGTTAAAATCAAATTCTAGTGACCTTAAAACGTGCTTATTCACTAAAATCTGGATATTTAGTATGAATCCAATACCTCTCTTAGCGAGAGAGAATAGATATTTACACACCAAGTGAGCTAAGGTAATGTTTATTCATGATAAGAAAGTTAATTTCTTCTTCGAATGAATAAACATTCGTAGCTCACGTGGTTTGTACAATATTTTATTCAATTTTGACGAATTAATAATAAAAACCATTATAATATTTAATTTTGACAAAATAAAAGACTGATCAGTTAGTAGGCTGAGCATGACAATCGTCGATGATAGACGTCAAATCATCTATTTAAAATGCTCTATTGTCTGTCATTTGTGCCGTGAAAAATAATGAAAATGTTTAATAAATAATGTGATGAGTGTTATTTTTGTACCTGATGTTTTTTAAATGTATTATTTGTTGCAGAGTGAGTTAAAATTTTGTGAGAGTGATTTAAAAATGTTTAATTCACTTGTGAATAAAGTGTTACTTATAGTTGTTGCTATGGAGTTAATAATGACAGTTTAAAACGTCAAAATTGAATAAAAATAATTATTACAAATGCAACTTTAACGAAAGTTCTACTGGTAATGATAATTATCAAATGCAGCTAACATTAAAAATGTTAAAATCGAATTCTAGTGACCTTTTAACGTACTCATTCATTAAGATCTGAATATGCGATTTTTAGGATGAATCTAATACCTACCTCTCAGCGAGAGGTAAAAAGTGAAGGATCCTTTCCATAATAATATACCCATATTTTTTAAAACTTGTTTAATATTAATATAATTCGAGAAAAATGGCATTAAAACTTCTATGACGTCACTTGTGTAATAAAAGTAATAAAAGTAAAGAAAACGAAAGAAATAAGTACATATGTAATATATTTAATTCTTTCGCTTACGTATTATAATATGTAATAAAGTTTCGTTTTTCTTAAAATCTTGTACGTCTTACAATCAGTGTGGGTAGAATCCATTAATATCTATAATAATTGAAAAATGATGGCCGTCACTGAAGCATACAGTATTTTACTTTGCGGTTTAAATAATTTATCAAAAATTCGAAGATAAAAAATGCGTTGGATGGTGTTTGTTGTGAATCCTCAATGGAAGATGAAATATGGTATTTGGAGTGAAACATGTGTCCAATACTCGTGCATAAGGTTGTCGTTTGTTGTATATTTTAATCTCTTATCTTTCGGCCATCATAAATAATGTGGTGTCACGTCGTGTCGGTGTGGAGCTCCGAACAGTCGAGACGCGAGACCCAGACCGAGACTCAGACGGCCGGTATACAAGAGGGTAGAGTTAGAAGAGGGTTCATTCTTACACAGTTCATAAGATGTTTATTGTGAGTTGGTTTAAGAAGAGTGGGGTGTTAGGGTTATGTTATCGCAAATTAATGATTATTAAATTAATGTTACTACTTCAAATTGAATAGTGATAACAGCTCAACGGTACAGATATGGGGTTATGCTAGAATTATTAAGAATAAGACAGAAGATTCATATTTTTTAGAATTTTATTTTAAATATGCTCTAACAATATAATAATAATAATAATAATAATAATAATAATAATAATAATAATAATAATAATAATAAATTTATTTACACAACAGGTACAAAACCCAGTTACAGCGTAATAAATATCTGATGTGGGCACCACATGACTTCCTTGTACGCCTGTTACACTATACGTATTATGTTAATAATTAAAATATGTATAATAACAGACCCAATCATAAAATTGCACGTATTTGACATAATTTGACATTGACATTAAATTCTTTATTATTTTGTTATTTCTTCTCCTAATTTATGGCAAACTTGATTTCAGAAACTAAAAATTACTTAATGTTTTATACTTATCTCGCTTATATAAAGAACTAATTTAATCATACTTGAAGTTTTCGACGCAAAATTCAAATCTCTAAAACTTTTATTTGAAACATTTATTGTTAAATTCAAAATAACACCATTTTTTTTCAAGAAAAACTGATAATAGCTTCAAGTAAAGTATCACTTCCGGTTAGACTATTTTAACCAAAGTCTATTATGTTATTTCCATTGATATGAAAGTATAATATACCAAATTTGAAAAGTTTTGGATTATATTTTAATATAGTTTTCCATTAAAATCTATTATAGGTTTCAAGTAAAGTATCACTTCCAGGTATGCCATTTTAACTAAAATCTATTATGTTATTCCCATTGATATAAAAGTATTATATACCAAATTTAAAAAGTTTTGGATTATATTTTAATATAGTTTTTCATTAAAATATACTATAGGCTTCAAGTAAAGTACCACTTCCGGGTAGACCATTTTTACTAAAATCTATTATGCTATTCCCATTGATATAAAAGTTTTATATACCAAATTTGAAAAGTTTCGGATTATATTTTAATATACTTTTCCATTAAAATCTATTATGGGCTTCAAGTAAAGTACCACTTCTGAAAGGTATGCAATCACCAAAAAGGGAGGTGCACAACTAGATGTTATAGCAGTCCTAAATACAAAATTTTAACTTTCTACGGCTTCCCGTTTTACTTCGTACAAGGAAGTAATAAAAAAAATATACATACATAATAAAAAATAAATACATAAGTATACACAAATGAAGTGCAATTTAGTTGTTAATGTTATGATCACAAATATCGGTTTCATTACAATATTGTTGTAAATATTGCACATAACCGTAATGGGTGATTTTAACATCTGATTAGTTTTGGCTGGTGATATATGAAATAAGACATTGTTGCGAGAACTCGGTCTTGGCACGCAAAATAAGAGTTGTGACAAAAGGTATGAACAATTAATAATATACCTACTTCACCTTTCCTTCCATATTTTAAAAGGTTCCACCAACTTCTTTCGGAATCTTTTCAAAATATTTTCTAGAAGACTTAAAAACTCTCAAAATTATTAATTTAGTTTTAAACTAAATCAAAAACTGACTAATTATAAATAATAATTCAAAATGCTCTATGGTTCATTCCATATTGATTAATATTTCTAATATAACTTTCGCAAAAGAATTATGCACAAATGACAGATAAATAACTATTTAAAGTAAAAGTGCAAATGTTGTTTTCCACGGTTTACCCAATTTTCTTATTCTTAGTCATTCTACCGCGATCCTTATAAAATACTGAAAAATATTTATCGACAAGAAATAAACGATGATGAATTTATTTGTTTTTATTGTACATTACAAAACAATATGTTTATAGTTTTAAGTATAGTGACTGTACATACATAGTGTGGCCAATCGCCGCCATATTTAGGTAAAATGCGCGGGAAATTTGAATTCATATGATGTGATAACTAAACAAAATTCGATAAACAATTAATGAAAGAGCATATTAAATGGAAACAAAATATTTATTTGTACAAAAATACAGCACTGAATTACAAATAGAGGTATTATATGATATTTTTGTATAATTCATCTCTAATTATACAAATATTTACATACAAATAATAAATATGTACATACGCCCCCCATAATATTAATTTGAAAATTTAAAATTTAAACTATACTTTTGATTCTTCGAAAAATGCTAGTTTTAAAATATTTATGAAATTTCCTTTGTTAGATTCATTCTTGTAATCAGCATTATTTGGTTATAATCAACATTCTTTGTTGTAATCAACAATTTTACAATTTTAATTTGCAAAATAACAATGCCAGAAAATTATCCGTTTGGCAAGATATTTCTTTTACTTTTTTATACTAAATTTTAATAGTAAATAAGGGAAATTCAATATCGGCAGAACAGAAAAATAAAAAGATCTTACCTTCACAATTATTATTTCAATATGAGAATAAAAAAATATCCGTTTTTACTTATATCTACTATATATTAAATGTGTTGTGTTATTTAGTATAGAGAAACATATTAATACAAATCGTGTTAATAACAACTTTGTATTGACACACTTAACCTAAGCAAACACTTTTGAGTTACAAATACACATATAATTTAATTATTTACACTATTGGAATTATAAATATAGTATAATTACTTTAAATTTAGATATAATTCACAAACAATATCTTAAATTTCACTTTTCTGAACTGAATGCATGTAAACAACATTTGAGCTTAGCATAATATCCGCCATATTTAGGCAAATTCGCGCCGACCAATCAAAATCGATCCCCCTATTGGCCACACTATGTATATACAGTCACTATAGTTTTAAGGAAACAACTGTTTACTTAATTTATAACCCTCCTTTTAACATTTTCAAAACTTGGCTCATTAATATCCTTTGCATATTCCCGCTGGTTCCTTTTAAGGAAAGTAAAGTGAAATAAAACTATCCAACGGTATCCATGCGGGTATAACATTCCTAACCTATCCAACATAAAATACCCAGCGTCCAACTCATACTATGTACTCGTTGAAAGCGTTCAGCTCACATTACTCACCGGACTCACCGGGCTGCGTTGTGCGTTTATAAATTAGCATCAGATATTCGAACGTGACACGTGAAATATTAATGCAAATGCATTTTTAATTACTGTAAATTCGACATTATAAATTCCCGCGCGGCGGCTGTTTACTAAATACAAATATTTATTCGATAATGAATACGGCATGTCCATGGCTGTCTCGGGGTAATGTATGGCATGGAGACTCGTAGTGAATGCCGCGCCGGTAAAGGACTGTGAGAAAGGGAGAAGAAACAGAACAGTTGACAAGATTAATAACTTAATAACTTATAAGAAATGTTACACAAATTGTTATTATTTTATTTGATACCAATAAAATCATCATGGTTTATTAACCGTTTTTAGGTGTGCCAATCTAATTTTTAAATATATATAAAGTTTATACAGTCGTTTATAAAAATCATATTATCTAATTTTTAAAGTATGAAACAAAAGTTTTGTTTCAAGATTCATCGCTTCATTATTTATCAAATTAATATACTAAGGCCCGATCCTACCACCTAGTTAAAGTGACAGTTTCTTAACCATTAGTTAAGATTTAAACTGAAGGTTAGAAGTGATACTTTCCTACCAACAGAATTTAACGTCCAGTTAATAAACTATTAGTTTGGAAGTAAAAATAGGGGAATTTCATTTTGTGGTAATACTACATAATCAAAAATATAAGTGACAAGGGAGAATATTTGACTATATTTTTCGATACATTGTTTATGAAACTTTATTATTATTATTATTATTATTATTATTATTATTATTATTATTATTATTATTGAGATGACTGAAGTACAGAACCGAAAACGTCCAATTAATTTCTCTCGTGATCATTCTTTATTACTATTTTCGGTTAATATTATTCTAACCGGTTCTTTTTAAAAAGAGTTTGATTTTAATAAAGAACACTGATTATAATAATTATAATTGTCCAACCCGGGCATTATGTTGCAGGTAATTTAACGAAAATATGCCCCACTACTGATTATTTTCCTCCAGGACTTAAACAAAAAAATTGATTACAACAATAAAATTGCTGGCCATAGTAAAGAATATGTATCAAAAGTGAGTTAATTTAATTAATATATGTTCCTCTAATTATATCCCTACAAGGTTTTTTAAAAAGATTTTTGATTACAACAAAGAAATGCTTGATTACAACAAATGAAATTTGATTACGATAATGAAAATTACTAAAAACGCATAACATAGGTAAAAATCATTACAAATTTTAGAATTTTTTATTATCTGTCTGAAGACTGTCTCCTTATGTGGGTACAATCTGTTGTACCTATTACATAGGGGAAAGGATGCTTTTTCAAAAAATTGCGTTGCATTACATTACATTAATTATAAAGAGACATTTAACTTTCTTAAATCAATCAGCTTAGCTATAATCATGGAAGGAACTGATATATTTAAATAATTCTAATTAACAGATGTCAGGGTTAAGTGCAATTTACATAGTGTATGTTCGTGTTATAATTTTATTGGATTTATAGAATCTTTTCCAAGGAACTTTCGATATGGAATTTGTAAAATATAGTACATGTTCCTGTTACAATTATACTGGATATACCGTGAGTATTTTTTAACGTGAAACATTGATATTTGATTGACAGCAATGTATTTGCCCGTTCCATTTAAAATGAAACATAGAGAACGAATCTGACAAAAGTATTTAAATATTGTAAGAAATTTAGCGGAGTCAGAAAACCACTCGCACTCGAGAGCACTACACATATTTCGGGCACAAGGTGCACACAGTATTTTTCTACATCTAAATTTAATTTTTAGAAAACAGGTATAATTATTTAAACAATATTAACCTCTAATGACATCTTGTCAATATGACAGATAACCCTTGAATTTCCCTATAAGTTATGATTTGACATTTGATTGACAGCAATGTATTTGTCTGTTTCATTTATTAAAATGACACATGGGGAATGAATTTGACAGAAGTATTATATTTAAATATTGTAAAAAAATTAGCCTAGTCAGAAAACCACTCGGGCACAAGGTCCACACTATATTTTTTCTACAACTAATTTGGAATTAGAATGCAGGTATAATTATTTAAACAAAATTAACCTCTATTGACGTTTTATCAAATGTCAAATTCGTTCCCTATGTTTCATTTTAAATGGAACGGGCAAATACATTGCTGTCAATAAAATGTCAAAAGTAACCGTGGATATGACAAACCCAATGTTTCACGTTAAAAAATACTCACGGTATAGAATCTTTTCCAAGAAACTTTTGCTTCACTCATGTGAGTTACTACGAAAAAACCCTAAAAAAAACTTTCCATATGAGACACTATTCGTATATTGCCAATATATTTTTGCTCTATTTTTAAAGATTTGCACACATGTGTAAAAACTCATGAAAAATAACATACTTAAATTTCATTAAAAATTGTCGTAAATGCTTCCACGATAGAACCACCTTAATATTTAGTTTGATTCTTGCATATTTTTGAAAATCGCTTTGCACAAGAGCATCGACATCAACACAGCTCTAGTCGGCGCGCCGTGGCCAAACCGTCGCCTTCGTCGTTCCTCTGCTATCATTTATCACGGGGGAGCACATCAGCTGATGAGTCACAGCTCACTGGATACCTAAGGCTCTCTGCACTTTTCCTCCAGCTCACGTGACGTTGCTGCTAGCTGCTGTGTGTTTACCGCCCCGATAATAGACTTGTATAGACGATATAGAGCTGTTCCTACACCATCTCCAGGATGGATGGATGGATGGATGGATAGACCAACACGAGTGACGAGTGTTGTTTATTTACTCAACTTATTGATTTTTTAAGACTATTTCCAAACAAGTTAACTGGTAAATGATATAAAAATCGGGGAGGTTAATAGAAAATATTATTCAATTTGGATGTTTTTGATTTGATTTTATATTAAAAAAAATCTGTTGTGGCCAGCACAAGACCTCTCGCAATTTCCATATTAGGCTACATAAGTATCGAACAGTCGTTTTATAACAAAAACATTACAGAACTTTACCCACATTTTGTGCATTATATTCTAACCTTGTCTTGGGCAATTTGAACTGCTAAATCTATTTGGGGACAAAAGTTAGGGTCACCCACTTTTTTGGGAAATTAATATATATTACACCTTCTTCACATTCCCGTATAGTACGATAAATAGTTGTCTGTTTAATATTTTTATCCACAATAACGTTAACAATTTCACGTTTCGGCTATATGGCCAAATAACGTAAACATTTACAAAATAAATAAATAAATAAATATATTATCACGGCATATTACCCATTTCTGGGTGTGCCAGTATCTACATCACATGTAGGCATCGGTAATGATGACGATATATTTTACCGTGTGGGCGCTTACCAGGCGTCATCTCACGGGCACTCGTAGCTGGCGTGGAGAGTGCACCGCAGGGGTCACTTTTGTGCCATTTAAAATTGGAAATATTTGGCGTCAGTCGGGATCGAACCCGTTCCCCCAGGTTCGCGACCAGACACTCAGGCACGCGGCCACGGGACCCCGTAAACATTTACGTATTTCAAATTTGCAAAATAGGTACATTCAAAAACTTTTTCTGTCAATTTTAACATGGCATATTATTAAACAACTATTATGTATTTATTAGGTCCATTAACAACTAGATTAGATCTTAAAATAAAATTTGAGGCATAAAATTTTTCTCAAAACTTTTGTTACAAATATACTTTAATTTTCCAGATCACCAAGTTGCACACGTTATGCTGAACACCTGTATTTTACTACTTCCTCATACAAAGTGTCACTGACAACAAAATATAAATATTTTGTTTTAAAACTTTCCTACTTCACCTACAAATTTTAGTTTCTTTAGGTAGTAAATCAATTCTACAAGCAGGTAAGGTTTCTTTTGACACCATTACTACAACAATTTGTTATCTCTCATCTAATGTCTTTCAAATTTCAAAATGAATTCCTTGTTGAAATTTATGTCTCGGTTATCTGATATCGCTTAGCGCTTAATATTAATACCTAATAAATTTACACAGTTTACCGTAAATTCAGTTTGTTTTTTCTCTATTTACCTAATGAAACATTAGCAATTTTTGATAATGTAAGTAGTGAAACTAAAATGACTTAAATTATGTGAGAAAATATTTACATAGAATGTTATAGAGATTAATTTTTAGATGAAATAATTAAACGACTATTGACGGAGGTTAATTATATTAAATTAGAATTCTTTCACAGACCAGGTGCGTTTATTAGTTGTATACCGATTCATCGAGGACAAAAAATAAAAAAAATCATAAAATTATTTTTTGAAATCGTCACTAAAGTGCACAAAAATCGGTATTAAAAGCTCAGAAATCGGTACTAAAGTAATCTATTATACGACGATTTCAAGCAAATGCAAGGTTGCCAATCTTGTAATATTTATTGTATATAATATACTTTGGGTAGGTGAACGATGTATAATAGTAAATTTGTACCTAAAATGACAAAAAAAAACAAATATGCAAGAAGAACGAACTAAATAATTACGATGAAGAATATTGAAATAAAACATAATTTTGTTGAGTGTACTTTACGATAATATTGAGCGTTAGATTGACAGTTCATAAACATAACCTATAACAATAATATATTCCCTTCATTTTCACAAATTTTCGGCACTGAAGTTTCATTTTATCTCTCATATGGTTTATTTTCCTCGGCCTTACGATTTCGGCAACTAAACTCCATATTCGTGAGAGAAAGTAAAACTTTGGTACCTTGATAAATAAATAACTATTATATCCTAATTAATAAAAACAAAATGAAAAAAAATATACGTATAATTGATTAAAGTACTTACCGAAATCCAAGAAGCTTTTGATATTAAACAGCAGAAGACCATCTGAAAAAGAAAAAGAAAACTTCTAAGTAAAATGGAAAATAATACTAAACCAACTTTGTACACATTATTTTTAATTGATATAAAATAACTGTATGCCGGAAATTATTTTGAAAGCCTTCGATAAGAAGATAGGTCGGGAAATTTTAAGAAGTGGAAGAAACGAATGAAGTGTACTATTGTTGAAGGATACTACTATACTAATTTAAAATAAAATTGAAAACAATATGAACCATGTTATTATCAATAATTCTTACATAACACAATTTTTTATTTTATGCACATTTTTACCTCTCGCATATCCAGATTTCAGTGAGTAAGCACTTTTAAAAGGTTACTAGCATCCGATTTTATTATTATTACAATGATGTGTGTGTGTGTGTGTGTGTGTGTGTGTTGAAGAGACGGTCTCTCAAATTCTTTAAGACTAATGACCAATTTAACTACGTATTCCTTAACCTGACGGGAAGAGCTAAAAAGGTTTTGTTAGCAATTGAAATGGACAACCAGAAATAGCAGTTTTTTAAAAAAATCTTCTAAATATTATTTCTCTATCTTTGCTACTGTGAATATTTTTACGTTTCACGCAAATATAGTTTCTTCTCAAAGTACATTATATGTCTATGAAAGTTGAAAATTGCTTGTAACTATTTAAAAGGGGAAAAGTTTTATTGGGGTTCCTGAGAACCATAGTTGACCTGTAAAATTCTTACCCAAGATGTTATGCTTGCTTTAACAATGAACGCTCATTACCGAATTGAGCAACTGGCAGTGCCAAAATGTAAATATGAACGAGGTACAGGATTGTATTGAGTTATACCCCAATAAAACTTTTCCCCTTTTAAATGGTTACAAGCAATTTTCAACTTTCATAGACATATAATGTACTTTGAGAAGAAACTATATTTGCGTGAAACGTAAAAATATTTACAGTAGCAAAGATTAGGATTAATACACAGGATTTAAAAGTCATTTGTTCAAATGAAATCTGGACGAGGTATAATAATTTCACAGCTCCATGGAAATCAGATGAAAAACAAAATGTTTGTAATTGACAGAAAAATGTCAGTGTCAAAAATCCAGATACATTACTGAATTATTTTTTGGGAAGTACATTTAATATTTCTTATTTTATTATTAATTAAATATTTAAAATTATAGATACAAGATACATATACGCATCAGAAATACCACCAATCTCATCAATGAAAAATTTCGAACATTTAGAAGAGTAGGAAGAAACTTATTTATAGCATGAATTAAAAAATATAAAAATATATGAATAATAGATAATAGATGTAATTACAATTTTTTGTGTGTACCTACTACAAATGTTAAATACAATATATACAGGATGTCTCAGGACGAGCTTATGCTATCTATATTTTAAATACTGTTTAATATAATTTAACGAAATTTGGTATCTAGGGGTTATCGAACATGCCCGTTTTAACTTAATAAAATAATTATACCCAGATTGCATGTTTTTCTAATTTACTGAAATTCTATCAACTTTCAACATAGGACATGTTACATAAAGTACCCTTATTTTTTGTCGTAGTACACATTTATGTAATAAAAAAGGGGGGGTTCCATTTAAAAAAATTGTCTTTTTTGAAGTTTGTCAATTGTAATTTTGGTGTAACGTACCAGCACATTTCTATAAATAATCGAGGATTCTTCTATGGATAATGTAGCTTAAAGTCTCCTTTATAAAAGGTTTTTTTCAGATTATAAAAATTCGATCTCGTTCCCGATATACAGAGTTTTGAAAATGTGCCGGATTTCAGACAAAAAATCAAAAAAAGTTGAATAACGCCGGAAGTAGTTGATCATGAGTAAAATGTTTTTATTGCTTCATATGTAAAATTTTCCGCTGCATTCAATGGTAAAATAAAATATGGAGTATTCCATTTAAAAGAAGAAATTTGAGGTCAATTTCCGGTCAAACCGGAAGTGCTACTGCTTTGAAAATATTTTAGTTAAAACGGGCATGTTCGATAACCCCTAGATACCAAATTTCGTTAAATTATATTAAACAGTATTTAAAATATAGATAGCGTAAGCTCGTCCTGAGACACCCTGTATATATAAATATATATATATTTATATAGCTTAAAATGGAAATGGCGAGCCGTCTTGTGCTGGCCACAACAGATTTCTTTTATCTTGCTGAGTGCATCAAATTTCAAAATATCATTTTTTCATCGTCAGTGTCTAAGTGCGTTTGGGTTAGGTCGCGATTCCTTCGCCTCGCCAACAGTTAAATCTTTAATCATCGTTATTGGCGGTCACCTAATGGTCTACGGGCCTAGTATTGTCTGCGCTTTGATTTATAATCCCACTGCACGGGAATACATTTACACAAGCATTTATATCAATTCTGAAAAATGCCTGCCATAGTGCTAATGCTACCGATGTCGGTGGCGGACAATGCTGATTTTAGTGACACACGCTTGTCCCAAAATGGGAAGCCTGTCACAGAAATGAAGAATTATTTTCGGATAGCCGAAAACCAGTACAGTTTACTTATGCCAATTTTTATTACCGGGGGCTACTTCTGACTTTTAATAATTGGCTAATAATATTTAATTTTAGATTTTGATAAATACACGGTTGGCAGAAAGGACGGACGTTTTTTAAAACGTCAAAAAATTGATGCTTTTTGCTTAAGAAATAATTTAACAGATTTGACTTCGTAATGACATAGCATTTGACAAAATCAAGTGTGGGGAAACAACATCTTGCACAGTGGCGTAACTAGGAAAATCCACAGGCGGGTTTTTTCTCAGTGAAAAGGCACCATAATAAATTCGTAATTTATTTAAAGTAAAATATAAGAAAATGAACATGTTATCTAACCTTAGTAAAAAAATATATATTTTTTATGGTATAATATAATTAAAAGTTTAACCTACGAGTTTTGAGTTTCTTAAATTCATCCAACACCAGGAATAATCGTTGCTCTTTTTACAAACTTCCGAATTGTGTCTGAATTATTACTGGTAAAAACAGTATTTATTTTAAGAACACCTTTTGTACTATCTTTTGTCTCTGCCATCCGGACATCATTTTCTTAATTGAACTCATTATTAAAATGATATTTTGAACTTAATAAAACAGCATAGAAGATAGTATACAGTAGACAGAAGCATAGAAAACACGCCAGACGCCTGCATTGCAACTTGTGTCTTGTCGATGTGGCGATGTGAAAAAGAAAATAGTATTCAACAAATAAAACTAATTAAACTTACTATTTAATATATTTATGTTAAAATTAATAGGTATATTAAAATATTAGGATGAAAAGGATTGCAGATTGTATTAATAATTTTTTTTATTTATAAATTCAAATTTAAAAAAAAAATTATTAATGATTTTAATTAAATTATTGAAAAAGGCGCCTATATCTTGAAAATCTTTACAGGGGGGTGAGCGCACCTACCTAACCCCCCCTTAGTTACGCTACTGATCTTGCATGTGGTATCCCTTATCATTATTGCATTTCTGGAGACGTTCTACGAAGTTTGCAAACGATCTTTCCAGCATCGCTCTGTCAATTTGGGCGACTTCTACACAGAATACATTTATACAGAAGCGACACTCCTTGTCGGCACCATTGTTGTTGCGATTTTACGTTTATGACCTTGAACTTTAAATTTGTTGGCAAATTTACGCGCGTTATTTAAATTGTTTTAAATGGTAAAAGAAAAATTAGAACATAAAAGTACTAAGATTTTAATTTTATTAACGAATTAAAAAGAAATCAGATAAAATAATCACATAATTATGTTTTTATTAAACAAATACCTGAATTTTACAAATTCATTACAATGTAGAATTTTTTATATCTTTGATGTGGGAAACAAACGTCAGACTCGATGAATATGTCCCATATATCCTTCTCCATCAAATCTTCTATTCCACAGGCCTTTGCCACATTTTCACCTATATTTATTAAATGAATATACATTTTATATGATATGGTAGTCGTTTTACATAACTTACACTTCTAGATCTCTCGAAAAAGAAGAAAACTTACATTTCCCTTTCTCCATTTTTTAAAATCTATTTATAGTCTTTATATAAACAAACAAGTCCTCCCGATTCTACTTTCTTCATTTTATCCATTTCATTAGAAACTAACACCACTTCTAAAATTCACAAACAGTTCACAAAATGGCATATGTCAAAAGTGAGAAGACGTGTTTGGTTTGCTTGAATTAGCCATAACCCTAAAATACATGGGCGTGACAAGCTGAGACAACAGCTCTTCCAGAATACGTAAAATATAATAATTTTTCTTATGATAACGATTTTTCCTATCGTTTCTTGAAAAAATAACATATTTGTTTTTATTAGAAATCAATTTGCGATTTGTGTTTGTCAATATACTTTTATTATTGACCCCTAACGGAAAATGTTCACGTCGAGATAATGAAAAGAACAAAGAATCGTAAGATACGAAGATATGCCGAAACAATCCGATTTTATCCGATTAGCCCTTTAAATTTGTTGACATACTCTTTCTCTCTCTAATTTTCGTTTCTCTCTCTGACTGTCGCTGCTGTATAGATGTTTATTCTGCGACTTCTACACGAAAAGCTTCTTTCAGTTCTTACAATATGCAGGGTTTGTATTCGCATGGACGTATCTTGAGGTGACCCCAGAAGAAAAAATCGCATATGAACAAATCAGGGGACCGGGGAGGTCAATGAATGTTAGAAATTGTGTATCATCTGTCATTGTCACATAATGAAATTATAATCTTACTTTATTGTTTAAAATTTACTTCTTGCATTTATTTCTGGTTCTCTTAACTTTACACTTGAGAATCTACATGACAATATAGCAAATATTTAGTAGTTTGAAAGAATTTATAATAAATGTTAATATTCCTTTTTTTTCGTTTTGGCTAGTACAAATGCATGTAGGAACAACAATCCTCGCTAATAACCAGAAGTTCCAGTGCGCATGTCACAAACTAAAGTTTCTTTAGAATTCGCGGACTACTCTGACGGTTGGACACTGATCAGAGATTGAAATATTTTGGTGAACAGACAAATGATTTTTAATCGTATAGTCTATTTGAGAATGACTGGCAGTAATAAATCATTATTTGCAAGAGTAGTATTGGATTTTTGCCAGCAATGCGGCGAATAAAACTACCAGAAAAATCAGTTGTAACTACACTAGGATGGTCAAAATAAGCCGCACGCTTTGTACCTGGAACGAAACTTACTTGTCGAACAATAGAAATGCCGTCCGATAATCCCCGTCGGACTGTGTCATAGACGTAGATAGGATTTGTAGAGTGATCTGTTTATACATTTACTAAAAATAAAAGTTTTTAATATTTAAATATAACTTTCTCAGTCATTATTATTATATTGCATACATTTAATATTTACATACATACATTCAATATTTACATTTTTATTTGTTACATACTAAAATTTATACTTATTTCATGTGTGTTGCCAAGATATTGGTACCTGTCATATTTCTATTAAATATACATATTACATTACATATACTTATATATTTATACATAAATTATTAAAAATCAGAATCTGATTCTGAATCTTGTCCTACTGAAATTATAAATGGCTCGATCGTTTCGTCTGTCAGATGGTCAAGTTTGCACATTTGGTCTTCTTCCTTTATGACATGTTGAATACAGTTTTTCCAATTATCGGCAGTCACATGTTTTAATGCATCCATAAAAAGTTTTTTCACATTGTCCAATTTAAAAGTGGTGTTGTTTCGCGCTACTTCACCTTTAACTTGAGCCCAAACTAATTCAATTGGATTGAGCTCGCAGTGATAGGGCGGTAAACGAAGGACAGTAATACCGCGATTCGCTGCCATATCATCAATAACATGATGAATAAATTTATGTCTATGTAATTTGGCTATAGCCAAAAGCTCAGTTTTGACAATTCCCATCTTAAAATCAATATTTTTTGACGATAGCCACTGTTCTATGTCATGTTTTCTCCACGCACTTGTTGGAAAACTATAGTTCTCTACCGAATTTAGTCATTTCGACTATCCCTGTGCAAACAATTATTGGCGCGCCACTGGAATGTCTTTGACAGAATGATTTATTACTGCCAGTCATTCTCAAATAGACTATAGATTTAAAATTTCTGCTATGCTAACATTTTTAAACTGATTCGCATGCTCAGATTGGTTTGGGACGATTTCTGACTGTTGTGTGAACAAACCTATTATTGAGACGTAGTATTTATATGTGTTGTGAACGAAGAAGACCTGTCATTTAATGATTTCTTCCCCAAAAATTTTTAATTGAAAACATTTAGCGGAGCTGTTTTTGCTGTTGAGGAAAAAATCTGGCAAGAAAATGTTTCTATCTATGAAAAAAGAAAAAAACAAGATCATAGCGAGTCATCGCTCATCTTTCATCAAACACACTGACAAGCTTTCATTTTCCTTTAACTGTTTTTTATTCGTGTTGGATTGGGTAGGAGAGTTGTGTGGTCTTGAGCAACCAGAGCAGAGCAGAGCAGAGCAGAGTAGAGCAAAGCAGAGTCTGAAAGAGTAAGTTTGAAAATGGCAGATCCATCTTGTGTTTGACAGGGTGGCTGGGGTAATCCATCTCTTGTCGATCTGACGCGGCCTTTTGTCGGACTTGAGGCTGCGAGGGTCGCCTGTCAGGGTTACTGGAACACGTCACTGAACCTATTATGTACCAATACACTGGCTCCCTCTGCCTGTGCATATTCACGCCGAACGACGAGGCAGAGCTAGAGACAGCCCGGCGCACATCTGGACTAATGGAAGTGCGCTGTTCGAGTTCGGCTACAACTCCTGTACCCCCCCTATACCAGTGCACCCCAACACCAATCAGATCGCAATCGCAACTTTCCCGATTGTTCCCACAACGCAATTTATCAATTCAATGCCTAATTTGCTTATTTACACAACTACTTTCCAAGCGCTGATTTTTACCAACACCCACAAAAACACTGTACTCGCCGTAAGAATACAGAGTGATCAAAAATAACTGATTCAGTTGGCAATACTTGAAAAATACTTGAAATTGGTAATATTGATACATAAATTTATTTCCTATTTTTGACACTGTTGACAGTGACATTTGAAATTTTGAATTTAAAATAGTTGTTTTCCTTACACGTACTTTTATTTCTTACAATATCCACAAACATTAATCTAAAGCATTTCAATCACTCAAAATCCTATTAGTTATCAGACCCCACCTCTGACCTAACCTATAGTGACTGTATATACATAGTGTGGCCAATCGCCGCCATATTTAGACAAAATGCGCGGGAAATTTGAATTCATATGATGTGATAACTAAACAAAATTCGATAAACAATTAATGAAAGAGCATATTAAATGGAAACAAAATATTTATTTTTACAAAAATACACAAGTGAATTAGAATAAAGGTTTATATTATATTTTTTGTATAATTCATTTCTAATTATACAAATATTTACATACAAATAATAAATACGTACATACGCCCCCCATAATATTTAATTTGTAAATTAACACACGCTTTAAAATTTAAACTAACTTTTGATTCTTCGAAAAATGCTAGTTTTAAAAAATTTATGAAAATTCCTGTGTTAGATTCATTCTTGTAATCAGTATTATTAGGTTATGATCAAAATCATTTGTTGTAATCAGCAATTTTACAGTTTTAATTTGCAAGATAACAATGCCAGTAAATTATCTGTTTGTCAGGGTATTTCTTTTACTTTTTTATACTAAATTTTTATAGTAAATCAGCGAAATTAAATATCGGCAGAACAGAAAAATAAAATGATCTTACCTTCACAATTATTATTTCAATATAACGAGACTAAAAGAAATATCCGTTTGTATTTATAACTACTATATGTATATTAACTGTACATTGTTTAGTACAGAGAAACATATTAACACAAATCGTGTTAATAACAACTTTGTATCGAGTTGTATTAACGCACTTAACCTAATCAAACACTTTTGAGTTACAAATATACATCATTTAATTATTTACACTATTGGAATTATAAATATAGTATAATTACTTTAAATTCAGATCTAATTAACAAACAATATCTTAAATTTTACTTCTCTGATGTAAACAACATTTGAGCTTGGCATAATATCCGCCATATTTAGGCAAATTCGCGCGGACCAATCAAAATCGATCCCCCTATTGGCCATACTATGTATATACAGTCACTATAACCTAACATATTTGTATTTATGGTCAAAATGACGTCATATTATAAAAAGATCCCCAAAATTATATTGCCAACTCAACTAAGTTCAGTGAACAAAATAGAAGGTTTCAAGTTGAACAAAGAATTTTTAAATTTCAAGTTTGTCGACAGTCAAAATCGAACCCTGTAGAATATAAAACATAATAACACTTACATCGTTGAAAAGAGAAAAAAATATTTATTTTTTTGAGACTAAAATCAGATATGGGTTCTATTTAAAAAAAATATAAGTTTGTGTTACATCTCGAAAATTTAGGGATATAAAAATTTATTTCGTACGCCACTGGTTAGTTAATAAAAATATCTATCTTTTGTATTTGAAACGTTTTTCTCAATTACTAATAGTTTAGAAGTTATTTGAAAAAGAAAAAATGAACAATATTCAGTTTGTCGTCATTATCTAGTGCCCTATGAGGATTTTTGGAAAAACAAAAGCACATCTGAGATGGCCTCCCAAAGGCGCACAAAAAGTTCCATTTAACCGACATCGTATCTCGTATAGTTCTCGAGATCCCAATGGTGGCACCTCTAAATGGAACACACTGTATACTTCATATAGATTTTGATAACGACGAAATTATTAGTACCGTAAGCCTTAGGACCAGTTTTACAGTCTCCAGTTAAAATTTTAACTGTCAGTTAAATAAACAAAATTGAAACGAAAAGAACTATTAAATTACAGATTTATCATTGTTGTTAACAATTCGATTCAATATTGTTTATTTACAAACTGATATTTAAAATTTTAACCAGCGATTGTAAAACTGCCCTTAATCATATATTAATTTCATATATTTGAAAATAAATTTACAAATTAACTATTGCAGGGAGAAATGCCTCGGTTAAATAGTTCTTTATTCTAGCGTAAAGTTGAAACTAATGCGAGCAATATTTCGCCTGCCTCAGTGTGGAATCTGTTTTCTTTCAATTGATTCTGGAACCTGGTTGGTCGGTAGCAGCGTCTCATTCTTCTTCATAAGTGAAAATCATCAGCGGTGATATTGACAATGAGCGCTGTGTTTTGTCTCAATTTGCGTGATCCCGGATTCCAGGTCCCGGAACTCGGACCACGTGGTCACCGCTGCACTTCACACGTCACTTCCGGTTACGAGTTACGCGAAACGATAAACAGATGGCGCCGATGTACATATGCCAATGTGCCAATAAATTTGATTTACCAAATTTTTCTAATAAATTTATATTATCACAAACGAGGAAATCTAAATATGTAGATGTTATTTGGAATACTCAGCGATAATATGTAAAAAAAATTAAAGGCGTTGCTTTTAAAACTACCCACAGTTAAAATTTGCAGACAGGTCTACAAGTTTCAAATTTGATCTCCAGAAATACATACTTATTTAAATAAATAAAAAATAAATACAGAATGATATTTAAGTAAGTGTACAACCCTTAACCGATGGCAGAACGCGGAGATATAATAAAAATGTTCAATGTATTGGATAGAGAATTTTATATTTAATATTTGTAATAACATAAATTTCCAAAAAATATTTAGAATTTATTTTAAAGAAACTATCCCGATTGTCCAATTGTTACCAAAACTTTTTCAGCTCTTCCCAGGAATGTCAGATTGAGGAATTCTTAGTTAAACAGGTCTTAAGTCTTATAGTTTTGAGGAATCTTCCTTCCAATATCCACACACACACACATCATGGTAAAATGTTAAAATTGAATGAGGTCGTACAAAAAAAAAATATATTGATTTTTTTTATAAAATTAAAAAATTAAAATATTCTTATACTTTTCATTCATGATTTTCTATCTAAACATTTTGAGTCTTATTTTGTGACGTCATGGGTTTGTACACACATACAATGATAGTTACGCACACATGTACTTGTGCACGTACTGTACATGTAGCGCAGAGCTGTCACATTTTTCGAACATACCAACATTTTCAAAGTAAATATCGTTGCAACAAGTTGTTTTTGTTTAAATGTAAGTACAAATAACGAAATGTTCTAATAAATACAAATTATGTGTGATATAGATATTACCATGGTTATATAATATTGTTCTGTGCCGTTTTGCGAGAACTTCTCGTTGAGAAGCAAAAATAAAGTTTTTGTTCGTATTCCTAAACCTCGAGATTAATTTCCGTAATTAAATTATTCAATATACAATAAAAACAAAAGCACCAGTACAAAATAACTTGCTGTCACGTTTACTTTCAAATCAAATAACATAAACGTCAAACGTAGTTCCATTTTTATTCGATAGGAGGGACCACGGTCACGGTCGCAAACCCATGACGTCATTTGAAATTTAATATAAACTTTAAAAAATTATTTCTGTAAAACTAGAAACTTCTGTGACATAAAATATATATTTCTGTAAGTGGTTTTAAGTATAGTTTCAGAAAAAAAAATAAATTGGAAAATGTGGTATGACCCCATTGTAGGGACCTTAAATCGTGCTTATTCACTAAAATCTGGATATGCAACTTTTAGCATGAATCCAATACCTCTCTTAAAGAGAGGTAATAGAATGAAAAACTACTTTTTTAAGTAATTGGCTTGGTATTTTGATATTCAATAAACAGAATATAAATTGTACTTCTACGCAAAAACGTTTAACGTCAGTTTTCAGAATCAACATTTTTTCCAGAGAACGCATTTATTTTGTTTCACAAAATTTGAGACCATGGTATAATTGGTCAGTTTGAAGGGGCTGTACTTCTTATAGAAAGCATTAATGACATACTCGTACCGTACAGTCGTACCTTAAGGGCACTAATTGTTGGCGTAGAGAGTGCACTACGGAAGTCACTCTTGGGCCAATTAAAATTCGAAATTATTTTGTAAAAGTAATACAGCTACCATTGGTAGGTATGAAACTAAAAATGATTTATTATTTTATATATTGATAACATTTTTCGTAATGAATTAAATATTTAGAAATTAAAAAATAATTCCACTTATTATACTTATTAAAATTGGTACCTAAACATAATTTGGAAAAATTATTTCGAAATTACTTGAAATTAAAATAAAACGCACAAAATTTAATAATAAAAATAAAATAAAAGTGAACATAATTTCACATTTAAATTTCGTTATAATTTAAAATAATATAAATAAATTAAAATTTAGCCATCCAAATTTATATGCAATTTATTTTTAATGATTTTGCTGTACAATCTAAATAACCACCATAATATATTCTCGTTTAAAATAATGACTTCATCACCAGAGCGCAATTACCGTCTGCATAAAATACCCTGCATAAATATTTAAAAATTATTGTAATAAAAATAATTGAGCAATTAGCAACGAGCATGCACTGCATAATCCGACTAAAAATAACGAAATTTTCCTCTGCTACAATTAATATTTCCACGGAAAATCAGCCGTAGAGCGAGCGATTCTGACCTTTATTGCAAGCTAGCGTAAAAACGAGGGTATCTCGACACGGAAAGGATTTCAACACGTTGATTTAATGATGGGATCGCCTGATAGCATGTAATAGAAGGATTGTATGAGAGTTATGAATACATGATGCGTGGTGTCAACTTAGGCACTCGAAGCAAGTGCATTATATATGTACCTAAGACGTAACTCTAAACGCATATACCGTAACAAAAGCGAATGATAGTTGTTTAGTTAAATATGGTGTGCCACACACAGCAAATCATGTTTTGAGCAAATAAAGTACGAGTATTTTTGAAATGAAATATTTCTTACCCCAGGGTCACGTTAGAGTTTATAATTTTATTTATATACTCGGTGTCCCAAGCAAACCTTTACATAGGTGTTTAAAATGCAACAAATGAAGAGAAAATAATTGATTACAATAATCAAAACATTGATATAACAACAATGTATTGTATTTTTACCTCTCGCTAAGAGAGGTATTGGATTCATGCTAAAATTCGCATATCCAGATTTTATTGAATAAGCACGATTTAAGGTTCCTAGAATCCGATTATAACATTTTTAAAATGATGTCTGTGTGTGTGTGTGTGTGTGTGTGTGTGTGTGTGTGTGTGTGTGTGTGTATGTGTGTCTGGATGTTGGAGGGACGATTCCTCAAAAATTATAAAACTAAAAAAATATTTAACTGCAGTTTCTTTAATCTGACATTCCTGGGAAGAGTTGAAAAGGTTTTGGTAACAATTGGATAACCGGGAGTAGTAGTTTCTTAGAAAAATTCTTCTAAATGTATTTTTTTGGAAATTTTCGTTATGAGAAATATTGAAGATCAAAATTCTCCATCTAATACACTTAAAAATTTTATTATTTCTTGTATAGATTTAGAGATAAAGACATTATAATATATATATATAATATTCTAATCGCAGAGGCTAAGGCACTAAGGAAACCAATTGACAAATTCAAATGTTTATAATATAGTTTGTAAATGGCATATGTCAGTGTCAAAAATCAACAGTTTTAGTGACATTCTGATAGTTTTTTCTGGGAAGTATATTTAATCTTTCTTGTTGTTTTAATAATTAAATATTTGAATTATAGGTAAAATGCATATTATCCATCAGAAATACCGCCAATTTGATTAATGAATTGGAAGAATCTCTGAAATTTAGGAATTTCCTCATTCAATGAAAAATAGATATAATTAGAATTATATATGTGTGCAGAAGACATGTTAAATATAATCAAAAACAATATTTGGGTAAAGTTCTGTGATATTTTGTTATAAAACGACGGTTCGATAGCGAAGTGCAATACAATACTTATAGCCTAATATGGAAATGGCGAGAGGTCTTGTGCTGGCCACAACAGATTTTTTTTTTATATTAATAACCAATACTTTTATTAATATTAAAAGAAAATTCAATGCACATTTTCTCTTTATTTATTACAATGTGATTATTATTTTTAATTGACAATAGTAAGAAATATTTATAAAACAGATTTTTAAAAGTTCAATATTTTTGTGTAAAAAAATAAAATAATTATTCTAATATATTATTAATATATAATAAATTATAATAAAAAAAACCTTTGTTGTAAGGAGATAGAAATATATACCCTTAATCAGACACTGAATACAACAAAATTAATTTATATTGTTTTACTATAATATTTTTTGTTATTTTCGTCTTACTTATTGGCAAAATTTGCTTGCAGGTTTTCATTTTGGGCAGTAGACTATAATAAATCGTATTGGAAGAGAACAAGGGGTATACACCACCATACATCACTAGGTGACGAGCTGTCTTGGAACTGGTTCACTCTACTCTGTACACCCCTGTGAAAGCTTTCAACATTGTTTCAAATTTTAACTAATGATATATTTAATTTGACTCTAGACTGATGCTATGCTGTACTGTAAATATTTCAAATACTTTTCTAAATAAAACTACAATTACCATTTTATTGCTGTTTTGCAACTTGTAAAAAAACCATTAAAATAAAAGATTGAAATCACAAATACAATTTGTTTGGCAAGGTATGTCATTATGTTTTTTCTTATCCATGTAATGTTTCCGCCTATATTACATTAGCACTCTATAATAAAAATGGACGAATTTTATACCGTTTACTTCAGAAAAAAATTGTTTTCGACAATGTTGCGACTATTTTTGACTTTATTTTCGCATTTTTCCAGGCTTTTGGGATTATACAATCTATTTATAAAAAATCTGTTGTGGCCAGTAAAATACCACTCGCCATTTTTATTTTATGTTATATATTCAATAATAGTAATAACAGAAATTTTCAAAAAATAATATTTAGAAGATTTTTTTAAAGAAACTATTACTTCCGGTTGTCCAGTTGCTATCAATATTTAATCAACTCTTCCCAGGAATGTCTGATTGAGGAAACTGTAGTTGAATATTTTTTTAGGCTTATAGTATTTGAGAAACCGTGGTTCCAACATCTACACATCTACACATCCACTCACTCGGACATCATCGTAAAAATGTTTTAATCGGATTATAGGGACCTTAAAACGTGCTTATCCACTAAAATTTGGTTATGCGAATTTTAGCATGATTCCAATACCTCTCTTAGCGAGAGGTAAAAATTTTCTTGAAATTGGATACTTAGTTTATATCAATCTAAGGGCCTTAAAAATCTGATGTGGCCAGTAATTTAGAAATATATTTTTTCAAAAAATAAATTAATTAATAAATATATCATCACGGCATATTACCCATTGCTGGGTGTGCCATTCTGCTTGTACAGACTTTTGCGCCATTTGAAATTCGAAATATTTTTTTTGTCGCGTCGATCGGGATCTAACGCGGTTCGTCAGTTTCGCGACCAGATACTCAGACACACGGCTACGAGACCCCATTAGTATTGAAATACCTATAATTATAGTTTGTACTACGTCTTTTAATATTGTATATTAGAAAATATATACTTTAATGAAAGTAAAGATGTACTCAGGATTTCAGTCAGTGATAATAATTATTACACATGTGACTGTTGTTCGCCATTTTACATGTTTTTACAAAATTTTGTGTGCTTCTGTAATATGATTTGGCTGACGTGCTACATTTTTATTTGACGATATCTTCTAGATATATTTATGACATTCTTATACTGTAAAATTTTTAACTTGTTCTTTGCCCTGATGAAGCTCCAAATGGGGGCGAAACGTTGGCTGTAGAATAAATTTATTATCACTGACTGAAATCCTGAGTACATCTTTACTTTTATCCTTAGCACAGTCGTTTACTACTTCTTCATATACTTTAATATTTAAATAATACATCCTAAGGTACTTGCTATCAGCTTAAGTTCTATTTTAAGTACTAATAATATCACTTACATTGGGAAGTATTTGGCTGTAATTTTGTATCCAAAGGATAGTTTGTAATGGTTAGGGCACATTTCACTATAAAGTCATCATAAACGGCACTTAAATCCACAAAAACAAACGCTCAACACAAAAGTCTGCAATCAACAGAATTCGCTTATCGTTTAATTACATACAAACTTAGACAAAGACCTGTTCAGTTCGGCACAAGTCTGCTACATATGTAGATCTAGTACAGTACATTTTTATCGTAATAATAATAAATATTGAAATAAATATAAACATGAAATTATTATCTAACTAAAGACAGTTAAATTTTCTATTTATTAAATTCATTAGACAGGTAATTAAATAAAATAAGTAATTAAAGCAACCATTTCCATATTTAAATTGACCATTTTTTACAAAATGTTTATTAATTGGAATAAAACTACCTTTTTAGTTTAAGTTCTGTATTTTTTATTATTAAAACCCAACGTTTCGGCACCATAAACTGGTGCCTTCTTCAGGGTAAATTGACATAAAAATGTGAAAAAATAAAAACAACAAGTAACCAAGGTAACATGAAAAGTACGTCAATGTTACCTTTTTATGTATACAATTTTCTATACAT
This sequence comes from Ophonus ardosiacus, assembly GCA_943142095.1. Lineage (NCBI taxonomy): Eukaryota > Metazoa > Arthropoda > Insecta > Coleoptera > Carabidae > Ophonus > Ophonus ardosiacus. Next base: position 58,021,170 of record OW964824.1, read on the forward strand.
GCATGCCCGGCAATAACTTGGACGGCGAACATGCATCTTCGCATGCACATATTGTCTAGAAAATTGTACTCATAAAAAAGGTAACATTTACGTACTTTTCATGTTACCTTGATTACTTGTTGTTTTTTTTTTTCACATTTTTATGTTAATTTCCTCTGAAGAAGACACCAGTTTATGGTGCCGAAACGTTGGGTTTTAATAATAAAAAATACAGAACTTAAACTAAAAAGGTATACTATACTATTCCAATTATTAATATGTGTTCTGAAATATATTTTTTTCTCTACTAGCCTAGGAACCCATTATTATTTACCTTTATTTGACATGAGAAATTGTTTTTACTACCGCTTGCTTGTAACCATGGTAACCTAGGTCAATAATAATTTATTATTAACCTTGGTCTATAATGCAAACTGTCACTTTTCAATCAAACTCAAGCCTCCAAATCCAAATATTATTTAACTCATTAAACTCAAGAAAGGTGTAAAGTATATAATTTAAATTTGCCGATTAATTTTAAATTGACCGACTCTCCTGGCCACTGTGCTGTTTTGGTGAAAATGTGAAACATGTTTAGTGTAGATGCAGGAATGAATAAATTTTTTTTGTAATTGTAGGTAAATACATTTCAATAGATTTATTTAAAAATAATAATAAACTAATAAGGCTGCCGACTGTAACAGCACAAAGTGATTTTATTAAATAATTAAATCAAATACAAATCAAGGCCCATAAGTGAGGTTATCAAACCAGCGAAATGAGCGAAACGTCAGATAAAAACAAATGTAGCCTACTTTGTTTTTATGAATATTAACAAATAAGTAAAGTATTTATTCATGTCAAAATGATTGTTATTATCAATAAAGAACAATTCAAATAGGATTTATGTGCTAGTAGTGAAAAAATAGTATATAAACCACGGTTGAGAAGATCATTATCTTCTCAATCTTGGCGTATAATATACTATTAATAATTTAAAATATTTATTATCTATTTCGGATTAGTTAAAATGCTAAAGATAGATTTGTAAATTAAACTTTCGGAGAGTTATTTTTTACCTCTCGCTGAGAGAGGTATTGGATTCATGCTAAAAATCACATCTCCAAATTTTATTGAATAAGCACGATTTAAGGTCCCTAGAATCCGATTATAACATTTTTAAAATGATGTCTGTGTGTGTGTGTGTGTGTGTGTGTGGATGTGTGTGTGTGTGTGTGTGTGTGTGTGTGTGTGTGTGTGTGTGGATGTGTGTATGTGTGTGTGTATGGCTGGAAGTTGGACGGACGATTCCTCAAAAACTATAAGACTTAAAAAACATTTAACTACAGTTTCCTCAATCTGACATTCGTGGGAAGAGCTGAAAAGGTTTTGGTAACAATTGAAGAACCGGAAGTAGTAGTTTCTTAGAAAAATTCTTCTAAATATAATTTTTTGGGAGTTTTTTTTTATTAAATATTGAAGAACATAAAATTCTCCATCTAATACACTTAAAATTTTTATTATATCTTGAATAGATTTAGAGATAAAGACACTATAATTTATAGAGTACACTAATCGCAGAGGCCAAGGCACTAAGGAAACCAGTTGACAAATTCCAATGTTCATAACATGACACATGTCATTGTCAAATATCAACAGTTTTAGTGACATTCTGATAGCTTTTTCTGGGAAGTATATTTAATTTTTCTTATTGTTTTATTAATTAAATATTTGAAATTATAGGTAAAATTGTGGTAAAATGCATATATCCATCAGAAATACTGCCAATCTGGTTAATGAATTGGAACAATCTGTGACATTTAGAAACTTCCTCATACAATGAAAAATATATATAATTAAAATTATATGTGTGCAGAAGACATGTTAAATACAATAAAAAACAATATTTGGGTAAAGTTCTGTAATTTGTTATGAAACGACGGTTCGAAAGCGAAGTGCAGTACAATACTTATATAGCCTAATATGGAAATGGCGAGAGGTCTTGTGCTGGCCACAACAGATTTTTTTTTTTTCTGAATTATCGTTTATGTGTACATTTCAATTGTAATATTTATATGAATTTGAATTATTAGAGTATGGAAAGAAATATTCCTGTATATCTTTTATTTTAGTAGTATTATAAGTTATTACAAATTAAATTGCCCCCCCCCCCCCCCTCCTTAGCTGCGCTTCTGGCCCTACTATTTACATTCATAATGGTAATTTAGGAATTGACCACTAATGGCAAATCTTTAACATCGATATTAAAGATATATCGATCAGTATCTTTGTAAAGTAAACAAAATAACGATCCTTAAAAAAGAACATGCCGTAAGCAGTACAATACCCCCAAACATCGATTCAAAAATTCAGAGGAACTGCAGGCATCATTAATAACGTCCACGACTTCGAAAGAACCAGGCCTTGTAGATCGCAGCCCTAGCCCGCTAACAGAATCATCACAACGGCCACCACTCACATCCAAATTCAGCTACCGGTCAAAGAAACAGCAACAAGAACGAAGAAAACCTTCGAAATAAAAAAGACCACCTCACCTCGTGACGCGAGTTTCCTTGACTTGTCCGTGTCCATGTCCACCCCCGCATTTTTTGTCGTTGTTGTTGCAATGAGAAGAAAAGATGGCGGAGAAAGAATTGATATGCAGTGGGAAAAATGAAAAGCGACTGGCTGTCAATAATAGGAAGAAAAGCAAAAGCAGGCAGGGGTAGGAGCAGACAGAATGACTAATGGTTTGTTCAGTTGCTGGAACCATTTAGACAGTGGTGCAAAAACTGTGCGTGTACGTGTATGCCATGGTCTGCATGTCGTGTTCTGTCGTGTACTTGTCATACAGGGTCAGGGGCGCCGACTTAAGGGATGCAGCACAAATTCAAGGGGATGAGATGAGATGAGATGCTTGTTCTACGAGCAAATACAGGCTTTTTGTTGAGGAGAATTATCAACAGCATATTTGCTGTCACTATGAATTAAAATGCAATTAATTTTCTTTGTAAAACTATAGTTTTTATTCAACGTAAATGCAGGGCCGGTTTCACCACAAAAAGCTTTGAACAACTAAATTTTACTCTCATCACCAACTGTACGCAAAGTACCTACCTATGAGCCCAAACTTTTAAAAGGTGAAAAATTTCTACAAATTTATTTTAACTACTTCATAATAATTTTAAACTTTTAAAAACTATATATGTTATTCAAGTATTCCACCATTTAATAATTAATACTAAGTAAAGTTATATCGCCTTTAGTAGTAATATACCAAATATAATTTTATTAGGCATCATTGAATGAGGTCATGCACGACTTTTTTTTATAATTTTAATCAATAGAGTAGTGAAAAATAATAGATCCGTATTTTTTATTTTTCCTCAAATCGATCTTTAATCATGAAAAAAATTTAATTGAAAATGACATTCTTTAAAATGCGGCTGAAGACCCCCGCTTCGTCCCTTGTCCAATGACGTCACAGAGTGAGAAGCACGACCATTTTGATTTTCACATTGTCTTAAACGTCAAAGTGACATTTAAAGATAACCTAAAATTTATGAAAGTAAACATGTCGATGGAACGTTGTTTCGTGCCAAAATAAAGAATAAAATAATATTCTGGAATATATTCAATGTCTCATATGCGTTTATAACCTCCTACCGTCTAATTCAAAGATTCAAATGTGAAAGAAACATCTGATGTAACGTAGATAATTTCACGCCAAATGAAAATTATATTTATAAAAATAAATAGAACGATATTATATTAATATAAAATAGCATATTTAGATATGTAATCCTCAATTTATAGTTTAAATATATTTTTCTTTTAGAAATTATGTGTCCATATAAAATGTCTGTTTGAAATGTGTCTGAACTTCGTTCGTAACGTTGTGACGACAAAACATGGCTGGTTTTTGCAACTTTTTAAAAATACCATACTTTAAAACGATTTTATACAACAAAAAATATAAATAAAAAATAATTTAATCATACTGATCGATGAATTAGACTATCCTTTTTCGATTTAAACAGAAAAAAGGTACAATTATTTTTTTTTGCATGACCTCATTATATTACATTGTTTTTGTCTAGATATTAGTTCGATTCTTGTTCGAGAATTTCTAGTCATTTCTAGCATAATGTAAAAAACAGACATTTTCATCCGAGTTTCGTACGAGTTTCATACTAGATTCTAGTTCAAAAATACGGATTGTCGTATTTTTTCATCCGAGTTTGATGCATGCGTACAATACGACAGAATTAATTAAAAAAATTAATTAATTAATTTGAAATGTAAAATAAGTGTCATTCATGATTATGTTTATAAATTTTTGTTTGTCAACCTGTCATATGCAAAAACACAGAATACATGAAATATAGAAAAATGTACGGAGTTAATCGATATTGCACGACTATTTATTACAAAAATTGTACTAAACTAAGATGAAAATAAAACGAAAAATCTAGTATGAGAATATGAAAAAAAAAAAAAATAGTATAATGTAATTCAAGCTTAAGCCATACCCAATTTTCTGTAAGTATTATACCATATGTCTTGCAAGGTAAGTTTTGCTGTACGCACTTGGTATTTACGAAGATGTTTTTCATTGCAGTATAGGTATAGGGACAACATTTTTTGGCTTGTCATTGGTGCAAATGTGAAACAATTTCAAACTGTCCTAATATTATATTATTGCAACTTTTCTTCTGGATTTGTGTACAATAAATTATTAGGCTAGTTAAATTGAATGTAAGTGAAATAAATAATTTTAATATAAATATAATTATAAAAAAATCTGTTGTGGCCAGCACAAAACCATCCGTCAATTCGATATATTTTGTACATATCTCATACCAAAAGTTCCTTGAAAAAGATTCTATATATCCTGTAAAATTGTAACACGAACACACTATTTTTTTTTTCCATATACCGAAAGTTCCTTTCCCTATTTTATTAGTGGTCGCTGTTTCCTACTCTTCTCTTTTACACATTCCTATCCAACGCATCTTCACACAATTCTTCCTCTCTCAAATCTTCTGCTACATAGTCCTTCCATCTTCTCTTTGGCCTTTCTCGTACTTCCGGCATTGAAAATTCCAATCTTGAGGCGAGGCTGCAACTGCAAGTCACTTGCGAGGGACACTCTATCACATTCACATATAACTTTCTGACCCTATACTTTCAACTTGGTTTCGCATTTGACACTGACATCTGTCAATTAATCTTTTTTGAATATATCTGCTGTTTCCATAATTTTAGCAAAGCTGACTAATTCTTGAAAGTTAATCTCTGTTAATGTCTCTATAACTCTATATCTATTGAATATGAAGGAAAATGTATGGAGAATAAGATATTCTTTCATAATGATAATCACAAAATGTCGAAAAGTGATATTTAACTGCGTTTTTTCAAGAAAAACTGTTAAAAACTTCAAAAGAGTACTTACGGTGGACCAATTATAACCAAAATCTAATCAGCTCTTCATATGGATGTAAAGAAGAGGAATAAGAAACAATTATAATTTTTAGAATTGTAGTATTGGAGTTATCGTCGGAGAAAAAATTATCACACACGGACACATACACACACACATACAGACGTCATCTTAAAAATAGTAAATTCACCTAAAGGTGACGGAAGGTAAAAATAATAATATAACTTAAAAAAATTAATAGAAATATAAACCACACATCACCTGTTAACCTGTCAATAACTGTTAAAAATATTTTATTATTTATGCAATTTCGCATGTCTAATCAAAATAGTCTACCAATGGATGATATTGCAGATGTTCCATCTCCAAATGATGTGTTTGCATGTTTCGATTATTGTAGTATTATTAATTTATCGAAATAATATTTAGTTGATCTATAAAATGCCGGTCAAACTATGATCCTCGGTCATTTGGCTCACAGTATTTTAAAGTTTTAAGTAGCCTAAAATATTTTCTCATTGATGTACCATATCGAATATATTATTAATATCCTGCATATTTCATTTAGGTACTAATTAACAATATAATAAAAATTATTAATGAAACTTTGAAATCCACAAAAGGCACATGTAAAATCAGTTATAAATTATGCTTCATACTTTTTCTTTTCACTTCTTTCGATAACTCCTTTTCAAAGCAATGTCTCTACCCCTTTAATTTTCTTCTCAATCTGCAGTCATTGCAATCTCTGAAATCTCTAGTGCTTGGTTAAGAAATTAAGAGCAAATTATAGCCGCAGTCATCTGTTCGTTTAACCGGAGTTGACTGTTGCCGAGGGCAACGCAGGTCGCAAGTTTGTAAGAAGAAGAAAAAGCCGGTCGCTGCCATCGTTCCACAGGTAGTAAGTTAGTGACGGACGAATAATAAGACGTAATTAATGATGCGAACAACTGAGAATTCTTACCTACTGATATACTTTCACTGAAAGGAAAGCGAAATTGGGTGTATAGGTTAATATTTTCATTATTTAATAATATGGCAGATTTTATTTTCATTTTACTCTGAAAATACTGGATCGGGTTCAAAGAAATTTGTTTTAGTCTTCAGGTTTTTTGTCGTCGAAATAGTAAATAATTTTATTAAGTACCATAAAATTTCTTCCAATTTTCTATAAAAAATCAGACCACCTATCTATCTTTCTTCTGCCCTATTATTTGCAGAAAAAATTAATAAAGTGAGTGACCTTGTTCTTTTTCTTATTCTTGTTCTTCAACCCTTTGAATGAGGAAATTACAGACAGGTAGTGTCCTTCAAACATAAATCTTGGATATCATGTGCGAAAAAATCTTCACGAAATGCAGCAAAAAATTTTAAATTACAGTCTTTAAATTCGCATAAACAACGCATCAAATAAACACCCGACATTATACGGAGCGTGAAGTATACATATACTCGCAGAAAAATAAAAGAAAACAGGACTTTTTCATTCATATAAAGTCGTAACAAAAAAATAAAAGATGTAGGAAATTCATTACTAATGAACTTTTTTAGATTTTTGAAAATAGATCTATTTCTTTATAGATTATTTGTTGTAACTTTTTTTCACATAATGGGGGATTACGGCTCAATCAAATTAAAGGAAAATAGTAAAAAAATACGAATGTATATGCTGAGTAACGAATATTAATAAAAAAAATGAAATGGTATAATTGAGATATTTCGGAAATAAAGGGTTCGACACTAATATGAAAATATTTTGATTGGCGACCGAGAAACAGCCTATACATGCATTACAAATAGCGTGTTAGGAGCTGGGATTACTACCAATGGAAGTTAAGAAATTCAAATTCGAAAGGAGGGCCTAACATTCCTGTACTACAGTTTCCAAACAGATTTTATTTTAACATAAATTTCTTGCATTAAACTTAATAATTTAAATACACCTGTAATTATAAAGTATACATACTTATACAGTGTTATAATATTCATTTATTTTTATGTAAATGTAACTTAAAATAGCATATATTTCAAGAACATTTAGGTCCATCATGAAAACAGTTTGATATAAAAACACATAAAAGTGACGTCACGTCAATCTTTTCAAAATTCGGGAGACCATAACTCGCTTATTAATAGGAGTTTTTTCACCGGATTTTCATCAATAGTCTTAGTTTTCCTAATATTTTCAGATGAAATTATAAAAAAAATGGTGTAATCCCCCATTGGGCTTATCTTATCATTTTTAACAAATACTTAGTAAAAAATGTTATCTAATAGACATGGTTTTCCGAATATGATTAATTTTGAATTTTAATATGCACTATACTCTACTTCATTGTCACAATTTCTTCAACCCTACTAAGGTATTCATTCTTCTTCCAATATACTCTTCATCTCTTCTCATGACATGTCCATACCAATGTGACCGCCTCTTGTATCGTTCAAGAAACTTCATCACTCATGCCATTTCCTTGATTATAGTATTTTCCATTACAAGCCAGGTTTTCACTGCTGAAAAAAGGAAATGACTGGCGAGCCGATTAGGCGAGCCTGTAACCTCCTTGAGACAGTAAAACATTTACTTGGCGTGTATTGTATAATATTTTATTTCTTACTCTCTTGTAAATCATATTTAAAATTATAAATAAAATCTGTCAATTGCAATTGTTGTGCCAAAAACTGGCTTAAATAATTTCGCAGAAGCCTTTGGGTGTTACTGTTGTATTTATTGGTAAATTGAAACACTTTTACTCGTATTTATTTACTTTATTTTCAATAATAAACTATAAGCAAAATGTATTCGTGATCGCCATTTTATCAATATCAAAATAATTTTAAATTAATATTTCTTTTTTTTTTAAATATAATAACACTCTAGAAACATATAAAAATTATAGTATAAATCATAATCATACTTATTTTTAATATGAATGAAAGTAACAAAACACAATTTTCATTTGTCAACGACGTTACTAACGTGTAAAAAATTTACAAGTTAGCTGTCAATTTTACAGTTTAGTAACTAATAAAGTTTAATTTTCAAAGGCGGTATCAATAAATGAAGTTTACAAATGAGTAACAAATAAAATCAATTTACAAGGAATAAAAAAGCAGATAATACTAAATTGGAACGATATTCTGATTCATTTTGAAGTGCGTATAATCCAGAAATGCCGAAACCATTATCTTTAATGTTATGTTGGGCGTAGGGGAAAGTTCTCTACAGGGGAGATTTTGTAGTAGGTACTTGTAGTGAAAGTGATTTGACCTGTGTTCTCATCTGCATCTTAAACTACTTTCCTTCATCCCCACAAATTAGATTAGGAATGCATATCCTTTAAATTAAACTTGTTGTTCAATAAATACTTTAATATATTTTCGATTGGTGTAATTTAGAACCTTATTACTTATTTGATTTGATAAAAATTGAAACCAATAACACAATTTTTATGTTCAATAAATAGGTATATTAATTTATTTTTGTAAAACTGGGTTTACATTATTACATTTAATAGTGTTATAGAGTGTGATAAGAGTATTGTAAAAAATAATATCGTATTCCTGAGATCATTTTAAGTAAAAAAAATGGATATATAGAATCTTTTCCAAAGAACTTTTTTATATCATTTATCCATTTTAATTTCAATACTTTATTTCTAAAAATTCACACAATTTTCAAATATTCCAAAAATGCGTACACTTACGTAACATTCTCTTTAAATCAAATAATATTACTACCAAGTTTATATCTCTACCCATTTTTGAATTATTGCCCCAAAAGTCAATATACCCCATATTTAGACAAAAACTTCAAAATTTTCAAAAATCTAATTTTTATGTATTTATATACTTCTTAATGCGCTGATTGCAAATTTTGAAACCGCAGGTCGATATCTCTTTTCTTTCTCGAGATATTTAGATTCAAAGTTTTGTTCAAAACTGCCCATTTTTGGGTAATAACCCAAAAATGGGTCGAGATATGAATTTGGCGACATCACCATTCGATTCTACGGACAAAATTACATAAGTATAGCAATTTTCATAATTTTTGTCCAACCGGTTCAATTTTTATGAATAAAAGCTTGAAAACCCCTAAAAATGGACAAAATCTGAAAAAATCGTAAGGGGTACACCTTAGATTTTTGCGATTTTTGGCCATTTTCAGTTATTTTGCTTTAGAGATTGTATGCGGTGTTCAAAAATTCTGAAAATTGGTGTACTTATGTAATTTTGCCCGTAGAATCGAATGGTGTTGTCGCCAAATTCATATCTCGACCCATTTTTGGGTTATTACCCAAAAATGGGCAGTTTTGAGCAAAACTTTGAATCTAAATATCTCGAGAAAGAAAAGAGATATCGATCTGCGGTTTCAAAATTTGGAATCAGCGCATTGAGAAGTATCTAGATACATAAAAATTAGATTTTTGAACATTTTGAAGTTTTTATCTAAATGTGGGGTATATTGACTTTTGGGGCAAGAATTCAAAAGTGGTTAGAGATATAAACTTGGTAGTAATATTATTTGATTGTAAAAAGAATGTTACGTAACTGTATGCATTTTTATTTATATATGAGTATACATAATGTATATTCATGTGATAATTTTATTGGATTTATAGAATATTTTCCAAGGAACTTTCTATGTGGAATTTGTAAAAAAAATGTATTATTTTCGTGTTACAATTTTACTGCATATATAGAATCTTTTCCAATAAACTTTTGGTATGGGATTTGTACAAAATACATCAAATTAACGGAAGGTCTTGTGCTGGCCACAACAGATTTTTTTACTTCAAATGATCTCAAGTATACGCTATAAATTTTTATACACTACTCCTGCAACAACCTGTTTTATTTCATTCTGTATTCAGAATTGTCCTTGTTATAAATTATATTTATATACGAATTAACCTTTCATTGTTGCATTACTTTCATTCCTCACTAACTGCTCCTCCTCATAATCTAATTCATTTCGGAGTGTTAGCATTGCTATCTAAGTGTCACTAATGTCACCACTTGTGTCAGTGGTGTCACGAAACTCACGGGCACATTGCTGTGTCACGGCGTCACGGGAGCCGTCGACGTCGCGACGTCCCGTCACGACGTACAGTTCAGGAACTCTGCACGGGAACAGGACAAGATGAGGCGAAGACAGACCCTCGCAGCGAATTTTACAAGTGGGAGGGGGCAAAGTGTTTCCGATGTTTTGGGAAGTTGATATCGGGGTGGAAGGACAATGAATTCAAAGTCAATAAGATTTGTCGCAAACAAATATAAAAGGTGTCTAGTCTTATAGGGTGCGATTCAGTGGGTTGTATTAGGCTGTTTTAAGATCTGTATTAAGAGTTGTATTAAAAAATCTGATTCAGTGGCTTGTATTAGGCTGTTTTAGAGTGTTTATTTTAATACATGTGTATTAGTTGCCTAGGAAATTAAAACTCTTCTTAAAATGGGTTATATATGTTTTAAGTATTGTATTAACCTTAATTCATAATGTCAAATATGAAATATTAAAGTAAAATTATATATTTGACTCTTCATAAAGTATTCTAAAGCAAATATTGAACTTAAAATCATATAATAAAAGAGAAAATGAATAATTTAAAAAATTGAGGTTTATATGAATAAATTCAGGCAAGTTACAACAATTATTTATATGTTGTTTATTTTCTGAGTTTGTTTAATAGGTGATACAATACGTGCTGGTGAAAGAGTTGAGCATGTTTGGCGTGTTGTTGATTGTAGAAGACGAAGAAGGATATTCAGAAGACGAAAAACTATGACAATACTCTCTCCGAAAGTGATACCGATTATAAGAAAATGTATTTCAGCATGTAATAAATTTGATTCGAATTGACATATCTGGGTTTGGCGGTGATGTACCTCCTCCAGTTTTTAGTTTTTCTTTTAAATAATGCGCAATTTCACTCTTTGAATTGCATTTCAATCAGTGCCGGATTACCCATTGGCAGAGTAGGTAATTACCTATGGGCCCCTCACATTTTAAGGGCCCCGCTACATTGAATTAAAATAATATTGATTTGATTTTGATTTTTCTTATTACAAACAAAGAAATCCTTAAAGAAATTTTGATTACAACAAAGAAAAGCTTATTTACAATAATGGAAACTTGATTACAATAATAAAAAATATCAATCAGCACAAACATCACTTTTATTTCTTTGGACATTCCAATTTACCACTTCAAAATGATGCAGCTTTTTTATTTTTCAATATTTTAATGTCATTTCCCTTATTTTCCGCTTAGTAATTGCCTCTTATTAAAATAATCTTTTCTTCATTAAACCAATCGGTTCTGTAATTCTTTTTCCTGACATTTTAATACATATGCTAAAATTTAAAATATAGGTCATAAAGTAGTGTAACATAACCTAAAACAACACAAATACAAAATATTGACGTTTCAAATGCCGCCAATTTCGCACTTTGACAGTTATTGCAGTGTTGCCAAGTGTAATTTTGTGTTTTAACTGAAACAGCTTAATACAGACCACTGAATCACCTTTGTTTTAAAATGTGTTTTAAGCTAATACAGTGTTTTAGTTAATACAAGTGTTAGTACAGACTTTAATATAACCCACTGAATCGCACCCATAGTGTTTTTGATTCAACTGCTCTCGTGCAGTGCAAATGAAAATGGAGTCATTGCATTACACGCGTATCGTGCTTCATTGTCTCAGTGCAATTTTTTCTAACCTTTTTCAAATATGATCTATTTTGCTCGCAGACCAACCGTTGGAGATGATAATTGTTACTGTTACTGGAAATATTCCGCGTTAACTCTGGAGCCTGAATATCCGAGCTATGCTATGCAGAAGAGAAAAGTGATTAAAGAACGATAATGAATTTCTGCTCGGTTCTAAGTTAGTTGGAAATAACATTACAAACAAAATCGCCAGAGCTACTAAACAGTTAGCATACCGCCTTGACAAACATAAAAACAGGACCGTGCAAAGGAGGAGAAATGTAGAATATAATAGGACAGAAATATAGATTATGATTCAATACAAAACAAATAATGTTAAGAGATTCGGTGGTAGACACTTGGTGAAACATATTTTAAATAATTACAGCGGAAAAATCACTTGGAGTACGTTTCATAAATTTTGTCTAGTAACTTGATCGATTTTGGTTTACAAGACCATCTTCAAAAATTAAATACTTGATCATTTAATAGGTAATTTAGTTTTTATGGCTTTCTGAAATTCATATGCTTCCAAAATATTCATTTTTACCTCTCGCTAAGAGAGGTATTGGATTCATGCTAAAATTCGCATATCCAAATTTTAGTGAATAAGCACGATTTAGGGTCCTTATAATCCGATTATAGCATTTTTAAAATGATGTCTGTGTGTGCGTGTGTGTGTGTGTGTATGTCTGGATGTTGTAGGGACGATTCTTTAAAAACTATAAGACTTAAGAACTGTTTAAGTATGGATTTCTCAATCTGACATTCCTGGGAAGAGCTGAAAAGGTTTGGTAACAATTGAACAACCGGAAGTACTACAAAATGTTTTTGGAAATTTTTGTTATTAAATATTGAAGAACATAAAATTCTCCATCTAATACACTTAAATTTTTTATTATATCTTATATAGATTTAGAGATAAAGACACTATAATATATAGAGTAATCTAATCGCAGAGGCTAAGGCACTAAGGAAACCCGTTGACAAATTCTAATGTTTATAACATAGTTTGTAAATGACACATCTCAGTGTCAAAAATCAACAGTTTTAGTGACATTCTGATAACTTTTTCTGGGAAGTATATTTAATCTTTCTTATTGTTTTATTAATTAAATATTTGAAATTATAGGTAAAATGCATCAGAAATACCGCCAATCTGGTTAACGAATTGGAAGAATCTCTCATATTTAGGAACTTCCCCATACAATGTAAAATAGATATAATTAGAATTATATGTGTGCGGAAGACATGTTAAATACAAAAAAAAAAAACAATATTTGGGTAAAGTTTTGTAATGTTTTGTTATAAAACGAAGGTTTGAAAGCGAAGTGCAATACAATACCTATATAGCCTATGTAATATGGAAATGGCGAGAGGTCTTGTGCTGGCCACAACAGATTTTTTTATTCTTTATCTAACGATAAAGTAGATTTGTTTCAATGTGAGTATTTTGAATGTCTATTAGAAAAGCCATCAATTACCCCCACATCATAAGTTCTTCAATTAAGTAGTATATAAGCATCAACTTTTGTAAGATTCTTTCTTTGTATTTAACTTTTGAAGATGGTCTTGGTCTTGTATACCAAAATCGATCAAATTACTAAATAAGATTTGTGAAACTTACACCAATTGTTTTTCTGTTGTAAAGCACATGGTTTTTGTCCTCTGATTGGCAAAAATGTAAACCAAATTCACAATAAAGACAAAATTGTCTGTTAATATTGGTAGAATAACAATAAGTTCTAACTGGAATAATGTAAAATGACGAAGAAACTGATTTGAAAATTTAACTTCGCCATTATTAAAAACATGTTATCGAATTTAAGTCTCGTTATGGATTGAATTTTATTATAAGAATAAGGAAGAAAAGTTAGGTACAATGGTATCTGTAGTTAGGCTAGGTTATAAGAAAAAAATCGCAGTTAGAACTCAAAATACTAAATAAAACAGAACTTTGGACTTCCATTGTCTTTATTATTGATAAACAAAAAAAACTGTTCTACAATATTAACACAACGTTTCGGTAGCTATGTGTCTTACAACTTCAAAGAAATATAGAACTCAAAATGTTTACATCATTCATCATGGGAACAAAGTTCTACGTGCGCAGAATATATATAAAAAAAACTCAATGAGACAGAAAATTATTATGAAATTATTTTTATTAATAAGGTGTACCCCTTGCGATTTTTTTCAGATTTTGGCCGTATTCAGGGGTTTTCAAACTTTCAAAAATTATAAAAATTGGTATACTTATATATTTTTATCCGTAGAATCGAATGGTGGAATCGCCAAATTCGTATCCCGGGTTACTACCCAAAAATGGGCAGTTTTATGCAAAACTTTGAATCTAAATATCTGGAAATCGAAGAGATATCGACCTGCGGTTTAAAAATTTAGAATCAACGCATTGAGAAGTATCTAGATAAATTAGATTTTTGAAAATTTTAAAGTTTTTATCTGAATATGGGGTATATTAACTTTTGGGGTAAAAATATCTTCGGCCCGGCTCGAATTTCTGAATCTCTTTTCCAAAAATTTGTAGTTACAACCTTGTTATTCTGGACCCGCAATCCGTCGACAGTGATAACTACTCATTAATTTGATTTTCTATGTGTAATTTTTAAAATTGAGATAGTGCACATGTTTACAAAAGATCGATTTGCACTCAAGCGTCATCTATTTTGTTCTAAATTACAACGATCTATAGAGCTAAACAAATACTTATTGAACATTTCTAGGGCAATGAACACTATAGCGATTTCTAATCTTATTCGTATTTTTATTTTCAGTGTATTCCTGTAATGACAGAATAATGTAAAATGATTCTTCTAACTGTTTTAAGATGATGATTATATTTGTTCATATTGTTAATGACTTTATCACTTACTATTCATAAAGTCATATGAATATAGATTGACTACGTTTGATTATTTGTTAATTGCATAGCTGACTGCATTCATTTTTAATCAAATTGCAAATTATCGTTTGTATTCAGAACTATGTTCATCAAGTATTATTTATAATTTTCAGTCACACAGCAATTATTTTCTCTTACACAACCGACGTTTCGGTACACACTTGTACAAACAAAAATACTCCGCCATATTTTAAATTTTCAATATATGTTCAAACTTCTTATAAAATGTAAAGGTGACATTCATAAAACCTTATGGACGTTAAATGAGTAATTCAAATATATCGTACTAAATTTCACAAGTACTTATTAGTGACCGTATAAAAGACCAATATTTTTGCAATGCGTTGTTTTATTTTTAAGCATCTAATAAATAAATAGAAAAGTATGTAATACGAAATTTTTGATTATTATATTTTCTTATTTTTCCTCGAAAAGAGCTCCAATTTAAGTACCACTTCCGGTTTACCATATAGGTATAGTCAATGTCTAATATGTTGTTTCAAATTATATACGAATTTTCAATACAAAAAAGATATGCTCATATCGTGATGTTCCATAGTCGCCGTGAAATAATAATTATTACAGTAACTTTGTGCTTCTAACTCATTTGTGTCCGCTTATAATCCGAGTGTAACAAGAGAGGAACTGATACGAACAACAGTTGCACAGATCAACTGCCAATATAAGAAAGGTTGCTTTAAAACTTATTTGGGCAACAGTTACATGTTATATTAGGTATGTGGAAATTAAATTAATTTTATTTCGTGTGGTTTTAAACGGAGTGCATATATTAGACAGTGATTTGTGTTAATATATTTTCGTGGCTCACACTTACATTTCCATGCATGCAATATTATTCCCGCTATATTTTTGTCAATGATTTCCAACAGATTTTCAATTGTATTGTATTGTATTTATGTAATCAATTATAAGCGAACTCCACTGTTTGATAAAATGAGCTACCACTTTGGTTGAAGTTTAATTTGATTTAAAAAAAAAATCTGTTGTGGCCAGCACAAGACCTCTCGCCATTTCCATATTAGGCTATATAAGTTTTGTATTGCACTTCGCTTTCGAACCGTCGTTTTATAAAAAATATTACACAAATTTACCCAAATATTGTTTTTTATTGTATTTAACATGTCTTCTGCACACATATAATTCTAATTATATCTATTTTGCATTGTATGGGGAAGTTTCTAAATGTCACAGATTGTTCCAATTCATTAACCAAATTGGCGGTATTTCTGATGGATATATGCATTTTACCACAATTTTACCTATAATTTCAAATATTTAATTAATAAAACAATAAGAAAAATTAAATATAATTCCCAGAAAAATCTATCAGAATGTCACTAAAACTGTTGATATTTGACAATGACATGTGTCATTTACAAACTATGTTATAAACATTGGAATTTGTCAACTGGTTTCCTTAGTGCCTTAGCCTCTGCGATTAGAATACTCTATAAATTATAGTGTCTTTATCTCTAAATCTATACAAGATATAATAAAATTTTTAAGTGTATTAGATGGAGAATTTTATGTTCTTCAATATTTAATAAAAAAAAAATCTGTTGTGGCCAGCACAAGACCTTCCGTCAATTCGATGTATTTTGTACAAAACCCATACCAAAAGGTCCTTGGAACAGATTCTATATAATATCATGTAAAATCGAACACGAACACATACTGTTTTTTACAAATTCCATACTAAAAGTTCATTTGAAAAGGTTCTTTAAATCCAATAAAATTATAACATAAACTACACTAAGTAATGTCCTTCCATCTTCTCTTTGGCCTTTCTCTGCATGTCACTTGCGAGTAACAATATGACATACCAATTTTAGATCCTATACTTTTCATATTTGGTTTTGCACTTGCAACTGACATCTGTCAATTAATTTTTTTTGAATAATTATCTCAGCTGTTTCCGTAATAAATTGCAAAGCAGACTAATTTTTGAAAATTAATTTCTTTATAATGCTTTAAATTTACATCTATTTAATATGAAGGAAAATGTATAATTAAACCGTATTGAGAAGAGTATTTTCTTTAATATACATAATAACAAAATGTCAAAAAGTAATATTTAACTGCGTTTTTTTAAGAAAAACTGTTAAAAACTTCAAAAAAGGGTACTTCCGGTGGATCGATTATAACCAAAATCTAATCAACTCTTCATATGGATGTACAGAAAAGGAATACGAAAGAATTATAATTTTTAGAATTGTAGTATTGGAGTTATCGTCGGAGAAAAATTTGTCACACACGGACACACATACACACACACACACACACGGACACACGCACACACGCACACACACACACACACACACACACACATACATACAGACATCATCTTAAAAATAGTAAATTTGTATTGTAGGGACCCTAAAACGTGCTTAGTCATTAAAAACTCACCACCGAATTTTTTGACCAAAGACAATACCTTCCTTACCTAGAGGTGACGGAAGGTAAAAAACTACCAAAAAATTATATTTAGAAGAATTTTTTTAAGAAACTACTACTTCCGGTTGTTCAATTGTTACCAAAACCTTTTCAGCTCTTCCCAGGAATGTCCGATTGAGGAAACTGCAGTTAAATATTTTTTAAGTCTTATAGTTTTTGAGGAATCGTGTCTACAACATCCAGACATACATACACACACACACATCCACACACACACACACACACACACACACACACAGACATCATTTTAAAAATGTTATCGGCTTCTAGGGACCTTAAAACGTGCTTATTCAATAAAATCTGGATATGCGAATTTTAGCATGAATCCAATACCTCTCTTAGCGAGAGGTAAAAAAAATCTTTAATATTTTAATTTTCTATTATTTTATATAAATCCCGTACATTTTTAATACTAAACTACGCCTTCTTGTGATTTCTCGCGTTCGGGACTGCATCTAAATTGATTTGCTATTCATTTTCTGTTGAATCTATATTTTCCGCTAGTAAACATAATTTACTATTATTAGAGTACGGATCAATAATATGGTTTCCTATTTGTGATCGATATAACGTTAGAATAGAGAATGTACAGAGACGTTTTTTGAAATATTTGATCTACAAGTGTGACCAAGTCTATCCACAACGAGGTTGTGATTATAATATGTTATTAGATCGTTTTAATTTTACGTCAATCAAAACAAGACGAACCTGTCATTCAATCATGTTTCTAGCAAAAATGTTGCAAAATAAAATTGACTGTCCTTCACTGTTAGAAAAAATTAACATTCATGTACCTCGGTTTGCATCAAGACAACAATTATATTTTGAATGTCCCAGGGCCAGAACAAATATGCAAACCAGGTCACCAATTTATAATATTTGTAACAATGTAAATTTAATTATAAATGATATAGATATCTTTACTGCGTCTCTGATTTCTATAATCAATTTAGTTAAAAATGTATAGTAAGTATTTTATTAAATATTCTTTCATATTACGATTTATTATGTTCCATCAATTTTTTTTTTGTGTAATTATGTATCCTATTTTGTCCTTTATATGGTGTATACTGTTGGGCAAATAAACTTATTATTATTATTATTATTATTATTATTATTATTATTATTATATTATTATATTAAAAAACTACATTTCATCTAAAATATGCCTCGGGGCGTGTTGATCTGCCAAAACACAATCCTATTTCCATTGTTCCTAGCCCTGTCCTGTGTTTCTCTCTGGTATGCCGGCACAATTTGTTCACTTTGGACCTTCTTCTCTGTGTGAAGAATGCCATTGGTCATTGGCCGATTTGCTGAAAAGCTGCGAGTCTTGTTTGGAAAGGAAGGCACGCGGCTCCGTGCGGGTCTTCAGCACTCAACACTGACTGACACTTTGCAGGGCGTGACGCCCATCTGTTTAGTCTTAAATTAGTCGGAGCCATGGAGGACGGGCGAGGTTCAAGTTTGCAAAGTATGCATATTGAAGGAATGAGGCGGAAGATAATATTGGAGGTGCTAATGGATATGGAAAGTATTCGACTTGGTTTTTGCTAATGAAAATGAGAGTTCTAGAGCAGTTAGGGGTTGAGGTTGTATTTGATTCCGAAATGTTTTATTTCCAACTAGAAATAGTTTTTATTGCTCGTCCAATGAAAATTATTACGAACACATTTTGTTGTAACAAGGAGGGATTGGAGGAATTAGATCACAGGTGCTGGCGCTTGAGTAAAAACTATATTTCAAAATAAAAATATAGCAATCCGTCTATTATAATTTCAAAAATCTGTTGTGGCCAGCACAAGACCTCTCGCCATTTCCATATTAGGCTTTATAAGTACATATTGTACATTTTTGGTACATACACAAAAATTTTAATTACTTCTAGTCTTAACATATTTTTGTATTTTTTAATTCTTTCTACTCTTCTAAATGTTCGAGATTCTTCAAATTCATTGACGTGATTGGAGGTATAATGTCTTCATGTATGTGTGTGTGTTATGTGGATATGTGTGTGTATGTGTATGTATGTGGATGTTGGAAGGGCGGTTTCTCAAATTCTATAATACTAAAGGCTAGTGTAACTACGTATTCCTTAATCTGACATTAATGGGAAGAACTGAAAATATTTTAGTAACAATTGGACAACCGGAAGTAGTAGTTTCTTAAAAAAATCTTCTAAATTAAAGAACATAAAATTCTCTATCCGATACATTGATTATTTTTATTATATCTTCTGTAGATTTAGAGATAGAGAATCATAAAAATATAAAATAATCAGTTGTAATGTATCTAATAACTCCATGGAAACCAGAAAAATTAAAATGTTTGTAATTGACAGAACAATGTGAATTGTCAGTGTCAAAAATTCATTTACATTACTGAAAACTGGGAAGTTACATTTCATATTTCTTATTTTATTATTAATTATATATTTAAAATTATAGATACATATATTACATATACGCATTAGAAATGACGTCAATCTCATAAATGAATTGGAAGAATCTCGAACATTTAGACTGACACAAATTTTATTTTGTCTACATGACCAATTTTCTAATATAAAATAGCACAATTTTGCTAATTTAACCAACCTCGTACCTCTTCAAATAAAAAAGTTACCAATAGTGAGCAAGCTTATTGAGACACCCTGTAGAACGAATTAAAAAATATAGAAAATATTAATAATAATTAGAACTTTTGTGAGTGTACCAGAAATGTTCAATACAATATGTACTTACATAGCTTAATATGGAAATGGCGAGAGGTCTTGTGCTGGCCACAACAGATTTTTTTTTATTAAAAAATATTGTACTAAATTGATTAGGTTACTATTCAAGCGTAAGTATTTCCAATTAATGTTCAGGAAAGTTATTCCAAACATATATACAACTATATACTTTTATAAGTGTCCAAAAATAATTATTTATGCAACGAGTGTAAAAAATATAGTCTTATTTCACGAATAGGAAAGTTTGTCAAATCCTATGAGTGAAACAAGACACTTTTTACTCGAGTTGCATACAATTTTTTTTTACGTCTGCAATGAAAGTGTGAAAAAAAGTGCCGTAACGTTTCATATTTTCTTTATAATGCTTTAAATCTACATATATTGAATATGAGGGAAAATGTATAATCAAACTGTATAGAGAAGAATATTTTCTTTAATATATATATAATAACAAAATGTCAAAAAACAATATTTAACTGCGTTTTTTTAAGAAAAACTGTTAAAAACTTCAAATAAGGGTACTTCCGGTGGATCAATTATAACCAAAATATAATCAACTCTTCATATGGTTGTACAGAAGAGGAATACGAAAGAATTATAATTTTTAGACTTGTAGTATTGGAGTTATCGTCGGAGCAAAATTTGTCACACACGGACACACACACACACACACACACACACACACACACACACACATACAGACATCTTAAAAATAGTAAATTCGTATTGTACGGATCCTAAAACGTGCTTATTCATTAAAAACTCACCACAGAATTTTTTGACCAAAGACAATACCTTCCTTACCTAAAGGTGACGGAAGGTAAAAAGTGTACTTTTTTAACAGACGTAAAAAAATCAATTATAACATTATAAGCGAACACCACTGTTTAAAAACAAAATGAGCTTATCATCTACATTAAAGAAAATATTACAGTTTAACAGTTAACAATTAAGATTTTCTATAACTACAGATCGCCACCATTTTAGTTGAAGTTTAATTTGATTTAAAAAAAATAGTATTAATAAATTTTTACCCCTGTAGTGCTCTCTCTACGACAGCTTTGAGATAATAAGCCGCAATAATATATTTATTTGTCAATAAAATTAATTACTAAAAAAGAAGTGCTACAATGCAAGATATCTACTTCTTACTTCTGTTAGGGTTCAAATGATGATAGCACAATAATCTAGATATCAAAACAACATTTAACACCACATAAATATCTCCACTGCGTCCCCTAGCAATAAATCTCTAAACAATGAGTTTTGGATAATTTTATTGCTTGGAGTGTATTAATTTCCCGTTACAACTTATTCACAATGCGGCTAATAGCCGTGTAGTAGGACCACGGTGCTTACTGTGCGTTCCAGTCAGACACTAAATCATATGTCGTGAACGGTGAACAGCAAGGCTGCATACAGAACAGAGAACGGATCGGGCAGTAGAAGCCGATGGGAGCTAACGGAAAGATGGGGTTGGAATTATGGGGAATTAATATGTAGTTTGCATAAGGGTTTGTTTGTTTAGGGGTTGGTTAAGAAGATAAGGAGGAAATCTTTAAAGTTTTAAAATTATAATTTATTTATTATCCATTTAAGAATTTACTAAATTCAGAGGCATCATCGAAAAGCAGTATATTTTTTTACCTCCCGCTACCCTAGGTAAGGGAGGTATAGGGATCGTGCTAAAATCACATATAGAGATTTTTGTGAATGAGCACGTTTTGTTGTCCCCAGAATACGATTTTAACATTTTTACAATGATGCTGTAGGTATGTATGTGTGTGTGTCTGAGTGTGTGTGTGTGTTACTCAAATACTATCAATCAGAAAAATTTGAAATTTTGTATACCCATTCTACACGAATGTGGGAAGAGCTCATTAGTTTTTAGTGTATATCGGATAACCGGAAGTATCATTTATACAAGCTTTTAACAGTTTTTCTTGTATAAAATTAATTGAATAAATTTTTTAGCAACTTTTACCAATACAAATTGAATATAATGGCACAATCTTCAATTCTACGATAATAGCATTAGTAAATAACTTGAAATAACTTTAAATATTATATTATAAAATAATTTATTTTTGTACATCACTTTGCCTCTGCGTCAAACAAAAACAATACTATAATATCAATTTTGACATATTTAAACAAATGTCACTGTCACGAAGCATTTACCTACATTAAAATTAATAATGAAACTGTGTTAAGAAGAATTTAGTAGTTTAAATATGATTCTAATGAAATTAAGGTTAGTAAAATTAATATATTTTCCATCATACATAAATATGAGATATACAGGATATTTCGATTTAAATTTGATGTTCGCAACAATACATATCAAACAGCTCTCAATAAGAACGTGATTTCAAAGTGTCATATCATAGTTTGCAACTACACATTTACGAAATGGATCATCTACGGCGAAGAATTTACACAGATTGCGTTTTAGAGCATAAGGAAGTTGGTGCTGATTTTAATAATAATGCGTGTGTGACGATTTTTCCTTAAAATATATTAATGATCCAAAACTTCGCAAAGTTGGTATTTGCTTACAGATTTTTCAGGAAAAATATATTAAAATATAATCCAAAATTTCGTATTACAAACTTTTCTATTTATTGGAATAACAAACGATCAATCGGAAGTGATACTTTACTTAAAGCTCATTGCCATTTTAAACATGGAATTGGCGGGAGGTCATGTGCTGGCCACATCAGATTTTTTTAAATTATAATTGATTTATTATCCATTTAAGAATTAACAAAATTAAGAGACGTTATCAAATAGCAGCATAATTTTTTTCCTTTTGTGTAACGAATTAATCTATGTAAAAATAGAATAAAATCGTTCTGTAGAGATGACGCCCTTTTTACCTCTCGCTAAAAATCAAACACAAATCGGACAAAATTTGTGCATAAATTTTTTTGTTTTTTTTTTGACCAGCGCTAAGATTGCTGTCCTGGCAGTAACATATATTTCTTTTTATCAAGTTTTCTGTTTTGGATTTTGATAGAACGTGGACGGAGTTGAAGATTTTAACTGCCTTTATTAAGATTTAGAACAAATGCACTCTATTTATATTTAGTGTATTACTTAAATTACTTTTATGGTACGTCGAAAATGTTTTTATTAATTGTTATTATAACATTGTAATTTTCACCAACTGATGATGGACAAATTTGTTCCGAAACGTTCAACTAATGTTCAATAAAATTATAAAATAACGTAACATCAATTAATGGGACCTATGGTCTACTTCTGCCTGTGGTGCACTCTCCACGCCAGCAATGAGTGCCCGTGAAGTGACGCCTGGAAAGCGCCCGCACCGTACAAATATGTCATCATCATTACCGATATCTGCGATAAAGCAGATTGGCACACCCAGAAATGGGTAATATGCCGTGATAATATATTTATATTTATTTATTTATGGCCTACTTCTCCTTATGAAACATTCAACGTGTCACTTCTCGAACTTCAATTCTCTAAATTTAATTAAATAAATTATCATTATGACCTTAGAATCATTGTTGTCAAAAATCGCGTTGTATTTGTATGATTCATTAAATTTACAATGGAAGTAAACTTAAATAAATGTTTTTAAAAATATCCCAGTATCTATAATTATTTATAAAAACTGACAACTTTTAGGTGAGGGAAGTATAGGGATCGTGCTAAAAATCGCATATAGAGATTTTATGAATAAGCACGTCTTGATGTCCCCGGAATCAGATTTTAACATTTTTACAATGATATCTGTGGGTATGTATATGTGTGGATCCTGTGGACACGATTATTATCATTCTGAGAAATCTGAAACTATGTATTCTGGCTCTACTTATATACGGGAAGAGCCCATTAGATTTTGGTGTAAATCAGATAACCGGAAGTAGCACTACCCGTGAAGTTCAAAACAGTTTTTCTGCTAAAAATGCATTTAAATAACATTTTTTTTTAATTTATGTTATTATAAAAATTTAATATTATTAAATTTTCTACAGAACCGCATCAATACTTTTTCTATATATTTTTTGTATAAATTTATAAAATAAATCCCGGAGCCTGTGTTTTAAACACATACTTCCTTGGTTACACCAGCTTATATCTCAAATGAATGTGGCTGACAATTACTTAAATGTCATTGTCAAAAAACTAATCATTTCAAAGTAATAATTATGGCGTTTTAAAAAGAAAATAGTAAAAGGAATAATAATTACATGGAAAAAATAAAGTTTTCAACAATAGTAAATATGTAGTTATGTATTCAAATTAATAAAAATTAAATGGCGGGAGGTTTTGTGCTGGCCACATCAGATTTTTTGCTTTGGTTTTTTCGTATCGTGTGGTCGTTTACCAGACGTAATCTCACTGGCATTCGTTGCTAACTTGAAGAGTGCAGCACAAAAAAAAATCGAAATAATTTTGTAGTTTGTCGAATATGATATCATCATTACCGATATCTGAATACAAAGCATATTGGCACATCCAGCAATGGGTAAATAAGCCATGATAATATACTATTATTATTTGAATTTCTTCTAAAATTGTTTCAATAAACACATTAGCTTTGTTCGATGACATGTACTAGGCCGCCCTAGTGTTAACTTTCTTGCACTAACATGTTTTATGAGAAATGGGCAGCTTCTGGCAGGCTGTTCGATGAAAAAATTTTAAGAACTAGTGCTCACTTTTCTGACCTGACTCGCGAGGTAGTGTAGAAAGTGCAGACTAGGAGTGGGGGTAGCTAAATGTTGTTCGGTAGACATTTTAATTCTATCCTATCTACACATCTGTTTATTTAACCTAAAATTTTGTTTTGCTATATAAAGAATTAATTAAAATATCTGGCTCTGATTCTGATGAAGAATCAAGTGATGATTGATCTTCGTCAGAATCGTTTATTAGTTTACTATGCTCTTTAAAACAGACATTTCTGCAGTCACTTTTTTGCAGCTTTATGATATGACTGTGTTTATAAACAACCTAACCTTTTACACCTTTGGCTATGCTTGGCTTGATTACTCACAGCTGAGCAAACTTGCCCAAATATACACTAGTGTGTTTTATGAAACCACAAGAATTAGACTGTACTAGTGTACACTACACTGCACTGCACTATTCTGCTCTACACTTCAAGCACTTCTCATCGAACAGAGCTATTAACTTAACCCTTTACCCATATTGTCATATCTTGTTAAAGAAACATCTTCACTTATTGAAAGTTATTAATTATGAATTGATATGTGTGTCGTAATGGAATGATCCGTACAAGTTGCTAATGGGGAGTGAATTACGTGAAGGGCTGTAATCTAATGTAATCCTGGGCTAAATCAGAGCAACCCTTGCGGCGATTCCTGACATCACTCCAGCGTCGCTTGATTTGTGATCGGCCGAGGACCGAGCTTCGCTCGACAGTTGCCGCTGCCACACAACCAACAACATGCTTTTATAATTATCTCCGCCCCATATGCAAACACAATATTTATTTCTTTTTAATTTGGGCCAACATTTATTTCTCACCAAATGATGTATTACATATTTTTAAATATGATCCACTATAGGTATTAAGTACAAGTGATGTAGAATATGGTGTGTGTTACAATCCCTAATTAAAATTCTAACTTAGAAGTAAATAAACAATATTAAGTCCCGATATTTTAAACTCTAGTTAAACTGTCTGCTAACTTAACCGTCAGTTAAAAGATAAATATACCCCATCTAAATCGGATTATTGGCAACAATGATACGTTTGTCATTGAATAATTCTTTGCAATTTTATTTATTTAACTGGCAGTAATTCTATTGTAATGGTAAAATGAACAAAAATTTCTTTAATCATTAATGAAAACAAAACCCGGGTTTTATTAAATAAAAGCGGGTTTTATTGACAAACATCGAATTATAGTATGTATCATTTTTAACTTTAGTTTTATAAAGTATCTTAATACACATACTCAAGTCGGCATAATAGATAATTAATATTATTATTATTTTTTTTAAGACTGTAATGTAATAACCAATAAATTAACTAGAGAGTGTACATGCGTACACGAATTAATATTAATAATTGCAAGTCTGTGCAATGCAAATGTGTACAAGAATTAGATCCAAGTGTCACAACTAATAGTAGAACGTTTAATACTCAACTCAAAAAATAATTAAAATGCTGACACCAGGATTGGAGTTGTTCAAATATAAAAGAAACACTGTGTTTAGTTCGCACAGCAATGAAAAATATATTAAAAATGATCAAACAAGAAGTACACAAAATGAAATTGATTGTAAAATGTTGCCGGTGACAAAAATTTATGTATATATGTGTGTACCATATAAGTATGTACCATATTTAATTAATAAAATATGATTTCATAAAAGTGGGTTTTTTAGATATTTTTTTTTGGGTTTTTTTAGATGTATTTTTTTAAAAAAACCCGGGTGGGTTTTTTTGTGTCGGGCAAAATTACAACAACCCTGGTTAATACTGTCATTGTTTTGCACACAAAACCAAAGAAATTTGCGGTATACCGTACTAAACTATTCCATTCTAGTTTTATAGTATAGGGGTGGTTAAATTGTTTATGACTGAGACTCGATTTTTGGTGGCGAGAACTATAAATAAGTTCTACGTAATATTACCTATCATATATACAAAATTTTTAAAATTCAGTTTTGCACAACAAAAAAGACACACACATTAATTTGCTCTTAAAATCGACAACAGAAATCGTCGGTTTTATAAGAATAAATGCTGTTTAACTGAGATTTCGAGCAATTGTTAACTATCCATACCACAGTCGCCAAATTTCCTACATTGTTTAATTTTCATCGTTATTGTTTTCATTAAACCCGGGCTTTTTTCAACCCTGGTATTAACTTTTATTATTTATGATGGGCAGAAGTTTTAGGTTTTTTTTTTGTAAACTAAGTGATGGGCTGTTTATGACCGTTCCTTGATTATTGGAGATGAGAACTATACCCTGAACAAGGTGCAAGTGTGCACCGAAATGTCGGTGTTGTAAGAATATATGCTGTTTGCCTAAGATTTCGAGTAATTGTGATCATCTTACGAAACATATTATGAGCAAATGATTAAGGGTGACTAGCATTGTTTTTTCTCTATCAATCACTTACGAATAATTTTAGAGAAAAGTACTTCAAATAACAGTTATAGAAAAACTAATTGTATTTGCAGTAATTTCTCCAAAATAATCCATAACTGATTGACAGAGATAAAACAATGCTAGTTAACTGCTTGTTAATCATACTTAATCAGTTGATCATATTAAAGGCCAGTATCTTTTATTTTAGCTAAAAAGGCTATTTGAGATTATAAACTTTCCACTGGTGGAACTGAATAAAATTTATCTTTATACACTTGTAACATAAACAGATAATTTTATTGTTAATTTTGACATTTACTAGATAAGGTACAGATTATTTTAATGCAATTAACATACCGGAAGTGATATATTTAGAACACCAAGCTCTTAAGGCTTTATTTAAAGAATATTTTTAAATGACATTTTTAATTGTTATGAAATTAAAAAGTCTATTATTAGCAATGATTTACGTAAGGATTAAAAAATTATATCAAATTTACCTATAAATTTCGCTTATTCAAGGAAATTAGGTATTCAATGAAAATATGAATTCATACGACAATGAGAAAAAAATGTCTCCTGAATTTTTTTTATGATCAAAAAAGTGTTGGTCATATTAATTTTTATTCCTATAGTTTATGACATGTTCTGATACAAATTTCTACTCAAAAAAGATGTAAATTTTGCATTTGAAAAAAATTATAATAAAAAATATTTACCTTGATTTTGCACAAAATTAAAAACTGATACTATCCAATCACACAATATAAAAATTGTCATATTTGCACTATACGACCATAAAGGAAATAATTGAGGATATTGAGAAGAAAAAATCTGACTGAGAGAAGCGCAGTGGTGTTGTTAGTCAACAAATTCCGAATTGGCAACCCTGGGTGTCTAAAGAGTTGAGGTGTGCTCGTGAGGCCGCTCAGCCTCAAGGGGGTGGAGCCCCGCCGATGTAGAACGCATGCGCGAGCTCTGGCCCGCCCCACCACATGATGGGCTCTCTTTCCAACTCTCGGGAGCTTTAGCTCTGTTCTCTGTTTGCTCCCCCTTCACCCTTCTCCTTGCCGTGTCCACGCACTCGCCGTCTCGACGCACTCGTCCATCACTATCATATAAACCGCCACGTGACGTACAAGTGGCGTCAGTTACTGAAAAGCTGCCGCGAAAGGCACCCCACCACATAGCGGAGATCCGAGATCGGAACCCACATCGAGACCATGTCATTCAGTGGCACTTGAGCCTCGAGAAAACAAGCGCGGGACACGTGGAGGATAGTGAATGATAGTGACAGTGGTTGTTCTGTGAAATGTGAAGGATACTTTTATTAACAAAATGAGTTCGTACCAATTTGTGAACTCGTTGGCGAGCTGTTATGCTAACCAACAAGGGGGTAGAACCGGAGCGTCGCCAGTGGAAGGACATGGACAACATAGTGCACAAAGTGCGGGACCTGGTGCTGATTATTACAACCCGAACGCAGCCGCTGCCACGGGTTACCCGCCCAGTTGTTACTCTCCTCCTCAACACTACCCACAGCACCCATATGCAGCTCCTGCTGGAAATATGCAACCCAGTGGAATGGTCGATTACACTCAATTGCAGCCTCAAAGACAGCATTTGGTCCACGCAAGTCCAGCAGGTGCCCCGAGCCCAGGATTATTACAAGCTCAAACATCAAATCAAACAGCAACAACTTCTTGCAAATATGCTGACAGTACCTCATCTACAGGGGTAGCATCTCCGCAGGATTTAAGTACGTCAGCACCTCCAAGAGCTAGTTCCCCACCTAGTGCTACTGTTACGGCAAAAGCACCAGGTCTGACGTCACCTCTGTCGGTTAGTACGTCTCCCCAAGCTAAACCTACGGCTGGAGCTTCAAGTACAGCTTCGCAAAATTTGTCGTCACCGGCGTCCAGTACCTCATCGACGTCGTCGTCTGAACGTACGGCAAATTCCAACTCGAATACGAAGAGTTCGTCGCAATCTAATCCGCCACAGATCTACCCATGGATGAAAAGAGTACATCTGGGGCAAAGTAAGTTATAATTATTTTACTATTCTTCAACCGCAATTACTGTTGGTACGTTCTGTCGATATCAGAAATATTCCGAAATAACAAATAAGTAGAACAGTTGCATACAAATATTACAAAGTAAAGACTACAATTATCTAAAAATTTACTAAATAATAAAAACGTAAAGGAGGTATATGTTTAATAGAACCTAATCTAAACATTTATAAATGTGAGAATGTGACAGAAGGGCGCACGCGAATGTCGGCTGGTAAAATTTTGAAATTATCTGCACTCCAAAATCAGTTGTCGTATCTACACATTCAAAGATATATTTTACTATCTATTGCACGAGGTTTGGAAGTCGTATGTCCATATATAAAAATAAAAAAAAATATATCGTCATCATTACCGATGTCTACATGTGTTGTAGGTACTGGCACACCCAGAAATGGGTAATATGCCGTGATGATATATTTATTTATGTCCATATTTGTGAGTATAAATCCGATTTATTTTATGTATAACTACAATATCAATACAGTAACTTCGAGAGTAACTGTAAGTGTCATAATCCATAAACATGAATCCGGCATTGAAAAAAAAATAATTATTAAAAATCTGACGTGGCCAGTGCATTACCTTTCTTCATTCTATGTATTTTGTAGAAATCCCAACACGAGCCTACACTATTTTATACAAATTCCATACCGAAAGTTCCTTGCAAAAGATTCTATAAATCCAATAAAATTATAACACAAACATGCACTATGTAAATTGCACTTGACACTGATATCTGTCAATTAGACTTATTTGGATATATCAGCTGTTTTCATTATTAAATTTGGTTCATTTATGAAAATTAATCTCTTTATAGTTCTTTAACTCCATATTTATTGAATATGAAGGAAAATGTATAAGTCCATATTTATGAGTATAAATTTGATTTATTTTGTTTGGTAACGAAAATTTATAAACAAAAAGTTGTAAATACATTTTCTCATTAATTCGTAACTATATTTTTAATTTTTGTATTCAATAAATTACGGTATTGCTTAACAACAAAAGTCTCAAATTTATCTGCAAAAAATGCAAGAAGTAAAAAAAGAAACAAAGTGTAAAAACCTGTATAACTCATGTAATTATGTCTTTCTTAACACGGCAAAATAGATCTTCCGATCAATTTTCCAGCTCTAATGTAAGAATGATTCGTAGGAATATTCAGATTTTTTTGACTCAAAAGAGCAACCATTGAGGTAGTATTAGAAGAAGTAGGAAGATCTCTGACACCGATAGAACGTACCTTATAAATCAAATTGATTATTTCGAACAGCTCAATTATAATAATGTGTCAATTTCGCCCAAATGTCCGTAAAAAGGTGTTATTTAGCTTAATAATAATGTAAATACATGTAGGTATATAAACTAATCATTAATCATCTTCGACAAAAAGTTCTATTTCTATCGCGAGGCCTAATAATGAGATAACTGGCTGCTCTCTCTCCATTATTTCCAATGCGTTTTTCTCCACAAGGCTCGCATTTATAACACATGCTCGTGATTAGCGCGTGGACCGACAATGAGATAGCAATCATCCTGTTTTCCGGTCTGTGTATATCATCTTCCATTCGCCAATTACAAATTATGTTTCAAACGTATCAATTTTTCATCTAAAATAGTCATTATCCGCAAAACTTTATATCGCAATGGCAAAACATTGGTATTGTTGTTATTGTTATGACTATAAATGACTATAAAATGGCGTAATATTAGAGAAAATATTATGGGCATTTTTATTGCTAAATACGAGACGAAATATTAAATAAATGTGAGTGGCGCAATATTTTTAGATTTGGTAAAAGAAATGCAGAGAAAATAATATTTTGATTATAAAATATCTACCTAAGTAGGTACGTACATTATGTAGCTCACAATTTTAAATTAGTTTTTTTTAGATTTGTTTGTTTTTGATAGATTTCATTTTTATGAAGTCTTATTTTCTATACTATTTTTTTTATATTTCATATAATATAAAACTATTTTTTTTTTGTTTTTAGCGCACAAAATATGTACTATTTCTCTAATTAAAAATATATATTTAATAGAATATCTACGAAAAGAATAATAATTTTTGAAAAAGTACGGGTATAGCTGTGACATAATAAAATAATATAAAAATGAAAAAATGGAATACAATAATTTTTGTAATAAGAAACAATGTAATGAATAAATTGATTATATTTTACAAGAAAAGCAAATTAAGAATTGTAATAATTTAAAAGTAAACACATGTATACATGAAGTTAATTAAAAATCTGGTCATAGGCGTTTAATATGGGAAATCAATTTTTCCTTGAGCAAAACTTGCAATAAGTTTAGACTTAAATATGTCAAATAATTGTTGTAGATAATTAAATTCTACGCCTAAATCACTAAACAGATTTAACTTTGCACGGTTGGTAAGCTATAGATTTAAAAATATCTGGCTGCAAGAACTTCTTGACTGGAAAGGAGATAAAGGAAAGAAAATTACTGGATTTCAGTCAAATATTAAATATATTTTCCGCCTCTACCGGTTTCGACACCTCATGTGTCTTCTTCAGGAGCTACAATAATATTACAGATTTTGAAAAAAATATTTTTAAAAAATACAAACATGTGTAACTTACGTGAAAATTTTTAGATTGTAAAACATGGATAAATACATAAGACAATAATAAATAACATATAATACATACAATGGTCGTAAAAATTTAAAAAAATAAATAAATACATTTAAAAAAACTCATGTAGTCGTCAATAAATTAAGATATACTTTTATAAACCCTGATTTAACAATGGCACCCTTTAACTGAAATTAAGTTATAACTTGTTCCAAAGGTCGTTTCTCGAATTGTCTGTGTATTAATTTATGTGCAGAATTGAATTATTTGTAATTTCTATTTGAAAACCGAATTTCTGACAGTTCAAACGATACGCATTTCTTTGTAACTTTGTTTCAATTCCATGGTATCGCTACAAATGAGCAAGTAAAAACTTATGGGTCTATTCTGAACAAATCTGTAAGTCTTACAGGTCTGTATATCTGTAAATAAACGGACAAAATCGCAACGAAAGTTGCCACCCTAATGTATAATTTTATATTAATCAACAAAAATAGATGCGTTTTTGTCAGGTTTTTACAGATTTACAGATCTGTAAGTCTTACAGATTTGTTCAGAATTTCCCATGACTTACGGCCACATTTTTATTTGACACTCTCTACGTAGATAGATATTAAGGTACATCTTGTTATAATACTTATAGTCTTATAGATATTCTTAATGCAAATCCTAAAACCTGAACTGAATATAAGAATTAAATATATTTAATAATTAAGAATGACAAAAAAATATTAAGAATTAAGAGTCCAAAAATTAATTTAAAAATATTGTTATATATTTAAGAATCTTTTCATAAAATAAGTAAATAAATATAACATCACGGCATATTACCCATTACTGTATCTACATTAGATGTAGACGTCGATAATGATGACGATATGTTTTTACCTTCCGTCACCTTTAGGTAAGGAAGGTATTGTCTTTGGTCAAAAAATGTGTGTGTGTGTGTGTGTGTGTGTCCGTGTGTGTGTACGTGTGTATGTGACAAATTTTTCTCCGACGATAACTCCAAAACTAAAATTCTAAAAATTATGATTCTTTCGTATTATTCTTTCTTACAACCCTATGAAGAGCTGATTAGATTTTGGTTATAATTGGTCAACCGGAAGTACCCTTATTTGAAGTTCTTAACAGGACTGTATAACAGAAGATTTGAGGGAGGAAGAACTGTCTTGAAGATGCGTTGGACAGGAATGAGTAGAAGAGAAGAGTAAGAAACAGCGACTTCTAATAAAATGGGGAAAAGTTGAAGAAGGAGGAAGTGTACATACGTTCATATTCGTATTATAATTGTATTGGATTTTAGAATCTTTTCAAAGAAACTTTCAGTATGGATTTGTAAAAAATAGTGTGTTCTTGTTACAATTTTGCAGGATATATAGAATCTTTTTCAAGGAACTTTTGGTATAGGATATTTACAAAATACATCGAATTGACGGAAGGTTTTGTGCTGGCTACAACAGATTTTTTATAGATTATTTAGCGATGAGCATATTTTAATAAAACATAAAATCCGTCTATACAGAAAAGATATTTCGTAACATTTTTAGACATTTCTTAGGCCCGTTTTTTTCTGGTTTAACTGACTGTAAGAAATACCGTCGTTGAAAAGTCAAAACTTGTTATTTCTATTTTTGACATTTCTGAGTTACATGATTGAATCATTCTGGTAACTAATTTCGCATCGAATTTAAAACTCTGTATCAAGTTTCAAAAAAATGAAAAAGCATACCGAGAAAATATTGAAGAGTCGTATCTGGAAATTATTGAAAATGTAAGGTGAAAATCTCACGTCTCGTCTACTAAATCATTAGTTAATTTTAAAGACCAAAAAGGCAAATATTACAAACTAACAATTCTAAATGAAAGACGTTTGTTGTGCTTTATAAATACCTGTTGTATTTATAGATACGAGATTTTGACTACGATTTTCTGCTTCACATCTTCTATTAACCAAACCAACAACCAATATTTGAATATATCAACAATTTGACTATTATTACCCAACTGATTTACCCTCAATCACAACCTTTGTATCTCCAGTTCCCAATCTGTTGCTAGTTACCAATTATGTGTGTCTTAAGATAGTGTTTGTGAGTGTACGTTGTGCCGTCGGGTCTCGTCGGCGACTACGCACGCTCTTGTGATTTATTACCCACTACCGGCGCTGGGGCAAAGGCCCGCTCCAACTCTGGACTGGCCTAACCCCCGAGACACAAAACACTCCGCAATTATACGACACATCCCGGGAAGGGACTCTGTCAAGCAGGAGAACTTGTGAATGAGAAGAAGATATGGTTTGGAGATAAGAGTCTAAGAAAACTAATAGGAATAATATTAGAATATTATTCTCAATAGAAAACAAAAAGTACAAGTTTTTATTTAAATTACGACGGATTTAAAAATTTAACAGCCAGTGATAATATTTTTAGCTTTTAGACAAAATACAAAATGATGCTCGGTTGCATAAAAACTATTCAATAAATAGCTTATTGAATTTATAGTTAACGACCCGTTAAAATTTTGACAGTTGATGAATGAAATATTAGGATCTTTAGGTAATGAATTGTTTATCAAGCTACAGTGCGTTCAGAAAAACACCTAATTCGGGGTAGGCTATGAACACAGAAATGTATGTCTCATTATTCAATTCAAAAGTCAAGTTGTCAAAATTGATCATGAAATGTAATTTTAAGAAGAAAAGAAAATAAAGAACGAAACAGAATATTGCTATGCTATTCACCGTCTTCTAATTTATTTCTATTTCTAAAATAAGGATTCAAAAAGAAAAGCTTTGATTTCTTTAAATAACATTTTAGACAATATCCCGTGTCAAATTGATATTTATTAAAATTCTTTCAAATTGTCATACGTTTTACAATCTCTGGTTAAAATTTTAACTGTCAGTTAAATAAACAAAACTGAAACGAAATGAACTGTCAAATGACAAACTGATCATTGTTGTCAGTATTGCGATTCTATATTGTTTATTTAACTTACAGTTAAAATTTAACCGGAGATAGTAAACCTGGTCCTAAGTGGCATAATCCATAAACTTGAATCCAAGATAGAGTAAAAACATAATTATTAAAAATAGATGGTACGAAAAATAAAAATAAACAAGTTATAAAATTTCTAAAATCATTTCTTCATCCGAAGTTGATGACTATGACATAGCTCTTCATTTTACTAGAATCAATATAAACAATTATTAAAAGGAGATTTTTTCCTGAGAAGATGCATGTTCGCCGTCCAAGTTATTGCCGGGAATGCATATATTGTTTAGAAAATTGTATACATAAAAAAGGTAACATTTACAAACTTTTCTTGTTACCTTGGTTACTTGTTGTTTTTGTTATTTCACATATTTATGTCAATGTTTGCCCCTGAAGAAGCCTCCAGTTTATGGTGCCGAAACGTTGGGTTTTAATAATAAATAAATACAGAACTTAAACTAAAAAAAGGTAGTATTATTCCAATTATTAATATAAACAATATTCAGGTATAATAAATACAATATGCTTATCCTTTTAATACTTAGTTGTTATTTAATTTTAAACGTAAAATTTACTTACACCAATTATTTATTTACCCAATTTTGACAGGCTCCGTTAAATATTTATAGGTACGAAATTAGCCTTATATGACTCTTTAGAAAATATCATTAATATCATAGGACGTTGATGCAACTATTTTTCAAAATCTAGATAATTGTTAGTTGCTAATTAATGGATAAATAGTTTCTTGCAATTGCAACACAGCAAGGGAGTTATAATTAAAACCACTGCCATACACACTTGATTTGGAAATATGCGACTTTTGGTAATTTTTCGACTTGTTTAAAATATACAAGGTGGGACGTTGTCTTTTTAAGAATAATTGATATTAAATTCATTATTATTTTGAAAGTACTCAGCATTCTAATAGATAGTTGAAGAGAACTTCTTTGAACACATTTACAATGAAATTTAAAAAATATCAACCATGAGTCTTATTTTCAACAACTCAAGCGGGACCCTCGTATACAACAAATTAAATTTATTTACCAAACAATGAATAAAAATTGATTTTAGATCCTTAATTTTTATCATTTTAAATATTCTGTTTCTTGGGACAATAGTCGATTATACATAAAGCATTTAATCTATTGACAGCTTATTAAAATAATAATATTAATAATAATAATAAATTGACTGCTATGATGACTAACAATCCAGTTGTAAATTTAATATTAGAAAATATACTTTATAATATTCTATAAAAATAAATATCTTTGGCCATTCGAAATATACAGATGTTTACAATTCATATTAAAATAAAGTTATTTTACAACAAATATAATTTGTTTTACTAAAAACCAAACAATGAATAAAAATTGATTTTAGATCCGTAATTTTTATTATTTTAAATATTCTATATCTTGGGACAATAGTCGACAAAGCATTTAATCTTTTGAAACCTAATTAAAATAATAATAATAATAATAATAATAATAATAATAATAATAATAATAATAATAATAATAATAATAATAATAGTAATAATAATAATAATAATAATAATAATAATAATAATAATAATAAACACTCAATTGCTTATTACTACAAGGATTTCCAGATCATCAGGAACCACTCGAGAACCAGAAGACCAATAGCAAACTATTTTATATATTATACTTATTATAAACTTATATACATAATTGTCTTTGTATGATGATGCATATTAGTGAAATAAAGAAAAATAATAATAATAATAATAATAATAATAATAATAATAATAATATCGCAATTCCATATGTAACTAATATAGAAACCAATAAAAATAAAAAAATAACAAAACATCAAGAGCTGGCACAAGAAATTAAAAATTTATGGCTTATTAACTACGTAGAAATAATTTCAGTAATCATCGGATCCACAGGTGAAATTCCAAAACATCTTCATCAAGAATTACTAAAAATAAAACTACCACCTAAAATCTATATAACTCTACAAAAGAATGTAATAATTGAAACATGCGGCATATTAAGAAGTTTACTAAATAATGATTAACAAATCTGAAACGAAGTAATAATATAACATACGATCAACAAAGCACGCTTGGATATTTCAACTAGCACGAAGACCAGTACCTCAAGGATTCTTTTATATTATTATTATGTATTATAAAATATAAATATTTAGTTTCTTATTTTGTATATACTTACCTCTTAAGAGGTCGTTGTACAAAACTTTTGTAACTTAAAAATGAATAAAGATGATAATAATAATAATAATAATAATTTAATATATCATCACGGCATATTT
Source organism: Ophonus ardosiacus (assembly GCA_943142095.1). Taxonomy (NCBI): domain Eukaryota; kingdom Metazoa; phylum Arthropoda; class Insecta; order Coleoptera; family Carabidae; genus Ophonus; species Ophonus ardosiacus. The sequence goes on from OW964824.1 coordinate 58,058,522, forward strand.
CCCATTACGGGGTGTACCAGAATCTACAATACATGTAGACATCGGTAATGATGACGATATATTTTTACCGTGCGGGCGCTTACCAGGCGTCAACTTACGGGCACTCATAGCTAGTGTGGAGAGTGCACCACAGGGATCACTTTTGTGCGATTAAAAGTCTGCACTGGCCGGGATCGAACCCGGGTCACCAGACTGGTAACCTGACACTATACGCACACGGTACGCGACCCCATATTATTATTAAAATAATAATAATAATAATTAATAATAATAATAATTAATAATAATAATAATAATAATAATAATAATAATAATAATAATAATATATAAACTACTATGATGAACGGCAATCCAATTGTAAATTTAATATTAGAAAATATAGTTTATAGGTAATATTCTATAAAAAAATTATATTATCTTTAGCCATTCGAAATGTTTAAACTTTAAATTAAAATAAAGTTACTTCAAAATTTTAACTCTTCTTGAGAATGTAATGTATATTTTTTCAGGTTTTGATTGACATAACACTAATATTTAGTTGTAGAGTTCCTGAGAACAAAAATATTATGATTCCTTAGGTACACATGCACTACGTCTTAATTATAGAACACATACCGAATCGTCATCATTACCGATATCTACATGTGTTGTAGATACTGGCACACCCAGAAATGGGTAATATAATCGTAATAAAAAATATAATTTTCCTTATATATATTAGCAATTTTAAAAGATAATTAAGCAATAAACAAATTTTTGTAGCAAATATAATTTTCTTCATCGATCCATGATCAATCATTTACCAACAAAGTACAATACATGTAAAAATTATTGAAGAATCTAGCAAATACATTTTTCTTACTTATTCGTATTTGCTTTCGTATAATTTCCTTTCCTACTTAATGGCAAATAAATTAGTTTTCATGAAATCATAGTCCGTTGGTGTAAAACGCCGTTAATCTTTTATAAAATGCAAAGTCTGTCAACGTGTTATTACAAATTATAGTGTATTTACTTTTCCCTTTAAAAACGTCAATTGTCTCATAGTCTCATGCATAAATAAAGCCCTAGGGACAAAACATCGCGCAGAATAAAAATCAAAACAACACTATTAATACCCTGCATAATGACTTTAAAAGGCGCCGATATAGTCAGACTCACAAATATGAAGAGTGGCACACACGTGAATGGATAATTACATGCAGTTGAAATTGCATTTTAATGAGGTATAGATGCATTAAGTATTCTTATTTATGTGTAATACAATGTAATATGTTATCTAACGTACTCGCTATAAGAGAAAATATAAAAAGAAATAAGAATATTTCTGTTTTAAATTATAATATAATATGCAATTAAAAATACAAATTTAAGATAAAAATTTATGTTCTGAAAGTCATTTAGATAAATTCGTCACGCTTCAAATCAGTATTACAATTATAATTAGCATTATTATTGCAATAATAATATATCTGTATACAGTTATCATTGTTGTTTTAAATATACATAATTCAAAATTATATCAAAAAATATTAGAAAATAAATTAAATACTTCAGTACACAAATGATACCTATTAAAAATCAATTTGTTATTATAGATAAATAAACGCTATATAGAACGGATAAATGCTATATAAAAAGGATACACATTATAAAGAATGGATAAACTTTTTATAGAATAAAACGAAAAGCTATATGGAATAGTTATTTACGTATAGAGGGCCAAAAGAAAAGGTTTACGCTTGCAGACGAAGCGGAGGGTTTTATTCGTCCAAAGGTGTAAATTTCTTTTGACCTGGGGTATGTACAATGTTTTACGCAATGGGCTACTTGCGTACCTTTTTTTTATTTAATATTTTTGAAGAGCAGGTAAAAACTTGCTACCCATATTTTTTCTTTTGATAAAATTTTTATTAATTAGCTAGAAAAAAAAATAATGAAATTTGATTATTTGAATTCCCGCCATGTATGACGTAGAATTACGCCGCACCAATGAATGGTCGTAAAGCTATAGCGTTTGTTTGTATGGGTAATGTAGATCTCATGTTTGACATTTCAACAATAGTTTGGAGGTTAGTATTTTAGCTTATCTTTTTGGTATCGATATTTTAAATTACAAATAACTACCTATGTGTTTATTTGTGAAGTAATTAATATATTTGAGAGCCCCGAGAGAGAGAAAAATGAACTAATGTCAAATTCAAATTAAAACTTTCTCGCACGCAATGCCATCTATACGTTACATTTTTAAACAGTTCCAGTTCAATATAATAACGTCACAGAAAATTTGTTCTCTTTATTTACTAAAAAACAAATAATTTTTTAAAAATAAAATTTATATTTTTATATATTTTTTCAACATAACATTACGTATATAGTGATAGAAATCAGATTTTCAGTACCACGCAAGTAGCCCATTGCAATCAAATGAAATGTTGTTTTATCATTATATTATAAATAATTAAAGAAATGCTTTTCTAAAATTCATATAATTAAATAAAGGTTATCATTACCCATTGTACAGCCCGGCGGGCAGTAAAACTGGCAAAAAGCCCGGCGGGTGTAATGTTCAATTTTTCGCCCTGGTAACAAAGATGTAAACAAACAATTTTAATGAAGTGCGTAAAAAAATAAACGCTATACAAAAATAAAACTAAGCACCAGTTAGGAAAGATAAGCGCTTTAAATTCAGACTAAATTAGATTATTTAAAATAAATTAAATTTATGTTTTTAGCTGAATACCCATACAATCTCATTTTGGTGAAAAATGGACATTGGTTGTACTGCAATATGATCCCAAAGATATTATGTATCACAGTATGCGGACGTGGCAGTAATTCATATTCTTTGTTGCCGTAAAAACAGAGCTGCCATCTCTTGACAATATAATTGTGTTCCATCTAAGCGTGCAGCAAGACCCAGTAATGAAGTAATTATTGTATGATAATTACAAGGGGCGTGGCTTCGTATCTGCCTCGCCATCAACAAGAAGTCAAGCGATCACATTATAGCAGATTCTATCTGGAATTAAACCCACACCAACTCTGGTAAATTGCAGTCTAGCAATCTTCTGAATTAAAATATCGTAGGTACAGGTTCCGCTACAGCCAAATGGAGGAATAGCTCGTTAAAATGCAATATGATAGTTGCGTAATTTCCAATTATTCAAGTTATTCATGTTTTACGTCTGGCAACTGTACGTTTCTCAAAATAATTTTTTTTAAAAAAAATTCTTATTTCAAATTTTCCCGTGTATGACGTATATTATTAATACCAATCACAGTCCTTCTTGCCCTAACGGTACACTCTCGGTCGTACACTCTGTACACAATTAGGAATGATGATGGGTACCCGGGTACTCGGAACCTACCCGATAATAATGTACCCGGGTATAAAATTTCTTACCCGATTACCCGAAATATACCCGCTGCCCATTAATTACCCGAACAATTTTCAGCTGCCGGAAAGATTGTATCTAAAAGAAGAGCTTTTTATTACCTTACCATATGTAATTAATATAATTTATGCACGGACGTATTATAATTTGACAATTATACACGAATTTCTTTGACATAAACGTCATTTTATAGTCCGCGGGCCTCATTATAGCCCGCCGGGCTATAATGAAACGTCAAACCAAATTATAACCTACAATATAAACAATTTAAACAGGCAACATGAAAAGTTTTTATTACAAATCGAAATTTTTTATATTCTTTAATGAAAAATGAAAATTAATTTTGTGATATTTATATGGAAAGCACAGAGATACACAAAATAAAACTCAAATAACATAACTAATAAACAAACGATAAACTGTTGTTCTCCGCTTTCATAGCAACACTAGATACTGGATGTACGAGGACAAATTCTTTTCGATTCAATTTTTCTAACACTCATAATTTGAAAATTTTCGTCCGTGCATAAAGTTTTTTATGTACCACGAGCGGAACTTGCTTTTATGGCCTTTGACTTGTTTTTATCCCTCGACTTACGCCTCGGGCTCAAAATCCCGCCGCAGGCCATAAAAGCCTCCTTACGCTCTTAATACATAAATAACTATTATGTTAAGTTTTTTATAGAGATACAGTATATTATTTATTTGTATTCCTTTTTATTTAACAAATATATGTAAAAAATAATTATGAATTTTATTAAAAAGTAAACTGCTAATATGAGGGTATCTAGTAATTAAAAAATTAACGAATTTTGTATATATACTTAAAGGATAATGGCTAGTTAAAGGGTATCGGGTAATTAACGGGTAAAGGGTACTATCCGAGTAGTTGTTTCGGGTACTCGGGTACCAAAATTATTGGAATTCGTCATTCCTATACACAATACAGTAGTTGATAGCCATTTTTATCTGAAAAGATTTATATTTTTGAGAGAAGCACTATTTCAAAAGAAATTATTCATTTTCACAAAAATTTGTTAGTTTCATTACCTTGTCTTAAATTTACTGATATAGAAAAGAAAAGTAAAATATGATTTTAACACGAATCAGTCGTCCTACACGTAAAACATAGGTTATATATCAACTAAAAATGACATTTATGTACATCCCTTGGAGTGTACAGACTAGCGTATGAGTTTGTTATTGACGAAGAAAATGAACTCGTAGCCACCTGGTGACGGAAATATGAAGTTGTCTATATAAGATTTAAACATATTGGGTGAGATTCAGTGGGTTGTATTAGCGTGTTTTAAGCTAAAACAGTCCTTTGTCAAAAATATTTTGGCAACTTTGTAATACCTGCCAGAAAAAAGGATCAAATAAAGAAAAAAAAATTATTAACAGAAGTAAGAAAAAAAGGACAAAAGTCAAAAATGATCAAAACGGAGGTTGAGATATTTTAAAATTCATTAACATTCAGGTATGAAATATTTGACACATTTCTAACCTAATTTTGCAATAATGAGTTTCCTTTTACACGTTCCATTTACAATAATACTTCCTCATTTGACTAAAGGATATCTGTATTACTTTTCCGTTTTCCCTGTGGTAAAATTTCTAAATCACAATTGAATCTCATTGATACATGTGGAAAATATTACAATGTTGCCATATACACAATACAAGTTTTAATACAGACCTTAATACAACCCACTGAATTCCACCCATTGAAAATATCTGGTATTCAAGTAAATAATTATAAAATATACGTAGGTACTGTTAAATAATACTTTTGTATCTGTTATTTTACTTTTAGAATTATACTTTAAATATTTGTATGATAAATTAAAACATAATTCAACTTCTTCGCTTTGTCGTAGTATTACCACAAGCTTGTATGAGGCATACAGACTTGGTCGAACTAAAAAATTATTGATAATCTACGTCAAAAGAATTCCACCGTGAACTTTATTTATGAAAATTATGAATGAAAAGTTTTATATTTTCTAATAATTTTTACATTAATGTGTTTAGAATTAGTCTATATTTCATAATTAATAGGAAAAAATAACATTTATTTTTTTGCAACTATCCTATTGTTATATATTTCTTGTCAATTGCCTCTAAGTTCCAATTCTAAAATATTGGATAGTGTGAAGACATATTTACGATTCCAAAATTAAACTCATAATTTATAAATTTATTTTGATATTTGTCTTACACGTTTTGCACAAATTTATTTAAAGATACTCGTATATTTAGTTTCTGACATATATTCCGTATAATACACCAAGCAGAAAATTCAAAAATTCAACCACTTAATTTATATAATAAATTGCCTCAAAATTATTAATAGATTAGAATAAAATATTGTGGAGAATAAATAAAGTTTCAATTTAAAGTTTGGCAGTCCATATGTCATTTTATTAAGACGAAAAATTGTACTTTTAACTTAATTTAAGAACATAGCCCGACTCTCAAAAAAGTTTAATCTATTCCTCATTTTTTGATTAGTGAATTATGCTATTCCCGTATTTAAAATTGAATCTTAATTAATAGAAAATATAATTCTCTTGTGAAACTAAACCGAGTGTTATTACTTTATTTAACTTTAATTAATTATATTCTCAAATTTCTTTTCAGTCAATAATTTTGGGATTAGTTAATTATTTTTTTATCGGCGTTGTAGTTGTCTTTGACACAATTCGAAATATGATATAATATGGCATAATATTCTTTCTGAAGTTTATACATATATAAGAAAAATTAATAGAAATAATGAAAATAACGTTAAAAATAAACAAATGATGATCTGTAATTGATTTTTTGAATTGTTTCTTAATAAATTTAATTTTTTTCACCTCAAAAAATTTATATGTTAATATAATATCATGTTTAAGACAAAAGAATGTAGACTTGTTATATATCGTTGAAAATCTTACAAAATAATGAAAAAGATGAGACTATTTTTTCAACATATATTCCCATTTAATAGATATTTACTATATAAGGGCGAGTGAGTTAATTTCTTCGAGTGAATAAACATTCTTAGCTCACGTGATTTGTACAATATTTTATTCAATTTTGACGAAATAATAATAAAAACCATTATAATATTTAATTTTGACAAAATAAAAAACTGATCAGTTAGTATCCTGAACATGACAATCGTCGCTGATAGACGTCAAGTCATCGATTTAAAATGCTTTATTGTCTGTCATTTGTGCCATGAAAAATAATGAAAATGGCTGATAATGTCTGATAAATATTATGGTGAGTGTTATTTTCGTATCTGATGTTATTTTAAATGCATTATTTACTGCAGAGTGAGTTAAAATTTTGTGATAGTGATTTAAAAAATTTTAATTCACTTGTGAATAAAGTGATACTTATAGTTGTTGCTATGGAGTTAATAATAACAGTTTAAAACGTCAAAATTGAATAAAAAATATTATTTCGAGAATTATTAAGTATTAAAAAAATCTAATTCCATCACGTTATTCTAGGTAAAAAACAGTATAAAAATTATCTAAACTTTTTACTTTTTTTTTATAATAAGCTAGATATGAGGTATTTTCAAAATAAGCCAAAATCAGGTTTCAGCCTGTAGCTCAAAAACAAAAGACTATCGAAAATTCCTGTCGTGCCTATCAAAGTTTTCTCAAAAAGTTGGCTCATAAAGACCTACATCAATTTTCTGTAGCGTGCTTAATAAGAAAGTTTTTCATATAAGGATCTCGAATTTTGTTCCACCTGTACATGTTATTATTTTTTGTTATGGTGGACGACCCCATTTCTATAGTCTCTAGCGTGATCCTTGTATAAGAAAAAAAATCAAAGATAGCTTTAAATTCTAATCTTAACCTAAATATGGTCTGAAATATTATGCCATAAAATGTAGTTGATCAAAAATAAGAACTTTATAAATGTATGAAACTTAAAGAAAATCACATATACTACTACCGTATCCTTTCCTTCTGAAATTTATCACGTGCGAATTAGGGCACCATTACAATATCTTTTTCTTGGTTTAACCGTAGGCTAAGGGCGGTTTGTAAGGGCGCGACCAGCTGTTTACCCTTAACAGTTAAAGTTATGACGTGAGGACGCTATCGTAAAATTTACACCCCATTACTGTCTCAAGCCGGTTTTGAAACGCACCGCACGAAAAAATAGACTTGTTACACGTATGAATGTTAGGAATTGATTGTTATGGGTTAGGGGTTTTGTCTGAATGGGAAAAGTAGATTTATGGCTATTGGGAAGTAGAGTTTCCAAAGGGGAAGTAGCATTTTGGTTAGTTTTGGGAAAATATGAATTATGGGTGTTTAAGAATGTTGTTTGCTTTATTAACAAAAAGAAAAAGTTACAGTGATAAATTCCAACGACTAGTTTTTAACCAATCATGATGCAAAACACTCGAAAATTCAACCAATAAGAACAGTATTATATTGATAAAATCGCGTTACCCCGATAATTTTCCGTTACCAAGTAAATAAACAGTTGTACATAAGTAAATGAACGAAAAACACCGATTTCTGGAGCCAAACTTTTTTTACAAAAATAACAATAAATTATTATTATTATTACTATGAAAAATATTGCATAAACTTTCATTTAAAATACTTTTTAAAAAATGTGAAACAGGCTCATTTCGATAGGTACTATATTGTCAATTAGAGGAACGCTTAACATTTATACAGGTTGTTTCAAAGAAACTGTAAATTTTTTTAAGGGCATATAGTACTGACCAAATTGAGTAAAAAAAGCTTAATCAACATGGGTCCGATCTTCAATTGTTTTCGAGATATGAGGCAGTGAAAAATGAGTTTTTACGGGGTTAACCTTTGTCATCTTGAAAACTATAAGAATTACGACTTTAATTAATAAGACTTTTTGTTTACCTTTTAGATGTCGCCCTAAATGTGATTTTTTTTTTAAGTCAAATAATTTTACTTAGTTAAATATTGTGGCGATGTTGGCTAATATTTAATTTTCAAATAACTTCGTAATTATTAGAAATAGATAAAAATATTTTATATAAAATTTTATTGTTTTTTACCTCTCGCTAAGAGAGGTATTGGATTCATGCTAAAATACGCATATCCAGATTTTATTGAATAAGCACGATTTAAGGTCCCTAGAATCCGATTATAACATTTTTAAAATGATGTCTGTGTGGATGTGTGTGTGTGTGTGTGTGTGTGTGTGTGTGTGTGTGTGTGTGTGTGTGTGTGTGTATGTATGTCTGGATGTTGTAGTCACGATTCCTCAAAAACTATAAGACTTAAAAAATATTTAACTGCAGTTTCCTTAATCTGACATTCCTGGGAAGAGCTGAACAGATTTTGGTAACAATTGAACAACCGGAAGTAGTAGTTTCTTAGAAAAATTCTTCTAAATATAATTTTTTGGGAGGTTTTTTTTTTATTAAATATTGAAGAACATAAAATTCTCCATCTAATACACTTAAAAATTTTATTATATCTTGTCTTGTATTATATCATTCGATTATTCAACTAAAACGATGGCTAGAGTGTAAAGTCTACGGCTGATGACAGGTCTTTGTTTGTACGGGGTAACCATAGCAACCTTGATTTCTATGCTTCGCCGTTAGAGGCGCTCGTGCAAATTGCAATTTTGTAAGTGTCTATTGAACAACCGAAAATAGTAGTTTCTTAGAATTTTTTTTCTATATATAATTTTTTCGGAGTTTTTTTATTAAATATTGAAGAACATAAAATTCTCCATCTAATACACTTAAAAATTTTATTATATCTTGTCTTGTATTATATCATTCGATTATTCAACTAAAACGATGGCTAGAGTGTAAAGTCTACGGCTGATGACAGGTCTTTGTTTGTACGGGGTAACCATAGCAACCTTGATTTCTATGCTTCGCCGTTAGAGGCGCTCGTGCAAATTGCAATTTTGTAAGTGTCTATTGAACAACCGAAAATAGTAGTTTCTTAGAATTTTTTTTCTATATATAATTTTTTCGGAGTTTTTTTTATTAAATATTGAAGAACATAAAATTCTCCATCTAATACACTTAACATTTTTATTATATCTTGTATAGATTTAGAAATAAAGACACTATAATTTATAGAGTGAACTAATCGCAGAGGCTACGGCACTAAGGAAACCAGTTGACAAATTCCAATGTTTATAACATAATTTGTAAATGACACATGTCAGTGTCAAAAATCAAGTTTTAGTGACATTCTGATAGCTTTTACTGGGAAGTATATTTAATTTTTCTTATTGTTTTATTAATTAAATATTTGAAATTATAGGTAAAATTTTGGTAAAATGCATATATCCATCAGAAATACCGCCAGTCTGGTTAATGAATTGGAACAATCTCTGACATTTAGAAACTTAATCATACAATGAAAAATAGATATAATTAGAATTATATGTGTGCAGAAGACATGTTAAATATAATAAAAAACAATATTTGGGTAATGTTCTATAATATTTTGTTAAAAAACGACGGTTCGAAAGCGAAGTGCAATACAATACTTATATAGCCTAATATGGAAATGGCGAGAGGTCTTGTGCTGGCCACAACAGATTTTTTATTGTTTATTTATTGACATAGACAATGTTTTTCTTTGATTTTTCATTTATTTCAGAAAAAGTTGAAGATCAAACCTATGTTGATTAAGCTTTTTTTTTATTAATTTTTATCAGTAGTATATGCCCTTAAATTACTTTACACTTTCTTTGAACTAGCCTGTATAGGTACCGATTTTTAAAAGTGGGTGATCTTCCGAATCTTTTTTCTGTCTCGTCCATAAGTCCCCAATTTTCGCAGGTAATAAAACAAAACTAACCAAAACACAGTGAATAAAAAAGAAGGCACGACCCCCCAGGTGTAGTGGTGTCTTACAATGCGCAGTGAAGTGGGGAGCGAAGTGGCTATATATTTTATCGAGACGTTTATCGCAATCAGGGGCGATTTGACCCATAATAGAGCCGTAGTCGTACCCGTGCGATGCGATGCGATTCACTCCTTGCTCGCAGATATGCCAACGAACTGTTGCTTCCAAGGGGATGGAAATTTATGGCCCAGTGGCGGTATAAACTACAATTATGTTGTGGTTTTTACGTTTTTTGTCTTGTAAGAGCTATTTGAGGAAGAGACTCTTGTCGTGCAATACAACGGATTGCTATAAGGTTTGATTTCAAAGGGTAGGTAATTTTTTAGAGATTTTTGGGTATTGCAGACGAAGCTTCGTACAGATTCATTAGATCGCATTTATTTAACAACCAGTTAATGCTTATATAAGGATTGCCTATACAGAGTGCCCATTTTATAAGTTCCCGCCTTAAAGTTTAAAAATAGGTAACCCATTTTACATTTCATAAGTGACTTGGTTTTTAAAATTTTGTTTTGCTCTTATACCTACTGTGATTATTAAATAAATAAATAAATATATCATCACGGGATATTACCCATTTCTGACTGTGCCACAATCTGCTTTATCGCAGATATCGGTATTGATGATGACATATTTGTACCGTGCGGGCGTTTACAAGGCGTCACCTCACGGGCACTCATTGCTGGCGTGGAGAGTGCACCACAGGGGTCACTTTTGTGCCATTTAAAATTCGAAATATTTGGCGTCGGTCGGGATCGAACCCGGTTCCCCCAGGTTCGTGACCAGACACTCAGGCACGCGGCCACTGTGAATATTTGATTTAAATTATTAATATTTACCAAGTGGCCAATGAAATGTATTCTGTTTTGCCTATTTTTAAACTTTAAGGCGGAAACTAATAAAATGGACACCCTATATATAAAAACTGCAGAGTGCAAAGTTGTTCAGCATTAAAAGTATTTTTTATTATGTGTCTCGTTCCTTTATAAGTTCAAAAACTAATTTAAAGATTTCTGTTAACGTTAATTCGTGGCAATAGCCATGGCACTTGTTTTCGTGTCTGGTTTTCATAAATTATTAATAAACGTCAAACGTCATTTTAACTTATGGGAAAAAATCCCGTTTTCCACCATAATTATTCTTTATAATAAAGACATGTTCCTCATTCGAATAAACATTCATTACTTAATTAACTTTTACAAAAAAAATTGACATAATATAAATCAAATAATATTGTTATCTACAATTTTATAAGTTATGACTATTGCTACTAATTAACAGAAATCATTTTAAATTTTGAAGAAACCAAAAGCTAAATAAAAAAATCTGTTGTGGCCTACACAATACCTCTCGCTATTTCCGTTTTGTTACACAAGTAATTCTAATTATATCTATTGTTTCATTGTACAAGGAATCTTGTCCTACTCTTCTATGTTGACGGGATTGGTGATATTTCTTAAGGGTACTTTTGTTATTAATATACTTACCTACCTATAATTTTAAATATTTAATTACTAATTCAATAAGAAATATTAAATGTACTTGCCAGAAAAAAGCTTTCAGTAATGTCAGTAAAACTGCTGATTTTTGACACTGACATTTATCTGTCAATTACAAACATTTGAATTTGTCTGGTTTCCTTGGTGTAGTCTGGATTGTGCTATTTATTACAACAGATTATTCTATATATTATATTTTCTTTATCGCTTAATCTATAGAAGATATAATAAAAATTTTAAGTGTATTTATTACTTGTAGCATTTTATGTTCTTCAATATTTGTAATAACAAAAATTTTCAAAAAATAATATTTAGAAGATTTTTTTTTAAGAAACTACTACTTCCGGTTATCCAATTGTTATCAAAACCTTTTCAGTAGCTCCTTCCATGTCAGATTAAGGAATACATAGCTCAAGAAGTCTGAAAAGTATTATAGTTTTTGAGGAATCGTCCTTCATATAGACACACACATATCCTCACACACACAAACACACACACACACACACACCGATGTGAATTGATATTCTAGGGACCTTAACACGTGTTTATTCACTAAAATCTGGATATGCTATTTTTAGCATGAATCCAATACCTCTCTTAGCGAAAGATAAAAATGTAAAATCAATTTGTAACGTTCTCTCTACGAGAACGAGAGGCATTTTGTACAGCATTGGTTTTCAATATAAAATTACCAAAGAATATTATTTCATTTACATCATGCTCTATATTTGGGAGTTACAGTTAATATATGTATAAAAAATCAATTCTTTCACTAATTATTCATAAAAATTCTCACCATAAATCTTAAATTCCCATTAGCATCATGTTCTATTAAATCTTGATTTACAGTCCTTGATTGGCATTTAATTTAGAAAAATATCCGCATGAATTTGATTAACTCCGATTTAATGTTATTTATATTTCAATTTAATACAAAACTTAGCATTTAGCGCAGTACTCTATAATTTCCTGCCATAATGGTATAATTAAAATCGAATTAAATTTTGCGTACTTCATTTCATAACCTTCACGTTCAAAAATAAAAACATTTGTAATTGTCACAAAATAATTATACTTGCCATATGTAAAGCATACTCATGAACTCAAAAGCGGACACCATATTCGTAATTAATTTTTAATTTGCATGTAAAACACGCGAAATTACGTTCAATTAAAATATCAGGTTACCGTGGTTAGAATCTTAAGCTCAGTGGCTATTACCTGCGCCGCCATTTTCTGTAACATAACCTAAAATGCCACAATGTCTGCCGCAATTATGATAATCAGCAGAGGATGCAACTATATATTTATTATGGCGAGACGGAGATGAACATTAGTATTATAATATAAATACCAACAACTAAATGCAGTAAATGTTTGCATTTCTTATAGTCCAAGTTCAAGATGATGAAGAAATTTTGATCGTTAATGCAAAACAAGAATACCTGTCAACAATCAATAACTTGAAATTTGCTTCATTATTTAGTACTTGATTTATCTAAGAAAAAAATCTGTTCTGGCCAGCACAAGACCTCTCGCCATTTCCATATTAGGCTATATAAATACATATTGTATTTAACATTACTGGTACACACAAAAATTCTTAATTATATCTATTATTAATATATTTTTTAATTCATTCTATAAATAAATTTCCTCCTACTCTTCTAATGTTTAAAATTCTTCAAATTCATTGACGAGATTGGCGAATTCTGATGCGTATATGTAATACTCGTATATATATATATATATATTTAAAATTTTAAATATTTAATTAATAATAAAATAAGAAATATTAAATGCGCTTTCCAATAAAAGCCTTCAGAAATTTTATTGATTTTTGACACTTGATATTTTTCTGTCTATTACAAACATTTTTTTTATTTATTTTTATTTATTTTTATTTATTTATTTGATATTACTTAAACAGGCAGAGCCCAATACAAGTAAATACAACATATGTATACAGAAAATAAGACAATAAATATATCGAGTAAATCACTCATCGCAAATCATTTGATTATATAAATCACACATAACATATAAGGGAGATTTCATTAAAATATTGGATTTACATAAAGGTAAATAAAATGTGTTGCCCATACGAGAAGATGTGCGGGGCACTCGAAAAAAAATTTTTTAATTGGTTTCCATGGAGTTATTGGGATGTGAGATTCATTATAACGGAATATTTTATATATTTATAATTCTCTATCTTTAAATCTATAGAAGATATAATAAAAATAAGATCTAGAAGATTTTTTTAAGAAACTACTACTTCCGGTTGTCCAATTGCTACCAAAATCTTTTCAGTTCTTCCCATTAATGTCAGATTAAGGAATACGTAGTTAAATTGGTGTTTGGTTTTATAGAATTTGAGAAACCGTCCCTCCAACATCCACTCACACATTAACACACACATCCACACACAAACATTATCCCAGAAATGTCATAACTGAGTTCTAGTAACCTTAAAACGTGCTTATTCACTAAAATCTGGATATGTGATATTTAGCATGAATCCAATTGGATCCGGCGCTAACTACTAAAATATAATGTCAATAATTGCTGTCCTTGTGCGTTTATGTGTACCAAAATTATTTTTGTTTGCACTAAATTGTAAAATGATGAATTTGGCCTTGATTATTTCTCTAATAATATATCTTAATAACCTAACCTAACGCAGAAAACTCCACATTAATTTCATTTAAATTTCTTTATTATTTTGAACATCTTCTAATCTAACAACCAGAAACAATCTTGCAACACATGATAGGAAAGAAAATTCATGTCGAATTCAATGATCATTAATGTTTTTAACCAAGTCGGGTACTGGATGAAAAATTAGAAATGTGAAATGTGTCGATTTAAAAATGTTCAAAATATTAACGGAAATGAAGCGTATTTTATTTTTGAACTACTCATCGGCTAACATCGTGTGATACATTATATAAATAATCTGATGTGGCCAGTATATTACCTTCTTTTATTTCTATGTATTTTGTACAAATCCCATACCAGAAGTTCTTTGGAAAAGATTCCATATATTCAATAAAATTAGAACACGACCATACCCTATGGAAATTGCATATGACACTGATATCTGTCAATTAGAATTATTTAAATATATCTTGGAATTATAGCAAAGCTGGCTGATTTATGAAAGTTAATCTCTTTATTATTCTTTAACTCTATATCTACTGAATATGAAGGAAAATGTAGAATCAAACCTTATAGACAATAAGATATTCATATTAAAAATCACATAAAAATGATATTTAACTGTGTTTTTTAAAGAAAAACTGTTAAGAACTTCAAATAACGGAACTTCCGGTTGACCAATTATAACCAAAATCAAGTCAACTCTAAATATAAGATTTTTATACAGACGCTCTATTTCGCACCTAACATCATCCATATTCATAAGTACTTGTAAAATTTAGTACGATATTTTTGAATTACTCATTTGTCCATAAGGTTTTATGAATATGTCTCCTTCACATTCCGAAACTGTACATGCCTTACTTAGGCTGTGTCCGATGTCGCATTTTGGCATTTAGTCTTCTTCACATAAATACAGCTCCGAATGCCACACTAGTGATATCCATTGTATGGCAACATTTTAGAACAACAAAAATGAATTATACATTTCGATTCAATTTGTTGCTTGGGAGTAAATATTAATATTATATATCATAAAATAGAAGCTAAGACGCTATTCATTGGCAATAAATTTAACGTTTTGAAAAAATTATAGCAACGAAAATGATTTGTTTAATTAGTGCGCGTCAACTTCAAGGCATAGTGTGCTCCTGCAAACCCTTAAAATCTAATAGGGTCCTATACCATAGTCATATTTTAACTATCTTAAATAAGAAGACGAAAATATACATAAATTAATGAGTATTAGTGAAAAAATTTTCTTTAAATATTAACTAGGTCACAAACTACAAGCAATTGAACCTGATTACTAATTGGGTATGACGTGTTAGGTACTAAGAATTTGATTGGTCGCCTGATTTTAAAAAGAAGATTCGCGCGTCTGTAGCGGTCACCTTTGAAAGAATATGAAATGTCATGATGTTCTATAACCTAACAAAACATTTAACAATTTTGTGTTTGATGAATTTGTTTAATTATAACATCTAGTAATATTAACAATAATCATGTATTTATAATAAATCAATTTGTAATATGAATTAAATTAATAATAATATTAATTAAATTAATATTGAAACTTCAAAACAGGCAAACATTAGCGCCATCCGTCGTCATACTTTGTGTAATAATATTGTCAAACTGTTTCAATGTTCTGTAATTTATTAGGAAGAAATCCTTGTTAAATGCTTATTATTTATGTTATTTATACTTAATAATAATTTCTTCGTAAATATAACGTATAAGTTTTTATATAAAAACATTTCAGCTTTGCAAACATGACAAAATTGTTTCCAGTATAACTAACAGTTTGTCCCATTGTTTGTCGATCACTCGTTAGTACCCGCTACGTCACGCACAAATTCTTAAACTTTAAAAATGCATATCTCGCTTATTACGTAAAATTTTTAAGTCGCGTTTACACTGAAGTTCTTATTTTATCCTGTTCTTACAGGAAAAAAAATAAAAGAAAAATGGTATAGGACCCCATTCCTAAAATCCTAAATAATCACTAGGCATATAAATTTAGGATTTAGATATTAGGGCGATAAAAGTGCAACTTGTACAACAATTTACAACTTAGTATTCTGTTGACAAACTAATTGAGATATTCATGACTAACGGATGCAATTACTAACTTCCAGCAATCTTATTTGATTTCCAGTTAATCTCGGCGCCAATACCTTACAAAAAATATTTATTTGCACTGAAAACTACTTTGAAAACAATCTTGAAACTGTGTATTACACCGCAATTACTTGCAACGTCGGCCATGTTTAATCTAACCTCAACCGTTTTAGTAATTATGATAATCAGCGCCATCTTACCTCTTCTCAGCGAACTACATTCCGGTCTCGAACCCGGACCATCGCGATTAAGTGATTATACTGAAAAACGAAAGTTTAACTACAAGTAGCAATTTCGTCGGATACGTGATTAGTTAGTCTGCAATTTAGCCCGCGTTTGCATTCAAATTATGAAAATTGCGACTCGTAAGGTAAACAAAGAGAGGAATATATGTTATCAGGAAAGATAGAAAGAGATAAAGAGATGATCTTTGCATTTAATAAGGCTCTGAGCGTGGGGAAAATTGGCAACTTAATATTGGAGGTTATGTTAGGTTATGTTACTTCATCCATCGTGTGTTTGGTAATGTTTTAATATACAAGGGAGTAAATTGCTTGAATTATCGTCTCCCAATCGCTATTCTGCAAAATATGTGCATCGTTTTTGTGCAATTTCATCTGATATAGTTATTACCTATACATGTATTATTTTAATTTGATGAATAATTTTCTTAATTGGCCTACTATTAAATTTATTAAGCCTTCATGTAATAAGTACGTACTATCCAGTTTTTACATAAACAACTACATGGATTGTATTTTAAAATTTGTTTGTTTAATGGTATGATAATATACATAGTTGATGACAGCAACAAAATGACGATAAATTAACGATTACTTCTTTGAGTTTATTTATTTTGTACTGACAGTTATGGAGATAATAATATTAAACTATAATTTTGATTATATAATCATTAGGTCATAAACCAATGAGAATGCGTGATTTTCTTTAGTCACAACGTATTATAGTAACCATGGTGAACGAATATACGAATCTTTGTAAAGAGTGATCAAAAATTTGTGAAGCATGTGGGTCCATACGATTTTTATATTTACCGCTTACTTAGTATAACAGGATTACTATTTCCATGAGCATACGTTTCTAATTTTGCTAGCTATTCTAAGAATAATCCTAACAACCGTTTTCTTTATGTTCACCCGAACAAAAGTATGCTTCAGGTTATGTTGAGTACAATATTTTTTTGCGATCCTGAAAAAAGAATAAAAAAGTATTATTTTATTTTTACTGCGAGCAAATAAGAAATAAATAAACAATTGATCTCCATGGAAAGATTTAGCTTTACCGGTCCCGGGATCGGTAAAGTACTTTCCGATCCCTTATAGACAACTTTCCGAGTTAGCTCAGCAAAGAAGGACTTTCCGGTCTAAATAGTGATCAGAAAGAGCTCATTTTCTGGGCGATCGCGAAAAAAGAAATTACTTAAAGATTTAAAAAATATATCTTCACGGCATATTACCCATTTATAGAGTTAATCTATGCTTTGTCACAGATATCGGTAATGATGTTTGCTTGTTTGTACCGTGCGGGCGTTTACCAGGCGTCACCTCACGGGCACTCATTGCTGTCGCAGAGAGTGCGCCATAGGGGTCACTTTCCGCCATTTAAAATTCAAAATATTTGGCGTCGGTCGGGGTCGAACCCGGTTCCCCAGGTTCGCAACCTGACTTTCAGGCACACGGCCACGGGACCCCATGTATGCGAATAGTGTTCCACAAGAGTCTTGCATTTTTCTTGTTCTTGTCTTGTGCAAGAATAGCAAGATTTTTTAGTATTTTCTTGCATTCTTGCACTCTTGCAATATTATATTATAATTCAATATATCAACATTTTATTATAGCTTTTACCTCTAGCTAAGCTGACATTAATCGGAAAAGCTAAAAAGATTTTGGTAACAATTGACAACCGGAAGTAGTAGTTTCTTAAAAAATCTTCTAAATAATACATTTTAAAAATTTGTGGTACAAAAAATAATAAAGAGCATTAAGTACTCAATCTGATTTATATTTTCTTATTATATCTTCTATAGATTTAGAGATAAAAAATCTGATATAGCCAGCACATGACCTCCCGCTAATTCGATGTTTAAAATTGCAAGGAACTTGGAGTTAAATATCACTTTATCGTTTGTAAACAAAATCTAATTTGTTGTTCCAATAAATAGAAAAGTCTTTAATAAGAAATTTTGTATTATATTTTATTAAGTTTTTTTTTTGAAAATCTGTTAAGAGCTCTTAGTTAAGAACCACATCCGACTTATCATATATACTCAAAATCTAATGTTGTTTTCAATCATATACGAGTTTTAAAACCAAATTTGAGAAGTTTTTTTTATCACATTTTAATATATTGTTTCAAGGAACTCAGTTCAGAGCTTCAAATAAAGTACCACATTAGGTTTACTAATATTAACAAGAATCTAATATATCGGTCTCATTAATATAAAAGTGTTAAATACAAGATTTGAAAAGTTTTCAATTATAGCATAATACATTTTTTCACGAAAATCTCTTCACAGCTTCAAGTAAAATATTACTTCCCATTTAAATATGTTGTTCCTATTGATATAAAATTGCAAGACAAGAAATATGCAAGAGTCTTGCAAGCAAGACAAGATTTTTGCTTGCAAGAGTAACACAAGACAAGAGTTATTTAAATTTCTTGTCTTGTTTTGCAAGACAAGACAAGAAATAGCCTTGCAAGACAAGAAATCTTGTCTTATGAAACACTATATGCGAAACAAATATCAAATGAATCTACTTAAGGCAATGGCATGTCAATGCCGATGTCAATCAAATGTCATGCATCTGATCTGTCATGTTGGAACAAAAGTTGTCTCGTGACCTTCAGCCATTTTTAATCACTGTATATATTCGAATATACCAATCGTCGTATATTCACTTTTGTTGGGTTTGGTTATTATGTTCTTTGTACGCTCACTCTGTCAATATCATTTTGAATTCTATTTATGGAGTGTACAGAGTACAATCATTTTTCCTTCAAAACGGTATTGAGTACATAAATGAATTGATTTTTGTCCTTTAATTAGACCCGATAAATAATTTTAATCTTGTAAGAGAATTTCTATTGTATGAGTATAATATCAAAGAAGAAGAATGGCAGAATAGAATGCCATTGATGACCAAAAATTTGGTAAATTCATGCACCGCTGACATAAATAAAAATCTGATGTGGCCAACACAAAACCTCCCGCTATTTAATATTTATTAATTTAAATACATACCTACCTACGTATTTACTAACGCTGCAAACTGTTCCATTGCAGAAAACTATTGCTTTATTTACTATTTTCTTTTTAAAATGTCACTATTATTAATTTGAAGTGATAAGTCTTCTGACAGTGACATTTACTGTCAGTTACATTCATTTGAAAAATGAACTGTGTAACAAAGGAATAGTTTTTATCTTAGGCTTCGCGACTAATAAAAAAAATTATTTTTAAATTTATCTGTAAAATATATAGAAAAAGTATTAATGTATTCCTGTAGCAAATTCAATAATCTTTAATTTTCATAAAACATAAAATTCGAAAAAATGTCATTTAATGGTATTTTTTGAAGAAATACCATTATAAGCTACAAGTAAAGTACCATTTCCGTTTATCCGATTTACACCAAAATCTAATGGCTTCTATTCCTATTAGAATAGGGTAAAAATACAAGGTTTCAGAATTTTCTGAATGATAGTATTTGAGTTAGAGTGCAAACAAAATTCGTACACATACACACACACATATACACACATACAGATATCATCGTGCAAATATTAAAAATGGATTCTATGGACCTTAAAACGTAGTCATTTACTAAAATCTCGATATTAGATTTTTAGCACGATCCCTATAGCTCCCTTACTAAGGGTAGCGGGAGGTAAAAATGCAAATCGAAATTTTGACAGCAATACTTACTGTCCCATTTGGCATTTTTTTTCGATACGATATTGTCAATTTAAGGAACACTTAAATTTAAGCGTCAGTGGAGCAACCGGGCATCAATAGCTCATTGCCATAGTTTCTGTTATAGACACCCAACAAATTTCTTTATACAACGTATAAATGATTTAGTTATCGTACGGAGACTTTTGTGTCACTTATGAAATTATGAATAATTTCATTGTTCACCCTATAAAATAAATAAGATAACTTATTTTCCATAGTTTACATTTTCACTTTTGACTATCATTAATAACTGTAAAAAATTTGTTAACAAAATAACAGTCGCGTGAATCATGTACCCCGTAGATCATAATTTAATAAAAACTGTACTCGTACAATAATGATCTAAGTAACGTTCTCTAACCATAAATCTAAAATAACCATCTGTGGAGACAATTAATTATACTTGATATGAACAATAATTGAAAAATTATGCAAATACAATCAATAATAAAAACAGTTACCGGTGTACGCAAATTACATAGTGCCAAAAGCATGTGTTAGACAATGAGAGAGATCTAGTTTTGTCTTCGTCTGGGAAATGGTGCACACTGTTGCAGTGGTATCCAAACTTAGGAAGAATTGTTTGATTTTACTCCTTTTGCGAAGAAGGTGTAGTATGAATTAATTTACCAAAAAGTGAGCGATCCGAACTTTTGAGAGAATATAGTGTCACGGTGTAAACCAGGTCTTCGAAAAACTGCGTCGCATTGAAGATAATGGTCGGACAGGTGTGTTGTAAATTTAGATTTCTTATCTCCTTAGTTAAAAGTAACAACATCTTATGTCAATGTTTCATTAAAAGAATTCTTCCTATTTGATGAAGAGATCAATTTTTTTCTCAAAACTTTTGTTATATTTACCTAATAAAACCCAATAATATCCAAAAACATATATACGTACATAAAATCACGCGTGTCCCACTTAGTGGGTTAGCAAAAACCCGAAAACAATAGTAACAATAAGAAAAGGAATAAGAGTAAGAGCTCAGCTGACTCACTTCACTCTTAACTACATTCTTCTTTCGCCTTGTCCACAATCATCATAGCATTCATACATAAGAACATATTAAAGTGACCGATTTTCGGTAGCGAATAACCCAGATACGTCGGAAGTGTTTTCGCTTTAGGCGGGGCGAAAATTTTTTTTTTTGTAAATCGGGATGTAAATAAATAAGGAGAATTGGTAGGGGGGGAGGGGGGTTTAGTATATTGGCGATTCAAATTAAATTTTCCCGCCATTATATATCGGTGTTTATGACATCATAACACTGTACGAGCTGTCAATCTGTCATTGATATAATGAATTTTACGCTATTGAAAAAGTTTCAAAACATGAAACTTGTGTTAAAGGATATTTTAAATAGCTTACAATCTCTAGAAAATTTCTGTGAAGGAAAGGAAATACTATATTATGGACGTATTTTTAATTCAAATTTTGTCCACCAGATAGAGTTTGCTTAACTTGAATCGCGAATAGGCGGTATATGAAATTTACGCACAAATGCATTGAAATTGTTTGTTTACATCTTAGTTACTAGGGCGGAATATTGAACATTACGCCCGCCGGGCTTTTTGCTAGTTTTACTGTCCACCGGACTGTAAAAAAGCCAAAACGCCCGGTAATGATACTAACTTTTATTTAATTATATAAATTTTAGACATATTTTTTAATTATGTATAATATAACGACAGAATAAGGTTAACCTGGTCACGTAAAGGAAAAAGGAAAATAGTTGAGGGAGAGGGGGCGATGCCCACCCTGTTTTAAGTTAGGGGGGCGATCCGCCCCCTCTGACCCATACTTGCGACGCCCCTGGAATAACCGCATCCGGACCACAATAATAGTTACACAAAAATCATCCAATAAAACTCAAAAAAAGCCTAATAAACCCCCGGGTTTTGTCACCCCTAGGTTTAGGGAACGTCTGCGATTTTTTAAAAATTGCATATAGCCAAGTATTGTAGGCTAATATTATGTGCAAATTTAATTTGGAAAATAAACTCCCACTACCATCAAGTTTGGCCACCACTGGTGTACCGTAAGTCGGATATGAACCATTATTCATTTTATTTATACCTAGCGTCCGTTCGTAACAAAGTGCAAGAGTATATACAACCTCGCGTCCGCGTCGTAAAAAATGACTTTTTCAGCACCCGCTGCTACAGTTCCGGATTTAAATTCTGCTGTTTTCACGAGATATGATCGAGCTAATTTGGAGCGTAATTTATTACGTGCTGACCTGACGTTAATTAAAAATTACACTGTGCCTACAAAACCATTAGAAGGTGGACAACACTTAGCAACTTGACTTCTTCGCTCGATATTTGACAAATACTAATGACTGACTTTGACATCAGTGATAATTTGTGAATGATTACTAGTTAGATTAGTTTATTATTAGTTTTGAATTTAGTGCAAAGTAACTCACCAATTTGACATGTGATGACAGGATTAATGATTGAAAAGTATCACACCTGAAAAATAAAATAAAATGTTAGTTTATTCTAATTAAATGTTAAATATTTTTATAGTTCCATTCAGCTAATAAGTATTATTTTAAATAGCTAAGAAATTCCAGATACTTGAACAAAATTTTTGGAATTAGTACACACATAGTACATTAACTAATGACAACTTAAAATTTTAACCGTTCACATTCTAGTACTAGCTGGGAAAATAAAGCTACTCTGAAGAATGAAAAGAGATATCGATCTGTTTCAAAATTTGAAATTAACGCATTTATACAGGGTGTTCGAAAAATAGGGGACCAAATTATGAGGGCATATAATACTGACCAAAATGAGTAAAAAAAGTTTAATCAGCATGGGCCAGATCTTCAACTGTTTTTGAGAAAGAGGCCATTTTGTATTAGAATTGAAGAAAAATTGACTAAGATAGTGGTCGAACAAAATTTTGTCTTTGCCAGTAAATAGACTATAAAAAAACAATAACGTTTTATAAGAAACATTTTTTACTTTCTAATAGTTACGAAGTTATTTAAAAACTAAATATTAAGGTCGCCACAACTTTTGTTTTAGTACAATTATTTGATTTATTTTTGAAAAACAAGAACACATCTAAGATTACCTTTGACAGGTAAACAAAATGTCTCATTTAATCAAAGTCGTAACTCATACAGTTTTCGAGATAGCAGAGGTAAATACAGAATAAACTCATTTTTCATTGCCTTTTATCTCGGAAACTATTGAAGATCGGACCCATGTTGATTAAACTTTTTTTACTCATTTTGGTCAGGACTATATGCCTTCATAATTTGGTCCCCTATTTTTCGAACACCCTGTATGTACCTATGTATGTAAATATATAAAATTTGAATTTCGAAAATATTAATGATTTTGGGTACAATAGGTATGCAGGTGGAACAAATTCGAGTTCTTTATATAAGAAACTTTCTTATTATGTACCCAACAGTAAATTAATGTAGGTCTTTATGAGCCAACTTTTTGAGACAACTTTAATATGCATTACAGAAATTTTCTTTCGTCTTTTTTTTGAGCTACGCAGGCTTAAATTTGTTTTTCGCTTAGTTAGAAAATTCCTCATATCTCGCTTATTATGAGAGATTGTGTATATTTCATAATGAGCGAGATATGAGGTATTTCCAAAATGATCAAAAAACAAGTTTTAGCCTGTAGCTACAAAACAAAAGACAAAAGAAAATGCCTTTGGTGCCTATTAAAATTGTTTCAAAAAGTTGGCTTATAAAGACCTACATCAATTTTTGGTAGATGCATAATAAGAAAGTTTTTCATACAAGGGACTCGAATTTGTTCCAACCTGTACAGTAAAAGCTCTTCTGAGCGGACATTAAAGTCATCCATATTTTGTCCGTTTAAGGGAGACGTCCCTTTAAGGGAGAGTACAGTAAAAAACATAGGCCCAAATTATAAGCGCACATATATAGTTGAAGTACTTTTTTGGGTTGAATAGTTTTCCTATGGGAATGAAAACTGCTATTCCAAAAATTATTTGAAAAAAAAATAGTAGTTAAAAAAACAGATTGTTACTATACAGAGGAGGCGTATGCAATAATAGCACGTTGGCATTCAAAAGTAACGAATGACAGTTATGTGCCGCTTTGTCATAATGATGAGCCGGTTCTACATTTATGCAAAAGTATTATAAATGAAAGTTTCGTCGGATTTCTGGTAAAACGACTTAACCGCCTTTTGACTAGTTTTGAGATAAACAGGAAAAACTTGTTTTTATTTACAATATTGATTTATTTAACAAGATATTGTGTTATATCGATGAGATTAATATTTTATGCATTTTTCAACATACTTTCGCAACATTTTGAAGCATATATCATGAAATATTTAATAAAAATGTTTTTTTTTTTTTGTTCAATATATAGCTTAATACCTAAATTTTTAATATTTATATAGTTGTGAACACCAGATTAATAAATAATATCAAAATAAATTAACTTTTGTGGAACACAACTCGTTAACATCACCCATTACATTAACACAGAATGGCGTTTAAGACATTTCGGATAATATTTCTGTGCGCATCAAAAAGTGTCAGATGGCGTTTACGAAACTTTAGAATGAATTACCTTCTAACATAAATTTTTTGGCGCTCAGATATTGCGTTTAGAGCATGCGTCGTGAAGAGACGTATCCGTTTATGTGCATAACTCATTTTATCATTTTTTGGCGGTTAAGTCTTTTTACCAGAAATCCGACGGTTTATGCATTATTTTTCATAGTAATAAAACAAATAATAATTTATTGTTTTCGTAAGTAATTAAATAAAAAGATTGACACCAGAAATAGTCATGATAAACAACCTCCCACTACTGTGACGTCGGAGTACATACAGCACGTCATTCATAGCCAATAGGAAATCAGTTTAGGTTATTTATATAAATAAAAGTAGGCGATAGTTTGTCATATGTTAAAATGTATGTTCCCTGACGTCATATTCTGTTTCAGATCACATGACATTTTCAAAATATTACACAAATTTCAATATTTAATTATAAAATATCTAATGGATATTTCGTGATATTTTCAAATTTGAGGCTCTTTTAAGAACAATATCTTTTAAAATTTAGGCTTTAGAAGCCATATAAAAATTCGTGCAGCAGCCCTATTACGATATTTATAGTTTTGTTTGTTGTTGCTAGACCTGAAAGAGTCTAGTCAATTTTTTTGACTATAGCCACATTTTAATTTTAAAACACTTGGCTAAGACATTACGCCCTATAAATAAAAAATCTGATGTGGCCAGCACATGACCTCCCGCCAATTCCATGTTTAAAATAGCAATGAGCTTTAAGTAAAGTTTCACTTCCGATTGATCGTTTGTAAACAAAATCTACTTTGTTGTTCCCACAAATAGAACGGTTTGTAATAAGAAATTTTGGATTATATTTTTATTGTTTTTCCTGAAAAATCTGTTAAAGCTTCAAATTAAGTACTACATCCGGTTTATCATATTTAGTCAAAATCTAATATGTTGTTTCAAATTATATAAGAGTATTAAATACCAACTTTGCGTTTTGGATCATTAATATATTTTAAGGAAAAATCGTCACACACATTATTGTCAAAATCATTACCAACTTCCTTATGCTCTAAAACGTAATCTGTGTAAATTCTTCGCCGTACATTATCCATTTCGTAAATGTGTAGTTGCAAACTATTATTTGACACTTTGAAATCACGTTCTTATTGAGAGCTGTTTAATATATAATGCTGCAAACATCAAACTTAAATCAAATTATCCTGTATATCTAATATTTATGTATGATGGAAAATATATTATTTTTACAAACCTTAATTTCATTAGAATTATATTTAAACTACTAAATTCTTCTTAACACGGTTTCATTATTAATTTTAATGAAAATTGCTTCGTGACAGTGACATTTGTTTAAATATGTCAAATTTGTTATTAAAGTATTGTTTTTGTTTGACGCAGAGGCAAAGTGATGTACAACAATAAATTATTTTATAATATAATATAAAGTTATTTCAAGTTATTTACTAAATGCTATTGTCGTAGAATTGAAGATTGTGCCATTATATTTAATTTGTATTGGTAAAAGTTGCTAAAAAATTATATTTAATGATTTTTTTACAAGAAAAACTGTTAAAAGCTTGTATAAATGATACTTCCGGTTATCCGATATACACTAAAAACTAATGAGCTCTTCCCACATTAGTATAGAATGGATATACAAAATTTCAAATTTTTCTGATTGATAGTATTTGAGTAATCGTGTCCACAAGATCCACACACACACACACACACACACACACACACACACACACACACACACACACACACACACACACACACACACACACACACACACACACACACACACATACATACATAACTACAGACATCATTGTAAAAATGTTCAAATCGGATTCTGGGGACATCAAAACGTGCTTATTCACTAAAATCTCTATATCCGATTTTTAGCACGATCCCTATACCTCCCTTACCTAGGGTAGCGGGAGGTAAAAACATTATTATGTATTTATTTACAAAGTATTCAATGCAGTCATTATATTCGATTGCCGTTTATTTCATCTTCACCATACAATTTCCCAATCCTATCCCAAACATCTCTATCGTCCGATCATCCCACCTCTTGCCCCTCCCAGCATCCGAGCCGTGATCATGCGCAATGTCTTCATTATTGTAATTACCGGGCGGGTAATTGCAGGCCGGTTACCCGTGTTCAAGTTCTGTGTATAGAACTCAGGCTTTCAGACCAGACAACGTGTGCAGAATACACAGAGTAGCGTAGGTTAGCTCAGGTTACAGAGATCAACGGCGGCTGAGATACACCAGTGAGTGGGCGGGGCTCGAAAGAGGCGGACAGAGAGAGAGGGAGATAGTGCCAATATTTGAAAGCAGGAAAACAGTCAGCACGAATAAATATTTCAATATATAGTATTTTTTTTTTTGTTAATTGTTACATTATAAAAAAAACTGTTGTGGCCAGCACAAGACCTCTCGTTATTTCCATATTAAGTTATATAAGTACCTATTGTATTGCACTTCGCTATCGAACCGTCGTTTTATAACAAAAAAATTACAGAACTTTACCCAAATAATGTTTTTTATTGTATTTAACATGTCTTCTGCACACATATAATTCTAATTATATCTATTTTTCATTGTATGAGGAAGTTTCTAAATGTCACAGATTCTTCCAATTCATTAACCAGATTGGCGGTATTTCTGATGGATATATGCATTTTACCACAATTTTACCTATAATTTCAAATATTTAATTAATAAAACAATAAGAAAAGTTAAATATACTTCCCAGAAAAAGCTATCAGAACGTCACTAAAACTGTTGAAATTTGACAATGACATGTGCCATGTTATAAACATTGGAATTTGTCAACTGGTTTCCTTAGTGCCTTGACCTCTGCGATTAGAATACTCTATAAATTATAGTGTCTTTATCTCTAAATCTATACAAGATATAATAAAATTTTTAAGTGTATTAGAAGGAGAATTTTATGTTCTTCAATATTTAATAAAAAAAACACCCAAAAAAATTATATTTAGAAGAATTTTTCTAAGAAACTACTACTTCCAGTTGTTTAATTGTTACCAAAACCTTTTCAGCTCTTCCCAGGAATGTCAGATTGAGGAAACTGCAGTTAAATATTTTTTAAGTCTTATAGTTTTTGAGGAATCGTCTGTCCAGCATCCATACACACACACACACACAACACACAAATGTTATAATCGGATTCTAGGGACCTTAAATCGTGCTTATTCAATAAAATCTTAATATGCGAATTTTAGCATGGATCCAATATCTCTCAGCGAAAGGTAAAAAGAATATATTTTAGATACTTCGTTTAAACAGCTTGTAAGAAGTGCAAAGAAAATATGGCCTCTCGAATGTAGTATTACAAGAACACAAGAAGCTAAAGTATTTTGTAAGATTATGAAGTACAAAAAAAAATATTCTTTTATTTTTGGCTGTGTAAACAATAACAATCTAAAATAAGAGTTAAAAAACGGCTGGAGTTATGCGGGTCGGGAATATTACTAGCGTGTTCAGCGTTATTCAGCAATTTTAGCTGAGTTGATTGATACAGACATTAATAAAGGTGATTATGATCATGAGATTATAATCGAAAACAAATATAAATTTGTCATTCATTTGTTTCACTTTGATTTTTATTAATCAAACACTGATACTACAGGTTGTCCAAATAAGAGCGGCGTATTTAATTTTTAATTAAAACAAACCTTTTTTGTAGTTCCGCTTGAAATAAAAAGCTTCGCTTGGCTTTAAATTATAAGCTTTATAAAATGTTTAATATTCAAGCTTTCCAGCGCCAAGCCAAGGCCATGACCTTGGATCTCTAGCGCGGATGATCAAAAGTATATATTTCCTAAATTGTAAAATCTTTTTTTATAGAGCTCTCGAAGAAAATACTATTAATAATTGTACATGATAGATATTCACGAGCTTGGCTTGGAGCTTGAAAGCTTGGCTTGGCTTGAAAATTCTTGAAAAATCAAGCCAAACCTGCCGTTCAAAAAAGCTTGATATTTCAAGCCAAGCCAAGCTTCTGTTTCATCAATCCTAATATTAAAAAAGTCCTGAAAAAAATAAAATAAAAACTATTATATCTGCGTTCCTAATGATTTCGCGCATAAGCATTATAAAGTTTAAAGACTTGAAAAAGCTTGAATAGGATTGAAAAAATTTGATGAAGCTTGAAAATCAAACCAAGCCAAGCCAAAAAATTTTAAAGCTTGAAGTTTTCAAGCCATGACAAGCTTTTTTATTTCAAGCCAAATAGCTTGGCTTGGTGAATCACTAGCATATAATGATATAACATTGACACCTTTGGACAAAGAATAGATAGATAGATGCAGAAAAGATAGGTCTTACTGAAAAATAACGCCAAGATAATCATAATTTTAAATTGAATTATTGAAATAAATGTTATAAGTTTTCATTGAATTTTGATTAGCTACTTGCAGGGCCGCGGAGTCGGGGGGGGGGGGGGGCAGAGGGGGCTTCAGCCCCTCTGTAAAATTTCAGAGGGGGCTTAGCTCCCTCTGATCAAATCTGAAATTGGCCTCCAAATTTTCTTTTTTTTATAGATAACAAAACCAAATTTTTATATATTCTTTTTGTAACTTCCCACATGAAGTTTTTTCGTTTTATGTACGTCGTGTATCAGTTCGTGGAGCTTCGTGATTTTATAGTTCGTTACCATGACAACTTGTTTATTTGAGACCCTTTGGCTACTTGATATGTGTAAATAATCTTCAACATTCTGAAGCAATGCTCACACTAGTCCTAACTAGCTAAGCCCCTTCTGATCAAATCTGAAATTGGCCTCCAAATTTTCTTTTTTTATAGATAACAAAACCAAATTTTAATATATTCTTGTAACTTGTAACTTCCCACATGAAGTTTTTTCGTTTTATGTACGTCGTGTATCAGTTCGTGGAGCTTCGTGATTTTATAGTTCGTTACCATGGCAACTTGTTTATTTGAGACCCTTAGGACGCAAGGCAAAGCGCGCGGCGCGCTGTACTGTTGTGTTATGTTTCAATTGCTGACCGGTAATATTTACTCAAAATTTTATTCACCTTAACTGCCTATCTACTATAGCTACAATTTAAAAATACATTAGAATTATCTAAAAACCAAAATTGAATAGCTGTAAAAGAGGATGTCCAGCAAAGCAAGGCCAAAACTGCCTGAGACGAAAAATATATTTTTTCGAAATTTTTATGTAATTTTACTAGCACTAAAAAAAACTAAAAAATAATATTTAGATAGCCGCAGAGGCAATTTAATAAAAATATTGAGTGGTAAAGAGAGTTACATAAAATATTTTGAGCCCCCCCCCCCCCCCCCCCCCTGAGATAAAATCATTCCGCGGCCCTTGGCTACTTGATGTGTGGAAATAATCTTCAACATTCCGAAGCAATGCTCACACTAGTCCTAACTAGCTATGGAACACCATTAGATGTTATAGTAAGAATATTTCACATCTTATGTCATTCTCAAATATGGGTTCGATCCCGGCCGACGCCAAAGAAATATTGCGAATTTTAAATGCCACAAACGTGACCCTGTAGTGCATTCTCCACACCATTAAGTGTCTGTGAGGTGTCACACCCAGCAATGGGCCATTATGCCGTGACGATATATTTTTTATTTTATTACTAGAGTCTGTTTCTTGTACAAGGCTATTTGTATTTGAGTCTTTTAAGAACAACATCCCCTACAAAGCAATTCCCATAATCTGTTCCTTCCTGCGATGTGCTACGACCCTCCTGCTTCTAGTATGTTCGTATGTAATTCGTGGTAGTGTAGAATCAACAAGCAGACTGGTCGCGGTGGCTGAGCGCAACGCGGCTGTGGCATCGGAACACTCCAACAGGTGTATATATCTCGTGAATGGCCTGAACCGCCTGAACTGTCTCCGGACCCAAGCCCACACCGATAAATAACCTCAACTTACTCCTACAATATGTACCAGTTATATATGATATACTTGCGCACAGACGGGGAACTAACTTCACAAAACCAAAAATATTCGGAAAATGACTTAGTTGCTAATACAAACAAATCGCTGTCATGATGACAGTTGCAACAAGATGGTGCCAAATATGATAAATGAAGTAATTGTAAGGTCTTTGTAACAGTGACCCCCGCTATAATTATAAAGAATACATGACAAATATCAAATTCTTCAAGTTTTCACAGCCATCCGAAAACGATGCAGAACTCAAATATCAAAACACAAATGACAGTAGTCAGAACTTTAAAAATGGCGGTAGCTTGTTTGTATTATGATTTTCCATCTTTTACATCAACTGTCTCTTTCTTGCGTGACATCAAAAGTATAATTACTCCATTGACACAAAACAGTATCAATAGAGATTCTTAAATTATTTGATAAAATATACAATATTCATCATATAAGAGGACCACACTAGAATTATTGAGGACAAGACACATTTTAAACATGTACAAAGAAGTTCCCTTCAACAATAATATACACAAATATTATATCCATCCATTTTTAAAAGCTCACAACCAATTTTTTTTAGACTGCTTTCAAACTAATAACTGAAAGATTTAAGAAAAACAAAATAAGTAAAGTACGGCGAACTTGGTCAACTTGTAGGTACTCTGAGGGCTGGTTCATGATGAACTTAATTGACGAATTCACAATTTATAATTTAGATTTTAAAATATAAACTCATTTAAAATGCATACGATGGTTTATGAACGATTTACAAATTTAGAAATTTGGATTTGGAATTTAACTATATTTTATATTTCCAAATGTACATTTCAAATTCGGCTAATCATAAAAGAGAACTATTAAACTTTGCGGCAATGTCTTTACTTCATCCGTCTGATTTTGGTATAAAGCCTCATCTACACGTTGGCCGAGGTTAGGCGAATGAAAGCCAACGCCGAGTTTACACCAACGTGTAGAAAGGCTTTTTGTCTAACTTCGTATCGACTCGCATTAGCCACTCGCCATTTGCCGGCGCTCGCCTCAGAGTCGGTTTTTGGTGCACGAGTCAAAGGAACGAGAAACGTCTGACACTGGCCAAATGGTCTGGGCCAAATACTTGCCAACGTGTGGACGTAAAATACTTACACCGACTCGCCTTGCTTTGCCTCGCCTGTATTTGTTTATATTGGTTTATTGGCGTTAGTTGGTCTAACGTGTAGATGAGGCTTTAAGTCTGTAAGTTTTGAAGATAGATTCAAAAGAACAAATTGATATTTTGTGAATAAGCAGTATTCCCGAGCATCGCAATTTGTACGACAATGCAAATGAATTGTACAAACACATTTGCGTAATTTCAATGCAACGAAAGTTTCATTTTCAGAAACAAACTATGTATGATAAACTGCCCGTTGACAAATCTTAATGTGTTCATAGGCCAAACAGATCATCTACGTTTGTGTTTGTTTAGTTTGTTTCGTTGTTATACAAATCAACAACAGTAAAAATACATTTCCGATTTTATTAAAAGAATCTTGTCCATTAGCGTCTAATTGTAAGCTAATCTGAACTGATAACTGGTGAAACGTCAAATGACAAGCAGTGATAAGTCCAGGGGCGCGCCAGCAGTGTTCGGCGCCTGTGTGCAAAACTTTAGTTCGCGCCCCCTGTACCATACCAACCAATAAATTTATAAATTTGAGAATGGTGGTAGCGGTAGCGCTAGTGTTGATAACTTTTAACATGTAATTTGAAAATGAGTGTACTTTTACCAGTCATCCATAGCGCTCATTTCTTGTACACTTATCATGGTCTGTTCCATTCGCCAATCTAATATTTGAAACACCTATCTATCCGTTTTAACATTTATATTAAATAAAGAATTTAAATTGTGGCGACATTCCTGGATTTAAAAAAATTCTCTCTAACTGACATTTTTTCTGTAATTTTATCTTGTACGTACATGTGTTAGTCTATTTTGAGTTTTTATGCATATACTTGCTAATAATAATAATAATTCATATATGTAACCTGACATTATAACATTTAACCCAATAATCTATTACAAATTAAAAATGTAATCTATTTTGGTTAATTAATAATTTTTCTTATTTAAGTCCTCTTCGTCTCTGGCGCCTTTACTTCCCTGGCGCCTGTGTGCGCCGCACACATTGCACACTGTATCGGCGCGCCCCTGGATAAGTCACGTAATAGATACTGATTGGCCAGATCAAGAATTTCAAAATCAAACACCAGAGAAGAAAAAATTGTAAATTTTAAATATTTATAAATTTTTACTGCAATAATTATCGTTTAATAGATTTTTGCGAAGGTAGCTTTATGAATTGAAAAACACTATAATATTACCTACAAATGTCCTTATTAAATATGAAAAATGTGAACATATAAACAATAATAGATTTTGAAAGGTTAAAAAGTTTAAATCAAATATAACTTTTACATTGGTTTCAATATTGAATCAAAACTTTAAATCTTTTTTGGTCGCAGTAAAACATAATAAAGAATAAAATAGAATATACGACTGTATATAACTGAGGATTATATTGAACATTTAGGAATCATTCTATTGCTTCCAGCGAGATTTTAGGATGAATACGTTTCAAAACTGCTTGGTTTGTAATATTGTAATTTTGTTTGTCCACGGTATGTCTCTAGCACAGAAATTTTGTTAAAGATTATAAAACAATTCATATAGCCGAAAGAAAATCAACAAGGAACTGTTTCTATAGAACTCAGAAATTAGGAAAGGTATTAATTTACAAAAAAATAAAATAAACAATGAGGTAGGTAACTATAACTTCCGGTCTATGTTCTTATGCTTCATTTACCTATTAAGGCAACTGACACGACCATTGATTTAGTACTCTTAACTGTCATTAGTGTTGCTTCTGCAGGCATATTGTTATATTTTGCAAATATAATACATTTGTGTAAAATTGTTATATAAAAAACAAACGGGTTAATCTTTTATAGAAGATATTCAGCACTGACAAAAAAATAAAGCGAAAATGAGGATAACTACTGCCAAGTTTAGAATTCTATATGCAAATCTATCCTCAAGATGTTTTGTAGAAGGTATGTTAATAGCCAATATGACATCTGTAAATAATCGCGTAAAAGCTATGTATCTCTGTTTAATACATAAAATTCTGAAAACTGGTACTCCTCACTATCTATTTGACAAATTGAAACCGAAGGAATATAATTATAAGCTCAGGATTAAAGATTTATATATAGTACCAGCTTATAGAAAATCGAAATTCAAGGGCTCTTTTTCTTATTTGGCACCGTCATTGTACAACAACATACCTTGTAATTTAAAAAACTTATCCCCGAGTATGTTTAAAATTCATGTTAAAAATATAATTGCGTAGGTAATATCTGTGTAATATACATATTATTATTATTATTATTATTATTATTATTTGATTAATTGGCATATTGTTTTGCATACAAAGATTTGTGGTTTATTTATGATTTAATGCATTTGTATTATTTTTGATTTTTATAAATTAATAATTGGCATTATTATGTAAAAATTTGTATGGTTAGGTGGTAGACCAGCCTACGGCTGAACCTCGCCATTGATGTCTCATCAATAAAGAAATTATTATTATTATTATTATTATTATTAATAAATTTAACATTGTTAAATATGTCTTTGTACATTTTTTAATTAAGCCAGAACAAAATAAACGCGCAACATTTAAATATGTTTGAATGAAGGAGACAATGTTTCGTTTGAATTAATAACACTATTCTGGACTTCCATTGTCTATATTTTCAATAAAGTTATTACACAACGTTTCGATTGTTGAAGTATCTACAATCGTCTTCAGGTGAATACTAACAAACTTAGAGACTACTAGAGCTTATATACTAAATACATACTTCTGAAGCAAAAATCATCTCCAGAGAAGAACACTGGTACAAGAGAAAATTCAAGGAAGCAGCAGTCATCAACAACAACAACGAAGTCTTCAGCCAACCAAGTGTAGAAATAAGCAACGTGTGGAAGCCGCTGATTGGACGTCTGTATCACCTTAAACTACACTAGTTTTTCCATTTGTAAACTTTGTACGCTTCATTAGATCAATTAATATGTATTTAGTATATAAGCTCTAGTAGTCTCTAAGTTTGTTAGTATTCACCTGAAGACGATTGTAGATACTTCAACAATCGAAACGTTGTGTAATAACTTTATTGAAAATATAGACAATGGAAGTCCAGAATAGTGTTATTAATTCATTTAAATATGTGTTTTGTTGGAGAAGCAAGACATTATCTTTCATATATAATTGCGCTGTTTACAAACTGGTGCCCTAAAATCGACTTCTGGTAAAATTGAGATTGTTATTCAAAAACTTTATTTTATATATTTTATTGATATTTTAATTCGAAATACAAACCCACCAAGGTTTAATTTTGCACTGATTTTACTAGTGATAACTACAATATTGTCACCAAAGTTAGGATAATTGTGAAAGCCGATAGTCCAACAAACAATAAGTTTTGCTTTTACCTTTACATTCATTTTCACAATATTAGTTCTAATGTCAAATCAGCCAGAGTACTAAATCACATAGTTATAAATTATGCCGCCAGATGTCACAGCGCTTGGTGTCACTTGTCAATAACTTGGACAGGGTATTCTAGTGTACAGAACATATATGCCCACCTAGTGTTACGATCCTGTAAAAAAATCTCTTCTAATCGTAATATTCGTACATTAGGCATATTCACGTAGATAAGGGGTAAATTACCACCACCTACTAGATTCCCAAGGCGACAAACTCGTAATCTGCGTGTAAGCAAGGAGAACCGCTCCCCTCAATTTTATATCCCTAAGGTGTAATCATCCTCAATACAGACGAGACGGATGAATTTTTAATGGAAGAATACGAGCTTATTTCATAGATCCTCAATCGATATATTGATATGTAGATAGTGAACTAGAAGTGTAGGAGTGACAGTTTTTGATTAACGTGAAAATAAATGCTATTAATGTGGTTATAATGTTATACAAATATTATCATACAATCATCATCACGTCTTTTATCCAAATTTTGATTGTAGTTACTCATGGACAGATCTTAATTTGATATACAAATATTTGTATTTGTGATGGTTCCTAAATATTCAATGCAATCCTCAGTTATATACTTATCGTAAGAATGGCATTGCACAATAAAAAGTGCATGATTCTTGTCGACACATGTAATGGGGTCCTCCACCATAACAAAAAATAATAAAATCTACACTTTGTACGTATAAAGTACTACTCAATAAATAACGATTAAGATAAAGGAAACCATTTTTTACCTCCCGCTACCCTAGGTAAGGGAGGTATAGAGATCGTGCTAA
Organism: Ophonus ardosiacus; assembly: GCA_943142095.1. Classification (NCBI taxonomy): domain Eukaryota; kingdom Metazoa; phylum Arthropoda; class Insecta; order Coleoptera; family Carabidae; genus Ophonus; species Ophonus ardosiacus. The sequence continues at coordinate 58,094,965 of OW964824.1, forward strand.
AAGTCGCATATTAAGATTTTAGTAAATAACCACGTTTTAAGGTCCTTAGAATCCAACATTTTCACGATGATGTCTGTATGTGTGTGTGTTATCATTGAGAAATTTCTGAAACCTTATATTGCGACCCTATTCTAATACGGAACGAAACCATTAGATTTTGGTGTAAATCGGATAACCGGAATGGCACTTTACTTGAAGCTCGTAATGGTTTTTCTTCAAAAAATACCATTAAATGCCATGTTTTCACATTGTATGCCATTACGATTATTGAATTTACTACAAATATTCATTAATACTTTTTCTACACAAATAACTTAGAGATAAATTTAAAATCCCGAAGCCTAAGATAAACACAATTCCTTTGTTCATATTTCAAATGTATGTAACTGACAGGTAAATGTCACTGTCAAAACACTAATAACTTCAAATTAATGACGGTGACATTTTAAAAAGAAAATAGTGAATAAAGCAATAGAAATATGCAACATAATATAGTTTACAGCATTAGTAAATACGTAGGTATGTATTTAAATTAATAAAAATTAAATAGCGGGAGGTTTTATGTTGGCCACATCAGATTTTTTAAATAATTACTTCAGGAAATATTTTATATTTGTTGACAGTGTCACTGTGACGTCACACTATTGCTATCTTTCTCTCACAGCCTACTACAGAGTCTGATGCGAAGAATTTTAAAACTAGGAATTACTTCAAAACTAAACGAACTTTCATTTAAAATAAATAAATTAGAGTGGAGGACCAGATTGAAGAAGTTTCTTTTTACCATGCAGGTTATAGAATCTATTCATAAGCTACGTATGTCGTAACTCTGTTCAGGAAATAATTTGGAATTGCCAACATAGTTCGTATACATATGCGTGTATGTTAGCATATTTGTGCCCCGTGTTAATTTACATCATTTAATAATAATAAGAAAAAAAAATCTGATGTGGCCAACACAAAACCTCCCGCTATTTAACTTTTACATACATACATACATACATAAAATCACGCGTTTCCCACTTAGTGGGTTAGCAAAAACCCGGAAACAATAGTAACAATAAGAAAAGGGATAAGAGTAAGAGCTCAGCTAACTCACTTCACTCTTTAACAACATTCTTCTTTCGCCTTGTCCACAATCATCATAGCATTCATACATAAGAACATATTAGTGACTGATTTTCGGTAGCGAATAACCGCATCTGGACCACAATAATAGTTACGCAACAATCATCCTTCCACACATATCCCTATCCATTTTTATTAATTTAAATACATACTTACGTATTTACTAACGCTGCAAACTGTTCCACTGCATAAAACTATTGATTTATTTACTATTTTCTTTTTAAAATGTCACTATTATTAATTTGAAGTGATTAGTTTTTTGACAGTGACATTTACTGTCAGTTACATTCATTTGAAATATGAACTGTGGAACAAAGGAATTATTGTGTTTATCTTAGGCTTCGCGACTAATAAAAAAAATTATTTTTAAATTTATCTCTAAAATATATAGAAAAAGTATTAATGCATTCATTAATTTTCATAAGACATAAAATGCGAAAAAATGGCATTTAATGGTATTTTTTGAAGAAAAACCATTATGAGCTTCAGGTAAAGTGCCATTTCCGGTTATCCGATTTACACCAAAATCTAATGGCTTCTTTTCATATTAGAATAGGGTATAAATACAAGATTTCATAATTTTTTGAATGATAGTATTTGAGTTAGAGCGAAGACAAATTCCCTACACATACACACACACATACATACATACACACACACATACATACATACACACACACATACACACATACAGACATCATCGTGAAAATGTTAAATTTGGATTCTAGGGACCTTAAAACGTGGTCATTTACTAAAATCTCGATAAGTGATTTTTAGCACGATCCCTATACCTCCCTTACCAAGGGTAGCGGGAGGTAAAAAACTATTGAAAAGTACTCTAATAATGGTCTTTATGCGACAGTCATCTACTCACGGTCATCCACAAGAATTTCGAAAAAAGAAAATCGCAATTTCAAATATGTATTATAACAAAAACAACCTTCCGGCAGCCAATCTACCTTTTTGACAGTATAGTTTTGGTTAGTATTTTAAGAAACTCAAGATCTACTAGAAGTACATGTGAAATGAAATTTTATTCACAATCGGTTAGTAATATGACGATTTTCGACTTTTTTAAGTTGGGAAGTTATAATCACGCTAAACTTTCCAACCTGTCACAAGCTTTTGTACATTTTATATGTAAAGATACGAATGAAATTGTAAATAATATAAATAAGTGTAGATATAAGAGAAATCAAAATTTGAGGTTAGATATCACACTTATCTGACAGTTCATGTGACAAATGAACAAGCTCAGACCATTCGTTTATTTATGTTAGGTTATTATTGTTATTTAAATATCAATTACTCATTATTAATTTCCGATTGTGAATAAAATAGTAAACAAACCTTGGTGAAAAGTTTCATTATGTTTCGGGCTATTTCAAACCTCGGCGCTTCGCGCCTTGGTTAGCTATCTTCGCCCTCGACAACAATGAAACACTTTCCACCTCGGTTAGCAATAAATTATTGCAATCCCTTTATAAGATACGAAATACCTACGCAAATAACTAATTAAAATTTTCATCATGCTGTCCTATCGTATTTAGTATCCCAAGGGCTTATCGTGTCCTTTAAAGTCCTGTAAGTCCATCAGACTCGTCCACTCCACTCCACTGGCCAGTAGACGCATGCACATGCAGCAAGCAAGCGCAACCATCTATTATAATATCATTAGCGTCGCGTCGCAAAGGTGACACATTACACATTACACGCGTGATGGCCCTGTTATTCCAATGCAAATGGATTTTCTATAAAACTAGACAAGAGACAACGCCACTACGATACTGATATTGACTAGAATTTACTACTTTTTATTTTTCTTTAAGTTTCATTCAGTTTAAAAAACTGTTTTGCCGATTTAGTTGAATATTTTATAATGTATGTTCCATAAGTTTTGTTACAAATTTCAACAATTATTTTTCTTTGTAACAAGAAATGCATTTACTTAAAATTTTGTAATACTTAATAATTAACTGTTTCATAAGCAACAAAATTGTGAATTTAATAGTTATTTAAATATCAAATGTGTTAATGAGGATGATTAATGATTGAGATATTTTAATTAATTGTTCAGATCATTAATCGGCAATTAATGCACGTGTTGACCGTATCTTATTCAATGGGGTATGTGACTAAATTTTGATTTTTACATATATGATATTAGACCAAAAAATAAAATACCCGTATTTTTTTAAATTGATTAATTATTCGTAGTTTACGAGAAAATAATTATTAAAACTTTGGAGAAGGGATCTGTGACGTCAGAACGGTAGAATGATAGAAGAAGACAGTTAGACTGAGATAGATATATTGTGGTAGGCGAAAGTGACAGCTGCTGTTTTCCATAACCTATCACAACATATCTATCTCAGTCTTACTGTCTTTTTCTACCATTCTACCCTACTGACGTCACAGATCCCTTTTACGAAACATTAAATTGCTAAAAACAATGCGTGAGATTCAGTGGGTTGTATTAGCGTGTTTTAAGCTAAAACAGTCCTTTGTCAAAAATATTTTGGCAACTTTATAATACCTATCAGAAAAAAATGAGAGACCAAAGGATCAAATAAAGAAAAAAATATTATTAACAGAAGTAATAAAAAAAGGACAAATGTCAAAACTAATCAAAACGGGGCTTGAGATATTTTAAAATTCATTAACATTCACGTATGAAATATTTGACATATAAAATTTGACATATTTCTAACCTTATTTTGCAATAATGAGTTTCCAATAATACTTCCTCACTGAGGATATCTGTATTACTTTTCCCTGTGGTAAAATTTCTAAATCACAATTGAATCTCATTGATACATGTGGAAAATATTACAATTTTGCCATATACTTAATACAAGATTTAATACAGACCTTAATACAACCCACTGAATTCCACCCAATATTATTACAAACTAATGTCTAGTTTTTATTATTATAATGAGAAGTTATAGTGGTTAGTTTTTATATATTATGACATATATTGAACCTCGATTATGGTCACGGGACCGTGAAATTGATAGGAGGGTGAGTGCGGGATGTAAGGTAATGGGTGCTCTGGGCACGTTTGCTCGTAACGTAAACGTATCTAGAGAAGCTCGGTTAAGTGTTTATAATGGAGTGTTGGTGCCTGCTTTGATGTATGGAAGTGAATGTTGGGCATGGACGAGAAAGCATAAAAGGAAAGTGACTGCTGTGGAAATGCGGTATTTACGTGGTGTTTGTGGGTATACAAGACGGGATCGCGTGAGGAATAATTTGGTGTATGAAGAATGTATGGTTAGGAAGAATGTAGTTAAGAGAGTTGGAGTGAGTCAGTTGAGATGGTTTGGTCATGTGGAGAGAATGATAAGTGAACGACTTGTAAAACGCATATATGTTGGTAAAGTTGAGGGTGTTCGATTGCGTGGCCGTCCAGTGTGTAAGTGGATGGATGTGATTGGTAGTGTTTTGAAGGAGCGTAAGTTTCCGAGTGGAAAGAGAAGAAGAGCATGTATGAATAGGATTATGAATGTGGCTGAGGCGAAAGAAGTTTGCCAGGATAGGAATGTGTGGCGTAGGATGATTGTTTCGTAATTATTGTGGTGTAAAGATGAATGGTTAGTAAGAATGTTTTGTGAGAATGGAGAGACAGCTGAACTTTTATGTGGACGAGAAGAATGAAGTATGTTTGTACAGGAGTGTGTAGCGAACGATGATTTTTGTGTAACTATTATTGTGGTCCGGATGCGGTTATTCGCTACCGAAAATCGGTCACTTTAATATGTTATTATGTATGAATACGTTTATGAATGTGGCTGTGGTGAAAGAAGTATGCATGGATAGGAATGTGTTGCGAAGGATGATTGTTTCGTAATTATTGTGGTGTAAAGATAAATGGTTAGTAAGAATGTTTTGTGAGAATGAAGAGACAGCTGAACTTTTATGTGGACGAGAAGAATGAAGTATGTTTGTACAGGAGTGTGTAGCGAAAGATGATTGTTGCGTAACTATTATTGTGGTCCGGATGCGGTTATTCGCTACCGAAAATCGGTCACAATAATATGTTCTTGAATGAATGTTATGATGATTTTGGGCAAGGCGGAAGAAGAATGTTTTTAAAGAGTTAAGTGATTCTGTGGAGCTCTGGCTTTCATCCCTTTTCTTATTATTTTCGGGTTTTTGCTAACCCACTAAGTGGGAAATGCGTGATTTTATGTATGTATGTATGTATGATTATGGTCACATACCTCAATGGAAAAACTAATTTTATTGCATGACAAAAAATTTTAGGTTAGTAACGTTTGACACATAATGTTTTGACAATTGTTCAGCAATATTATATTGTATCTGTGGTTACCCTCAGAAATCGTTTATTAATAAAAAATCATTCATTATTGAATGATTTTCTATACATTAACATAACCTATTAATAAATGTTCAACGGAAAAGTAAATAAGGATGGGCGTGTTCTAACAATCGACAATAATGCTTTCGTCACTTTCGCTATTATTATCTATACTACCATTTATATTTATTATAATAGTAATTAAGGTACCAAGGGTTGTTATAAGGACAATAATGCCTGAAGTCAACAGTGTACGTTGACCAAAGGCATTATTGTCGTTTAACACCCGTGGTGCCTTCAACGTTTTATGTCTTACTAGAAATTCTTAATAAACATTTTGTCTGACTAGAATTTAGCAAACAAAAGTAATAAATCACAAAATGTTAATACAACTTACAAAGTAGCCTGTAAATGCGGTATCTAGGTAATATTTTGTTTCTGTAAACAAAGCATTTTTTCAAACAAAAAATATATTTCTTGCTTGTAATATTTTTCTGTCAATATGGACAAGCAATGTTATTGCTAAGAATAAGAAGTATGCTGGTTTGTATTTGTGATGAAACAAATATGATTATAAACGACTACAATTCACAATGCTTCTTAACCTTAACTGCGCTTTATGTTAGTATCAGTATTATTAACCTCACTTTGTTGTCAACATTACCATAGCAACTTAATACGCCCTAGGGCATTATTTACTCAATAACGTCCTAATGTTGAGGTTGTTATAAAACAATAACATACTAGTAAGACATAAAATTATTTACAATATTACAAATAGCATAATATTGGTTTTCAATTTCAATAATATATATAATACTATCAGACCAATTTTGTTTTATAATATTACTAAGTTCACTTTTTATTTGTGCTATAAACTGAAGTGCAATTAGCATAGGTGAACTATTATTTCTTCTAATTTTACTCTTCAATTGTCCCCAGATTAATTCGATGGGTTTGAAAATACAATAGTAAAGAGGTAACCGTAAAACTGAATATCCAAATTCTTGTGCTATAATGTTTTTCTACTAGTTTTTAATTGACTATTTCCATGAGCTTTTTTTACCTCTCGCTAAGAGAGGTATTGGATTCATGCTAAAATTCGCATATCCAGATTTTATTGAATAAGCACGATTTAAGGTTCCTAGAATACGATTATAACATTTTTAAAATGATATCTGTGTGTGTGTGTGTGTGTGTGTGTGTGTGTGTGTGTGTGTGTGTGTATGTGTGTGTATGTGTGTGTGTGTGTGTGTGTGGATATGTGTATGTGTGTATGTGTGTATGGATGTGTGTATGTGTGTCTGGATGTTGGAGGGACGATTCATCAAAAACTATAACACTTAAAAAATATTTAACTGCAGTTTCCTTAATCTGACATTCCTGGGAAGAGCTGAACAGGTTTTGGTAACAATTGGACAACCGGAAGTAGTAGTTTCTTAGAAAAATTCTTCTAAATATACTTTTTTGGAAATTTTTGTTATGACAAATATTGAAGATCAAAATTCTTCATCTAATACACTTAAAATTTTTATTATATCTTGTATAGATTTAGATATATATATATATATATATATATATATATATATATATATATATATATATATATATATATATATATAATATAATAAAAGCAGAGGCTAAGGCACTAAGGAATCCACTTGACAAATTCAAATGTTTATAACATAGTTTGTAAATGACATATGTCAGTGTCAAAAATCAACAGTGACATTCTGAAAGTTTTTTCTGGGAAGTATATTTAATCTTTCTTATTGTTTTAATAATTAAGTATTTGAATTATAGGTAAAATGCATATATCCACCAGAAATACCGCCAATCTGGTTAATGAATTGGAAGAATTTAGGAATTTCCTCATTCAATGAAAAATAGATATAATTAGAATTATATATTTGTGCAGAAGACATGTTAAATATAATCAAAAACAATATTTGGGTAAAGTTCTGTGATATTTTGTTATAAAACGACGGTTCGATAGCGAAGTGCAATACAATACTTATATAGCCTAATATGGAAATGGCGAGAGGTCTTGTGCTGGCCACAACAGATTTTTTTTTTGTAAAGCTGTTTTAAAATATAAATCTCTTTGATATAAATATTCTTTTATATCTCTCTTCCTGATGGACATACGAGTATTTGGTACTTTCTGCGATAAACGTGAATGGTCCCATTGAATATTTTTGGGCTCTTTTATATCGAAAAGTATTCGATGCAAGATGGGAAGCCCAAATGAGGACGAAGTTCATCGTAGAATATACAAGAATCAGGTATGTCCGAGAAATGGAAATTTCATCCTAAACCCCATGCTAGGTGTCCGTAGAAAGATGCGCCTCGCGGAAAAACATGACCATCTATATTTAATTCAAGTTCACAATTTTATTGCATATAAAACAGTTAACCATTAAATGTTACAAAGCTTTAAGTAAATGCATTTCTTATTAGAAAAAAAAAAAATGGGACATGCGTCAGTATTTGAGGATTGATAGTAATAAGCTTCTAACAGCAAATATTAAATCATTGGTTTTTCATTCAAATTATTCCTTTCAATATAATAACCATTAACCATTACAATTTAAATATTATATTGAAAATCAGTCACACACAATTTATAGCTTTGAAATAAATCAACTTCGACATTTCATTTCTATTAACCCATTCTAAACCATTTCACATCTACATCTACACGTGGTTTGCACAATCAGTCTATATGAACAACAAAACCTTTGCAAAAATCAACCAACAATAACAGCAGCAATAAAAATTGATCGTATTGGTTTGTAAGCAGCGAACCGCAACGCCTTCCAGATCAGACAATGCAAGGGTTGTATTTTGTATGGCATTGCAAAATGCAGCGATCGATGTAGGATAGTTTAGATTTTTTAGGGGGGTGGTAATAATAGGGTAAGGGTTGGAAACATATGTGGATCATCAACAGAAACAGCTGTTGGTGGTAATGTTGGTGATGAATTTGGTTAGGTTAGGATAGGTTATGGTAGTTTATGACGAAGTATAAGAATATAATTTTAAATTATATGCGTCAGATTTCAATTAATTCAATTTTTCCAATACCTACTTTTAAAGTGACACTTTTATTTATTGAATAAAGCAACAATTTAATAATAAGGATAAATACATATCCACAGAAACTACAAAAATATACCTAAATGTCAAATGTCATTCGCATAACAGGCCCGATCTGATTATTTCACTAAACATTTATAGATATTTATACACCAAGTGAACTAAGATAAATAAATTTATGAGAAGAAAGTTAATTTCTTCGAGTGAATAAACATTCTTAGCTCACGTAGTTTATATAATTTTTTATTCAATTTTGACAAAATAGTAATAACAACCATTATGAATGACAAAATAAAAAACAAAAAATTTAGTAGTTTGTGCATGATTATCGTCCTTATTTATGCAATTTTGACGTTTTAAAATGAGTGACTTAAGTGATGATGATTTAATTTTTTTAAATCACTAGCAAATAAACATTCACTTATAGTTTCTATGGAGTTAATAATGGCAGTTTAAAACATAAAAATTGAGTAAAATACAAAATACTCGTATACATAAACTTGACAAAGATATTCATTACTGGTACTAAATTTTAGCTGTTTACTAAGCCAAGTACCTTGGCTTTAAGTAAAAAGCATGGCTTGGCTTCAAAATTCTAACTTAATAGAATTTTATTCGTAACATGACTTGTGCTTGACATCTCAAATTTTTAAAGTTTTAGATGAATTGACTTTTAAGTTCATTCAAGCTTTCTCAAACTTTTCCAAACTTTTCAAGCTTTTCAGACTTCGTAAACGCATATGCGCAGACTCATATGCACGCACATATAATAATTTTTATTTAATTTTTAAAAACCTTATTTTTAATAAAACTACATTAGTTTGGCTAGGTTTAAATTTTCAAGCATCATCAAGCTAAGCTAAGCTTTCAATTTTAAGACCATGGTAATAAATTTCTTCTAAATTTTGGTAATAATAGCAAAAGGTTCTTTTTACCGTGTAATAGTTGAAACCAGTGCTTTTTTATAGAAAAAAAGGTGCCGGAACGTACATTTTATCAGTGGCCAAAATTTTGGTGAGGCAGGGTATCATGAAAAAAAAGGCGCCGCAAGGAGATTTTTTTTTATTCAGGGTCAAATGCCTTATAATTCAGAGTTAAATTTTTTCAAGGGATGTAAAAAAGCATGTTTTTACCCTTTCATGTACAAAAATAAATAAAAAAATAATTTTGTATGTTTTTTATTACAATAAATAAATGCTGACATTAATTTATGACACTAATAAAAATTCATAATAATTTCCACCTGCACAGCTTGTGTGTAAACATTTAACAGAGCGTATATTTTTGTCATTTATTGTTATGCGCATATGTATAAACCAGGAGTCGAAGCATAGGCGATGTGCTGTCGAATTACTAGATTAAAAACACCGCTGAGAAGTGCAATACTGTTTATATTTATACTGTGCTTCAGATGTGTGAATATTTCATTGGCGTAATTTTTATATCTACAACTTAATAAAATTATCGAAATAAATAAAATAGTAAATAATTTTCAAAAAAAAAAACGAAAAAAGTCGAAAAAAGGTGTCGGAACGCCGGAGCCCTGGTTGAAACTAGAAAGTAATATTATTTTACATAAACAAATTTTTGAATACCAGTAATTCAAAACAATATTTATGAAAGATATCTTTGGCAATGTTTGAATCATTTTCTATTAATGTCTGTTTTATATTTAATGATAAGGTACACTATAAATGTATGTTGTTTTTTATTCATTAAAGTTATCGCGTGATATTTTCGAAAAAAAAATCAAGGATGAAAATACAAAATAAAGTAAACAAAAACAAATTATGTAGATAATCCTACAGCTGCAATAGTAAAATAAAACTTAAGGAAGTGAAATTCTCATTAATTACATACTAATAACTTATTTACGAAGCTATGTATGAATTTTTATTTTTAAGATCTTTATTAATTTAGTCAATCGAAAATTAATTCCGTTTCACTGACATTTTTTCTTTTTTCAGACCAGAAGATAAACGGTAATGCTAATGCTCAAAGTAGTAAGTCAAATTCATGATTATTTTATTCAAAATTGGCATTTAACAATTTAACTATTATTTATTATCATAATTAAGTGATATCTCATCTGCATAATTAATTATTGGACACAAAGTTTTAAAACTTTCTTGTAATGATTCAATTTATCGTTGAACCAGTTGCAGGAATTAAAAGATTGTTTCAGTTTTCTACTAATAAGGCTGGATATTTTGTAATAATATTTCAATTGAATGCACAAATTGTTCCAATGACTAGACAGGATCTATTGACTATATAACTGTGCATAAACGATTGACTACGGAATAAGAGATTAATGACTTTATTTATTACGTCGAGATTTAAATCACACTCCAGTGAGTACGGGATAATTGGAAAACTAAACAATATTCTAAATTCTTACGTTACGGATGGTCGTGTGTATATTTTTATAAATATTTTTTTAATGGATTTGATATGTTTAAATTTAAAAAGATTTAAATGCCATTTTTATATTTTTAATTTATTCAATAATAGTATATTGTAATACAAGTGCATAATCTAGCGTTTAAAGTATGCACCACAAATTTAAAGCTACAACGCGAAGTGGAGTGGTTTTAATGTCGTAAATGCTTTAAAGGCACTAACACAAGTGCATCATACCCCATTTTTTATATACGTGCATCATAATCTTATAAAATAAAGCTGGAATATACATATTAACTAGAGATGCATTCGGGCCGGGTCGGGCCGGGCTTTGAGGTTTGGATCGATTCGGCCCGAAAATAAAAATTACCGGCCCGACTCGAAGATCGACCTGACAAAAAAATTAGCTAGCCCGGCTCGAAAATTGACTCGAAATCGGGCCGGGCTTCGGGCCGGGCCGGGCCAAATCTCGAAATTGGGTGCATCCGGCATTCCTAATATTGGTTTTTATGTTAAGGTGAAATGTTTAACTTTTTTCGTGTGAAACTTATAAAAAACCTCTACATTCTTATAACTTTCAACATTAGTTAACATAAGTAGTTAAAAATGAGACCCTTCTAGTGTAAGTTTGTTATAAAAATTACAGACCTACGAGTATTTAACAACTTTGTTTACCAAAGAATTGCAACAACTTTTTCACAAATCTTATATAAAAAAATATAATGAATTTACATAAGGACTTTGGACAAGAAATCATTATGGTAGGAACAAAAATCACTTTTATTTAAGTATACGAGTAGTAACAATAATAATAGCAACATCACAATATAATTATTATGCTTTAATGAATAACCTTGAATTCTTGAAGTAAAATAATACATTTTTATTTATTAATATGTGAAGTATGTTGTTATTAAATCATTTTGATCCTTTTTATCATTTTCATTAAAATATTAAGGAAACTGTGCATTTGATTGAACTATAAGATTTTTCGGGCCGGGCCAAAATCAAAAGTCCGACTCGCCTCGATTTTTGAAAATGATTAGCCCGATTCGGCCCGATAAAAAATATCTTCGGCCCGGCTCGAAATCGAGTGCATCTCTAATATTAACAATTCTGTTCGTTGTTTACGTTGCTATTCTTCTTGCTATTTTTGGTGTGTCCATTCTTAATTTTTATTTTTCAAAATTGCTTGCAATTAATTTAACATCCTTTCAGAAACTGCATGTATTTATGGAGGGAATTAATAAAGGATACTAAGCTAAAAAGTCTTTGGTTTTTTACCTCGGTTTTTACAGAATAACAGTTGTCTACGTAAATTTTTCATTCAAGCTCCTGATTTGATGTCACCTATTTTTTTAAGGTATTGAATTATGAGAATAAAGCCTCATTTCCACCGAATGTCTTAATGCTTAATACATAAGGCTTAATGAATTATAACAATTTACTAGGATACCATTTCCAGCTATTTTGTTTAGTGACAATTCAACAGAAATGTCATATCTTTTTTCCGAATTACTTGTTGTTTAGTAGACTGCCATTGCAGCAGCAATTCTTCTTTTTTTAATATGTTATACCTATACACAATTTTCTGTATTTATATCGATACCGAAAAATTAATTAAAAGTTAATAATTATAAAATAGACTGAGAGTTGACAGTTCAGGTTAGAATTTTTCAATCATTTGTTTTTACGCATTGCTCTTAGTTCTTAAGCATTAAGCCTTATGTAAAGCTGGAAATGGTAGTAAACGTTGTCATATGATAAACATTTTTACGCATTGCGCTTAGTTATTAATTATTGCTCTTACGCATTAGGACAATCGGTGGAAATGAGGCTTAAGCGACAGACTTGTATTAATTAAACGTTCTTCAGGTTGTTGTTATATGTGGCTTTTTGGTTCATGCAGTTATTTATGCATATCTGATATCAGTAGAGAAGGTTCTGCTTTATTTATTAAGCAAAACATTTAGCTTCCTGTAGAAAATCTTTAGACGCGACATGTTGTTTAAAGCCAAGACTTTATGTATAGTTTAAATAAAAATATATATTAATAATCTTCTTGATGATGTACCACAATATTTAATAATTATAGTTATTGTAAAATAAAACACATAAACATATATATCCTCTTATGTATAGTTCTATGAAATATGTCGGGACCAGAGGATGAAATGTGTGCTATGCTACTTTGGGAATGGATGCAACTTGATTCAAAAAAAGAAAAACGTTTGTGGGTTCACAGTATAAATAAGAAAAGGACTGAGGAGAATACCCTGTTGGCTTTTCTTCAATTAAAGCTATAAAAGATTTTCGGCGTCCACCTCCTTATTCCTTTGTCATTATACAGAATTCGTTCGAAGATGTCTGATCAGGCTCAAATGTGTTTTTTGTTTTGCTTGATCAGTGTGAACCAAGCACTGAAACTACAGTTTCAAACACGGTTAAGCAAAAACGATTTGTATAAAAACGTTTTTGTTCGTTTAGTGTGCGTCCAGCCTTAGTCTCTGCGAATGATTACGTTAGTCCGTTGGTGGTAGTGCACATTCCTGGTCGTGGTCGTGAGACTGTGTGCCAGTGGTAGAGTCGCGCTTTGCTCTGCTCGCGATCCGCCGATCCACGATCCCGCTGTTGTGACCGAGTGATTGATGGTTCGTCTTGCCTGTCTGTGTCTGATCTGAGTCTGCACGGCAACGGCAACCCAGACCCTGCAAGGCTGAGCTGGGCCTGTGCTGTATCCGAACGGCCAACTTACTCCCACGCGAGACTAAAGATGATAGCGCCAATCAAGCAATAACTACGAAAGGGCCTATTTTATTTAAGACGAACCTGTAGCGACGAAGCAATTGCTGCGTATAAAGATATGCAGATGGTCAGTGGCGGCTTGTATGAATTTTTAGTAGGAGGGCTGCAACCAAGTATTTAGGCAAAAATGCGCCGCAGGCGATTTTTTTTTTCATTCAAGGTCAAATGCCTTATAATTGAAAGTTACTTTCTTTCAAGGGATGTGCAAATGCATATTTTCCCCTCTCATGTACAGAAATAAATTGTTAGATCACTACTCGGGTTGTTGCGTGATTTTTTAAACTGTCATCCAATTTTCCAGAAAATTCTAATAATCCTCTAAAAACTCCGGGATTCGTTGAATGTTCGGTTCCGTCATGTCCTCGCATGGGAAGTTCAAATTTACCACAAAACACGATACAATCTATTATTTTAGATAAAATATCACGATTTTTTTCTCGTTTTCATTATGTTTATTTATTTCTCGCCTATAAGCTTCACTAACTGTTCCTAACATGCCAAGATTGCACACACTTTTTAAATGTTTAGCACATTTCTCATGTTTTTTAATTGTTTCATTTAAATGTTTTAAATCTGCTACTCCTGTTTTTATCCACAATGAATCGCCGCCAAACAAAAATGAAAGGCAAAAGAAAGCGTTTTCTCTGTACATCCAGTCAGCCAAATATTTTTGTTATATACATTAGAGTTAAATTTTCGCACATAATTCTGTGCTCTACTTATTGAGGACTGAGAAATATTTAAATCTGGTGTAAGACGACCTAAATTTTTAATTTCAAGTTTTTCCTGCCGTCCCAAATGAGAAAATTTTATGTTTTACAAATATTTAACAGCGTTCTTCTCAGCGTTCATTTTTTTGATGATTAATACTTAAAAGCTAGTATTAAAAAGAAATAAACTGACAATAATGATAACTTTAACATTACACTTTATGTATGTGTAGTAAAAGCGTACTAAAGCGCAGACCGTCTACAGTACAGAGCAGTAAACTCTATACGTAACGTAGCTTGGGCTGGAATCGTAGCAGCCCAAACTGCACGAGAATCACTCATAACCCCCACCACTTTATCCCCACTACGTAGCCCTCTCTACATGAATTGTGCTGTTCGCTGCGGGCTGAATTGAATCCAGCCCGGACGTTTAATATACTAGCCCGCATAGCACACCGACTTATTGAAAAATACAATTATTGTTTAAAAATAAATTACTATTGAGCAGTATTTTATTACAAACCAAAAATAGTTCTTTTTAAATATTATATAAATATTTAAGAGCGATAATAAAATTGCAGCCTTTATTTTATACTGGAGGGGTTGCAGCCCTGCAGCCCTTATGGACGAGCCGCCCCTGCAGATGGTTGAACTACAGTTCACAAGACACAGTATTGATACGTCTCATATTATGTGTAGTGGCGGCACGCACTTTGGAATTCTATTATAGAAAACAGGTGAATGCGATTTTACTTTTACGAATCCTGGTATGGTAGAAATGAAAACACAGGAGACCTACGTCATCAAAAAATATCCCTAAAGTAATGACGTCATATATGTACTACTACGTTTAGACGGAATACTTATTTGAAGGCGCGAGCAGTCAGGTGACTTTGTTGGCCTTTCTTGTCAAGCAGATATGGGGGCCCGTGTCAGAATGACAGCTAGAAATCATGTACAGTGTGTCTGCTATTGCTACTTTCTTATTTTTATTGCACTTGCATAAACAAAAAGAATATCAACTAATACATCATTAGTATATTTTTCCATTTTTTTGACAGCATCTATCAATAAAATGTCAATTGTTCTTTGTTTAATGTTAGTTTCTGTTGTTTCCATAGCAACAATGATATATGTGTATTAAAATATGAAATAAAATATTTAAATTTCAACTTGAAATAACTCTTTTGTTTTTAATTTTAGAGGCATAGTGAAAATGATCTTTTATATTTAGATAATAAAAATATTTTAAATGGTACCATTTTCAATATGGCATTCCATTTAAAAAAAATATTATTTTGTTGAATAAGTCGCGTATTTGATATTCAATTGTTTTGTATTTTCCACCGTTAAATTTGTCGTATAATATCGCCCAACTTTGTCCATTTAATCGTCTTTCTATCTCTTCAAATAAGAAAGTTAGCAATGGTGGCCCGTTTACAGCAGACACACTGTATATGAATGTCAAATGAGTTTCCAATTTCATGTGATTTATTTAACTCGCCAAGTAAAGTCCACACTCCTGGTAACAAAAAAAAAAACAGGTATTTTCCTAAAAAAGTGCAAAAGTAGTGGAAATTTTCCAAAATTTATGACAATAAAAGCAGGTGAACTTAAAATCTTGAAATTTTGAATTAAAATATATTACATTTTTAAGTTATGTACTCGTACATGATTACTAGCAGTCATTCTGACACGGGCCCCATATCTTCTTTTCAAGATTGCTTATTTGCAGGGCATCTTTTGCTCTCTAAAAATACATAATTTAATTAAAGATGAATAACAAAAGAAAATTTGATAAAAATAAAATAAAATTAATAGCCCACCATTGGACAATTCCCGTTCGAAATAGTTCACAAGATTCATGGTTAGTTTGTGAAATTGCTTTGTAAAACTTTGGGCATTATTACGGATGTATTATAGTATACTAGTTGACCCGCCCCGGCTTCGCATGGGTAAAGCTAAAATAACGATTAACTACACGTGTACCAGTAATTTTTCACATTTACTTCGAAGACATGCACTGCGTAGGGAGCCGGCAACCTGCCTCGCATCGTACATGTAACAGGCTCCGCCCGATCCCCGCACCGCACCTAAAAGCGCCTTTTCTAAACATGTCTCGGGTACTTTTACTTATGTACATATGATGCAAGCTATCTCTCCGACAAATATCGAAAATCAGCTAACGGTTAAAACTTTACTATAGATAAAAATAATTGAAATCATCCCCTATCGTACCGCCTTGATGGATGATTTTTAAAAACGCTAAAACACTTTACTAGTGTTGCCACAAGACCAAGACCAGTCTTGGTCTTGGTCTCGTCTCGTCTTGGTCTTGTCGAGACGAGACCATCATTTGGTCTCGACTAGAAAAGTCGAGACGAGACGAGACTAGCATCAAGTCTTGTCGAGAAAGTCTTGAGTCTCGACAAGACTCTCGACTTCAGATCAAAGGTATTTTTTAAACATATACCTATTCTAAAAGTGCTTCAAAAACTGAGAGTATTGCTGTAAATACTGATTGAAAATTCGAATAAATAAGAGAGATATTAATTTTTCAAATTTTGTGATTTTCTACGTTCATAATTGTGTCCCAGAAACATTAATTTATGTAAATATGATGTATTCCTTATTCATCTAAATAATCCAAATATAAGTTTTAAATGAATTTAAATTACAATGTAAGTGGGATAAAATGAAAGAAGTATCAATTTAGAATTCTTATGTTATTTTAATCAGGGCATCGAACCCGCCAAAAACTGGGTTCGGTTTAGGTTCAGGTTAATTTGTTTTTTGAAAGATAGGTTCGGGTGCGGTTCTGGTTAAAATTTGCGCTTTTGTTCGCGGTTCAGGTTCGAAATAATGTAAAATGAGAGCCGGAATTTACGCAAAACGCAATAAGAAACGAACACAATTTTCACGAAAAGTCAGCCCAGACAGCAACGCAGACGCCTAAGACGTCGATTATCGGCTGTATTTACTTTTCGAACTAAAAATTAACCTGAACCGGAGTTTAACCCCGAACCTGAATTTTAATACTCGGTTCGGTTTCGACTCAGGTTCAATTAAAAATATATCTGAGGTTCGGTTCTCGGTTTGGGTTCCTTAAAATATTACGGTTTGGTTCAGGTTTTGATTCGGTTCAGGTTCGGGTTCGATGCCCTGATTTTAATGCACCAATATTTTTTATTAAATTAAGATCAACCTTTATTTTATACTACACATGTTGATTTTAATTTAATTTTTGTTTAATTCTCAATTAATATATTGGTACAACTGGCTACATCTTCAAAAATATTTCCAATTCAAATAGCACACAAAATTTAGTTAGCAATGTACTTCAGTTTTATTTATTAAATTAATATATTATAACAAAAGTAACGTTCCCTTCAAATATACATTATTTTTCTTTTATTTTTAAAGAATCTATTGTGATTCTTAGAATTTTACGAAAATGCACACAAAGATTTTACGATCTTAGGGAAATTCCCGTTTTAAAATAACCATATTCTACATTTTCAACGGATGTACTTCTTATTCACCTAAATAATTCTTCCATTAAAACATATGAATACATATCGCATGTAGAAATAAGAATATATTAATTGCAAATAATGTAAACTGTTGATACTAACAAATCAGTTACATAATTATTTTGTAAAGAAACAGTAAAAATATAAAAAATACATTTTCAACGGATGTACTTCTTATTCACCTAAATAATTCTTCCATTGAAACATATGAATAATATCGCATGTAGAAATAGGAATATATTAATTGCAAATAATGTAAACTATTAATACTAACAAATCAGTTACATAATTATTTTGTAAAGAAACAGTAAAAATATTTAAAAAAACGAAGATTTAATTCTTCTCAAACTTTGTATCCATAATTTATGTAAAAATACTTTTCCAACCAATGAAAATAAAACATTTTCTAGTGTTATCATTAAAAACTAACAAAAAAATCATAATGTATCATTTAGCAAAAAAAAAAAAATTGGAAAATATGTGCTTTAAAAGATAAAAGTTTATGTATCTTTTATGTGATGTATAATGAAAGTAAAACTTTATCTCAACAAAGTTAAATGTAAGGGACATTGTTAAAATATGTAGTTACAGGTATAACAATTTGGGAAAATTGGTATCAGATATTCTAAGAAACTGGAATTAAGTATTTTTCGTAAGAACACATGCAAAATGCAAGTACACTCGCCCGGTGCCCATGGGCGTATACAGGGGGGTCAGGGAGGGGCGCTCGCGCCCCATGGGAAAATTAAAATACATTGTATAAATTCATTCATATGAAAAAATTGAAAACAATAATCAACGTTTAACTTAAAGCCTTAAAGAAAATAGAAATATAAAAGTCGTAATGTACAAGCCCTTCTTTAACAATTTTCTTAAAACTTTGTATGCACAAATGTGTAAAACAAACTGTTTTTCCAATTCCCTAATACAATATAATTTTTTAAAAATGGGTAAAAAATAACACAACATTTCTTTTCTTGTAAAAATCCAATAATGGAACAATAAATTTTACAACGGCCTGTGCTTTAAATGCTGCATATTACCAGACAATAACAACCACTTTTAGACATCTGCTAGTAATAAAAGTAGGTAGGTTTGCCCAACCCAAATCCAAATATTACAGAATACAATACCTTGTCAATCTAACAATTATGCATCCTAAAAATATAAAACCATGTAATAAAGAAAAGTATAAACGTAAACGTATGATACAAGAATTAAATGAAACATAACATAGACAATTTTTATGAGGAATCATTATTATGGTTTCATAAGTGGAAAGAGGAACCTCTTGAGAAAGAAATACCATATGAAGAATTATTAGATATCTCCAAAAAATTCTATCCATTTTTACTACATGGCTTGATTTTATTTTTAACTCTACCTTCTACAACATGTAAAAGAAGTTTTAGTAGGTACATAAAAAATCTGTTGTGGCTAGCACAAGACCTTCCGTCAATTTGGTGTATTTTGTACCAATCCCACATCAAAAGTTCCCTAGAAAAGATTCTATATATTCAATAAAATTATAACACGACAATATACTATTTTTTACAAATTCCATACCGAACGTTCTTTGGAAAAAAATCTATATATCCAATACAATTATAACACGAAAAATCATTATGTATATTGTACTTGACACTGACATCTGTCAATTACAATTTTTTGAATATATCAGCTGTTTCTATGATTATAGTAAAGTTGACTGATTTTGGAAAGTTAATCTATTTATAATTCGTTAAACTGTTGTTATTAAAGTTTCTTAGTTACTAATTTTTTTTTACTAATTTTATAAATTTAAGCACGTTTATTATAATTTATTTGTTTTTCAAATAAGTGTTTTTTTTTTTGTTCGAGAATTGTGTTTCTGTAACTACCTACAGTTTTTATTGAATATACCATTATTATTCTAAATACGTTTTTGGAATAAGTGTATTTTTTTGGCAAATAAATTACATATAAATATATGACTAACTATAATTTTATTCGTCAAAATTTTGATATAAAGCAGAAGTTCTCAACCTGTGGTACGCGTACTAGGGGATACGCGAAAGGCTAAGTTTTAGTTGTCTGCTTATTTAACATTTATTTAGAAAAATATAAAAAAAATAGCGAAAGAAGTTACTTTTTTGGGGATTTTTGTCCATTTACTTACTACTTCATTTAAACATATACATATATATTTAATTATTGCTAATAATAGAAATGCATTGCTGTGATTTATTCTGTAGCTAAGGAATTGAAATTATATATTTTATGTTTATTAATAAGAAACAACACTCGGTATGTATGTATATTTTCATATTAATTATTTCAAGAGCTTAAGTATCAAGTTGATGATATTTACAGAAAAAATAATAAATATCTGAAATATTATTTGGAATTTTTGAATCGCGATTGTACTGCTGTTCTTAGAATTTTATGTACTATTAGATGGGATTATAAAAAAAATATTAATGGAAGCAAAGTCGAGAGTCTTGTCGAGACTCGAGACGAGACGAGACTGACATCAAGTCTCGTCTCGACAAGACCAAGACGAGACCACTCTAGTCGAGACCAAGTCAAGACCAAGACAAGACCGGCCCCAAGTCTCGTCTCGTCTCGACTTCTGGCAACACTACACTTTACTCGTATTTCTTACCAAAAGCATAAATAAGAATTTTTATATCCCTAACTTGAAAAATGATGGGTTCTCCATACAAACTTTCGTCCCCTATTTCACCCCCTTCAAGTTTTATTTCGCGACAAAAGGTAGCCTATGTCCTACTCCTAGCTCCAATCTATCTCTATACCAAAATTCATCAAAATTGGTTCAGCGGGAGAAATGATGGGTTCGAATATACAATTTTTCATTCCCTATTTCACGCTTTTAAGTTTTATTTTCGCGATAAAAGGTAGCCTATGTCCTTCTCCTAGGTTTAATCTATCTTTATACCAAAATTCATCAAAATTGGTTCAACGGTTCAGGCGTGAAAACGTAACAGACAGACAGACAGGCAGACAGACAGACAGACAGACAGAGTTACTTTCGCATTTATTATATTAGAATGGATTACTTATTAAAACAAACAAGTAATACCTATAGTAGCACAAGTCACAAATACTTAACGCAAAGAAAACTGACAACCAAGTGACAATAGTGACAGGATCGTTATTCGATCGATATAAAATTTAATGTAAACATTGTCATGCCAACGTATGCCATAAAAATCAACTACAATTATTTCAAATAATTTTATATTCCGTAAAAAGAATAGAGATTGACCTAGAAATACTTGTAAATTTCATCAGTATATACGTTTCTTAATACTAGTATTTTTTTATTTCTTCTGTATTTAACAGTAAATAATTTCTACAAGTTATATTTCATTTTATAAGTTTTTTTTCAGATCGATAACGTAAGTCTTCCGCTTTTTCTTTTTCCCTATAGCATACAATTCTATATTCGTTTTCTGAATGCAACTTACTGTATGAACATAAAAATGTCGCACAAATTTGACAGCAAAAATTGTTATCGTTCGTCTTTTGTTACATTGCTAGGTAGATTTCTTTATAAACTGCCCTCTCACATTTTCAGTTCTTGGTTTATATGTTTGTTGCTTTTCAAAATAATGTAAAACCGATGGTCAACATTTGTCGTTAATCGAACTAGTAAAATCGATGTTGGTCGTACGGATTGAGCTGTGTAAATATATTGTTAATAAAGAGGGTAATCTGTGCATCTTGTACTTTTTAATGGGCACAATAACTCTTGCGTTTGGTTGAGTGATTCCTCAGCTGCAGTGTTTTGAAATGTTAAGTCGAAAATAAACTACAACACTATTTACCACGGGAAACAAAAACATCGTTAGTTATATTTGCGGGGTTTGGCAGTGGTCTGTGAGGCGACGATGATTTATACGCATTTTTGATATATCATTACAAGCATCTAGATGCATTGCCAGCCTTCACGGTTCACGCTCGTGGTTTCGGGAAATTTTATTTTTTTCATTCGTTTTAAATCCAACCTAATATTTTTCTTGGCGATGCTATCAGAGGAGTATAAATTTTGTCAAGCAATCCAAGGTTATTTTCATAGGTTTTCATTTTTAATGGGTTTCCGTACGCACTTTGAAAAGCCGGAAAATTCCGAAACATCTTTAAGATGGTAGTAGATTGTAGTCCAAACACATAAATATGGAGCAGGTGCGTAGAGTAATATACCTAATAGCTATTTGCGCTCGAAATACACACAAGATTTTTTCTACAGTCGCCACAATGGGGTCCTCCACAAAAAATAATAAAATGTACACTTTATACTTACAGTACTGCTCAATAAATAACGATTGGCTAATACAAAAGATACGGTTTAAACTTAAAAAGGCTTTTAAATGATTATATTATCATTACATTAGCCATCTATTCCGTAAAAGAAACCAAAATTAGAGCGTGGAAGCAAGGATTTGTGATGATTTGATGAGTTTTTGTAGCAAAATGTGTGGTTAGTTGTCACGCCTGTCACACTGAAAAAATTAACAAATATTTCAAGGAATTTGTGATTATATAGACATGTATGTGCATTGACTGACTTCTCGCAATTATTTAAGTAACGAAATAATTAATAACTTTATTGTAATCAAAATAAATAGTTAACTGGAGATCAGATGTCAGTACGACTCGCAACTATCATACCGCCATCTGTGTGCAATCATTCCTATTACTAAACATAACTGTTCACACAATTTATTTTATATTTAATTTTATTTTATCGTTATTTTCCATTCTTCTTGAGTTTTTATTCAATCTAATCTAAGCATTTTATACTTTCGTTTTTGTAAATGAATGCCCTATTTCATTTTCATAGCAGTGTGGCATTTTGTTAGGTTATGTTAAATACCGACAGAACATATGTCAAATTGCTTGTCAACGTGATAAATGTGTAATTACAGTGCCATTAGTTCCTAACTAAACATTTTCATTAAGAATGTAGACAAGTGACATTTCTCAACATTGTATACTTAGAAATTTGGACAGCGAGCGTTTTTTCTACTTTGTCGCGCATGAGCGGCAAAGTGACATTTTGCGTAGACAAAAGAGAGCGCATATGGCTACTTTCTATAGTGACTGTAGAAAAATATATTTTTATATACGTATTTGTTAACCGGAGAATTACGAGAACCACAGCTCCATAATAGTCGCTTTCGTTCGGTCCAGAAAAATCGGATGGAGCAATCCAAATTGGATCGTACACGTTCTTTCGGATTCTGGATTGCGATCTGAAATTTCAAATTACATCAAAACACAGATTGCGTCAATTGGATTGCTCTGATTGATAGTTACAGGGAGGACCGCTGGTATTATTGTTAAAGTTTTGTGTTTGTACAGGCTGTACACAAAATAAATTTAAAAAAAACTTTTTTTCGTCTTATTTGAGATATAAGTTTGTTGAATATGTCGATATACTTATAATGGAAAATGTCGAGGGGCGAGAAGTATAAATTAATTTATGTTGACAATAATCGTTTCATTATAACAAATGATCAATTATCTAAACGCTTTTTTATTCACAGAGAGGTTGACAGAAAAATGTCAGTATCAAAAAACGTTATGAATGCAATCATTATGCGGCTATTTCTTTTGAGATATTACGACTTTATGCAATTGAATGTTGAATTGCAATTTGTTTAGTTTTGATTTTTTTTTTCTAAAATAGTTTACATAGCGTGAAAAGTAGAATTTATGTCTAGGCAAGTGGATGCGTGAAGCAGTTTCGTAAACTGTGTAAATCTCTGGAAGGTATGAGCTCCGTTCTGGAACTAATCATAGCCATAAATTATTTCTAGAATAAACTCATTAATGTTAATTTCCCCATAAAGATATGAGTGTCATCAGTTATGAATAATACTTTTATTCTCAGCATCTGTAGTAAACACAAAAATTGAGATATTACAAGAATGTCAGAAATAATGATTACTTGTTTTATAATGATATAAAACGTCTATAAATCATTTCAATATAATGCGAATAAAAAAAAATATTTTTATGTATCAAGTTGTACATTATAATAATATAAATATTTATAAGTGGCTTATCAAATTGCATCATAATTATAATAACATGCAATATTCAATAGAAAATTAATGTAGCGTGAATATATGCTAATATTCGCAAGTTCAATCAGTGTTACATAATATACTGTTAATTAAAATGCATACTTATAATAAAATGAGCTGTAAACAGAAGTAACATTTAGGTAACAGCTCTGAATAGAAAAGTTGTAATACTTATTATTTCTCTGTGTAAATTATTTAATAGATGATTTTTCTTTTTATAGCTTTGCCCTATGATTTGAGAATTTTTGCAAGTACCAACTTAAATACTGGACTAGGAAATCCCAGAAATACATTTTTATGTCTTGTTAGAAATAAATGGATGACTACGGTACCTGCATATTAGCAGAATAACTAAACAGGGATGCATTTAACATATTTTAAACATTTTTCGTTTATTTTGATTATGACAAAATATTTTGACTTTTAAATTATTTAGTTTGACAATTCTATGAAATAGGACTATTTTTAATTCCAACTAACATTAGAGCGACTCGAGGGTTGCTTGCACCTCAAGCGAATTATAACTCGCGGTATATTTTTACTTTCCGATACCTTTACTTTAGATAAGGAAGGTATTGTCTTTGATCAAAAAATTAGGTGTTGATTTTTTAATGAATAAACACGTTTTACGGTCCCTAGAATACGATGAAATCTGTATGTGTGTTTGTGTGTGTGTATTTGAGTATGTGTGTATGTGTGTGAGTGAGTGTGTGTGACAAAAATTTCTCCGACGATAACTCCATACTACAGTTCTAAAAATTATAGCTATTTGTGTATTAAGGTCGCAAAATAGGATATTGCCGATTGGGGGTTCTCTCAAAATCGACAATCACCTTATGCGCTCGAAATACTCACAAGATTTTTTCTACGCTCGTTACAATGGGGGTCCTCCAACATAACAAAAAAAAAAAAAAAATGTACACTTTACAGTGCTACTCAATAAATAACGATTATGTTTTTTAATTATAATTTTCCATTCTTCTTAAGCTATTGCTTCAATCTAATCTAAGCATTTTTTACTTTCATTTTTGTAAAAGAATGCACTATTTTATTTCTGTATTCCTTTACACAGCAGTACGTCAATTTGTTTGGTTATATAATATACCAGAGCAGTCATATGTCAGATTGACTTGTGGAGGTGATGAATGTGTAAGTAACTACAGCGCCATTCATTCCTGACTAAACGTTCCCATTAAGAATGTAGACAAGTGACATTTCTCAACATTTTATAGTTAGAAATTCGGACAGCGCGCGCGTTTTTTCTACTTTGTCATGCATGAGCGGCAAAGTGGCATTTTACTAGGAATGACGATGGGTACCCGGGTACTCGGAACCTACCCGATAATAATGTACACGGGTATAAAATTTCTTACCTGATTACCCGAAATATAACCGCTGCCCGTTAATTACCCAATACCCTTTAATTACCCCAACAGTTTTCAGCTGCCGGAAAAATTGTATATAAAAGAAGAGTTTTTTATTACCATACCATAATTAATATAATTTATGTTAAGTTTTTTATAGAGATACAGTAAGTATATTATTTATTTGTATTACTTTTTATTTAATAAATATATGTAAACAATAATAATGAATTATATTAAAAAGTAAACTGCTAATATAAGGGTAACTGGTAACTAACAAATTAAAGAATTATGTATATGGACTGAAAGGATAACGGGTAATTAAAAGGTATCGGGTAATTAACAGGTAAAGGGTACTATCCGGGTAGTTGTTTCGAGTACTCGGGTATCAAAATTATCGGAATTCGTCATTTCTACATTTTACGTTGACAAAAGCGAGCACAAATGCCTACTTTGTATAGACTGTAGTAAAAAATTCTTTCGTACTCATCTTCTTTACATACCCATATGAAGAGCTAATTAGATATTGGTCATAATTAGTCAATCGGAAGTTCTTTTATTTGTAGTTCTTAACAGTTTTCTTGAAAAAATGCAGTTAATATCTTATTGTCTATATTTATGAAAATAAATCCCATCTATACAACAATTAAATAAATATAATTGTTTTCATTCAGTTTTGAAAATATCATATATAAAAATTTGCAAAAACACATACACATCTGTGAGTTTTCAAAATCGGCAACAGAAATACCGTATAAATGAGATTTCAAAGTTTCAAGTAATTGTTAACACCTATAGTATAAAGGAATGTTTCTCGCAATATTTTATGAAAGTTACAGTCTTTATGAAGTATTTATTTATCTAGTCATAGTCACAGCCTATTCGTAAAACAGATAGCAAAATTTATGTTTGACTTGTAATTGTAATGTCAGCTACTGTTGAGCGCAGCGCAACACCGTTATCCTTAGAAGGAATTAAAAAGTATATAGGTCAAACATAAATAATTGCATTTGAATGCGAAGTGTCCGGAGCAAAGTATATTTCATTCTATTTTGGATGATTTATTCCCATTACTTTCCTTCGTTCACATTCACAAGCATAAATAATCCGCAGTTAGTGTCAGTTTATTGCGGATTTTACAGTGTTGCACAATTATATTTTCTACAGTTAGTTGCAGTTGCAGACGAATTGCTTCCTTCCTTGTTGCTTGCTAACTACGCGCGTTCTCTTTTTCTAAGTCGCTGAAATATTACAAAGAATTTCACGGCTATCCATTCTCTAAACGGCGTAAATAATTGCATGTGCACTCTATTAAGCTTCGCATTACTCTCAGCGCATTCAAGATGTGATTTGTACTGCAATTACAATGGCTAATATATGGTATACGATACGAGAACTTCTTTCTACTGTAATTTCATTACAGATGTGCATACTTAAAACTGTACCTATCATTTTCGAAGCAATGAAAGGGAATACAATGTTATAGAAGTTGTAATATTACTATTGCTATTAAAAATGTGGCTATTTAAAATTACATCAACATTAAGATATACAACATTCCAAATTTCATCTTCAATCACTTTGAGTATTTCGTTGCACCCATACATGTTCAATTACGATGATGTGTGTGTGTGTGTCTGTATGTGTGTGTGTGTGTGTGTGTGTGTTTGTGGATGTTGGAGCCACGGTTTCTCAAATACTATAAGACAAAAAAATATTTATCTACAGTTTCCTCAATCTGACATTCCTGGGAAGAGCTGATTAGATTTTGGTAACAATTGGACAACCGAAAATAATAGTTTCTTTAAAAAAATCTTGTAAATATTATTTTTTTAAAATATTGAAGAATATAAAATTCTCTATCCGAAACATTAAATATTTTTATAATATCTTCTATAGATTTAGAGATAGACTGAATTATAAATATATAAAATAATCCATTCTACTTATATAATTAATCAATTAGCCTATGGAAACCAATGGGCTACTTGCGTAGTACTGAAAAACCGATTTCTGTCACTATATACGAAATGTTATATTGAAAACATATATAAAAATATAAGACATAAAATGTGAAAAAATGGCATTTAATGGTATTTTTTTGAAGAAAAACCATTATGACCTTCAGGTAAAGTGCCATTTCCGGTTATCCGATTTACACCAAAATCTAATGGCTTCTTTTCATATTAGAATAGGATAGAAAAACAAGGTTTCAGAATTTTCCGAATGATAGTATTTGAGTTAGAGCGAAGACAAAATCCATACACATACAGACATCATCGTGAAAATGTTAAAATTGGAGTCTAGGGACCTTAAAACGTAGTCATTTACTAAAATCTCGATATGTGATTTTTCGCACGATCCCTATACCTCCCTTACCAAGGGTAGCGGGAGGTAAAAATAGTATATTAAATATGTTAGCTTACTGCTAGATATAATTTATTAAAAAAAATTTTTTCGAACAACTTTGAAACAGAATACTGGCGAAAAGTATACTTTCCGGTAGAAGCAAGTTTAGTTAAATCGTCTTATTTTACCCTTAGGATCTTAGGAATCTGTGGTTAAGCCATGTCCTCCTAATTTCGAGACAGCCTGTATATATATATATATATATATATATATATATATATATATAGTATGTCCCCGGATTGAGTTTACAAGAGGAAAAAATTTTTTATTTTTCATTTTACGAAAAAATGCCAAAGGAAGAAATTTTTTTGCTTGAATTAAAACGCATGATTCAGTTATTAAAACTTTTAATTAATGTAAAGTTCTTTTATTATAACGTTTTTTCGTATTTTGTCCTCCGAATAATATAGTTATTACATTGAATCTAACATGATTTTAGTTAGCTTTGAAATATTGACAAATGATTATTAATTCTAATTTCAGATAAAAAAAGAGTTAATGGAATAAAATTTTTTTTTCTGAAATTTGAATTAATAATCATTTGTCAATATTTCAAAGCTAACTAAAATCAAGTTAGATTCAATGTAATAACTGTATTATTAGGAGGACAAAATACGAAAAAACGTTACAATAAAAGAACCTTACATTAATTAAAAGATTTAATAACTAAAACATGCGTTTTAATTCAAGCAAAAAACTTTCTTCCTTTGGCATTTTTTGGTAAAATCAAAAATAAAAAAAATTTTCCTCTTGTAAACTCAATCCGGGGACATACTGTATATATATATATATATATATATATATATATATATATATATATATATATATATATATATTTCTTTTTTAAAATCCAGGTTTTTATTGATAATTATAGCAGGAACGAAAAATAAAATACAACGTACCATTCACCATGACGACAAGTGAAGCTTCACCTACACTTATTCCATATCAAATCTTAAGAAGGTTCTCAAACAATATTCTTATTAATTACCTTTGTAAATAAATATTTAAGGAAGTGTGAATATCGTTATTCAATAAGCTGGTTCAGGTATACTTCTAATATCCAGCGGGCAGTAGGCAGTAGACTACGTCTTGGTATCCTGGAAGGAGCGTTGCGTTTTTTGTTTGTTTCATTTCAATCACGGCTGATTGCCACGCTGGCAATAATTATCCGTACAGGGCAGCGTTCTCACTTGACAGGGAGATATATGACACGACAATTAATTTCAATTGTGCCGTGTGCAGCGCTAACAGCGTATTTATTTACGGGCGACCGCAGGGAAAGGTTGCTTGCAACTTTTGCCTTACGTTATCCCGAGCGGAGTGTCTTGACGGCTGACAAATGCGCATGCGCCAAGGTGCGACGGTAGCACACAACAAATGGCTTTGTTTATAAATAACCGCCGTGATTTACCAACATAACGCGTACCTATGCTGATTCGTGCAATATGCGTGAGGATTTTAAGTAAATTATGAGTGCACAAGTGGTATCTCAATATTTTCTGCTTAAATTCTTTGCTTCTCCTTCTTCTTCTACTTCTCCATAACCCTGATACCCGTAGTCGGCTATTCTTAAAATACATAAAAATATAAGACCACATGTGAAAGTCCGAGTTAAAAATTCCTCCAAATAAGCGAGATATTAAGGTACGAATTTTAAATCTGCTTTGTGACGCAGGTAATGTGGATATACCAGAAGTAAACAAACAGTGGTTCACAAACCACGAAAAATTGTTAAACAAATTACAAAATAATGCATATTTAAATTGTAATATTATAATTCATTATTAGAGGCATAAAATAAATTATTTCACTTAATTTATTTCACTTTTTTCTCATTTTATAAAAATAAAGAAATTAGAACGTCACCCGAACAGCAACCGAACAGATCCGACACACCCGAAAAAGTATATTCTTAGTTAGGGCGGGGCTTCTCAAAATCGGAGGTCATACTTGGATCCTATTTGCTCAAACACTCGTGCACATGTCCTGCATCATCAAAAGCAAAACTCCCCGTGTCTTCTAGAAGGAATAATTTATAATAAAAGAAATATGGTTTTCCTTATCCTTTAACTATTATTATTCCTATAAACTTTTACTATTTTTGATTACTGTGGAATAGCCTATTCCTCAAGGTTAATTTTTTATTCATTCCTACCACTTTTGTCGTTTTTATCTGTCCTTCGATACTTCTCTCATTTTTTTATCTTTTAGTTTCGCATTCTACTACCTCGCTCTTCTTCTTCCCTGTTTTTATTCATACTTCAAGTATTTTTCTTACTAGGTTGTTCTGAACCATCCTCATTATGTGTTCGTACCACCGTTCTTGATTTGTTATCATACTTATGTTTTCTAATGTTCTGTTTCTGTTACTCTAGTATTTTCAAATTATAGAAAAAACAAAGTTCCTTTCTTTAGTTATCTTTTTCCACCTTGATGCATTACTAATAATATAGTCTTTTGAAAGGAATTTATATAAAAAATCTGATGTGGCCAGCACAATATCATCCACCAATTCTATGTATTTTGTACAAATCCTGTACCAAAAGTTCCTTAGAAAAGATTCTATATATCCAGTAAAATTGCAACATGAATATATATAATTTTTATAGATTTCATACCGAAAGATCCTTGGAAAACATTATATAAATCCAATAAAATTATAACACGAGCATACACTATGTAAATTGCACTTTACACTGATATCTGTTAATTAGAATTATTTGAATATATCAGCTGTTTCCATGATTATAGCAAAGCTGGCTACTTTATAAAAGTTAATCTCTTTATAATTCTTTAACTCTATATCTATATGAAGGAAAATGTATAATCAAACCGTACATAGACAATAAGATATTCTTTCATATTGATAATCACATAAAATGTCAAAAAATGATATTTAATTGCGCTTTTTCAAGAAAAACCGTTAAGGACTTCAAATAAGGGAACTTCCGGTTGACCAATTATAACCAAAATCTAATCAGCTCTTCATATGGATGTAGAGAAAAGAAATACGAAAGAATTACAATTTTTAGAATTGTATATTGGAGTTATCGTCGGAGAAAAATTTGTCACAAACAGACACATGGACACACACACACACACACACACACACACACACGGACACGGACGCACACACATGGACACACACACACACACATGGACACACACACACACACACATGGACACACACACACATGGACACACACACACACACATGTATAGACATAATCGTAAGACCAGTAAAATCGTGTTTTAAGGACCCTCCTAAAACGTGCTTATTCATTAAAATTTCACCACCGAATTTTTTGACCAAAGACAATACCTACCTTACCCAAAGGTGACGGAAAGTAAAAACGAGGAAATGACGGAAGTAATGTGTTGTTACTAAGTAAATAAATTTACGGCTAAAATTTTAAAAACTTGAGATTTCCATCCAAATGCAATCTATGATTTTATCAAACCCAGACCAAACTGCATTATTACTTCAAGTTCAAGCCAAGCTATTTGGTTTGTTGAAGCAATGTTTGGATTACAAGAGAATTCAGATTTAAGGTGTTCGGATTATATTCAAGTAGGCTAGAAACACCAGAACTAAAATACGTTTTAGAATAAAATTTAAACGAAAGGTCAAAGAATTTAAATTTAAACGAGCAAAATGAGAATGAGAATTGACCTGTGCTCCATATGAATCCTATGAGTTATCCGGATCTTCTGTTGTGTAGCCGTCACCGCTCGATCAAAGCAATTTGTATTATTCCGATTGGCGATTGATCGATGAGATTATAATTTTAATTAGCCCCGCGTTTATGAATGAACATAATCAACACACGTTGGGAGTTTTTGTTCCGTCAGTTGGCATGCCTGTTGTTTGTTTGTTTTTTTTAGCGGGATTTATAAATGAAGTGTAATTGGTTCGGACCACCGCGGTCGCTCTGGTGATAGAAAGTGAGTTTAATCACACTATTTGTTGATGGGAGCAAAAATCAACCGGTATTCAAAACGGTATATAATTACGTAACAGTATCTTAATGTCTTTACGTGCATATGCTGTATAAAATGGTTAATGATCCAATATTGTTCAAATTTACTGCTTTTGCCTCTTGAACCACTTTTGCGATGTAATCAACTCAAATTGCATAAAAATTATTTAAATTTAGATAAGACAGTAATGGAGGTTTTTTGTTCATCCTAAATTACCTTTAAGCTCGGTCGACATTTTTTACGAAACGGGTAAATATGCCGCCGTACCGTGTAATTTAAAATCTATTTGCATAGCTATGTAGTACTTAGAATAAAATTATTGTACCACAGTACAGCATGACAGGAATTCAGAATTCGCATACTTCGAATTAAATTCCCACAGCATACTGCGTGTCTTAAATAAAAATAATAACATTTATTACAATAGGTTCTTATTTAAAATTAGTGCTCTTACAGTACAATATATGATATTACTCAAATTTGCAAATAATGGCAGAGAGTAATAAGCCGTGATAATATACAGAGTGTCTCTTATATAAAGGGACATGGCTTAAGGTATATTCCAAAAATAACAAATTTTAACCGTGGTTAACCAAAATAAATAAATATATCATCACGGCATATTACCTATTTCTGGGTGTGCCAGTATCTACAACACATGTTAATGATGACGATATATTTTACCGTGTGGGAGCTTACCAGGCGTCACCTCACGGGCACTCATAGCTGGTGTGGAGAGTGCACCACAGGGGTCACTTTTGTGCCATTTAAAATTGGAAATATTTGGCACCTGTCGGGATCGAACCCGGTTCCCCCAGATTCGCGACCAGACACTCAGGCACGCGGCCACGGGACCCCAAAAGTGTTCCAATAATATCAAATGGTAAAAATTGTACATTTATGAAACATAGTTCCGGTTAAAATGGTTGCAACCGAAGCGCACCAACGCAACCATGATTTTTCCTCGATTTTGCCGGTTAACATCGTCTGTCCTTTTTCATAAGATGTCAGATTTTATAGAGTGTGGTTAGATACTATTTATTGACTCTTTGATGTTTGCATCTATTTTCTACGGTTTACATTATACGTATTTTAATTTTCCACTCCATAATTTAAGATTATGAAAGACGATAGACGTAATGTTTTGAATTAAAATTTTAGGGTTTCCGCGAATCACCCGCGAATGAAACTGAACTGTTTCAATAATAATAGTCACGTGACTAGAACCAGTCGGTAACCGAACCATGGTTTTGGTTATTATATTTTATTTTTGGAATATACCCTTAACAGCAAATTCCTTATCCCGAAATAAGACGATTAAGACCTGTTTTACAATTGAGTCGTATGTCGGTTCTAGCTTGTCGTAAGTCGTTTGATGTCGTAATCGTAGCGAACTGTTACTTTTAAGTGAGGTTATGGATATTGTATCTCTTCCAATTTATTTTAATTTAATTGCAATATGGGTTTAATTGTAATACGGCTTCTAATAATAAAACAACAACGGCTGATGCAAAACAGAAGACAAAAATATACAAGACGATGGTAGATAAAACCTCATATAACCGTTGATGTTAAGTAAAATTTTGATGAATTTAATTTTAATAATTGTTTTATTATAAAAGCGCAACTTGCGTTCACTCGCGAAAACAGTAAAATATGATTAAAATTAAACTAATGAATTTCAAATAAAAATTTATTATTTTATATGATAACTATAGCTGCCAAACATCAATTTTTAATTATTGATTGAAGCTGAGATATAACAGTTTTATTTTTTAATTGTTATAAACAAAATATAAATAAATCGGAAATAAAGTAATGTTCAAATTATTTACAAAGCCTTTGGTTACAACATATTAAAATTATTTTTTTTTTCATTCGTATATTTTAATATTAGACATTAATGAAGTTGAGCATTTCTTCAAACGCGCTAAAAATGGGGGTAATTTTTTATAAATATTGTTATTATTTTTATATTAATTAATTTAAAAATTTGAAACTTAGTGTAATTACATATAAATGAGTAGTTCATAATTTAATGTGTGTTTCAAAATTTTTGAATTTTTTTAAAGCAAGTTCTTGAGCTTCAAACTCAACTGACTATAATTCTGAAATGGATAGTAATGTCATTTCGTCCATTTTTACGTTACTGTCGTCGTGTCGTTCAGAGTCGTTGTCGTAGAAAGATGAGAAATGACCAATTTACGATCTGACACCGACATCCGACAACTCCTACAGTCAAATTTCAACGTATTGCGCATGCGTATGACATCCGACAGCGACAAACGACTTATGTTTAGACACTACTCTGCTTCAGAGTTTTCCATTGTTTTTCAGAAAGATACATTCAATAGTAAACTTTTCTATTTTTCATAAATTTTGATATCTATAAAAATTTAATTTATTTTAAAAATTATACGACGCAGTCACTTACATTTTATTTTTTTCTAAAATAAATTTTATCTATCAGTCTATCCAAATGTGTGCGCAGTCACTTACATTTTATTTATTTCTTTCTAAATCGTTACAAATATTACAATTTACAAAGAGAAAAGTTTACTATTGAAAAACAAACTTTACTTTAATAACTTTTTCATTAAAAATTTATGAACCAATCATGATCGTGACACCCAAGTTTCATACACTAGTGGTTCACTAATAATAATAAATTTCATTTAAGTTTAGCAAAGCGTTCAGTTATTATAAGCAAAATTAATTTTTTTAGAATAACTTTGAAACAATACTATGGCTAAACGGTGCACTTTCGGTTATAGGTAAGTTTATTTAAATCGTTTTATTTTGGGCCCAGGAATCTGTAGTTAAGCTATGTCCCCCTAATTCAGAGACATGGTATATAGAGTTGAATGATTGCTTGATATTTGATTGGTCTCTGTTCGTTTAATTTTTAATCTAGGACCTTTGACCTTTGATATTTGTTCTTTTAAAAGTTACTCTCCAATGTGTATTTGTCTAATAATGACAATAGGGGATTTCGACATTGACGTTACAATGGGGTCATTTCACATTTTCTGATTTATTTTTTTCTTGAAAAAATAGGTCAAATTAAACATGTATGTGTATGTTTTACATCTTACAAGTCTTTAGAATCAGAGATATGATTTTTTAAAAGTTGCGTTTAATTTCAAATATTTCAACGGCTGACGACACATATTCACGGAAGCGACAGTCGAGATCTACCGGTTTAATTTAGAACTATGATTATTTGGTTTCGTATTTATTTAAATAAATGGTTTATTTACATACCTTATACTGCACTAGTACTTTTAAAGAAATGGAAAGTAATAATAATCTTCTCTCTTGTATATTTTGCTGTCAGCTGTCACACTTTTAGGTTAGGTTACTGTTTCATGTTGTGAAGCGTGTGTGTGTGAGAGAGAATTGTCTTTGTGTGAGTATGAATATGTGTCGTCACAAATTTAGTCCGTGTTTAAAAGCGCGAAAGTTTATTAGCAAATTTATGAATGAAAAGTCGCATATTTCAAATTATTTTCTATTACTATATTTATTAAATGAGATGGATTTCATGATTTTATAAAAAAAATCGATAATTATTTTTTTTGAAATGACCCCATTCGCTACATCAGTGCCCCTTATGGGAACTATGTAGACAAATAAAACATAATTCAAACTACTGTAAATACAGTAATTGTGAAATTTGTCTTCAAAATGAATTTTTTAGAGCCAGAAATTGTACATATTAGGTGCAAAATTTAGAAATAACACTAATAAAATTCCTCCGTAACCTTAAAATTTAATTTTAATAAAACTAAATACGTATTTCGAGAACTAAGTTCTCATCATCAGTAGTACAACAAGGAAATAGAATAATCAAGATTACTCAATATGTGAACCATGCGAGAGGTTCTGACAACTTAGAAATTTAGAAATGATAATGTAGAAGGATTAAGATGATAGCTTGAATGCAGAGGATTAAATTATAATTAAAAAAAAAATGAACTTATGTCAGTGTTTAGTGTGTCTTGCGAAATATGCAAATAACTATTACGATAACAAGTATTTATTTAGAATCATCTACTCACAGATCTAGAAATTGCATACAGCCATAGTGATGAAATTAGTAGAGATAGAGGAAAATTGATTGGCCTAGACAGTGTAACAAGTAAAAACATGCTTGCAGTTAATTTTGAAACATTTTTACCTTCCGTTGCCCTAGGTAAGGGAGGTATAGGGATCGTGCTTAAAATCTCTATGCGATTTTAGTGAATAAGCACATTTTGATGTCCACAGAATCCGATTTTAATATTTTTACAATGATATTCGTGGGTGTGTGTATTTGTGTGTGTGCGAGTGTGTGTGTGTGTGTGTGAGAGAGAGAGAGAGAGAGAGAGAGAGAAAGAAAGTGCGTACGTGTGTGGATCTTGTGGACACGATTACTCAAATACTATCATTCTGAAAAATCTGAAACTGTGTATTCTGGTTCTGGTAAAATATGGAAAGAACCCTTTAGAACTTGGTTTCAAAGTAATAATTACGTCGATTTGAAAAGAAAACTGTAAAAGGAACAATAATTATATGGAAAGGAAATTCATAAAATTTCTAGCATTAGTAAATATGTACATATTTATTTAAAATAATAAAAATTAAATTTCGGAAAGTTTTGTGCTGGCCACTAGAGATGCATTCGCTCTTTGAGGTTTGGATCGACTCGGCCCGAAAATAAAAATTACCGGCCCGAATCGAAGATCGACTCGACAAAAAAATTAGCTAGCCCGGCTCCAAAATTGACTCGAAATCGAGCCGGGCTTCGGACCGGGCCGGGCCAAAGCTCGAAATTGGGTGCATCCGGCATTCCTAATGTTGATTTTTATGTTAAAATGTTTAACTTTTTTCGTGTCAAACTTATAAAAAAACCTCTACATTCTTATAACTTTCAGCATTAGTTAACATAAGTAGTTAAAAAAGAGACCCTTCTAGTGTAAGTTTGTTATAAAAATTACAGACCTACGAGTATTTAACACTGTGTTTACCAAAGAATTTAAACAATTTTTTCACAAATCTTATATAAAAAAATAGAATTTTAATTTACATAAGGATTTTTTATCTAACTTTGTTTTTGCTCAAGAATAGGACAAGAAACCAGTATCAGCAAAAATCACTTTTATTTAAGTATACGAGTAATAATAATAGCATCATCACAATATAATTATTATGCTTTAATGAATAACCTTGAATTTTTGAAGTAAAATAATACATTTTTATTTATTAATATGTGAAGTGTGTTGTTATTAAATCATTTTGATCCTTTTTAACTTCATCCATTTTCATTAAAATATTAAAGAAACTGTGCATTTGAATGAACTATAAGATTTTTCGGGCTAGCCCGAAAAGCTCGAATTTTCGGGCCGGGCCAAAATCAAAAGTCCGACTCGCCTCGAATTTTGAAAATGATTAGCCTGATTCGGCCCGATAAAAAGCCAAAGCTCGAAATCGAGTGCATCTCTACTGGCCACATCAGATATTTTGTTTTGTAAATATGCAACTACTACGTGAAATATTTTTTTCAAAATATTCAACTTTAAATTCCACCTTCCACATACGAAATCCACCCCTTTTCATATTTGATTAAACCGCACCCTGCCAATTTAAAAATAAACCTCAGTGCGCTATTATTCACCACTGCCAGTTGTAGAATCGGGTCCCATTGCGACTCTTGAAGCAATTTCTTCACCATATCGTGTCATTCGCGCCATTTACCAGTGCATATAATTTCACCCACCCTAGTTATTGAAAGCGGCCGGCATATGTGCCACTGTCCCCTCCGTATAAACCAGAGATTTCAATAGCTCAAACGGATCAAACCATTAATATACCAGTATTAGCATAGTGAAATGGTTCAGGGATTTATTATGCATAGGACACAGAAATTAAGTGATTAGAGTATAGCGAACATAAATGCTTCAGATAAGCTTTGATATAATGTTTTAATTATTCATTATAAATAAGTTAAACCCCAAAACCAAAAACGCTCAGTAAGTTATTGAGTTTACATCAGGGATTTGTTAACTACTGGATGGAGCGAGTGAATCTTTACCATGTACCCGGCCAGATCGACAGAGATAGTCATACATAATTCCGATTTGTTGTCTTTGTTTCCGTTACTTGTCAAATCTTTTGTTTGATAGATTTTAGGTTATTCTTGATATCATCATTGAAATATAATTAGTTTAATATATGACAATGGTTCGAAGGTGTTGTGTTGAAAATTGTGTATCAAAACATGTAATGGACGGTGCTGTGTCGTTTCATTAGTAAGTTATGATTAAAATTATGATTTCTTCTAAAAAATAATTTGACAAATAAACATGACATATTTTTATATATGTTCTAATTTAGTGTTGCATTGGTTGTATTCGTTCTCATTTCACGTTTCATGACGAAATATACTTAAACACAATTATTTTTTGACGTGAATTTGACAGATATGAATATGACAGATATGAATATCAAATTCACTTGTCTAAAGTAGAATTATCTATATCTTTCTCACTCACACTTCCTGTGTTCTCTCTTAATCCAGCCGGGTACACAAGAAATACATATATCGATATACACTTGCTCCATCCAGTAGTTAACAAATCCCTGGTTTACATGCAGTTTTGAAAACAGCATGTACCTGTACAATGTCAGAACGGTTTTAAGTTATCTTTAAACTTTATCTCGCAAGATAATGTATTACTCTGAATAAAACTCGATTTCTGGACTGACATTATCTTTATTGAAAACACAAAATTATGTTTCACAACGTTTCGGATGCTAAGATCTGCTTCCGTCATCAGGTATCAGCTCACCTGTTCACTGTATGTGACAAATTTTTCTCCGACGATAACTCCAAAACTACAATTCTAAAAATTATGATTCTTTCGTATTATTCTTCCTTACAACCCTATGAAGAGCTGATTAGATTTTGGTTATAATTGGTCAACCGGAAGTACCCTTATTTGAAGTTCTTAACAATTTTTCTTGAAAAAACGCAGTTAAATATCATTTTCGATATTTTATGTGATTATCAATAGAAAGATTATCTTATTCTCTATATGGTTCGATTATATATTTTCCTTCATATTCAATAGATATAGAGTTATAAAGAGATTAAGAGATATTAACTTTCAAAAATCAGTCAGCTTTGCAAAAATTATGAAAACTTCAGATATATTAAAAAATTCTAATTGACAGATGTCAGTGTCAAGTGCAAAACCAAAGTGGAAGGTATATGATCTGAAAGTGATATAAGTGACAGTGTCCCTCGCCAGTGACTTGCATTTGCGGCCTCGCCTCAAGATAGGAACTTATAATGCCAGGAGTACGAGAAAGGCAAAAGAGAAGATGGAAGGACTGTATAACAGAAGATTTGAGGGAGGAAGAACTGTGTCATGAAGATGCGTTGGACAGGAATGAGTAAAAGAGAAGAGTAAGAAACAGCGACTTCTAATAAAATAGGGAAAAGTTGAAGAAGGAGGAAGTGTTAAGTGCAATATATAATGTACATACGTTCGTATTCGTATTATAATTGTATTGGATTTTAGAATCTTTTCACAGGAACTTTCAGTATGGATTTGTAAAAAATAGTGTGTTCTTGTTACAATTGACGGAAGGTTTTGTGCTGGCCACAACAGATTTTTTTCCTTTCAAAAGAAGGCGAATTTAAAAATACACACACGGACACACACACACATACACACATACAGACATCATCGTAAAACCAGTAAAATCGTATTGTAAGGACATTAAAACGTGCTTATTCATTTAAAACTCCCCATCGAATTTTTTGACCAAAGACAATACCTTCCTTACCTAAAGGTGACGGAAGGTAAAAAAAGAAAACAAATGAATATCTGAATTAAAAAATATTATAATATACAAAAAAATCAAAAAATTGTGGAATCCTCTATTGGAAACAACTTTGGAATATCTACCGGGAAATACTTTGAAGGGGAGAGTTAATATTGATGAACAAATTTTAACATCGTAGATCAAAATTTAAATCAATAAATAAATATATTACCTCGGCTTATTACCCATTTCTGGGTATACCAATCTCATTTAACAAAAACTTGTAATATTAATCGAGGACGATACATCCACTGCGTGATTATACGCGCGAATCAATCATTGGCCGTTACTGCATGATGTATTACCCTTACTGGTCACTTTACGTGTAAGCATCAACGCTGCTGTGAAAAAATATCGCTTACAATGCATTATTCACTGGCTAAGAGACGATTGTTTGTACGCTGTCTGCTCTGGCCTCTTGGCAAATACTTTCAACTTGAAAAATGTCCATTGTTGTGCATGTGCATTACACCTGCACATGTGTAAACCAAAGGCTATTATATGCAGCATCATAATTATGCATTGTAAGGTTCCACAAACAAAAAAGACAATATAAATATAAATACTTTCAATTTCAATAGCTATTTACATGTTTTATTTTACTGTATCAGCCCTAGGCGAGTTTGTCTATTCCTTTGAATTAAATATAGTTATTTTCGTAACAAGTTTTTAGACGAGCATAAATAATTTTTACTTTTTTTTTCAAAAATGAATAGTAACCTAGCAACCGTGTCAACTATTACGATATGAAATATATCGTAACACTAATGTGATAAGTTCAACTTTCAGTGTTAGGATACTACGTTGATATGTTATACTTATCACAATGGTCGTCTAAAAATACATTTTTACCTTCCGTCACCTTTAGGTAAGGAAGGTATTGTTTTTGGTCAAAAAAATCGTTGGTGAGTTTTTAATGAATAAGCACGTTTTAGGGTCCCTACAATACGAATTTACTATTTTTAAGATGATGTCTGTATGTATGTATGTATGTATGTATGTATGTATGTATGTATGTATGTGTGTGTGTGTATGTGTGTGTATGTGTGTGTGTGTG
This sequence comes from Ophonus ardosiacus, assembly GCA_943142095.1. NCBI lineage: Eukaryota > Metazoa > Arthropoda > Insecta > Coleoptera > Carabidae > Ophonus > Ophonus ardosiacus. The sequence goes on from OW964824.1 coordinate 58,135,748, forward strand.
TGTGTGTGTGTAGGTGTGTGATATATTTGTCTCCGACGATAACTCCAATACTACAATTCTAAAAATTATAATTCTTTCGTATTCCTGTTCTTTGCATCCATGTGAAGAGCTGATTAGATTTTGGTTATAATTGATTCACCGGAAGTACCCTTATTTGAAATATTTAACAGTTTTTCTTGAAAAAAACGCAGTTATAAATATCATTTTTCGACATTTTGTGATTATCAATAAGAAAGAATATCTTATTCTCTGTACGGTTTGAGTATACATTTTCCTTCATATTCAATAGATATAGAGTTATAGAGACATTAAAAGAGATTAACATTCAAAAATTAGTCAGCTTTGCTAAAATTATGGAAACAGCAAATATATTCAAAAAATTTTAATTGACAGATGTCAGTGTCAAATGCAAAACCAAAGTTGAAAATATAGGGTCAGAAAGTTATATGTGAATGTGATAGAGTGTCCCTCCAAAGAGAAGATGGAAGGACTGTGTAGCAGAAGATTTGAGAAAGGAAGAATTGTGTGAAGAAGATGCGTTGTACAGAAAAAAGTAAAAGAGAAGGATAAGAAACAGTGACCCCTAATAAAATAAGGAAAGGAACTTTCGGTGTAGAATTTGTAAAAAATAGTGTGTTCGTGTTACAAATTTACAGGATATACAGAATCTTTTTCAAGGAACTTTTGGTATGGGATATGTACAAAATACATCGAATTGACGGAAGGTTTTGTGCTGGCCACAACAGATTTTTTTTTTCAAGTTGGTTGTAAACTTTTAAGAAGTGGAAGGAAAAATGTATTAATGTTGAAGAGAATTAATTTGAACATATTTAAAATCTTAAAATTAATGACCCCGTCCTATCTAGTATTAATCTACACATGTTTGAAAACTTACAATAGGTACGTATTACCTATACCTACAATGATATATTCATCAATGTAATCATTTTCTCGTTTTTGTTATATTGTAAAATTTCTTTTTCTGATATAATCTCCACGTGCTGAGTAAATAAGTGGATAGGTTGGAAAAAGAGGAAATTTTATTTGCAGATGAAGCTTTGATATGTAAAACGCAGTCTGCAAAAGTAGGATTATGCGATTTAAATTGGAACAGGAACTGTTTTTTAAATCGAATTTCAATTTGTAAAGATTTTTATACTGATTATAATATTACCAGAGATTTGTGGCTGCAATTTTTTTATATTGGATATAAAGAAACAAAGAAACAGTAGTTAAAGAAAAAAAATATATTTCCGTTAAATTTTTTTATAATATAGACTTTAAGGAATATTACTACCTATACCGAGAGTAGTGTAATTTAGGCAGAACATTTCACGGCTTATGATTGGTGCAAACGTGAGACAGCTTTAAAATGGTACTATCGTGGAAGCATTTACGATAATTTTAAATGATATTTAAATAATATTTTCCATGAATATTTACACATATATGCAAATTTTTAAAAAGGTTTATCATCCGTGAGCTGAGATATTTGAAGCCAAAACAGAGCGAAATATATTGGCAACACATGAATAGTGTTTCATTGATTACCAAAAATTTTGTAGATTCAATGGCTTGTTGTTTAGTTACTGGTGGAAAAATCAAAAGAAACCTATCAAAATATATTTCTTTATAAAACATATGTACATAAATGGTTTATAAATGTTTTAGTTATCGTACGAAGACTTTTTTTTGTCATGAAATTATGGCTGTGTCCGATGTTGTACTTTTATCACACTAATATCAAAATCCTAAATTTATGTGCTCTAAATCTAGTGATTATTAGGATTTTAGGAATTAGATTTTAGCATTTTGCAGGAGCACACTATGCCTTGAAGTTAACGCGCACTAATTAAAAAAAATCATATTCGTTGCTATAATTTGTATAAAACGTCAAATTTACTGTCAAAGAATAGCTTCTATTTTATGAAATATAATATTAACATTTACTCTCAAGCATCAAATTGAATCGAAATGTATAATTCATTTTCGTTGTTTAAAGTGTTGCCATACAAACCAATGGATGTCACTAGTGTGTCAGTCGGAGTTGTATTTTTGTGAAGAAGACCTAAATCCTAAATACCAATGCCAAAATGCGACATCGGACACAGCCTATGAACATTTTCAATGTTTGCCCAAAAATAAATAAAATAACTATATTTGTTTATTTTTACCTCTCGCTACAAAAGGTATTGGTGTGTATGTGTGTGTAGATGTATGTGTGGATGTTGGATCCACGGTTTTTCAAATACTATAAGACTTTAAAAATATTTAACTGCAGTTTTCTAAAAATATCTAACTACAGTTTCCTGGGAAGAGCTGAATAGATTTTGGTAACAATTGGACAACCGGAAGTAATAGTTTCTTTTAAAAAATCTTCTAAATATAATTTTATGGAAATTTTTGATATTAAAAATATTGAAGAACATAAAATTTTCCATCTAATACACTTAAAATTTTTATTATATCTTATATATATTTAGAGATAAAGGCACTAAGGCAATCAGTTGACAAATTCAAATGTTTATAACATAGTAATGTTTATAACATAATATGTAAATGACAAATGTCAGTGTCAAAAATCAACAGTTTTAGCGACATTCTGAAAGCATTTTTAAAATTAAATAAAATAAAAATATTTAAAATTGTAGGTAAAATGCATATATCCATCAGAAATACCGCCAATGTTGTTAATGAATTGGAAGAATATCTGACATTTAGGAACTTCCTCATACAATGAAAAATAGATACCTATAATTAGAATTGTATGTATGCAGAAGACATGTTAAATACAATAAAAAACAATATTTGGGTAAAGTTCTGTAATTTTTTTGTTATAAAATGACGGTAAGAGAGCGAAGTGCAATACAATACTTATATAATATGGAAAATGGAAATGGCGAGAGGTATTGTGCTGGCCACAACAATTTTTTTTATTTACAATAACGTAACATAACGCTTTTCATTTTCGATTTAAAAAAATAGTAAATATATTGGGGTTTAGATAGCAGTTTTTCAAAAACAGATTGAAATAATTGTCGGAGAGTTTTTTGTATAACACTGTACATAAAAACCACAACTACATAGCTAAAATTTGAATAAAAATGTTGATATTTATTTATAAATAGATAAAAATTCTTCAAGTGCTTCGTGCTCCATATATTTAAAATAAACAGCTCTTTATTTAACGTATCCAAATCTTCTAGTTCAGCCTAAGCCTAAGCAAACAAGTGCTGTTCACATGTCCATATGTCACAGGCACACTCACACAGCATCTCCTATTTGACATCCTCCATCCAAATCATTGGTTCGCTAGTGTCTTGTTACTTCTTGTGTTATTTTTTGAGCCGACTTCAGTGACGCAGTGTCTGACGGGGTCATGTAACCCTGCCCAAGACTTTCGCAGATCGCGTTGGTGATGTTCTGATTGAAATTCAAGGTTCATTTCATAAATGTACCGTGTAATTTAATCCCCTACCCTCGCACAAAACTTGATGGGTACTAATTGTTTTGGTAATTGTGATGAGTGATGAATATTCTGATTATGGGTTAACAGTCAAGAAGAGATTGAAGATTTTGGAATATTATTTAAGTTATTTACATATCGTTGGATGGTTTTTTAGCCATTGCTAAACTAAAATTAAAACTTTCGCTTCTGAAACGATTTTTGGATTTTCCTTGATTGTTAATATATGAGATCGGTCTATAAACAATAATTAATTATGGAATCTAAGGCTAATATAATTAATAATCAAATTAAAAATTACCAACAACCTTAAAATTAAGTGACAATAAAAACTATATACGTATTTCAAGATAAATGTCTTCAATACCTAGCGATATTTTTACAAAACCGAAGAAGGTAAAGAGAAATTATGATTAGTTAACATATCATCCATACCAGAGGTCCAAAAACACAAACCAAGTTCTGCTTCTGTTCTATCTTAGTTATACTAGAAGTAGTTCTTATTTTCTGGTTTGTCATTATCATTTTGTTTTCATTTCTTTCCCTGTCTGATTTTGTTTTCCCTACAATCTTCCTAAGGTATTTTACGCGTATTTCAGTTGCAATTATTTTTTTCTCGTGTTTTTACCTCTCGCTAAGAGAGGTATTGGATTCATGCTAAAATCCGCATATCCAGATTTTATTGAATAAGCACGAATTAAAGACCGATTATAACATTTTTAAAATGATGTCTGTGTGTGTGTGTGTGGATGTGTGTATGTGTGTGTGTGTGTGTGTGTGGGTGTGGATGTGTGTGTGTGTGTGTTTATGTATGGATGTTGGAGGGACGATTCCACAAAAACTATAAGACTTAAAAAATATTTAACTACAGTTTCTTCAATCTGACATTCCTGGGAAGAGCTGAAAAGGTTTTGGTAACAATTGAACAACCGGAAGTAGTAGTTTCTTTGAAAAATTCTTCTAAATATAATTTTTTTGAAGTTTTTTTTATTATAAATATTGAAGAACATAAAATTCTCCATCTAATACACTTGAAATTTTTATTATATCTTGTATAGATTTAGAGATAAAGACACTATAATTTATAGAGTAAACTAATTGCACAGGCTAAGGCACTAAGGAAACCAGTTGACAAATTCCAATGTTTATAACAAAGTTTGTAAATGACACATGTCAGTGTCAAAAATCAACAGTTTTAGTGACATTCTGATAGCTTTTTCTGGGAAATATATTTAATCTTTCTTATTGTTTTATTAATTAAACATTTGAAATTATAGGTAAAATTGTGGTAAAATGCATATATCCATCAGAAATACCGCCAATCTGGTTAATGAATTTGAAAAATCTGACATTTAGAAACTTACTCATACAATGAAAAATAAATATAATTAGAATTATATGTGTGCAGAAGATATGTTAAATACAATAAAAAACAATATTTGAGTAAAGTTCTTTAATTTTTTTCATAAAACGACGGTTCGAAAGCGAAGTGCAATACAATACTTATATAGCCTAATATGGAAATGGCGAGAGGTCTTGTGCTGGCCACAACAGATTTTTTTTCTTTAAAAAGTCTGATTTGGTCTTTGTGTTTTATCGAATAAACAGTCCATCCCTTTGCGAATTCCGAATCGTGCTGTACTGGTAATTACCTCTGGTATTTTTCGCAAATTGCCAAAGTTTCGTTAATCAATAACGCATTTAAAAACAAGAGCGAAGTGTACAGACTAGTTGAAAGAAATAAAACAATGAGTGAGAAAAAGTTGTGTTACGGTACTGTGCGCATCTCGGAGCCTTCTGGGCGAGGAGGGATGACGGACGGAGGGGGCGGCGAGTCACATCAGAAAGGAAATAGACAGACAGTTATAAATGGATAGAAAAATTATCGGAGCATTTCTTATTCGATCCAAATTCTATACAAACATTACCAAACCGTACACACCGCGCCACACGCCGCACGCCACTGACGGGCCCTACCCTCAACCCCCGACTGTCACCAGTGGCGGAGGGGAGTTATTGAATTTCCACTTTCATTCACAAAAAATGCGTGAACAAAATCTGAATCAGAAACGTATTATATAAATATCTGAGGGGGATTCACATTTAATGTTAAATACATAATATTATCCAAATTCATTTTCTTGGAATTAAATTTAATTTTTCGTCTACCCTACGTAGTTGATGCTATTATGTTATTATTTTTTGTAAAAAAAATCTGATAAGACCTCCTACCAATTCCATTTTTAAAATAGCAATGTGCAAATTTTGGATTATACAGGATGTCTCAATAAGCTTGCTCACTATTGGTAACTTTTTTATTTGAAGAGATACGAGGTTGGTTAAACGAGCAAAATTGTGCCATTTTATATTAGAAAATTGGTCATGTAGACAAAATAAAATTTGTGTCAGCGGTTCTCAAAATTTGGGACAATATATAAATATATTCTTTAAATGGAACCATTTATTTTATATTATCTCATTGGAAAGAGTATTTTTTTCCCTTTCCAATAAGGTAATGTTGTTCAAGTACAATTTTTTGAAATAAACGAGTTATTTATGGTTAAAAATTTAAATTTTGTAAACTATTTTATTAGTTTTTTAGTCAAGTAAGCCATGGAAACAATTGATTCTTTGTTTGTTTGACGTTTAATAATTTCTCCCTTAAAGTTCTCTGTGTTTAATAATGTTTAATAACTTTACAAATGAAGAAAAGTTAGATATGATCGTGCTATATGGAAAGTTTTATCTAGATACCAGTTACGTAGAACGGTCGGCTCTCTTTCCAAAAGAGTTTAAATGTGGGAAAGAAATAATGGCTTTCAATTTGAATATTTTCTTTGTTTTGTTATTACTGTAAAATAAATTAATAAAATAATAATTTTATAAAAGACAATTGTTTCCATAGTTTACTTGACCTAAACTAATAAAAGATAATTTTTATCTTTAAACGTAAATAACTCGTTTATTTAAAAAAATTGTACATAAACAACATTACCTTATTGGAAAGAGAAGAAAATACTCTTTCCAATGAGATAATAAAAAATATATAGTTCCATTTAAAAAATATATATTCTGTCCCAAATTTTGGGAACCGCTGACACAATTTTTATTTTGTCTACATAACCAATTTTCTAATATAAAATGGCACAATTTTTCTAATTTAACCAACCTCGTATCTCTTCAAATAAGAAAGTTACCAATAGTGAGCAAACTTATTGAGACACCCTGTATTTAATTATATTTTACCTTGAAAATCTGTTATGAACTACAAATTAAGTGCCACTTTCGGGTTATCAATCATCCAAATCTAATATGTTGTTTCAAATTTTATACAAGTTTAAATACCAAATTTGACAAGTTTTGGATTATATTTTAATAGAAAAAATCAGCATTAACTTCCTGGTGCTCTATAACGCAATCTGTGTAGATTCTTCGGTATATATGATCCATTGCGTAAATGCGTAGTTGTAAACTAACATTTGACACTTTGCTTATTGACAGCTGTTTGATTTATAGAGCTGCAAACATAGCAGACTTAAATCGGCTCACCTGTACATAATATTCATGTATGTTGGAAAATATATTATTTTTGCAAATCTTAATTTCATAAGATTCAAATACTACTACCACATTCTCATTACACGGATCCATTTTAATATAATTGCTTCCTGACAGTGACATTTGTTTAAATATATTAAAATTGTTATTAAAGCATTGTTTTTGTTTGACGCATAGGCAAGATGATGTAGGCGTCGTCCGCCAAGCGTACTACTCGTCCCAAAATTATGCATTTTTGTATTAATGAAACAAATAACTATTTTGTTATTTATAATATTTGATATTCCTCATAATAGTACCTACACAGGAATTTATTTAGTGAACAATAGGAAAAAAATCTTGCTGTACATTTCAGCGTCCAGACCTACAAAATAAACGAAAAACGAAGCAAATGTCAAACGGTAATTCAGTTCACATCATCAGCGAAGAAATATTATAGTGCATTTCATATTTAAGTTTTCTATGAAGGTGTCAGCACTGCACGTGATGTGCATAGCTGCAGAGGTTGATGATGTCCATTCAATTCTACAAATGATGTCTTAAATACCGAGAAAAAGAAGAGTAGCGTGTCCCGTGTCATCGATGTTACAGCGAATGGCTGGTAGATGAAAGATGAAGAGAATATCTTTTAATAAAGTATACAATTTATAAGAGTTTAAAATAATTAATATGTGATTAAAGATAAAAATTGAAGAAAATGTTAAACTAATTTTTCATAAATGATTTTGCCAAATTGCCAGTTTGCCAGCGAAATACAAAATATAACATTGCTTAATTTTGGCGAAATAAATAGATGAATTCTTTGTGAAATATTATTCTTCTTAATGAAACAAGAAAGAAAATGAAAACAGTCATTGTTCTGATTCAATCTAAAAGCACAATAAGATAATCAAGTAAACGACTTGACAGTCTTGATGAAGTCTTTGTATAAACAGAAGCTGCTGTCAACTTTTCATGTATAATTATACATTTTTAATTAGCACTCAATTAACTTTAATGAAATAAATTTCATATAGCAGAAGATGTTCACTGGTTCACATAGATACCTGCATAGATATACGAATATAGTTTCGGTAACTAATTTACTATTGTTTATATTAATAACTAATTTAGTTATTTTTTGAGATATATTTGAACACTGTAATAAATGACTAATTTTTATAATTTATGACATTTTAAATTAAATATCCTTTAGTATCATTATATTTTAAAATTGGTATTATAGAAGTAAAAAATATTAATAAAATAAAGATGATAATAAGCAAGAATAATCAAAGATAAACAGAAACTGAATAATCTAATTTCAAATAAACTCTTAAAATTGGACAAACGGAACGCATTTGATAATAATTGGCTTTTATGTTATTTTAAATGCTTTGTACAAATCCCATACCAAAAGTTCCTTGGAAAAGATTCTATATAACCAGTAAAATTGTAACACGAACATATACTGTTTTCTACAAATTCCATACCGAAAGTCCCTTGGAAAAGATTCTAAAAATCCAATAAAATTATAAAACGAACATACACTACGTAAATTGTATTTGAAACTGATATTTGTCAATTAGATTTATTTGAATAAATCAGTTGTTTCCATGATATACTAAATCTTTATATAATTCTTTAACTCTAAATCTACTGAATATGAAGGAAAATGTACAATCAAACCACATAGACATATTCATTTTTCATATTGTTAATTACATAAAAGGTAAAAAATGATATTTAACTGCGCCTTTTCAAGAAAAACTGTTAAAAACTTCAAATAAGGGAACATCTAGATGACCAATTATAACCAAAAACTAAACAGCTCTTCATATGGATATATAAAGAAGAGAAATACGAAAGAATTATAATTTTTAAAATTGTAGTATTGGACTTATTGTCCGAGAAATTTTTGTCACACACACACACACACACACACACAGCACACAGATATCGTAAAACTAGTAAAATTGTATTATAGGGACCCTAAAACGTTCTTATTCATTAAAAACTCACCACCTAATTTTTTGAACAAACACAATACCTTCCTTGACTAAAATTGACGGAAGGTAAAAATGAATTTATTTGTCAAAATTTAATGTAATTTTAATTGGAATAATACTACCTTTTTTAGTTTCAGTTCTGTATTCATTATTTAAAAAACTTTTTCTAACATCTGTTAATAAAGAGTACGGCTGCGGTATTTCGCTACCGATAAAGCGTCTCTGAGTTATACAGATCACTTCTCTACCAGTTTTTGGGACGGGTTTTCCTCTGGCAAAAGGAGATTTTTTCCTGAGAAGATGCATGTTCGCCGCCCATGTTATTGCCGGGCATGCATATATTGTCTAGAAAACTGTATACATAAAAAAGGTAACATTTATGAACATTTCTTGTTACCTTGGTTACTTGTTGTTTTTGTTATTTAACATATTTATGTCAATGTATCCCCTGAAGAAGGCACCAGTTTATGGTGCCGAAACGTTGGGTTTAAATAATGAATACAGAACGTAAACTGACCCCTGTGGTGCACTCTCCACACCAGCTATGAGTGCCCGTGAGGTGACGCCTGGTAAGCGCCCACACGGTAAAATATATCGTCATCATTACCGATGTCTACATGTGTTGTAGATACTGGCACAACCAAAAATGGGTAATATGCCGTGATGATATATTTATTTATTTAAACTAAAAAAAGGTAGTATTATTCCAAATTATTAATATTATGAGTTCTGAAAGATATTTTAATAATGTAATTTTAATTTATCAAAATACGAATTAAGAATTATAATTATATTCAAGTATTTGTATGTCACTAATGAATTTTATACAGTTTTAAAGTCTAGTAGGAATTATTCATGTTCTAATTTGATAATATGGTAGAGGACCACATGGATTGTTCTTTTAAAAAACAATCATTCGAAATTGTTATGTTTCGGAAAGTAAACTCTACAGGAGACATAATTTTTTGATTTGCTTCAACTATCATTATATTTTAACGTTGGTAGCTTAGTTGAATGTAATAAAATATTTAATAAAAACAAACATTAATTTAAACAGTTATCTTTGGTTTTTAACAGTGCAAAACATTGTTTTCGCATGTCTTATTGTTTATTATTTCCATCAAGTCACATCTATTCATAAATCGTTATCTCGCCGCTGATACTTTTTCCTCTCATCTAATAATAATTACGCATCGCTATAAATAAACAATCGGCGATTTCAAACCAATTATCAGTTGCAAGGCGTTGACTGCTGAACCTTTACACTCTGGTGCTCGCTTCTGCGACCCAGCCATCGGCTCCGTGCCCATGTTTATAAAAGTGCCAGTTAGGAGCTAATCTCGGTTTATTTCAAGCGTTGCTGTCAGCTTGACATGTGTTGACACATGACCCGATCGCAGCCTCCATGATAAAATACTTACTACGGGATTTAGACACTGACTTTGGCTTCGCAAAAAATAGACACTTTCGTGTGAACAGATAAGCAAATGGAAATGTTACAAAGACTGTCATAGTTGTAAATAGATGTAACATGTAAGGAATGGCATTTTTGTAAACAAATAGAGCTATGAAGTAAAGAAGAATTCTAATGCATTCTAAATAAGTAAATATATTATTACGGCATATTAACTGCTCTGTCCACAAATATCGGTGATGATTACATATTCGCACCGTGCGGGCGTTTACTACACATTTTCATGAGCACTCATTTCTGGCAGTTTATATCTCTACCCATTTTTGAATTATTGCCCCAAAAGTCAATATACCCCACATTTAGATAAAATCTTCAAAATTTTCAAAAATCTAATTCTTATAATAATAATAATAATAATCTCTTTATTTCTGTAGACATGTACATACATATGTAGAAAGCGTCAAAAGTACATTTATACAAAGTATAAAAATATAAAAATAACCAGAAAGGTTGACTTCAGTCTTGACTTACCAGAGTTAGTCTAAATTAGTTTCAAAGTATTCCTGTAAGGAATAGAAGCTTTTGTCTATTAAATACTTTTTTAAAGTGTTTTTAAATTTATTGTATTGCTGAATTTTAGATATATTAACCGGTAAGGAATTAAATATTCTTAGCCCAATAATATTAGGAGTGTTATTTGTTAAGTGTATTCTGGAGTATGGAATTCTGAATTTATCTTTTTTACGAGTATCGTGAAGATGAATATTTTGGTTGAGCACGTAGTTAGTTTTGTTTTTAAAAATAAAGAGACAGATTTCAAGTATGTATATACTCGGCAGTGTTAGAATGTTATATAAAGAAAATAGTTGCCTACATGTAGATGATCTACTGACTCCTACAATACAACGGACAGCCTGTTTTTGGGCAATAAAGACATGAGACGCCCAAGAGGACGCACCCCATAGTATAACTGCGTATCTTAACCGAGATTCAATTAAGGCAAAGTAGGCCATCCTAAGCTGGGTGATATTGAGATAGTTTTTCAGATATCTAAGCAGATAACATGACCTATTTACAGATGTTATAATTACGTCGCAGTGGGGTCTCCATGTGCCTAAGTCATCAAGGGTTGTTCCCAGGAAGGTGGTTGTTAGAGATTTTTTCACGATTTGACCGTTCACTTGAATATCAAAATCAATAATCTGTCTAGTTTGCCAATTCCTGAATTGCATAAATATGGTTTTAGATCCGTTTAAAAAGAGATCGTTAGTGTTAAACCATTGAGAAAGTGATTTTATGTTGGTTTCACATAGGCGTTGCACTTCATTTTCATTAGAGCCTGAAACTATTAGGGACGTATCATCAGCATACTGAATGACTGTGGTTCCCTCCCCGACAGCCTCCGGTAAATCATTTATATAAAACAGGAATAATATCGGAGCTAGGACTGTACCCTGTGGCGTACCAATATTGATTTGTACTTTGTCAGAATTTACATAAGTAAAAGAATTATTCTCATTTTTAAATTTTAAAGATACATATTGTGTACGATTACTCAAAAAACTGTTAATCCAGTTGTGAGTTAAACCGCGGATGCCGCAGATATTTAATTTATCTAAGAGCTTTTTATGATCTAAGCAATCAAAAGCTTTAGATATGTCACAGAAAATTCCTGCGACAATTTTTTTATCTTCAATATCAGAGACAATTCTATCATGTAAAGCTTGAACGGCATTTGTTGTTGACGTTTTGGACCTGAATCCATATTGATTTTTATTAAGAATTTTATATTTATTGATGAATTGTTCCAGTCGATTTATGAAACAATACTCATAAATTTTTGAAAAGATAGAAGTTTGTGTATTTAGATACTTCTCAATGTGCTGATTCCAAATTTTGAAATCGCAGGTCGATATCTCTTTTCATTCTCGAGATATTTAGATTTAAAGTTTTGCTCAAAACTGCCCATTTTTGGGACTTAACCTAAAAATGAGTCGAGATATGAATTTGGCGACATCGCCATTCGATTCTACAGGCAAAAATACATAAGTATAGCAATTTTCATAATTTTTGTCCAATCGGTTCATTTTTTATGAATAAAAGCTTGAAAACCCCTGAAAATGGCCAAAATCTGAAAAAATCGTAAAGGGTACACCTTAGATTTTTGCGATTTTTGGCCATTTTCAGTTATTTTGCTTTAGAGATTGTATGCGGGATTCAAAAATTCTAAAAATTGGTGTACTTATGTAATTTTGCCCGTAGAATCGAATGGTATTGTCGCCAAATTCATATCTCTGCCCATTTTTCGGTTATTACCCAAAAATGGGCAGTTTTGAGCAAAACTTTGAATCTAAATATCTCGAGAATGAAAAGAGATATCGACCTGCGGTTTCAAAATTTGGAATCAGCACATTGAGAAGTATCTTCATACATAAAAATTAGATTTTTGAAAATTTTGAAGTTTTTATCTAAATGTGGGGTATATTGACTTTTGGGGCAATAATTCACAAATGGGTAGAGATATAAACTTGGTAGTAATATTATTTGATTGTAAAGAGAATTTTACGTAAGAGTACGCATTTTTAGAGTATTTATATTTGAGTATACAAAATGTATATTCATGTGAAGAAACTTTCTGTATGGAATTTGTAAATAATTGTATTATGTTGTGTGTTACAATTTTACTGGATATATAGAATCTTTTCCAATGAACTTTTGGTATGGGATTTGTACAAAATACATCAAATTAACGGAAGGTCTTGTGCTGGCTACAACAGATTTTTTACATAGAATTAGAGTGCCCTGATAGAAAGAAGTGAATACTTGGTTCTTTTAATTGATCATAAATGTCAATGCGAACAAAACATTCACGGATTTCTTTCATGGCACTCTAATTCTATGTACGTATTTTTTCCATTCATGGCAATCGTTAATAGCCATATTTTAATCAAATTAGTACAAAACTTTACATGCATTTTTCTCAAAAAAAAATCGTTATGTAAGGGTATAAAAGTATTTTATCACCGAATTCAGAATTAAATTCTCTAAAGCATGAGGAAATAAAAAATATATGTTCTCACTTAAAATAAAATATCTGTTGTGGCCAGTACAAGACCTCTCGCCATTTCTATATTAGGTTATATAAGTATTGTATTGCACTTCGCTTTCGAACCGTCGTTTTATAACAAAATAATACAGAACTTTACCCAAATATTGTTTTTTATTGTATTTAACATGTCTTCTGCATGAGGATTTTACCACAATTTTACCTATAATTTCAAATATTTAATTAATAAAACAATAAGAAAGATTAAATATACTTCCCAGAAAAAGCTATCAGAATGTCACTAAAACTGTTGATTTTTGACACTGACATGTGTCATTTACAAACTATGTTATAAACATTGGAATTTGTCAACTGGTTTCCTTAGTGCCTTAGCCTCTGCGATTAGATAACTCTATAAATTATAGTGTCTTTATCTCTAAATCTATACAAGATATAATAAAAAATTTAAGTGTATAAATAAATATATCATCACGGCATATTACCCATTTCTGGGTGTGCCATTATCTACACATGTGTAGACATTGGTAAGTGTATTAGATGAAGAATTTTATGTTCTTCAGTATTTAATAAAAAAAAAACTCCCAAAAAATTATATTTAGAAGAATTTTTCTAAGAAACTACTACTTTCGCTTGTTCAATTGTTACCAAAATCTTTTCAGCTCTTATAGTCTTTGAGGAATCGTGTCTACAACATCCAGACATACATGCACACACACATACACACACACATATACACACACACACTCACACACACACACCTTAAATCGTGCTTATTCAATAAAATCTGGATATGCGAATTTTAGCATGAATCCAATACCTCTCTTAGCGAGAGGTAAAAAGTTGGGTCCCATATTTTGAGAACCACCAAAATATTTTTCTTTAAATTTATCTTGTGAAATAAAAATTGTTTGCCTAACCGTCTTCGTATCTCTTATAGTTCTTGAGATCGCAATGGTGGCCACTTAAAAATGAACACCCTGTATGTATAGAGCGATAAATAATAAAAATAACTTGTGATTACATAAAAATCTCCCTTTGTCTTTATTTAAAAATAAACAATTTTTGGTAATAACGATGCGTTGACAAACACCTCTTCCCCAAAAATACTCCTCAGGTTAACATTCTCTCATCATTCGCACTTAGCGATATTTCCTTAGAATCAATCATATTATTACTGTGTTTCCTAGCGTGTGACGTTGACAAGCATAATCTGCGTACATGTCGTCATAGGTTGGCGTGCCAAACGCCGCATTCTCGTCTTTCTCTGATTATTAATCTCAATTTGAGGCTCCGAATGATGGGAAGACGACAGAGACACGAAACGCTGGACCTCACAGCATAGCCAAGTGGTGGTGAGTGCAAGACCGAAATAGCTCAATCATAACAAGTGACAGCGAGGAGGAGCTTGACATAAGATGGTGATGGGGTTTGGGTTGGAATGGTGGAAATATATTTGGAAGTGCTAAAATTATGTGTTTTGCTGGGACTTAGCGAAGAGAAATGTAAATATTGCAGTACCGTCCATATCTTCTGATTTGTGAAATTTAAAATATTCTATGAAAGATAAAATACAATAAAACAATAGTATATTATTTAATGAGCGTAATTGTAGGATGATCCGAATGTAATATACTCTTCATTTTACGCGAGTTAAATACTATACTTTATTTACAACTATCATTTACATGGTAGATTATAAAAATATATGATAAATATGTTTTGTTACAAACATTGACGATACAGCGGAAACTGTAATAATATGTCAGATGTCAAATGTTAATGTCATATGGTGACATGAGTAATTGATTTCTTTATAAATAAGAGAGTAAATACGTTTAATTTATCAATAAATATACCTGCAGAGGTTTATACAAGTATCAATAATACAACGTAGCTTATTTATTAAAAAAAAAATTGTTGTGGCCAGCACAAGACCTTCCGTCAATTTTGTACAAATCCCATACCAAAAGTTATTATTTACACTTGACACTTCAGGTTTTCTCTATTTTATTAGAGGTCGCTGTTTCTTACTCTTCTACTCATTCCTATCCAACGCATCTTCTTCACACAGTTCTTCCTCTCGTAAATCTTCTGCTAGGCAGTCCTTCAATCTTCTCTTTGGCCTCTCTCGAACCCCCGGCATTGAAATTAATTTTAGCAAAGCTGATTGATTTTTAAAAGTTAATCTTTTTATAAGTTTACAACTCTAAATCTATTGAATATGAAGGAAAATGTATAATCAAACCGTATAGAAAAT
Organism: Ophonus ardosiacus; assembly: GCA_943142095.1. Taxonomy (NCBI): domain Eukaryota; kingdom Metazoa; phylum Arthropoda; class Insecta; order Coleoptera; family Carabidae; genus Ophonus; species Ophonus ardosiacus. The sequence goes on from OW964824.1 coordinate 58,151,498, forward strand.
AAGATATTCTTTCATATGGGGTCCCGTGGCCACGTGCCTGAGTGTCTGGTCGCGAACCTGGGAGAACCGGGTTCGATCCCGACAGACGCCAAATATTTCCAATTTTAAATGGCACAAAAGTGACCCCTGTGGTGCACTCTCCACGCTAGCTATGAGTGCCCGTGAGGTGACGCCTGGTAAGCGCCCACACGGTAAATTATATCGTCATCATTACCGATGTCTACATACTGGCACACCCAGAAATGGGTAATATGCCGTGATGATATATTTATTTATTTATTTATATATTCTTTCATAATGATAACACAAAAAAGTCGAAAAATGATATTTAATTGCGTTTTTTCAAGAAAAACTGTCAAAAACTTCAAATAAGGGAACTTCCGGTTGGCCAGTTATAACCAAAATCTAATCAGCTCTTCATATGGAGGTAGAGAAGAGGAATACGAAAGAATCATAATTTTTAGAATTGTAGTTTTGTAGTTATCGTCGGAGAGAAATTTGTTACACACACACACACACACACACACACACACACACACACACACACACACACAAGACGGTCACACACACGGACACACACACAGACACACACACACACGGACACGCGCACATACAGACATTAATGTAAAACTAGTAAACTCGTATTCTAGGGATTTTAAAACATGATTATTTATTAAAAACTCACCACCGAATTTTTTGACCAAAGACAATACCTTCCTTACCTAAAGGTGACGGAAGGTAAAAATGTCTTACCGTGGAAAATGAGTGGTATATTATATCTATGGACACGCGCAAAATATACGTTTATTATAATAGTTATAGATAAAATTAAATTCATTTATTTTCACGGCAACGCTCTGGTAAATTGATTTTGAAATATGTATATATTGAGCTGTCATAGAAAAACCTAGAATTTTGAGTATTTTAAAATTATTTTAGCGGAATTAGATAAAGTTTTGTACATAATTTGCAAAACTGGCTTTGCTTGTTTTGGGAAATATATCCATCAAACAATATCACTCTTTTCATAACTGATTATGTAAATAACTATTATTTTATTTATCTCACTCTCAATTTACTGAAAAGGAAAAAGATCAAACAATGTTAAATAGCTGTTGGAGAAATTGCAAAACACTTGGATATAAAAAAACCATAAATTTTCAAGCCCAATTAAATGTTTTTTACATTACTCACAAATCAAGTATGTAAGCTTAGTGTTCCGCTTGAAGCATCAGCGATGCAGAGTACTTATGAAAATTATTAGTTAATTCTTTAAAACTATGTATATAATTAAAATTTTAAAAAAATCAGAATTAAGATACAGGGAATTTATTTTAACATGCAACATATGGTCAATCAGTTCCATGGTTACTCACTTTTGTCAAAAAATGACAGCAATGTAATATTTGTCCATTTTAAAATGCAACATACAAAATTTGTAGTTTTGTATTATCAAAACTAATTTCCAATAAATTAGCCTACATGCGATTAACAAAAAATCAAAACATGAATGTTGCGCATCTCAACAAACATTAACTTACAAAAATTCATAACTTTCATGTAATAAATATTAAAAAAAAAAAATACCCCTATTCAAACTGAGGCAATATTCTAGTCGGTCGTAATAAGAATTGACACCATTTATGATGTGTTCTGGAGGTATTTTCTGTGCTGAAATGCTATTTATAATGTTGCAATTTAAAATGGACAAATATTACATTGCTGTCATTTTTAGACAATAGTGAGTAACCACGGAAGTGATGAACCATAATGTTGCATTTTAAAATAAATTATCTGTATATCAATTTGCTTATATATTTAATTCTAAATAAAATATTTCGCTTTTCTTGTTCATGCTGACATAACTTTATATCTCTATTCCCATTTAAGGTCCTTAACATAATGTAGACTGATAATAATCGAGTGAAATTAGCTATAATTATCATTAATGATGATTATCTCTTCGCCCGGCAGCAAAAATCTCTGTAATTAGATTAATTAAGAAGGTATGTTCACCATGTACGAGAGTGCTTGAATTATGCTTTACTTCTAAATGTATGCGGGCTGCATTGCAATTATTAATTAGAGCATTAACAAGACCGGAATGTTTATTTTATATATCAACTTAATTTTGATTTCATTTATCGCTGCGGTAATTATTTAGTGGCTATTTAAAGACATGACCATAATTTAGGATTTTTATGAGATATAGTTCTCATTCATTATCACTCTGTTATAAATGTTATAATGAATTAAAGAAGGAATACGTTTCCTACAATGAAAATTTAAAATGTTTTATGTATTTTTACCTCTCGCCAAAAAAGGTAACGCATTCATGCTGGAAATTAGTGTTTCACAAGAGTCTTGCATTTTTCTTGTTCTTGTCTTGTTCTTGCATAAAATGCAAGACAAGAACAAGACAAGAGTTTTATAGTTCGTTGCAAGACAAGACAAGAATCTGCCCTGCAAGAAAAGTTCAAGAATAGCAAGATTTTTTAGTATTTTCTTGCATTCTTGCACTCTTGCAATATTATATTATAATTCAATATATCAACATTTTATTATAGGTTTTACCTCTAGCTAAGCTGACACTAATCAGAAAAGCTAACAATTGACAACCGGAAGTAGTAGTTTCATAAAAAATCTTCTAAATGTTATATTTTGAAAATTTATAGTACAAAAAATAATAAAGAGCATTAAGTACTCAATCTGATTTAAATTTTCTTATTATATCTTCTATAGATTTAGAGATAAAAAATCTGATATGGCCAGCATATGACCTCCCGCTAATTCGATGTTTACAATTGCAATGAGCTTGGAGTTAAATATCACTTTATCGCTTGCAAACAAAATCTAATTTGTTGTTCCAATAAATAGAAAAGTCTTTAATAAGAAATTTTGTATTATATTTTATCAAGTTTTTTTTTTTTTGAAAATCTATTAAGAGGTCTTAGTTAAGAACCACATCCGACTTATCATATATACTCATGTTGTTTTCAATCATAGACGAGTTTTAAAATCAAATTTGAGAAGTCTTTTTTATCATATTTTAATATATTTTTTCAAGAAAATCAGTTCAGAGCTTCAAGTAACGTGCCACTTTAGGTTTACTAACATTAACAAGAATCTAATATGTCGGTCTCATTAATATAAAAGTGTTAAATACAAGATTTGAAAAGTTTTCAATTTTAGCATAATACATTTTTCACGAAAATCTCTTCATAGCTTCAAGTAAAATATCCCTTCCGATTTAAATATGTTGTTCCTATTGATATGAAATTGCAAGACAAGAAATATGCAAGAGTCTTGCAAGCAAGACAAGATTTTTGCTTGCAAGAGTATCACAAGATAAGAGTTATTTAAATTTCTTTCTCTCTCTCTCTCTCTCACTCTCTCTCTCTCTCTCTCTCTGTGTGTGTGTGTGTGTGTGTGTTTATATGTGTATGTGTGTGTATGCGCATGTAACTATAAGACTTAAGTCCTGTTTAACTATGGTTTCAACAAACTGACATTCATGGGAAGAGCAGACAAGGTTATGGTACAACTGGACAACTGGAAGTAGTAGGTTCTTAAAAAAATTCTTCTAAATATTATTTTTTTTTTAATTTATGTTATGATATATTAAAGAACAAAATTTCTATATCTGATACATTTAAAAATATTATTATATCTTCTTCTATAAGAAAATTTAGAGATAAAGACACTATAAGATATAGAATAATCGGATGTAATAAATTTCACAAGCTAAACTATACAACAAGGAAACCAGTTGACAAATTCAAATGTTTGTAACATAGTTTGTAAATGACAGACAAATGTTAGTCTCAAAAATAAACAGTTTTAGTGACATTCTCAAAACTATTTCTGGGAAGTTCATTTAATCTTTCTTATTGTTTTATTAATTAAATTTTTAAAATTATAGATTAAATGCATATATCCATAAGAAATACCGTCAATCTTGTTAATGAATTGGAAGAATCTCTGACATTTAGAAACTTCCTCATACAATGAAAACTTAGATATAATTAGAATTGTATGTGTGCACAAGACATTAAATACAATAAAAAAAACAATATTTGGGTAAAGGTCTGTAATTTTTGTATTATAAAACGACGTTTTGACAGCGAAGTTCAATACAATACTGTGTGTCGCGAATTTTAAATGGCACAAAAGTGACCCCTGTGGTGCATTCTCCACACCAGCTATGAGTACCCGTGAGGTGACGCCTGGTAAGCGTCCACACGGTAAAATATATCGTCATCATTACCGATGTCTACATGTGTTGTAGATACTGGCACACCCAGAAATGGGTAATATGCCGTGATGATATATATTTTTATATTTTTTATGAAAATGAAGAGAGGTATTGTGCTGGCCACAATAGATTTTTTGACATGCATAATAAACTTTAATTTATTCTTTACTGGAATCACTTGTCTTTAATTTAATACATCTCAATTCTGAAGCCATCGCGATTACCAAATTAATACTCTCTCAAAAAGAGATTTAGAGCTTACGTTTCCCTGTGTGTATCGGGGCCCCTCTCGGCTTATGTAACACTAACGCAGCTCCCGCGTCGACCAGACACTGTCCGAGGGAAATAAATGACTTTTGCATTATTTATCGCAGCAAATACGCTCATAAATAAACGTTCAGGTGAGAATACCCTTCAAGCTGTTGTTAAGACACGATAAACCCGTGACAACACTGACAACGCGGACAATAGGACGGTAGGGTGCTCCATGCAAATTTTGAAAGAAATATAGAATGGGTTATTTAAAAATTAGGAAGAATTTTATCAAAGACATTAAAATAATTTAAGGGTTGCTGGGTATTAAGCCTTTGTTTACATATAAAAAAGAAAGCTGGTAATTAAGTAATAACTGTGTATTGTACGGTAATATTATTACCGTATACTGACATGTCAACAAAAGTCTACAAAATGAAAATAAAATAGAATGTAATTATAATGCTTTTCATTAATACATAAATGTCACATTTGGTTCCATGTTTTACGGACAGATTTTTAATTTCACATGTTTGTAACATAGTTTGTAAATGAGAGACAAATGTCAGTATCAAAAATCATCAGTTTTAGTGGCATTCTGAAAGCATTTTCTGGGAAGTGCATTTAATGTTCCTCATTGTTTTATTAACTAAATATTTAATATTGTAGGTAAAATCCATATATCCATAAGAAATACCGCCAATCTTGTTAATGAAGTGGAAGAATCTCTGATGTGTAGGAACATGCTTATACAATGAAAAAATTGATATAATTATAATTTTATTGGCCGATTTCACCACCGATTCCTAAAATTTAAGTAATGCCTATGTAGGTACCCGATGAGCACCACATAGGCATTACCTAGCAAAATTTCGTTTTCACCAACGCTAAGCATTGCCTATCTTGATTTAGGAATTACTTAGCTAGGTATCAGTTTTCCGATGCCCAAATAGTATTTCCTAACGTTTGACAGCTGACACTTCAAAATGAAAATTGTGCAATTTTATTGAATATTTTGATAGTTATAACGAAGATATAGAAAGATATGCACAAGATAAAAAAGAAAGAACAAATTGTTTTGAATTCTGTGATGAAATATGGTTTTGGAAAATGTCCTTTTCATTAGAAAACAGAATTTTTATATACCTATACGAGTTTATACGATATAAAATTAATTAGTAAATACGTATACATTGTTTTATTCTTTATTTTATATTTTGGAAAATTACATTGGGTATTCACATATAATTAAATTCATAATTTCTGCAAAAATACCATAGCCAAATATTATAAATATGCGTTCCGGTTATCATATTTTAAATTTTTTCTTGAAATCATAGGATTCAGTTTCTGTTTTTATATTATTTATTCTATATTACGCCATTTACATTTTTTTCTTCTTGTTCATTTTCATCTTTGTTTCATTTATATTTTCCATTTCTGTAATACAAATTTGAAAATATATTTATAGTAAAATATATTTCATTAAAAATTTAATTATTTCGTATACCTCAACGTAATATTAAAAATATCTCCACATAACTTCCAATATCAATGTTGACAAATACAATTGACAAATGTCATAAATTATAAAAATTATTCATTTATTTGCAGTGTGCAAATATAATATCACAAAAGTAACTAATAATCCGCTGCCTATGTAAGTAATTCCTAGCTGGGCATTGCTTTGTTTGGTGAAATTCAAAATGGATAAGTATCGTTTAGGAAGTTCTTAAATTTAGGAAATTCCTTGCTAGGGAAAAGTTTAGGAATCGGTGGTGAAATCGGCCGTATATGTACCCAAAACATGTTAAATAGGTATAGAAACAAAAAAAATATTGGATGAAGTTCTGATTTTTTTTATTATGAAACGATGTTGCGATTGCGAAGTGCAATACAATACTTACATAACATAAAATGGATATGGAGAGAGGTATTATGCTGGCCACAACGGTTTTTTTTTTTTTTCGTTTTGGTCAATAAGTAAAGGTAATAACTATTCCAAACATTATAGTGTAGTGACCTTACTATTATTCTAATACAAATGACAGATGCTTTCTGTAAGAAAGTAAAATTGTACTCGTAATTACCGAAACGACAGTATTTAGAAAATATATTCCTTTCCTTTAAAACGTCATTTTCGCTGCGGGAAGTCGCACGCAAATTTGCTATTTCAGCAAACCAGCAAGGGTTACCTACTTTGTAAATTGGCAAAAGTGAAAATCTAAATGACAATAGGAGTCGTGCTGCCAAAAATCCAAGGTTAGAAAAGAGTACACGATTTTATGCTTAGACGCTTGTAAGACTAATGGGTTCAACTTTAACAGTGATTTATTTTCTAACATAAGGAGGTAGAATAATTTTCTTGAACTCACCTTTGTCTAGTAGAGAAGAATTTTGGACCAAGGTGTCCCATTGGTTCCAGTTGTCACTGAGTTAGGAATCTGAAATCAGAATAAATTAATAAATACATAAGTAGAAAAGGATAAATAAACTAACAACTTTCTCTATGACCTCCCGCATACTACCAGGGAGGAAAAAAATCTGATGTGGCCAACACAATACCTCCCGCTATTTAATTTTTATTAATTTAAATACATATCTACGGATTTCCTAATGCTGCAAACTATATTGTGTTCCTTCGCATATAGCTATTGCTTTATTTAATATTTTTCTTTTTAAAATATCACCATTATTAATTTGAAGGGATTAGTTTTTTGACAATGATATTTATCTGTCAGTTAAATACATTTGAAATATGATCTGTGTAACAAAGGAATTGTGTTTATCTTAGGCTTTGGGAATTATAAAAAGGATTATTTTTTAATATAAAATATGAAAAAATGACATTTAATGGTATTGTTTGAAAAAAAAAACTTTATGAGCTTCAAGTAAAGTGCCATTTCCGGTTATCCGATTTACACCAAAATCTAATGGTTTCTTTCCATAATAGAATAGGGTCGAAATACAAGGTTTCAGAATTTTCTGAAGGATAGTATTTGAATTAGAGCGTTGACAAAATACACACACACACACACACACATATACATACATACATACATACATACATACATACATACATACATGCATGCATGCATGCATCATCGTAAAAATGTTAAAATGGGATTCTAAGGACCTTAAAACGTGGTCATTTAAATGTGAATATTTTTGAGCATAAATAATTTATGTTAATTTAGTAAACATAGTACAAACATAAGAAAATATATGTGTATTGTGCTATCAACGCATTGACATATTTTTTATTACGATGTAGGTAAAGTCAGACGACCATGAATGACAAAATTTTCCAACAAATATTTTATTGTAATTTTTTCTTTGTGTGTGGAATGTTTTAAATATATGTCAAGGTGAAATACGAATTGTAAGCAAGATGACCTAATTTTATTTAAATTTAAAATAGATACTTTGTTAGATAATAGAAATACAGACATTTTTTCACCTTGATAAAATATAGATAGTTTCTTCGAATTTTGACTTAAATCACAAAATACATTAATTTCTACCGAAAGAATAATATAGAATACAGTAGCGGACCGAAATAAAGCGACTCTGTACGAACCAATAAAAATACTCCTCCGTATTTTAAATATGGAATATTCTTCAAGAATGTAGTTGTGAAATAACAAGTGTATGATTCTTGACGACATTCATAAATAAACAGATTCTATAATCTGTGTAGCAAAAGGAGACTACTTCATTTACGTATGTCGTCAAGAAGAGCTGATTAGATTTTGGTACCAATAGGACAACCGGAAGTATTAGTTTCTTTTGAAAATTTCTGTTTTTACTAATATTAAAGAATATAAAAATCTCTGTTCGATACATTTAAATTTTTTCTATGGAGTTAAAGAGAGAGACATAAATATATAAAATGATAAGTTATAAATGTATCTCCCCAAGAAAAACAAGTGGAAAAATTAAAATGTTTGTAATTGACAGTTAAATGTGAGTGACAAAAAGCCAGAGACATTACTGAAGACTTTTTCTGGGAAGTACATTTAATATTTCTTATTTTATTATTAATTAAATATTTATAATTATAGATACAAATATTACATATGCCTTTCAGAAATACCGCCAATTTCATCAATGAATTGGAAGATTCTCGAACATTAGAAGAATAAGAGTGCATAGAATGAATTAAATAATATAAAAATATATAATGAAGATATGTGTTTTTGTGTGTATCAGAAATATCAAATATGTACAATACTTTATATAGCCTAATATGGAAATGGCGAGAGGACTTGCGCTGGCCACAACAGATTTTTTGTTAATTGTTATGTATTAAACAATTTTAACAGTTGAAAATTTGGTTGGTTTACATGAATGCTCTTCTTATTTATGCCCGGTTGCAGAAACGTTCACCAATTTCTTAATCAATCAACAGTTCATCAAAACAAACAAATGCAACGCGATTTTTGGACAGCAATGATTTAAATTCATAAGAACAAAGAAACTGATTCGAATTTGTTCATTTTGATGGTCCTCGTTAACTAAACAAGGAATTGATGAACGTTTCTGCAACCGGACATTAGTAAATCAGAAATTAGTAGAATCAGTAGCAATTTTTATTTGAGATACAAATGAAAATTAATAATTTATAAAAAATTATTAATTTCCTCTTAATTTAGTCATTGCAATAAAAAATAAGAATGTAAGCCGCCTTAATTTTCTCCGGTCTTTTCGGTTCTTCTCCGCTACTGTTTTCTCTTTCTCTTCTTTGGAATTCAACGAGAATATACGACGTGTTCGTCTACGAATAGAACATATTTAAAACATATTTCTAACCGACACAACTCTTATCCTCTCTATCTATCTTCGATCCCAATCTTTTTTTACCTCTCGCTAAGAGAGGTATTGGATTCATGCTAAAATTCGCATATCCAGATTTTATTGAATAAGCACGATTTAAGGTCCCTACAATCCGATTATAACATTTTTAAAATGATGTCTGTGTGTGTGTGTGTGTGTGGATGTATGTGTGTGTGTGTGTATGTATGTATGTCTGGATGTTGTAGTCACGATTCCTCAAAAACTATAAGACTTAAAAAATATTTAACTGCAGTTTCCTCAATCTGATATTCCTGGGAAGAGCTGAAAAGGTTTTGGTAACAATTGAACAACCGGAAGTAGTAGTTTCTTAGAAAAATTCTTCTAAATATAATTTTTTGGGAGTTTTTTTTATTAAATATTGAAGAACATAAAATTCTCCATCTAATACACTTAAAAATTTTATTATATCTTGTATAGATTTAGAGATAAAGACTCTATAATTTATAGAGTATACTAATCGCAGAGGCCAAGGCACTAAGGAAACCAGTTGACAAATTCCAATGTTTATAACATGACATATGTCATTGTCAAATATCAACAGTTTTAGTGACATTCTGATAGCTTTTCCTGGGAAGTATATTTAACTTTTCTTATTCTTTTATTAATTAAATATTTGAAATTATAGGTAAAATTGTGGTAAAATGCATCTATCTATCAGAAATACCGCCAATCTGGTTAATGAATTGGAACAATATTTGACATTCAGAAACTTCCTCATACAATGAAAAATAGATATAATTTGAATTATATGTGTGCAGAAGACATGCTAAATATAGTAAGAAACAATATTTGGGTAATGTTCTGTAAGATTTTGTTATAAAACGACGGTTGGAAAGCGAAGTGCAATACAATACTTATATAGCCTAATATGGAAATGGCGAGAGGTCTTGTGCTGGCCACAACAGATTTTTTTTCTACGATTTCTTTCCGTTAACAAGGATGACTTGATGGCGGTAATTTATGGCTGCGAAAAACTTATTTGCCAAAAAGTAATTTGCATACGTTTGAATATTCGATTTTGCCGAAATGCAAATGATTGGTTGATGTAGAAATTAATTACAAGCTTAAATGGTATTTTGGAATTTGTTGGGCTGGTCTGCAAGTTTACAAGGAATAAATCTTTACAAAAAAAGAGGAAAGCAAGTTAATAGAGTAGAGGTAAATTTGGAAATATTTAATATTTTAAAAATACTTTTAAATGTGATTTCCAAAGAATTAAAAAGTACATGATTCTTTACAACTCAAATCTTTATAAATGGTTTTTTTATTGTTCATCTTGAATTTGTAAATCAAAAATTTAAAACCTTTCTCATAATTTTATTTTATTATTGGATCCCATGTTTTAAAATTATTGGAATAGTTTTTAAAATTCTTTCAAGGATATGATCATTTGTACCTGTCACTGATAAACCACTGATTACTAACTGTTTTATTTTTATTGGATTCCGAAGATTTGTTTTTTTACAGCGCTACTAATTTATTTACTTAAAATATAGCATGTTTTCAATAGCTTAAATATTTATTCTTTTTGATTTTTATTTGTAAAAACAATGTAATTTTTCAGGAGCATTCTTTCAAAATAATGATACAAACATATTTTGGGAAGATGTATTATTAATATTTAAAATCTTCCCGCCTTGATGACGTCGTAATGTTCGCGAAAAAGTTCTTTTTACCTTCCGTCATCTTTTTCTATTGCCTTTGGTAGAAAAATTCAATGATGCGTTTTTAATGAATAAACACGGTTTGGGGTCCCTACGAATATGAATCTACTGTTTTTACGATGATGTCTATATATGTGGGTGTGCGTGTATTTGTGTGTGTGATGATCTTTCCGCCGGGATAACTCCAATACTACAATTCCAAAAATTACAATTATTTCGTATTTTTCATTCTTACATCCAAATGAAGATTCTATTAGATTTTTGTTATAATTGATCAACCGACAGTTCCTTAATTTGAAGTTCTTAAGGGCCGGTCTTATAAACAATAAATTAATCCTTAGTTAGTTACTGCACAAGTAAATTAAATGGACCATTAAAAAAGAAATGGATATTATAAAACTAATCTCACTATCAAATAACTAACGGAGGATTTAATTAAATTTTAGTAGTGTGCTTGTGGTTTTGTGAAAAGTTTCTATATTCACATTCGTTATAAACGTAAATCAGTTGATATGACAGTTGGAAAAGAAACGTGATCGTGGGAAAAATCATATTGATATTGAAAAATATAACCTATTAGATATTGTTGAAGATTATTTTCATATAATTTGGAACGACCCGGTTGCGTAAAATCGTAAGGTTATTACTAGCTGATTCATTGCGGAATTGACATATTTCTTAATGTTAGTGGTCTTATATTTCTTTCAATCTGTCCCAATATGTGTAACACACATTGTTTTGACAATCGAAATCTCTTTTTAAACTCATGGCTCGTACCACGATCATGGTTTTAACAAAAACGCTGTTTTAAGAAATGTCAAATTCAAATTTCAAAATGTAATTTCACCCTTATGTTAGAAGAACAATGTATTTAAAAATATTTGTTTGAATACAAACTATGTTCTGCTTTAAAATCATATTTTGATAAATTTCATAGTATTTATTATTATCATTAAATAAAGAAATTTGACATTTCTTAAAACTGTTTTAGTTAAAATCGTGATCGTGGTACGAGCCATGTCGTCAAATATTTCATATGGTTTGTCCTTTTTCGGAACAATTTTGGTAGCCTATCTCGTGCAAATATAAATGCATCATCATTATCTGTTTATGAATCCGAGGACACTGATGATACAGACTCTAAAGATGACATATTCGACACAGACATTTCTTAAAAAAATATTTAAAAAGTAAATAGTCCCCTATTTCAATTGTTTTAAAATAAACATAACAAAAAAAAATACAGTTTGACGTTTCTTTACCAACTGATTTAAATCTAATAGCATGAAATTCCGCAGTTACTTTAATAGGTTGAATTACTTGTCATTAAACTTTTATAATACCCAAATCTTCAGTTAAATTAGTTTAGTAGCTAACTAAAACAACGCAGTTAAATATAATTTTTTTGACATTTAACATTATAAATATTAAAGGATAATTTATTCTCTATACGATTTAATTGTATTATGACCTTCATTTCAATGTAGTTAGAGATAAAATTTATAAAGAAATTAATTTTCATAAATCTTGCAATCTTTATTACACCACAATGGATAAAGTTTTAATAATTCAATTTCACAGTGTGTCAATGATATAAGTCAATAACAATTTACATAATATGTTATATAATTTTATTCACAATCATTATAGTAATATACAGATCCCTAACCTTTTGGAGGTTGGAAAATACGTCATTCCTAACTTTAATAACAATATCTTGGGTTGGAAATAACAGATTTCACTTCCATCTCTAGGGTTGAAAATATTTATGTAGGTTGCCTAGCAACATTGTCATAGATCCTTATAATAAAGTAGGCAAACAAATTTTAAGAGAGCTGTCAAAAATTTTAATAAAATTGAAGGTTGATTTATTTTGAAAATTATTGATTTAAAATGAGGATGATTGTGCATAAAATAGTATACATAACCTCGGTGGGAGTTTCATCATAGCCTCATGCCTCACGCTTTATCTCGCCTCGAGGCTTCGCCTCTCGGTAATATACACAAGCCCTCAGCTGTAATGAAACATCTCCCACCGCGTCTGAAATATACTATTTCATTATTTACATAAAAATAAATAAATGCCTTGGTATAAAAAGTTTCGGTAGCTAATTTTTCGCGTATGATTTCTGTGTCTCATTAATCTTGAATCTCAGTAGGTTGTGTCTCCGCATGGCTCCGCGCCATGTGCATGCGGCTCTCTCAGCTGATTTCATAATCATAACATGAATTAAAAGAACGGTAATTACACGCCGATATATCTTCCTGACAATAGTAAATCTCCGGCGTGTTCTGGACGGATTACAAATAAACAGGCGGACTCTACATTGGGCTCCTACCACCGTCCGACAGACAGGTATTAGGAAAGGCTTTTTAACATAGTGCACTTGCTGAACAGCGCAGGGACGGACTAGCCCGAGAAGATTTCAACCTCGATTCCCCTTAGTATAAACTAACAATATTTATGTGCATTTGTATACAGGGAATTTATTTTAACATGCAACATATGGTCAGTCACTTCCATGGTTACTCACTATTGTCAAAAAATGACAGCAATGTAATATTTGTCCATTTTAAAATGCAACATACAAAATTTGTAGTTTCGTATTATCAAAACTAATTTCCAATAAATTAGTCTACATACGATTAACAAAAATAATCAATACATGAGTGTTGCACATCTTAACAAACTTTAGCTTACAAAAATTCAGAACTTTCATGTAATAAATGTTAAAAAATACCCCCATTCACACTGAAGCACTATTCTAGTCGGTCATAATAAAGAATTGACACCATTTGTGATGTGTTCAGGAGGTATCTCCTGTGCTGCAATGCTATTTATAATGTTGTATTTTAAAATGGACAAATATTACATTGCTGTCATTTTTTGACAATAGTGAGTAACCATGGAAGTGATGAACCCTAATGTTGCATTTTAAAATAAATTCTCTCTATTAGTCCAGTCAATGAAGACCAAAAAAGACCTTTGCCGTACAAAAGGTAGGGAAAAAACGTTTTTAACATATGCTGTTTGGGTCGAGACGAGGATGAAACATTCAAACTTGTGACCTTGGGGAGGCTTGGCGCCAGCCGCCATCTTGGACCAAAGGTGCAAAAAATGAGTTTTTCGCTATTATCTCGAAAAGAGTGGCCCGTTTCAAAATTTTACGAGAATTGAAAATTAAAGTTCGTTACTTTTTATACAAAAAGGGTTCTTATATTTTTTTACCTAAAATGATTTCTCAAAGAGTTATGTTCAAAAATTTATGAAAAAAAGTTTAATTACTCAAAATATACATAATATTAAGTTTTTAATACTTAGTCTAATAGATTGTTATTTATAACAGTTTACATTCATCAAAAGCAGTAAATTATCGATGATTTTTAAATCATTTTTGTCAACGCTTTCTCACAAATTCATCAACAACTCTGACACGGTTAAAGATACAAAACCGCGGTATGAAAAATTTTACTTCAGCTTGAAATTCTCCTTTTCATGTCAAGTTAAAAGATTTTTGCTCCGATGAGCGGTTCGCGAATTATTAATAATTTAATCTTATTTGAAATATCTCTAAAATTTAAAACATCTGCAAGACACACATTATTGCGCATTTAATACGTGTCGAATTTTTTAATGAAAAAATGAAAACTAAGCCGATTTTCAGATGTTTCAAATTTTAGAAAAATTCATATAAGTTTAATACATATTACTTTATTACCTTGATCGCTTAATTGACGAGTAAACATGATAAATTTTTGTTTTGCGTAAAATTATTAGTCGACATTACATACTTACGAGTATATATAAAAATAGAAAATGTAATACATGGTATCTAGCACGCAATCATGTCACATGCTGTGATCGGTGATGAAATAAAATTAATGTAGTTTCAGCACTTTTTTAAATTAGACGAGATTTAGATATTAAATTTTCCAATTTATAATTAAAACAGATAGGTACATCGAACAAAAAATATCAAAAATATGAATATTTAACTATATAAGGTGTCAATAAATGAATGGAACCAAATTTGAAAGACAATTTTAAAAATCTGTTTTGGCCAGCACAATACCTCTCGCCCATTTCCGTTTTGTTATATAAGTATCGAATTTAACATTCCTTGTACACACAAATAATTTTAATTATATCTATTCTTTCATTCTATAAGGAATCTTGTCCTACACTTCTAAAATGTTCAAGATGGTTACAATTTATTGACGGGTATTTCTTGGATATATTATGAACTATTACTATTAATATACATACCCACCTACAATTTTAAATATTTAATTAATAATTCAATAAGAAATATGAAATATACTTCTCAGAAAAAGCTTTCAATAATGTCAGTAAAACTGTTGATTTTTGACACTGAAACATTTATATGTCAATTACAAACATTTGAATTTGACAAATTATTTCCTTGGAATAGACTGGACTGTGCGATTTATTGCAAAAGATTATTTTATATATTATATTTTCTTTGTCTCTGAATCTATAGAAAGGATATTAAAAAAATTGGAGAATTTTATATTCTTCAATATTTGTAATAACAAAAATTTTCAAAAGATAATGTTTAGAAGATTTTTTTTAATAAACTACTACTTCCTGTTGTGCAATTGTTAACAAAAGAAGACGTATTTAAACAGGTCAAGTAAAATGTTCTAATCGAATTCTAGGTACCTTAAATCGTGTTTATTCACCAAAATCTGAATAAGCGATTTTTAGCATGAATCCAATACCTCTCTTAGAGAAAGAAAAAAGGAATTAAAAAAATTTTTGAAAGAAGTCCGATCAAGGCCATCTACGAGTTGTATCTATGAATTAAGATTTTGTGCTGTCAAATTTAGTAGTGTCTTTTGCTTAGTTTTTATGAGGATACATAATATCTCATGTACCTCATAAAAACTATGTAAACGACACTACTAAATTTGACAGCATAAAATCTTAATTCATAGATGCAATTCGTAGATGGCCTTGATCGGACTTCTTTCAAAAATTTTACTGTAGTTACTTTTTATACGTTGTTTATATGAATTTATAAGTATTATTGTTTTATTATACAACTCTCTCTAAATCAAATTCTCCCTTACTTGAGTTTTTCTTTAAATCGAATTAGATTTGACATGTTCAACTGCATATGCTTTTATATGGAAAAAATATTCTTTAAATCGATTTTTTAATGCGACCTTTCCTTTAATCGAATTAAATTTTGGGCATTTGGCATCAATTTCAATGAATTCGCCTCTCTATAAAACGAATTTAGATAACTGAAATAGATTTGTTTGGGACACTCAGTACAATGTTTCAATTTATGTCATTTTTCTAAAAAATAAAAATGTAATTTCTTTGTTCTATTAACTGAATAAACGTTGTTTTCCATTGCATACTCTTTGTAATTTATACAAATGTTCATTAATTTTCTTTTACTCTTTCTAGTTCGAATCTCTAATTCGAACAAATTTAAATTCCCCTTGCGAATTCGATTTATAGAGAGTCGACTGTCTTGCATTGATCAGTAAAATACCAGTTGAAATCGTACAATATTTTTGACCAACATCTATATTGAGATAATTCTTCGTGTTGACATACCTGTTACTTTGTAATATATTATAGTTTAAAATAGAACGCAATCTTCTCTTCATGATATGTTATGTATAAAAATCCTTATTCATGAGATACAGAGAGCGCTAGGCCATAAAGCTGCCATGCAGTCATCCTAGTAGGAAGTGAAACTTCTCTAGTCCGACCCTGCTGTCAAGTCCACTCGCATAACCTATCCAGTTATTTATAATCTGCTGGATATTTTACTACAACTGTTTGTAATTTACGAGGTCACATTTAGATTTATGCTGTTGGATTCTTATGCGTTTCGGATTAAAAACACTGCTCCTCTCTTTCTAGCCGCGCATTTTTAAATATCTCCGCCACAGGTAGAACGCACGAAGCATGCGCATTCCACATACCGAGCCAAGGGAAGAGCTTAGATACTAATTCTTGGGATCACGGCATCGCACTTTATAAATATCTAGAGATGATTGTCATTGGAGTTTTTTGTGACGCACAAGAGAAAAATAATCGAAAGTAAGAAGAAATTTATATGAAAAAATACACATGCATAGTATATTATATACGAGTTTGGAGGGTTCATGTATATTGTGAGATAAAGCGCGAGGCTATGATGAAACTCCCACCGAGGTTATGTATGCTATTTTATTCACAATCATCCTCATTTTAAATCTATGAGTTTAATTTTATTAATATTTTTGACAACTCTCTTAAAATTTGTTTAGTCTACTTTATTATAAGGATCTATAACAATGTTGCTAGGCAACCTTTACATAAATATTTCCAACCCTAGAGATTGCCATTAAAGTTAGGAATGACGTATTTATTAAGGTATGTTACTATACTGATTGTGAATAATAGTATATTACATCCGAGGTGGGAGATGTTTCATTACAGCCGAGGGCTTATGTATATTACTGAGAGGCGAAGCCTCGAGGTGAGATAATGCGCGAGGCTGTTATGAAACTCCCACCGAGGTTATGTATACTATTTTATTCACAATCATCCTCATTTTAAATCAATAATTTTCAAAATAAATCAATGAATTATAACCTTTAATTTTATTAATATTTTGACAGGTCTTAAAATTTGTTTAGCCTACTTAATTGTGGGGATCTACGGCAATGTTGCTAGGCAACCCCTACATAAACATTTCCAACCCTCTTGGGCAGTGAAATCTGTTATTTCCAACCCAAG
Source organism: Ophonus ardosiacus (assembly GCA_943142095.1). Classification (NCBI taxonomy): domain Eukaryota; kingdom Metazoa; phylum Arthropoda; class Insecta; order Coleoptera; family Carabidae; genus Ophonus; species Ophonus ardosiacus. The sequence continues at coordinate 58,169,292 of OW964824.1, forward strand.
TGATTGTCATTAAAGTTAGGAATGACGTATGTTCCAACCACCAAAAGGTTAGAAATCTGTATATTACTATAATGATTGTGAATAAACATTTTTACATGACTGACAATTTTTGAAATGTTAAATTTCTCTGTGAAGGATTCTATAGGATACCTGTATATTAATTTATAATAATACATCTGATGTGAGCAGCACATTACCCTTCGTCAATTATATGTATTTTGTACAAATTTCACACAAAAAGTTTCTTGCAAAAGATTACATATTTCCAATAAAATTATATCAAGAACATTTTATGTAAATTTCATTTGACACTGACATCTGTCAATCAAAATTATTTTAATATAGCATAGCTGGCCGATTTATGAAATTTTATTTCTTTATAATTATTTAACTCTATATCTATAGAATATGAAATATAAAATGCATTCAAAGCGTACAGAGAATAGAATAATCTTTAATATATTTTGTAATAACATAAAATGCCAAAGAGATAACTGCGTTTTTCAAGAAAAATTGCAATTAAAGGTACTTCCGGTTGACCAATTTTAACCAAAATCTAATCAAGTATTTATATGGATGTAAGTATGAGGAAATACAAAAAAATAGTAAAATTATATTCTAGGGACCCCAAAACCAGTAGCGTATGGGGGCGGGGTCAATGGAGGCGCCCAGCACATTGCTAGGGACGGCAAATTCCCTATCGTTAAATATATTAAGAAGACTACTATCGGGGAAGTAATTATAGTCAGTTGAGTTTGAAACTCAATAACTTAAAAAAATTTAAAAATATGAAACGCACTTTCAATTATGGACTATATATTTCTGCGTAACTATACTAATTTTCATATTTTTAAATTATTTAATATATATATATATATATATATATATATATATATATATATATATATATATATATATATATATAAAATAAACCCCATTTTTAGCGCGTATAAAAAAATACCCATTTTCATTGGTGTTTAATATCAATATCTCTAAATGAAAAAAGAAATATTTTGTAACCATGGGCTTTGGAATAATTTAAATGTTATTTTTTTATTTGTTTATATTTTATTTATAATAATTACAAAAGTAAAAGTGCTAGCTCTCAGTTTCTATTATTTCGCCTGCGGCGCCTTTTTTTTCTAAATACCTAATACATGGTTAATTTTGTTCTCGTGTCACTAAGAATTTTAAATAGGAAGAGGGCGGGGGGCAAATTTGCCACCTGCCCCGGGCGGCAAAAACCTACGCTACGCCACTGCTCAAAACGTGCTTATTCATTAAAAATTCACCACCGATTTTTTTGACCAAAGACATTACCTTCCTTACATAGAGATAACGGAAGGTAAAAATTGAAACATTTGGTTTAAGAAATTATTATATACCTACCACAATAATTCTACAAAATTAACTTATTAAACAGCATGTAATTTTCCGAAAATATTCACTCTCTTCCATTATCCCGTACACCTCCTGTTGGATACCTGTCAAAAAATTCCAAAAATACCCTCTGTATACTCGCATATCCGTGTAATAAATCAATACATCCACATATCATTTAATATCAATATCAAAAGTGAAGTTTAATTCAATAAAGTGTGGCATGACGCGTGGCTCAGTGGTTCCCTCCTGGCCTGATTCAGACCCGGGCCCAGCGGCCATCATGGCCATCACACGGCGTTAGCCTGCACGTCAGTCGGGGTTGACGTTTTGGTAGCTTACGCGAGGAAGGGGGGAAGCCATTCAAGATGTACAGGATCATATGGTTTTCATTTGGGATTTCAATATGGAAGAAGAGGAATATAAATATTTTAATTTAATTCTTAGTATGCACATGAAATTTTGGTTTGCACTTTTGTAATTTCTTGCGAATTCTTCTTTTAATCCTATTGTATTTCGAGTTACGATTTCATAATTATACGCGAAACCGATTTGAATGTACTTGACAAAATTTCATATTAATAATTTTGCAAGTTGTTAGGCTATTAACATGAGACAACAGTATACTTTTTTACCTCTCGCTAAGAGAGGTATTGGATTCAAAAATCGCATATCCAGATTTTAGTGAACAAGCACGTTTTAAGGTCACTAGAATCCTATTTTAACATTTTTACAATGATATGTGTGTGTGGATGTGTGTGTGTGTATTGATGTGTGTATGTGTGTGTGTGTGTGTGTGTGTGTGTGTGTGTGTGTGTGTGTGTGTGTGTGTGTGTGTGTGTGTGTGTGTGTGGATGTTGGAGGGACGATTAATCAAAAATACTTAAGACTAATTTAACTCAGTATTCCTTAATCTGACATTAATGTCAAGAACTGAAAAGGTTTTGGTAACAATTGGACACCGGAAGTAGTAGTTTCTTAAAAAATATTCTAAATGGTAGTTTTTAGAAATTTATGTAACTGCAAATATTAAAGAATATAAAATTCTCTATGCAATGCATTAAACATTTTGATTATCTCTTGAATAGATTTAGAGATAGGGAATTATAAATATATAAAATAATCCATTGTATAATGAATCAAACATCCCATGGAAACCAGTTGAAAAATTAAAATGTTTGTAAATGACATAATTGTCAGTGTCAAAAATCCAACATTATTGAAGGCTTTTTCTGGGAAGTACATTTAATATTTCTTATTTTATCATTAATTAAATATTTAGAATTATAGATATAGCAGCATACATTTAATATTTCTTATTTTATCATTAATTAAATATTTAGAATTATAGATATAGCTGCCACACGTTAAATTTACACTGTTCTTGAATGCGGAAAACTTAAAATTCGTACTTGGACAAGTCGAGGTGTAATAGTAATAATTATAATATGCTATTGTTATAGCGAGGAAAAGACTCCGTCAACATTTAAAATTGGTATTAATAAGCCAAAGTATGTACAGTATCAGTGTCAACTAATCACGCGCTTGCTATACATATATTTCACCATATTACCCTTCAAAAATATCGCTAATCTCATCAATGAATTGGAAGAATCCCGAACATTTAGAAGAGTAGCAGGAAACTTGTTCATAGAATGATTTGAAGAATAGAGAATACCTAGATGTAATTAGAATTTTTTGTGTGTACTAGAAATGTTAAATAAAATACTTATATAGCCTAATATGAAAATGGCGAGAGGTATTGCGCTGCCACAACAGTTTTTTATTATTATTTATCATTTCTGTTATATATCGTTTATTTTTCCTATATAGCAAATATATTTTTTACATAGCATGCCTAGCATTTGTATTTTTAATATACCTAACATTTAATTTAATCTCGTCCGAATTATTCATCTCGCTAAAGGTACAGCAATGACGTTATATGCAGTTTTCAAAATTTAAGAATTTGTATAATAATTATAATTATAGAATAAAGCCTCATTTCCACTGATTGTCCTAATGCATAAGAGCTATAATTAATAACTAAGCGCAATGCGTAATAGTTATTTATGTATTAAGAGCGTAAGGAGGCTTTTATGGCCTGCGGCGGAATTTTGAGCCCGAGACGTAAGCCATCAAAGGCCATAAAAGCAAGTTACGCTTGTGGTACATACAAAACTTTATGCACGGACGAAAATTTTCAAATTATGAGTGTTAGAAAAGAATTTGTCCTCGTACTTCCAGTATCTAGTGTTGCTATGAAAGCGGAGAACAACAGTTTATTGTTTGTTTATTAGTTATGTCATTTGAGTTTTATTTTGTGTATCTCCGTGCTTTCCATATAAATACCTAAGAATTAATTTTCATTTTTCATTAAAGAATATAAAAATTTTCGATTTGTAATAAAAAAATTTCATGTTGCCTGTTTAAATTGTTTATATTGTAGATCATAGGTCGGCGGGCTATAATGAGGCCCGCGGGCTCTAAAATGACGTTTACGTCAAAGAAATTCGTGTATAATTGTCAAATTATGATACGTCCGTGCATAAAAATGTTTATCATATGGCAACGTTTACTACCATTTCCAGCTTTGCATAAGTTTTATGTTTAAGAACTAAGGGCCGTTTTCATAATAAACTTTAAATAAAAATTAAAGTTGATTTTGTTTACCTAAACAACTTTAGCACTTTAGCAAGCACTATAGCATTACTTTCAAATAAAGTCTTAAAGTAATTTTAAAATAAAGTCTTAAAGTGAGCCTTATTATGAAAACGGCCCCAAGAGCAATACGTAAGAACAAAAGATTGCAAACTTCTAACCTGAACTGTCAACTGTCTGTGGGACAGGCAATGGCAATCTGCTAAACAACAAGTAATAAGTGAAAAATTGTAACATTTCTATTGAATTAGTCACTAAACAAAGTAGCTGGAAATGGTCTCCTAGTAAATTGTCATAATGCATTAATCATTATGCATAAAGCATAAAAAAAATTCGGTTGTAATGAGGCTTAAGTTAAAACCGAAATACCTTCGCCAAAACTGTATTCTCAACCATTATTATCGTCATATTAATCGGTCGTTGTTCTAATTATCGTAAATCTTTTAATTAACTAAAACATAATGCTGTAAACTTCTTATTGTCGAGATATGAATCTCGTTCCTAAATTAAGTTGCAATAAATTTATTCCAATGGATAATTCTCATACTAATTAATGTAAAAAGGACGCGAAATATTTTTCATAAAGTGATAATTATAATGCAGGCAACATGCCAGTCCATACTCTGTGCACCTGATTATAACTTAAATAATAGCATTAATTAAGTTAGTAATGCAATCATATCGTTAAGTGATATCGATTTATAACTTATGACAATGTTTTTCATAATTATTGCAGGTGTTTCGGTGTTATTAATACATGCAATTTGATTATGTATTAATAGATTAATTACATGCTTTATGAAATTTACTGAAAGTACTTTAACGCGAGATTAAATCAGTTAGTTATATTTTAAAATAAACTGGTAAAATATGTAAAATACATATTAGAGAGTTTTCGCGAAACGTATTATTTCATATGTACAACGATAACTTTAATTTTTTTTACATGTACAAAAGTAGGCTGGCAACTAAATAATCAGAAGTAATATCACAAGACCTCCTGATTATATCGATAAATTTTTATTTTGCACGAATTTTTTTGCTTAGCATCAAACATGAAAACAAACTGCATGGTAAATTCCGACTCCGAAGGAGGAGGAGTTTTACCTAATGTCAGTTTGCTTGAGTGATTTTGCTTAAAAGCAAAAAAAATGAGTGCTTAAAAATAAAAGTTTATCTGAGAAAATCTGAGAGGTCGCGTGGTATTTGGTGAGATAAATTCCAAAGACAACGCAAAATGAAACTTGACACATTAATTGTCACACTGAGTTATAAACAATAACAACTATTTATTTACTTGGTAGCGGAAAATTATGGGTGTAACGGGGTTTTATCGGTATAATACTGTTCCCATTGGTTGAATTTTCAAGTGTTTTGCATCATGATTGGTTAGAAACTAGTCGTTAGAATTTATTATTACCATACCGACATGTCAATATAAGTCTACAAAATAAAAATATCTGTTATGGCCAGCACTAGACCTTCCGTCAATTGATGTATTTTGTATAAATCCCACAGCAAAAATTTCTTGGAAAAGATTCTATATATCATGTAAAATTGTAACACGAACACATGCTATTTTTTGCAAATTCCATACCAAAAGTTTTTTTGAAAGGATTACATAAATTCAATAAAATTATAACATGAACATACACTATGCAAATTGTACTTGACACTTCTTTTTTCTTCAGCTTTTCCCTATGTTATTAAGGGTCGCTGTTTCTTACTCTTCTCTTCCATTCATTCCTCTCCAACGCATCTTATTCATAGTTCTTCATCTCTCAAGTCTTATGCGGTACAGACCTTCCATCTTCTTTTTGGACACAGTCAAAATCATTTACCGTAAAAACATACGAGTGTGTGTAGCGACCTCAGGATACGTCCCTTCATGGACTTTGTTTGCTTCCGCGCACTTTAGCTATAATATTTTGGCATTATATAGTTCTATACCGTGTTTTTAAACTATAGATAGCACTAGACAAAGTCACATTTACACCGCTAGAAATTACCAAAATAAGTCACTAGATTTATTTGGCGGGGGAATTGAAATGTTAAAATGAAGGTCACGTCAGCATTTATACTTTCCAGGTTATATTTTCATTAACCAAAACTATTATAGATAATCTATTTAATTTATTCATATAAAATCATAAATACATAACTTTCAATTATAAATTAATTAATTGCATTCTTTTTTTGTAATTCCTTGATGAAAAATTTATATATTATAACTGTTTTTATTCGTGAAATATCACAAAAAGAGAAATGAAACAAAAAACACGTGCAAATTCAACATGTGATTTGACAACTACTGAGAGTTTGACGTTTCAATTACGTTTGAAGGTTAAAGCATTTGACAAGCTTAATCATGCAATCCTTCTTTATAAACTTTCTCATAATTTTAACTTCTCCCCTAACATTATAGCTTTTCTTTATTCATATCTAACTAACAGAAAAATGCAAGTACACTATATTAACTACCTTTCAAATCAGTATACCCCTACTTCTGGCGTACCTCAAGGTTCAAACCTAGGTCCTTTGCTATTTATCTTATTTATTAATGACATTACTACCTGTGTTACACATTCCGATCTACTACTATATGCCGATGATATGAAGATATCTAAAATAATAAATTCACCTGAAGATAGTTTAATGCTGCAAGAGGATATAAACAACATTCTAGAGTGGTCCAAATCTTCTAAACTATATTTCAATGTCAAAAAATGTAAAACTATGTCATATTCTGTAAAAAAACACTTTAGCCTATTACTCTTATAAAATGGAACAACATCTAAGTACTTGATAGAGTTACAGAGTTTAAAGATTTGGGAGTCATATTCGATGTTAAGCTCTCTTTCAATGCGCATATAAATTACACAGTAAGATCTGCCTATAAAAATCTAGGCTTCATAATTCGTAATTGTCGTTCCTTTCTTAGGTTAAGAATCTTAAAAATGTTATATTTTTCATTCGTGCGTTCAAAATTGGAATACTGCCTACAAATATGGAATCCGTTATATAATATATATACCAACAGCATTGAAAGAATACAAATTTTTTTTGTGAAGTACTGTTATTATAAAACATATGGTGTTTATCCTACTCATGATTTGTCATACAATACCTTACTATCCATTTTCAATTTAGTGTCTTTAGAAAATAGAAGAAAAATGCAATCTTCGATCTATGTATATAAATTAGTAAACAATATTATAGACGATCCTATTTGTTTAGCTAGTATTCCATTTTCTGTTCCGCGCCTCTCTTCTAGAAATAAGTATACATTTCAATTTGTAAGAACTAACTACGAAGCAAGGTCGCCCATCAGACGATTATGCTATATTTTTAATAATACTCTTACAGATAATGGGCCGAATTCAGCACTCTTCTTTAACTAACGAAGCTTATCTAAAAATAACAAAATAAAGAGAGACTTATGCAATAATACATTCATTAGAAAAAGATGCAAGCTATTTCCATGGTTACTAGAGACGATCACTAGGCTAATGAAGAGTACTGAATTCGGCCCATTGATATTTATCACTTGTCACTTAGACACTTCAGGCGAGCATTGTTAAATACCTATAGTTTAACTTGATTTTCATTATTGCAAATTTTGTTTTTTATATAATTATTATTATTTTTTTGTGTGTGTTGATACATTGTAACAATTATGTATTCTTTGTGTATCCACCCCGTATTTGGGATTTCGGTCCTGTGGGATGGATGGGATATTAAATACATAAATAAATCGTCGGATTTCTGGTAAAAAGACTTAACCGCCTTTTGACTAGTTTTGAGATAAACAGGAAAAACTTGTTTTTATTTACAATATTGATTTATTTAACAAGATATTGTGTTATATCGATGAGATAATATTTTATATATTTTTCAACATACTTTCGCAACATTTTGAGGCATATATCATGAAATATTTAATAAAAATGTTTTTTTTTTTGTTCAATATATAGCTTAATACCTAAATTTTTAATATTTATATAGTTGTGAACAGCAGATTAATAAATAATATCAAAATAAATTAACTTTTGTGGAACACAACTCGTTAACATCACCCATTACATTAACACAGAATGGCGTTTAAGACATTTCGTATAAAATTTCTGTGCGCATCAAATAGTGTAGATGGCGTTTACGAAACTTTAGAATGAATTACCTTCTAACATAAATTTTTTGGCGCTCAGATATTGTGTTTAGAGCATGCGTCGTGAAGAGACGTATCCGTTTATGTGCATAACTCATTTTATCATTTTTTGGCGGTTAAGTCTTTTTACCAGAAATCCGACGAAATAAATAAATAAATAAATAAATAAATAAATAAATAAACTTAAAATTTCGTCTGGTTAAATGCGGCTTCACGAAATAGCGCAGCAGCCAATCACAGGCTTTGATTTTCTCACTAGAATTTTTAGTTACTGTCTATAGTTTCAAAACAGAGTATAGTTACCCAATAAATCAATGACGAAAAAATTTGTTACAAATTAGTTGTAGTATTTAAATCACAGCTATAGATCATAGCACGCATTATAAAACAAACGACTATTAGTACAATTATGAGTGCACTGCTTTCATAATTGATTGTCCTTTGTAAACATAATTAAAGCGAAGCCGCCTGGATATAAATATGGCATGCAGTGTGCAGTAGCTTGGTCCATGAATCCTCCACACGTCAGCCTCATTTGCCAACCAGAGTAATTAAAATAAGTCATCCAGACAGGACGTAGAATATTTACGGAGATTATTATGAGTAGGGATTGCTCTTAAAGATGACAACCGTCTAATTAGCATTATGCTTTTAATCAGATTCTACATGTGTAATCTCGGGAGTACATAAAATCTTTGTTATCTCATGTGTCAAGTGTATAATTTTATAAAGTATGGGATGGGTTTCTTCGTATTTTACAGACAATTTCACTAGCTTTTAATTGTAGAGTTTGTTGATGTACAGATCTACATGAGATTGCTCAAACTATGCACTGTCCAAAGAGAATAGTGCATACTTTTAGCTGACCATATTTTGCTCCAGTAGAAGCAGAGATTTGATTTTAGTATGTACACAGAGGCAATATGTCTAAATAATTCAGTATAATATACAAATCTTAATTTAGCATTTTAACTAACCCGAAATAGATAATAAATATTTTGTACAAAATCATTAATTTAAATATGTAAATAGTTATTTTAATTACTTATTTTATTTAATTTTTTGTCCTACAATTTTCGGTGATTTATCTAATGAATTAGATAAATAGCAAATTTAAATATATATTTAGTTAATTTATTTATCTATGTTTAGTTCAATAATAATTGTAGTCATTCAATCTAATTTTGTATTTAATTCTACTATAATATGGGGTCCCGTGGCCACATGTCTGGTCGCAAACCTGGGGGAACCGGGTTCGATCCCGACAGACGCCAAATATTTCCAATTTTAAATGGCACAAAAGTGACCCCTGTGGTGCACTCTCCACACCAGATATGAGTACCTGTGAGGTGACGCCTGGTAAGCGCCCACACGTGAAAATATATCGTCATCATTACCGATGTCTAATGTCTACATGTGTTGTAGATACTGGCACACCCAGAAATGGGTAATATGCCGTGATGATATACTTATTTATATTTATTTTACTATAATGTGTTATTACAAATTTAGAAGATTTAACTAAATCAACTTAGATAATTTAATGAAAACATATTAGTAGGCTGAAAATTACAGATTTGTTTAGTTAATTTAACTATAATTTAGATGTTTTTTTTTCTGTGTACAAGGTTTTAAAATGCATAAAAAGGACACAATTGTTATTTTGACAAATAAAGGCAGTATGCATTTGCACAGTTAACGAAGTATAATGCACAATATCAAAGGTTCAAAATGCTTATTAAAGATTTTAATGAACAAAATCGTTTTAAGGCCCCCAGAATTCGATTTAAATTTCTACCTTCCGTCACGTTTAATTAAGGAAGGTAGGTATTGTTTTTAGGCAAGAAATTCGGTAATGAGTTTTTAATTAATAAGCACGTTTTAGGGTCCCTAGGATACAATTTTACGATTATGTCTGTATGTATGTGTGTATGTATGTATGTATGTATGTATGTATGTGTGTGTGTGTGTGTCCGTGTGTGTGTGTCTGTGTGTGTGTGTGTGTGTGACAAAATTTTCTCCGACGATAACTCCAGTACTACAATTCTAAAAATTATAATTCTTTCGTATTCCTCTTCTTTATATCCATGTGAAGAGCTGATTAGATATTAATTATAATTGGTCAACAGGAAGTTCCCATGTTTGAAGTACTTAACAGTTTTTCTTGAAAAAACGCAGTTAAATATAATTTTTTGGCATTTTATGTGATTATCAATATGAAAGAATATCTTATTCTCTATACGGTTTGATTGTACATTTTCCTTCACATTCTATAGAGTTGACGAATTATACAGAGATTAACTATCAAAAATCAACCAGCTTTGGTATAATTATGGAAACAGCTGATATATTCAAAAAATTCTAATTGACAAATGTCAGTGTTAAGTGCAATTTACCTACATAATGTATGTTCGTGTTATAATTTTAGTGGATTTATAGAACCTTTCGGTATGGAATTTGTAAAAAATAGTATATATTCGTGTTACAATTTTACTAGATTTATAGAATCTTTTCGAAAGGACTTTTGGTGTGGGATTTATACAAAATACATTAAATTGACGGAAGGCCACAACAGATTTTTTACGATGATATCTGTTTGAGTACGTGTCTGTGTGTGTGTGTGTGTGTGTGTGTGTGTGTGTGTGTGTGTATGTGTGTTTTGTATAGCTGCATTTGATTTTTAAAGAAACCTATAGCCATCTTTCTCACACCAGTTTCTGTAGTAGGCTGCGCGAGAAAGATACCAATAGTGTCACGTCATCTGTACCCCTGGAAAAAAATTCAAATATCTCGCAAAGTAGTTATTAAATTATTTTTTTATCTTCATCGTTATTTATTGAGTAGTACTTTAAGGATAAAGTGTACATTTCATTATTATTTTCGCGATCGCCCAGAAAATGAGCTCTTTCTTATCACTATTTAGACCGGAAAGTCATTCTTTGCTGAGCTAGCTCGGAAAGTTGTCTATAAGGGATCGGAAAGTACTTTATCGATCCCGGGACCGGTAAAGCTAAATGTTTCCATGGAGATCAGTTGTTTATTTATATCTTATTTTCACGCAGTTAAAAATAAAATAATACTTTTTTATTCTTTTTTCAGGATCGCAAAAAAATATTGTACCCAACATGACCTGAAAGTGTCTATACTGGGCTCACAAGCTTCCAAAACTCGCCTACGGCTAGCTCTGGAATATGCTTGCTCACCCAGTAAAGTATCACTTTCAGGTCTTGTTACGTAAATTACTATTTTGTTATGGTTTATGGGCCTATTTGGCCGCTTTTTATAAAAAAGACATATGTACAATCTAGCTTCGACATAATAAGAAGTAAAAATACTAGAGCACTATTACTACGTCTTGAGCTATGCAAGTATCTTTCCGTATTGTAAATTCCTCTCTGTTCTTATTGTCATCTCTGTGTGAGGCCTTGGTTTATCTGGTCATATTTCGGTTACACGGAATGACAACCCTCAATTCATTAATATTGTGCGACGTTATCGTGATCTAGTTTAGCAGCGTGTAGCTAGTTAGTCGCGATGGATCGCGCGATTGCTGTACTAGCGGACAGTGGAGTGGACAAGAACATGAACGCGACTAGACTCGAACGCACGCCACTACCATGTGAATCACACGACAATCATAAAGGGAATCAGTGCATTGTTCACCGCAAGATACTACTATTAATTGTTGCTTCTAAAGATGAAAAGATAGAGAATAACAATGTAAAATATAGTAATGTTAAACTGGACTGAATCTGAATTTTTAACATGATTTCTACACAGAGCTGGGCAGTAACTAGTTACTTTAGGAACTTAGTTACTAACTAGTTACTTTTACGTAACTTATAACGTAACTTAGTTACTTTTTAAAATATGGTAACTGTAACTGTAACTTAACTTGCTGCGGAAAAGTAGTTGGTAACTTTACGGTTTTTAGTTACTGGTTACTTGAGTAACTTAAGTTACTTAAAGTAACTCAGAAATTAGAATGTAACTTAAGTTAGTCATAGTAACTTAAAAAGTAGAATGTAGCTTAGTCATAAAAAGTAAAGGGGGGGATTAAAATTTCTAAGAAATATTTTATTGAGGCTGATGCCTTTTTTAGAAACACTAACTAAAACTGTTTTGTTTTAAATAAATGTCTGTCCAGAGTGGGAGTGTTGAGCGCAGCATCGCGCATACCCTCTGTAATGTGTAACTTTTATTTTAATACATAATTAAATTCAATATTATTATTGATTGATAATAAACTAAGTAATTATATTCATTAATAATAGAGTTTTTGTACGGTAAACAGAAAAACTAAAAATAACACATTATTTTAACTTTTAATTCTAGAATTAAAAAGTCACTAAATGTTAAATTTGACTTATAAAATATATTATTTTCAAATGTCTTCCTCGCTTACAAATGATACGTTTTAATAAATTATAATTAAACTGCCAGTAAATCATCAAAATTATTCCAATTTTCAGGAACAAAATATAGAGTATTTTGTTCGTTGTTCCAAGGGTTGCAAGACTTGAATTCGTCTCATTTTTGCAAATTCCCTTCACACAAGATAAAATGTTACTTTTAATTTTTATATTATATTATAATGTAGGTCCGCAGGGTCTTTTTATCAGATTTTTGGGCCCTAGGCCAAATTTTTTTTCGGGCCCCCTTCCTCTTTATAGTAAAAAACAAGTACGTACAAATATTTGCATAATAATTATAATGTAAGTTTATTTATTAAAGAAAAAAATAAAATTGCCTGATGAGAGAAAAGCTGATCAATTATACAGTACCGCATGCTCGATTCTAGTTTGAGGTGAAATTTTAGCGTAATATTTTGTTACTCCTCTCTAGGGACGGTTGGCGATTTTGCCGGGTCTCGGGAATATGTTATTAGCGTAGCGGGGCCCCAAATATTTATATAAAAATACTAGTAGTGCAAAAACTCCCTGATATATATACTACACAATAACTAAGTCAATAGTACTACACTTCACGCCATTAAAAGTAGTTAGAAAGTAACTCAAGGTAACTAAGTTACTTTTAATGAGTAACTAGTAAATAACTTAGTTCTTTCACCAAAGTAACTGGATCTTAAGTAACTTAGTTACATTTTTACCTTCCGTCACCTTTAGGTAAGGAAGGTATTGTCTTTGGTCAAAAAATTCGGTGGTGAGTTTTTAATGAATAAGCACGTTTTAGGGTCCCTACAATACGAATTTACTGTTTTTAAGATGATGTCTGTATGTGTGTGCGTGTGTGTGTCCGTGTGTGTGTATGTATGTCCGTGTGTGACAAATTTTTCTCCGACGATAACTCCAATACTACAATTCTAAAAATTATAATTCTTTCGTATTCCTCTTCTGTACATCCATATGAAGAGTTGATTAGATTTTGGTTATAATCGATCCACCGGAAGTACCCTTTTTTGAAGTTTTTAACAGTTTTTCTTAAAAAAACGCAGTTAAATATTACTTTTTGACATTTTGTTTTTATATATATTAAAGAAAATACTCTTCTCTATACGGTTTAATTATATATTTTCCTTCATATTCAATAGATGTAAATTTAAAGCATTATAAAGAAATTAATTTTCAAAAATTAGTCTGCTTTGCAATTTATTATGGAAACAGCTGACATAATTATTCAAAAAAAATTAATTGACAGATGTCAGTTGCAAGTGCAAAACCAAATATGAAAAGTATAGGATCTAAAATTGGTATGTCATATTGTTCCTCGCAAGTGACATGCAGAGAAAGGCCAAAGAGAAGATGGAAGGACATTACTTAGTGTAGTTTATGTTATAATTTTATTGGATTTAAAGAACCTTTTCAAATGAACTTTTAGTATGGAATTTGTAAAAAAACAGTATGTGTTCGTGTTCGATTTTACATGATATTATATAGAATCTGTTCCAAGGATCTTTTGGTATGGGATTTGTACAAAATACATCGAATTGACGGAAGGTCTTGTGCTGGCCACAACAGATTTTTTTTGGAGGTAACTGTAACTGTAACTAGTTACATTTTAAAAGTAACTTGCCCAGCTCTGTTTCTACAGGTGTACTCTGTCTCCTCTAATATTTTACTGTAAATTACGTACGACTCATCTTCCCCTGGGATTGTCTTTTATCATTTTCATTTTGTTTTAATCAGAATAAAGTATGAATTACATTCTACTCCATCAACCATGATACTCCCATCTTGAACTTATTTTATTCTTAAACAAAGCTCCCCTCATTTTGTTGTTGCTGTTAACCTCTGCGTTATTTGCATTGCATAGTTTGGCATTCTGTGTGTGTAAGCAAAAGGAAGACTCGTACTCGTACGTCTGGGAAGTCTGTCAGTCGGCCGGCTCATGTGAGCTGTCGGCCGCAGTTACAGCGACCGGAGTGACGTGAGTGACAGCGCAGGCAAGCAGCTCTGCATAACGGAAACAGCTACGCAGGGAACAGAATGGAATGGAATAGAATGGAATGAAGGGAAATATTTGTGGATGGATGGAAATAGAATTATATTGATATAGGGAGAAAATGGACGAAGAAATGGAAACTACGCTTTCACACTGCTTGGCAGTGTTTTGTGCAATATCAATATCAAGCCTAGTCAGTTTTAGTACAAATTAAAACGGATTTAGATTAGAATTATAGCAAGACGTACTGTTGAAATTAATGTTACGTTATTTACTCGTTGCTAAGCAGCAAAAACCTTGTCGATGCTGTAAATGTCTTTTTGCCCTCCTGAAGTGTAATGGGAACTTTACAATTGTATACACAGCAAGTGTATCCTACATTTTACGCTTACTGTGTTGTAACTTGTCTAACTATGCGGTAAAATAATCAAAATACACTGGACGTTTATGGCCATTTAGAAAATAAATCATCTTTACTATAATAAAGTTCATGTAAAAAAGTACTACCTACTTAAGTTATTTTTTTACTTTAACATTTACTATATTTAAAATTAATTTATATAAACCAAAATCACGGCACCGACATCTGTCATTATTGTAAAAATCCACTGTTACCGACATAGTCACCGATCGATATACCTGTCAAATACGCGAGGCGAAAATTGCTGAAATATCAAATTTCGATACCTACCTATTATTTATTACGAAGAAAACATGAGCAAATAAATATATCATCAGTCATAAACAAAGTCTATTATTACAAATAAATTTTCGCTAGAAGAAGTACTCTATTGAAGGTAAGTAAAATCAAATTTGGAAATTGACTTAACCCCAGTATTTTAAACTAACCCTTTTCAGAAGTATAACCTATCTCATTAAAAAAAGTGATTTTCATTATCGTCGGCCAAAAAATTTGATACAATTCTCGTGCGTGAAGTATTTTACAGCTTATAAACAAAGTTGTCGCGCTGTAAAATACAACTTACACGCACTCGAATGTAAATAACTATTTTGTCTTAGTTATCGTACGTACGAAAATAATGGTGAAGAACTTCATTTTCAAATACAGAATAATTTAATACCTTTGAGAGAGGTACTAGCTTGAAATTAATTAAGATATAATTTCAATTTAAAAACGAATTCACGACGGTACATCTAAAAATAACGAACTGATAAATTTATAACAAAATCATTTTTATAAATTCAGGAGTCTATGTTTTAAAGATATACACAATTCCTGTGTAGTAAGTGACATAAATGTCACTGTCAAAAAAACTATCATTTCAAATTAATAATAATAATAATAATAATAATAATAACGTTTTAGAAAGAAATAAATAAAAATAAATATATCATCACGGCATATTACTCATTTCTGGGTGTGCCAGTTGCTACAACACATGTAGACATCGGTAATGATGACGATATATTTTACCGTGTGGGCGCTTACCAGGCGTCACCTCACGGGCACTCATAGCTGGTGTGGAGAGTGCACCACACGGGTCGCTTTTGTGCCATTAAAGTAGTAAATAAAACAATAGTTATAAGAATACAAAGAAATATAATATAGTTTCAAGCATCAACAAATACATATGTAGGTATGTATTTAAATTAATAAAAGTTAAATGGCGAAAGGTACTGTGTCGGCCACATCAGGGGATCAATTCTAAATCACCCCTATTTTGTAAGAAAGTTGCTAAGCCGTAGCAACGTTGCTGAAAAATTAACTAATAGACACAAATATAAAGCCTGTCATTTTCATGTTTTCTTCAGTGTATGTAACTATTATTGGTCATTTGCTATAGCAATGATGCTAAGAGTTAGTAACTTTGTTACAGAATTAGGGTGAATATTTCTTAGTAACTTTTTTCGTAAACCTTCTAGATATTGTATTAAAAATCTTCAAAGTTTTGTAAAAATATTAATTACCTGCCTAAAACTACATTAAAAAAATAAGAATTCAAAAAAATGTTGCTATGAAATATTGTTGCTCTCGACGAGTTTTGTCAATGCCATCTTTTTCTGTTTCACCAGTTTATATGTCTCGAAATTAGAAATATTTTTTTCTAAAAATAAATTGCAATTTCGAAAAAAGTTTCTAAGAAATATTGTTGCTCTTGCCGAGTACTATCATTGGTTAAATTTAATGCACTTATTTCTATTGCATCCCGTATAGCGTCTGTTCATGACGTCATATTGAAGGAATTTAATTTTCTAGTTTGGTATAAACAGGATGAAATATGACAGGTTAAATTTCGGATAATTTTACGTTGTTTTTTAATTTAAAGGTGATTGGAACGCTTTATGATCAAGATATAAATATAGTAATAATAGTTCCATATTAATTCGCTTTCTACAGACAGTAAAATACCTCTAAACAATACAGAACAATTTCCTAAAAATACAAAGTAAATTTTGAATAAATCTATTTTTAACCATTCTTATAAAAGAAGACTAGCGTATATTTAATAAATTTTCACGATATTAGCAAATAACAAAATTATTGCAAATAAAATAATCAAAATGTCCAACATGACAAAGTCCTGTCATACTGCACCTTATACCAAATTAGAAAATTAAATCCCTATTTGATTCCTGTTACAAAATCATGGTAACAATATGACGTCATTAATTATGACAAGTCTCTAAAATGAATTAGAATCAACCCCCAGATTTTTAATGTATGTTTCTCATAATATCTGTACTGTATGTATCTTCTTGTACGGTTAAGTTCTCGTCTACATCATATGGTTTCGTGGCTTGTAATTTATAAGACCCGTTTAGCATGTACACATTTGTCCAGTGTTGGGCCATAACTCATGGGTGAAGTGGTGAGCAGGTGACCCACTGATCGCATCGTGAAATGGGTCAAACAGGGTCCAAGATTCTCTTGTATCTCCAATCCCATCTCTAATCCTTTTCTTCTCATACACATTCCTCCACAGAAATTTTCAACTGATTAATTGTCCACCCACACCAAGAAGAATTATTTTTATAATTCACTGAAGATTTTTCATTTCTAAATATAAAACAAGGTGAATAGACTGGGGACATCATTTTTGATTGGTTTATTCTAATATAAATGACTAACAAAGATATAGGCGGCTACGTATAAATGGACAAAATATACTTTATGCACGGACGTATCATAATTTGACACGAATTTCTTTGACATAAACGTCTTTTTATAGCCCACGGGCCTCATTATAGACCGCCGGGCTATAATGAAACGTCAAACTAAATTATAACCTACAATATAAACAATTTAAACAGGCAACATGAAAAGGTTTTATTACAAATCGAATTTTTTTATATTATTTAATGAAAAATGAAAATTAATTTTGTGATATTTAAATGGAAAGCACGGAGATACAAAAAATAAAACTCAAATGACATAACTAATAAACAAACAATAAACTGTTGTTCTCCGCTTTCATAGCAACACTAGATACTGGATGTACGAGGACAAATTTTTTTCGATACAATTTTTCTAACACTCATAATTTGAAAATTGTCGTCCGTGCATAAAGTTTTATGTACCACGAGCGTAACTTGCTTTTATTGCCTTTGACGTGTTTTTATCCCTCGGCTTACGCCTCGAGCTCAAAATCCCGCCGCGGGCCATAAAAGCCTCCTTACGCTCTTAATACATAAATAACTGTATTACAATTGTATTGTTTCGCGTTATTTTCGCTTTCATACAAAGTTTGTGTTGACTAATTACTTTATTAATTTGGGCCAATAATGGCAAATTATTTAATTAACGAGAAGGTAAATATGTCAAAATGTTATTCTTTGTCAAATAATAATTCAAGAGAGACTCTGCGGCAACAATATCCGAATCGCTCTCATTCAAGTCAGTTGTAATATCAACGAAAATTAATTTTATTTAATCAGATTTACGCAAATTATACTAAACACTTTATCGGAACATTTTTATTTGTATCTGCAATAAATTCTGAGCTAACCCGTATTCCCAACTTTTGATTCTATCCTGTATGTATATTATTATATCTTAACTTTTTGTAACTGAATTTTAAATGACAGATAAATAACTGTTTAACCATTTTTGCTTTGCATTTTAGAATATCAGATCCAGGATTAGTTTATTAATAAATTAATATTTATAGTATGTGAGTTGAATAATTTATTTATTCAAAATATTTCATATCTGCGAGTGCTAACAATTCCTTTCACACAATTAATCAAATGTAAAGTGACCAATTAATTAAATTAGTAATTAGGAACAGTTAATTGAACTCATTTATTAAGTCTTTGTTGAAAGACGACTTAACAGACAACATACTTTCCCGGTTCGTGAATTTATGCTTCACAATCACGCGAAGATATTCGAAAGAAAAAATGGCGTGCGCCTACGCACCGAAAACTACAATTATTTACTGCCACTATCATATGAATATGAAATAGAATTACTTAAAAACACTTGTAATGAATGCGCATGAAGATGTATATTCATTGTTCTACATTATAATTTTGTTCAACATTGTATTGTCTATTTATCAAATTTTGTAACAAAGAACTAAGAGAAGAATGCATGTTAAATTACTAATATAATTTCTACTTTCAATTCTGAGTATATGTTGAAGAATTTAATTTATTTCTTTATGGCTTTAGCGACCTCCTCATCCGATTCATGGTATAGTACGACTACCGAATGAAAATTGACGTTTAATTTATTTTATTCAATTTTGACGTTTTAAACTGTTATTATTAACTCCATAGCAACAACTATAAGTAACATTTTTTTCACAAGTGAATTAAATTTTTGTAAATCACTCTCACTGTGCAACAAATAATGCATTTAAAATAACATCAGGCACGAAATTAACGCTTACCATAGTATTTATCAGACATGATCAGCCATTTTCATTATTTTTCACGGCCTCAAATGACAGACAATAAAGCTTTTTAAGTAGATTACTTGATATCTATCATCGACGATTGTCATGCACAATCTACTAACTGATTGGTTTTTTGTTTTGTCAAAATTTAATATTATAATGGTTTTTATTACTATTTCGTCAAAATTGAATAAACATTGTATAAACCACGTGAGCTAAGAATGTTTATTCACTCGAAGAAATAAACTTTCTTCTCACGAATAAACATTACCTTAGCTCACTTGGTGTGTAATAGTATATTGTATAACCAGTGCTGAAAGTTGGATATTTCACACGAACGTGAAATTTGAGTCAGGAGCCGAAGGCGAGTGGTTTAATCACGTGAGTGTGAAATACCCTTTCAGCACGTGTTGTACACGATAATTTTGGGACGACCACAAAAAATAAAAGTTGTTTTGTGTTCGTAATATAACTTTAACGAGCGCTGTGACATTACTTTAAAATAAAGATAAAGTCTTAAAGTAATTTAAATTAAAGTCTTAAAGTAAGCCTGATTATAAAAACGGCCCTAATCATAGGATTATTTTGTTACGATATTTATTTGATTAATCTGCCTTATTTCTCTGCGATAAATCAATCGCCAATCTTCCCGGAATCGCTAAGATGAAAATCTTGTTTTCTTTCCTGCGGAATGCATTGTTTTGGCGCCGAGACCAACTGTTTCATGTTCTTGTCAGAAGTTTGCAAGCTGGTGTAATTGGGCCATACGGCCATAGCTGATTCACACATTGTGTACTAGCAGAAATAGATTACCTCTCGTGGGAGGTTTTAGGTTTTCAAACTACCAAACGTGCGCTCGGATCGTGATCGTGGTTAATTGATTAATCAGGGCATAAAGATAGTGCAACATGTGATTGGTGGAAAAATAAACAGAAACTGTTTTTGTAATAGACGCTGTTAAGTGTATATTGTATGTTTAAATAACAAACTGTCTAACTCACATTTCAATTAATTGCAATTTCTGATTTTAAATATGTAATGGATGCATTTTTTTCCCTTTCGTAAAATAAGGAAGTATATACTTTTTAATAATAAAAGTACAATGGACACTTGGTGAAACAGTTTAAATAAGATATTTAAAAATAACACTTGACATGTTTCACAAGATGTAGGTCTAGACAATTTCAGGTCATGTTGGGTACAATATTTTTTTTGCGATCCTGAAAAAAGAATAAAAAAGTATTATTTTATTTTTTACTGCGAGCAAATAAGATATTAATAAACAACTGATCTCCATGGAAACATTTAGCTTTACCGGTCCCGGGATCGGTAAAGTACTTTCCGATCCCTTATAGACAACTTTCCGAGCTAGCTCAGCAAAGAAGGACTTTCCGGTCTAAATAGTGATCAGAAAGAGCTCATTTTCTGGGCGATCGCGAAAAAATGTTTTTATTTATACAGCAATTGGGTACCGGGTTTGGAAAAATTGTCCATCGGCCCTCGTCAAATTATAAAATGCAGAAAGACAGGTACGTCTAAGTGAAATTCTTAGTCAGATGAAGCATCATTGCGATAGTATGAATGAAAAATTTTAAATTTTTAAATTGAACAACGAAGAAAAATAAAACTTTTGCAACCAGAAAAAGATGGAGAACTGTATTGACTAAAGTTCTCCATCTTCTTTTTATTTGGTAATAATTCCATTTCCAATAAACCTTTCCTTATCGAAAATAGTTATTTGTATCACTAGGCCAGAAACTGAACATTTGCGAGAGCGAGTTTATTTTGGCAAATTACAAGATCTCGCAAAACAATTTCTGGGTGTGTGATACACAAGATTTTTTGTGTCGACTTCTCCATAAATTCTTCGTATATTTCTCTACACTATTCTATTTCTCATAACCTAAAAAAATGAACATATATTTTACCGGTTTTGCGTTGCAAGTTTAATTATAATTACTCATATTTGAGCCTAAATATTTTATATTTATTGAAAATATATCATACAAACATTAGTTATTTTATATACTTTCGCATATTTTCAATGACGAATGGCGGAAACTCACGTAAAGTTAGTTGTAGTTTGTAGTTACAAAACAAACTAGTCCTAAATTTGGAACTTATAATTAATACGAGATGACAGCTTATTATAATTTTCATGACAAAATTTAGTTATTTAAGTTACAATAATTAAAGATTTAGCCCTAAAATTTGTAAAAATTTTGCTAATTCTTGTATTGAAAATAATCTTAAATTGACATATCACCAGAACAGTAATGCCAACTTCTTTTGCTGGCCTAGGTCAGCAACAGCGGATTTCTAGACGATTTTGAGTTCTGTAATACTAGTTAAATTGGACGGAGGTACGAAAAGGTTTATTACGGATTTTCACAATTTCGTTGAACAATAACTTGAATTAATAATTAATTGAGAATTCGTTAACAAATGTAAATAAACAAAGCATATAAATAGTAAACAACTTGGCTCGATATTTTTTAACACGGTTCGTTTGTGCTATAAAATAAAATGAAAATACATTTTAAAACATGTCAGTTACACTAATTAACATTCCTAATAATATAAATAATATATATCGCGAGCGCATAATTATAAAAACTAGAATAAATGTTAGAAAAACCGACAAATCGTAACCGCACCAGTCAGCAGCCAAATACACAATTGCTGTTTCGGTTAATTACATAAAGCATAAAAGGAAAGTGACTGCTGTGGAAATGAGGTATTTACGTGGTGTTTGTGGGTATACAAGACGTGATCGCGTGAGGAATAATTTGGTGTATGAAGAATGTATGGTTAGGAAGAATGTAGTTAAGAGAGTTGGAGTGAGTCAGTTGAGATGGTTTGGTCATGTGGAGAAAATGATGAGTGAACGACTTGTAAAATGCATATATGTTGGTAAAGTTGAGGGTGTTCGTTTGCGTGGCCGTCCAGTGTGTAAGTGGATGGATGTGATTGGTATTGTTTTGAAGGAGCGTAAGTTTCCGAGTGGAAAGAGAAGAAGAGTATGTATGAATACGATTATGAATGTGGCCGAGGCGAAAGAAGTTTGCCTGGATAGGAATGTGTGACGAAGGATGATTGTTTCGTAATTATTGTGGTGTGAAGATGTATGGTTAGTGAGAATGTTTTATGAGAATGGAGAGACAGCTGAACTTTTATGTGGACGAGAAGAATTAAGTATGTTTGTACAGGAATGTGTAGCGAAAGATGATTTTTGTGTAACTATTATTGTGGTCCGGATGCGGTTATTCGCTACCGAAAATCGGTCACTTTAATATGTTATTATGTATGAATACGTTTATGAATGTGGCTGAGGTGAAAGAAGTGTGCATGGATAGGAATGTGTGGCGAAGGATGATTGTTGCGTAACTATTATTGTGGTTCGGATGCGGTTATTCGCTACCGAAAATTGGTCACATTAATATGTTCTTTGTATGAATGTTATGATGATTTTGGGCAAGGCGAAGGAAGAATGTTTTTAAGAGTTAAGTGATTCAGTGGAGCTCTTACTTTCATCCCTTTTCTTATTATTTTCGGGTTTTTGCTAACCCACTAAGTGGGAAACGCGTGATTTTATGTATGCATGTATGTTAATTACTACGGATTGTGGATGAAATACAACGTCGCAGCGGGGATAATTAATTCCTAATAATAGTATAATATGTAAATATATTACAAAAAAATATATTCTTTTATAAGACTGTGATAAAATGAGTTTCGTTCATCAATTTTGCACGCCTTCGTAAATACCACAGACTACAGAATGCGATTTTCGCAAGGCTATTTAGATATTTTCAAAAATTGATCTATTCGGGCCATGGTTTGTCAACTTACTCTCTCTTTGAACTTACTGCCCTGTTTTGATTTGAAATCTTGCATCGTTGATATCCCGTAATAATAAATAAGATAGATGTATCGTTATTTATGTATAATGTATAAATTAAAAAGAAAGTCCTGTAACAATGTGTGGAATATTGGGCTTTATATGCATCTGAATGAAGCTACATACAGTACTCGTAAAAGTTATTAGATTTTACCGCGGTATATGTGAAGTAAATCTTTCTTGTGCTACGTAGGTGGCTATGCACTCATCTTCATCTTGTTGTATAAGGAAACACTTATAATTACATGCAAATGAAGATAGCTTTATTTAGAACTTTTTCTTTGATCTTCCAATGCACTGTCTAATCCCAGAATCTTCTTTTAATGAGATATATTTCGGAATGTGTATAAATCATAGAAGAAGTCTTTTCCCATGCTGTGCTGTTGCAAGTGGACGTAATTGAGGCGCATGTTTACGATGAGTTAATTTCGCAAGACGCACGGCGTGTGACGTCACCGCGTCGCGGCGTAGCGCGCCGCTTGGCCGCGGGCCACGGCCGGCTAGATTTATAGGCGGCGTGAGGTCCAGCAGGAGAAAACACCTACCGGGAATCTGTTACAATTGGGGTCGTATTGTTTCTTTATTTTGTGCTTATAGCTAACTGACTGTATGACGGGTAAAACTAGCTTTTAATATTGCAACTATTGTCAGTTATAACAATATAAATGCTATTCGAAATTGATGCTTTTGTCAAAAACAACGGTAGTTTACATATTGTAAATATGACAACACTTGAGCTGTATCGATGTTTGTAAATGTATTTAGTTTTTTACGTCTCGCTAAGAGAGGTATTGGAATCATGCTAAAAATCACATATCCAGATTTTAATGAATAAGCACGTTTCAAGGTCAATACAATTCGATTTTAACATTTTTACAATGATGTCTGTGTGTGTGTGTGTGTGTGTGTGTGTGTGTGTGTGTGTGTATGGCTGGATGTTGGACGGACGATTCCTCAAAAACTATAAGACATTGGGAAATTTTTGAAGAACAAAATTCTACACCTGATACATTTAAATTTTTTATTATATCTTCTACAAATTTAGAGGTAAAGACGCTATAATATATAGAACATTGGGATTCGAGTAGGCGAAACTACACTAAGGAAACCAGTTGACAAATTCAAATGTTTATAATATAATTTGTAAATGACAGATTTCAGTGTCAAAAATCAACAGTTTTAATGATATTTTGACAGCTTTTTCTGGGAAGTACATTTAAACTGTCTTATTGTTTTATTAATTATATATTTGTAATATGCGTATATCCATCAGTAATACCTCCAATCTGGTTTATGAATTAGAAGAATCTGTGACATTTAGAAACTTCCTCATACAATGAAAAATAGATATAATTAGAATTATATGTGTGCAGAAGATATGTTAAATACAATAAAAAACAATATTTGGGTAAAGTTCTGTAATATTTTGTTATAAAACGACGGTTCGATAGCACTGGTTATTGTACCTGAGTGGTCAGTGTGATTTTTTTCATACGCTTTTTATTACGTGTTCGGCGATTTTGTAATGGCGGACAAGAGCATTGTGTTAACATCAAGTTCTGTTTCTTATTAAAGAAATTAGCAGCAATGCTTGGAAGAGTTAACAAAAAATCCGAATTGATTTCTCACCGTTCTTCCGTTTCCTAGCAGACATTCAAATGTTTGGCTCTCTGTTCGTCGGAAAGTACAAGTGGAACGAATTTTGCTGCGTCACGTTTCATTTTCAAATTTGTACTCAAAATTCGTTGGCACGAACTCCATGATATTTCAGTGAGTTCGTCCAATTTATCGATTGTTCTACGGCAATCAAACAATCAATGCTTTCGTCCGTTTTGGAAGTCGAGAGACGTTCTGAACCGGATTCATCTTTAATTGACATTCGACCACTTTTAAGACGAGATAACCAGTCGTAAACCCTTGCTTATTTTAAAGCTTACTCCCTATAAGCCCTCCGAAGCATTGCTACAGTTTCCGCTGCTGCTTATTTCCCTAACAGGAAACAAAACTTTTATGTCTGCTATTGCAAAAATCGACAAACACGCCAAACAGCACTTACAAAAATCACATTGGCAGCTCAGATGTTTCCCCAAAGACGATACTCGAGCAACAAATCCAGAAGGGTACCTTGTGAAGGCACCTAGAGGAAGAAGCCAGAAAACAAATTTGGTTATTTTTAGTACCCACTCGAATCTTGATCTTGACTAATTTAATAGTATTGTAGCTGCCAAATCTCTGTTGTCTAAAAAATGTAGTAGGTATATAATTCTTGTTTCTGTGTGCAGGTACAGTGAACGCAAACGGCGAGACAAAACGCCAGAGGACATCCTACACCCGCTACCAAACTCTAGAGCTGGAGAAAGAGTTCCACTTCAACCGGTACCTGACGCGGCGGCGGCGCATCGAGATCGCGCACGCTCTCTGCCTCACCGAGCGCCAGATCAAGATCTGGTTCCAGAACCGACGCATGAAGTGGAAGAAGGAGCATAAGATGGCCAGTATGAATATCGTTCCATACCACATGTCACCCTACGGACACCCGTACCAGTTCGATTTGCATCCGAGTCAGTTCGCGCACTTGGCCACCTGAACGCAGTTCCCGGCGCTGTAGTCCGCTATCGCGACGCGTGGTTAGCGGGAACGATAGCGGGCGCAGATGACATTCGTATTTTGCTTCAAAACACAAACTACACTTAAGGGGTTATCACACGTATCTGCAACCTGTCAAACATTTTCTGCAACTTCAAGCGTTTCGTGCAACTTTTGACGTGTGATAGTGCGACAATTTTCCTGCAACTAGTTTTACATCTTGTTCGAAAACTAGTCACACGTATCTGCAACTATCAATATACGCATGCGTAGTAAAGGGGCTTAGGGAGTAAAAATCCCTAAACTGACATTTGTTTGTAAACAGCTGGTAAACAGTACAAGATACACGAGATATTTAAAAATGGCTGGAGGAGTTGGCTTCGAAATAAAATCGGACGAATTTTATCAAAATTTGATTGATCTCGTAAGAAAAGAAGAAGCGCTATGGAATACGAGACATCCATATTTTAAATTGAAAAAAAAGGTTATCACCAATACCATGAAATCTTCGAAGTAACCACGGATTCACCCATGTTTTTCTTTCTTTTCTGCGTCTCATAACAATTATATCATTCTCACTATTATCTAACCATAAAAATAACGTAGTAGCAGCTAATAGTTGGTTGTTCATTTCTATTATTCGTCTAAATACAAATCACAGATACAAATAAATAATTTAAACTTTAAAAAATTACAACAGAAATTAAATATCATGTGTACCAACGTCGAAACTGTAAAAATTCTATATTTCTTGCAACTTTGCGTACGTCTGATAACGTAGGTTGCAAGTTGCAGCAACTGTTGTCAAAAAAGTTGCAGATACGTGCATACGTCTGATACCCCCTTTACCAATCTTCATGTTAAACTATATCAAAATTTGACCCTATACTGTTCGTGCTGTGATGTAAATGAAGACAATTTACTCGGCCCTATTTTGTTTTTGTTATATATAAACTGTATCAAAGGCATTTTAGAATAAAACAATTTTGTTGATTATGCTTATCTGACTTAGTAACAAAACTCTCCTCTTGGTTTGCAGCATTAAATCTTTCCTTAAATGTAACTAAGTCTTTGATAATTAGTTTCTCTAATAAATTAGAAAATTTTGTATCAGTCCAATGTAATCAACACATGCATCAAAATTTAACTTGGGATATACATATTGACAAAATATGTAAACATCTAGCTTCTGTATGCTACTTAATTATAGATATTTACACCAAGTGAGCTAAGGTAATGTTTATCCATGAGAAGAAAGTTTATTTCTTCGAGTGAATAAACATTCTTAGCTCACGTGGTTTGTACAATATTTTATTCAATTTTGACGAAATAATAATAAAAACCATTATAATATAATTTTAAAAAGCTTTATTGTCTGTCATTTATGTCGTAAAAAATAATGAAAAGGGCTGATATTGTCTGATAAATAATGTGGTGAGTGTTATTTTCGTTCTTGATGTTATTTTTAAATGTTTTTTTTTTTTTGTTGCAGAGTGAGTTAAAATTTTGTGAGAGTGATTTAAAATTTTTTAATTTACTTGTGAATAAAATGTTACTTGTAGTTGTTGCTATGGAGTTAATAATGACAGTTTAAAACGTCAAAATTGAATAAAAAAAATAAATTATTTACTGACATAAGCACAGCAAAAACATTTTATTACGCCAAATTCTACCCAATAATACAATATGGTATCATTTTTTGGGGAACTTCGCCCACAACATCCAGGGTTTTTAAATTACAGATATCTGCAACCAGATACACCTTTTCGTTGTACAGTAGAGATTCATGTAAAGATATATTTAAAAGGAAAAACATGTTAAACGTTCCCTGTCTTTACATCTATAGTCTTTAATATGCATTAAAACAAACGAAGGCAAATTTCTATTACAAAACGATATTCATAATCATGGAACTCGTACAAGATTGAATTTTCAATTACCATGTTTACGTCTCAATAAAAGTAAAAATAATCCACATTACATGGTTTTAAAATTTTATAATAAATTAACTAGTCATATTAAAACTGTTGAATCTATAAAAAAAATTACAGGATGTTTATTTTAAATAGGGCACCATTACTATTTCAAGAACTACAAAGACGGTTGGAAAACAATTTCTGTTTAACGTGACAAAAATTTAAAGAAAAGGATAATTATTTTTTTCGACCAGTGGTTCTCAAAATACAGAAACTATCTTTTTTATTTTAAGAACATATTTATTTTGAGAAGTTAAATCTGAATCCAGTAATATATTATTTTTATAAATATGGATATAATGAGAGTGCCACGAATAGAAAAAATAAATGTGTAATTTTTTACGTAGAATTAGAGTGCCCTGACAGGAAGAACTGAATATTTTGTTATTTTATTTGATCATAAATCTCAGCCCAAATAAAATATACACGTATTGTTTCATAGCATTCTAATTCTATTAAAAAAATAACACGCATTCATTTTTTTTTCTATAGCAGATTTTAAAGTGTGCTTTGTCCAACTCGAAATAGTTGACTAAGTGACATTTTAACCGCAAGGGTAGATAAAATAATACTTTAACAGCAAGGGTAGATAAAGAACTTTAATTTTTATTTAAATAAAAACACATTATATATTTTGGCGATTCATATTATATATAACTTTAATTGTATAAACATGAATAAAATGAAATTGTTTTCAAACAAATTCTATAACTACCACGCTACTGAGATTATTAAATTGTTCTTAAATAATTTAATATATAATCGGTTTTTCTAATTTTTGCTCTTTAAAATCTGCTATAGAAAAAAATAGAATTTTGCACACGACGATAAAATTAAATTATTGACTCGCGAAAAATAAATCACTCGCGAAATCGCTCGTGAATTAAACTTTCCGCTCGTTGATAAAATACAATTTTATCGTCTTGTATAAAAAATAACTATGTATTTGTGGCATTCTTATTATAGCTATATTTTATCAAATTTATATAAAACTTCAAGCATCTTTCTCAAAAAATCGTAATAAAAGGATTTAAAAATATTGTACCATTGAATTCAAATTTAAATTCTCAAATGAATGAGGAAGTAAAAATATATCCTCATTCACTGTTTAGTCAGATTGTTTTTTGACAAAGAAATGATATCATATTGTACAATTGCCAGCCAGCATGCCAACTATAAACAAATATAGACTACCGTCGCTAAAAGAAACCTACACAAATAATTTTTAATGAAGCAGAATACGAATGTCATTTGTCCAACAAACTGAAGCATATATTTACTTTATATTAAAATATTATTCAATTTTTGATATCACTGTACTTATATTTAAATTTGATAAATCTTGAAAGAATGTTCAATAACTGAAAACAGAGAAAATATATTTATTCTAATGTTATTTTAGATTGAACAGATTAGAGTGAGTCGTCCATTGAGTTATATTTTAGTCGAACGTAAATATATCGTCAGTTCGTAAATAAAACAGCGCCACCTGATTTATTGCCAAAATATTTGGATTTTGATAGAGTGCGTTCTAATAAACTCCTAAAACACAACTAAGAGATATATAAATTAAGAGGTGTCTACGTACTTCATTTTACAACGTAATATTGTATAGACAAAGTTTCTGCTATTGTGGGATTCTGAATTTTAATAATATGGTGACTGTCAAAGAGCAAATAGATTATAATTTAATATATTTTACATGTCTAAAAATACGAATGTTTAGGAAAAAACTTCTCATTTTTAAATCATTCATTGTATGACAGACATTTTTCTTTCATTTACAGGGTGTATTATAATTTATGGACCAAACGTTAACGGGTAATATAATATAATATACATACCATTTATTTCGAAATTAGCAGAAATAAGTGCAGCTTATTTGAAGTAAACGTATTTTTTCTACTCCCATGCGTAAAGTGTATCAATTTTTATGTGCGAAGTTTTTTTCACACTTCACGCACCGTTCATTATTTTAAATATTACAAACTGCATTGTATTTTAATAAAACAAAGCTGTTAAACACCCGTAACGTTGGTGACCATGGTTACACAAGTCGATAATACAGAGGCTTTACGTTAAAAGAATGACAATGTGAAGAAAAAAATATTTTATTGTAAGGTCGTATAAAAAGTATAGTATGTAACACGTGTGTGAAGCCTATTTTACATTCGGGTGGTTTGCAACACTCGCCTTCGGCTCGTGTCGCAATCACCGCCCTCATGTAAAAATTTCAACTTCACACACTTGCCACATAATATACTATTGTATCATCGGTTTAATAGTTTATTATATATAACAAGGCACTGAAGTAATATTTTTTATCACGAATGTGGAACTTTTTTGCTGAGGCTCTGAAGGCCGAAGAAAATAAACCATATGAGTGATAAAAAGGAACTTTAATGCCGAGGTGTATATTAAACTTTATTTGAAATCGAGAAATTGTGATAATGAAAAGAATATTTATTTTATAGCTTATTTTTAAATATAACCTGTCAATCTGACATTCAATGTTGCTAACCTCGGACACTGAAGTTATCGTAAAGAACACACTCAAAATTATGTGTTTTGACTCAAACTTATTCATCGAAATTATTTAATTCGTTCTTCTTGTACACATTTTTGTCATTTTACGTACAAATTCACTAATGTAAATCGTATACCTGCCTAAATTATCTTACATGTACAGCAATTATTACAACGTTGGCAACACTGCAATTGCATGAAATCGTCGTATAATGGATTACTTTAGTGCCGATTTTTGAACTTTTAAAGACGATTTTTGCCCACTTTAAAGACAATTTCAAAAAAACAAGTATTATTGTATGTAAAATCATATATAATATTAAACCTTTCTTCACAAATTATTTTTTATTTTCAATATATATTATTATATATGATTTTAATTATATATCTTCACGTATACTCAAATAATTATAAATTATTGTATGTATTATTCGATATCGACCGACACCAAAACTATTTATAATTTTAAATTAGAAACCCAAAAAGTCTAAAAAAACACCTTTGGTCCGGGATTTTTTTAATAACCCTAGGTTTTTGGTACCCCTGATAAAATCTGTATGCTCTTTCAAGTCTTCAATTTTGTTAAAATATTATATGAACCTTCTCTGGTAAAAACTTCGTTCGTACAATATTGCTTTGTAAAACTATCTCAAAACGTAGATATCAAAATAACGTCAATAATAAATACAAGTACTAAATGTGCAATTTTCTGACTTCGGTTTGTGAAACAATAAATTTGTTGTGATTTTAATCACGTGTTCATCCTATAATTAAGCAATTCACTCAATTGTATAACTCTAAGTTATTCTGTGTTATTTTCTACACGATTTTTATTAACAAATGAAATCGCACTTGTTAAATTCAGTATTTTAAGCACGCACTGAGAGAAATTTAAGGAATTTCTTAAACGTGAACGTCTGTAGATCAGTCAAAATGTGTAAAAAGATGTTACGAAATTTTGTAACGCAAAAAATGACCTTAATTAGTATTTAAAAACCAGTGACATTAGCATTTTTTTGTAAAATGTTTTTTAAAGGACACACTAAATTATAATAGGATGTTTTTGATTGGTCTATGTGACGATGTATGGAAGCGAAAAACTTAAGTTACAATCAAATTTACTCCCAAATAATATGACCTCTCATTTAAAATACATTAGAAAAATTATAGGAAATATTTTTTTATACCGGGTGGTAAAGGCCAACATGTGTACATAGGTATTTATCACGCAAATACAGTTTTTTGGTGCGCCTTGTTCCCAAGTTATTTTAGACAAAAATGCTTCAAATAAAAGTTGTAAATCATAAAATTCTGCATTTAAGTTAATAAGCAATAGCTATTTTTTTACAAGTGAGTAAAGCATGTCTTTCTCACGAGTCCGGAAATTGCCCGCACGAGCGGAAACGGGTGCTCCAACTGGACAAGTGAGAAAAAGACATGCTCACGTGTGCTAAACATGATTTTTTTCACAATCTTGAAATATAATTTTTCTAAAAAATGAAACATTATACTTTTTTATTAATGAAAAACTCAACAGTACATATGTTTATAACTGAATTTAATGCAAATTAACTACAAAAAATTAATGTTCCTTCATGTAGAATGGTAAATATTTATTGTACAATTTGTAACTCCATCAAAATTTATGATTCCTGACGTAGTTTATTATAGGCTTGTGTATTTTGCTCATTTGTGATTCACCATGCTACTTTGCTCAATATTTTAAGTTGAATAATAATGAATTTTGCTAACGATTGTAGAAAAAAATAATTTTACATGCCTTGTAACCTCAGAGATAAGGTATGAAAATGTGAAAAATTAAAACAGCGACAGCTATGGAATCGAGACAAAACAAATTAACAAATGTCTAACATTTTAAATATCATGGTAGGTTAGTTTATTTTTATTAGGTATTTGGCCTAATTCACTAAGCAAAGTAGTTAAAATTAACAACTTGTTGTTAAATTGAATATCAGTTGCTAATTTCAAAATCTCAATTTACTATGCAACTTCAATTTCAGAAAAAGTAAATTCAATTTCAAAAGAAGTAAATTCAGTTTCGGAAAAAGTAAATTGATATTCTGTTATTATTTTTCTGAAATTGAAGTTACTTTTTCTGAAATTGAAGTTACTTTTTCTGAAATTGAAGTTACTTTTTCTGAAATTGAAGTTACTTTTTCTGAAATTGAATTTATTTTTCCTGAAATTGAAATTGAAAAGATATATTCCAAATAATTTTAAAGCAAATGATAAATTTATAAATTAAATGTTTTAATTTATAAATTAAATGTTATATTAAACAAATTTTCACATTTCTACGCCTAGCTTATAAAGGGTTTACAGGGCCAAATTTCAATTTTTCGTGAAGTCAATCAACGATTTGCAAAATTTCCTACTAGCAGAAATGAAATGCAAAACTACCTTTAGGTCAGGCACCACGATTTTTTTTATCACTCATTATTAAAAAGTCAAACGTCAAACTAATCACAAACTGTCACTTTCATTTTTGAAAATCTATCGTTTATTGTATGAATAATAAAAAAAAATCGGGGGTACCATTTCTATAATGCCAATGTAGTTTTGCTCAATTTTAGCATTAAATATTTGAGCTCTGATTTGGTAAACCCTTTTAGAATTTGCATACTTGTGTAAAACGTCATGAAAAATAAGATATTTAAATTTCATTTCGATATGCTGTAAATGATTCGATTATAGTACCACTTTAAAGGTGCTATATAGTTCAATCATCTTCTGAAATGGTCTGCAAGAAAGAAATATTCTTTCTAAAAAGATGATCTATGAATATTTCACCTAAAATCTTTGAATAGAAATAATGTTTGTCCTATATTTTTACTGAGATTTAATTTTGAAACTTGTGAAGTTAATTTTTGTTAGGGTAAATATCTATTTGGGTGTAACTCGATTGTAACGAAATGCCTTTTCGTTTTTCGTACGCTAGTGATGTACCTTCGTTATTACTCAATTCTGAAACAAATTCGGAAGAATACAGGGATCATATTAGGGAGCCTGCCACCTATTCTACTCTGAATGTACTTTAATTATTGAATGTTCCTCCGCGAGTTGATTTGCTGTTGTTCTGTTATGCGTGTTCATGTATAAATCCTGTAAATAGGTTATGATTTTTGTAGATCGTGATATAATTTAATTTAGGTTTTTATTTTGTTGTGTTAGCTCAGTTGATAGATTAGATATGATGTTAGCTCTCTATTTATTCTAGCTAGTAAGATTTAGTGTTAAATATATTTAAAGTACATAGTAATTATAAGTGTGAGTGCGTTTAAAAAGAGAGCTAAGATCGTGTATAAAAACTAAATATAATATATATGTGTCGTATGACCACTTATTCCATGTAATGTTAATCAAGATTTTAAATAATATTAAAGGAACTTAAACGTTTACCAGTCTATTATTTACTAAATTGCCTGTCTTTTTAATATTTTCACTTCTTTTATAATATAGACTGGGAAATATATTTACATATATCTATAGAAATTGCAAAACCAATACCAACATAAATTCACACGACGCTAAATTTCATACATTTATTTAGAAAAACAAGTGAATACCGATTTTCTAAATTTGCTATTCAAATCTATTATTAATGTTATTTATAATGAAATAACGTTAAACGTAACGCATGGGTGCAACGTGACCGGTAACGCAAACAGAAAATATGTAATTTAAACGCCAAAGATAGTACTTCTATCCAATCAGAAGAATTCGGTATGCTTCATTGAAATGCAGCTCATTTTTATTAAATATCTTTGTATATACATGTATGACATAAGTATAAATAAGGTTAATAAATAAAATAATTTAAATATAAATGGACAGTGACGAAAATGTAACATTTATTTTGTAGGTGTAACAGTACATGAACAAGTTGATAATATAGATTTTTAAAGAAAAACTGAAACACGAAACTCTGATTGGCTAGCGGTACATGAGTAATGTAGAAAGATGAGAATTGATCATCTTCTTACTTTACGTTTATTGCGTTGCTAATTGTGGCGCTGCGTTACTTTTCATTATAAATTAGCAGATAGCGATGCCATGCGCTCATGTTTTGCGTTACCTTACCATAACTACGTTACCGCTTGCGTTACTTCATTCTAAATAGGCCTTTACACTTTGATAATTTTATAATCAGCTTAAAACGAACTAGGCTATTACTGAAACAAATGAACTGTCAGTGACATTTCGAGTTAGTTGTAACATTGTCATAAATTTGCTTTAACTTAAGTTCAAATATCTCGAGATTTCCAGGGAAGAGATGGCCACTTTCTAACATAAATCGTGCTATTAAGAGACTAATAGAAACTGGATATTTAAAAAAAAAACCTTGCACATTTCATGTACCAATTCCGAATTTTCATCATTTGTAACAGTTATTAACTTTCCATTCCCAGGTTTTCTGAAAATCGATCCAGTTACTATCAGTCGTCTAGTCTTATACTCGTAGCGAGAAAGTAGCCATCTATTCCCTAGAAATTTTTCGTAATTTTTTACCAGTATTCGTTTTTTAAAAACTACCTGTGCTGGGAATGCCGTATCGCCTGGCGATCGCATGACGTAGAAATGACGTCACGTTATCGCCAGGCAATATGGCAAGCACTACCAAAATGTTAAAGTGACGTCATTATTACGTCATGCAATTGACAGGCGATACGACAGAGTCCCAGCACATGTGTTGTTGTTGAAGGGAACTACTTTAAACACATTATAAATAATATTCGAAAAATACGAACCATGGTCTTGTTTTCAAAATTTCTAAAATGACCCCCGTACAACGTATTTCAAAATATTATTAAATTCTAAAGCAACAGTATTGTGAGTATTGGTATTGGTTTTGTACTTTCTTAGATATATTGATCCCGTCATCAAAAATCGAGGGACAGTCATAAATAGATTAACCGCCCATCACTTACGTTCACAAAGAAACCTAAAACTTCTGCCATTCATAAATTATAAGACTGAATACTGTCACTGTTTGCACATAAAACTAAAACAATTTGCTGTGCTCCGTACTAAACTATTCCATTTTAGTTTTATAATATAGGGGCGGTTAATCTGTTTATGACTGTCCCCCGAATTTGGTGACGAGAAATATAATATGTCATCTTTCCCACTCTATGGGCTAAGTATGATTTGACAGGAAAATTTTGCATATCCATCAAAACTATACATTGATTACCATCACTTGAGCTTCTCGTCACAGTTTGGTGTTCCTATGAAACAAATGATATTGGTAGTGATGGAAACGTGATTACTAGCAGATCTCGTATAATTTTGTGTACCAAGCAATTACGTCATACATATATTTGTCTAAATTTATTCAATTTTATAATGAATAATTCCATTCTTAAACTAACGTACTACTCCATTTTACGAGTATTCCTAAGATTATACTTAAAACCGAAAATTATAGCAAGAAAAGGTAAATATTACTAATAAATTATAAACAGTATAATGACATTCACTCATCTAAAATGTTAATCCTAAATTTCAGATATTTCATATATTTTTGCCCATACTTCTAGAATTTCGGGACAGTTAACGTAAACAGGATGAGGTATAAGAGTACCTTCGCTAGTTTTTCCTGAATTTTGTTTGCGAACGAGTCTGCAAAAATATTAAGTACCACTTGTTCCAAATGTCATATGTCTCTAAATGTGTTAGTAGATATACGAGGAGTCGTTTTTATATTCCCGAACTAAGCAGTTTTCAATTTTAATGTAATTTCGCATCATATTGTTTTTTTAATCACATATGCCTTGGCAACGTTATGACAATTTACAAAACAATGGGGTCCTCCACCATAACAAAAAATAATAAAATGTACACTTTGTACTTAAAGTACTACTCAATAAATAACGATTAAGATAAACAAAAAACATTTTTTTAATAAATGCTTTGCAAGATATTTAAAATTTGTTGTCAGAGTCACTGTGACGTCACACTATTGCTATCTTCCTCTCGCAGCCTACTATAGAGTCTGGTGCGGAGCGAGAGAAAGATAGTAGTGTCGCCGTGACGTCATATTGACTTTAAAAATAAAATTCAGTTAAACTAAAGACAATTAAGACGAACTGCTTCAAAATTGAACGAACTTATATTTAAAATAAATAATGAACAAAAAAATTGAGTCGGGAACCTCATTGCAGGAAAATTAGTTCTAATTTCTGTCAGTTAGTGTTGTCACATAAGGTGTCCTATTGCTCCACAACAATGTAACTAGTCCACAAGTCAAAACTTTTCAAAAGCTGCCGTTGTTGAATGTGGCTTCGTAGAAATTGACCATCCGCCTTACAGTCCAGATGTAATCCTCTGTGACCATTTTTTTTTTGTTTCCAAATCTCAAAAAAAATAAACTTGTGGTTGTTGAAAGGCATTTTGCGGACGAACAAAGGAATATTTTTATAATGGATAAATAAATAAAATAAATATATCATCACGGCATATTACCCATTTCTGAGTGTGCCACAATCTGCTTTATCGCAGATATCGGTAATGATGATGACATATTTGTACCGTGCGGGCGCTTACCAGGCTTCACCTCACGGGCACTCATTGCTGGCGTGGAGAGTGTACCACAGGGTCAATTTTGTGCCATTTTAAAATTCGAAATATTTGGCGTCGATCAGGATCGACCCGGTTCCCTAGGTTCGCGATCAGAAATATAAAAACGATGCCTCGTACGTATCGAAGATAGAATGTTGGAACCCATAAGTAAGACAGAGATAAATATACAATTACTTGTTATTTTGCGATTCAGAAATCAATGCCGTGAAGCTCATGTGACAAAAATCGCTGTATACAAAAAATTTGAAATGCAAAATGTAATGTGCTTATGTTACAGACCTGCCTGCAGCTTGCAATTTCGGACTAATATCAGTTTGATTGTTTTGTTTTGTGTTGGACGGAATGCGCGTCAGTACTTGTATCTGTAGCTATTGTTTGCTGTTGTGTAGCATGCATGTCCACTGTCCAATGTCCTGTGCCTGTGCCCCAACATCCAGCACCCGTGAAACGTGAATATTAGCCTAACAGAGAGATGAATTCGATGATTACACTACACGAGGTTGTATCAAACCGAAGATCAGGATGCAATGGTATACATCACTACACTTTTATTAAATCACGAATGAATTCATTTCTGATATGTTCTAACACAAGCATGAAGTTTGATTATATTGTTTACAGGCAAAGAAACAGTTAAAATAAATTTAAAAATTGTTGATGTATTATAATGTAAATAAATTTAAATTATACAAAATATTAAAAACTTATGTCCAGTTGAAGCAACAAGGTTTAAATTTTAAGCTACCATTAAAAAAATGGAAATCAAAATTTTGACACCAATGCATAATATGAGCCCTAATCTATATTAGTTGGCCTAATCGCTAACAACCCGTTCACAAAAAAGTTTAAGCTAATCCTCATTTTTGGATTAGTGAATTCTATTCTCTATTCCGGTATTTAAAATTTAATCTTCATCATATTATCAAAAAAGGTAGATACCAGGAATAGATTAGACTATATTTTAAGATATAAACTGTCAAAATTAGAGTAGAATTCGCTAATCCAAAAATGAGGATAATCTTAAACTTTTTTGTGAATCGGGTTGTAAAATTTTATTTTATTTAGCGCATAAATATAATACAAATTATAACTAACGTAATTATCGCTATTTTTCTAATTTTATATATATATATTGTGGTTCTTGTGCTACATAGCAAGATATATTTTCCGAAATATTTTGTTTTAATGTCAAACGAATTAATTCATAGCTTTACTAACAATACAAAAAAAAAAACAAATAAAGTTTGAAAAGAAGAATTTTTAAGAATAATCGGCGAATTGTCCAATCTTGATAAATAATAAAAATTTGCTAAATAAATTTGAGTTATTATTATACTGTTATATATTTATGTTTAGCTAAAAATATAATTTAAAGTTACGTTATGTGTAAATATCTTTACTTTAAATAAAAAATAAAAACTTCCTCCATTATTATTAGAAATAATACTATTTAAGTCACTATAAATGAATTTAACAAATAGGCCAATTAATATGGAATAGAGTTCGTAACGCATTCGACATTTCATTTCGATGCAATATTGTCTATTTCAGGAACGCTTAAAATTTAAGTCGATCATTAGACAGACGTACGAGTATAAGTATAAACTAAACTAAATACATTTTTTCATTTTAGAACATCCAAATATAGGATGATTTAAATCGAGTATTAAAAAACTTTAACAATTGGTTGAGGAGGTGATTTCGAATGAAAACAGGGTTTTATCCTTTTAGTTACCAAAACACACGAAGTAAAATTTTTATAAATAAAAGTTAATTTTCATATTTGTTATTCAAGATGTTTCGCGCGAGCCCATAATAATTCGACCGGTTTACATTTTCAACAAATTAGAAATTTCTACAAACTTCTTCGGGCTACTTTAAATATAGACTTAAAACTGTGGGCCAAATGACTTGTGATAATAGTTCGACCGCCATTTTAAGAGTCATCTTCTATCCCAGATTTAACTTCTACTGAGACACTTTTTTTGGCACATTGAGAAAGAACTTCGTAAAAATCCAGTGCTTAGAGTAAAACCTACCTTTCAAATGGTTAGACACTCACAGGAAAATGTACAATGTTTACGGATGCAATGTCTAATAAAAATAAAACTGGTATTTTAATAAAGCCGATTAAATCCAATATTAAATGGCGGAATACTGAAATAACATATTCAGTTTTTGTAAATTTAAAATCTCTATTTTAAACCAGTCGAAAGAAATTTGTGCAAATTTCTCACCGTTTACGTAGGTTTTATAATTTGTTTGTTGAAAATGTAGAC
This sequence comes from Ophonus ardosiacus, assembly GCA_943142095.1. Taxonomy (NCBI): domain Eukaryota; kingdom Metazoa; phylum Arthropoda; class Insecta; order Coleoptera; family Carabidae; genus Ophonus; species Ophonus ardosiacus. The sequence goes on from OW964824.1 coordinate 58,208,633, forward strand.
CTAGCATCAAATATTATAAGATATTAAATTGAAAATTGGCTGTTATTTAAAAAGACTTCTTGTGTTTTGGTAAATAAAATGAATAACTTTTTTGTAAAAATGACCCAAATGAAATAATAAATGAATTCATTCGTTTAATTAAAAACAATACTAATATGCTAATATGAAATGATTCGGATGTAACATATAAAAAAATACATAGACTATTTAATCAATTTATAGAATCAAAAAACACTTTGTTCATAGTTTTGGCATCGTTGATACGTAGATTCGTTGATGCTTAGAATCAAGTAATTACGAATATGGTTAGTACTTATATATAGTATTCTTCAGGTAAGAATAACGTTGCGCATTAACAAGTAAATGATTCTTCACAAAATACGTAAATGAAATAGTCTCCTTTTGCTACACAGGTTATAGAATCTGTTCATTTATGAACAAATTCTACAACCTGTGTTTATGAACAGATTCTACAACCTGTGTTTATGAACAGATTCTATAACCTGTGTTTATGTACAGATTCTATAACCTGTGTAACAAAAGGAGACTATTTTATTTGCGTATATCGTCAAGAATCATATAGTTTTTATTGTGAAACGACATTCTTACGTGACGAATACTATAGTTCATTGCCATTATTGCCTATAGTAGGTACACCGTGTAAGCTGTATATGACTATAATAATTCTAATGCTTCATTATATTTTTTCAGCCATCTTATCTTTGCATAAAACATAAAACGTTTGTTCGTTTCACTATATTTCATTTTTTTTTTTTATGAACCTTCATTTATGTACTTATATAGAAAATGATCTGTGGTCCTAAAAAGTATTAATTCATATTGAAAAGCCATAATATTTTCTTACTTAACATTTTATCTACGTAGATATCATGCTCATTTTGTTCTCAAACACAAAGAATGGAGTTCGCTAATAATTAGAAAGAAATAAATTGATCTATTTCAACACATGTACATGTACATAAATATGCTTAAAATAACTTTATGGTCAATAATTAGAAATATGTGTGGACAATAAGCAATAGGGTCATTTCATAAATTTTAATTAAATTAAAATTATTCTTAAAACATAAACTATACGATCCCAATAATAAAAATATTACATTCTGCGTCATTTTTTAAAAAATGACAATAAAATCACCATAAATTTTCAAATTTCAGGACGTGCTGTGACTGGTTTGACATCATAGGATCAAGTACCAGATTTCTACCTATTTAATTTACCTTGACTGTTATAGATGAGACTGGCTATTTTTGAGCTTAAGCTATTAAAATTAATATAATTGAAGTAAAAATGAGAATTATTATACTATTATAATATGAAAAAAATGAAATTAAGACACGCTTAAGGTAATAATTCGTGTATTTACTAAAAATATGTTTTTCTTTCAGTAGCAAAGGAATAGAGAAAAGAACCCACTGTCATACCAAAATTAATACCTACTTCTACAGTCTAAATACATAAAAGAGTAAAAAATTAAATTATAATCATGACATCTGTACAATCTTATAGGTGATTGAGTACAAATCTTAAAACTCTGACGTCACGAAGTGGTAGGAGTTGTTAGCTCAAATGTATCAGTATGCCATAATTTTAAGTTAAAATTCTGTGATACGAGTTTTGACAGGTTTCATTGCTTATTTTGTTAAAATTTTAGTTAGTGGATTACCATGTGACCAATTGTTTCATGAATTTTGTCATTTATTTATTATTATTATTATTTTTTGAAAATTGAATATGGTTTCGCGCATCGACCTTTAAACTAATAGACGCAGCGTACGAGCAAAACGCTTGTCCTGCCATAACGGTGCAGACATAGTATCTCTATCCTTCAACAGTACGGAAGTTAAGAAAACGCGGCAAAATAAAAAAATTGATTTGTCCGTAATTTGGTTCATAATCGCTAAGAGTATAGATTTTTATTTGTGCATAATTAGTTTTATTATATATTTTTAATACAATATATTATATTATAGGGGACAAGTAATAATTAGTAAGAACTTACATATGAAATGACACAGCTGAACCGCATACGTACTGCTCACTGTACGAAATACACCGTTTCTCCATTATTTTGTCGCATACACACCTCACAACATATATACGTATGTATTGACAGAAATAATTATAAATGTTCTCCAAAAAAGTAAATAATACACAAGTCACGAAACGTCAAATGTAGATTTTGACAACTAGTTAGTGATAGAGAGCAGTGTATAGAGGTTTACATATAGCTGAAAAAGATGCACAATGAGTACGAACGTATGCGCAGTGTGCTTTAACTGAGAACTTCCGTATTGTTGAAGGACAGAATATATATTTCTATCCTTTTATGTTGGAGCATTATTCTAACAATAAAAGAATAGGAGACACTTGGTCCATTAGTTTAAAGGTCGATGGTTTCGCGGCAATACCACCTGAACAATATAACACCAAAATATGCTATTCCATTTTGTTTTAGAATTTAAAATTACTGACGATGGGCTAGTTTGTTGCCCGAAACGTCCAGTGTACCTGTTACACTTAAATGGTAATAAAAAAACCCGGAACATTTAGGGCTACCTACCTTTTTTTCTACATAAAATTGATTTTGCTTTTTGTCTTAGTGGTCATTCGGAGATACCACCATTTTTTTTCCTTTAGGCCTTGTGGTCTTATACATTTATTTATGTGACTTTTATGTTATTTTAAGTTTATAAAGTAAATATAACATTATTTTATTAATAGAATTATTAGTTGGGCCTAAAGGGTTAATATAAATCACCAATTTTCTAATGTATTATTATAGTAGAGAACCCCATTGTTACGGCTTAGTGAAATGAACAAACTTAATATATAATATTGCTCCCTAAATTAAATTCATAAATATCTCATAACAATATACAATTTAGTCTGTGTACTTTATTTACCATTTCATCACCATAACCCACTAACTCCACCTCTCTCTTCCAGATTTCCATCTTGCCTCTCTACAAGACGAAGGCTACGCCTTCCACCAGGCCATGGGCATGGGTGGAATGGGCCCCATGCAACGCGGCCTGTACGCATGCGGCAGCCCCTACAGCTAGCCCTGGGCCTCGTACAACGGGGACTGCGGCCCTTCGTAGGGCGCCATCGGATAGAACGCAGTCCCCGGGCTGCTGGACCCGTGAGTTTCCGAGGGGAGAGGAGGAGACACAGGGGCCCAGCGGTGGATAGTGGTGGGGTGGTGGATGGAGGACATTGGCGGGAATTGTCCGGAAGAGGAATAATAAGAATTTGAAGATAGAGTGATATACAGCAAAGCATATTGTTATAGATTTACTATTATTTGTTTTTAGTAGAGCAATGTGCAAAAGACTATACAGGGTGTTAATTAAAAATCTGGCCTTTGGTGTATAACATGGGAAATCAGTTTTTCGTTGCGCAAAAGTTCCCAATTAATTTTAGACAAAAATGTTTCAAATGAAAGTTGTAGATAATTAAATTCGACACCTAAATAACTAACCAGATTTAATTTTGCACGTTCATCATCCTTTGAAATCGAATTTGAAATTGTAGAAATATTACTCATTTATAGCGATAGCCATGTAATTCAAACAAAATTGCAAAGAAATTTATATCGATTGAACTGTCAGAAATTTAATTTTACAATTTTACATTTTTTGTAACTTTGTTTCAATTCCATTGCTGCCGCTACAAATGAGCAATATTTATATAATTTCTTTTTTTCACTACTAGCCTAGGAACCCACTATTATTTACCTTTATTTGACATGAGAAATTGTTTTTCACTACCGCTTGCTTGTAACCATGGTAACCTAGGTCAATAATAATTTATTATTAACCTTGGTCTATAATGCAAACTGTCACTTTTCAATCAAACTCAAGCCTCCAAATCCAAATATTATTTAACTCATTAAACTCAAGAAAGGTGTTAAGTATATAATTTAAATTTGCCACTATAATTTTAAATTGACCTACGCTGCCGCCTCGCCTGGCCACTGTGCTGTTTTGGTGAAAAAGTGAAATATTTGTAGATGTAGGATTGAACAAATCACTATTTTTTTGTATTTGTAGGGAAATACATTTCAATAGATTTATTTAAAAATAATAATAAACTAATAAGGCTGCTGACTGTAACAGCACAAAGTGTTTTTATTAAATAATTAAATCAAATACAAATCAAGGCCCATAAGTGAGGTTATCAAACCAGCGAAGTGGGCAAAACGTCAGATAAAAACAAATGCAGCCTACTTTGTTTTTGTGAATATTAACAAATAAGTAACGTTATTATTCATGTCAAAATTATTGTTATTATCAATAAAAAAAAATTCAAAGAGAATTTATGTGCTAGTAGTGAAAAAAATAGTATATAAACCACGGTTGAGAAGATCATTATTGACCAGGCGCTGGGTCAATAATGATTATCTTCTCAACCTTGGCGTATAATATACTATTATTTAAAATATTTTTATCTAAAATTAATTTTTGCACAAGGAAAAACTATTTTCCATGTTAAACGCCTATGGCCAGATTTTCAATTAACACCTTGCATAAAAAAAAAATATTATTAATCCTGCAGTGGTGGCGTGGAATCTGTGAGACTCCAGCGATTTTAATTGTTTATTTCTGTAATAATTCGACTATTTTCGTGTTTACTTCTGTACCTTCCTACAACTTTAATGTATCTTAAAGAAAATATTGTTAATCAAAAGACTGTAGTAAAAGAAAAAAATCAGAAATTAAAATTAATGGCGAATATATTAACCTAAGCTCCACCAATAACGTTATATTTTTGGGCGCCACCACTGCAAAGTTAAATTAATTTAAACAAAATAATTTGAATTTTTATAAACATTCTAATAATAATAATTTCTGTATTTTATTTTGTTTCTGAAATTTTAATTAGTTAAAAATTATAAAACTAAAGTCTAGTATTTTCATCTTTTAATCAGTTATAAGAAAAATATTACATAAAAAAATTGAGCATGTGTAATTTTTACAACTTATATTATCGAAACGACATTTTCTTATTTTAACTGACAGTTAACGAGAAATGAAAATACCAAACCTTAGACAATGCGAAATAATTGAAAACTATTTTATTTATAATCTATATGTACAATTCTGTATTAAACAAAACAGTGTATCAATTTAAATGTATCAATTCAAAATTACAAATACAAAATTTGATATACTTATTAATAATTAATCGCAGCTCATGAGTTAATATGAACTCATTCTTAAATTAAAAAGAAACTATATCAACGATTCAATCGGTTATATGCGCATACATGCAAGAACAACCAATGTCAGCATTTTGAATATGAGTAACTTAAAATCAGAAAGAAATTTTCACTGATAATAATATGAGAGTACCGCTGTGTAAAACTTGACATTCTGCACTATTCATGTTCATTATAAATTTCACTAATTCTGTAAGTTAAACTGTGTACAGTGTGTTCAGAAGAAAACCTAATTCTGAGTAAGCTATGAACACAGACAAGTACGTCTGATCATTATTCAATTTAAAAGTCAAGTTGTCAAAATTGATCATGAAATGTAATTTTAAGGAGAAAAGTAAAAAAGAAGGATACAGAATATTGTCATTCATCGTTTTCTAATTTATTTTTATTTCTAAATTATGGATTCTAGAAGATAAGCTTTGATTTCTTTAAATAACATTTTGACAATATCTCGAGTCAAATTGACATTTAATTAAATACTTTCGAATTGTCATACGTTCTTTTGTTCATAGCATACTTCGATTTAGGATCTATTTTTGAACACAATGTACTACCATAAGTATTTTGTTTCTTTTATGATTTGATATTGGATGCTAATTCCTATAGATTCCTTTGCAGTTATACTTGGTTGTTCTTGTAAAAACAAATATAGGTGTTTCTAAACCTGTGTCTATAATATAGTTCTCGTCACCAAAAATCGAGGGATGGTCATACACAGCTCAACCGCCCATCACGCCCTTCATGAATAATAAGACTGAATACTGTTTTGCACACAAAACTAAAGCAGTTTGCGGTGTACCGTGCTAAACTATTCCATTCTAGTTTTATAGTATAAGAGCGGTTAAGTTGTTTATGACAGTCCCTCGATTTTTGGTGACGAGAACTATACTAACCAAAATAAGTAAAAAAGCATAATCATTAATTAATGGATCCGATCTTCAATAATTTCCAAGATATAAAAGGAAAGGAAAATGAGTTTTTACGGGATCTATTTCGAAAACAATTAGAGATACGACTTTGATTAAGCGAGACTTTTTGTTTACCTTTGAGAGGACATCTAGATATGTTTTATTTTTTCAAAAAAATCAAATAATTGTACTAAGTAAAATGTGGCGACCTTGACTAATATTTAATTTTCAAATAACTTCTTAACTATTAGAAACAGAAAAATGTTGCATATTAAATTTTATTCTATTTTTATAATCTGATGAAAAAAAGTAAGAACTGCGATGCAAAATATATAGCACAGAGCAAAAGATATTTAAGGATAAGGCTGGAAGAACACCAAAGGAATGAAAAGAAAGAAAACCAAAAGAATTAATGCGCCTAATGGAACATACCATAACATCAAAACACACTTTCGATTTTGAACAAGACTGTATATTGTAAACGAAAAAAAAATACAAAAATGACAACATTAGAAACGTTACACATAAAAACGGAAAAAATAATGTAAACTCGAAAACAGACTTCATAGGTCTTAGTACAATCTACAAAACTTGATAAAAGACGAAATAAAATATATGCAAAAATTAAGTTATTCTTATAATAAAAATAAAAAATCTGTTGTGGCCAGCACAAAACCTTCCGTCAATTCAATGTATTTGTACAAATCAGATACCAAAAGTTCCTTGGAAAAGATTTTATATATCCTGTAAAATTGTAACACGAACACACTATTTTTTACAAATTCCATATTGCAAGTTTCTTTGAAAAGATTCTATAAATCCAATATAATTAGAACACAAATGTACATTCTGTAAATTGTAGGTACTTCACACTTCCTCATTCCTATACAACGAATCTTTTTAACACAGTTCTTCCTCTCTCAAATATTCTGCTACACAGTCCTTCCATTTTCTCTTTGGCCTTCCTCGTACTCCCGGCATTGTAACTGCAAGTCACTCGCGAAGGACACTCTGCCACTTATGTTACTTTCTGATCCAATACTTTCCACTTTGGTTTTGCACTTGACACTGACATCTGTCAATTAGAATTTTTTGAATATACATATCTGTTGTTTCCATAATTTTTCAAAGCAGACTGATTTTTGAAAGTTAACCTCTCTTAATCTCTCTATAACTCTATATTTATTGAATATGAAGGAAAATGTATAATCAAATCTTACAGAGAATAAAATTTTCTTTCATATTAATGACCATAAAATGTCGAAAAATGATATTTAACTGGGTTTTTTCCAGAAAAACTGTTAAGATCTTCAAATAAGGGTACTTCCGGTTGACCAATTATAACCAAAATCTAATCAGCTCTTCATATGGTTGTAAAGAAGAGGAATATGAAAGAATCATAATTTTTAGAATTGTAGTTTTGGAGTTATCGTCGGAGAAAAATTTGTCACACACACACACACAGACACACACACAGACACACACACAGACACACACACAGACACACACACAGACACACACACGGACACACATACACACATACAGACATCATCTTAAAAATAGTACATTCGTATTGTAGGGACCCTAAAACGTGCTTATACATTAAAAACTCACCATCGAATTTTTTGACCAAAAACAATACCTTCCTTTTGACGGAAGGTAAAAATAAAGACAAAATATTTATATATTTTTTTTTTTATTAAAACGTGTCATTAGTCTATGTAACTTCCTCTTTACAAGGTTAAGTAAGTTTAATCCTGCTTTAATAATTGGTTTTTACTGCTACTGACTATTATGTGCTTCTGTGAGTGTGCTTGCAGAGAAATTTTTATCATTGACTTACAATTATTTTAAATTATGAATACCTTTTATGTAAAACACCTGACAGTCAAAAATTAATTTATTTCGTAAGTAGTGTCCATTTGAGTAAAATTTAATGTTTTCAAAAAAAAAAAAAATTAAACAACATTCTGTAGTTCTTGAGGATAATCCTGGTAGGGTCGAAACGATATAAATGACTGCATCCCAGAATAATTTACTTTTCTAACCTTTTTATAGTCTATTTACTGGCTCTGGCATAAACAAAATTTTATTCAACTTTGACATTTTAAACTGTCATTATTAACTCCATAGCAACAATTATAAGTAACACTTTTTTCACAAGTGAATTAAAAAAATTTAAATCACTCTCACAAAATTTTAACTCACTCTGCAACAAATAATGCATTTAAAATAACATCAAGTACGAAAATAACACCATAATATTTATCAGACATTATAAGCAAATTTGTTATTTTTCATGGCACAAATGACAGACAATAAAGCATTTTAAATAGATGATTCGACGTCTATCAGCGACGATTGTCATGCTCAGCCTACTAACTGATCAGTTTTTTATTTTGTCAAAATTAAATATTATAATGGTTTTTATGTCTTACTAGTATGTTATTGTTTTATAACAACCTCAACATTAGGTCCGTTATTGAGTAAATAATGCCCTAGGGCGTATTAAGTTACTATGGTAATGTTGACAACAAACTGAGGTTAATAATACTGATACTAAAGTGCAGTTAAGGTTAAGAAGCATTGTGAATTGTAGTCGTTTATAATCACAAATACAAACCAGCATACTTCTTATTCTGAGCAATAACATTGCTCGTCCATATTGACAGAAAAATACCACAAGAAATATATTTTTTGTTTGAAAAAATGCTTTGTTTACAGAAACAAAATATTACCTAAACACCGCATTCACAGGCTACTTTGTAAGTTGTATTAAAATTTTGTGATTTATTATTTTTGTTTGATAAATTCTAGACAGACAAAATGTTTATTAAGTATTTCTAGTAGTAAGACATAAAACGTTGAAGGCACCATGGGTGTTAAACGACAATAATGCCTTCGGTCAACGTACTCGCCTCGGGCCAGAGGCCCTCGACAGCACACTGTTGACCTCAGGCATTATTGTCCTTATAACAACCCTTGGTACCTTAATTACTATTATTATTTCGTCAAAATTGAATAAAATATTATACAAACCACGTGAGCTAAGAATGTTTATTCACTCGAAAAAATTAACACTCACCCTTCCGGGCTCGTGAGCTAAATTTTCTTCTCATAAATAAACATTATCTTAGCTCACTTGGTGTGTAAATATCTATTATTCGATCGCTATCTTTGTCAATTTTTCTTCGCTTCTAATACATAATGAATGATCTCTTTCTCGGAAACAGTTGAAGATCGGACCCATATTGATTAAGCTTTTTTACTCATTTTAGTTAGTACTATAATATACCCTTTTGTGACACAGTTTGGGAAACATTATGTATTTATTTATTTTTGTACCTTTTGATGTTCAAGGACATTGGAACATTTCTTATTTCTCATTAATAATTACAAATTCGAAAATTCGCCTGTATTGTATGAATCAGTAATTAGTTTTACGTCTACGAAAATGAATTACTAATGATTATTTAATTAAAATTAATGATACATTGACATCTGTTTTGTGTAATACAACAAATTTTATTCGAATTGTGACAATAATGTTACTAAATATAATTTTGTTAGTAAGTATTATTTCCTCATATAATTATGAAGAGTGCAATATGTATATAAGAAAAAAGATATGACAATTCTTGCAATATCCACCAAAGCACACCACATTTGAAATACCTTATATTCTCAATTTATCTCAGAGCAAAAAGTATTACGTATGATTACAACACATTTCTACCCTAACAATCTACTACTACTGAATAGTAGAGTACTATTATTTTTCATTTAGTAGAAATTGTACTATAATTGCAATAAGACCCGTATGTGTAAAGTCATACTTTTTTGCTCACAAGTACCACAAAATACTATAACAGATTGTGATTAAACATAAATACTATTTATTGTAGGTGTTGTATATAAAATTATTACAAGTTTTGGAACAAAATGTAAATAGTAGTCTATCTAATACAGTGTGAATGGTGTAGATCGTATAGTGTAAATAATAATGTATGTATAAAGTATAAAGTGAAAGCATTTTATAGTTACTGATAAATATAAAAGTCATTTGATTGGTATTTCAAGTATTTATGTACAAAATAAGGCTTAACTTTTCCAAATTGTCACTTTGATCACGTGTACATTTTGAAATTGCAATGAGTGTGTGTACCATAACGTTTGAGACACGAGATATTATAAGTACCTACATGTAAAATACTCTTAAGAGATACGGTAAAGCATTGGTGAATTCAGTATTATAAAACAAAAACGATTGAGGTTATTGACAATGTGTGAATCATTGGTTATTTGTACAGGTTGTATCGAACAGTGAGACATAGGCGTTTAACATGGGAAATCAGTTTTATTTGCGCAAACGTTAGCTAATTATTTTATGCAACAATATTTCAAATAAAAGTTATGGAGATTTAAATTCTGCATCTAAATCATGTGATACGATTATTTTAGCTCTGTATATAAATGTAATTATAATTACAGTTTAAAAATAAAAAAAATGAGTTATTTTTAACTGTCAATTATAACTAAATTCGGATTAGAGTAGTAAATTAACATAAAACACAAAAAGGAAAAGAGTTTTAGTTCTAAATGACGGGTTAAAGACAACGCATTTGTTTAGTTGTTGTCATAATGGTTGTCTAGACCAATAGCTCATAAAAATTGTAATTTTATTATTAATTTTTGCATTTATATGAAAAGCTAGAATAATTGCATCATATGATTTAGATGCAGAATTTAAATCTCTGTAACTTTTATTTCACGTATTTTTGCATAAAATAATGAGGCAATGTTTGCGCAAAGAAATAACTACTTTTAGTACAAGTGGGCAAAGTTTTTCTCACGCGTCCGGAAATAGCCAATTTGCGTACGAGAGGAAGCGGCCAACTGGACAAGTGAGAAAAAGACATACTCACGTGTTCTAAACATGATTCTTCCACAATCTCGAAATATAATTTTTCTAAAAAACATTGTACTTTTTTATTAATGAAAAACTCAACAGTACATTATGTTTATAACTGAATTTATATTTAGTTAACTACAAAAAATTATTAATCCTTCATGTAAAATGGTAGATATTTATTGTACTCCATCAAAATTTATGACTCCTGACGAAGATTATTGTGTATTTTGCTCACTTGTGAAGAAAGTTATTTACTTTACTCACTTGTGATTCAACATGCTACTTTACTCACTATTTTAAGTTGAATAATAATAAATTTTGCTAACGATTGTGCAAAAAACTAATTTCCCACTAATGCCCCACTTTTCGATTTACACCCTGTATATAGTGGGTGTCCACTTCAAATCTGTTTTACCCCTAAAAAAGTGCCACTCTCCACGTCAGCAATGAGTGCCTGTGAGGTGACACCAGCTAAACGCCCACACGGTACAAATATATCATCATCATTACCGATATCTACGTAAAAAGCAGATTGTGGCACACTCAGCCTTGGGTAATATCTTATTCAAAACTAACCTAACCAGACTTAAGGGACTGTATGTACAAATAGCCAATAATTCATACATATTGAAAATATCCACTTTTCTTCAAAAATTATACATTTTTGTTTTGTTAGTTCCAAATCGGTAACTATACTTTTCGATACATTGTACCTACTTTGATATATAATAATTTTAAATTTATATTATTTTATTAACTTTTACTATTAAATTTATATTTGATGTTTAAAGAATTTGACTGATTATTTTTTATTTTAAACTATTTTTGAAGTCCTATAGTGAACAAATATAGATATTATAAAAGTGATTGGTACTTAAAAAATCAAAATTATAATTATAAAATTAGAAATATACTTTATTCAAACTTCATAAAGCTAGTAATTACTAAAGTTACATTAGTCGGATAAAAATAGGTAAGAAAACGAATAAAATAATATAACTTTAATGATTATTATCTACATGAAATTTGTTCGTAGTATGCCTACATATATACGTACCCATTTTATGTTGAAAAGTTTACAGAAAAATACAGAATACCGCCAATAATTCAATAATTTTTTATCAAAATTATTTACCATATTATTGCTTAATTTCGAGAGAATGGATCGTACAAATAAATTTTAATTTCATGTCACTTAGATTTTCGAAAGTACCTATACTATAAGTTTTTATAACAATAGGGTATACTTACAGAACTTCATCTATTTCATCATCTAATTCTAATTGTTTGTTAAGTAAAGAAAATAACTATTTGCAGAGCATAAGTTATTTTCTTGTGAGTGTCCTATAAGGTTTTTGATAAAGAGTATTACATTCTGCAATAAGACAGTACATCTAGCATATTATGTAACATTGTGTGAGAATGCTCTAGAATGTTGTGTAAGTCGTTAGTACAGAGATGTTTATTTTGATGTTTTAAGATTTGTTTCGAATGTTTATCATTTATAAATTTGTAACTCTGCTACTGGAGAAAAACCTATAGTTTTTAGAAATATAAATCCTAAATACTAATTGTTGTAATTGTCCACGCAAAAATATACGTATTATAAAAAGATACGATCTTGTAATTTATTCCTACATTATATTTTACTTTTTAGGAAATGCCGGCTTGAAAAAACTAAATGGTAGCCAGTGCCGGTTGCTTGAATATAAGTTCATGTCCATGAAAATGTACAATCTGACATTTCGTGCATTAGATTAGGTTAATAGGTTATATTATTAAATTAATAGACAAGTTCAAAGCCATGATTTTACAATGCTCTGCAAATATAAAATAATTGTGGCGCATGTGTTCAATATAAATTTTTACGCTATTGGTATAAATTTATGTCACGAACCTTTAACTTACAGATTTCATCTAGCTCTAAATGAATTCAATTTAGTGTCACTGGAGGATCGAAGGAAATTTAATTCATGTAATTTTATATAAATTATTTAACAACATGATCAATGATGCTACCCTCATTGCAAATATTAACATGAGAGTACCTACTCAAACTCAAGACAAGAATATTTGTTTAGTATTCCAGCTGCTAAAGCTAATTATGAAGTTGGTAGCCCTTTTAGACGTATTTGCAGTATTTATAATGACATATCTTCCATCATAGATGAAGTTGATTTGTTTAATGATTGACTGAAAGTTTTCAAAACTAAAATATTGTTACTCTTACATTTACTAATATCTGATTAATTCGATGTTAATTCATAACGTATATTGAAATAATTTGATTATTACTTTAGTAATGTTTTTTTTCTGTCTTTACCACTCAGCAATTGGGGTTTTGCCCTGTTGAGTGTGTGTAAATTAATTAAATAAATAAATAAATGTAAGTGCCGACTTTTTTGTCGAGTACACTTACCGAACAAAAAATTGATATACATATACAAGATGGTGACCAGCACAAATAAAAATAGGACTTTTAACATATAAAATCAGACTTTCGTAATTTCCTGCTTCCCTAATTATTTTAGAAAAAAAAATCTTCAGATAAAAGTTGTAGAGCACAAAATTTTGCATTTGAACCAATAAGCATTTTTGCATGCTTTATAACGGCAGAAATTAAATATGAAAATGTTGAAAATTACTTCAGAAATAGCGTTGGAGCCATGAAATTGAAACAAAATAATTAACAAATATCTATTTTTAGATTCAATTCCATGGCTATTGCTTCAGATGTAGAATATTACGTTCCACCAACTTTTATTTGAAATACGGACAAATACAGTACTATTTTCTCTATTATTAATTTTAGATCTCCATATTAAATTAAAAAGTTTTAGGCGAAATTCAATATCACTTTTTGGTGTGAAAAGATCCTGAATTCTTTTTCCAGGTTTGCCGGAAAAGTAATCATCGTTGATTTTTTGAATGGAATGGTTTATATCCCTTTCTGAAGTCTTTGACGAACTGTCAACTACAGTAGAAATCAAGATCTTTTCACACCAGAAAAACGACATATTACTTCGATCCTTACATTGTAATTCAAACTATAGATTTAAAATGAATACAGAGAAAGTGCGAGCAAACATGTGAACTGTTCATACCATCTTATAGAAAATCATAAATGTAAAATGGCGTTACTTGTTAAACGCGAAAATAAAAATAACTTTAAAAAAGTATAACGCGTCTATTAATCAATTAGTAACGAATGAAAATTGAGAAGAATAACAATAATATAAATATAATATAAAATGTTTTATGTCCAGTTGCACCAACAAAGCTTAAATTTTAAGCTAGGTTTAAACAAAAAAATGCTAATCGAAAATTTGACAGCAATATATTATAATTCATTTGACATTTCATTTCGATGCAATATTGTCAATTTAAACCATGTTTAATATTTAAGTTAAGTTGGTGCAATCGGCCATTAATGGATCAAAAGTATAGATTTGCACCCGACAAAATCATTTGTCGAGTACACTTGACAAGTCTGCGCCTACGGGTGACGGCTACAGATATGGGAACTTTATTTTTGGTGCACTCTCCACGCCATCAATGAGTGCCCGTGAGGTGACGCCTGGTAAACGTCCGCACGGTACAAATATATCATCATCATTACCGATATCTGCGACAAAGCAGATTGGTACACCTAGAAATAGGTAATATGCCGTGAAGATATATTTTTTTTTTACAATTTTGTAGGACCTTACATCCGTATTCTAATACATAAGTTACTTATAAAATTTAGTACGATACTATTGAAATACTCATTTAACGTCTAATGTTTTATAAATATGCCACCTTTACATTATATAAGAGTAGCTCTATTTGTGTCCAATACTGTAGATAGCATTCTATTTAAAAAATCAAAGATGATTTTGGTTTCGGTGAAACCGGAAGTATAATGCAGGAATCTTTTCACGCCAAAAAGTAACATTTGAATTATAAGTCTAAACTTAATAATAAAGAATGTAGCTTATTTGTTCCCATTTTTTTAATCACCTTGTATGTAAGAATCAAAATTTAGTCTCATATCTCACTGTGTAGAAAGACAGCACATACAGTATCCATAAAAAACTCCCGATCCCAAAATTCTTTTTGTGTACACGATTTTTCTCTCTAGCTTTATAGCAGGTAGTGCATATCAGGGTAACTTTAACATTAGGCTATGGACACTATAACGCAGTGATGGATCGAGTGTAGTGCTTGCAACAATTAATCTCTACATGTGATTCGGATGGAGACGCGGGACCGCCGGCGCGCATTGTTCTCTGTCGGGAATACAGTGCCCTGCTGTACCGACACCGGAAAATGTGTGGGATGGAGGTAGATGGCAGTGCACACAAATAATCCATTCCTGATTCGAAAGGGGCAGAAGAACACGAAATAAATTCTTCAACAATGAGAGAATCAACTAGTCAAGCCGGAATTATTGAGAATTAAAAACAATAAAATTACACCTTAACCTTAAAATTAATAAAAACTGTAAATACGTATTTCGAAAACTAATTTCTCATCATCAGAAGTACCAGTGAGTGTAAAATATACACGGTAAATAAAAAGTTTGTTGTGATTACTAAAAATAAGTTCCAGTAGCAATTTTTTTTTTGTCAATATAGGACCAGCAAATATATTTGTTACAATTACCAAGGTAAATTTGCTGGTAAAAAATTGTTGTGGCAACAAATACAGTTTTGTTATATATAACAAAAGATATTTGTTATGCGAACAAATAAAATAAGTTACCATTAACAAGTATAAATTTGTTATGCGAACAAATAAATTAAGTTACCATTAATAACTATAAATTTGTTTTAGAAACTAATTAATTTTGATTGATATATAGAATGAGGTAGGAAGGTAAAAATTAAATACATGAGTATTATATTATTTTTATTTATTTATAATTATAATCTATATACATGTAACAAATATTATATAAAAAAATAAAATATGAAACAATAGTCACTTAAATTATATAGATTTATCTATACATACCTTCAAATTTCTCAATAAGACACTCTAATTGCCATTGTTTTAAAATATCTTTTACTAAATCATCCATTTTTATTGATGGGCACAAGAAACAAGCACTTTTAAAACACAATTTTTGAAAGGCTAAACTTAACTGTGCAAGCAAATGCGACACGACGTAGTATATTACACGAACAGTGAATTATGCTGAATACCCTTTCTACACAAAAGTTTTAGTTACCTGTACAAAGTATATGGCGGGAAATCTTTACAAAATATAATGTCACAGGAAAAAAAAAATTTGTCCCAGTAACAGATGAAATATTTTTAATTGTTGCAAAATGAATTTGTAATCGGAACAAAGTAACAAAATGACTGCTTAGTACTACTAATAATAATTGCTACCATGACTAATATTTTGCAGCAAATAATACTTTTTATATACAACAAAAATTGTTTAGTTTTGGAAACTTAAAATAAAAAGTTCTTCGTATACACGGCAAAAACTTATTGTTGAAATAACAAAAAAAATGCAGCTAACTAAATTTTGTCCGGAATATCAATGTAATATTTTACCGTGTACTTTATACTTACTGGTAGTACGAAATTAGGGAAAGGTAGACAGAGAGCAAAGATAATTCAACATATCAACCGATTTAAAACTGCAGACCCCAATCATTTTTGTCAACATAAATAAGATTAACAAAATTTTCTGTAAACAAAAAATTGATTTAAAACTGAACTATAGACAATATTAAAGAAGTAGCTAAACGGCTTTTTGGTTAAAACTATCGATAAATTAATTCATAAATTTAAAAATCGCCAATCCGTTTCTAATTTTACTCGTTAAGTCTATCTAATAATAAAAATAGTAATAGGTATAGTTATTTTCGTAACAAGTTATGAAAAATACCAAATATCATGCGAGTGTAAATTGACGCACGACGCGTAGCGGAGTGCAAATCAATACACACGAGCTATATTTGTATATATTTGTATATTTGTATTTCATACAAGTTATGAACATTATTTTTTAGACGAGCTTAAATAAATTTGACTTTTTTACAAAACTGAAATTTAGGTTCAAACGTACGGACAGCTGACAAATGAATAATGTATACATATAGCCAGAAAATAATGACATAGTAACCTAGCAACCGTGGCAACTATTACGATATGAAATATATCGTAACACTAATGTCATAAGTTCAACTTTCAGTGTTAGGGTACTACGTTGATATGTCATACTTATCACAATGGTCGTCTAAAAAATACATAACACTATCGTACGATAACGCTTCCAAAATTTTAAACAAAATCAAGCAATACCATTAAGAGCAGATTTTTCAATATCTGGTTAAAATATTAACTAAGAGTTTATCATTACTGTCAGCAAAACGATGCAATATTGTTTACTTTAATTTTAACCAGAGATTGAAAAACAGGCCCTAAATCTTTATTGGGCAACCCAAAAGATAAAATAGGCCGCGTGCCTGAGTGTCTGGTCGCCAACCTGGGGGAACCGGGTTCGATCCCAACAGACGCCAAATATATCCAATTTTAAATAGCACAAAAGTGACCCCTGTCGTGCACTCTCCACGCCAGCTATGAGTGCCCGTGAGGTGACGCCTGGTAAGCGCCCACACAGTAAAATATATCGTCAGCATTACCGATGTCTACATGTGTTGTGGATACTGGTACACCCAGAAATGGGTAATATGCCGTGATGATATATTAATTTATTTATTTTAACAAAAAATCCGATATTTACAAAATTAGTGTTAATGATAGTAAGAAAGTTTACACTGGCCAAATTAAAACATAAATTGATCCTGGGTTTTTTTATCATCTAAAAAGCGATAGTCTAGAAAAATTTGGCGTATAGCTCAACATATGTTCATTAATAACCACATATTAATCTATGTATTATAATATATAAATAATTATAGATATTTAGATGCATGCAGCTGCAGCGTACGAGAGTTTAATAATAAACAAATTTAAAAATAATTTCTTAAACGCAGATCTCGCTATTCGATTTAGGGCCAGTTGTACAATCAAGGGTTAAGGCAAGGGTTAGTAATTAACAGCTGGTTAGTCAAAAAATGTGTTGTACGATAAAGGGTTAAGCGTAACCATGGCTCTTAACCAGAATATTTTTAACTTTTGATGAAATGAGGGGTTAATGATTTAACAAAAAGTTAACTCATGACATTTGACGTTTGTTTAACTATTTGTAATGGCTTTTCGGCGACGTTTGGTAGTTGAATCTGATTCTGAAGATGAATTATTAGAAAATATGTTTTTAAGAAGCAGGAACTGATGCGATCACAACACAAGATAAGGTAAATAAATTATTATATACCTGAAGTTACTGAAGTATGCTTGGTTATTGGATAAAAGAAATAAGCAGGAATGCAGTCAATGTATAAAATTTTATTTAGTCAAAAACCGACGTTTCGCTTCATGTGGAATCTCCTTCAGGGCGAAAGACTAATATTTTTAAACTATTTGTTACACTCGTTAAAAAAATATTTTAAAATATTCAACAGGAAGCGAAACATCGGCTTTTGATTAAATAAAATTTTATACATTGACTGCATTCCTGCTTATTTCTTTTTTCCAATAACAAAGAATACTTCATGCACTTTATATAATAATTTATTTACCTCATCTTGTGTTTCGATCGCATCAATTTTTTTATCTATTATATCTTTATACTGGGCGACAAAATCCACTAATTTTAAACAATCATCTAGCGTAAAATTAGGTGTTCTATTACGTTTAGTTTTTGACATTTTGTAATTTTAATTTTTATGATAACTGACGTATATGTCAAAATTGCAATAAAATAAAATTTATGTTTTGTTTTATATAGTATAATTTGGAAAAACTGATCCAGTGTTAATTGACAGACTGCTAGGTAACATTTAGAAAAATAGAAATGGTACAACTAATTGTGCTTTTAACCAGTGGTTAGGTTAACTGTATGTTACGTAACCGTAGATACTAACTGTGTATTGTACAACTGGCCCTTAATATAAATATAAATTTTAAATTCCATATAATTCAAAGATGTAATTTAAGTAATTCTGTGTTATTTTAATGACTCATTATGTAATCCTAGTTTCTCCCTCTGGCATGGTTGACATATTGAGTAATCTTCGCTATTCTGATTAACTCGTCCTAATTTCGTACTACTGATGTTGATAACTTAGTTCCCGTTCCCGATATACTTATTTAGGAATTGTTCTCTTTCTTATTCTATTAAATAGTTTTAGCGTGCCGTAGGTTAGAAATCTTAATTAAAGTAATGGCTGAAATTCAACCAGCAGTACGGCAGTGGTAAAACATTGCGGCTCGGTGAGTCTGGTTAGAAAGAATAAACGGCGCATCTGTATACAATCCCTAGATTATTATTATTATTATTATTATTATTATTATTATTATTATTATTATTTTTATTCAATTTATTTATTTGTTTCTTAGTGGTGTATTGGGAAAGGCCGTAGCGACTCGTGACAAAAGTAGATGAATGAGAAAGACACAGAAAACTGATAGAGAATTAATGTTTTAGTGTTGATATTCCAGACAATTCATTATAAATACTGAATGCCTGCATGTCTCATGTCTGGTCCTTTCTACCTCTACGGTACGGATACGGGACTGTAGTAGGCAGAAGGTAGGTGCTGGTTATATTGATCACATACAATATTCTTTTGTCGTTCTTGCATATATTACACTACTAATGATGCTTGTTTGTTTTCTTCATACATATATTATCAACGTTACTCATATTAACAAGAAAAAAATCTGTTGTGGCCAGTACAAGACCTTCCGTCAATTTGATGTATTTTGTACAAATCCCATACCAAATTCCTTGGAAAAGATTTTATATATCACGTAAAATTATAACACGAACACATTCTATTTTTTACAAATTCTATACCTACCAAAATTTCCTTTGAAAAGATTCTATAAATCCAATAAAATTATAAAATGAACATACACTACGTAAATTGCACTTGACACTTCCTTTTTTCTTCTTTAGCTTTTCCCTATTTTATTAGGGGTCACTGTTTCTTACTCTTCTCTTCCACTCATTCCTGTCCAACGCATCTTCTTCGCTCAGTTCTTCCTCTCTCAAGTCTTCTGCGACACAGTCCTTTCATTTTCTCTTTGGCCTTCCTCGTACTCCCGGCATTGAAAGTTACAATCACGAGGTGAGGCTGTAACTGCATGTCACTTGCGAGGAACACTATGACTTATACCACTTACTGATCTTATACTTTCCATCTTTGGTTTTGCACTTGACATTGATATCTGTCAATTAGAATTATTTGAACATATCAGGTGTTTCCATGATTATAGCAAAGCTGACTGATTTTTGAAAGTTAATCTGTTTATAATTCTCTAACTCTATATCTATTTAATATGAAGGAAAATGTATACTCAAACCGTATATAGAAAATTTTTTTTTATTATTTTAATAGGGACCCTAAAACGTGCTTATTCACTAAAAACTCACCACCGTTTTTTTTTTCTTTTGACCAAAGACAATACCTTCCTTACGTAAAAGTAACGGAAGGTAAAAACTTCAAAAAAGAAATTGTAAAACAAATAATATTAATTAAATAAAGAGGAGTCGTATTTTACCAAACACCAAAATCATATTTTGCCCTCCTGAAGTGTAATGGGAACTTTACAATTGTATACACAGGAAGTGTAACCTACGTTTTACGCTTACTGTGTTGTAACTTGTCTAACTATGCGGTAAAATAATCAAAATACACTGGACGTTTATGGGCATTTAGAAAAGAAATCATCTTTACTATAATAAAGTTCATGTAAAAAAATGCTACCTACATAAGTTATTTTTTTACTTTAACATTTCCTATTTTTAAAATTAATTTATATAAACTAAAATCACGGCAGCGACATCTGTCATTATTGTAAAAATCCACCGTTACCGACATAGTCACCGATCGATATACCTGTCAAATAAGCGAGGCGAACATTGCTGAAATGTCAAATATCGACACCTACCTATTATTTATTACGAAGAAAACATGAGCAAATAAATATATTATCAGTCATAAACAACGTCTATTATTACAAATATATTTTCGCCAGAAAAAGTACAATCAAATTTGGAAATTGACAACCCCAGTATTTTAAACTAACCCTTTTCAGAAGTACAACCTATCTCATTAAAAAAAGTGATTTTCATTATCGTCGGCCAAAAAGTTTGATACAATTCTCGTGCGTGAAGTATTTTACAGCGCTCCAGCTAATAAGGCACTCGCCTTAAAGAAAGCTGTCGCGCTGTAAAATACAACTTACACGCAGTCGAATGTAAATAACTATTACGTCCTAGGGTCACGATAGAATTAGTAAGAATAAGAATAAGGCATATCGTTCATATTTTTTAGAATTTTATTTTAAAAACTTTCGCCTTCTCGGGGTGAGGTGAATAAAAACAAACAGTTGTAAAATGTCGATATAATTGGACGTTTCGGGAACGAATATATCGATATCTTAAAACTTACTTAAACACGAGGTACCGAAGCTCCAAACTTTAACAGTACCTAATACACTTTACCATTCTTTCTTTCCACATCTTTTAAATGCTTCCAACCAATATTCTTTAGGAATACTTTCCCACTAATTTCTGGAAAACTTAAAAACTTTCAAAAGCAAGAAAGGAAATAACGATAATAACCGGAAAAAAAATTAAGAACGAAAATGAAACTGAAAATGACAATTTTATTTTTCGTTCAAGTTAATGTATGTAAATTATCACAATAAAATTTCATTAACAAAATTAAAATCTAATTTTCACATCAAGTATTTACAACCAAATAAACAATTTTATTATGTTAACATCAGATAAAATTTTATTGTACTTTTTAATCAGTTAATGTAAAACATGCAATATACTACTTAAAACTCATTTACGCTAAAAATGAAAAGTACTTTTACTCTTAAAGATAATATTTAACAATTCACTTTTTATTTCACTGTTGCTAAATTTAGTTAAATTTTAATTTTGTTTTCCGCTGCAGCGAACAGCGCTATGGCTTTAAGTGGTGGAATACCAGAACTTTAATGGAATCTTGCATCTGCGCTTAGTAGCGTAAAACCGAATGGAATACGTTTGAGTTTCGCCTTTACCAACCAGATGGCAGCAGATATGCTAGCAGAGGTGCTATTGTTAGTAAACAATAAATGAAAGAAACAAATAATTGATTATTGATAAAGAACTTGTAAAAAGAAAAGGTTCATTGTTCAATATATACACTCAAAAATTAGAAAATAGTCAAAATTACAACAAGTACATCATAGATCTTTTCAGTTTTTTTGGCCATTTGCTCCAGAAATTATATTCATTGTTCAAACATTTTAAAAAATTGTATACTTATGTAATTTTGCTCAGAAAAATACATTTAAATAATTGTTTTTACAAGTTCTGTGTCGTTGGACTGTATCTTTACCCAGTTTTGGGTTATTGCCTGAAAATAAAGTTTCAGCGCAAATACCTCAGGAATTAAATGAGATATTAATTTGTAATTTAAAATTTTTATTTACCAGTTGTGGATTATTTTGTTTGTTGTTGACTA
The DNA here is from genome assembly GCA_943142095.1 of Ophonus ardosiacus. Lineage (NCBI taxonomy): Eukaryota > Metazoa > Arthropoda > Insecta > Coleoptera > Carabidae > Ophonus > Ophonus ardosiacus. The sequence goes on from OW964824.1 coordinate 58,231,293, forward strand.
TCAATTTTTTTAAAGCACGGAATGCTTTCATCGGCCTTTTTCGCACGTTTTTTAGTTCGATAACCATGAATTATGGTGCAGTTATAATAAAATATCTGATGTGGACAGCACATGACTTCCTTGTACGCCTGTTACACTATACATATTTTGTTAATAATTAAAATATGTATAATAACAGACCCAATTTTTTTTTTTTTTTGTCCTAATCCATAGCAAACTTAATCAGAGAATACAAAAAGCTAATTTAATCATAATTAATGTTTTCGACGCAGAATTCAATTCTCTAAAACTTTTATTTGAAGCATTTATTACTAAAAGCAAAATAACAACATTTTTTTCAAGAAAAACTGATAACATCTTCAGGTAAAGTATTACTTCCGGTTAGACTATTTTAACCAAAATCTATTATGTTATTCCCATTGATATAGAAGTCCTATATATCAAATTTGAAAAGTTTTGGATTATATTTTAATATAGTTTTTCATTAAAATCTATTATAGGCTTCAAGTAAAGTACCACTTCCGGGTAAACCATTTTAACCAAAATCTATTATGTTATTCCCATTGATATAAAAGTATTAAATACTAAATTTGAAAAGTTTTGAATTATATTTTAATTTAGTTTTCATTAAAATCTATTATAGGCTTCAAGTAAAGTACTACTTCCGGGTAGACCATTTTAACTAAAATCTATTATGTTATTCCCATTGACATAAAAGTCTTATATATCAAATTTGAAAAGTTTTGGATTATATTTTAATATAGTTTTTCATTAAAATCTATTATAAGCTTCAAGTAAAGTACCACTTCCGGGTAAACCATTTTAACTAAAATGTATTATGTTATTCCCATTTATATGAAAGTCTTATATACCAAATTTGAAAAGTTTTGGATTATATTTTAATATTGTTTTTCATTAAAATCTATTATAGGCTTCAAGTAAAGTACCACTTCCGGATAGACCATTTTAACTAAAATTTATTACGTTATTCCCATTCATATAAAAGTCTTATATATCAAATTTGAAAAGTTTTGGTTTATACTTTAATATAGTTTTTCATTAAAATCTATTACAGGCTTCAAGTAAAGTACCACTTCCGCAAGTTATGTAATGACCAAAAAGGGAGGTGCACAACTAGATGTTATAACAGTTCTAAATACAAAATTTTAACTTTCTACGGCTTCCCGTTTTTCAGTTATGCGAGATACGTACATACGTACGTACGTACGTACAGACGTCACGACGAAATTAGTCAAAATGGATTCAGGGATGCTCAAAATGGATATTTCCGTTGAAATCTGGAAACCGAAATTTTTCGCGATTACAATACTTCCTTTACTTCGTACAAGGAAGTAAAAAATATATTTTCTGTTGGTAAATTTTTAAAATTCAATTTTTACCTCCCGCTATCCTTGATAACGGAGGTAAAGGGATCGTGCTAAAAATCGCACATCGAGATTTTAGTAAATTACCACGTCTTAAGGTCCCTAGAATCTAATTTTAACATTTTCACGATGATGTCTGTGTGTGTTTGTGTGTGTGTGTGTGTGTGTGTGTGTGCGCGCGTGTGTGTGTGTGTGTATCTCTATGGATTTTGTCTACGCTCTAACTCAAATACCGATATATTATCATTCAAAAAATTCTGAAACCTTGTATTTCGACCCTATTCTAATACGGAAAGAAACCTTTAGATTTTGATGTAAATCGGATAACTGGAAATGGCACTTTACTTGAAGCTCATAATGGTTTTTCTTCAAAAATTCCATTAAATGTCATTTTTTCGCCTTTTATGTCATAATAAAAATTAAAAAATATTAAATTTTCTACAGGTATACATTAATACTTTTTCTATATATTTTACAGATAAATTTAAAAAATAATCTCTTTTATAAATCTTGGAGCCTATGATTTAAAGATTCCTTTGTTACACAGTTCATATTTTTATTATTTTTTTTTTACTGTCATTGTCAAAAAATAATCATTTCACATTAAAAATGGTGACATTTTAAAAAGAAAATAGTAAATAAAGCAATAGTTATATACAAAGGATATTAATATAGTTTGTAGCATTAGTAAATGCGTAGGTATGTATTTAAATTAAAAAAATTAATTAGTGGGAGGTATTGTCTTGGCCACATCAGATTTTTTTAATATGTACCCTTTACCCGTTAGTTACCTGATACCCTTTAATTACCCGTTATCCTTTAAGTACATATACATATTTCGTTAATTTGTTAATTACATGTTACCCTTATATTAACAGTTTACTTTTTAATAAAATTCATAATTATTGTTTACATATATTTATTAAATAAAAAGTAATACAAATAAATAATATACTGTATCTCTATAAAAAACTTAACATAAATTATATTAATTACCTATGGTATGGTAATAAAAAGCTCTTCTTTTAGATACAATCTTTCCGGCAGCTGAAAACTGTTCGGGTAATTAAAGGGTATCGGGTAATTAACGGGCAGCGGGTATATTTCGGGTAAACGGGTAAGAAATTTTATACCCGGCTACATTATTATCGGGTAGGTTCCGAGTACACGGGTACCCATCGTCATTCCTAATTTTTACCCTATAAAATGTTTTATTTTAAGAAAGAGCCACAAATAATGGCTCGTTAGCATTCAATGAAGCAAGCAGTGGCAATTATTTGCCAATTTGTCATAATTATTACGATATTTATAATTTTATATCTGGACTGACAGAGACAATTTTTTGACTACAACTGCTTAGATTTTTTTTTCCTTCCCAATAATTCTAGCGTGACCTCCATAATTAATAAACTTTAATGATGTATTTATTTGTTTATAGTTAGAAATGAGCAATAGGAATAATTCTAAAATAAATATGCATAAAAATATAATTTTCACAAACATTGTTTTCCTTTCCGTGGCCTACTTTTCCGTAAACATCACTCTCGCAGTGAAATTCATTTATAACTCAATTAAAAGTAATTAAAAATAATAACAGTTTATACTGGGTGATGACACAAAGAGCCTTGCATTGAAGTGAGAGGAAGTGTATAAGTGAGAAAGACAGTGCTATGGGACTCGTTCGGCCATTATAAAAAAGGCGGTGATGATTTCAGTCCCTTGACAGCTGGGTCCGACCCGGGATCAAATCTGACATCTGCAACAAGGGTTCGACCCCTCGCCTCTCAAATTGGGATAGGGGAGATGCTTCACAAGGAACTCTATACAGGGAACAGTGGTTCTCAATTGTATTTGAAGAGTTCTTGGCAGAGTCGGACGGTATTAAAACAACTGATGCGAACTCCAAATTATGCGCTCCTATTTTTATTAATAATTTGCAATTAATTAATATTTAATTAATTTAAATAAATATTAACATTAAATAATAAAAAATCTGATGTGCCCAGCACATTACCTTCCGTCAATGGGGAAGTTTAGCGATTTTTACCTACCGTCATCTTTAGGTAAGGAAGGTATTGTCTTTGGTCAAAAAATTCGGTGGTGAGTTTTTAATGAATAAGCACGTTTTAGGGTCCCTACAATACAAATTTACTATTTTTAAAATGATGTCTGTATGTATGTATGTATGTGTGTGTGTGTGTGTGTGTCCGTGTGTGTGCGTGTGTGTGTGTGTGTGTGTATGTGTGTGTGTGACAAATTTTTCTCGGACGATAACTCCAATACTACAATTCTAAAAATTATAATTCTTTCGTATTCCTCTTCTGTACATCCATATGAAGAGTTGATTAGATTTTGATTATAATTGATCCACCGGAAGTACCCTTATTTGAAGTTTTTAACAGTTTTTCTTAAAAAAACGAAGTTAAATATTATTTTTTGACATTTTGTTATTATATATATTAAAGAAAATGCTCTTCTCTATACGGTTTGATTATACATTTTCCTTCATATTCTAAAGATGTAAATTTAAAGCATTGTAAAGAAATTAATTTTCAAAAATTAGTCAGCTTTGCTATTTATCATGGAAACAGCTGACATAATTATTTAAAAAAATTTAATTGACAGACGTCAGTTGCAAGTGTAAAACCAAATATGGAAAAAAGTATAGGATCTAAAATTGGTATGTCATAGTGTTGCTCGCAAGTGACACGCAGAGAAAGGCCAAAGAGAAGATGGAAGGACATTACTTAGTGTAGTTTATGTTATAATTTTATTGGATTTATAGAACCTTTTCAAATGAACTTTTGGTATGGAATTTGTAAAAAATAGTATGTATTTTTACATGATATTATATAAAATCTGTTCCAAGGACCTCTTGGTATGGGATTTGTACAAAATACATGGAATTGACGGAAGGTCTTGTGCTGGCCACAACAGATTTTTATTAATAATTTGCAATTAATTAATATTAAATTAATTTAAATAAATATTAACATTAAATAATAAAAAATCTGATGTGGCCAGCACATTACCTTCCGTCAATTCTATGTATTTTGTACAGATCCCATACCAAAATTTCCTTGGAAAAGATTCTATATATCCATAAAACTGTTACATAAACATATACTATGCAAAATGCAAATTGAACTTGACACTACATCTGTAAATTAGAATTATTTCAATATATCAGCTGTTTCCATGATTATAGCAAACCAGGCTGATTATTGAAAATTAATCGCTTTCTAATTCTTTAACTCTATATCTACGAGTATTGAATATGAAGGAAAATATATATCATGGGGTCCCGTGGCCGCGTGCCTGAGTGTCTGATCGCGAACCTGGGGAAACCGGGTTCGATCCCGACTGACGCCAAATATTTCCAATTTTAAATGGCACAAAAGTGACCCCTGTGGTGCACTCTCCACGCCAGCTATGAGTGCCCGTGAGGTGACGCCTGGTAAATGCCCACACGGTAAAATATATCGTCATCATTACCGATGTCTACATGTGTTGTAGATACTGGCACACCCAGAAATGGGTAATATGCCGTGATGATATATTTATTTATTTATTTTTATGTAAAAAAAGTAAAATTTATGTAAGCTCGTCTAAAAAATAATGTTCATAACTTGTATGAAATACAAATATTTTAGCTCGTGTGTATTGACTTGCACTTCTCTACGCGTCGTGCGTCAATTTACACTCGCATGATATTTAGTATTTTTCATATTAGGAATGACAAATTCCGATAATTTTGCTACCCGAGTACCCGAAACAACTACCCGGATAATACCCTTTATCCGTAAATTACCCGATACCCTTTAATTACCCGTTATCCTTTAAGTACATATACATAATTCGCTAATTTGTTAATTACTAGTTATCCTTATATTAGCAGTTTACTTTTTAATGAAATTCATAATGTCATGCAAAAAAAAATAATTGTACCTTTTTTCTGTTTAAATCGAAAAAGTATAGTCTAATTCATCGATCAGTATGATTAAATTATTTTTTATTTATATTTTTTGTTGTATAAAGTCGTTTTAAAGTATGATGACGTACCAAGTTCAGACTCATTTCAAACAGATATTTTATATGGACTCATAATTTCTAAAAGAAAAACATATATAAACTATAAATTGAGGATTACATATCTGAATATGCTCTAATATATTAATATAATATCGTTCTATTTATTTTTATAAATATACTATTCATTTGGCGTGAAATTATCTACGTTACATCAGATGTTTTTTTTCACTTTTGAATCTTTGAATTAGACGGTAGGAGGTTATAAACACATGGGAGACATTGAATATATTGCAGAATATTATCTTATTCTTTATTTTGGCACGAAACAACGTTTCATCGACATGTTTACTTTCATAAATTTTAGGTTATCTTTAAATGTCACTTTGACGTTTAAGACAGTGTGAAAATCAAAATGGTCGTGCCTGTCACTCTGTGACGTCATTGGACAAGGGACGAAGCAGGGGTTTAGCAGCCTCATTTTAGAATGTCAGTATAGTACAACAGATTTAGGGATAATTTTTCAATCTGATTTTAAATTTGTAAAACATGTAGAATATATTTTACATGATAGTTATCGTAGGTTAGGTTTCATAATAAGAATGGGATACAAGTTTGAATGTAATACTTTAATTATTTTATTTAACTCTCTAGCTAGAAGTAAATTGGAATATGGATGTATAATTTGGAATCCCACCACTGCAATGCATAATGATATGATAGAGAAAATACAAAAAAAAATTACTAAGATACTTGTATTATAAAAAATTTAATGTAAGTCCTAGATTTGTTTCGTACTTAGAACAAATGCAAATATTTCATGTATCTTCATTACAATGCAGAAGACAATATTTGTCAGCCTTATTTATTGTTAACTTAATTAATGGTAATATTATTTTAAGTGAAATTCTGGGCGAAATATATCTATATATTCCAAGCAGGACTTTGCGCCCTCGCCATACATTGTTCAAAATTAAAAATTCATCCTTCCCGTTAGAGGAGGCGTTGAAATTACTTAATAATCTAAATTACGAATACGAAGACTTTGATTTGTTTACAATAAGAAAAAATGGTTTGTTAGCTTATTTCACATGACATTAATTATGTAATCACACACTAACTGTATATATGTAATTGGGTTTGCCTGTATATGTGCAGTATAAATAAAGATTATTATTATTATTATTATTATTATTATTATTATTATTATTTTCAATTACAATTTTTTCATGATTAAAGATCGATTTGAGGAAAAATAAAAAATACGGGTCTATTATTTTTCACTAATCTATCGATTAAAATCATAAAAAAGTCGTGCATGACCTCATTATTGTTTATATATATTTATTAAATAAAAAGTAATACAAATAAATAATATACTGTATCTATACATAAAACAACACAAATTATATTAATTACCTATGGTATGATACTAAAAGGCTCTTCTTTTAGATACAATCTTTCCGGCAGCCGAAAACTGTTCGAGTAATTAAAGGGTACCGGGAAATTAACGGGCAGCGGGTATATTTCGGGTAATCGGGTAAGAAATTTTATACCCGGGTATATTATTATTGGGTAGGTTCCAAATACCCGGGTACCCATCGTCATTCCTATTTCATATCTTGTTACAAAAATAACTATTATAATTATTTCAATCTACTCGTATATATCAATTAAGTTTAGAAATAAGGTAGTGAAATGTTATTTAATTAGCGGAAAACAACCAATATGTCGTCATCGATTTATCGGTACAAGCTTTTTTTGTATTAACAAATACATATGTTTAGAACGTGCGAGTCATTAAGTATTAGTAGAATATATTACAGAAAACATTGAATATATTAATAAATAATTAACAAATTATTACTGTTTTCTTGCTTGACGAGCCCTAACCTATGAAAGTTTGAGAACCACCCCTCATAGACTTCTATAGTGTCTATAGGGGTCCAAATTCTGCTCTACACTGCTTTTAGACTCTACGCCTAGTGTTGGAGATTTATTTAATCCGGTTTATAAACACTGCTATCACCGTAAAACGTTCTGGACGTAATCCAGACTTATGTTCTTATTTTTTGTAGTGCTTTTGTCAAAATTAGAGTGAATAGAATACTTAGGAATTGAGATCGTGAACGGATAAAGGAAGTCTGAGCTGAATCACAATCACAATGTTGTTTCGCTTCCGGAAGAAGAATTATTTCTTGTATTTACATTCAAATTAAATTGAAATGGATGTTAACAGAAGAATAAATATATTTACATTGCATTAAATGTAGAATAAAATTAATACTACTGTTTACAAGAAACAAATCTAGTTGTGCAGTGATTTTATTGTCGCCGAACAAAAAGAAAATAATGGACATAACATGGAATGAAATAAATGATACTGATGATGAAAGCAAACAGTTTATTGTGTCATAAGAAATATGATGTGGCTAGCACATTACCTTCCGTCAATTCTATGTATTTTGTACATACCAAAAGTTCCTGGGACAAGATTCTGTATATCCAGTAAAATTGTAACACGAACATAAAATATTTTCTTTAATTTACATACTGAAAAGATTATATAAATCGATTTACATTGCACTTGTCACTGACATGTCAATTAAAATTATTAGAATATATAAGCAGTTTTCATGATTATAGCACAGCTGACTGATTAATGAAAGTTAATCTCTTTTTAATTCTTTAACTGTATATCTGTTGAATATGAAGGAAAATGTAAAATCAAACCATATAGACATGAAATGTCAAAAAATGATATTTAACTGCGTTTTTTCAAGAAAAGCTATTAAGAACATTAAATAAGGAGACTTCCGGTTGACCAACAACCAAAATCTAATCAGTTCTTCATACAGATGTAAAGAAGAGGAATACGAAAGAATTATAATTTTTAGAATTGTTGTATTGGAGTTATCGTCGGAGAAATTTTTCTCTCACACACACACACACACACACACTCCTCACACACATACATACATACTCACATAAATCATCGTACAACTAGTAAAATCGTATTCAAGGGACCCTAATAATGTATATTAATATAAATCTGTGATTCATTTGTACCAACGTAATTTTCTAAAAAAACCAAATTATAAAATATATTTTTCCTACGACCACTGTTAAAAGTAGTCTTTTTAACAGTTGCTTAGCGAGTTAAAAATAACAATTTATAACACAGTGAATACTTTTAAATCGTTGTCATTGACAACGGATTAAAAGTAAAAAACAAATTTACTTTTAACACTAGTGTTAAAAAAGAACTAAATCTAGTTACATTTAGTGTTAAAAATATATCCAAATCTCGTTACATTTAGTGTTCATAAGTAAATGTAGTTTCATTTTTTGTTATGGTAGAGGACCCCATTGTTTATATTTGATTATTGAATATAATTCATTAGTCACGTGACATGTTTTCCGCCAATCAGCATTCAGATTTTCCCTAGTTACATGTCGCATATATATATTCGTTACTAAGGGATTTTTACAACATTGACAGTTAATTTTAATAAAAGTTCATTATATTCTCTCATTAAATATAAGCTCGTAATATGATTAATAATCGAAGATATTGCTCGTGAAACCGAAGCAGCATATTTCACTCGTCTTTCGGTTCCAATCGAAAATATCATCGATGATAATCATATTACTTGTTATATTATGTATGATTATATTTGGGATCAATGTTCTTGTGTTCTTGAAACATTCTTTATGTATATTTTTATGTAAAACTTTAACATTGATGCAGTAATTTACATTTGCGCACATGAAAAATTAATAATAATGAGAATATTAATACGAAAGTCTTTATACACTTACTTTGAATATATTTAAATGTTTTTTTTTATTTTTAAAATTACTTTTTATTGAATTTTGTAACGAAAATTATATTTTTAAAATATTGTATTTTGAAGGTTAACTTAAAAGGTTTTCCTTATATTATTCATAATTACATTCGCATATATTTAAATTCATTATATTAAAACAGGCATAACATATGCAAAACATTATTTTTTATAGGCTATTCACTATGCATAGTCATTTTGTTTCGTAGGCATTAGTAAATTAAAAACAAAGTTACCACAATAAACTTAATTTTACTTTATGTATTATTCCCTCATTTTTAATGTATGCTTATTTTAAATAAATGAATATTCATAAATCTTCACCTTATTAAGTCTGCAAATTTTAATTTTCCGTTTCACAAACTGGATAAATACAAAATCCGACTATTCTATATAAAAAATGTTGAATGGAATTCGTCAAGAAGGTATCACCTTGGTAGATAAAAGAAGATATTCGTAAGAAAGAAAATAACGGCGAGATTTGGAAAATCTTTTTTATGGTTGCAAGTTAACAAACTTCAGTGTCTGTCAGAAACTGGGATTCGGGATACAAATAAAGAAACAAGCAGTGGCGGCGGTTCACGGAAAAAAGGGGGCAAGATTAAATATTTTTTAAATATATTTTTATATTTAGGGTGACGTAAACATTGTGATAATATCAAAGAATGTAATTACTTGACATTTTCATGAGTTTTCCATGATTCCCTAACTTTGCCTGAATATTGGCCACCCTATAACTTTAGACTTAATAATTAATACAGTTATTTAAATCACACTAGAGTGAATGCAGAAAATCGTAAAAAAAATACGAATGTAATGCTGAATAATGAATATTAATAAAAAATGAAATGCTATAATTGAGATATTTCGGAAATAAGGGGTTTTTTGTTATAGCGCTTCGACACTAATATGAAATCAATATATAATATTTTGATTGGCGACCGAAAGACCGCCTATATATGCATAACAAATAGCGTGTTAGGAAGTGGGAGTTACTACCAATGGAAGTTAAGAAATTCAAATTCGAAAAGAGGGGCTAACATTCCTGTACTGCAGTTATCAAACAATTTTTATTTTAACATAAATTTCTTGCATTAAACTTAATAATTTAAATACACCTGTAAGTATAAAGTATGTAGACTTATACAGAGTTATAATTTTCATTTTTTTTATGTAAATATAACTTAAAATAGCATATATTTCAAGAACATTTAGGTCCATGATGAAAACAGTTTGATAAAAAACTCACGTCACGTCAATCTTTTCAAAATTCGGGAGACCATAACTTGCTCATTAATAGGAATTTTTCGCCGGATTTTCATCAAAAGTCTTAGTTTTCCTAATATTTTCAGATGTAATTATAAAAAAAAAATTCTGGAATCCCATTCTATGTATTTTGTACAAATCCCATCCCGAAAGTGCCTTAAAAAATATATATATATCCAATAAAATTATGACACGAACATGTACTACGCAAATTGCACTTGACACTGATATTTGTCAATTAGAATTATATGAATATATCATATATCAACAGTTCCCATGGTTATAGCATGGCTGGCTGATTTATGAAAATTAATCTTTTTATAATTCTTTAACTCTATATCTATTGAATATGAAGGAATATGTTTAATTAAACCGTATAGACAACAAAATATTATTTTATATTTATTATAACATAAAATATTAAAAAATGAAATATATTTTTCAAGATACAATCTGTTAAGAACTTCAAATAAGGGTACTTCCGGTTGACCAACTATAACCAAAATCTAATCAGCTCTTCATATGGATGTAAAGCAGAGGAATACAAAAGAATTATAATTTTTATAACCTCAGAGTTGGAGTTATCGCAGAAATTTGTTACACACACACAGTCATACACACAAACACAGTCATCGTCGTAAAACTAGTAAAATCGTATTCTAGGGACCCAAAATCGTGCTTATTCATTAAAATCTCATCACCGATTTTTTTTATCAAAGACAATACTTTCCGTACCTAAAGGTGACGGGAGGTAAAAATGATTTTCTTTCATTAAGGCGCAAGAATATTTGGAATATTGCTCAGAAGTACAAAAATAAATGCACATGATATAACAAAATGTATTATGAAATATTAAAAAAAGTTTTAATATTTAAAGATTATATTTCTTTATTCATTTTACAATGGATATGTTTTTAATAAACAATATTAATCTGAATGCACTATAAATATATTTTAATTAAAAATATTGTTTTGCATTCTGTATTGATATTATTCAAATAAAAGTACTAAAATACTTATTTTATTGTTCTGGGGAAAATATATAATTTATATTTCAAATATAAAAGAATTTTTATTTACAATTAAATTATTGATCGGTGGAAAATCTATTTACATTATTATGATTTAAATAATTTATTAAGTCATTTGTAATAATGTTGGGAAAAAACAAATACGAAGACAATTTATATTTTTTTCTAGTATTATTCTTCCCACGTTCCTACTTATTATTTTCGTATTTTTACTTTTTTTTGTAGAGTTGTATTGTCCTATACATTTTTCCGTTATGACTTGAATATTAACACAGAGTTCATATTGTATAAGTATTCACTAATTTTTCGTTGATAAAAGAAAAGAATAAAATATTCTTTAACATTTACAACAATGGGGGATTACAGCTCAATAGAAATTAGTAAAATATAGTGAAAGTATATGCTTAATAATGAATACTAATAAAGAAATAAAAGTATATAATTGAAATAGCTCGGAAATAAAGGGGTTTTTGTTATATAGTGGCGCGTCACGAATATGAATTCAATATATATTATTTTGATTAGTGACTAAAATACCATACTATCGATGGAAGTAAAAAATTCAAATAGCGGAGGATTGGCTATCAGTCCAGCACTGCAATTCTCAAACAGTTTTATTTGAAAATAAATGTCTTGTATTAAACTTAATAATGGGGTATTCCACCATAACAAAAAAATAAAGAAAAATTCTCAATAAATAATAGTTAAAACAATGAACACATTTTTTAAATAATTACTTTACGAGATATTTCACATTTGCTAAAAGGGTAAATTGACGTCATACAATTGTTATCTTTCTCTCGTAGCGTACTCGGAGCAGTGTGTGTGAGAAAGACACAAAAGTGACCCCTGTGGTGCACACCAGCAATGAGTGCCCGTGAGGTGACGCCTCGTATGCAAAGAGCTAATTTAATCATATTTGATATTTTCGACGGAGAATTCAATTTTCTAATAGCATTTATTGTTAAATTCAAAATAACACCATTTTTTTTAAGAAAAACTGATAACAGCTTCAAGTAAAGTACCACTTCCGGTTAGACTATTTTAACCAAAATCTATTATGTTATTTACATTAATATAAAAGTATAAAATACCAAATTTGAGAAGTTTTGGTTTATATTTTGAAATAGTTTTTCATTAAAATCTATTATAGGCTTCAAGTAAAGTACCACTTCCGGTTAGACCATTTTAACTAAAATCTAATATATTATTCCCATTGACATAAGAGTCTTATATACCAAATTTGAAAAGTTTTGGATTACAATCTACTATAGGCTTCAAATAAAGTACCACTTTCGGTTAGACCATTTTAAGTAAAATCTAATATATTATTCCCATTGATATAAGAGTCTTATATACCAAATTTGAAAAGTTTTGGATTATATTTTAATATAATTTTTCATTAATATCTATTATAGGCTTCAAGTAAAGTACCACTTCCGAATGTTATGTAATGACCAAAAAGGGAGGTGCACAACTAGATGTTATAACAGTCCTAAATACAAAATTTTAACTTTCTACGGCTTCCCGTTTTTCAGATATGCGAATACGTACGTACAGACGTCACGCCGAAATTAGTCAAAATGGATTCAGGGATGCTCAAAATGGATATTTCCATTGAAATCTGGAAACCGAAATTTTTCGCGATTATAATACTTCCTTTACTTCGTACAAGGAAGTAAAAATCATCTTGTGCATTAGCATCTACCGAATTCAAGGCTATGAAAATAAAACCTAAAATATATGAACTGATAACTTGTGAAACGTCAAATGACAAGCAGTAATAAGAATTTCAAAATCGAACACAATTGCAAATTTTAATTCAAAATTTCTAAACGTAAATTTATAAATGAAATTCATTATAAACCAGCCCTGAAGCAATCGGAAAATTTTGTCGAAATAAAACTGAATTTTAATTTGTTAATAAATTTATTGAAATAGTCCATTCAAAATCCCAAAAAGCGAAACCATCCGGCACGCCACTGCCGGAGGGTCGAACCGGGATGTTTATGACCCAATATTAACTGTCTCCAATAATAATTTATGTTAATGGTTGGCGGTACGGGGTCTGCCCGTCCTCTTGCCTGCTATCCCTGTCCCCGGCTTTCGGCTTCGGCTATCGCACCGTCAGTCCTCACGTCGCCTCCAAGTGAAGTGGAAGTGCTGCACAGCAGGCCACCAAGGTACAGTCGCATGTGCATGGGTGCAAACACACCAATTTATAGCGAGCGATACTCTGTGCAGTGATTATGTTATGTGTGCAAAGTTTTTTTGTTCAGATGGGGATGTTTGTTTGGCGAGAGTAAGTATTTTTGAATGTATGAAGCAAAATAGGTTCATATATTCAAATTTTAAATATCGGTATTATGTATGTTTATGTTCAGGAACCTAAACACAGCTTTTTATCGAAATTTATGGTACTTTCTTTCAAAAAACCTAATCTTACCTAACTGTAGGTACTTATTTTGTCTGTTTACATATACGGACTTTCAAGGCTGTGTCCGATGTTGCACTTTTATCACCCTAATATCTAAATCCTAAATTTATATGCCCTAAATCTAGTGATTATTTAGGATTTTAGGAATTAGATTTTAGGGTTTTGCAGGAGTACCCTATGCTTTAAACATGACGCGCACTAATTAAACAAATCATATTCGTTGCTATAATTTGTATAAAAGTTAAATGTACTGTCAACGAATAGCTTCTTAGCTTCTATTTGATGAAATATAATATTAACATTTACTCTCAAGCATTAAATTGAATCGAATTGTACAATTGATTTAATTTTAATTTTTTGTCAAGTCGATCTTCGAGTCGGGCCGGCAATTTTTAATTTCGGGTCAGAATGGAATAGAATAGGATATAACCAAATTTTATTTCTTATTCTATTCTCGGCTTGCTCCGATATATTCGTTTGACTTGTTGTGACTTCATTGCTATTGGCCCATCCCCTAACGTAAAAACTTTCTGCAAACAACAGTTCGTTTGCAGAAAATCCATATTTTATAGCAAATCATTGCAAAAACAAACAATGACATTATTCAAATCACCAAAATAGTTAATTTAGTGTAAAAGTGACGTCATTCTATTCTAAAGTCTTTTATTCTATTCTAAATGGTCTTAAAAATTTCTATTGCATTCCTTATTCTATTCTATTCCATTCTATTCTGAGCAAATCTGTAAATCAGGCCTAACTTGGTTACTTGCACATACAGAACCCTAGGTAATGATAACATTTTATTATACTGAAATTGCATTGTTTTTGAAATAAATCTAATTTAATCTAACCAAACCTAAACAAATATTATGTACATATATGCAAATGCCAATTATTTACACCTATTGTATAGTAATGTAAAAATCTTCGCTTTAATTAATTTACAATGTTTTAACATTTCTAAATATACATTTATGCTTTTTAAAAATATACAACTGAATAAATATTAGGGTAGTGATAGGTATTATATTAATTAAAAACAATTAATACTGAATATTTTTCTGCAGATATCAATATTGGCTTAAAAAAAATGTCGAATGATTTCCAGGCCTTACTGTCCAATATAGTTTATTTAAAATAAGTATAGATTTGAACGTTTCGGGCCACAATTAGTCCATCATCAGCAAAAAGACATGATTTTTGTCCTTTACAAAATCTAGTAGCCGTGTGCGTATAGTGTCCGATTGCCAATTTGGTGACCCGGGTTCGATCCCGGCCAGGGCAGACTTTTAATCGCACAAAAGTGATCCCTGTGGTGCACTCTCCACACCAGCTATGAGTACCCGTGAGGTGACGCCTGGTAAGCGCCCACACGGTAAAATATATCGTTATCATTACCGAAGTCTACATATGTTGTAGATAATGGCACACCCAGTAATGGGTAAAATGCCGTGATGATATAGAGGGTGTCTCAATAAGCTTGCTCACTATTGGTAACTTTTTACCTCTCGTTAAGAGAGGTATTGGAATCATGCTAAAATTCGCATATCCAGATTTTTGTGAATAAGCACGATTTAAGGTCCCTAGAACCCGATTATAACATTTTTACGATGATGTCTGTGTGTGTGTGTGGATGTGTGTATGTGTGTGTGTGTGTGTGTATGTATGGATGTTGGAGGGACGATTCCTCAAAAACTATAAGACTTAAAAAATATTTAACTGCAGTTTCTTCAATCTGACATTCCTGGGAAGAGCTGAAAAGGTTTTGGTAACAATTGAACAACCGGAAGTAGAACTTTCTTAAAAAAAAAATTCTAAATATAATTTTTTGGGAGTTTTTTTTATTAAATATTGAAGAACATAAAATTCTCCATCTAACACACTTAAAAATTTTATTATATCTTGTATAGATTTAGAGATAAAGACACTATAATTTATAGAGTACACTAATCGCAGAGGCCAAGGCACTAAGGAAACCAGTTGACAAATTCCAATGTTTATAACATGACACATGTCATTGTCAAATATCAACATTTTTAGTGACATTCTGATAGCTTTTTCTGGGAAGTATATTTAATTTTTCTTATTGTTTTATTAATTAAATATTTGAAATTATAGGTAAAATTGTGGTAAAATGCATATATCCATCAGAAATACCGCCAATCTGGTTAATGAATTGGAACAATCTCTGCCATGAAAATGATATAAAATAGATATAATTAGAATTATATGTGTGCAGAAGACATGTTAAATACAATAAAAAACAATATTTGGGTAAAGTTCTGTAATATTTTGTTATAAAACGACGGTTTGAATGCGAAGTGCAATACAATACATACCGTGAGTATTTTTTAACGTGAAACATTGGGTGTGTTATATCCATGGTTACGACATTTGATTGGCAGCAATGTATTTGCGTGTCCCATTTAAAATGAAACATAGGGAACGAATTTGACAGAAGTATTATATTTAAATATTGTAAGAAATTTAATTGAGTCAGAAAACCAGTCGAGAGCACTAAACATATTTCGGGCACAAGGTGCACACAATATTTTTTCTACAACTACATTTAATATTTAGAAAACATGTATAAGTATTTAAACAAAATTAATCTCTACTGACATCTTGTCAATTTGACATTTCATTGACAGCAATGTATTGGTCTCATTTAAAATAAATCATAGGGAATGAATCTGATAGAAGTATTATATTTAAATATTGTAAGAAATTTAGCCAAGTCAGAAAATCACTGGGGCACAAGGTGCACACAATATTTCTTCTATAACTAAATTTAATTTAGAAAGCAGGTACAATTATTTAAACAAAATTAACCTCTATTGACGTCTTGTCAAATGTCAAATTCATTCCCTATGTTTCATTTTAAATGGGACACACAAGTACATTGCTGTCAATCAAATGTCAAGTCGTAACCATGGATTTCACAAACCCAATGTTTCACGTTAAAAAATACTCACGGTATATAGCCTAATATGGAAATGGCGAGAGGTCTTGTGCTGGCCACAACAGATTTTTTATTTGAAGAGATACGAGGTTGGTTAAATTAGTAAAATTGTGCCATTTTATATTAGAAAATTGGTCATGTAGACAAAATAAAAATTGTGTCCGCGGTTCCCAAAATTTGGGACATAATATATATTTTTTAAATGGAACTATATATTTTTTATTATCTTATTGGAAAGAGTATTTTTTTCTCTTTCCAGTAAGGTAATGTTGTTTATGTACAATTTTTTCAAATAAACGAGTTATTTACATTTAAAAATAAAAATTATCTTTTATTAGTTTAGGTCAAGTAAACTATGGAAACAATTGTCTATTTTAAAATTATTATTTTATTAATTTATTTTACAGTAATAATAAAACAAAGAAAATATTCAAATTGAAAGCCATTATTTCTTTCGCACATTTAAACTCTGTTGGAAAGAGAGCCGACCGTTCTATGTAACTGGTGTCTAGATATAACTTTCCATATAGCAAGATCATATCTAACTTTTCTTTATTTGTAAAGTTATTAAACATTATTAAACATAGAGAACTTTACGGGAGATATTATTAAACGTCAAACAAGCAAAGAATCAATTGTTTCCATGGCTTACTTGACTAAAAAACTAATAAAATAGTTTACAAAATTTAAATTTTTAACCGTAAATAACTCGTTTATTTGAACAAATTGTACATAAACAACATTACCTTATTGGAAAGAGAAAAAAATACTTTTTCCAATAAGATAATAAAAAATATATAGTTCCATTTAAAAAATATATATTTTGTCCCAAATTTTGAGAACCGCTGACACAAATTTTATTTTGTCTACATGACCAATTTTCTAATATAAAATGGCACAATTTTGCTCATTTAACCAACCTCGTACCTCTTCAAATAAAAAAGTTACCAATAGTGAGCAAGCTTATTGGGACACCCTGTATTAATTTATTTTTACATATTACTTGACTATTTTAAGTCCAGAATTTATTGGTAATCATGGTAGGGACGATGAAATAAAAACCAACAGCCAACTATAATTAGATATTATTATTAAATAATATAATATTTAGGTTTTTGCAAACACCCTTAATTTGCTTTAATTCTGGCGAGACTAGCAGTACCCTAAGCCCTGCACTGTGGTCCCTTCGCGCCTGGAGCAACATCTGTCGTATTGACAGACGCGTTTGCGCAGGCGCGTCTGCGCTACCCCTGGCCTGAACAACCCGAGCACATCTCACCCCAGCGTCGCAAAATGGCGCCAAATGCACCGCCAAATTTATACGGAACATAAAATTCGATACGGGATACGGGCGGCGAATTGCGATTTTTATATCGTTCGGTTTTCGCGCCGAGAACATTTGTAATTTCCCAAGAGACCTTCACTTGATTTGAAAGTAAAATTGTTCACCAGCCGATGCGATATGCGATGCACTAGCATAGTTTCATGTTTTTCATTTGAATTTGTAATTAGATGCCTCCAACGATACGAATACGAATGTATAAATTTGTGTTTAATTGTAGCCGTTTGATAAATATGGCGGAGATCTACACGGAAAATCAATCAAAGAGGGGGAGCTTCACAATGAGTTTAGTATGAAAAAATAATTATTTAGTACAATTATAATATACACAAATATATCATCAAACCTTCAATGAATTATTTGGTACATGATTTTTATTCTTTAAAATCGATTATTGTATTGATCTGATCACGACAGCCAGGATTTAATAAACCCAGAAGTTCCAGCAGACAACAGACAATAGCTGTTTTTTTGGCGATACACTGGTTCAAAAACGGTTTGAACCGAAACATCATCAATTTTGAACCAGTTGCATAAATGACGTCATAAGTCCGTACTACGCTAAAATGAAATGTTTTGAACCACGGACATTTGTCATTTTAGGTTTCTAACCTTAAAAATTAAAATGAACTGCTGTAATAGTAACATCAGAGTAAGTATTTTTTATTTTTATTTTATTTGTATTTAACGGCAAATTATTTTCCATTTTAACATTTACTAGTTTATTCGGTTTATTAATGATCATTTTGGTACCTTAAATAATATTAACCTAAAAACAAACTGTTTTGAACCGGCTGACAAAACGGTTTGAACACGGTTTAACCGCTTGCGTCAGTGACGTCACCGTTGCAACGCTAAAATGTAATGGTTTGAACCGGGTTAAACCGTTTTTGAACCAGTGTATCGCCAAAAAACACCTAATATAAATAAAAAATCTGATGTGGCCATGACAATATATATCTCCCGCTATTTAATTTTTATTAATTTAAATATGTACCTATACATATATACTAATGCTGCAAACTATATTAAGTTCCTTTGCATAAAACTATTGCTTTATTTACTATTTTCTTTTTAAAATGTCACCGTTATTAATTTGAAATGAGTAGTTTTTTGACAGTAACATTTATCTGTCAGTTACATACATTTGAAATATGAACTGTGTAACAAAAGAATTTTGTTTATCTTTAAAAACATAGGCTGCCGGATTTATAAAAAAGATTATTGTTTAAATTTATATGTAAAATATACCGAAAAAATATGAGTATACATCTCTAGAAAATTCAATAATCTTTCATTTTTATAATCACATAAAATGCGAAAAAGTGACATTTAGTGGTATTTTTTGAAGAAAAACCATTATGAGCTTCAAGTAACGTGGCATTTCCGGTTATCCGATTTACACCAAAATACTAAATATTAAAATTTTCTGAATGATAGTATTTGAGTATCCACATGCACAGACACACACACACACACGCACACACACACGCACACACACGCGCACACGCTCATACACACACACGCGCGCTCATACATACACACGCGCCCGCGCACATACATACACACGCGAGCGCGCGCGCCTACTCACACACACAGACACACGTACATATACATATACACACACATACACACGGACATCATCGTAAAAATGTTAAAATTGGATTCTAGGGACCATAAAATGTGGTCATTTACTAAAATCTCGATTTGCGATTTTTAGCACGATCCATAAATGAACAGATTCTCTGACGCGTAACAAAAAAAGATAATTTCATTTACGTATATCGTCAAGAATCATACACTTTTTATTGCGCAACGACATTCTTCTTCTTCTTCTTATATTCAAATTTATTAAGAAGAAGAGACCATGACAATATTTTAATATTTTTAAATTTAAACTTGCCGCGTGTGATATTACAGGACAAATCGTACAAACAAGATTAAACAATTGTAGTTAAGAATAATAGGGTGCAAATTTTACACGGTTTAAGATTTGTTATATTCATATTTTTATTTCATGACATCCGTTTTCATTTAATGATTTATTTATATTTTTAACATTTGACTTGAGATCTAATTGTTGCAATTTTTATGTTCAATGTTTAGTACTGCCCATCAATTTTTAAATTTTCACGTGTCTATTTTAAAGAAATGTGTAAAAATTAAATAATTTTGAATTATATGTTAACTCCTGATGAAGATCTAAACGAGATCGAAAGTAGTAGAGGCCGAAAATAAAGTATTTTGAATTTTGACTGCAATCCATAAATTTTATTTATCCATAATCACCACAGTCAAGGAAAAATATTTTAAAATGTTATTATTATCCTTTTATTGCACAAACTACTAATACATATATTTATACATTATAATAATATATTGTACAAATTATTGTTGTTCTCGGTATTCTGGACATAGATATATTCTGCAGTTCGGAGTATTATTTTTATTATTATTATTATTATTATTTTTATTTGTATCAGATTCCTAGCATAATACACGGCTTTTGCATTATAAATTGTTAATTATAATACATACCACAACCATACATATTAATTTTGTTCAATATGAGTAGAGGTACTCTATAATTATGCAAATATCTCATTTAATATTCATTTAGAATTACAGCTTTAGATGCAGGAAAATAATAATCCATTACAGACTAATCAATGACAAATTATGAATGAGAATAAATAGTAACCTCAAACAAATTAAAAACAATAATCGACATCAAAAAAAATTTAAACATTATGAAACAAACTTTCCTTATAGACTATACATTTCTACATAATTATACCAATACATTAATGCAAGAATAAACCAGAGAAACAAATGAATGAACAGACAACAGACAAAATTAATATTCAAATAAAATAACTATATTGAACTGTTTTTATCGCGGTAAATTTAAATGTTTGAATATGTAAAAAAAATATTAAAAATATTTTTTTATTTTAAATTATTTTTATTTGTTTGTCATTCAAAAAAACTTTAATTCAATTTTCATTAAGTCGAACCGAACCTGAACCCCGAACAAAAACGCAAATTTTATTAATGGTTGAACCAGAACCGCACCCGAAACCATTTCTTAAAAAACAAATTAACTTGAACCTAAACCGAACCCAGTTTTTGGCGAGTTCGGTGCCCTGAACATACTTAATTATCAATACTCAAATGCCTTAGCGGCTGACATCCAGACTAAACAGATTATTACTGGAAAATAATAATTACATCTAAACAGAATTTTGACTAAACAAAGTTGAAATATTGATTTTGAAACTATAATTTATGAGAATTAATAATAAAATTATTTGCTTATTATTGTTCTGCCGTCAACTTGTCACATTACGAGAAATAAATTGTTAAAAATTTAGAGAGCGGATATGTGACGTCAATATAGCCCAAGCTTGGTAGACAAAGACAGACAATATGCCTTAGTATTCCGGAACATTCTGTAATGAACCTTTACGAATTTACTCGTGAAACTTAGTCCAGTTAATTATTGAGAAACGGTAAAGTATCGTCTGCCAATATCTCTCCTTCGTACCGGAACGTATGGGGACAATTAGGCTTCGAGTCTGTTCGTAGCCTTGCTGACAATTAAACATTTATGGCCGTCATTTATTTTCGATTAATTCAGTGTATTAACAGGTCGTTACGGTGAGACATTATTGTTTCACTCGAGTTTGATTTGCACAACTTCAAACAAACGACCGTTACCCTATCTCACGTGTTAATCTCTATTTAACAACCAAGCAGCTTGTACAATCTGTTTTTCTGTTTATTTACAATAGATTGGACTCTGATATTAACTGTTTATATCAAACAGATATAATTTACTCTTTATAAATATGTCATCATCATGACTTATTACCCATTTCTGGGTGGGAGGATCTTACTGTTATTAGGAGTCATTTTTGTACAACTTATTTGAAAAGTGGAAATATTTTTACCTTCCGTCACCTTCAAGGAAGGTATTGTCTGGTCAAAAAAATCGGTGGTGAGATTTTAATGAATAAGCACGTTCTAGGGTCCGTAGAATACGATTTTACTAATTTTACGATGATGTGTGTGTGTGTGTGTGTCCGTATGTGACAAATGTTTTTCCAACGATAACTCCAATACTACACTCACTTGTGTAATAGTAAACTTTTTTCTCTCTGCGTAATTTGTGATATCTGTTACAGTTCACTCAGAAAATAATAAAACCTGAGTGACTACACCGTGAATTTTTTAAAATAAATTTAATCTAACAGTCTATCCAAATGTCAAACAACTCATTTTTAATGACAGTAACAATTGTTTATGGGTTGTCAAAAATTTTCTTCGCAATATTCTAAAATTAGTAACATCCGTTTGTTCGGCCTAATAATATTTTACTACCATTATTGTAAATAAGACGATTACATTTCTTAGCTTACTCCTAAACAAGTTGTGAAGATTGACAACTCGTTACTGTCATTAAAAATTAGGTGTTTAATATTTGGATAGACTGCTAGATTAAATTTATTTTTAAAAAATTCACGATGCAGTCACTCAGATTTTATATTTTTCTGTCTGAACCGTAACAGATATCACAAATTAAACAGAAAGAGAAAAGTTTACTATTGAATGGGTCTTTCTGAAGAAAAATAATTTCATGTTATCGGCGTGGCCATTAAAAATTTACGGTCTAATCAATGTTGGGACATCTAAGTTTCATACACTAGTGGTTCACTAATAATAACAAGTAACACCTTAAAAGATGACTTATAACCATATGAACTGTCATATCAAATTTCATCCAAATCGTATAAAGCGTTCTGTTATTATAAACAAAATTAATTATTTTTCGAAGAACTTTGAAGCAGATTTCTGGCTAATTGGTGCACTTTCCGGTAGAAGCAAGTCTGGTTAAATCGTCTTATTTTAGCCTCAGGAATCTGTGGTTAAGCTATGTCCCTCTATTTAAGAGACACCCTGTATAAAGTTGTGCATGTCAAATTACACAGAGGTTGATTTAGAGAAATAAGTAGATATTTGAAAAGGCGATGTACCGTCACAATTCATATCGAAAACCACAATTATAATTACCGATCATCTACATCCATACTTCCATTTACTTGAACTTGCTGCCTTGTTTAACAATAACAGCTACATATAAAAACAACAATCTGTGACGTGACCTTGAGACACAGAGCCTCCTACGACGTAATGTCGCCGCCCACAAGAGTTGGTCGGGTGTTGGAGTGCGCGCGAATCGTCTGCCAATCAAGGCCAACAAGATCTAGGAATCTGTTGACCTCCGATTTGGGCTGGAGTTTGGGACTGGGTTGGGATGGAAGAAAACCTGGGGAAAGGGGTAGGGGGAAGGAAGATGAAATTGTGTCATGCAGGGACGGACGAGAAAAATAATTGTTAAGTTTCTACAATTTGTTTGATTCTAAATTGAAAATCACAATTAAAAATAGCTTTGAAACTATCGTGAATCTCAGCTAGATGGTGAAACAGACAGTGAAACACAAAATTGTTCATACACTTTAATTTTATTAATTAATTGTGAAATAAAATGGGTTTCCACAAAAGAAATTCGTTTAAAAATTAATCATAGTTTTCTTCAATATTTCAGAAATTAAAAAAAAATCTGTTGTGGTGGTGTGGCCAGCACAAGACCTTCTGTTAATTTGATGTATTTTGTACAAATCCCATACCAAAAGTTCATTGGAAAAGATTCTATATATCCAGTAAAATTGTAACATGAACATAATACAATTTTTTACAAATTCCATACAGAAAGTTCCTTGGAAAATATTCTATAAATCCAATAAAATGAATATACTTCTTTATAAATACATACTCTAAAAATGCGTACACTTACGTAACATTCTCTTTACAATCAAATAATATTACTACCAAGTTTATATCTCTACCCATTTTTGAATTATTGCCCCAAAATTCAATATACCCCACATTTAGGTAAAAACTTCAAAAATTTCAAAAATCTAATTTTTATGTATCTAGATACTACTCATTGCGCTGATTACAAATTTTGAAACCGCAGGTCGATATCTCTTTTCGTTCTCGAGATATTTAGATTCAAAGTTTTGCTCAAAACTGCCCATTTTTTGGTAATAACCCAAAAATGGGTCGAGATATGAATTTGGCGACAACACCATTCGATTCGACGGCAAAATTACATAAGTACACCAATTTTCAGAATTTTTGAACAACGCATACAATCTCTAAAGCAAAATAACTGAAAATGGCCAAAAATCGCAAAAATCTAAGGTGTACCCCTTACGATTTTTTCAGATTTTGGGTATTTTCAGGGGTTTTCAAACTTTTATTCATAAACAATGAACCGGTTGGACAAAAATTATGAAAATTACTATACTTATGTATTTTTGTCCGTAGAATCGAATGGTGATGTGGCCAAATTCATATCTCGACCCATTTTTGGGTTAATACCCAAAAATGGGCAGTTTTGAGCAAAACTTTAAATCTATATATCTCGAGAACGAAACGAGATATCGACCTGCGGTTTCAAAATTTGGAATCAGCGCATTGAGAAGTATCTAGACACATAAAAAATAGATTTTTGAAAATTTTGAAATTTTTATCTAAATGTGGGGTATATTGACTTTTGGGGCAATAATTCAAAAATGGGTAGAGATATAAACTTGGTAGTTAGTAATATTATTTTCAAATATTAAAGGCTTAATAAAGAATTAGACAACACTCGCCATGTTTCACAAGAATTCAGCATCTGAATCAACCTTTCGATCATCATCAAATGCCGGCCGTGTCCAGCTAGTAACCATGTATACGTCTTTCCCTGTTATTGCAGCTCATCAGTGTGGAGTAACTGCTGTTTATTTGCAGAGACAAGCCACCAGCTGGGCACGGCGTACGGCTACTCCTCGATAGATGGCTCTATATGTACTTAGTTACTTCTTGTTATCTTTCTTTTATGAGATGTACATCTTTTGCCGTGCCCCGGTTGGTAGATTACGCCACACTGATAAGCTGAAATAACAGCAAAACACATATGTGGTTACTAGCTGGGCACGACTGGCATTTGATGACCGAGAGGTTGATTTTAGATGCTGAATTCTTGTGAACTAGGCGAGTGTTTTCTAATTCGTTATTTGACATTGTTTCACATGGAGTTTGCTATTGTAATTCTGTTTTTACCTCTCGCTAAGAGAGGTATTGGAATCATGCTAAAATTCGCATATCCAGTTTTTAGTGGTTAAGCACGATTTATGGTCCCTATAATCCGATTACATTACATTACGATGATGTCCGTGTGTGTATGTATGTTGGAACCACGGTTTCTCAACTTAAAAAATATTTAACTGCAGTTTCCTCAATCTGACAGTCCTGGGAAGAGTTGATTAGATTTTGGTAACAATTGGACTACCGGAAGTAATAGTTTCTTAAAAAAAAATATTCTAAATATTTTTTTTTTTAAATTTCTGTTACTGTAATTGAAGAACATAAAATTCTACATCAGATAAATTTAAATTTTTTATTATATCTTGTATAGATTTAGAGATAAAGGCTCTGTAATATACAGAATAATTTAATCGCAGAGGCCAAGGCACTAAGGAAACCAGTTGACAAATTCAAATGTTTATAACATAGTTTGTAAATGATAAATGTCAGTGTCAAAAATCAACAGTTTTAGTCATATTCTGAAAGATTTTTCTGGGAAGTACATTTAATCTATCTTATTGTTTTATTAATTAAATATTTAAAATGGGGGATTACACCATTTTTTTTTTTTATATAATTTCATCTGAAAATATTAGGAAAACTAAGACTATTGATGAAAATCCGGTAAAAAAATTCCTATTAATAAGCGAGTTATGGTCTCCCGAATTTTGAAAAGATTGACGTGACGTCATATTTATGTGTTTTTATATCAAACTGTTTTCATCATGGACCTAAATGTTCTTGAAATATATGCTATTTTAAGTTATATTTACATAAAAATAAATGAATATTATAACACTGTATAAGTATACATACTTTATAATTACAGGTGTATTTAAATTATTAAGTTTAACGCAAGAAATTTATGTTAAAATAAAAACTGTTTTAAACTGTAGTACAGGAATGTTATCCCTTCCTTTCGAATTTGAATTTCTTAACTTCCATTGGTAGTAATCCCACCTCCTAACACGCTATTTGTAATGCATATATAGGCGGTTTCTCGGTCGCCAATCAAAATATTTTCATATTAGTGTCGAAGCGTTATAACAAAAAACCCTTTATTTCCGAAATATCTCAATTGTACCATTTCATTTTTTTATTAATATTTAATTAATTATTACTCGGCATATACAGTCGTATTTTTTTACTATTTTTCTTTTATTCGATTGAGCCGTAATCCCCCATTGTAGGTAAAATGCATATATCCATAAGAAATACCGTCAATCTTGCTAGAATTGGAAGAATCTCTGACATTTAGGAACTTCCTCATACAATGAAAAATATATATAATTAGAATTGTATGTGTGCAGAAGACATGTTAAATACAATAAAAACAATATTTAGGTAAAATTCTGTAATATTTTTGTTATAAAACGACGGGTCGATAGCGAAGTGGAATACAATACTTATATAACATAAAATGGAAATGGCGAGAGGTATTGTGCTGTCCACAACAGATTTTTATTAAAGGAATAGTACGCTTAAATTTATAAATTAATTTATCATGGGCAAACCCTATTTATTTTGATATTTACTCGTAAAATTGAAGTTTTTTTCTCAATAATTGTATCACAACCCTCGTGAATTAAATTGAAAATTAATTTATATGACATTTATGATTCATGACTATAAAGTCATCATAAAACGATGATAAAGATGTTTTACAACCTACTGAAATCAATTTAAAATTCTATTACTATTACTTATTATTTCATTTCGTAATTTTGTTGAGTGGGCACAATTTATGGGGCACGATTTCTCTGCCATTTATTTAGTCATCATTGGGCACGTTTGTTACAAATAAGGCAGAACCGGTCCTGGATCGACCATCGCCTCCTATTGTGAAACCCAACGCATTCTGGCGTAGGACTGAATTTATGGTTATCTGTGATTTTGCCAAATAATTCGACCATGGAACTCAGTGAGGTTAAATTTACAGAAAAGATATAAAGAAGGTTCATTGTTACAAAGAAAGAAAAACAACACGGAGCTGGTATAAATTCAAAGAAGAGTTCAAGAGCCAACAGTAAATTTTAAGAAAACGTCCACAATATGATATATTGCAAAAGCTGAAACTATTTAATTGAAGCCAGAATCGATAGATGGAAATAGTGGTTTGCATTTGAGAGTCGAGTGCATTGATGTATTGCCCGTATTGTTCTCTGATATCAATGGGAGTAAACAATATTAAATTTATGGATTCCGGCTTTTGAAAGCAGTTCAGTATACACTTCTTACAAAGTGGACTTACTGTTGTGCGATATAAAACTAAACTGGTTTCTGGATTGTGAATCACCAGCTGCTTCAAGAATTCCAACAATTTCTAGAAATTTCTCGGAGTATTTCAACGAAGTATTACTGTAAATTTTGTAATTTGTATCAATATTGAAGGAAAATTGTCTAGAATTCTTCACTAATTGTTTATATTTATTTTTATTCAATTTTGACGTTTTAAACTGTCATTATTAACTCCATAGCAACAACTATAAGTAACACTTTTTCACATGTGAATTAAAAATTTTTAAATCACCCTCACAAAATTTTAACTCAATCTGCACCAAATAATGCATTTAAAATAACATCAGGTACGAAAATAACACTTACCATAATATTTATCAGACATTATCAGCCATTTTCATTATTTTTCACGGCACAAATGACACACAATACAGCATTTTAAATACATGACTTGACGTCTATTAGCGACGATTGTCATGCTCAGCCTACTAACTGATCAGTTTTTTATTTTGTCAAAATTAAATATTATAATGGTTTTTATTAGTTTTTCGTCAAAATTGAATAAAATATTGCACAAACCACGTGAGCTAAGGTAATGTTTATTCACTCGAAGAAATTAACTCGCTCTTACGGGCTCGTGAGCTAAACTTTCTTCTCATGAATAAACATTAACTTAGCTCACTTGGTGTGTAAATATCTATTATACTAGCGTTTTATAACAACTTTTTATTTCCCGCTACCCTTGGTAAGGGAGGTATAGGGATCGTGCTAAAAATCACATATCGAGATTTTAGTAAATGACAACGTTTTAAGGTCCCTGGAATCCATTTTTAACATTTTCACGATGATGTCTGTATGTGTGTATGTGTATGAATTTTGTCTTCGCTCTAACTCAAATGTTATCATTCAGATAATTCTGAAACCTTGTATTTCTATCCTATTCTAATATGAAAAGAAGCCATTAGATTTTGGTGTAAATCGGATAACCGGAAATGACACTTTACATGAAGCTCATGATGGCTTTTCTTCAAAAAATACTATTAAATGTAAATGCCATTTTTTCGCATTTTATGTCTTATGAAAATTAAAGATTATTGAATTTTCTACAGAATTACATTAATACTTTTTCTATAATATTTTACAGATAAATTTAAAAATATTTTTTTTTATTAGTTCCGAAGCCTAAGATAAACACAATTCCTTTCTTACACAGTTCACATTTCAAATGAATGTAACTGACAGTAAATGTCACTGTCAAAAAACTAATCACTTTAAATTAATAATAGTGACATTTTAAAAAGAAAATAGTAAATAAAGCAATAGTTTTCTGCAGTGGAACAGTTTGCAGCGTTAGTAAATACGTAGGTATGTATTTAAATTAATAAAAATTAAATAGCGGGAGGTTTTGTGTTGGCCACATCAGATTTTTGATTGTTATTTTCATTGTCAAATGAAATACTTTTAAGCACTAGTGCTTAAAAGTAACTTTTTTAAATACTAGTGCTTAAAAATGACAATTTAATGCGTAAAATGTTACTTTTAAACACTACTGCTTAAAAGTATTTCATTTAGCATCGAATAGATGAACATAATGTCTGCCTACTTTTTAATTTTGAAAAATTCAAAATGTTGAAATTTGAGAATAAATGATCTGTTTTAAACGCTATTATAAAATATCTTGTATGTAATACATTGCGAAATGAGTGTTTTAGACACTTGACGTGTTTTATAACTCGCTTACCCTCGTGCGTACAAATTTCACGTCGCGTCCCTAAATCCCTATCATTTCGCAACTTATTACATAAATAGCTATTAAAATTCCAGAATAATTAAGAATAAGAATATCGAATAGGTCGTGGAAAATAGATTTTGATTTTATATTAACATTTCAAACAGTTATTTATTTGTCCTTTCATATTATGTTGAATTTATAGCCAGTGGCACCAACCTAAAATCTTAGCGTTCCTTAAAAAGACAATATTGCATCGAAATGAAATGTCAAAAGAATTGTTATGCATGCTGTCAATATTACGATTTTCACTCTATTTTTACGGATAACCAGAGAGCATTTTCGAATCATAATTTACAATTTCACAGCTTTGGCAGTTTTTAAGTTAGCCTGAAGTTAATCTGACAGTTTTTAAAAAATGGAAGAAAAGAATGATGAAGTATATTATTATTATTATCATTATTATTATTATTATTATTATTATTATTATTATTATTATTATTATTATTAGTAGTTAGTTGTCTGCAATGGCTTCAATGTTCGATAAGTAATGTTACTTCTGGTGTACCTCAAGGCTCTTATCCGGGATCTTTATTATTTAATACATCTGAATCGAAAGTTATGAAGGAAAAGAATTTTTTATTAAAACTTATTTACCTTGCTAAAGAAAAAAAACTATTTTTATACGATACAAATTAAATATAATTAGGTATAAGTAAATTAATCTACAGTGTTAATCTGAAAATCTGCATACATATTTGCGAGCATATTTACTACTTTCTAATATTTTCTAAGAATACTTTTTTCATACTTATTATGTTGATTTAAATCTCATAGTCATAAAATTCTGCACGAAAACATAAAATATTCAATTTTCATATATTAAGTTATAATTAGAAATAGAATATGAAAATGTTACAGTTACAAACATAAAATCTATTTTTAAAATATAAATCTTGCTTTGGCATTTAACTGTAGGTCTAAATATAGAATTTTTTATTGTTAATATATGAAAATAAAAAAAAAAAAAACAGAAATACCTTGTTGATATATAAATGGTGCAGTAAACTTTTGTCCTTGTTGCAAAAGTCTACACCAGACTTCGTTCCGCTTTTCGGATTATTAGGATATGTAAATAAGAATGCGAAGCTGGTGGAGAAATTTTGAACTAAAACAAAGGAGCCATTTTATTTTATTCGTATGTTTTTACATGGTCGGGCAAAGTATATAGTGGAAAATAAATAATAGAACTAATATTTACAATTAATTAATCTACTACAAACTACAATTGCGAACATAACCTAACAACTACTACCTAAAGTATTTAAAATGAAAAATAATAATCAATCTACTGCTGCAACTAATTAAACAGGAAACAAGGAAACATACTCTATCTAAAATAATAATAAACACTGAAAGAAAAGAAAAAGTATAAGAAGAATAACAAATAAAAAAAAAAAAAAAATATATCATCACGGCATATTACCCATTTCTGAGTGTGCCACAATCTGCTTTATCGCAGATATCGGTGATGATAATGACATATTTGTACCGTACCAGGCGTCACTTCACGAGCACTCATTGCAGGCATGGAGAGTGCACCACAGGGGTCACTTTTGTGCCATTTCAAATTCGAAATATTTGGCATCGGTCGGGATCGAACCCGGTTCAGGTTCGCGACCAGACACTCTGACACGCGGCCACGGGACCCCCAAGGAGAATCAAAGAAAAACTATTGACAGAATGATACGTTTCTGGAAGTTAAACAAAAGTGTTCCCTTGTCGAAGGTTTGACGTTGGTTTACAACGCCATCTCTACGTAGTGAAATATCCCAATTGTTCATTTTCGATTTTATTCATTATTTAGAGATTTTCAAGCATCTCATATTGATTATCGATGTTATAGCAGCTTCTTCTGGATATTTACCGTAAGTAGTCAATTTATATGCAAGGTCAGTGGCAAATTTTCGTGAATTTCTTTTAAATACATTACCATTTTTATTGGTTTTTTAAAAGCGCGCTGACTGATTCCGCCCTGTGCGTCGTTTGAGACGTATTATAAAAACGCTGAGCGTGGAAAAATAACAAATATGATAGATTCTTTTGGAGAGCGGCGTCTCTAGAATTTAAAAACACTTTGTTCCGCCCTACAATAACAGATGTTGCAAGAAAACAGGGGAGCACGAAAAAATTGGTTTTATTTTTCAAAGACACTGGGAGAATATATTTTGCTGACTGTCGAAACCAACTTTCAATGAAAGATTCACTGACAATTTAGAACTTACAATGCACTTGTGCTTTTTTTATAGAGAAAAGAACTTTTTAAATTGAATTTAAATCGTACAACTAAATCTAAACTATAACACCTTACAATGAATCACCAAAAAAGGCAAAAATCAAGAATATCGTATTATCTTAAAAATAGTTATTTATCGAATTCCGTTTTAAAAAGATGAATTTTACCTAACCTTTTGACTTTTTACATAATTTATATGAAATGAGTTTTGTAATAGCTATTTACATTCGAGTGCGTGTAAGTTGTATTTTAGAGCGCGACAGCTTTGCTTAAGGCACGAGCCCTTAAGGCGAGTGCCTTATTAGCTGGAGCGCTGTAAAATACTTCACGCACGAGAATTGTATCAAATTTTTTGGCCGACAATAATAAAAATCACTTTTTTTAATGAGATAGGTTGTACTTCTGAAAAGGGTTAGTTTAAAATACTGGGGTTAAGTCAAGTTCCAAATTTGATTTTACTTACCTTCATGTTTTCTTCGTAATAAATAATAGGTAGGTGTCGTTATTTGACATTTCAGCAATGTTCGCCTCGCGTATTTCACAGATATATCGATCGGTGACTATGTCGGTAACGGCGGATTTTTACAATAATGACAGATGTTGCTGCCATGATTTTGCTTTATATAAATTAGTTTTAAATATAGGAAATGTTAAAGTAAAAAAATAACTTACGTAGGTAGTATTTTTTTACATGAACTTTATTATAGTAAAGATTATTTATTTTCTAAATGCCCATAAACGTCCAGTGTATTTTGATGATTTTTTTTCGCATACTTAGACAAGTTACAACACAGTAAGCGTAAAATGTAGGTTACACTTGCTGTGTATACAATTGTAAAGTTCCCATTACACTTCAAGAGGGCAAAAAAATCTTTACGTAACTGACAACTGATAAAAAAGAAACAAGAATATATCACCATAGATTTCTTCAATATATATTTATAAATTATTGACATATAACCAATTCCTCTACATCAGAAGGAAGATCTACATCGGTTTCAGAAGATATTCAGAACTCATTTTCAATGACAATACGCATGCACTGACATAAGCATTAAATAAAAAATCTGATGGGGCCAACACAATACCTCCCATTCTTTAGTTTTTAACTATATTAAGTTCATTTGCATATAACTGTTGCTTTCTTTACTATTTTCTTTTTAAAATGTCACCATTATTAATTTGAAATAATTAGTTTTTTAACAGTGACATTTATCTGACATTTACATACTTGTGATATATGAACTGTATAACAAAGCAATGTTTAAATCATAGGTTCTGAGATTTATAAAAAAGATTATTTTTTATATTTATCTATAAAATATATAGAAGAAGTATTAATATATATCTGTAGGAAATTGAATACTCTTTAATTTTTTTAATGACAAAATGCGAAAAAATGAAATTTAATTGTATTTTTTGAAGAAAAAACCTTACGAGCTTCAAGTAAAATGCCATATCCGGTTATCCGATTTACACCAAAATCTACTGGTTTCTCAGAATTTTGTGAATGATAGTATTTGAGTTAGAACGTAGACAAAATCCATACACACACACACACACACACACACACACACACACACACACACACACACACACACACACACACACACAATGTTAAATGTTAAAATTGGATTCTAGGGACCTTAAAACTTGGTCATTTACTCAATATGCGATTTTTAGCACGATCCCTATACCTGCCTTACCAAGGGTAGCGGGAGATAAAAATTAAATTCATTTATTTTCACGGCAACGCTTTGGTAAATTGATTTTGAAATATGTGTATTTAGCTGTCATAGAAAAACCTAGAATTTTGAGTATATCAAAATTATTTCAGCGGAATTATATAAAATTTTGTACGTTATGAAAACGAGATATTGTTTGACTCATATAATTTGCAAAACTCACTTCACTCGTTTTGGCAAATATGTTAATCAAACAATATCACTCTTTTCATAACTGATTATGTAAATAACTATTATATTATATTTGTGAGAAATCACAAAAATTTAAGGATATACCTACAATATTCATAAATCATGAAGACAGAGGAGTAGTGGAGTTTTATTACAAAACGTATTAAACTTAATGAAAAATTTAGAAAAAATAATAATAAAATAATATATTCTCGTATAAAGAAAACGCATGCATAAAATATTTAAAGCAAGAAATTTATGAGTAGTAATATGAAATGCAATTTCACTGACATCATATTATGAAGAGTACAATGGAATCTCGTATACTGCGCGGTAATTATGAAATATAATGACACGTTAGAGAAGAGGCGTTTTAATGAAAGGTCCAGACCTTAGTTAACTCCACGATCCGCCGTTATATCATACAGCGAAAATAACTAAAACCGGAGACCAAAACTATTAAAGTAACACCACGCACATTTAGGACCCTATTATAAAAATGTTTGAACGCAGTAAATACGCTTTAGAATATGGTCCCTAGAACTTTTACAACTCTTTTTTTTTAGGATAATGGTTATTTACATGTACAATACAGTATGTCCCATTTAGAAGTGCCACCATATTGGGATCTCGAGAACTATAAGAGATACGATGTCGGTTAAATGGAACTTTTTGTGCGCCTTTGGGAGGCCATCTCAGATGTGCTTTTGTTTTTCCAAAAATTCTCATAGGGCACTAGATAATGACGAAAAACAGATTATTGTTGATTTTTTCTTTTTCAAATAGCTTCTAAACTATTGGTAATTGAGAAAAACGTTTCAAATATAAAAGATATATATATTTTTATTAACTAACCAGTGGCGTACGAAACAAATTTTTGTATCCGTAAATTTTCGAGATATAACACAAACTTATATTTTTTTAAATGGAACCCATATCTGATTTTAGTCTCAAAAAAATAATTATTTTTTTCTCTTTTCAATGTTGTAAGGGTTATTATGTTTTATATTTGTTTTGCCTTCAAAATTATTATTTTTTCCTAATTTTGTATTAAATTTGCAATTATTTTGAAAATATTGGTAGATTTTTATTTAGAAATACTCCTTGTATTTAAATAATTTATTTAGTTACAAAAATTTGCTCAAAACTCGTATCAAATAATTTTTTATAATATTTTGTAATTATAATTCTAGAGTAAAAATATGAAGTAATAAAGGCATAAAATAAATTATATCGATCAAATATAATATAATTAATAAAAATAATATTTTTTTTTTTGAGAAATAATAAGAAAATTCACAAAAATAAAGAAAAAAAAATAACTTTTAGGAGCAAAACAAATATAAAACATATTAACCCTTACATCATTGAAAAGAGAAAAAAATAATTATTTTTTTGAGACTAAAATAAGGGGTTCCATTTAAAAAAATATGAGTTTGTGTTATATCTCGAAAATTTACGGATATAAAAATTTATTTCGTACGTCACTGGTTAGTTAATAAAAATATCTATCTTTTGTATTTGAAACGTTTTTCTCAATTACTAATAGTTTAGAAGTTATTTGAAAAAGAAAAAATCAACAATATTAACTTTTTCGTTATTATCTAGTGCCCTATGAGAATTTTTTGAAAAACAAAAGTGCATCTGAGATGGCCTCCCAAGCGCGCACAAAAAGTTCCATTTAACCGTCATCGTATCTCTTATAGTTCTCGAGATCCCAATGGTGGCACTTCTAAATGGGACACACTGTATATACTGGTCAGTTAAATTGAAAATGCCAAATGTCCAAATAATTTTTGCAAAAATAACCTAAATGGAAAGATATATAAAATTCTTACTATTGGATAATTCATAAACATTTACAGCCCGATTCATAAAAAGGTTTAAGCTAATCCTCATTTTTGGATTAGCGAATTCTACACTAATTTTCACTGTTTATAACTTAAAATATAGTCTAATCTAAGAATAGAATTTACTAATCCAAAAATGAGGATTAGCTTAAACTTTTTTGTGAATCGGGCTGTTAGTGATTGAATGATAGAAAAAAGAAGATAATTAAAAAATAGTAAGCTTTTGTGTTTTTCTCAAAACTATACTTATGTTGGTCATGTTAAGTTTTGAAAGAACACTCCTCACTTTACAGTAAGAATATTATTATTTTATAGAAATTTCTCGTCAGGTAATCTCTGTAAATGAATTTGTACGAGTAGAGAATGTGAAACTAAACGCAATACCTGCAGCCCAGTGAATAATTTTATGGTTTTATGGGTACAGCTGCAGAATTCGCAATACAACAGTCGCTTGTCCCAAGCATGACGGTACGAAATCGTAACGATTTTCTATGGCTATTCAAGAAATTCTGCCATTATACTGTGACTTCACAGCAGGTTGCAATGCGGAATGATTTGTTGTTTGTAAAAGTTGAAATTTTCTAAATGATATGCTAGTTTAAAAAGATATTTTGCAGAAAATTTTTTGGTTAAAATATTATCCAATTGAATCCCTGTATTTCTGATCACGTGTGCGAAAGTGACCAATCAAAACAAACTTACAGTGATGATTATGCTAAGACAATTATCACTTATGTCATAAGTTGCTAAATAACAAAAAAAAATTGACAGATAATTACAGATTAATTGTTATAATTTGAAAATGACGTTTAGACGATATGACAGTGAAAATAACGCTTCAATTAATAAAATACATACTCACACTCACAATAAAACACTATTATATCAAAAATTAGAAAATATTATTCTATTATTATTACTATTAAACGTTTGTATAATAAACGGTCAACGTACACAGCTCGGGCCAGAGGCCCTCGGAAAGTACACCTTTGACCTCAGGCGTTATTGTCCTTATAACACCCTTGATACGTTAATTACTACAACAAGATTATTTTTTGTTATAAATAATAATACTTAACTTGCAATTATAGGGATTTCTAAGTTTTTTCATTTTTTAATATGTTAATCTGTACATAAAAATATTAGACACGTATTTTGTATTATCGCCGAAAAGTTTCTAATTCCTGTAGCCGCGTGCCTGAGTGTCTGGCTGCGAATCTGGAGAACCGGGCTTGGAACCCGGTCGACATCAAATATTTCGAATTTTAAATGGCACAAAAATGATCCCTGTGATGCACAAATTCCTTTTAAATTCTTCAAATTAATAGTAACTGTCATACACCTGAAAATTTTCGCGTTTCACGTAAATATATGTAGTTTCTTTTCAGTGTACATTATACTCGTATGTATTTTTAAGTATGAAAATACAGGCTTTTTGCCTTTTGGTTTCTGAAATATATTTTTTATTAAGTTACTATACAGTGTCCCACACTCTATCTTCAGTGTGGCAGAGATAGCCAATGCTATTCTTATGGAGGTTTTTTGTACCATGTTGCCAATTTTTCAATGTAATGTAATATTGAAACATTCATAAATATTCATTGCTGTACCAAAATTAGTTAACACTGTACAATTTAAGTTTTATGAGGGTCTCTTATTTACCCAAGGGCTTATTGTATACACCCAATATTTGTCTAAATAGTTTTATATACAGGGCTATTTGTACCTGTAATAAGTAATACTTCAATACAATATTTTAAAACCGCCCAGCATACTAATCTTGATTAAATGCATTAGAAATTAGAATTTTTTAAAATATTATAAATTCAAATTGGAGATTACAAAGAAAGAATAAAGACTTATGAACTATGTAAAATATATGCACTATTTCTATCAAGCTTAAAAATTAGTAAATTATCAAATAAGAAGATATAAATTAAATAAAAAAATATGTATTATTAAACTGACCAGTGTGTTATTCAATTTCATTTTTTTCTTCGCACCTATGCTATTTTACATCTATATTTTGTACTCATATATGTATTAATTATATATCTTTTCGTAGAATGGAAATATGTAACATAGGGAATTTATATTGTTGACGACGATTGTAAAATGTCCAATTAAGTACAAAAATGTTTTATATTATATACTTTAAATTGACTAGAGTTTATATGTTAATTCATTTCATTTACCTACGCTTGTTATAATTTTATATCCTACTTACATTTTGTATTTGTATTATTTTATATTTTTTGTAAATGATTAAACTGACCAGTTCATTATTTAATTTAATTTTTTTTCTTTTCACCCACCTGTTTAGATACACTGAAAGTACACCAGTCATAAATACATTCAATGAAGTACCCATAATATTTCATCTCTTTTTGGGCATCTATTTTGCTCTTTCTATCTTGCAGATTTACAGCAGGTAAATATGGCAATATGGTACTCCATAAGACCCTATACTGAACATAGAGTGTGGGACACTGTATAGTTTCACTATAACATTACCATCATCAGATCTGATAAAAACTTAAAATATGTATAGAAAAAATGACAAATGAGAGGTAAAAAAGTTTCTGGGTGCTTATATTTAGATGAAATCTTTTGTCCTACAAATTCCACCTTTAACTTTGTCCATATTTACTTGTCTTATTACATTATTTCATCATCATTTCACCTATTTACTCATCACTTTTTACCCTGAACCCTATTCTTTTTCTTGCTGCCTTCGTTTTCTCTCATCATTAATCTCCTCTCCTTTTCGTGGGGCAGGTTAGTTCCTCCGTTCCTAGTGTCCGGGATTGCTGTGTCATGCCGGACACGAACCGTGTAGCTGTCCGAGATACTACTGAGGTACTCGGTCACTGGATAGTGGATAGTAACATATACCCAACATAGGAACACATACGCTCAACAAGGAGAACATACGTACTCATGAATTGCAGGAATAGATGGGATGTTAGATGAGCATAATATGTAACACATGTGGAAATGAGATGTGTTATTAGGGTAATTGTTTATATAGATGAGTGCAGATATCCGTATATGCAGTTAGGAGTATTTAGTAGCATGTGAAATAGTGTATCATGCAGTGGTGTGGTGTGTAATGGGTTATGTACACAGATGGCCAGAAATGTGTGATATTAATCTAAATGTTTATGTAATAATTATATGTCAACGGTCTTGTTAACACACGCATTCTGACTTGTAGTAGATTTATAGAAACTAGCTGTCTTCATTTTGGTTATTATTAAATGCGAAACTGCTGGGGAACTAACAGATGCTATTAATTGTTAGTAATGTTAATTTCTGTTAATAATATTATTATATCTTGAAATTTTGGAAACACGGATTGACTAGTATCATGAGACATTGATTATTTCCAATATTTTTGAAAATTTTCAAAATTTGAAACATGTAACAGATTAATTTTACTTATGCTGAAGACGGCCACAGGTGTGTGCCCGAAACGTCCATATAATTTTGTACATCATATATATACAGGGTGTCTCTTAAATAGGGGGAAATGGCTTAACCACAAATTCCTGAGGCTAAAATACGACGATTTAACCAAACTTGCTTCTACCGGAAAGTGTACCATTTAGCCAGAATTCTGCTTCAAAGTTCTTCGAAAAAAAAAAAAAATTTTGCTTATAATAATCGGACGCTTTATTCGATTTGGATGAAATTTGGTATGACAGTTTATATGGTTAAAAGTCATCTTTTAAAGTAATACTTGTTATTATTAGTGAACCACTAGTGTATGAAACTTAGGTGTCCCAACATTAATTAGACCGTAACTTTTTAATGGCAATGCCGAAAACGTGAAATTATTTTTCTTCAGAAAGATACATTCAGTAGTAAACTTTTCTATCTATATATAATTTGTGATATCTGTTACAGTTCACAAAGAAAAAAATAAAATCTGAGTGTCTGCACTGCTAAATTTTTAAAATTATTTTTTGCATTATAAATGGATTTATTCAGTACCGAAGAATTTGTGATTTATTTTATTATTAAGTATTTGACATAAATTTTAGGATATACACTGTAATGATATTTCATTTAAGTATTATTAATCTTATTGTTGTAATCAATGTGTTTACAATGTTTTATTTGTTTTTTATTCCCATAGCTATCTGATTTTTGGTGAAAATGTCATATTTTACTTTTTAAATATCTAGTGCTGCAGATATTCTAATGCATTAATTGATGAATTTTTAAGAGTAAAAATTAGTTCTAAACAACTTTTTATTCTTGTATTTTTGCTCTGAAATGTACAGGAGAGCCAATTTTCGCACATTTTTAAAATCCTATGGTAAAGACCTATGTTCCGCGTTCCGTTGCACACCCTGTATATATATATATATATATATAGAGAGACATACCCGGTTTACGCTAAATGTTTTAGCATCTAGGGGGGCACATTTTATTAATATTTTTGTTTTTCTTTTTAATTCACTAACCTCATCCCCACCACTCTCAACTTTTAAATCTTAAATGGCAATATACCCCTTGTGACATGTCAAATGAAAGCTCTTGAAAAATGCTATACAGACTTGTCAATAAAGATTTAAAAGTTGAGAGTGGTGGGGGTAAGATTAGTGAATAAAAAAATACAAAATATTAATAAAATGTGGCCTCGTAGATGTTAAAACATTTAGCGTAAACCGAGTATGTCTATCACAATTCGTTTTAAAGTTATTAAGGGTGGATCATCTTATCATCTTAAGCGCGCCACTATATATATATATATATACAGTGTGTCCCATTTAGAACTGCCACCATTGGGATCTCGAGAACTATAAGAGATACAATGACGGTTAAATGGAACTTTTTGTGCGCGTTTGGGAGGCAATTACAGATGTGCTTTTGTTTTTCCAAAAATTCTCTTAGGGCACTAGATAATGACGAAAAACTGAATATTGTTGGTTTTTTCTTTTTCAAATAACTTCTAAACTATTAGTAATTGCGAAAAACGTTTCAAATATAAAAGATAGATATTTTTATTAGCTAACCAGTGGCGTACGAAATAAATTTTTATATCCGTAAATATTCGAGATATAACACAAACTTATATTTTTTTAAATGGAACCCATATCTTATTTTAGTCTCAAAAAAGTTATTATTTTTTTCTCTTTTCAATGATGTAAGGGTTATTATGTTTTATATTTGTTTTACTCCTAAAATTTAATTTTTTTCTTTATTTTTGTGAATTTTCTTATTATTTCTCAAATAAAAATAATATGTTTATTAATTATATTGTATTTGATGGATATAATTTATTTTATGTCTTTATTACTTAATATTTTTATTCTAGACTCATAATTACAAATTACACTATAATGTGCCAAGGGCGACCTGATACAAAATATAAAAATTAATTTGTTACGAGTTTTGAGCAAATTTTTCTAACGAAATAAATTATTTAAATACAAAGAGTATTTCTAAATAGAAATCTACCAATATTTTCAAAATAATTGTAAATTTAATACAAAATAAGGAAAAAATAATAATTTTGAAGGCAAAACAAATATAAAACATAATAACCCTTACGACATTGAAAAGAGAAAAAAATAGTTAATTTTTTGAGACTAAAATCAGATATGGGTTCCATTAAAAAAAATATAAGTTTGTATTATATCTCGAAAATTTACGGATATAAAAATTTGTTTCGTACGCCACTGGTTAGTTAATAAAAATATCTATCTTTTATATTTGAAACGTTTTTCTCAATTACCAATAGTTTAGAAGTTATTTGAAAAAGAAAAAATCAACAAAAATCAGTTTTTCGTCATTATCTAGTGCCCTATGAGAATTTTTGGAAAAACAAAAGCACATCTGTAATGGCCTCCCAAACGCGCACAAAAAATTCCATTTAACCGACATCGTATCTCTTATAGTTCTCGAGATCTCAATGGTGGCACTTCTAAATGGGACACACTGTATATATATATATAATAAATTAAATAAATTACACTATGATACATCTTGTTCAAACATTATCGCTACAAATTCTAAGTTGATTTTGTAAACAAATTCAGTTAACCAGAAAATGTCTAAAGTTTGTCAATAAATATGTATGCAGTGAGTTAACATTTAAAGCAACAATCATTTCTATAAAATTTATCAGTTAGATACGAGTGTAATTACATGAAAATGAAATTAGGTAAACCAAATAAAAAATTACTACAAAGAAATTAACACCAATAACATGTTTTATAAAATAAAACAAGATGTTTGACACGGAACAATCGGAACCCTATAATTTCCACATTATTTAGTCTTTGTTGTTTGTTATTTATGTTCAAAAATGTCATCCTTATGATTTGATAAGTACAGAAATAAAACCTTTTAATGTCGGAAGGAAAAGTGAACTCATTGTGTTAATCCTTTCTGCGCAGTTAATGGACTATTTCAGTGCCTAGCGGATTAATAAGGTCAGATGGGGCCTAATTGCCTCTCTCAATTTCTCTCGGACATGCAAATAGCCCCACAATGCGATTTTCCTCTCCACTTCAAATTATTCTGCTATGCTACTCTTGTTCGCTAACTGCCAAAATTATTACAATAATAAACATCAAACACAAGATGGACGAATTTCACTTCGGTTAATTTCGTACAAGAAATTAGTTTTATTGTATCTAATTTCGTAAATGTTACGGCAAGAAGCAGAAACAGCACACATAAAGTCCAATAATTTATCGCATAATAAAGGGAATAAGAGTTAATAATTATTATACATTTATATTATTTTTATTCCACATATCAAGAACATACGAGTCGTTATTATATCAAGACACTAGTATGAATCATACGAGTGACTTTATTTTAAGAAATATTCAATATTATTTTACGAAATTTACTACCTATGGGTTTTCCAATGTACCCGTTTCAACTAAAATATTTTCAAAGTAGTGGATCTTCCAGTTTGACCGGAAGTAGTATCCAACTTTCTTATTTTAAATGGAATATCATATTTTATTACCTCTCGCTAAGAGAGGTATTGGATTCATGCTAAAAATCGCATATCGAGTTTTTAGAGAATAAATACGTTTTAAGGTCACTAGAATCTGATTTTAACATTTTCACAATGATGTCTGTGTCTGTCTGTCTGTCTGTGTCTCCTTATGAAATATTTAACGTATCAGTTCCCAAACTTCAATTTACTATATAAACATTTTCATTTTTGAACTGGTTTCTATGGAGTTATTTGGGCTGTGAGTTTCATTAACACGTATTATTTTACATATTTATAATTCTCTATCTTTACGTCTAAAGAATATAATAAAATAGTTCGGAGTACCGGATAGAGAATTTTATATTCTTTAATATTTGTAATAACATAAATTTCCAAAATACATATAATATTTAGAAGTTTTTCTTTAAAAAACTAGTCCAAATAAAATAAATATATCATCACGGCATATTACCCATTACTGGGTGTGCCAGTATCTACAACACATGTAAACATCGGTAATGATGACGATATATTTTACCGTGTGGGCGCTTACCAGGCGTCACCTTACGGGCACTCATAGCTGGTGTGGAGACATAGGGGTCACTTTTATGCCATTTAAAATTGGAAATATTTGGCGCCTGTCGGGATCGAACCCGGTTCCCCCAGGATCGTGACCAGACACTCAGGTACTCGGCTAGTTGTCCAATTGTTTAATTGTTACCAAAACCTTTTCAGCTCTTCCCATTACTGTCAGATCAAGGAATACGTATTTGAATTGGTCTTTAGTCTTATAGATTTGAAAAACCGTCGCTCCAACATCCACAGACACACACACACACACTCTCTCACACACACACACACATACTCTCTCTCACACACACACACACACACACACACACACACGCGCACACACACAGACATCATTGTAAAAATGTTAAAATTGGATTCTAGTGACCTTAAAATGTGCTAATTCACTCTTAGCGAGAGGTAAAAATCGGATTTATTCCCGTTAATATGAGCATATGACCAAACCCAGTGCAAAAAGGGAGCAAAATATGTATCACGTGTAGATATGACAACTGATTTTTGATGAAAATGTCAGTTATGACCTTTTCGCTTACCCCAACAGTACATATTTTGACACTAATTTTGGCAACTGTATTAAATTCCATTTTTTAATGTATTATCAATATTTTTTGGCAATATTAGAGCATGAAATTATAAAAATTCAAAAAAGTAAATGACGCTTTCTTTCAAGACAATATTTCATTCGTTTTACAAATGATAATAAGAAAAAATATTAATAAAAGCGTGGTGTCGTCATAATAAATCATCATTTAACGATAATGCAGTTAATTATGAGTTGTAAGAATGATAAGAAGTGGTGTCTTTCTGACACTTCAGCTACTTATCATTTTTCATGAAGCACTTGATAAATGGCTCGCCAATTTGCACGTACTGTAATCAAATTAAACCATCGTGCAATTTCAACAGTTACTTTAATTACTTAATTAGTTTCTGTATAATTTTATAGTTAGTGAAGCAATTAATAATTAAAACGTGCGGGAAGATACAAATCATTCTTATCCCCATGAAATAGTTCCAGATATGAGAAGTTTAGTTTTAAATTATTTCAGTAACGAGCTGAATTATAATCCTGTCAAAGAAAGACTTACTTGAAATAAATGGTTACTTGTAGTTATAGACCTACTTGTAAAGTCTAAACTATATTAATTACTCTATAGTTAATATCGTATATTTCTGTCATCTGCTAGTTACTAATATTAATTAACTTAACAGTCAGTTAAAAAGAAAAATATAGTTGGTATTAATATTACAGAATTTGTAATAATTACATTTACACATCAGTTTTATAAAGAAATTTAATCTTCACTTAAAATTTAGGTACTTCCATTTTATACATGAATGTATCGGGTATTTCATAAAATCAGTAATAATGATCATGCGCAGTCAATTTAAAAGAAAAAAATATGTTGTGGCCAGCACAGAACCTTCCGTCATTTCGATGTATTTTGTACAAATCCGATACCAAAAGTTCCTTGGAAAAGATTCTATATATCCTGTAAAAT
Source organism: Ophonus ardosiacus (assembly GCA_943142095.1). NCBI lineage: Eukaryota > Metazoa > Arthropoda > Insecta > Coleoptera > Carabidae > Ophonus > Ophonus ardosiacus. The sequence goes on from OW964824.1 coordinate 58,275,876, forward strand.
TGTAACACAAACACACTATTTTTTACAAATTCCATGTTGCAAGTTCCTTTGAAAAGATTCTATAAATCCAATATAATGATAACACGAATGTACATTCTGTAAATTGCACTTCACACTTCCTCATTGCTATCCAACGCATCTTCTTCACACAGGTCTTCCTCTCTCAAATATTCTGCTACACAGTCCATCCATCTTCTCTTTGGCCTTCCTCGTACTCCCCGCATTGAAATTGCGAGGGACACTCTGTCACTTATGTTATTTTCTGATCCTATACTTTCCACTTTGGTTTTGCATTTCACACTGACATCTGTCAATTAGAATTTTTTGAAAATATCTGCTGTTTCCATAAATTTTGCAAAGCTGACTGATTTTTGAAAGGTAACCTGTCTTAATATCTCTATTACTTTATATCTATTGAATATGAAGGAAAATGTATAATCAAATCGTATAGAGAACAAGATTTTCTTTCATTTTAATGATCATAAAATGTCGAAAATTGATATTTAACTGCGTTTTTTCCAGAAAAACTGTTAAGAACTTCAAATAAGGGTACTTCCGGTTGACCACTTATAACCAAAATCTAATCAGCTCTTCTTATGGTTGTAGAGAAGAGGAATATGAAAGAATCAATTTTTAGAATTGTAGTTTTGGAGTTATCGCCGGAAAAAAATTTGTCACTCACGGACACATACAGACATCATTATAAAATTAGTAAAATCGTATTCTAGGGATCTTAAAAGTCTAAGATAAGAAAGAAAGAGACTCGATACACAACCATACATTCCAAACCTCTTTATTTATTAAGATAAGTGGTAACATAGTATCTTATATTCTAAGTTTTTGTATGTAATTATGTTCAGTAGACTTTTGAGAATAATAAGAGTTCTGTTTCTCGAATTTTACACCCCTAAAATAGAAACAATTACATTTTATTATAACAATGGTTTGTCAGGTAAGTTCTAAAAAAATAATAATACCGGAACACAAAGTTATCCAACGCCATTTAAATACTACCTATATTAAATTCGATCTAAGATGCCATGATAATACTCAACTATCTTTCTCTTTGAGCTTGTTGTCTTTGTCTTTACTTTCTTTTCTTCATAACTCACTAGATAGCAAGAATAAAATACTCAAATCATAATAAGAATGAATATATTGCCCTCTTTGTAAACTACCTTTGTTTTCTAAAACCAAATTCGTTCTTTTCACTCCCTTTATCTTCCCCTTGTAATCTCATCCCGATTTTCCATAATGTAGCTGCAGTTTCTGATTCAACCGCCCAACATTTTCCTCCGAAAGGTCTGCAAAAATTGAAAAGGTCTGCGTGGATGCGTAAGCCATATAGGATGGCCGCTTACACTGACATAAACCTGTATTTTATGACTTAATGTTTAAAACTGGCTTTACGATGGGGTATCCCACCCTTCGTGGTCGCACTTTGTGCAACTTTCCCGCATTAGCATACACAGTGCTGCCATCAACGGCGCTTACAGAAATTAATTAGTTCGCTAGGAGTGCACCGCGCCATAATTAAGTTTAGAATTACTGAAAATTAGGTTTATTTATGTACACGCAGAGAAACTTGTGTTTCAATTACCGGAGAATTTCTTCGACTGGTTGAGACCTAAGTCGTTACACCTTTATTGTTTTATTTGCATGCTCATATTTGCACGCTAGGATAAGCAAGTGCAAACAAGAACATGAACAAGAACTTGCAAGTATTCATGTTCTGTTTGAAATATTTACTGCTTGATTAAGTTTATGACTTGAAAACATTTTATTGATGCGGGTACGAAACTTCATAGAGTCAGAAAAATTTACTCTGTCGGGTTCAACAATAAAACTACAAATATCGTAAGTATTACAAAGCGGTATATTGCTCACTGTTTGCATTATAAACATCAGATGCCAACGGGTCACTACTTGCGCCGCTTTATTGGAATGAAGATATGCATTCCATGATATAGTAAACGCAAAGATATTGTAGCTACCTCATGCTATGAACCAAAACCGAAAAGATATTTATAGTTTTATTGCTGGACCCCGTCAGTCATTTTTTACCTCTCGCTAAGAGAGCTATTGGATTCATGCTTAAATTCGCATATCCAGATTTTATTGAATAAGCACGATTTAAGGTCCCTAGAATCCGATTATAACATTTTTAAAATGATGTGTGTGTGTGTATGTCTGGATACTATATACTGTAAGACTTAAAAAATATTTAACTGCAGTTTCCTCAATCTGATATTCCTGGGAAGTGCTGAAAAGGTTTTGGTAACAATTGAACAACCGGAAGTAGTAGTTTCTTAGAAAAATTCTTCTAAATATAATTTTTTGGGAGTGTTTTTTTTATTAAATATTGAAGAACATAAAATTCTCCATCTAATACACTTAAAATTTTTATTATATCTTGTATAGATTTAGAGATACACTATAATTTATAGAGTAAACTAATCGCAGAGGCTAAGGCACTAAGGTAACCAGTTGACAAATTCCAATGTTTATAACATAGTTCGTAAATGACATATGTCATTGTCAAATATCAACAGTTTTAGTGACATTCTGATAGCTTTTTCTGGGAAGTATATTTAATTTTACATTGTACATGATAAAATTAGTATATTTATGCTTGTGTCTTGCATTAGCTTGCGGACACTCATGTGACAAAAGCGAATTAGGGAAGCAGAAACTGGGGAGAAACTGTCACATCGAAGGTCAGAGAGCTGGGCAGCTTTCCAAATTCAAGCGTACCGTAATTTAAGAGTGTAGTGTGTTTTGGAAGAATGAGTTTTGTTGAAATTAAATTAAAAATAATTTTAAACAATGAACAAAACTACTTATAATTGCAACATTAATGTCAAGTCCCCTCTGAGAGTAAGGTTATTAATTTTGGAACGATTTTGAGTAATTTCGTACTCTGTAGTAGGGTTTTGGAACGCAACCCTGAAGTTTGTTTTGGTAGCGCGTTTAGAGGTTATGCGTTTTGTTTTCATAGTTTGGCAGTTTTCATATTGAAGTTTTTAGTGCGTATTGAGTTATTTTATATTTTTTTGCCAAACTATGAAAACAAAACGCATAATACGCTATAAACCAAAACAAACTTCAGCTCCCCGTCCTTCAATCTGACAGTTTCTCCCCAGCTTCTGATTGACTAATTCGTTTCGTCACGTGAGTGTCCGCAAGCTATTGTTGTAAATACCACAGTTCATAAGTATAGCTGGCCAATAATAAGGAAGAATGAAGAAATAAATTACAACGAGAATGGCGGAATATAGAAGCCACTTGGTTTAGGGGTCTATTCAGAACTCAATATTTGTGTTGTCGTTATGGTCTTTATGGTTGTTATGTACTGTAAAGATTGTTAAAATCAAATTTGGGATTCTCAATACTGAAGGTGGTTACCGTCAATAATTGTTACGTGACAGTCTTTATCATAACGACTGCTAAAACTATGTATTTATGGTTGTTATCACGTTGTTATTTCTAATATTTGAATGTTACAGATTATTATATCAATCAAACATTATTAATAATGGCCTTTCTGCTAAATATTAGCAGGATGCAGTTGATTATTCGCATGGATTCTGCTTCGACTTAAATAATGATAATAAGAACGATAAAAACCGTCGTGGACGAAAGTTACTTTTGACGTAAATACATATTTCTTGGAAAATATTATATTCTGTGGTAGGTATTCGTGAAAACCTTGTTATTTATTATGGTGCTAATGTGTGCTTTTTCTTCAATCAAAATTTAAAAAAATCTTTCCATAACTTTTCAGTCACGTTGGGATCAGTGAAGAATTAATATACCCGATGTAAATAATTTAGAAGTTTTCAAATATGGCACAAATGTCATATTCTTCTTTAGTTGTTTTGGCAGAATGTTTGCATTTTAAATATAATTGGCAACACATAATTAAAAGAATAAAGCGTTGACATATAAGCTATTGTCAAATAATCTGGTTCATTCACAAGTATTATTTTGTAAAGATTGTCAATAATACCGACGTAGGTTCTGAATTGACAAATTCATAAAGATTGTTACAATTGTCTTTATGATAACAATCTTTATATCCGTAACAACCTTTATGACTGTGTTTCTCTGAATAGGCCACTTTAAATGGTTTAAACCGAAAAAAAAGATTTAAATCGGAAATAAATGATTTCAGGCCGGTTTTTCAATCTTTGATCAAAATTATAACTTTAATGGCCGTTTGCACCAGTTTCCCTTAAATATTCGGCTTAGTAAAGGGGTACTTAATTTCTACGGTATCCTTAAGCTTAATTCGTTTGCACGGTTGTAGTTTGAACGTCGTTTAGCTAAGTGTCACTTAGGAGAAATTCTAGTGTTTTTTTTACTTTGCATATTGCATAAATATAGTACCTTATATGTCAAATGGGACATGACATATGTATCAGTGTTCTGAATTTTTTGAGTGCTGTTTTCATTATCTGTAACCGTCCACCATGTCCATAAGAGAACGCGCACCGAATTATACTGAGGAAGACAAAATGTTGATCCTAAATATTATTAATAAATATAAACACATAATGAGTGTAAAAAAACTGACACAATAACTTGGAAGGATAACAAACCTGTATAAGAAAATCTAGTGCAAAAGAGAGATGTGAATTCTTAAAATTAATTTTAAAAGTATGCATCCCACTAAAATCGGCAACGCTAAATGACATCCTGTTGCGTAATATCGTATTTTATGAGGAACGTAAAATACGTACAAATTATAAGGGAATGCCAATTTATGTTCAATGCTTCTTATTAAGTCTAGTACGGTATTTTTTGTTAGACGAAAACGTTTAAAAAAATTTAGTTCGTCAAATGAGTAAAAATAATTAGCTCTTTCATAAATTTGTCGCGGAAATGATTTTCCACAAATTCTAACATCTCTAACTCCAAAATATCATCATCTTCTATAATATTTAGCTCTAATTCCATTTTATAAATGAATATAATAATAATTGCGATAAAGTGCTTTTTTGAATTAAGGGGTCCTTAAGGGGAACATAAACTTGCGCTTAACTTAAGGGTACCTGTTTGTAAGTTAAGGTACCCTTAACAATTGGTGCAACGAATTTTTATTCTTAAGGTGTACTTAATATTTAAGGGAAACTGGTGCAAACGGCCATTAGTTAAGTAAAAAAATATGCATCGTTTTGTTGACAGCAATAATAGATCTGTCATTTGACAGTGCATTTCGTTTCAATTTTGTTTATTTAACTCTTAGTTAAAATTTTAACCAAATATTGAAAAACCGGCCCTTAATAGTTATTTAACTATCAAATGTGATTGAGACATTTTAATGCGCTAGCTACACTTACATGTTAATTGATAAAGATCATTAATCGCCAATTAAAAAACGTTTTACAATATAGTATGTGGTATCTTCGAATACCCACTAAAATAGTTTATTAATAAAAAATCATGCATTAATAGGGGTTCTTAATGAATGATTTTCTATACATTAACATAACCTAATAATAAACGGTCAACGGAAAAGTACTTTATTAGGTGCAATTATCATTTAAAGTGTTTAGTTATTAAAGAAAGCATGTTAAAAGATTTTAAATTTTTAATCTGAAGTTTGGCCTTATTTAGAAAAGTATTTGCATTTTAGCGTTTGCTTTGCGAGAATAAAAATACATTTTAATGAACTGTGCTCAAGATATAATCATCATAATTATCATGAAACTAAAAAAAGAATTCGATATGCTAATAGTCATAATGGACTTCAGATTCTCACTTTAAATTTCAAATGAACATTAAGCAGAATTTATGACGCTGAAATAATAAGATACTCGGTTCACTTAGATTCCCAAACTTCGCAGCTAGCAAATTTGCATAATTTATAAATGAATTCAGAATATATACAGATTAATTTTAAATTCCCTAATTTCAAATAGAGAGAAATAAAGCAAACAAAGTTTAGTAGAGTTGAAAACTTTTAAAATAATGGTTGTAGTTGGCTATGCAATATCGATCTAGAAAACATGTGACTTCGAAGTTTCAGAACAGAATCTTAATTGAATTTTTGAGAGAAGATATTCATAAAACTAAAACCAACGCTAAGTAAAAATATTCATCCAAGGTTCGTTTTCCGAAATCCATTTCCTCGCTTCTTTCAGAAAACTTATGGGGAGAATACAAATTGCTTTATTATATATTTAATGCCCTACAAAAAGTGCGACAGCACAAACAGTCTTTCCTTCGACTATAACTTCGCCAGAGCCGGCCTAAACTGAAATTTTTGAAATCTTGTATTTCTGCTCTATTTTAATGTGAACAGAACTTGATTTTGGGTCAAACGGATAACCGGAAGGTTATAAGAGCTGTAAATAGTTGTTTTTTTACCTCCCGCTATTCTAGGTAAGGGAGGTATAGGGATCGTGCTAAAAATCACATATAGAGATTTTAGTGAATAAGCACGTTTTGATGTCCCCTGTGTATGTGTGTGCGTGTGGACGATTACACAAATACTATCAATGAGAAAATTTTGAAATTTTGTATACCCATTCTATACTAATGTGGGAAGAGCTCATTAGTTTTAAGTGTATATCGGATAACCAGAAGTATCATTTATACAAGCTTTTAATAGTTTTTCTTGTAAATAATTCGTTGAATATATTTTTTTAGCAACTTTTACTAATAAAAATTGGATATGATGGTACAATTTTCAATAGGACACCTGCACGTGACGTTTAAACATGGCGGCCACCAACTGATCTTGGACAACCAAACCTTCAGTTTGCATTGTGTCTTACGGAGAAATATCGTGCCGTAAGCTTTTATTGTGTTTTTACGGCACTAATTGTTTTATTTGAGAAAAACTGATTAGAGTGTGTAAAAGTGAGGAGTGTTTTCCGTAAAAAATAAGTCAGGACATTCTTATTATTTAATGAGTTCCAGGTTATTAAATTAAAACTAACCCAATCCTATTTTTTTGTGTATACTTTTATTTCATATAAAATATTTTAAACATAGTCGGATAGGAACATATTGTATGAATGTTTAAATATATGTAATTTTCTTTAATAATATGTATAAAATACATGAAAAAATATTTTTTAAATGACAGAATTACAAATTTTGAATCAAGTTTTTTTTAGTAACAGAAAAAATATGTATATTTGTGTCTGTTTCTCACAAAGGTTTAAAAATTAGATAGGTAATCAATTAGTGATTTCATATTGATTTTTAAAACGCATTTATAATCCTCGTCAAAAAAATGTCAATGTATAAGGATCCACATTATGTATTCACTTAAATTTATCGATTTAACATACTTTGGTTTCCAAAGATAAATTTTTGACGTATAAACTCAATACGCTCATTTATATACAAAAAAAAATACACAATATGACAATAAGAAAAATGAACTCATGTTTTCATTTAACAATACACATAAAAAAAAAACTTATACAAACTCAAATGAATGTAATACAACCTGATGCTACAAGCTACTAATTTCAATTTAATATTTTTAAAGTATATTTATAAATACAACTGCTTTGTTTTACTAGTAAATAATTCATACACTTATCTTTAATTATGGCTAATTACATTTTAAAATAGCATGTATAAATTTAGAAAAAAACTGAATTTCTTGTACAGAAAACACATTCGCTGCATAAGACGCACTGTTAAACTGAAGCTTGGTTGTCCGAGATCAGCTGATCATCCGCCATGTTGTGACGTAGGTGCAGGTACCCTATTTTACGATAATAGCATTTAGTAAATAACTTTAAATAACTTTAAATATTAAATTATAAAATAATTTATTTTTGTATATCTTGCCTATGCGTCAAACAAAAACATAATATTTTAAGAACAATTTTGACATATTTAAACAAATGTCACTGTCAGGAAGCAATTACATTAAAATTAATAATGAAACCGTGTTAAGAAGATTGTATTGAGTCTAATGAAATTAAAGTTAGTAAAAATAATATATTTTCCATCATACATAAATATTAGATGTGTAGGATGATCCGATTTAAATTTGGTACGTTTGCAGCACTAAAAATCAAACAGCTGTGAATAAGCACGTATTAACAAAGTTTACAACTACATATAAAATGAATCATGTAAAGCAATAGATATATGCAAAGGAACTTAATATAGTTTGCAGGATTAGTAAATATGTAGATATGTACTTAAATTAATAAAAATTAAAAAGCGGGAGGTACTGTGTTGACCACATCAGATTTTTTTTTAGAAAAATAATCTTAATAAGTATCTAATTTTTGAGAGTACATACTACAGAAAATTTGTTGAAGGTCCTTATGGGTCAACTTTTTTTTAGGTAATAAGCACTAAGTGAATTTTCGATCGTCTTTTGTTTTTGAAGTTGGCAGACTGCATTGACAAGATCTGACGATCGTAGTAAGTTCAAGAAAGTGCGCACTCAGTAACTCGAACAGTGGCGGCTCGTGCTATAGGGCACAAGGGCGCAGCCCTACCAAATAAAAAGACAAGAAAAAAAGAAATAAGCGAGCACATATACATTTTAAAAATACATTAATTATTATTTATTTACTTTCATTATTATGCAATTCTTACTACACCGCCGATAGCTAGATAGCCTATATACTGACGTGTGCACGTACCGATATGCTGCTATATAGAAGCTAGGGCACAAATGTTTCTGCCCCGGTCTCCCACTATTTTTACTCGAATTTTGACCAATAGCAGCGAAGCGCGCGAAGCTGCATATGACTGCATTAAGCTTGTTCCGGGCACAGCCCAATTTAAACGAAGATGTCCGAGTATGTCCGGCATTTTCCGAGGTAATCTGTTATTTTTGAATTGTAATCGTCTAGTACTCATTTAATTACGAAGATGGCTTCTGTATCTTAAAGATTAAATAATTTAATATACTCTTTTTAATTTTTTAAATTTTTGTGCCCTACCATACAAAGATATCACCAGCCGCCACTGAACTCGAAAAGTATAAATGGAAATCGTGTTATGCACCCAGTGCAATAAATATATAAATAGACAAAGCTATTACTTGTTGGCAACATCAATTTTTTTCATAGGGCAATTTATAATCTTATTAAGTTTTAGTTGTATATTTTACCAGTAGAATACGCCATTGATTTACTAAAACATAACGATAAATAACTAAAACCATATTATCAATACGCTACTGGAAATTGCTTCTATGAAAATATTGTAAATACACAGACATTACATTTATAACATGGTTTACAGAACTGCAACCCAAGCCGTTTAGATAAATCTTTGTGGCGATATTATCTAGTGTTATTATTGCGCTTTTTTCTATTTCGTTTAAGTAATAGTTTTGTGGAAACGTTCTATATATCCCCATAGAAACCAGTAAATAGCATACGTGCCCAGCAAGAAATTTAAAACATTTCTTTTTCGATATAATTTGAAGATTGTATTCATTATCGGGAAATGGTAATACTTATATAAGTAACTAACATTGATTGTATTCTATTACATTAGAGATTATCAAATTTTATTAATGACAATTTTTAAGTTAATAACTTTAGACACTAAGGGCCGGTTTTTCTATTTTAGGTTAAAATTTTAACTAAGAGTTAAATAAACAAAGCATAACCTTCGGGCAGGCTGCGGAAAATGATCAATTCATAAATTTTAATTTTGTGTAAAAACTACAAAATATTAATCACAAAACACAAGCTAGAATCATTATCCCTGTTGCTTCGCAGAATGCAACAGTTATTAAAATTTCCTTTCTTGGATTTATTCTTGTAATCAATATTCTTGGGCTGGAATCAAAATATGCTTTGTTGTAATCAACACTTTTAAAGTTATTAGATTATCAACAATGCCAGAAAATATTTCTTTTTGGTAGTTCTTTTTACTAACTAAGAAAATATCTAATCAACAAGATTTCAATTTTCTATCATAATTTTCAAAAGAGTAAAAATATAGCTATAGTAAATCATACGCATTTGGTTCTTTGCAACATGCTAGTATTAAACATTCATGAATTTTTCGTAGGTTCATTCCTGTAATCAATATTCGTTTTATAATTTTTCATTTCAATTCAACATTTCTTTCCAAAACGTCAAATTTAACTCACTGCTCACTACATTTTTTTTACTTAAATGTAAGTAATTAGAAAAAGATATACCTATACCCAAATGTATGAAATAAAAAGGGACGTAAGATACGACTATCGTTTTCACATGCTTTGAGAGTGTCGACTAGAATTCACATTTTTTTCGGTCCAAAACGATATCGTTTTCGGTTTTCAATATTTACGTAATCACATTTTCACTTGTCGACAGTCGCAATGTCGTTTTCACAGTTACATGATCCCACTCCAGAAACGAAATGAACTGTCAAATAATAGATTTATCATTGCTGTCAACAAAACGATGCAATATTGTTTACTTAACTACAAGTTAAAATTTTAACCAGAGATTGAAAAAACCTTCAAATTGCGTTCGCATGCGAAAACACGTAAATAATTATAATGGAATGCGTTACTATATATCGGGTCCTGGAAAACCAGAAAAAAGGTACCCAAAGGTTTAATCTACTTTGTATATTGATATAAGCTTTTTTTTTCAGGTATTAGAAAATCGAGCAGAAAATGGAAAAAATCAGAACAACCAAATTTGAAGACCAGATTGAAGTTAAATCTCCACAAAGGTAATAATTTTATTTGTGTATTTTATTAAGAAAAATGAAAAACAAAACTTAAACAGCTCTTTCTATTTTATTACCATTGTGTATACTTGAGAGTAAAAAGAATTTAAAAATATATTTCCAAACCAAAACCATCAAATCTGCATGGAAGAATGTTGAGCATCTGGTAACGTTCGCCCTGGATCGACCATGCACTCTTGCATTAGGCCGGGGTCACACTGACCCATGAACATCGATCGAACACGAGTAAAAAACAAACCTGAGTACCTGAGTTTCCAATATTCCAATGCACATAGTCACAGTGCATGCATCGATGACAATCGAGTAAGATCCTGTACCGTCGACTTGTTTGATACTTCGTATAATATACCGCGATCGAAGCTACTCGATGGTAACAGACATGCGCAGTGCTCTTTCTCAGTGAATTAATTGATTCTGACAGATTGTAACATTTGCCATTCTAACCTAATTTTCTTACCAAAATAACACAGTGGACTGTCAACGAGATTGACTAGTTAATAAATTTTGTTTGCAACTATGAAAATCTCTATGACCAAAGCAGAGCGGGGTACAGTAATGTCAATAATATTGTTAATTAAAAAAATAGGAATTAAAAGTTGTAAGCTGACAACAAACGAAGTATGTAAAAATACCACCAACATTTATTGGAAAAGCCGCGGTAATTTTAAAAATAAAATAGGGGATTCCAGCTCAATCGAATTAAAGGAAAATAGTAAAAAAATACGAATGTATATGCTGAATAACGAATATTAATAAAAAAATGAAATGGTATAATTGAGATATTTCGGAAATAAGGGGTTTTTTGTTATAGTGCTTCCACACCAATATGAAATCTATATATAATACTTTGATTGGCGACCGAAAGATCGCCTATACATGCATAACAAATAGCGTGTTAGGAGGTGGGGATTACTACCAATGGAAGTTAAGAAATTCAAAAGGAGGGGCTAACATTCCTGTACTGCAGTTTCCAAACAGTTTTTATTTTAACATAAATTTCTTGCATTAAACTTAATAATTTAAATACACCTGTAATTATAAAGTATGTAGACTTATACAGTTATAATATTCATTTATTTTATGTAAATATAACTTAAAATAGCATATATTTCAAGAACATTTAGGTTCATGATGAAAACAGTTTGATAAAAAAACACATAAGCGTGACGTCACGTCAGAGCTGGGCAAGTTACTTTTAAAATGTAACTAGTTACAGTTACAGTTACCTCCAAAAAAAGTAACTAAGTTACTTAAGTTCCAGTTACTTTGGTGAAAGAACTAAGTTATTTACTAGTTACTCATTAAAAGTAACTTAGTTACCTTGAGTTACTTTCTAACTACTTTTAATGGCGTGAAGTGTAGACTTTGACTGTTGACTTAGTTATTGTGTAGTATACATATCAGGGAGTTTTTGCACTAACTACGTTAACCTAAATTTTAACGTTATTGCTTGGCAACACCCAATCAGATTATTATTGTTAATGTTAACGGACCGACAGGGCCTTATTACCGACTAGGCCCACGAGGCCACGGTCTAGGGCCCGCTTTGACAAGGGGCCATCAGGGCCCGGTTGCTGTGATAAAAAATCTGATAAAAAGACCCTGCGGACCTACATTATAATATAACATAAAAATTAAAAGTAACATTTTATCTTGTGAGAAGCGAATTTGCAAAAATGAGACGAATTCAAGTATTGCAACCCTTGGAACAACGAACAAAATACACTATTTTTTGTATAGCCTGAAAATTGGAATAATTTTGATGATTTAGTGGCAGTTTAATTATAATTTATTAAAACGTATTATTTGTAAGCGAGGAAAATATTTGAAAATAATATATTTTATAAGTCAAATTTAACATTTAGTGACTTTTTAATTCTAGAATTAAAAGCTAAAATAATGTGTTATTTTTAGTTTTTCTGTTTACCGTACAAAAACTCTATTATTAATGAATATAATTACTTATTTTATCTATTATGGCTTGAAATCAATCAACAACTCCACTTTTTAAGTTGCTTTGGTTAACTTAAGTTACATTCTAATTTCTGAGTTACTTTAAGTAACTTAAGTTACTCAAGTAACTAGTAACTAAAAACCGTAAAGTTACCAACTACTTTTCCGCAGCAAGTTAAGTTACAGTTACAGTTACTATATTTTAAAAAGTAACTAAGTTACGTTGCAAGTTACGTAAAAGTAACTAAGTTCCTAAAGTAACTAGTTACTGCCCAGCTCTGCGTCACGTCAATCTTTTCAAAGCTCGGGAAACCATAACTCGCTTATTAATAGAAATTTTTCGCCGGATTTTCATCAATAGTCTTAGTTTTCCTAATATTTTCAGATCAAATTATAAAAAAAAAAAATGGTTGAACACCCCATTTTATTTCTTACCACACGATGCGGCAGTGTGACAACTCACAAAAAAAAAAAACAGTGTAGATCGTTCGTTCGTTGAGTCAAACTCTGTTGATTAGTATGCACGAAAACTGTTCATTTGTGAGCATTTTCAGCGGAAATTTCCTCCAGGGGCTGACAGTCCGTAAGGTTTTATCAAAACAGGATGAAATTGACTTTGATAAATGATGCAGATACGCGGGAACTGCGCAGTTCCGAAAGAAACCCGCTTTCAGAAAAAGCAGAAAAGGACGCCTCCACCACGGGAGTAAAAGACTTCTGTAGAGATTGCTATCAGCGAGGGAAAGGATACTACGAAATTAGCCTCCAAACTCCCACTATTTTTCCCTAGAATTAATTAATCAGAATGGAAATTCATCCCCATCGTGATTCTCGATTTGACGGGCTTGAAAAGATTGGGGAATGTTGCGAAGAAACCGCGTACCACAACCCTTGGTAAATGGATAGGAAAATGGCTGAACTAGGGATCGTTTATTCTTATCTCTTTGGAATAACCAAATTCAACTGCAATGTAATGGCCTCAAAAAACACCATTCAATCATTCCTAACCAACGAGCTGGTTCATATGTGCTTTAGATGCTACATAAAGGGAACGAATAACTTTATTTTTTATTTCCTATTTCGAAAATAAAAGAAAAGAGAACTATGTCTAGAAAGACATTAGTGTTTAAGACTAATTTTGTATTTAATAAATATATATATATATATATATATATATATATATATATATATATATATATATACTTGGTTTCAAAATAATATTTTATTTAAAATATATAGTACAATGTACATTTCGAGGTATTACCTCATCATCAGGTAGAAAAATAAATGATATAAATATAAATATAAACAAATAACAAAATCGTGATACAAATTACAAATTAATAAAGATAACAAAATTGAAAATTTATTAATATATTACTAAAATTTTGAAAAATTATTAGGATCTAATAGTGGAAAATTGTTTAAATCCAAAATTTCATTCATTAGATTTTCTTTTTTGTGTAAAGAATTTTTTATTTCGAAAGCTTCTAAACAATCTAGTTTTTTACTTTTGTTTTCAATATGGAGTATTTTTAAATTTTGAATTGTACAAAAATGTACATTGTTAAATAAATGTTTTGCCAAATTTGAATTTTCAATTTTATCGTATTTAAATTGTCTTAAATGTTCATTAAATCTTAACTTGAAATTTCGCCCTGTTTGACCAATATATTTATAATTGCAATTGTTACAAGAAATTTCGTAAACCCCAGATTTTTCTAATTTGTCAAAATTTTCAATTTTATTATTAACAAAAATAGATTTCAAATTATTTTTTACATAATATGCTGGATAAATATTATTTAATTTTAATATTTTTCCAATTTTTAAACTCAAATTACCAACAAATAATATTTTTCTGTAGTTTTTATTTATTTTATTTTGAATGCAATATAATTGTTTCGATATTAATTTATTTTTCTTGCTTTTTAAAAATATTATCAATTATTATTTCATCAAAACCATTTTTATAAGCCAAATAGTAAATTGTATTTAATTCTTTTTTATAATTTTTGTTAGATAAAGGAATATTCAATAACCTTGTAATATAACAATAGAAAGAAGCCAACTTATAATTTAGAGGATGTTTTGATTTATAATGAATAGTGTTATAAGTGCAAGTTAATTTTCAATAAATATCGAAAATAAATTTACTTTTAAATTTTGTCATTTTTAAATCTAAAAAATTTAAACTGTTATTTAATTATTTTTCTATTGTTAACTTTATTGAATTATCAATAGAGTTTATTAATTTTAAAAAATCATCTAATTCATCTGTATTACCCAACCAAAGACATACAATATCATCAACATATCAATGCCAAAAAGAAATTTTAGAAATTAGATTGTTTTTCAAATTAAATACTTGAATGCTGTTCTCAAGTTTGGAATTCTATATAATATATGGACCCCCGGCGTTCATTACACGGACACCTTAGGGGTCCATGGACCACAGGTGAAGAAACCCTGCTATACGAGTATATGATAAATACAAATCCTATATAGACACAGTGCAGAAAAAATTAGCAAAATTCTGTTATTACAAATCCATCGCCATTATCCTTCTTTTGATTATGACTATTGTGATTTATTAACAGAATTCAATATGTCTACCTTAGAAACACGACGGAAAATACATTCATGTATTTATTTATACAAAATTAGTCACGGAATAATCGATGATTGGTTTTATTTTCTACATATACCCCGTCAGAGTACTTTTTACTGCCCTCCTGCACGTACGAATTATGAAACGTAATTACCCATTAGATAAATGATGAATATTTAAAATTGTACATCATCTACGGTGATATTTATTGTGATTCACTCGAGCATTACAAAATTATTTTATAAGATAAAATCAACCCTTATAACTATATAAAGTTTTTCTTATTGTAATTACGTCTATTTTCAAAATATATTGTACACTATTGATTTTCTATTAATGTTTCTTCATTTTCATGTAATTGACCTACCTATACTTGGGATATTTTCCTGTTGAACAGATTTCAAATAAATAAAAAAAAAACAACAAATATATTTCTAAAGTATGATCTATGTTAGAATTTATCATCAAAAATATCATCAGAATCATCAATGGCACGGCAACGCTACTAGAGCTGCAGCCGTAAATATCGTAGATATTCATTCATTACTCTATTATGGGTTTTTTAATGGACAAATTTCTGAGTGTGGGTGCGTGTGTTCGCTTTATTTTTCGTCTCCGGTAACTTTAATACTATAGCACAGAATAGACATTCATACAGAAGCGACAGTCAGAGAGAGAAACGAAAATTAGAGAGAGAAAGAGTATGCCAACAAATTTAAAGGTCTAATCGGATTGTTTCGGCATATCTTCGTATCTTACGATTCTTTGTTCTTTTAATTATCTCGACGAGAACATTTTCTGTTAGGGGTCAATAATAAAAGTATATTGAGAAACACAAATTGATTTCTAATAAAAACAAACATGTTATTTTTTCAACAAACGATAGGAAAAATCGTTATCATAAAGAAAATCATTATATTTCACATATTTTGGAGGAACTGTTGTCTCAGCTTGTCACGCCTATGTATTTTAGGGTTATGGCTAATTCAAGCAAACCAAACACGTCTTCTCACTTTTGACATATATGTCATTTTGTGACCCGTTTGTGAATTTTAGAAGTGGTGTTAGTTTTTAATAAAATGGAAAAAACGAAGAAGGTAGAATAGGGAGGACTTGTTTGTTCATATAAAAACTGTATAAGGAGATTTAAAAAATGGAGAAAACGAAATGTAAGTTTTTTTCGTTTCCGAAAGATCCATAAATGTAAGTAATGCAAAACGACTTCCATATCATGGCAAAATGTATATTCACTTAATAAATATAGGTGTAAAATGTGGCTCAAGGTCTGAGGAAGAGAAGATTTGATGGCGAAGGATATTTGAGACATATTCATTGAATCTGACGTTTGTGTTTCCCACGTCAAAGATATAGAAAATTCTGCATTGTATTGAATTTGTAAAATTCACGTATTTGTTCAATAATAACATAATTATGTGTTTATTTTAAGATTTCTTCTTAATTCGTTAATAAAATTCAAATTTTAGTACTTTTGTGTTCTAATTTTTCTTTTACCATTTAAAACAATTTAAATTTCGCGCGTAAATTTGCCAACAAATTTAAAGTTCAAGGTCATAAACATCAAATCGCAACAACAATGGTGTAGACAAGGAGTGTCGCTTCTGTATATGTCTATTCTGTGACTATAGTGTAAATATTACAACTTTCGTATTCCTGATTTTGAGACCCATATGAAAAATATATTAGATTTTGATTATAATTGGTTAACCAGAAGTAAAAATACATGTCTTCCATTTGTTTGGGTTCTACAAGAATAACAAATAAATAAAATTCTAAAATTTATGTTTCGTACCATCGAAGTTTCGAAATGAAATGTCAAATAAGAAATTTAATATTGTCGTCAATATTTCTGTTTATAGTATTTTTAAGCCTAGTTTAAAATTTAGTGTCAACGGTGAAACTGGTCATAACTGCAGTCTGCAATATAACGAACTGGTACATAAAATAAGTGCGGCAGAAAATAAATAACCGCTATGACTACTGGCGCAGTTATGCTTATACATAACTATATTGTAAACTATAACTTTTAGTAGATCCAGAAGCAGATGGTACCCGTCTAATTAATAAAATGGCCTACACATGGTGTTAGCGTGACCATGTGTGCATTTTGAACATTATGTAATAATATTTATGGGGTCTCATGACCCCGTGACTGAGAGTCCGGTCGCGAATCTGGGGAACCGGGATTGATTCCGACCGACGCCGAAAATTATTTCGAATTTTACTCCTTAGTCTAATAGATTTTGTTATTTGCAACAGTTTACATTTGTCGTGGCAACAAAAGAAGTAAATTATGATTTTTTTTTTAAAAATTGTCAACTTTTTTCACAAATTCATCAACCACTCTGACTCGGTTAAAGATAGGGTACCCCGGTTTAAAAATTTTAATTCAGCTTGGAATTCTCCTTCATGTCATGTTAAACGATTTTTGCTCCGATGAGCGGTTAACGAATTATTAACATTTTAAACTTGTATAAAATTTCACTAAAATTTGAAACATCTGCAAATCGGCTTAGTTTTCATTTTTTCTTCTGAAATTTGGACACGATTAAAGATAAACATTATTGTGCATTTAATACGTGTCGAAATTTCAGAAGAAAAAATGAAAACTAAGCTGATTTGCAGATGTTTCAAATTTTAGTGAAATTTCATACAAGATTAAAATGTTAATAATTCGTTAACCGCTCATCGGAGCAAAAATCGTTTTACATGACATGAAGGAGAATTCCAAGCTGAATTAAAATTTTTAAACCGGGGTACCCTATCTTTAACCGAGTCAGAGTGGTTAATGAATTTGTGAAAAAAGTAGACAATTTAAAAAAAAAAATCATAATTTACTTCTTTTGTTGCCACGACAAATGTAAACTGTTGCAAATAACAAAATCTATTAGACTAAGTATTAAAAACGTAATATTGTGCATATTTTGTGTGATTAAATTTGCTTTCATAAATTGTTGTTCAGGTTACCTATTTTTGAACATAACTCTTCGAGAGTTCATCCTAGGTAAAAACTGCACGAACATTTTTTGTACAAAAAGTAACAAGCTTTAATTTTGTATTCTTGTAATATTTTGATACGGGCCACTGTTTTTGAGATAATAGCGAAACACTCATTTTTTGCACTTTTGATCCAAGGTAGCCGCTCACGCCAGGCCTCCCCAAGGTCACAAATTTGAATTTTTCATCCCCGTCTCGACCCAAACAACATATGTTAAAATCATTTTTTCCCCACCTTTTGCAAGGCAAAGGTTTTTTTGATCTCCATTGACTGGACTATAATGGATATTTCGTGATATTTTCAAATTGGAGGCTATTTAAAGAACACAGTTTTTTAAAATTTATTATTTGGAAGTCATTGTGACATACATATTATGAAATTAAATTCCCTTGAAGACAGTGAATGTATCTCTTCAACTTGGTTGGTAGAGCATCCTAATCGACACAGGAAGGTCCTGGGTTCAAAATCACGAATTTTTCACAAAAATATTACTTTGATGTTATGTAAATATTTAGTATATGTGCTTCAACAGAATATTTAAACCATATTTCTTTTCATATTGATATTGACCTCCGCTATCAGTTTGCGTCCCCCGTTATGCAAAGTCATCGCCATAGGCTTCTATAAAGCCTTTTCTGTTTATCCCTCGCTATCTCCCCGCGTTCCGGTCCATTCCAAGCGAACGTCGAATCTGTCACTCTCAAATCGACCGTTTTTTACCTTCATTTATATTGTGCAACTTTGCTGTACACATAAAAACAACCCGACTTTAAAATCTAGACGCTTTGAGACGTGGAGAGTCATACTCCAAACTCTGCAGTTTCAGATAAGGGAATGGAAGTTGAAAAGATGACTATAATAGAGATTACATGATGTTTCTTCACATTGTCTGCAGAAATATTTACATTTTAATGTACAGGGTACACGGAGTTTTGCATAATACATATTCTTAAAAAATAATTCAATGTTGATATAGTTTGTACAAACAATCCAGTAGTTATATAACGATAACTTTAAAAAAAATCTGATGTGGCCAACACAATACTTCCCGCCATTTAACCTTTAACTACTCGTGCAGATTTTTGTAACACAAGTACTCGCGTGGTGTATTTTATACACCAGTAACAAAATGTTATTTTAGAGCAATGAAATAAAACAAGATTTTGTTTAATATATTCTCAATATATTTTGTAATTATTTAAGTACAAAATATGATAAAAAAATATTGGGTGGAATTCAGTGGGTTGTATTAAGGTCTGTATTAAAGCTTGTATTAAGTATATGACAACATTGTAATATTTTCCACATGGATCAATGAGATTCAATTGTGATTTAGAAATTTTACCACAGGGGAAAAGTAATTCAGATATCCTTTAGTCAAATGAGGAAGTATTATTGTAAATGGAAGGTATAAATGGAAACTCATTATTGCAAAATTAGGTTAGAAGTATGTCAAATTTTATGTGTCAAATATTTCATACCTGAATGTTAATGAATTTTAAAATATCTCAAACCCCGTTTTGAGCAGTTTTGACATTTGTCCTTTTTTTCTTACTTCTGTTAATAATATTTTTTTCTTTATTTGATCCTTTGGTCTCTCACTTTTTTCTGACAGGTATTACAAAGTTGCCAAAATATTTTTGACAAAAGACTGTTTTAGCTTAAAACACGCTAATACAACCCACTGAATCGCACCCATTCAGACTACCTTATGTTAAAATATTAAACAAAATTAAAGCAAGCGTAAAGATAAAAATAATAAAATATCTCTTACAACTCGAACCTTTATTGGTGGTCACTCCTGATCCTGCTCTTCTTCTTGTATTTTAAATTTACTTAGAAAACAATGAATGCCCGTAGGCAAGTTTTTTAGTTTAGCTCGTTCTGAAAGGTGTGGTTTTATCAGAGAGTTCGCTAGTTGCTTTAGAAAAAGTATCTTGTATTTTTGAGGTTGCTCAATGTGTTAAGCGTTATACAGAATTTGGCTGTTTATAAATAATAAACAAAACAAGAAAATATTTAATGCAAAGTAATCAAGTTAGAAGTTTCAAAATATACTCAGATAACTACCCGCGTGGTGTATTCTGTACACCACAAGGAACACCTACTAATTTAATATCAAATAACTATGTTTTCCCTATAGCTGTCACAACGGTAGTGAAAAGGCTTATAAAAGAGAGTTCAGTAATAGGTTAGGTAGCTCCGCAGTAGCGCGAGACTATTTAAATCAAAATTACAACTATTTTAATCCGAGTGGTGTACAAAATACACCAGCGCGAGTAGTTAAAGGTTAATTAATTTAAACACAATCCTACGAATTTACTAATGCTGCAAACTATATTATATTCCTTTGCTTTATTTACTATTTTCTTTTGAAAATATCACCATTAGTAATTTCATGTTATTAGTTTTTTTGACCGTGACAATATATACATTTGAAATATGAACTGTGTAACAAAGGAATTATGTGTATCTTTAAAACATAGGCTCTGGGATTTATATAAACATTATTTCTTTAAATTTATGTGTAAATTATATAGAAAAATTATTAATACATACCTACAGAAAATTAAATAATTTTTAATTTTTATAATGACATAAAATGCGAAAAATTGCATTGATTGGTATTTTTTGAAGAAAAACCATTATGAGCTTAAAGTGCCATTTCCGGTTATCCGATTTACACCAAAATCTAATAGTTTCTTTCCTTATTAGAATAGGATCGAAATACAAGGTTTCAGAATTTTCTAAATTATATTATTTGAGTTAGAGCGTAGACAAAATACATACACATACAGGGTGTTAAAAAATAAGTGTCCCAAATTATGAGGGCATATAGTACTGACCAAAATGAGTAAAAAAAGTTTAATCAACATGGGTCCGATCTTCAACTGTTTTCGAGATAAAAGGCAATGAAAAATGAGTTTTTTCGGTGTTTACCTCTGCTATCTCGAAAACTGTAAGAGTTACGACTTTGATTAAATAAGACATTTTGTTTACCTTTCAGAGGTTATCTTAGATGTGTTTTTGTTTTTCACAAAAAATCGAATAATTGTACTAAGACATAAGTTGTGGCGCCCTTGGCCAATATTTAGTTTTCAAATAACTTCGTAACTATTAGAAAGTGAAAAAAATGTTTCATATAATATGTTATTGTTTTTTTATAATCTATTTACTGGCATAGACAAAATTTGTTCGACTTGTATCTTAGTCTGTTTTTCTTCGATTCTAATACAAAATGGCCTCTTTCTCGAAAACAGTTGAAGATCGGACCCATGTTGATTAAACTTTTTTTACTCACTTTGGTCAGTACTATATGCCCTCATAATTTGAGACACTTATTTTTTAACACCCTGTATACACACACATAATAGTAATACCAATAACCTTTAATTCTGTTCGCAGAACCCAAAAATTTCCAGTCAGTTTGAAAATAGCAATTAGTTGGATATTTTGTTGTGCGAACGAACCTAATGGTGTTGCACATTATAATTTTACATTTAAATTTCAGAAAAAATGTCTGTATCCTGTATACAATCTTGCACCGTTCATAAAAATTTAAGAACCAGTAATTTATTTTAATTGCACTCAAATTTAATGTCTACGAGTACTTACTATTCTATATTCATTTTCCATAATGGCGTGTCATAAAATTCATATTTATTAGTAAAAATGGACAACACCAAAATGTTTATTTTATGTCACATTTGTACATATTTATGTGTTCAATTTGTATAAGTTACGTCTGAATAATAAAGCGACAATACAGCTAAGTAACATTCATACTTAGTTTCGTCCTCTATCCTCCTTCGAAGGAAACTAGTCACGGTCGCAAACCGACAAATCCGCAATTATCTGTTCACGTATTTCCATCACGATTGTCTAATATCCGCTAATACCCGCCCACGCAACGACAGTGTGAGATAGCGAACGCGAATTTGCATAAGTTGATATCATCATTTCATTTTCAAAACGGCAACGGGCCCCTAGAATGGGCTCTCCAAGATATGGGGATCATGAGTTCACAATCTTAATTCTAGTGTAACGCTGTTTTAGTCTAAAATAAAATAATGTTATAAACCGTTTTTAGTTTATATTTGTGAAATAAGTAATTTGGTAGTCTAAAGTTCGGTTTATAATGAAGTAACGCAGTACAGTGGTAAAGTAGAAAGTATAGTTTTTTTATTCACATAACAAATTATTTCAATCAAAAATAACAATTATGTCAGAGGAACCATAAGGACATTTTGCTATATAGAGGCTGTGTCAGATGTCGCATTTTGGCATTTAGTATTTAGGCCTTCTTCACATAAATACAACTATTACACCCGAATTCACCATCCCTAAATCAAATTTGATTCTCTGATCAACAAAATTTGACATTGTTGCTTTGTTAAAACTGTTGATCTCCAAGGTAAACCAGAACTTGATTTACAGATCAGTGTTGATCAGAGAATCAAGACTTGATTAACGGTTGGTGAATTTGGTGGCGAATGGCACATTTATGACATACTGAATTATACAATTCGAGTTAATTGATGCTTTAGATTAAATGTTAATATTATATTTCATAAAATAGAAGCTGAGAAGCAATACTTTGGCAGGAAATTTGACGTTTTGTACAAATTATAGCAACAAACATGATTTGTTTAATTAGTGCGCGTCAACTTTAAGGCATAGTGTGCTGCTGCAAAACCATAAAATCTAATTCCTAATATACTAAATAATGACGTTATTTAGGGCATATAAATTTAGTATTTAGATGTGCATCATCGGACACAGCCAGAATAGGCAGATAATTCAATCAATGCATGTCTTCATTTGTACAGAGCGGCACAGATAATGGCACGTTTATGGAACGCCGTTTTACTATTTATTCTACATTTAAAGACATCTTCAATTGTTTAAAGACGTCAAAAATTTAATTTCAGATATCCTTAATTATTAAAAGACATCAAAAATTGAATTTGAGACTTGAGACATCCTTAAATAATTTAGGATGTCAAAAATTGAATATTAGATATCCAGAATTGAATAAAGGATATCAAAAATACATTTATAGATATCAAAAATGAAATTTTAGACATCTTAAAACGGTACTGAATTTTCGACATCGAAAAGTAAATTTAACATGTCCAGACTAAAATTTTGGATATCTGTATATGAATTTTTGATATCTTTAATTCCATTTTTGATATCCTTAATTCAATTCTTGATATCCTTAAATGAATTCTTGATATCAAGAATTTGAATTTTTGACATCTTAAATTAATTTTGGATATTGAATTAAAGATATCAAAAATTGAATTATGGATATCATATCTCCATAAATAACATGTCCAGAATTGGTATTTTTGATATCAAGAATTCGGTGCGCCATCTAGTTTAAAATGACTAAATTACTTTGTGTCGGTAAGTCAGATTTCCTTAGCGAAATCATGACTAAATGTATACATCATTAATTCTGTAGATTTTATTTGATAAAGGCCAACAAACTGGTGATTCTTTTCGTTTTTGTGAAATAGGTTTGCATTCTGACTAATCCTAAGGCAGAATCTAAACCAACGCTATTATAATTTCGCTGAGGAAATCTGATTTATCAACACAAAGTATTTCAGTCACTATAAACTAGATGGCGCACCGAATTCTTGATATCAAAAATTCGAATTCTGGACATGTTATTACGGAGATGTGATATCAATTCAATTCTTAAATATAAATAAAATAAATATATCATCACGGCATATTACCCATTTCTGGGTGTGCCAGTATCTACAACACATGTAGACATCGGTAATGATGATGATATCAAAAATTAATTTAGGACGTCAAAAATTCGAATTCTGGACATGTTATTTACGGAGATGTGATATCCATAATTCAATTCTTGATATTAAAAATTAATTTAGGACGTCAAAAATTCGAATTTTGGACATGTTATTTATGGAGATGTGATATCCAGAATTTAATTTTTGATATATTTAATTCAATTTTTGATATCCTTAATTTAATTCTTGATATCCTTAATTCAATTCTTGATATCTAAAAAAGAAGTTTTGATATCTATAAATATTTGAATTTAAGTCGTCTTTAAAACATTTTGGATATCAAAAAATATTATAAGAACATCTAAAAATGAATTAAAGACGTTTTTATTTCATTTAATGACGTCTTTATATAATTTAACATATCTTTAAATATAGAATAAATATTAAAACGGCGTTCCATACACGTTCGCATTTAATGCAAAAGCAAGCAGTGATATTTATGTGCTGCCTTGTTACGATATTTATAATTTTATTGCAGGATCCCACAGTCAATTTTTCTGAATTAGGTAAAATCGAAGGTAAAATGGATCAGCTTGGCTTTGATCTCGGGTAATATTTAAAATGTTAACTTCTGATTGGCCCTCGGTAGAATAGGTAGAAAGACCAACTTTTGCATTGCGGTTTTTACGTTATTGCTTACGTTACTTTAATATAAATGCTCTACCATATGATTACCATTTTGCATTACCTGTAGCATTTGCGTTACCTCTTACGTTACGTTATTATAAAATGTCAAACTTCGATCGTGTCACGGACCACAAAACTTTAAATCGAACTCCAATGATAGCATTAAAGTTATACTGTTATGTGCTGCAATGATTCGTAACAGAGCACGATTATATCATTAGTGATGGTTCGTTTAATCTTTGACGAGCCGTTTCCAATGCATTGACTTAACAAATTCAATCACTGCCACAGAGTTCATCATCAATTCTATCAATAATGACAGAAAAATTCATTCGGTGTTACAAGTATATCATACAACAAACATACAGAAAGATATCATTTCTTGATTTTCTTGTTTCCAACAAGTCTATTTCAATTCCAAATTAAGATAATAAATTCGCTGTCTGGATTCCAATGTAGTGGTTTATTTATAACCAAGATGTTTTATTCTTGCTCTCGTACGTCGTACTGGTTGGTTTCAAATTGAAACTGTAATATTTTAAGTTTTTACAGAAACTGTCTTGTATTTTAGATATTTTTTCATTTTTGACCCACATTGCTATGAATTATGTTGCGAGTTTAAAGAATTTCGTGCATTTGTACTGAATAAACCGTACAACTCACTTGAATTCGTGTTACACACCAATACAAAATGTACTTTAAAATAAATACATGAATTTGTAAGGAATAGCTAGAAGTGAACACGAATAACTTATAATAAATAAAAGTTTGTACTACATTAAAATACAAGTCATAAGATGTGTGGATCGTGTGGACACGATTACTCAAATACTATCAATCATAAAAATTTGAAATTTTGTATACCCATTCTATACTAATGTGGGAAGAGCTCATTAGTTTTTAGTGTATATCGGATAACCGGAAGTATCATTTATACAAGCTTTTAACAGTTTTTCTTGTAAAAAATTCATTGAATATAATTTTTTAGCAACTTTTACTAATAAAAATTGGATATATTGGTACAATCTTCAATTATACGATAATAACATTTAGTAAATAACTCTAAAAATTATAAAATAATTTATTTTTGTACATCACTTTGCCTCTGCGTCAAACAAAAACAATACTTTAATAACAAATTTGACATATTTAAACAAATGTCACTGTCATGAAGCAATTACATTAAAATTAATAATGAAACCGTGTTAAGAAGAATTTAGTAGTTTAAATATGATTCAAATGAAATTTAGGTTTGTAAAAATAATATATTTTCCATCATACATAAATATTAGATATACAGGATTATTCGATTTAAGTTTGATGTTTGCAGCAATATATATCAAACAGCTCTCAATAAGAAGTGATTTCAAAGTGTCAAATAATTGCAACTACACATTTACGAAATGGATCATGTACGGCGAAGAATTTACACAGAATGCATTTTAGAGTATAAGGAAGTTGGTGCTGATTTTGACAATGTGTGTGTGTGTGACAATTTTTCCTGAAAATATATTAATGATCCAAAACTTCGCAAAGTTGGTATTTGCTATTTTAAAAATGGAATTGGGAGGTCATGTGCTGGCCACATCAGATTTTTTTTATTTTGGTTCTTGTGTCAAAAAATATTTAAAATATTCGTTACTTTATTTTCTAATTTATGAACATTATTACGAATATTTAATTTTTTATATGATTGTTGGTAACACTGATTGACATTTACTTATATTATTACTTTATTTCAGTAGTAGGTCTTCTAGTTACCAACATAACAGAAATTAGATTTGAGTATGTACTTTAAAGAAGTACTTTATGACATTCAAATGAATTTCATAAAGTACATATTAATTAAATAACCAAAATAGAAAAATACATTTAAAGCTTGTTGCTATGTAAAAATATTATATAATAGCTGTCACAAAACATTCGACCATTCCAGAATGACGTCACCTGACCCTCACAGGAGTGATTTTAACCTCACTTTTGAATATGTTTAAACATTATTTAATGATATATAGGTACAATTCATTCATAAAATTAAACCATAAATTTTTCCATGGCTCCATCATTGAGTAAATTATGTATGAAATTTATTTCTGACAGCTGGGGCTTACGAAACTCATTTGTTCTGGATTGATCTATAAGGTGATGCGTTGCATTGTTACGTTATGTGATTTTAAGTTATGTGATTTTTTTTAATGTCAAGCTTCAAGTTTGGAGGCATTTTCTAAACAAAATCCTCAAGCAATTATAATAAAAGCTAGTGATGCTTTAACGGCAGTGATATATATTTTTTTAAATTAAAGTGATAAATATATTTCCAATAGGCTATTCCACGATATTTTTTTAAATTTTTTTTCTTGAAGTACATAAAAACATAAGATCACATGTGAAAGTCCGAGTTAAAAATTCCTCCAAATAAGCGAGATATTAAGGTCCGAATTTTAAATTTGCTTTGTGACGTAGGTAATGTGGATATACCAGAAGTAAACAAACAGTGGTTCACAAGCCACAAAAAATGCTATACATATTACAAAATAATGTATATTTAAATTGTAATATTAATCATTCATTATTAGAGATATAAAATAAATTATTATACTTAATTTATTTCACTTTTGTTCTCATTTTATATAAATCAAAGAAATTAGAACGTCACCCGAACAGCAACCGAACAAATCCGACACACCCGAAGAAGTATTTTCTTAGTTAAGGCGGGGCTTCTCAAAGTCAGAGGTCATACTTTGATCCTGCATCATCAAAAACTCCCCGTGTTTTCTAGAAGGAATAATTTATAATAAAATAAATATAATTTTTCTTATCCTTTAACTATTATCATTCATATTTTCAATAAACTTTTACTATTTTTGATTTCGGTGGAATAGCGTATTGTAATTTTGACGTTTTGTTTATCAGTCTGCCTGTAGGGTGTAATCTTTCAATTTCCATCGTGGTAACTAAGATGTAAACAAACAATTTTAATGCAGTTGGGCGAAAAAATATATAATTATATGTTAAATTTATGTTTAACATAGTGATAAATTTTTCTTTATAAAAATACTAACTAACTGAAACAACTATGTCAAATATATTAAACATTACACTATTCTCCAGCACGAAACATTAAACACAACTTCATCGTTTAGCAAAATTTGCTTTCCGGAAATTCGAAAGCAGCTATATTTCTTTGTAAAAACACTGGTCGCTTGCACCGGTTGCTCGAACAGAAACTAGATGGTGGAAAGTTTCACAATTCGCACCAGCTCTGCTCGGCAGAACAGCAAATAAAATAAACGATAATAAAAGTGCTTTTAGTCGAACGTGGACGCGGAATTCCTGCCAGGAGAGCGGATTCCATTGTGCCGTGCAACAGAGAGATGGGGTGCTACTGCCAAACACAAAGGCCTAAACGCGTGAGTGGAATACACAGGCGGGATTGTAGGACAGGGACAGGAGGAATGTATTGGAAATATAGAAAATTGCTGCGAGGAGTGAAAAGCACATACGGAAATGGAAAACTAATTATATGCTTATGTTATTAGCAGAAACAGATAACAGTACGCATTCTCGCTTTCATTCGGATATTAGGATTATTGGATTTTGCATGTCAAATTCTAATCGAATACGACGATGAAACGAAATATTTGCAGTTCAATACAGATGGAGTTTATTAATATACTCATATACATAGTGGGTGAGATTCAGTGGCTTATATTAGCGTGTTTTAAGCTAAAACAGTCCTATGTCAAAAATATTTTGGCAACTTTGTAATACCTGTCAGAAAAAAATATGATGTGGCCAGCACATAACCTCCCGCCAATTCCATGTTTAAAATAGCAATGAGCTTTAAGTAAAGTTTGACTTCCGATTGATCGTTTGTAAACAAAATCTACTTTGTTGTTCCAATAAATAGAAAAGTTTGTAATACGAAATTTTGGATTATATTTTGTTTTTCCTGAAAAATCTGTTAGAGCTTCAAATTAAGTACTACATCCGGTTTATAATATATAGTCAAAATATAAAATGTTGTTTCAAATTATGTAAGAGTATTAAATACCTACCAACTTTGCGAAGTTTTGGATCATTAATATATTTTAAGGAAAAATCGTGACACACACATTATTGGCAAATCATAACCAACTTCCTTATGCTCTAAAAATCTGTGTAAATTCTTCGCCGTACATTATCCATTTCGTAAATGTGTAGTTGCAAACTATTATTTGACACTTTGAAATCACGTTATTATTGAGAGCTGTTTGATATATAATGCTACAAACATCAAACTTAAATCGAATTATCCTGTATATCTAATATTTATGTATGATGGAAAATATATTATTTTTACAAACCTTAATTTCATTAGAATCATATTTAAACTACTAAATTCTTCTTAACACGGCTTCATTATTAATTTTAATGTAGGTAATTGTTTCGTTACAGTGACATTTGTTTTAATATGTCAAATTTGTTATTAAAGTATTGTTTTTGTTGACGCAGAGGCAAAGTGATGTACAAAAAATAATTATTTTATAATACAATATTTAAAGTTATTTCAAGTTATTTACTAATGCTATTGTCGTAAAATTGAAGATTGTGCCATTATATTCAATTTGTATTAGTAAAAGTTGCTAAAATATTATATCCAATGAATTTTTTATAAGAAAAACAGTTAAAAGCTTGTATAAATGATACTTCCGGTTATCCGATATGCACTAAAACCTAATGAGTTGTTCTCACATTAGTATAGAATGGGTATATTTCAAAATTTTCTGATTGATAGTATTTGAGTAATCGTGTCCATAAGATCCACACTCACACACACACACACACACACACACACACACACACACACACACACACACACACATACATACATACATACATACATACCCACAGACATCATTGTAAATATGTTAAAATCGGATTCTGGGGACATCAAAACGTGCTTATTCACTGAAATCTCTATATCCGATTTTTAGCACGATCCCTGTACCTCCCTTACCTAGGGTAGCGGGAGGTAAAAAGTGAGAGACCAAAGGATCAAATAAAGTAAAAAATATTATTAACAGAAGTAAGAAAAAAAGGACAAATGTCAAAACTGATCAAAACGGGGGTTGAGATATTTTAAAATTCATGAACATTCAGGTATGAAATATTTTGACACATAAAATTTGACATATTTCTATCCTAATTTTGCAATAATGAGTTTCTTTTTACACCTTCCATTTACAATAATACTTCCTCATTTGACTAAAGGATATCTGTATTACTTTTTCCTGTGGTAAAATTTCTAAATCACAATTAAACCTCATTGATACATGTGGAAAATATTACATGGCTTCCTAAGCCGAAAATAAGATTGCCGGTGCTTGGATGAACAGCACTTTAGTAGAAATCATACTACGCTCGTAAATATTAAGTTATAACTTCAAACTTGATACCATTGTATAGTAGATAGATCAATGTATGGGGCTGACCAATTATTTTGCATAATCATAATCAATAATGTGTGTGTGACGATTTTTCCTTAAAATATATTAATGATCCAAAACTTCGCAAAGTTGGTATTTAATACTCTTATACAATTTGAAACAACATATTAGATTTTGACTATATATGATAAACCGGATGTAGTACTTAATTTGAAGCTCTAACAGATTTTTCAGGAAAAACATAATAAAATATAATCCAAAATTTCGTATTACAAACTTTTCTATTTATTGGAACAACAAAGTAGATTTTGTTCACAAACGATCAACCGGAAGTGAAACTTTACTTAAAGCTCATTGCTATTTTAAACATGTAATTGGCGGGAGGTCATGTGCTGGCCACATCAGATTTTTTAGTTTTAAGCAAGCTAAACATTATTTAATCGTCTTATTATAATAATGGAGTAAAATGCTATTAGGCCGAACAAACGGATATGTTACTAGATTTAGAATATTGCGAAGCTAATTCATCATTCCCTCTCAAAAAACAGAAGTTGTAACTTGGCCATAGTAGTGCAGGAACTAATATATAAATCAGAATGTATTACTTTATAATTTCAATACCAATATTTAAAAAAAAAACAGTAATGGGTACATATAAACACTACCATTTTGACAAATGATGTACATAAATATCAAAATGGTAACAAACATGTAAAAAACACATAAAGTACTCGATATATCATTCATCACTAACCATTATTATTTTGATAGAACATGATTTATCTATTATGTCTTATGATTTGGCGATCATTGTTTAAATCCTTGAATCATTAAAGTCATTATTAAACTGATTTACGTTAAACTCATTTATATCATCGCAGTAAATGCAAAATATTATCTAGTCAACATTTTTTTCTTATTCCAAGCGAAGTAAAAGAGTGATGTTTTCAATCAGTCTAGGTATTTCCACCTTGAAGCACTTTAATCAGTAGGTCGTATCTTTTTTCTGAAAACTCTATTCAGATTAATTTTCAATATAAAGTCTAGGGACGTAGGATGTTTCATCGCCTACACTTAAAGCGTTCTAGAAAACAACAATTTCTGGTATAATAAAATTGCATTTACGATGACACCATTAAATTTTATTTGTAGATGAATTACAGAAAACCAAAACAAAAAGTAATTAGTTAAATGTGCATTTACATCCACTATTTTACATCTCTGTATTTTAGTCATTTCATGAAAATAAACATATTGTGTAATTAAAATTATTATAACCTAATAAAAAGTGCAACTTTCTTTTTTGAATCACATGAAAATGTATTAAAATATATACTGATGGAGCCCCATTGATGGTTGGAGGCGGAATTTATAGTTTTTTGCATGAAAACAAAATTGAGTTTATTTCAACTATTCCTTATTGCAAAGACAAGCACTTATTGGTTTATTGAAAAAACATTGCCCGCATAATTGCGAAGTTGTTAACGCAGATATTTAAACTACGTCAAACAATACAAGTATGCTGGGTTAAAAATGAAGATATTTTAACTTTTAACGAAGACAGACAAATTAGTAGCATTCCATTAAAGAGTATTCTTTGAGAAAACAAACAGCTGAAAACAATTTGAACATTATACATGAATTTACTTTTTACCTCTCGCTAACAGAGGTATTGGATTCATGCTAAAAATAGCATATCCAGATTTTGGTGAATAAGCACGTTTTTAGGTCACTAGAATCCGAATTTAACATTTTTATGTTGTATGTGTGTGTATCTAGATGTTGAAGTGACGATTTCTAAAATTCTATAAGACTACAGACCAATTTTACTACGTATTCCTTAATCTGACATTAATGCTGAAAAGGTTTTGGTAACAATTGAACAACCAAAAGTAGCAGTTTCTTAAAAAAAAATCTTCTAAATATTATTTTTTGGGAATTTATGTTATTACAAATATTAAAGAATATAAAATTCTCTTTGCAGTACATTGAATATTTTTGTTATATCTTATTATTATAAATATATAATATAATCCATTGTATAATGAATCTAACAACCCATGGAAAAATTAAAAGGGGGGAAATGCATATTTCTATCATTAATTAAAGATTTAAAATTATATATATATATATATATATATATATATATATATATATATAGCCGCTGCACGTTAAGTTGACACTGACTTTAAATGCGGAGAACCTAAAATTTGTATTTGGACAAGTCGAAATGTAATAGTAATTATAATATGCTATTGTTATAACGAGGAAAAGACTCCGTCAACAAAATTAGTATAAAAAGAAAGAGAATTCTTTTATAAGCCATATACAGAATAAATGTCAATAAAACACGCGTTTACTATACATACATATATTTCATCATATACCCTTCAGAAATACCGCCAATCTCGTCAATGAATTGTAAGAATTCCGATCATTTAGAAAAGTAGTAATTTTTTGTGTGTACCAGAAATGTTAAATACAATGCTTATCTAGCCTAATATGTAAATGGCGAGAAGTATTGTGCTAGCCACGACAGATTTTTTTTTTTTTTCTATTTTAATTAATTAATGTTCTGCCAGGTTCTTGCTCATAAAAGTGTTGCTCGGTATTGAAAGGTTGGGAATCGCTGGTTCAAATAAATCCGTACCTACTTACAGAATAGAAGCAATGGCACACCTGGAAATGGGTAATAAATATACAAAAGAATGTCTAAAATTTTATGAGAAGTTTCTGAGATCTAGGATAAGGTAGGCTTTGCTATTTCGCATCGTGGCACCCTTACGAAATCCCTTCATTTTTCCCTTTGAGATCGCCTGCCGTTTTCGTTTTCGTGGCTCTGAATTTGCATGTAAACAGGCTGGCGATATCTTTTTTGCCAAAAATCCTTCCCAGGAGTTGTGGTTTGACGGAACGATTTTCTTGAAATTTCCAGATTTTTCTTTGTGTAAAATGTTAGACGCGGTTATAAATTCTTGTCCTTGACTTTTGAATGTTCTGCTTTAGTGGCGAATGACAGGATTGGAAATATTTAGCTCGATTTTTCAAACTGTAAATATTCGTATTACAATAAGGGTCGTTGTAATATTTGTCTTACAGTGGTTAGTTTTTATATTTTATAAGCAATATATTAAAATCAGGGCATCGAATCCGTCAAAAACTGGCTTCGGGTAAAGTTCAGATTGAGACATAGGTTCGTCTGCTGTTTTGGTTCAAGCATTAATATAATTTGCGGCTTTGTTCAGGTTCAGGTACTGGGTTTTTTGAATAACAATCTTTATATAGAAATAATTAAAAAAACCTTTCGGCATTTATGATGCTACATAAGACAAGAACATTTTCACGAACAGTCAACACAGGCAGCAACGTGAACGCCGAACCCGTCGACGATTGGCTGTATTACAATTACTCTTTACGTTTTGAACTGAAAATGAACCTGAACCAGAGCTGAAGCCTGAACCCGAATTTTAGTATTCGGTTCGGTTCCAACTCGGGTTCAACTGAAAAATATATTTGAAGCTCAGTTCTGCGTTTGGGTTCGATAAAATGGTAAGGTTTGGTTTCGGTTTTGGTTCTGTTCAGGTTTGGGTTCGATTCCTGGTTAAAATTCCATAGTGATCAAATACCCCATTCATTTTTGAAACAAAATAGTATATTGTGTTATTGGTACACATATTTTTTATTCAAATATACCTACTTATTTAAATAAAATAATTACAACTTGACGTTACAGTAATTATAAATATTTTATGTGAAGGACATTTGCTGATTTCAATTGCTTTGTTGCTATGTATACTTTCGTATTTGTTCAGTTTTTACCTCCTGCTACCCTTGGTAAGAGAGGTATAGGGATCGTGCTAAAAATCACATATCGAGATTTTAGTAAATGACCACGTTTTAAGGTCCCTAGAACCCAATTTTAACATTTTCACGATGATGTCTCTATGTGTGTATGTGTGTATGTGTATGAATGGGGTATTCCACCATAACAACAAAATTAAGAAAATTTCAGTTTAACATAAAGTATGGCTCAATAAATAATAGTTAAAACAATGAAAACATTTTTTAAATAATTACTTTACGAGATATTTCACATTTGCTAAAAGGGAAAATTGACGTCATACAATTGTTATCCTTCTCTCGCAGCGTACTCAGAGCAGTGTGTGTGAGAAAGACAAGTATAGAGGAAATGTGACGTTACACTGATTTCTCGAAAATAAAATACTGTGAAACTAGGAACAATTAAGATTTTTTAATACTATGAATTGATTCAAAACTGAATGAAGTTTTATTTAAAATAATAAAAAAAAATTGAGTGGAATACCCCATTTTGTTTTCGGTCTGTCTCAAATACTATCAATCAGAAAATTCTGAAACCTTGTATTTCTACCCTACTCTAATACGAAAAGAAGCCATTAGATTTTGGTGTAAATCGGATAAACGGAAATGGCACTTTACTTGAAGCTCATAATGGTTTTTCTTCAAAAAAATACCATTAAATGCCATTTTTTCGCATTTTATGTCATTGGAAAATTATAGATTATTGAATTTTGTACATGTATACATTAAAACTTTTTGTATATATTTTACAGATAAATTTAAAAATCATTTTTCTTTTTTTAATCCCGAAGCCTAAGATAAACAAAATTCCTTTGTTACACAGTTTATTTGTCAAATGAATGTAACTGACACGTAAACGTCATTGTCAAAAGATTAATCACTTCAAATTAATAATAGTGACATTTTAAAAAGAAAATAGTAAATAAAGCAATAGTTTTATGCAATGGAACAGTTTGCAGCGTTAGTAAATACGTAGGTATGTATTTAAATTAATAAAAATTAAATAGCGGGAGGTTTTGTGTTGGCCACATCAGATTTTTGTTATAAACATTTAAGTGAAAATTTTCACGTTTTAACGTTTAAATAAAAACTATGCAATTTTATATTCTCCTTATGTGCATTTTGATTTTTGAAGTATTGCCATACGTACGGCCCTTGAAGTTGTTCAATCGAATGGAAGTTCAACAATATTGCTGAAGGATATGATATGTCGAGGCAATTTTATATTCTTCTTATGTGCAATTTGAAGTATTGTAGGTTTTTAGTAACTATATTCTTATATATCGTCATCATTACCGATGTCTACATATGTTTTAGATACTGGCACACCCAGAAATGGGTAATATGCCGTGATGTGATATATTTATTTTATTTATTTATTCTTGGGTTATCTAGTGTATAGTGCAACTTGGGGCGACATGACAGGTCTCTATTTGACAAGTTACTTCTTATTCGCTCATTTTA
Source organism: Ophonus ardosiacus (assembly GCA_943142095.1). Taxonomy (NCBI): domain Eukaryota; kingdom Metazoa; phylum Arthropoda; class Insecta; order Coleoptera; family Carabidae; genus Ophonus; species Ophonus ardosiacus. The sequence goes on from OW964824.1 coordinate 58,311,333, forward strand.
TATATTTGCTATGGATATTTATTTCATTTCTATCTTGTGAATCAACTCACAAAAGATGCCATTTTTATGACGTTTGAAGAAAAAAATAATATTTTTGAATCCATTTAATATTTTCTTCTCTCTACTAGTTTCTTTCTGATTAAAAAAAAAGTTTTTATTGCTCTTATGGTTTATTGTCAACAAAAGTTTCATAAGCAATTTTTCTGGTCTACAACTGCAATCTACACCATTGCAATGGAGCAATAGGCGTTCCCCAATTTATTCAACTCCTGGCCTGGTCTCCCTACGATCAGTGCTTCCTCTTTTCGGCTCACCAGCCTGTGACATCACACCGCAGCTGTTGTCCACACATACAGACATGCATTCATGCACATATGCTGTCACAAATACAACACATCCATAATGCAATGTATCCAATTCACACGTTCGGATTGTACGAGTATGTCTGTATTTGTGACTATGATCCAGACCCAGACTATTTGTCGACGAGGCCTATGTAATGGATACCAGTATGACGTCAATAGAGGAATTTTTTAGTTGGAGGTTACTAAAATAATAAAAATTAGGATGCATGGAATTATTCGCATTTGTTGGAATATATAATTGCTACTAAAGTATGCTAAATTAATAGTTATTTACATTCGAGTGCGTGTAAGTTGTATTTTACAGCGCGACAGCTTTGTTTAAGGCACGAGCCCTTAAGGCGAGTGCCTTATTAGCTGGAGCGCTGTAAAATACTTCACGCACGAGAATTGTATCAAATTTTTTGGCCGACGATAATAAAAATCACTTTTTTTAATGAGATAGGTTATACTTCTAAAAAGGGTTAGGTTAAAAAACTGGGGTTAAGTCAATTTCCAAATTTGATTTTACTTACCTTCATTACAGTACTTCTTCTAGCGAAAATTTATTTGTAATAATAGACGTTGTTTATGACTGATAATATACAGGGTGTCTCTTAAATAGGGGGACATAGCTTAACCACAGATTCCTGAGGCTAAAATAAAACGATTTAACCAAACTTGCTTCTACCGGAAAGTGTACCATTTAGCCAGAATTCTGCGTCAAAGTTCTTCGAAAAAAAAAAAAATAATTTTGCTTATAATAATCGGACGCTTTATTCGATTTAGATGAAATTTGGTATGACAGTTTATATGGTTATAAGTCATATTTTAAGATGATACTTGTTATTATTAGTGAAGCACTAGTGTATGAAACTTAGGTCTCCCAACATAAATTAGACCGTAACTTTTTAATGGCAATGCCGAAAACGTGAATTTATTTTTCTTCAGAAAGATACATTCAATAGTAAACTTTTGTCTCTCTGTGTAATTTGTGATATCTGTTACGGTTCACACAGAAAAAAATTAAATCTGAGTGTCTGCACTGGTAAATTTTTAAAATAAATTTAATCTAGCCGTCTATCCAAATGTCAAACAAGTAATTTTTAATGACAGTAACGAGTTGTCAATCTTCACAACTTGTTTAGGAGTTACCTGAGATATGTAATCGTCTTATTTATAATAATGGTAGTAAAATACTATTAGGCCGAACAAACAGAAGTTACTAATTTTAGAATATTGCGAAGAAAATTTTTGACAACCCGTAAAACAATTGTTACTGTCATTAAAAATTACTTGTTTGACTTGGATAGACAGCTAGATTAAATTTATTTTAAAAATTTAACACTGCAGACACTCAGATTTTATTTTTTTCTGTGTGAACCGTAACAGATATCACAAATTACACAGACAGACAAAAGTTTACTATTGTATGTATCTTTCTGAAGAAAAATAATATCACATTTTCGGCATTGCCATTAAAAAGTTACAGTCTAATTAATGTTGGGAGACCTAAATTTCATACACTAGTGGTTCACTGATAATAACAAGTATCACCTTAAAAGATGACTTATAACCATATAAACTGTCATAACAAATTTCATCCAAATCGAATAAAGCGTCCGATTATTATAAGCAAAATTAATTTTTTTTCGAAGAACTTTGAAGCAGATTTCTGGCTAAATGGTACACTTTAAATCGTCTTATTTTAGCCTCAGGAATCTGTGGTTAAGCCATGTCCCCCTATTTAAGAGACACCATGTATTTATGTGCTCATGTTTTCTTCATAATAAATAGGTAGGTGCCGATAGTTGACATTTCAGCAATTTTCGCCTCGCGTATTTGACAGATATATCGATCGGTGACTATGTCGGTAACGGCGGATTTTTACAATAATGACAGATGTCGCTGCTGTGATTTTGGTTTATATAAATTAATTTTAAATATAGGAAATGTTAAAGTAAAAAAAATACTTATGTAGGTAGTACTTTTTTACATGAACTTTATTATAGTAAAGATGATTTCTTTTCTAAATTCCCATAAACGTCCAGTGTATTTTGATTATTTTACCGCATAGTTAAACAAGTTACAACACAGTAAGCGTAAAATGTAGGTTACACTTGCTGTGTATACAATTGTAAAGTTCCCATTACACTTCAGGAGGGCAAAAAATTATTTATGAAAGTTCTTGATCTATCAAAGACAGGACATCACTAATAGCATAATTCTTTTTAGGTTATGTAATCCGCTAATTTGTGACTTAATTGAAATTATTTAATATGTAACTTGAGGGCCAGGATTTAGAATGCACCCACCCGGACCAATACCCGTAAGAACCGTATAATCCGTTAATTATTTTCTTACAATTTTATAATTCTTGCGAAACACTGTAAATCTTGTCGACGACATACCTTTTTAATAATATATTATACGCTTATCGTATTAACATATGTCGCCTCATTTAAATGTAATGAACATAGCAACACATTTACTACACCACGTAAATACGATCTAACTCATATATTAGATTAATAGCATAATAAATAAATAAAAGAATTTCCTTTTCGCTTAAAACATCAACACAAGCATTTCAACAAACATGAAATCCGTTATTTTGCTCATATATAAATGTGAAGTTAAGCTTCATCGTTCGCCTTAACTCAAATGAAAGGAAGATTTATCGGTGAGAGAATTTGACGACGAGATCAAGATGAACCTGTTGTACAACTTAATGAGACAAGATTGATATAGAGTTATTTCTCTTAAAGCACGCAGTTCCATGTCTCATAAATTCGGGAGTAAATAATTGGATAACGCAAGTCACCTGTTACTCTGGCTCAAATACATTTAATCAGGAACTGTTCGCTCGTCTCAGGCAAAAATAAATCGCTTGTATTGCTGTTAAAATCATGAAGTTATAACACGCTTAATAAACGCGGAAGGTTATTAAATAAATCTTTCACGCATCTGTTTCTTTTGATTTGTTTAATAAGAACAAATATATTTTTTTAGAGTCTGTATACAAAGCAAGTTTGCAAACCCAAACTGTCCGAATTTCTAACTATAAAATGTTGAGAAATGTTATTTTTCTACATTCTTAATGGGAACGTTTAGTCAAAAACTAATGGCCCTGTTGTTACGTACATATTTATCACCTCCGCCAATCTGAGACATGACTGCTCTATCGGTATATTACTAACCAAACAAAATGCCGTACTGCTGTGTAAAGGAATACAGAAGTAAAATAGGGCAGCATTTATAAAAACGAAAGTAAAAAATCTGATGTGGCCAACACAAAACCTCCCGCTATTTAATTTTTGTTAAGTTAAATACATACCTACGGATTTACTAACGCTGTAAACTGTTCCATTGCATAAAACTATTGCTTTATTTACTATTTTCTTTTTAAAATGTCACTATTATTAATTTGAAGTGATTAGTTTTTTGACAGTGACATTTACTGTCAGTTACATTCATTTGAAATATGAACTATGTAACAAAGGAATTGTGTTTTTCTTAGGCTTCGGTACTTGTAATAAAAAATTATTTTTAAATTTATCTGTACAATATATAGAAAAAGTATTAATGTATTCCTGTAGAAAATTCAATAATCTTTAATTTTCATATTTTTTGAAGAAAAACCATTATAAGCTTCAGGTAAAGTGCCATTTCCGGTTATCCGATTTACACAATAATCTAATGACTTCTTTTCATATTAGAATAGGGTATAAATACAAGGTTTCAGAATTTTCTGAATGATAGGATTTGAGTTAGAGCGAAGACAAAATCCCTACACATACACAGACACACACACACACACACACACACATACATACATACACACACACATACATACATACACACATACAGACATCATCGTGAAAATGTTAAAATTGGATTCTAGGGACCTAAAACAGTGGTCATTTACTAAAATCTCGATATGTGATTTTTAACACGATCCCTATACCTCCCTTACTAAAGGTAGCGGGAGGTAAAAATGCTTAGATTTGTGAAATTGACATAAATATGTTGGCATATTTATGTCAATTTTTTCCCCTGAAGAAGGCACCAGTTTATGGTGCCGAAACGTTGGGTTTTAATAATAAATAAATACAGAACTTATATCAAAAAAGGTAGTATTATTCCAATTATTAATATGAGTTCTGAAAGATATTTTAATAACAATTATAGCTATTTTTTCTATTTTTGTTACAAATAATGAATATATTTCATTTTGTTCACGAGGTAGGTTCAAAATTTTCTGCTCCGACTAACTTTTTGAAGTGATAGAAAGAAATATAATCTTCTATTTTCACATCTTTAACCCTTTGGATTCTATATTTCCTTCTTGTTTGTCAAGTTACCACGGGAACCAGAATACCAATCCTAAATAACAAAATGTCACTAAAAATCATTTAAGATTGACGCATCGATAAGAAGAGTGCTTGAATTTGCCATTTTTATTCTGAAACAGATAAAATATTTCGGCCCGTTTACATTTTCAACAAATTATAAAATATTCGCAAATGTTTAGAAATTTCTACAAGATTCTTCTTTCAGGTACTATAGAGACTATACAGGGTGTCTCAATAAGCTTGCTCACTATTGGAAACTTTTTTATTTGAAGAGATACGAGGTTGGTTAAATGAGCAAAATTGTGCCATCTTATATTAGAAAATTGGTCATGTAGACAAAATAAAAATCGTGTCAGCGGTTCTCAAAATTTGGGACAAAATATATATTTTTTAAATGGAACCATATATTTTTTATTATCTTATTGGAAAGAGTATTTTTTTTCTCTTTCCAATAAGGTAATCTTGTTAATGTACAATTTTTTTAAATAAACGAGTTATTTACGGTTAAAAATAAAAAATTTGTGAACTGTTTTATTAGTTTATTTAGCCAAGTAAGCCATGGAAACAATTGATTCTTTATTTGTTTGACGTTTAATAATTTCTCCCGTAAAGTTCTCTATGTTCAATAACTTTACAAATGAAGAAAAGTTAGATATGATCTTGCTATATGAAAAGATATCTAGACACCAGTTACGTAGAACGGTCGGCTCTCTTTCCAAAAAAGCTGAAATGTGCCAAAGATATAATGGCTTTCAATTTGAATATTTTCTTTAACTGACTTGTTATTACTGTAAAATAAGTTAATAAAATAATAATTTTATAAAAGACAAATGTTTCCATGGTTTACTTGACTAAATAAACATAAAAGATAATTTTTATCTTTAAACGTAAATAACTCGTTTATTTGAAAAAATTGTACATAAACAATATTACCTTATTGGAAAGAGAAAAAAAATACTCTTTCCAATAAGATAAAAAATATATAGTTCCATTTAAAAAATACATTCTGTCCCAAATTTTGGGAGAGAGCCGACCGTTCTACGTAACTGGTGTTTAGAGTTTAGATATAACTTTCCAAATAGCAAGATCATATTTAACTTTTCTTCATTTGTAAAGTTATTGAACACAGAGAACTTTACGGGAGAAATTATTAAACGTCAAACAAATAAAGAATCAATTGTTTCCATGGCTTACTTGGTTAAAAAAACTAGTAGAACAGTTTTTAAGTTTTAACCGTAAATAACTCGTTTATTTGAAAAAATTGTACATAAACAACATTACCTTATTGGAAAGAGAAAAAAATACTCTTTCCAATCAGATTTAAAATATATATATATATTTTGTCCCAAATTTTGAGAACCGCTGACACAATTTTTATTTTGTCTACATGACCAATTTTCTAATATAAAATGGCACAATTTTGCTCAATTAACCGACCTTGTATCTCTGCAAATAAAAAAGTTACCAATAGTGAGTAAGCTTATTGAGACACCCTGTAGACTTAAAACGTAAAGAAAAAACTCCGTAAAAATCCAGTGCGTCCAGTAAAACTTACCTTGTAAGACATATGGCACAATACTCACTGAAAATGGCAGAATACTTAAATAACATATTTAGTTTTTGTAAGATTAAAATTTCCGTAGGTTTTATAATTTGTTTGTTGAAAATATAAACCGGCCGAACTATTATGAGTTTGGGCTCGTATATATAATTTCATAATGAATTAAAATCTGCCCCATATATAACAAAATATGCCCCAATTCGATAAACCGGAACATTTTCATCTTACTCGAGAATGTGGGTCAGTATATCTGAACTAAATACGGCCCTGGTAACGTTTTACTCCATTGTTTTTAGACTCGGTGACCGTGGTGATGGCATGGCGCCAACTAGAATTAAAACGAAACATAAAAATTATAGGAATTTATTGTTCCATATTAAAACGGTAATTCACACCCGGTTAAGCATGATGACGCTCGGAAACGCCTTCGTCCCTGACGTCTCTGGGCGTCCACAGCCATCGCGACGCTTGCACACAACAACAAATTGTTTTATTTTATTAACACTCTCATCACATTATATTAACACCATATTTTTGTGCCATAATCATGCTTTTTATACGGATGTTCCTATGTTTTGCTATGTTGTATGTTGATTTACACTACACATATCACTGTTTTGTTTTTACACATATGCTGAGAGAATGTTATTTTCAGTAATAATGTTGGTGAAATTTTTAGACTTTATAAGAGAAATTATAAGACGAATTAATTTAAAATCTTGGAGATATATTTATGTTATTTTTTGTGATAATACAGTAATGGTGGGTTTATGCTGAAAAATTTAAGAATAGGAATAAAAATAAGAATAGTGTTAAGAATAATTTTAAACATAACGATAAGTGGTGTTTATGCTGCCAGTTATAAGTATAAGCGTAGTAATATTAAAGTTTTTAGGTTAGTGAAAAGTAGTTATATTTATTCATTTATTATTCTCATAGTGGCAGCAGCGTTGATTTATAAGATTTATAATTTTATTATTATTTTTTAATTTGTTAAAATAAAATAGAGTATAATCAAAATATTATTTTGTCTGCACTAATTCAATTAATTTGAAAAGTAGAGAATCCATCACTAAATTTGACATAATTATGTTTCGCCAACACCGATTATTCGTAAATCCGCTATTCAATTAAAACTGGTTTAATCCGGATTAACGAAAAAAGTTTAAGTTATAACTAAAACTAATATTAATTTCAATAAAACTAAATACGTATTTCGAGAACTAAGTTCTCATCATCAGTAGAATGAAATTAGGAATTGTTAGAGTAGCCAAAATTACTTAACATGACAACCACGCCCGAAATCCTAACAACTCCGAAAAACAAGGGAGAAAACTAGGATTTATAGGGAAGTAAGATTGCCTAATTATAAACTAAGATTATTCAATGTATCGACCAATAAAAATGAGTCATTAACAATTTCAATCGTCCAATAGCAATGAAGTTCTTAAATTAAATGTTTTAATGAATGGAATTTCTGATCATCAAATAATTTTTAAATTTGTTTATTATTAAACTGTCTTATGCATCTAAATATCTACCGTTATTAATATGTTTTAATAGTTCAATATTAAAAATTTTAATATTGTGTTGTGGTTATTCATAAAACATATGTTGAGCTACTCTAGATTTTTCAGGATCTATTATTTATTTGATCGATGTAAACTTACAATCATTACTAATTCTGATGCCAAATATAGTATTTTATTTATTAATAATTTTAACAGTGTTTTACTGTGAACCTACAACATCTAGTTCGATTTCGATATTCTCATATTTTTGACAAAATTGTTGATCGATTAACATTTTTAATGATCCGTCCGAATTTTGGATTGTCCTTCACCAATCTTAAATATGAGTGCGCTACAAAATAAAGCTACATTCACAGCTACTTTTTTAATGCGTAATGTTAATGCATAAAACATAATTTTAATACTTATGCTAATGCGTAAGGTTAACCTTTAACAATTCGCGCTCATTTTTGTAACACAAGTACTCGCATGGTGTATTTTATACAAATATACCTATTAAATTAGTTTAGCAGGTATATTTTTATACACCAGTAATAAAATGTGGTTATAGAGCAATGAAATAAAACAGGATTTTGTTTAATATATTCTCAATATATTTTGTAATTATTTAAGTACAAAATATGATGAAAAAAATATTCAGACTATCTTATGTTAAAATAATAAACAAAATGAAAGCAAGCGTAAAGATAAAAATAATAAAATTGTTGTCGTTATAGTTAGTGTTATAATCAGGGCAAGTAATCTTCGTAATTGCATGTTCCTTGCATACATATTTTTTACATGAATTGCATAAAACTATTGTTATCCGATTTTTCTGTCTACCTCAACAGAAGCACCTTCCTCGCCTTTATTGGTGGCCCCTCCTGATCCTGCTCTTCTTCTTGTATTTACTTAGAAAATAATTAATGCCCTTAGACAAGTTTTTTTTTAGTTTAGCTCATTCTGAAAGGTGTGGTTTCATCAGAGAGTTCACTAGTTGCTTTAGAAAAAGTTTCCTGTATTTTTGAGAATGCTCAATGTGTTTAGCGTTATACAAAATTTGGCTGTTTATAAATAATAAACAAAAAAAAGATATTTAATCCAAAGTAATCAAGTTAGAAGTTTCAAAATACCCTCACATAACTACCCGCATGGTGTATTCTGTACACCACAAGGAACACCGACTAATTTAAAATCAAATAACTATGTTTTCCGTACAGCTGTCACAATGGTAATGAAAAGGCGTATAAAAGACAGTTCAGTAATAGGATAGGTAGCTCCGCAGTAGCGCTGGACGATTTAAATCAAAATTACAACTATTTTAGTCCGAGTGGTGTACAAAATACACCAGCGCGAGTAGTTAAAGGTTAAGAAAAACAGCATTTTCTACAACAAAATTTAATTGATAGTTGACATCTGTATTTATACAAATTACTTGTCAAAGTTGAAGTTCATCATCGTAGGAATGGATTGTTGAAGCATATTTTCTGTTTAATTTTATTCGAGCACATTGTATCACAAATATAGCACTAGATGCAGATATTTGTTTTCTTTGACATTGAAGATTTTGGAATTTTTTGAAAATTCATTTTGACATCTGTCACAAATTTACTTAATGCATACTGCGTAATGTATAAAAGTTTGGAGGTTGCAAACTTTGTTGCTGTGTATTGTGTGTATGCATTAGCACTAACTAGTAGCTGTGAATGGTACTGGAATTACAGTATAACAAACTTCGTTACATATTATCTTCAGGAAAACTTTAATTTTAAAATTGCTCCATTCATCTGATTTATCTGCCCTTTGTAAATCATGCCATTTCTTCAGCACTCGCTGCCTCACTTTGTAATAATAAAAGCCAAATAATAAATCCTTTTCATTTCAGGCGAAGATGCTAATTCAGTGTGGAAAGCTTCGCACTGCAGACACACAAACGAAGGAACAAAAGCTGAGCTTTCCTTTTGGCATCCAGGGTCAGAGATAAATGAATGAGCAAGGAAGTTAAGAGTGGACGCAACCGCATGGAAAGCAGTCTCGTCACGGGAGGCTTTGACACGAGTTAAAAATGAGGTAAGGAATGCGCTGAGGAACGAAGAACGAACGATTTTGCTTGTGCATGCCCGTGACGAGGACGATAAGGACTTTGAATGGAGGAGTGAATTGGGGTTGGCCAATTGTTGGGGTGTATTGGGTATTTGTCAGGCAGACATTTATTACTGCCTGCTGGAGAGGAATGCAAAGTTTGTATGGAAATTTAAGTAAAAATCACAAAATCGAAAAAGTACAAAAACTTGGTAAACGATTATGGTGTCCGCAAATAGCTATTGGGGTGTTCTACCATTATAATTAAAAAAAAAAATCAATTTAACATAAAGTTTGGCTCAATAAATAATAGTTAAAACAATGAAAACATTTTTAAATAATTACTTTACGAGATATTTCACATTTGCTAAAAGGGAAAATTGACGTCATACAATTGTTATCTTTCTCTCGCTGCGTACTCATAGCAGTGTGTGTGAGAAAGACAAGTATAGGGGAAATGTGACGTTACACTAATTTCTCAAAAATAAAATACTGTTAAACTAGTAATAATTAAGATTTTTTAATTCTATGAATTGCTTCAAAACTGAATGAAGTTTTATTTAAAATGATAAATAATTTAGGTGGAATACTCCGAACCTAATTCGGAGTATGGACACAGAAACGTATTGATCAGTATTAAATTCAAAAATCTGATGTGGCCAACACAAAACCTCCCGCTATTTAATTTTTACATACATACATACGTACATAAAATTACTCGATTCCCACTTAGGGGGTTAGCAAATACCCGGAAACAATAGTAACAATAAGAAAAGGGATAAGAGTAAGAGCTCAGCTGACTCACTTCACTCTTTAACAACATTCTTCTTTCGCCTCTCCACAATCATCATAGCATTCATACATAAGAAGATATTAAAGTGACCGATTTTCGGTAGCGAATAACCCCATCCGGACCACAATAATAGTTACGCAACAATCTTCCTTCGCCACACTTTCCTATCCATTTTTATTAATTTAAATACATACTTACGTATTTACTAACGCTGCAAACTGTTCCATTGCATAAAACTATTGATTTATTTACTATTTTCTTTTTAAAAGGTCACTATTATTAATTTGAAGTGATTAGTTTTTTGACAGTGACATTCACCTGTCATTTACATTCATTTGAAATATGATGTGTAACAAAGATATTGTGTTTATCTTAGGCTTTGGGATGTAAAAAAAAAATGATTTTTAAATTTATATGTAAATTATATAGAAAAAGTATTAATGTATTCCTATAGAAAATTCAATAATCTTTAATTTTCATAATGACAAAATGCGAAAAATTGGCATTTAATGGTATTTTTTGAAGAAAAACCATTATGAGCTTCAGGTAAAGTGCCATTTCCGGTTATCCGATTTACACCAAAATCTAATGGGATCTTTCCATATTAGAATAGGGTAGAAATACAAGGTTTCAGAATTTTCTGTATGATAGTATTTGAGTTTGAGCGAAGACAAAATTCCTACACATACACACACACACACACACATACATACATACATACACACACACATACAGACATCATCGTGAAAATGTTAAAATTGGATTCTAGGGACCTTAAAACGTGGTCATTTACTAAAATCTCGATACATGATTTTTAGCACGATCCCTATACCTCCCTTACCAAGGGTAGCGGGAGGTAAAAAACAAATTGTCAAAATTGATCGTGAAATGTAATTTTAAGGAGAAAAGAATAAAGAAGGATACAGAATATTGTCATTCATCGTTTTCTAATTTATTTCTATTTCTAAAATAAGGATTCAAGAAGAAAAGCTTTGATTTCTTTAGATAATATTTTTGACAATATCTCATGTCAAATTGACATTTAATTAAATACTTTCAAATTAGGTTTTTTTCTGAACACACTGTATATATTACTAAAGAACATTTGAAGTACTTACTGTATTACCCGTTAGAACCAAAGAAGGATATATAAAAAAATCATGGACTAAACTGAGGTTTTGTAACTCAGGACCCTCCTGCATCTACTAAGGTAGTTAGTGTTGCCAGAAGTCGAGACGAGACGAGACTTGGGGTGGGTCTCGTCTTGGTCTTGACTTAGTCTCGACTAGAGTGGTCTCGTCTTGGTCTTGTCGAGACGAGACTTGATGTCAGTCTCGTCTCGTCTCGAGTCTCGACAAGACTCTCGACTTTGCCTCCATTAACATTTCTTTTATAATCCCATCTAATAGTACATAAAATTCTAAGAACAGCAGTACAATCGCGATTCAAAAATTCCAAATAATATTAGAGATATTTATTATTTTTTCTGTAAATATCAACTTGATACTTGAGCTCTTGAAATAATTAATATGAAAATATACATACATACCGAGTGTTGTTTCTTGTTAATAAACATAAAATATATAATTTCAAATCCTTATCTACAGAATGAATCCCAGCAATGCATTTATATTATTAGCAATAGTTAAATAGGTATGTGTATGTTTAAATGAAGCAGTAAGTAAATGGACAAAAATCCCCAAAAAAAAAAATTCTTTCGCTATTTTTTTTTATATTTTTCTAAATAAATGTTAAATAAGTAGATAACTAAAACTTAACCTTTCGCGTATCCCCTAGTACGCGTACCACACTTATTTGCAAAACAAATAAATTATAATAAACTTGCTTAAATTTATAAAATTAATAAAAAAAAAAAATAGTAACTAAGAAACTTTAATAATAACAGTTGCACGGTTTAACGAATTATAAATAGAGTAACTTTCCAAAATCAGTCAGCTTTACTATAATCATAGAAACAACTGATATATTCAAAAAATTGTAATTGACAGATGTCAGTGTCAAGTACAATATACATAATGATTGTTCGTGTTATAGTTGTATTGGATTCATATTTTTTCCAAAGAACGTTCGGTATGGAATTTGTAAAAAATAGTATGTGTTCGTGTTATAATTTTATTGAATATATAGAATCTTTTCTAGGAAACTTTTGATGTGGGATTGGTACAAAATACATCAAATTGACGGAAGGTCTTATGCTAGCCACAACAGATTTTTTATGTACCTACTAAAACTTCTTTTACATGTTGTAGAAGGTAGAGTTAAAAATAAAATCAAGCCATGGAGTAAAAATGGATAGAATTTTTTGGAGATATCTAATAATTCTTCATATGGTATTTCTTTCTCAAGAGGTTCCTCTTTCCACTTATGAAACCATAATAATGATTCCTCATAAAAATTGTCTATGTTATGTTTCATTTAATTCTTTATCATACGTTTATACTTTTCTTTATTACATATTTTTATATTTTTAGGATGCAAAATTGTTAGATTGACTAAAGTATTGTATTCGGAAATATTTGGATTTGGGTTGGGCAAACCTACCTACTTTTATTACTAGCAGATGTCTAAAAGTGGTTGTTATTGTCTGGTAATATGCAGCATTTATAGCACCGTTGTAAAATTTATTGTTCCATTATTGGATTTTTACAAAAAAAGAAATGTTGTGTTATTTTTTACCCATTTTTAAAAATTATATTATATTAGGGAATTGGAAAAACAGTTTGTTTTACACATTTGTGCATACAAAGTTTTAAGAACATTATTAAAGAAGGGCTTGTACATTACGACTTTTATATTTCTATTTTCTTTAAGTAAACGTTGATTATTGTTTCCAATTTTTTCATATGAATGAATTTATACGATGTATTTTAATTTTCTCAGGGGGCGCCCAGAATGCACCACAGATGTAACTTTTATGTGCTATTTGAAAATTGGAAATATTTTTGAAGATGAAGTCAGTATTTCATATACCCAATTGTACCAATATATTAATTGAGAATTAAACAAAAATTAAATTAAAATAACATGTGTAGTATAAAATAAAGGTTGATCTTAATTTAATAAAAAATATTGGTGCATTAAAATAACATAAGAATTCTAAATTGATACTGTTTTAATTTCATCCCACTTACATTGTAATTTAAATTCATTTAAAACTTATATCTGGATTATTTAGATGAATAAGGAATACATCATATTTACATAAATTAATGTTTCTGGGACACAATTATGAAAGTAGAAAATTACAAAATTTGAAAAATTAATATCTCTCTTATTTATTCGAATTTTCAATCAGTATTTACAGCAATACTCTCAGTTTTTGAAGGACTTTTAGAATAGGTATATGTTTAAAAAAATGCCTTTGATCTGAAGTCGAGAGTCTTGTCGAGACTCAAGACTTTCTCGACAAGACTTGATGCTAGTCTCGTCTCGTCTCGACTTTTCTAGTCGAGACCAAATGATGGTCTCGTCTCGACAAGACCAAGACGAGACGAGACCAAGACCAAGACTGGTCTTGGTCTTGTGGCAACACTAAAGGTAGTTTTCATAATCAGGCTGACTTTTAAGATTTTAATTAAATTTACTTTAAGACCATCTTTATTTTAAAGCAACGTTACAGTGCACACTAAAGTGCATTATTATTTTAAAAAGTTTTTTAAAATTAAGTTGCGAAACTTAAATTAAAACTTAGTTAATCAATTTTTGACGTATCGCTGTCTGTGGAATCATGAAATAACCAGAAAGCATTTTCTTATCATTATTTATAATTTGACAGCTGTGACAATTCTTCAGTCAACTTAAAAACAATTTAACGGCTTTGACAGTTTTTAAATCGTCCAAAAATTAATTTAAAAATGGGAGCCTTTAAGAAGAGGTTACAACATGAAAGTTTAGCATCTAAAATATAAATAACTAAGTATATTATCAATTATGAGTAGGGTAAATTTCTCACATAACTTATACGTAAAATAGAAGTTATAAATAAATAAATATATCATCACGGCATATTACCCATCTCTGGCTGTGCCAGTATCTACAACACATGTAGACATCGGTAATGATGACGATATATTTTACCGTGCGGGCGCTTACCAGGCGTCACCTCACATAACATAGAAGTTATGAGAAAATAATTATCTTATTTATTTTAATAATTGAAAAGTTAATAATTTTTAGTATAAATTCAAGAGTGATAAAAGAGCATTAAATGCTTAATGGAATTTTAATAACTTTTAGTTCATACAAATCAATAACAAATAATGATATATGTAATAAATTATTAACGCTGCTCTATTCTCTATGTTGGATTCTATCGATTACCATACCTATGTTTACTTATAGTTAACAGGTCAGTTATCTATACTTGTATAAAATACTTGTATTCTTCACCTAGGTAGGTATATTTAATTTTTTTTTTCTTGTCTTGTCTATGACTGATTCATTTCGCAAATATTGCCTCATTTATTTCCAATAAAGTTGTCGGTCACAATTAATCATTAAAAACAAATTAATAACTAAGTAAATTACATCGCTCGAGTTTGTTTATCGCTTCGCTTTTGTCTATCTTAGATGTACCTACTATTCGTAAATACTTGAACCAGTGTTTTTCCTTGTAAAAATGTTATTAAAATAAATCGAAAAGCAAAAAAACAAACATACTGTTGTAAAGAGAAAGAAACACTCTATCGAATGGTAGAGTAAAATTAATAGGTTCCCATTTAAAAAAATTATGCGGACAAGCGTAACTCAAAAACAATTGAAGAAAAATAAAATTCAAGTATTCTCAAATATAGATCAAAATTTCTTAAAAAACTTTTGTATCGAACATAATTTCCTAAAATGAATATTAACGACAATAAATCGCCGTCTCCATACTTTTAACTAACTCTGTATAATGTACTGTAAATAGATGTTGATATAGGTTGAATTCTAAATAGAAACCAATCACTTAGTGTAATCCATCACGCACCCAATCATCTAAATATACTTTATAATGTATGATACCTATTCAAGCATATTCAACAGTTGGTAGACTTGGCAATTTATTTTTATATGCAAATTTCGACAATGACGATATATTTGTACTGTTGAGGGATTTTATTTGGTGTCACCCCACCTCTTGGCCTACTCAAACTATTGTGCGATTGTAGAATGGAAATCAATTTTTAAATTAGTTACGCGATCTCATGTCCTTACGCACCTAAAACGCCTATATAACCAAACATAATGAAAACTTTTTGATAAAAATGTGTACCATAATTTGGGAGACAGTGAATACTTAACACCTTCGCCGCCAAGCGTTCATTTCAAAATTGTCCCTGAAGACCAGAACAGTAATTAGTTATTAATAAAAATACGAGCGGACACCGGTGTCTGCCGTTGGCGCAGTATTATTACATACTGGCTTTTAGATCTCAAGACGCCATAGCGGACACATTTTTTCATTTTCCTGAGCCACAGCAGACACCTTTAGCGGACACAACGGAATTGGCGGACACGAATAAACTTGTATGAACAATATGCGCAATAATTTTGAATTGTTGTATTCTGTAAGTTTCTTTTCATCAGTGTATTTATTTATTCATTAATACGACTACCCAACAGGCTAAGCCCAAGTTAAGTGTAGGAAAATAGTACATATTTCACAAAGATATTACATATTACATTTTGCAGATAATTTTGAAAAATTTTGCAAAGTCAAATGCATGCTCTACGGGCAAGTAAAATGTAAGATTACTTCTGGTACAATGGGAGTATGAAAATGAAGGGAAGAGAGAGAGCGAGAATCATCAACACAATAATCAATTGTGTGTAGTACAAGAGCATTTTCACGACGTTCAAAAAGACTCCTAAAATTAAACATAACCAACAACTGTTGATGCGTTATTGAATATACTGGGTACCTGTTATGAACTTTGTAATAAAGATATTTTAGGAATTTCTTTTGAACAGACTCGAGTAAATCTTGATGGACTTCATATATAGGGTTCCAGATAATATGGCAGTATTCAAGTTTAGCCCGAACAAATGAATAATATAGGGTTTTAATAGCTGAAAGATTTTGGAACGATTTACTGTTTCTATTTACAAATCCCAGCATTCTCATGGCTTTATTGTACGTGTCTTCTATATGGGGAACAAACGTAAATTTATTGTCAAACTTTATCCCAAGATCTTGTACAGTTGCTGAACGTGATATGATAACATTATTGATACTATAACTATAATTAAATGGAGTTAATAATCGGCAAAGAGAAGTTTATCGCAACGTATAACATCCGTGACATCATTAATAAATATTAAAAAGAGTAGAGGACCTAAATTTGAACCCTGAGGTACACTCGACGTTGGAACAAAAGAGGTAGAGATAACACCTTTATAATGAACATACATTTGTCGTTGATGTAGGTAAGATGATAGAAGGGAACGTAAGGGCAGGGAAAGTGAAAAGGTTTCAAGCTTACTCATCAAGACACCATGATCGTCAAACGCTTTAGCAAAGTCAGTATAAATGCAATCTACTTGCCCTTTACCATCAATAATAGAGGAGATTACATGACTAAAATAACTTAAGTTTGTAACTGTTGACCTCTTTTCTACAAAACCATGGTGTGAGATGGAAATATTATGTTTAATTTTAGAGCATATTGAGGCATAAATAATTGGACAGCATGGCAATAGGTCGATAATTGTCAATGGACGACACATCACCCGATTTCAAAATCGGAGTGATGCGAGTTACTTTCCAAAGTTCAGGAAAAGTGCAAGTTTTAATACTTAAATTGAAGATATGATAGTGGGCGTTTGACAGACACATCTCTAAAACTGTTACTAAAAGACATATCGAAAAACCAAGATAGTCAAAGTATCCTAAGGCGCCACAGCAGACACATATTCAATGCTTCTTCCAATACATTTTGTCTGCCTGGCGAAAAGCGAAAAAAATGCTGGCGGACAACGAAATATCACGATGTCCGCCATGGCAGCAAAAGTGATAATGAAAAGTTTACCAGCAGAAAATTAAATAAAATATACCATCACCACCCCAACAGATTTTTTCGTGTATTCGTCAGTGTTTTCCCTAATTTGTCAGGCATTTCCCTATCCTCATTTATATTGTCGTCTACTTTAGTCTAAATCCAGCTCTGTGTGTAGATTCGCTTCGCTGGTAAACGCAGTGCAGTCTGGCTGGCCGGGAGCAAATAGGGTGGAATGCTTAGCGATCGCACAAAGCGTCTCGCGCTCTCTCGGCGTCGTTGCTAACAAATGCAGGCGTCGCGACGCGGGGAGGAAATGCTTAAACAGGCTAGCCTGATCTACAGGCAGACTAAGATATTATGACAAGGTTGGAGAATGGTGTACGAAAAGAGCTATCGGTGATAGAAGAAACAAATATTATAATTAATGGTAACATAGTGAAGATCTCAAAAACTGCAGGTACTTGTTTCTGGTGCAGTTTAAGCAGTCAAATTTATAGCAAAACTAAAGTTGTCTAGTAAAACTTTGAAACTGTATTTTATTTAATGGTAATATTCCAGACATAGAGATGGGTATATTAGGACCTCTTTCTTAGCTCTGTTCGATGAGAAGTACTTGAAGTGCAGAGCAGAATAGTGCAGTGCAGTGCAGTGTAGTGTACACTAGTTCAGTCTAATTCTTGTGGTTTCATAAAACACACTAGTGTATATTTGGGCAAGTTTGCTCAGTTGTGAGTAATTAAGCCAAGCGTAGCCAAAGGTGTGCAAGGTTAGGTTGTTTATAAACACAGTCATATCATAAAGCTGCAAAGAAGTGACTGCAGAAATGTCTTTTTAAAGAGCATAATGTTTGAACTAATAAACGATTCTAACGAAGATCAATCATCACTTGATTCTTCATCAGATTCAGAGACAGATATATTAATTAATTCTTTATATAACAAAACAAAGAGAATATACTATATCTAAATCCATTATTTTATTTTCTCAATGTGTAAAATTTTAGGTTAATAAACAGATGTGTAGATAGGATAGAATTAAAATGTCTACCGAACAACATTTAGTTACCCCCACTCCTACTCTGCACTTTCTACACCACCTCGCGAGTCAGGTCAGAAACGTGAGCACTAGTTCTTAAAATTTTTGTCATCGAACAGCCTGCCAGAAGCTGCCCGTTTCTCATAAAACATGTTAGTGTAAGAAAGTTAACACTAGGGCGGCCTAGTACATGTCATCGAACAAAGCTCTTGTCTTGGTATCAATGATAAGTTCCCCAAACATATTTTCCCGATTTTTCGAACAGGTTCTATTCTGTACGGTGTACAATATGATTTATTTATTTTTCGTGTTTAAAACATTATACACTTATTAACACATATTATGCATATACCTACCTATAATACATAACAACAGTCTTACAAACCATACAACAAATATTTCTTATTTCTTACATATTAAAATGACGTATTTTCGGTAGCGAAATACCTCATCCGGACCAGAATAATGAGAGTGGAGCGAGTCAGCTGCGCTCTTGATTTTATTATTAATTTCTTGTTAATTTGGTAATTATATAATTTACTAGACCTGATGCATCGCCGGCATTAACTTGGGCGGCGGATATTCATTTTCTCCGGAGATTCTCTCCTTCATGCCAGAGGAAAAACCGTCCGCAAGAACTGGCTGAGAAGTGGCCAAGCTAAATTGTACATTCATCCAGAAAAATGCACAGTTTAGAGCAGCTGGTGTTGCCTTAGCCAGATCTTCTCTCGTGGTTTTGGTCCATACTTCTTCTAAGTTGGCGCACGTTTGTTCTTGACTATAATGACAAAGTTGGTTTGATCCACATTTTCCTACTTCACTTCGTAAGAAATTTAAAGTTTTCCAAATGGGACATTTCTGGTGATTATCTGGTACAAGTTTCTCATCTGGAGGGATACCCGTGGTTTTATCTTGTAGCTTCAACGTCTCATCTCACATTAAGCGTCAATTCAATGGATTTTGTACAAATCCTATATCAAAAGTTCCTTGGAAAAGATTCTATAAATCAAGTATAATTGTAATACGAATATACACAATGCAAATTGCACTTAACATTGACATCTGTTAATTAGAATTATTTGAACATATCAGCTGTTTCCAAGATTATAACAAAGCTGGCTGATTATTGAAAGTTAACCTCTAGTTGATTTTTGAAAGTTAATAATTCTTCAACTCTATCTAATGAATATGAAGGAAAATGCATAATCGAACCCTATAGGGAATAAGATATTCTTTCATATTGATAATCAGAAAAAATGTCAAAAATAATATTTAACTGCGTTTTTTTCAAGAAAAACTGTTAAGAACTTCAAATAAGGGAACTTCTGGTCACCAATTATAACCAAAATCTAATCAGCTCTTCATATGGATGTAAAAAAGAGGAATACGAAAGAATAATAATTTTTAGAATTGTAGTATTGGAGTTATCATCGGAGAAAAATTTTCACACACACACACACACACACACACACACACACACACACACACACAGAGACACGGATACACATATACAGACACGCATTCAGACATCATCGTAAAATTAGTAAAATCGTATTCTTAGGACACTGTGCTTATTCATTAAAAACTCACCACCGAATTTTTTGACCAAAGATAATATCTTCTTTACCTAAATGGCAGGTAAACAGTAATCGAGACTAATATCTCCAAAGGCCTATTTTGGTTAAAACAAACTTTCAAATAAATAAATACCTAATATTAAATCTCCGGAAATTGTAAGATTAGTCCTACGGGAATTATTTTTCTTTTGAGAAATTTATGTGATATAATATAATTTTTTTACACCATAAAATTATAGAACCCATGAAATAGAAATCTTCAAATAGAAGCAGATTGTTAATAAACTTGTAGATATATTTATATTCATAATTATTTAAATAAATAACAACAGTAAAAAATTTTTCTTCGCAATATATTTTTTTTTAATTCAATATATACATTTCAACTACCACGCAGTCATCTTCAGTTATACAAATACAATTATAAATATGTCAAAATAAATTATTTCAAATATTGTGTCAAAGTCACAAATTTGTATCCTACTAAGTATGGTAATTTAAAATTTAATTAATAATATTAACATGAAAAAAAAAAAAATAAAAAAGAAAAAATTCTTTACACAAAAAAGAAAATCTAATGAATGAAATTTTAGATTTAAACAATTCACCCCTATTAGATCCTAATATTTTTTCAAAATTTTAGTAATTTTATATTAATAATATTATATTAATACATTTTCAATTTTGTTATCTTTATTAATTTGTTATTTGTTTCACTCTTTTGTTATATGTTTATATTTATATTTATCATTTATTTTTCTACCTGATGATGAGGTTAAACCTCGAAATGTACATTGTACTATATGTTTAAATAAAATATTTTTGAAACTAAGTATATATATTAAAAAATAAAATTAACATGAAAAGTAATATAATCGTTGAATTGGAATAATATTAAAGTGGGGATTGATGCTTACCAATTGGTTTTACAAATTTCAGTAAGATATTTTGTAGGGGTGACAAATCAGTGTTTAATTTATTTTGAAACATTTAGCATTATCTGAGGAGAAGTTATAACCTGTTTTATAATTATTTAAGTTTGATGTTAATATGAATCGAACTTGGACCGTCCGAATAATAAAAAATAATATAAACAAATATTTCCGGTATCACAAAATCTCATCACACATTCCGATCAAAAAATAATTTACCCTTGATTCATCCTAAATCCCCGTCCATTCCGTTGTCAAAACCTTCTGATTTTTCGATGACACCCCATCTTCCTCTGCTCCCCCTCCCGCCCCCCTCCTTTGCTCCTGCTGTGCGTCGACGCGGGCGGGGCTCGTCGGGATCGATCGAGGCCGCCGCGCGTCTCCTGCTGAATGCTGCCTGCTGTCCCCACCCAGTCCTGCTCCTGATCCTGTACTGATGCCAGACGACCAACGGCTGTGTTGTGAGCGTGACCAGCGTGAGTGGTGTACACGTACAAACCGCGTGAAGATAAAGAGGATTGTGTAAGTGGATGCTTTAAGATTTTATGAATGGATGGTTACATTTACGTTGTGGAAAAGAATGTTTACAATTTTGTATATGTATGTAATGTATGTTTGTTTGTTATTTCTAATTCAGTGTGATGGTACGTATGTACATACACATATAATATTTTAAGGGAGTAAAAAATATAAATATATTTTTGTGTTTATTTTGTACGAAGTATACTATACAGATAAAGAATGAATGTATGAGTACTATAGCTTGTCAAAGCAAAGTAGGTAGATAATAAGCTATAGCTCCGCCCATTCAAACTGTATAGCCAATAGGATTCAAACATTTTACCGCGAACATTCATTGTATATTCAAAATAATTTCTTATTACCATTAAATATTTTTATCTACGATAGGGCATAACATTGAGGATTAGTTGTTAGTTTTAAATTTGTAAAACGGTTGTTTAGGAACAACGTTTCATTAGTCACGAGTGATTAAAAAATTTTAACGTGCTAAATTTTCAAAAAACAGGTGAATATTTTGTTATGCAAACTTTTCATTTAATATTGTTACCCTAATTAAAAATATTATTTAGTATTTCTTGGATTTTTATATTCTATTGTAGATAAAATATTGTACGATACACATATGTAAAGCATCTTTAGTCACTCAAGGATCTTAAAATCCATTCGTGACTAAAGTCTAGCTTTACGTACTTGTATCGTAAATAACTATTGTTAAATTTATAAACTTTTTTTCTGGTAACAAAATTTAATACAATAAATCTTCTACATTTCGACATAAAGGTAAAAGATAGTTATATAGGAATTATATGTACATATCGCATATCGCAATTTCTACAAAATACGGACCAGTGCATTAAGAATTAAATGGGGTCGTTTACTATTTTTAGGAAGGTATAGGGATCGTGCTAAAAATCGTTTTTCGAGATTTTAGTAAATGAGCACGTTTTAAGATCCCTAGAATCCGATTTTAACATTTTTACGATAATGTCTATGTTGTATGTGAATGGATTTTGTCAACGCTCTAACTCAAATACTATTATTAACAAAATTCTAAAACCTTGTACTTCTACCTTATTTTAAAATGAAAAGAAGCCATTAGATTTTGGTGTAATCTGATAACCGGAAATGGATCTTTACTTGAAGCTCGAAATAGTTTTTTTTTTTTCGAAAAATACCTTTGTATAATTTTTTTTTCGCCATTTATATTATAAGAATTAAAATTATTAAATTTTCTACAGGTATGCGTTCTTACTTTTTCTAAATATTTTATAGATAAATGTATAAAATAATCTATGAAGATAATAATACTCGGTTTAGTTTCTTAGGAGAGGTATATTTTTTTTTTTTGAACAATTTCGGCGTGAGGTATAACGCTGGCCACAGCAGATTTTTTCATTGATGTCCGTGGGTGTATGTCTATGTGTATGTGTCTACAGTAAAGCTCCGCTAATCCGAATATCTACATAACCAAAAATAAAATTAAAAATTGTTGATTTTATATTATTTATATAGATTTGTAAGACTTACAGATTTGTTCAGAATTGACCCATTAAGCCGAAATCGATTATGACAAAGATTTATAAATAAATTTTATTAAAAACAATGCGTTTCGATTAATATCCTTTTACCTATATCTAATTCAAAATGCAAATGTGCACTGAACAGGAGATTTACATCAAATTTAAATTATTTAACATTTATTACGCCTTTGTTTAATTTCTTTAACATTACTCTAGTAATCCGAATTTTTTATTAATCTGGATGGAGGCAGTTTCAACTGATCCGGATTAACGGAGTTTTATTGTATTTGAAAACATAAACTCAGAACACAGTACAGAGTTAACTGGTAGCAAAAGAAATTTGTTTAATATTTTTCATTAATATTTTGGACTCTAGAAGGAAAATATCGAGACTAGAATATTAGTGTGATAAAGAGAACACAACCGATGAATAGGGGAAGCAAGAAGATTAATACGAGCAGTAGATCACACAGTTCTTCCTCTCTCAAATATTCTGCTACACAGTCCTTCCATCTTCTCTTTGGCCTTCCACGTACTCCCGGCATTGAAACTACAAGTCACTTGCGAAGGACACTCTGTCACTTATGTTATTTTCTGATCCTATACTTTCCACTTTGGTTTTGCACTTGACACTGACATCTGTCAATTAGAATTTTTTGAATATATCTGCTGTTTCCATAATTTTTGCAAAGCAGACTGATTTTTGAAAGTTAACCTCTCTTAATCTCTCTATAACTCTATATCCATTGAATATGAAGGAAAATGTATAATCAAATCGTATAGAGAATAAGATTTTCTTTCATTAAAATGTCGAAAAATGATATTTAATTGCGTTTTTTCCAGAAAAACTGTTAAGAACTTCAAATAAGGGTACTTCCGGTTGACCAATTATAACCAAAATCTAATCAGTTCTTCATATGGTTGTAAAGAAGAGGAATACGAAAGAATCATAATTTTTAGAATTGTAGTTTTGGAGTTATCGTCGGAGAAAAATTTTTCACACACACACACACACACACACACACACACACACACATACACATACACATACAGACATCAGTGTAAAATTAGTAAAATCGTATTCTAGGGATCTTAAAACGTGCTTATTCTTTAATAACTCACCACCGAATTTTTTAACCAAAGACAATACCTTCCTTTTGACGGAAGGTAACAAATCCATTAATATCTTCCAAATATTTGATCACCATCCTTTCTCCTAAATCTGTTGGAGTTAATCCGTACAAGGATGATATATCTCCCGAGTAAAAGAAAAGTAAAGAAACGAGACGTGATCGGAGTAATTCTCGTGACATTTCCCCGTGCATCACCTTGTTGCTCTGTTCCACAGCAACCGCAATGTCAGCCCTCGGCTCCTGGCCATAAAACATCGCAATCGAACGTAAATTATCCAAGTAAGGTTAGGTTAGCGCAGCGCACCAATCCACCAAACGCATTTATGGTGGTTTTATTGCCGGACGATTGGGATTAAACAAACGTTGGATAAATTTTTAATGACGCGTCCGGCTTTTGATAGGGATGAGATAGTGGTATCCGTTTGTCATATTATTTATGAATGCATTATTATCAAATGCGGAAAGGTCGTGAAAATATTTTGATGAGTGTTGTTAAATTTGACGAATTTGACAATAAAATTAGACTGTTTTGTTTACCTATTTATTTTATTCTCATTTAGAAAAATAATATTAACTCATCCGTCATGGGAAACTGGAAAACTATAAAAGATACGAAGTCGGTTAAATTAGATAAAGTTGCCTCATTAGGAGACTATTTTAATGGTGTTTTGTTATTTATTTGAGAAAAACATGGGTCTCTAGATTTAGAGGAAAATGTAAAGTTTGCAGTTTTTTTTTTATTTTTGCGAATATCTTCCAAGTGTGAAATAATATTCGATTTTGGTTTGCACATCTTTAGTGCCCTTTTTATGTTCTTTCGAATTTTTTATCACTGTTGAATTCCAACGATTCATAACTTGTCTATGTGTAAACCAAAATCCAGTGTTATTTTACACTTGGAAGAAAATCGCAAAATGAAAAATCTGATTTGGCCATCACAATACCTCCCGCCATTTAACTTTTATTAATTTAAATATATACCTAATAGGTACTTATAAATTTATTCATGCTGGAAACTATATTATGTTCCTGTAGGTTTGTATAATATAATTATTGTTTTATTTACTAATTTCTTTTTAAAACGTTATCATAATTAATTTGAAATGATAGATTTTTTGACAGTGATATTTATCTGTCGGTTTCATACATTTGAAATCCGAATTGTTTAACTAAGGAATTGGGTTTATCTTTAAAACATAGGTTCCAGGATTTATAAAATAGATTATTTTGTAAATGAATCTATAAAATATATAGAAAAAGTATGAATGTATATGTATAAAAAAATTAATAGTCTTTAATTGTTATAATAAAGGTGTTTTTCAAAGAAACACACACACACACACACACATATATATATATATATATATATATATATATATATATATATATATCGCCAAATATTTCCAATTTTAAATGGCACAAAAGTGACCCCACCATCTATGAGTGCCCGTAAGGTGACGCCTGGTAAGCGCCCACACGGTAAAATATATCGTCATCATTACCGATGTCTACATGTGTTGTAGATACTGGCACACCCAGAAATGGGTAATATGCCGTGATGATATATATAAATAAATATATACGGACGTAATCGTGAAAATGATAAGATTGGATTTTAGGGGCCTTAAAAGGTGGTCATTTCCTAAAATTTAGTGACCTATGCATTTTTTCCAAATTTCAAAATACCATTACCTAATATGGCAACTTTTGTTTAATTTAACCTTCTTCATATCTTTTGTAGTTCTCGAGATGTCCATGTTGGACAAGTTATCACGGACAATCGGTATACAGGATGTCTGGTTTGCACAGGCCAGACATGATCGTCTCTTTAAGTATTCTCCTTCTATTCTACCGATTGAAACACCCTAATTATTTGGTGATGCTTTCTACAATGGGGTCGTCATCCATCATAACAAAAAATAATAAAATGAACACTTTGTACTTAAAGTACTACTCAAGAAATAACGATTAAGTTAAGTTTTTTAATAATTAATTTACGAGATATTTGAAATTTGTTGTCAGTGTCGCAGTGACGTCACACTATTGCTATCTTTCTCTCGTAATCTGCTACAAAGTCTGGTGCGGAATGAAAGGAAGATAGGAGTGTCGCCGTGACGTCATATTGATATTAAAAATCAAATGCAGTTAAACTAAAGACAATTAAAACATTTTAATACTACAAATTGCTTCAAAATTATACAAACTTTGATTTAAAATAATAATAAAAAAAAATAATTGGAGTAGATGACCTCATTAGTAGGTACTCAATGATGTCTAATGTATGAGTGTCCTACTATACGTAAAAAAAAGCTTCCTAGTTTTATTTTCACAATATGCAATATACTGTTGGGACAAAGGGAACCAATCATCAATTTATTGTCCTCAGGAGACCCGTTTTAGAAATTAAATTGTAGTTGGCTCTGCCGTGTATTACTCAGGGGACATGGTTTTCATGAAACCGTATTGATGTTGACAACACAATGAAAAACTAGATACACAAAAGTTTATAATGAATATTCTTATCTTAGTTGCATTGTTTATCACAATTTTTGTTGGTCAGAATTTTAAAATATTCAGAAGTGGTAAGATCGCACATAGCTAGCTGTTGGTGAAAACTGACTCTCGTTTTGTCTTATTGGGCATTAATAATTGGAATATAAATCAATTTTAAAAGAAATCTGTTGTGGCTATTTCCATATTAGGCTATATAAGTACATATTGTATTTAACATTTCCGGTACAGATACAAAAATTTTAATAGGCTATTCCACAGTAATCAAAAACAGTAAAAGTTTATTGAAAATAAGAATGATAATAGTTAAAAGATAAGGAAAACCATATTTCTTTTATCATAAATTATTCCTTGTAGAAGACACGGGGAGTTTTGCTTTTGATGATGCAGGACATGTGCACGAGTGTTTGAGCAAATAGGATCCAAGTATGACCTCCGATTTTGAGAAGCCCCGCCCTAACTAAGAATATACTTCTTCGGGTATGTCGGATCTGTTCGGGTGATGTTATTTTTATAAAATGAGAAAAAAAGTGAAATAAATTAAGTGAAATCATTTATTTTATGTCTTTAATAATGAATTATAATATTACAATTTAAATATACATTATTTTGTAATTTGTTTAACAATTTTTCGTGGTTTGTGAACCAGTGTTTGTTTACTTCTGGTATATTCACATTACCTACGTCACAAAGCAGATTTAAAATTCAGACCTTACTATCTCGCTAAGTTGGAGGAATTTTTAACTCGGACTTTCACATGTGGTCTTATATTTTTATGTATTTCAAGAAAAAATTTTAAAAAAATGTCGTGGAATAGCCTATACTTTTTAATTCATTCTATAAGATTCCTTCTCCTCTTCTCAATGTTCGAGATTCTTCAAATTCATTGACGAGATTGGCAGTATTTCTGATGCGTATATGTAATTTATGTATCTATAAATTTCAAAAAGATAATATTTAGAAGTTTTCTTTAAGAAACTACTACTTCGATAGAGTAGTGAATAATAATAGACCCGTATTTTTTATTTTTCCTCAAATTGATCTTTAATCATGAAAAAATTGTAATTAAAAATGACTTTCTTTAAAATGAGGCTGCTAGACCCCCCGCTTCGTCCCTTGTCGAATGACGTCACAGAGTGACAGGCACGACCATTTTGATTTTCACATTGTCTTAAAAGTCAAAGTGACATTTAAAGATAACCTAAAATTTATGAAAGTAAATACATCGGTGGAACGTTGTTTCGTGCCAAAATAAAGAATAAAATAATATTCTGCAATATATTCAATGCCTCACATGAGTTTATTACCTTCTACCGTCTAATTCAATGATTCAAAAGTGAAAGAAACATCTGATGTAACGTAGATGAACGCCAAATGAAAATTATATTTATAAAAATAAATAGAACGATATATTAATATATTATAGTATATTCAGATATGCCATCCTCAATTTATAGTTTATATATATTTTTCTTTTAGAAATTATGTGTCCATATAAAATGTCTGTTTGAAATGAGTCTGAACTTGGTACGTAACGCTGTGACGACAAAACATGGCTGGTTTTTGAAACTTTTTAAAAATATCATATTTTAAAACGATTTTATACAACAAAAAATATAAATAAAAAATAATTTAATCATACTGATCGATGAATTAGACTATCCTTTTTCGATTTAAACAGAAAAAAGGTACAATTATTTTTTTTGCATGACCTCATTGTTATCAAAACCTATTCTGCTCTTCCCATTAATGTCGGATTAAGGAATACGTAGTTAAATTAGTCTTCAGTCTTACAGAATTTGAGAAACCGGCCCTCCATATTCCAGACACTCACTCACACACACACACACACAAAAACACGCGCGCGTGCGCGCGCACACACACTCATTCACACACATAGACATCATTGTAAAAAAGTTAAAATCAGATACTATTGACCTTAAAACATGCTTATTCACTAAAATCTGGATTTGCAATTTTTAGGATGAATCCAATACCTCTCTTAGCGAGAGGCAAAAAGCTGATTAGTTTCCTATTTGACAAAGTGTGAAAACCCTACATTCATTGTGAAAAAAAAGCTGACACTGTGACCTTTACCTACAACCATTTGTTCCAAGATTTGCATTTGTCATTGCAGTAAAATTGCATGATAAATTGTAGTTGCTGACTCGCATATTCTATAGACATTTTTTATTCATTGATGAGCAAATTTAACAAAAGTTAATGCATATAGGGGTAGAAGTTAAGATTACTCATCATGTCAGAGGTCACAACAGCTCTGAGGAATAAGGGAGAGAACTCGGATTATATAGCGAGAGGAGTCATAGGTGAATGGATACCTAATTGGGTAACTATAAGATTAAACAATGTAACTCTCTTATATTAACTCATATAATTTGGGATGGGAACTAGATCCGCGTCCATCAATTTATTATTATCTTTAAATTTATGAATTATTAAACTCTTCCCATTAATGTCGGATTAAGGAATACGTAGTTAAATTAGTCTTCAGTCTTACAGAATTTGAGAAACCGGCCCTCCATATTCCAGACACTCACTCACACACACACACACACAAAAACAAAAAAAAAGCTGACACTGTGACCTTTACCTACAACCATTTGTTCCAAGATTTGCATTTGTCATTGCAGTAAAATTGCATGATAAATTGTAGTTGCTGACTCGCATATTCTATAGACATTTTTTATTCATTGATGAGCAAATTTAACAAAAGTTAATGCATATAGGGGTAGAAGTTAAGATTACTCATCATGTCAGAGGTCACAACAGCTCTGAGGAATAAGGGAGAGAACTCGGATTATATAGCGAGAGGAGTCATAGGTGAATGGATACCTAATTGGGTAACTATAAGATTAAACAATGTAACTCTCTTATATTAACTCATATAATTTGGGATGGGAACTAGATCCGCGTCCATCAATTTATTATTATCTTTAAATTTATGAATTATTAAACTCTCGTGTGCGCCTAAACATCTACTATTATCAACATAATAATTGTATATTAGAATTGTCAATTTTAAAATTGTTAATAAACATAAATGATAGGAATGTTCTTTAATCCGAGTTATAATTTGTCTTTTAGATTGCGCGATGTAAACCTTATTACATTCTTACCGTCACTTTTATATTTTTTTATTATTATCTACTTTATCTTTAGGGGTACCTAATAATGATATAATAGTGTTCTTTGATTTATAAGTTACCGTTAAATGTTAATTTTTTAAAAAATTGTTAACAAACTGTTGGTAGCATTATCATATGAAAATGTTATACATTATTATTATTATTAGTTCCCATTAGAGTTGTGAAATCGAAGACGGATTAACGATTTTAAATTTATGAACTAGTTTATCAATGGTTTTAAGCGGGAACCCATTATATTTAGCTATTTTTTAATATATTTCATTTCATTTCTAGTGATGCCGCGAGATCTCGCATTTTCGAGATCTCATCTCGAATTTTCGAGACGAGATTAACCTTATTCTCGTCTCGAAATATCTAGACTAGACGAAAGTAATGCCCTCGAGATTTGCTCGAGACGAGAGTAGAAATTCGAGATCTCGATTGTACTATTTTTTTTATAGTACGTAAATATTTCTAATTAAAATATACAAAATAGGAAAATATTTGTCGGTATAAATAAATATTTTAATTGCCTCTTCATTTACATTCATATTTATTTATTAATTTTAGATTTATTGCGTTTTAGTAAAAAGAAAATGCTCAAAAGTGACATCTATAGTATACCTTCACACTAGCCTCAAGTGTCGCCACTATACGAATATAAAATCATAATTACCAATATTAGAGTACAAAACAGATTGCTATACCCAACAACGGGTAATATAGAGTACCTACCTATTTTTGACCTACCATTCTAACACCAGACTTAGTAAAATAATGTTTTAATCAGTTTATTTATTAAATTCATGTTGCTTGTAATTTTAATTTATTTACTATTTCTAATTATAAATTCGTGAAATTCGAGACTCTCGAGTCGAGATCGAGAGGAAGTAAGAAAAAATATGACGAGACGAGATGCACAGAAAACTCGTCTCGAAAATTCGAGACGAGACGAGAGTAGATTGTTTCTCGCCATATCTCGTCTCGCGGCATCACTATTCATTTCCCATCTATTTCGTAAACATTTAAAAAAAATGCTAATATTTTTAAAACTTTGAAGTCTTGTAATTCCGTAATGAAAAGGAATAGGACTTATGTTAATAGGAATTTTTTTACTTAAAATGATCTCAGGAATTCGCTATTGATTTTTTACACTAGTCTTGATACATCTTGTATACAAAAGGTATTTACCATTGACCTATTCGTTATCTACCTAAAATATCAACAAGTTTGAAGGTTGATCGGGACACTTTAATTATTTACGGCAAATGGCAACTTCCAAATAATGTACCTATAGATCATAAAAGTTTCTATGTTTCTACAATAGTTCGAATCTATTTTCTATTTCTTGTAAATTTTCTCCTTTTCATTATTAGTTAGTTATTCTCCAAACCTTTTGCCTGCTTCCTGATCCGTATTAATCTTACATTACTAGAAAACTTTAAATTAATTAATTGTGACCCTACCTGAAGTTTTTAAGGAAAGAAATGGGCTTAAGGATCATGAAGAATTTTAAATAAACGACGAAAGAAATTATGAAAAATTCAATGACTCTGCAGGGATTTGAACCCCGGACCTACTCGTATCTAGCGAGAATATAGAAATAAATGTATAAACTTTAAAAGAAATTTAAATCTAAGAATAAAATACAATGATGACAACATTATCTTTTGAGGATATAAGTAGTTAACAAGAAAATTAGCTATTACTGCAAAAATCATGAAGAACCAAAGTTACTTCGATATTTTAAAAGCAAATTTAAAGCAAAGTGCTCAAAACAGATTTTAATTTCTTGTACGATATGACAAATAATTCGCGTCTTGTAAGAGAATGGCTGTTGTTTGTATTATATCAAAAATAATCTCAATCATCCCCCCTCCCCCCAGTCACCAGATTTAAACCCGATTGAGTAAGTGTGGGAAATTCTTGAAAGAAACAAAAGAAGAATAGCATTAAAACCAGGGATTTGTTAACTACTGGATGGAGCGAGTGTATATCGATATATGTATTTCTTGTGTACCCGGCTAGATTAAGAGAGAACACAGGAAGTGTGAGTGAGAAAGATATAGATAATTCCACTTTAGACATATTCATATCTGTCATATTCACATCTGTCAAATTCACGTCAAAAATTAATTGTGTTTAAGTATATTTGACCATGAAACGTGAAATAAATACGAATACAACCAATGCAACGCTAAATTAGAACACATGTAAGAATATAAGTCAATGGGAAAAGGTATTTTTTTTAGAAGAAATTCTAATTTTAATCATAACTTACAAATGAAACGACACAGCACCGTTTTTCACATATTTTGATACACAATTTCCAACACAACACTTTCGAACCATTGTCATATATTAAAATAATTATATTTCAATGATGATATCAAGAATAACCTAAAATCTGTCAAACCTGTCAAACAAAAGATTTGACAAGTAACGGAAACAAAGACAACAAATCGGAATTATGTATGACTATCTCTGTCGATCTGGCCGGGTACATGGTACAGATTCACTCGCTCCATCCAGTAGTTAACAAATCCCTGATTAAAACCAAAGAAAAATTAAGAAATAAATTACAAGCCATCGTTGATCAAAAATTTGGTAGATTTAATGACTCTTCGCTTAGCTATTGTTGAAATTTATTTGATATAAAAATTAAAGTTTATTTGATTTATCTATTTGTAATTAGCATAATTTAAATCTTCTAATTCTCATACTGAAACATATTCTTACATCTGTAGTTTGCATGGAACTGTTAGTAACTTTTTCTCACAGTAATCTCCAACAATTTCTCATCGTTATGATTTATTATTTAAACTATCCCGTTGAAAACTCTGCAAAAAATTCGTCTCGTGCAAAATTTATCGCCTACAATAGTTGAAGATTTAATTACACGTAGTGAATGGCTGCCACGATTTCAAAGACGCTTATTACAAAACGTTTATTTATAGACGTAGTTTTATACACGTTTTCTTTCCTTGTTCCTGTCGTTTTGTTTACACGGAAAAACAAAGAAAAGGAAAATAATGGCTTAAAAATAAGTTTGATGTTTTAAAACACATTAAATTAATTGAGATTTGTTGAAATAAATGAAGCATTCATCCAAAAACCACTTCGTTTAGAATTTTTTTTATTTGCTTCTAAAAATTGAATCAGAAAGATTAAACGTTATAATCGGATTTTATGGACTTTAAAACGTTGCTTATATACATTCTAATACTTCTCTTAGAGAGAGGTAAAAATAGTATAGTACCCTGTTGATTAAAACTATTGTACGGAGACTTTTTTGTATGACTGTATGATCATTTAAATTTATTATTCTTATACTTTGTCATATAACAATAGTTTACTTATATTTAGCAAAAATATTAAAAAGGAATATCTGTTTATTTCTTTGGACTTATTTAACTTATTTATTCTTCGTAAGAAGAACATGAAGATTTCGTTTTCACCATATGTTAAACTTCGACATATGTTGAAACAAGTGAAAGACGTCATCCCTCTTCAATCATCAGGGATTTACAGAATTCCATGTGTCTGCGGGAGAGTTTACATCGGCCAGACTGGTAGAACTGTCTCTACAAGATTGAGCGAACATCATCGATCGATCAGATTGAACCAGCCTGAGAAATCGTCCGTTGCAGAACATGCCTTGGAAGAATTCCACCAAATTAAATTTGAAGATACTAAAATTATTGCAAGACCTTCTCGACTTAACAACAGATTAATTAGAGAAGCCATTGAGATTTATAAAACAAGAAATATCAATCTCAATCATTGTGACGGATTAGAACTTAGTCGCGCATGGCTTCCAATATTAAATATGTTGTAATTTGTAATATGTATACAATTCTTATAAACTTTTTCTAACATCTGTTTACAAAGAGTACGGCTGCGGTATTTCGCTACCGATAAAGCGTCTCTGAGTTATACAGATCACTTCTCTGCCAGTTTTTGGGACGGTTTTTCCTCTGGCAAAAGGAGATTTTTTCCTGAGAAGATGCATGTTCGCCGTCCATGTTATTGCCGGGCTTGCATATATATTGTCTAGAAAATTGTTTACATAAAAAAGGTAACATTTATTAATATTTCTTGTTACCTTGGTTACTTGTTATATTGTTTTTAACATATTTATGTCAATGTATCCCCTGAAGAAGGCACCAGTTTATGGTGCCGAAACGTTGGGTTAAAATTAATAAATACAGAACATAAACTAAAAAAAAGGTAGTATTTTTCCAATTAATAATATGAGTTCTGAAAAATATTTTCATAATTTATTTAACTCTGTTATGTAAAGTTCAGTGTTAGATAGCCAGTGTCCTAGTTGTGTGATATGCAACACATTTGATAATTATAATCATTTAACATATGGCTGCGACCGGAAGTATTAATTCCAAAACGGAAGTGGAGAAATTAGCCTGGATGACGGCATGGGGAAGCAGTATTCAAATTCGTTATTCATGTGCAAATATGAAGAGAATATTCTTATAATACGCGCATGTATTATCGATGAAGTGATGTCTTCATATCGTCAATTTCGTATTCTATTTATATGGCTTTCATCAATATTCTTTTGTGGAACTAGAAATGATATTTACATATAACTATCATTTGTTACATTGTAACATTAAACATTAAAGTTACCGGTTTTATGAGATGGTTTCTATATGTTGTTCATTTCTATTAATAACTTGAAAATATTTTCAATGGATTATATATTTATAATAACATCATACTTTTTATCTTTGAATAAGATTTTATTAGTTTTAAAATGATAGGGTCCTCCACTATACTAAAAAATTAATTTTTTTTTATTTATATGAAAACTATACTCTAAAACTGTGTATGAAACTTTTAAAAAAGTTATTATTTTTAAAAATATTTGCTTTTTACCTTCCGTAAAAGGAAGGTATTGTCTTTGGTCAAAAAATTCGTTGGTGAGTTTTTAATGAATAAGCACGTTTTAGGGCCCCTAGAATACGAATTTACTATTTTTAATATGATGTCTGTATGTATGTATGTATGTATGTATGTATGTATGTATGTATGTATGTATGTATGTGTGTGTGTGTGTGTGTGTGTGTCTGTGTGTGTGTGTGTGTGTCTGTGTGTGCGTCCGTGTGTGTGTCCGTGTGTGTGTCCGTGTGTGACAAATTTTTCTCCGACGATAACTCCAATACTACAATTCTAAAAATTATAATTCTTTCGTATTCCTCTTCTTTACATCCATATGAAGAGCTGATTAGATTTTGGTTATAATTGATCCACCGGTAGTACCCTTATTTGAAGTTTTTAACAGTTTTTCTTGAAAAAACGCAGTTAAATATTATTTTTCGACATTTTGTGATTATCAATATGAAAGAATATCTTATTCTCTATACGGTTTGATTATATAGTTTAGTTCATATTCAATAGATATAGAGTTATAGAGACATTAAGAGAGATTAACTTTCAAAAATTAGTCAGCTTTGTTAAAATTATGGAAACAACAGATAGAAAAATTTAATTGACAGTTGTCAATGTCAAATGCAAAATCAAAGTTGAAAGTATAAGGTCAGAAAGAGAAGAAGATGGAAGGACTGTGTAGCAGAAGATTTGAGAGAGGAAGAATTGTGTGAAGAAGCTGCGTTGGACAGGAATGATTAAAAGAGAAGAGTAAGAAACAGCGACCCCTAATGAAATAGGGAAAGGAACTTGCGGTATAGAATTTGTAAAAAATAGTGTGTTCGTGTTACAATTTTATAGGATATACAGAATCTTTTTCAAGAAACTTTTGGTATGGGATATATACAAAATACATTGAATTGACGGAAGGTTTTGTGCTGGCCACAACAGATTTTTTAATACCTGTAACATCTACGACACACAAATACTCTGTTCCAAATTCTTACTACTTTCAAGTTTTCTACAAACTACAAACGCTTTTTATAAATTACGCATTACTATGGGAATCCATTTTCAAGTAACTAAATGCAGAATAGGTATAACGGAACCATGGAAGTAAACCCTAATAATACTTCTTTGAGTTTATAATGTTACGTTAGATAAAAAAAACACATGCGTTTCAATGAAAGTAAAAGATATGGTGAATGAATAATATATAGTAAATATTAATTATTATTGTTTTATATTTTTATAAACATTGTAAAAATCAATTTATGTGACTTCAATTAGCGAATTCTATTTGAAAACAAAATGAGCTTTCAATTTAAATGAAATTTCAAAAAAATAATAAAAAAATTACCTTCCGTCAATTCGATGTATTTTGTACCTGTCCCCGACCAAACGTTTAAATAAAAATAAATAAAACTATATCATCACCGTATATTACCCATTACTGGGTGCGCCAGTATCAACACATGTAGAGATCGTTAATGATGACGATATATTTTACGGTGTGGGCGCTTACCATTCGTCATTCACGGGCACTCATAGTTGGTGTGGAGAGTGCACCACAGGAGTCACTTTTGTGTCATATAATATTGGGAATATTTGGCGTCTGTCGGGGTCGAACCCAGTTCCCCAGGTTCGCGACCAGACACTTAGGCACGCAGCCACGGATATTAACTGTGTGTTTTAAGAACTTCAAATAATGAAATTTCCTGTTGACCAATTATAACCAAAATCTAATCAGCTCTTCATATGAATGCAAAGGAGAGGAAATATTTTTAGAATTGTAGTATTGGAGTTATCGTCGGAGAAATCTTTGTCACACACACAGATTCATACACACACACACACACCCTCACATATACACACAGTCACATATAGACATACAGACGTCATCGTAAAGCTAGTAAAATCGTATTCTAGGGTGTCTAAATCGTACTTATTCATTAAAAACTCACCAGCACCACCGAATTTTTGACCAAGATAATACCTTCCTTACCTAAAGGTGATGGAAGGTAAAAATAATGGAGGATCCCATTGCCTAATTTAGAAAATAAATCATTTACTTTTTATAAAATCATTAACTTAACAAGAACTTACTCTAATGGTTAATAATAATAATTAAATCTCTCTGTCACTTGTTGATTTTATATTTCTATTAAATTTGTCATTATTTTTATTTATCTGAATATTGTAGTATTAAAGCAACAATTTTTTTAAATGCTATTATGTATCTAGTATTTATTCAATGGCTTTGGAACTTGGTACAACATATACTTCACAAAAATCATTTAAAGTAATGTAATGCCATATAAAAGCATGACATTAATGCCGTTTTTAAAATAATAGTACGATGTTGAACATGGAACATAAACTACTCGTATATTATTTATGATACATTTTGCTGTGCTCTTATAAAATGGATGTTGGTCGATCTAATACAAGTTTACAAAGAAATACTCGTAAAATAAATGTCTTAAAATTTTTTGATGAAATTAAACTTAGATCTTCAAAACAACAACAATTTTCAATATTTTATTTTAAACAATATTTAAATATTAAATTTTGTTCCGTACCTAGAAAACTTTATCCATGATGGATAAAATTTTCATAGCTAACTTTCCAAACATTAACTAATCGTATTAAAAAAGTTAGTTAAAATTTAACATTTATTACTGTAAGTTTTAATGAAACAGTACCCTCTCTCGGGAGCAGCGAGGTGTGTAATGCCTCTCTCTCTCTCTCTCTCTCTCGGTAGCAGGACTGGACTGTCATCATGAACAGGGAGATTCAAATATCGACCGAGAGAGTTCGGAGACACGCTCAGCAGAAACAGGCTCCAGAGTGGAGCATTAGGAACTCCTTCCGTGTTTTGTTAGCGAGTAGACAATGGAGGGTTGACAAATATTTATAATGGAGGATGAGGGTAAATGCAAATGAGATGAAAATTGGTGCTTCTAATTGCGAATTTGTTCTGCTATAAAAATGAGTATAAGAATAGAGAAAAATAGGATTGTGTGTCGTGTGTGTTTAATTAAATTTATTTGTTAAATACTAGAAATTAAATTTTTGTTAAATCACATATGAAACAAGCAAATATGCAGGGTGTCTGAAATAAAGGGACATGACAACCTCAGATCCTTGGGCCTAAGAAAAAACGATTTAATGAAGGGTTATACAGAGACATATTTTCGTGCTGCCATCTGTTGATATTTTTCTTGAACTACACGTGACTCACCTGCTATAATACAAACAAATCGTTGTCATGATGACCGTTGAAACAAGACGGTGCAAATATGAATAATCTGATGTGGCCAACACAATACCTCCCATAATTTAATCCTTATTAATTTAAATACATACCTACGTATTCACTAATGATACATATAACTATTGCTTTATTTACTATTTTCTTTTTAAAATGTCACCATTATTAATTTGAAGTGATTAATTTTTTGACAGTGACATTAACCTGTCAGTTACATATATTTGAAATATGAACTGTGTAACAAAAGAATTGTGTTTATCAAAGACTCTGGGATTTATACAAAAAAAATTAAATTTACCTGTAAAATATATAGAAATAGTATTAATAATTAATACAGACCTGTAGAAAATTCAGTAATCTTTAATTTTTATAATAACATAAAACGCGAAAAAATGGCATTTTTTGAAGACTAACCTTAACGAGAATTGTATGATAATGCATTAAATGTCGTTATCAAAATAATTGTTGTCTTTCAGAGTGTGTTGCAGCTGGGACTCAATAAAATCAGACGTTTTGTTTGAAAAA
Source organism: Ophonus ardosiacus (assembly GCA_943142095.1). NCBI lineage: Eukaryota > Metazoa > Arthropoda > Insecta > Coleoptera > Carabidae > Ophonus > Ophonus ardosiacus. Next base: position 58,350,042 of record OW964824.1, read on the forward strand.
TTATTTTATATTTTCTGTTACTGTATCACAATACAAAAAGCGCCTTTTCAATTTGCAAATACAGAAGAAAAATAATTATAGATTTTTATCCGACGTTGTGACATAATATATAAAATTATTCAATTTTTTTATTTTCAATATTTTGTTCGCATGATGCCTACTTTAAAAAAATAATTAAATCTTAACAATAATAAAAACTTCTCTAGGGGAATAATGTCCACATTTTTACCAGTCTCCAAGAGAGGTATTGGATTCATGCTAAAAATCGCGTATACAGATTTTAGCGAATAAGAACGTTTTAAGAACCCTAGAATCCGATTTTAACATTTTTACAATGATGTGTGTGTATGTACTACGTATGGGAAAAGCTGATAAGTTTTTGGCAACAATGGGGTATTCCGACATTTTTTAAAAATATTTATTTAACTACTGGCACCATCTGTGTTTTTAAACGAAAATATTTACTTTGAAATGAGCAACAGATTATCAACTTGACGTCACAAATTTCAAAGACGTTTCTAGAGCTGTAAAAAAAATAAAAGTTTTTATTAAACATGTTTTATTATAATTTTCTAATATATGAAGATGGAAACTATAGAAAAAAGTTATTATTTTGCATTAATTCCATTTCACCGGAATACCCCATTAGACAACCGGAAGAAGTATTTTCTTTAAAAAATCTTCTAAATATTATTTATTTACCACATTGAACATTTTTTTTTATATATATATCTCCTATAGATAGATTTACAGATAGAGAATTATAAATATATAAAATAATCTGTTGTAATGAATCTCACAGTCCAAATAACTCCATGGAAACCAGTTGAAAAATTAAAATGTTTGTAATTGACAGAAAAATGTCAGTGTCAAAAATCCAGATACATTACTGAAGGCTTTTTCTGGGAAATACATTTAATATGTCTTATTTTATTATTAAATATTTAAAATTATAGATACATATTACATATATGCATCAGAAATACTGTGCCAATCTCGTCAATAAATTTAAAGAATTTCGAACATTTAGAAGTACGAGGGAAACTTATTTATAGAGTGAATTAAAAAATATATAAATAATACATGTAATTTGAATTTATGTGTCTGTAACAGAAATGTTAAATACAATATGTACTTATATATCCTAATATCGAAATGGCGAGAGGTCTTGTGTTGGCCACAACAGATTTTTCTCTTGAGGTAAAATGATGTATTTCTCTTTCAATTTTTATTGGTTAATGAAAAAAGTTTTTCTTATTATCATTATTTTAATATTTAAACTCAAATCAAAAAATTCGTATTGTAACCCTTTGGGATTCCAGTTAACCCACTTTGGGTATCCCTGGTCTTGGGGTTTCTTTACTTTAACACCATACCATTTCATTCCATTCATTCACTACACATTTCCACCCCAATTCTCCCCTTCCACCCTTATTGTATTCCTCATCCACACTCTCCCATCTACATCTACACTCAACCGTCTCTAAAGGTGGTAAACGGGCTTGCGGGAATAGATCGATAAGGAGCAAGGAAGCAGTGGCACTCGCGCGTCGTGTTTGTCATCTGGACCAATCACGTGCCGGCGCACGGCACGGGAACATGACAACAGGGTAACGGCGCGACGACAGCGCCACGAGTAAGTGGTTCGTCTCGCAAAGCTGACGTAGGAATGAGGGGGAGGGGGAGGTTGTCAAACTGTTTGACATGGAGATACATTTACGCCGAGCAGAGGATGATGGAGGAGACAGTTGGCTTGCAATACTAAATGGACAGTGGATATTAGTGGGTTGACTGAAATTACAGAAACGAGCAAACCCTAAACATTTGTGAACTGGTCGTCGAACATTTCTTTGATAAAAGGATATTTTAAAATACTCCCATTATCAACTGTAATTTAAAAAAAAATTCAATGGGAATTAACATTAAATTATTTGGTTAAATGAAAAAAACTAATTTTTTGAAGAGCACTGTTGATTCCTCCTGGTTTTGATTTTGAATTTTTTCTTTAAAAACTATCTTCGGCCATCTTGGAGGAAAGGTTATTTTTTAAAAAAGTTAATAATTAAAACCATGTTTTACTGTTAAGTTTAAGTTAAACGCTGGTTACATTTTTAATGGCTGATATTCAATAAATTAAGTTTAAATTTTAAGTATCAGTGAATAATTGAATAATATTAAAAGCTGTACAATGGGGTCATACCACATTTTCTGTTTTGTGTTTTTCCTAGAAGTCTACCGGTCACAGTATATGTAAATAATATTTTCACGCCATTTGTGTGCATTGTTTTGTAGATATAATTTTTTTAAAATAGGGGTCAATTTCAAATCTCAATGAGGTCGCGTGAGCGCATACGTCATGTATCTGAACGATTCCAGTTCACCCTGGCGGACAAAATGTAAATTAAGATTGTTTATAAATAGTTTTTTGGTTTTCTTAATAAATTGTTTCCACAAGTTGGAACTGCACAGTTCTTCTTCACCATGTTTTATCATTATAAATATACAATTATTGCACTTTTATGTATTATGTTATATATCAAGCACACAAACCTGCAATTAAAAATAATATTTCTCTAATGAAGTAATTAAATCTTTATGAAACAAAAAAGATTGAATAGAGCGCACTTTTCCTCTGACAGCTTTAAAAATATTTGGTTAGTTTACTCTGATCTTCGCGTTTGAAGTTTGTGACATTGTGACCTTCATATACGTGTGACTAGTGTCGTAAATTATGAATGAAAAGTATTATACCGTGAGTATTTTTTAACGTGAAACATTAGGTTTTCATGTCCATGGTTACGATTTGACATTTGATTGACAGCAATGTATTTGCGTGTCCCATTTAAAATGAAACATAGGGAACGAATTTGACAGATGTTAGCTAAGTCAGAAATTTAGCTAAGTCAGAAAACCACTCGAGAGCACTAAACATATTTCGGGCACACAATATTTTTTTGCAACTAAATTTAATTTTTAGAGAAAAGGTATAATTATTTAAACAAAATTAACCTCTAATGACATCTTGTCAATATGACAGATAACCGCTGAATTTTCCTATAAGTTACGACTTGACATTTGATTGACAGTAATATATTTGCCTGTCTCATTGAAAACATAGGGAATGAATTTTACAGAGTATTATATTTAAATATTGTAAGAAATTTGGCCAAGGTAGAAAATCACTCGAGCACAAGGTACACTAAATTTAATTTGGAAAGCAGGTATAATTATTTAAACAAAATTAACCTCTACTGACGTCTTATCAAATGTCAAATTCGTTCCCTATGTTTCATTTTAAATGGGACACGCAAATACATTGCTGTCAATCAAATGTCGAATCGTAACTATGGATATGGCAACCCAATGTTTCACGTTAAAAAATACTCACGGTATTTTGGGATGTTTTATGTTACAATATGGATAATAAGTGTCATAGATTCTATTTTTATAAAAATATTAGCAACATTTTTTTTTTTTTTTTGGCATGACCCCATTACGGGCAAAAGTTTTGAGCCCAGTTTATTTTATCTTTTATCATCATCATCATCATCTATGGCACAACAGACCTTGTAAGATCATAAGATCAAGACCTCATGTACCGTAGTACATATTACACTACTATTGGGAATGTTAATGGGGGCATTTACCATAAACGAATTTAGTGTTTGTATTAATAAAATTCATTAGTTCACATTTAAATAATGATAGAAAATACTAGAAATCCATTCAAATAAATTTCTTAATATATTTAAATAATTTCTGAAAACTGTTATTTTTGCCCTCTATACAATGTCCTTGAAAGCTGTGACGTCACAATCACAGACATTAGAAAGAGACAGAAGAGAGAGATAGCATGATTAGTTTTGACTATAGTGTGGCCAATAGGGGGATCGATTTTGATTGGTCCGCGCGAATTTGCCTAAATATGGCGAATATTATGCCAAGCTCAAATGTTGTTTACATCAGAAAAGTGAAATTTAAGATATTGTTTGTGAATTATATCTGAATTTAAAGTAATTCTCATTTTTTGAGAGAATACTCAGCGTCACGTATTGATGTGGGGTTACGGTTTAACCACTACATTTAAACATGAGTGACTTGTCATAATTATAATTATATGAACTTTGAGGACGCAGCCTATATATTCTAAATAAATTAGGAAAGAGTGAAAAGATAATGTCAGCCATCGGGATTTGAACCCAGACCCACTGTCTTGCCGGGACAACGCTCTACCAATCGAGCTATGGCGGACTCCTCCCGTTGGCTCACACTATCTTCCACAAATGTTAGACTGAAAGATTCTCATTTTTTGAGAGAATACTCAGCGTCACGTATTGATGTGGGGTTACGGTTTAATCACTACATTTAAACATCAGTGACAGATCCTTTAAACAAAGCTAACAGATAAAATAATTAAACTAAAATCTATAGCAGAGCCAAGAAAACTGCTGTGGATATTTCGAAAGAAATTCGAATAGAAACTCCTGCCAATGTCAGCCGTCTCAAATTGACATTTAATTAAATACTTTCAAATTGATGTACGTTTTTTTTTGTTCATAGCCTACTCCAAGTTAAGATTTTTTAACACTGTACTAATCACTTTTAAGTTGTGTCATATCGTCTCAACGTCGTAAAGAATTAGGATGTATTGGACGTATCAGTGTTAAAAAACCTTTAGTTAGTAGAATCAACATTGGAATGTAGTCAAGAAGTGAAAAGTGCCATTTTCGGGTGAACTTTTTTTTTGGAATGATGGTACGATCTATTTTCGTCGAGTCCAAGATACAATTCTAGATTTCAAATACCTACAGATAGGCATGGCTAGCGAAATGCAATTTTATATTGTGGATGTTCAGATGACATTTTTAGGTCAACAAAAGTCTGACCACTCCAATCTCCGGATCTAAATAACCAATTGGCTTGACATTAAATCATTTTCCTTTAACGAAACTATTTACTATTTTGTTCCACATTTTGACATCGTCTGCTGGTGCATGATGGCCGAACGTCAGCTAGAATTACGTTATCACGAAACAATTTGTAGAGAATTCTGACAAGAATATCTGGAAACATTTCAGCGGTTCAGCGGAACCGATGAAAAAGCGTTTCCCGCTAATGGAGCTTTTTTCAACATGCCTATCTCCACTTCAGATTGTTAATGATGTTGATATTGGGATCAGATCTTAATGACCTATTAATGTTTTATTCATTTTGCAATTTATTATTAAAAGGAGATGAGATGTCTTTTTTCCCTGAATCATTTTCGTGGTTCACTCGGCAAAAAAATTAATGGATTTTGCATTCGTGTAAATGTACTTTTAGAATAACATAGCTCTTAATGTTTAGATATATGCAATTATTTAAATGAAATATAAAGTTATGTTAAGATATTATTAGTTATTACCTCAATAACTTATTTGTTTAATGATATTTATTGCATTATGCAAGTCTTTGCTACATAAACGAATGGAAGTTCAGGGTTGACAACTTTTTCGAATATATTAACTTCCAAATACAATATTATACAGCAATATATGATAATATACGATTAAATAAAGTGCATAATTTACATATAATTGAAAACAGTAGCAATAACATTGGTCACGTTAGTTTTATTTACATAGAACTTTGATCGACCATAAAAACAATGTTTTCTATTATGTATATTATTACATACAAGTATGATTATAATTATGTTTACTGTATAAATGTTTTTATTTAAAATGATGTATTAAAAAAATAGTAATTCTTACCTTTAATCCAGGTGTCCCGCGCCTGTTGCATTTGTCTAAGTGGATAATTGATTTCTGAAACAAGTAAATAATTAATCAATTTTCTAATTTAAGTACTAATTTTAGGTTTAATATTAACTCGTAGGTAACAAGGATTTTGATACAGAATGTAATAAAAAATTTACATATTTCTTGTGAAATTATCAAAATCTGTCTAATAATATTAAACGATTTTACATTAAAATTTTATTAAAATATAAAACTTTTCATTCAAAATTTTATTAAAAATTATTTGCACCATAATGGCATGACGTCACAACTTAACAGTGATTAGTACAGTGTGTTCAAAAAAATCCTAACTCGGAGTAGGCTATGAACAAAAAAACGTACGTCAATTTGAAAGTATTTAACATAGACAAATAATACTCTTTAGACCGGAAACTTATGTATACTTACACTGAACATTACACCTGGTGGTTGGAATAGAACTAAAATGTAAATTAGGCAACCTGCTTTTCAATATTATACAAAATATTGTAGTTTTGTTTGTTGATATAAATTTATTTTGATATTAAAATGCATGTCCACAAAATTAATATGTAATTATCCTTTTTCATTTATACATAATAAAATTTTATTTTCAAAATAGATTTATGTCCTCTTCATTGAAATTATTGTAACGGTTTAACAAAACACAAATTGAATTACTTATATGAACTTATCAACACATAATTAAATTAAACAATGATACTTTAAAAACTTGCCTAATAGCCACGCAGATGTTAGATGAATAATCAAAGTGAATTATATAGAATCGTGATAAAATCACAAACATAATTCAAAATATGTCAAATTCATAAATTTACATCAAATTCAAATGTTTCCCGTGCATCCTTATTCCCACCTCAGAAAAAAATTCGTGGACCAATAGTTGCTTAGTAATGAAAAATGCAAGTTCTTAAAGTGACGATCGCGACATCTATTATCTATTGACTGGAATTGAGTACTAGTGACAAAGGCCCGGCACTCACCATATAAGTTTCCAAAGATTGGTATTTAATTAAATGTCAATTTGACACGAGATATTGTCAAAATTATTACCTAAAGAAATCAAACCTTTTCTTCTTGAGTTCTTATTTTAGAAGTAGATATAAATTAGAAATCTATGAGTGGCAATATTCTGTATTCTTCTTTATTATTTTTACTCCTTAAAATTACATTTCTCGATCAATTTTGACAACTTGACTTTTGAATTGAATAATGATCTGGAGTGGGATCACGTAAAAATGAAAACGATATTGCGATTATCGAGAAGTGAAAACGACATTCGTTTCCTTAGCGATCACGTAAAATTAGTCACTCACTACGTTTTCAACTTCGGTTATTTCCGTAAAGTGACTACGTTTTGTGAAAACGATATCGTTTGCAGACTAATGTTTTTGTATTAAATAGTAGTTTTGACAGATAATTTATATGAATATCATTTAAAAATTTTAATCTAATGTCAAAAAGTATTATTCTCGCCCTTCGTTTTTATTTCGTTCATAATAGCAATGTTGTAAGAATTGAAGAAGGATACAAGTTAAATTATCAATTAGTTACAGATGTCATGTATCATCTATTTTTTTTTCTTTTGATATCCCAGAAGAAAAATTTATGAAGTAAACAAAAATATTTCTAAATATAAAATTAAAAATTCAAGAGACCTTTTAAGATTGCAAGTATACAAGATTGTTATTTTAAAGTAATCTAGTTTTTATTAAGTTTTGTATTTCAAGTAAATAAAGTATGGGCCACATTTAAATAACGTCGCACAACTTTCGACGGGCTGCAGAAAATGATCAATTCACAAATTTTAATTTTATGTAAAAACTACAAAATATTAATCACAAAACACAAGCTAGAATCGTTATATTTGATGTTTCGCAGAATATAATATTATTAAAATATTAATAAAATTTTCTTTCTTGGATTTATTCTTGTAATCAATCAAAATATGCTTTGTTGTAATCAACACTTTTACAGTTATTGGAATATCAATATTGCCCGAAAATATTTCTTTTGGGTAGTTCTTGCACTAAATTTTAATAGTAAATCAGGGAAATTTCAGTAGAAATAAGAAAATATCTAATCACCAAGATTTCAATTTTCTATCATAGATTTCAAAAGAGTAAAAATATATAGTAAATCATAAGCATTTATTTCTTCGCAACATGCTTATTAAAATATTCATGATTTTTTTCTTAGATTCATTCTTCTAATCAATTTTCATTTTCTAATTATCGTATTTTATCACAATTATTTCATTTTCGCCTTACTAAATAAAATAATATTAATTTATTTTTAAATCATTTATAATGACATTTCTTTCATTCTTTCCAAAACGTCAAATTCAACTCACTGCTCACTACATTCTTTTACCTAAGTGCAAGTAAATAAGAAAAGGATATACGTATACCCAAATGTATAAAATAAAAAGAGACGTAAGAAACGACTATCGTTTTCACATGCTTTGAGAATGTCGACTAGAATTCACATTTTTTTCAGTCTAAAACGATATCGTTTTCGGTTTTCACTATTTACGTGATCGCATTTTCACTTGTCGACAGTCGCAATATTGTTTTCACAGTTACGTGATCCCACTCCAGATATGTGTTTCTGTGTTCATAGCCAACTCCGAATTAGGTTCTTTTCTGAGAACACTGTATAATAGTTATTAAACGAAACAATTATATTTTATGACTCAAAATTTGACACTGTAAACACGTGGGCGAATGACAGTCGGTGACATGAAAGAAAATCGGTCTGAAGAATGTTAGGTACATGTTAGCATAATTTCTGTAAAGCTGCATTACGATTAGTAATGCGCATTGTTTTAGCGCTGTCAATCGTTTATGGATTATTTTAGAGAAAAAAAACTTCAAATAACAGTCATAGCAAAATTAATTGTACGTAAAGTTTATTGGAAGTATTATTTTCTAAATTAATCCATACACGATTGACAAAGTTAAAACACTGCTTATTTACTTCTCTCGGTTAAAAAAAAACAGGGTATAGACGAAAACATGCTTACGTGGAATACTCTCTCTTGTTTTTGATTTACTCACTGAGAAGCACACATATTAAAAAGATTTCTGTTATACTCTGTATTTCAATTACCATTAATATTTGGAAAGTATAACAATGCTAAAATTCTTAATTTTATTATGCAGAAAAATAAATAAATCGATCCCATAAGCTCTAGTAGTAAACTGACAGATTTATTATTGATTTGCCTAGTCGACCAATTCGTATGATGAAATCCACTTCTAGGCAATAAAATAAAATCCTTTAAGAAGGGTAGTAATCAGGTGGAATCCTGAGATCATAAAAGATAAGCGCGGCTATAAAACGGCTTTTACAGGCACTTTTTAAAGTGTGAGATAATTAACAGTCGCTATCATAACTAATGCTATCGACCTCACATATACTCGTTATAATGAAAATAAATTTGCCCTGGGATTATACTTCGCTGCAACTTATGATTTACTGCCCATACACGTGCTGTAATGCTAATTATTTTGCTAAATAAAAATCACATGCAAGATTCTAGGATAAAGGATATGTAATTAATTTGCAGCTTAATTAAAGCACTAAGTACTAGCTAATTTAATAAAAACAAAAAAGTCAATTTGAATTTGATAATAAATCAAAACACTTATGAGCGGGCGACAAATTTTTCATATAATTAAAACCAAAGGTATTCTGATGACTATTTTTTACTTATGGTTGGATACGCAATAATTTTTTTTATTTATTTATTTATTTATTTTCGGCCTCGATGGGTGTCGGCAAAATAAAACTTAGGTGAAAAGTAATAGAAAAGTGATATAAACACAATGTCGTCAAAAGTTACCAATAAATAAATAACTAAATAAATAAAATCACTGATGTCTGTCGATAAATTTTTTTGTAGATAAATTATTTTGAAAAATATGAAGGTTTGCACCCTATGAAAATAATAATTATTATGAGTTGCAGAGTTCCAAAGCTCAGGTTTCGAAAATTACCGCCAATAGTTAAGTTAGGTTTTATCTTCTTATTATTTTTATTCAATTGTGACGTGTTAAACACTATAAGTAACACTTTTTTCACAAGTGAATTAAATTTTTTTAAATCACTCTCACAAAATTTTAACTCACTCTGCAACAAATAATGCATTTAAAATGACATCAGGTACGAAAATAACACTCACCATACTATTTATCAGACATTATCAGCCATTTTCATTATTTTTCACGGCACAATGACAGAGAAAAAATCTGTTGTGGCCAGCACAAGACCTCTCGCCATTTCCATATTAGGCTATATAAGTATTGTATTGCACTTCGCTTTCGAACCGTCGTTTTATTAAAAAATATTACAGAACTTTACCCAAATATTGTTTTTTATTGTATTTAACATGTCTTCTGCACACATATAAATCTAATTATATCTATTTTTCATTGTATGAGGAAGTTTTTAAATGTCAGAGATATAATTTCAAATATTTAATTAATAAAACAGTAAGAAATATTAAATATACTTCCCAGAAAAAGCTATCAGAATGTCACTAAAACTGTTGATTTTTGATACTGGCATGTGTCATTTACAAACTATGTTATAAAAATTGGAATTTGTCAACTGGTTTCTTTAGTGCCTTAGCCTCTGCGATTAGTTTACTATATAAATTATAGTATCTTTATCTCTAAATCTATACAAGATATAATAAAAATTTTAAGTGTATTAGATGGAGAATTTTATGTTCTTCAATATTTAATACTACTTCCGGTTGTTCAATTGTTACCAAAACCTTTTCAGCTCTTTCCAGGAATGTCAGCTTGAGGAAACTGCAGTTAAATATTTTTTAAGTCTTATAGTTTTTGAGGAATCGTCTCTCCAACATCCATACATACATACACACACACACACACACATACACACACACACACACACACATACACCCACACACACAGACATCATTTTAAAAAAGTTATAATCGGATTCTAGAGACCTTAAATCGTGCTTATTCAATAAAATCTGAATATGCGAATTTTAGCATGAATCCAATACCTCTCTTAGCGAGAGGTAAAAAGCATTTTAAATAGATGACTTGACATATATCAGCTATGATTGTCATGCTGAGCGTACTAACTGATCAGTTTTTTATTTAGTAAAAATTAAATATTATAATGGTTTTTATTCACTCGAAGTGTGTAAATATCTATTATAAATGTTTGTTATAATTTTAAAGGTATTTGTTTTATGTTAATTTATAAGAATATTTATTTTGTTTTTTGGGTTTTGATATCTCGAGGGTTAATCTCTTGTGTAAGTTGTATTTAGTATCTAATATTTTGACATCACCGAAATTAAAATTGTGTCTAGATGATTGTACGTATTCCACATAAACACATTTTCCAGTACTGAAACTATTATTTTTATTTTTGTTTACATTATTGCAATTTTTTCCGTATTCATCTAATCTGGTTTTAAGGTAGCGTTTTGTTTGGCCTGTATATTTTTCTGGGCAGTTATCGCAAGGTATTTTATACTTAACAATTGATAAAAATTAGACTTTTCAAACCTCTACAGAAAGCGAATAAATTTATAGCATTCATGTTTTCATCTTTTTATCATGACATTGACAATATAAAATATCGTCTTTTCATAAACTTACATATTTCAACTAGCAATTGCCACTGCATTCGGTATTACTTCATTGTTTCATAATTTCGAAAATTTAGTAGCCAATATTTCTTCCAGTAGTCAAGTTGTCATATTAAACCTGCATAAAAACAGAACTAAAATAAATTTGTCTTTGTTTTGAATGTAACTATACAGATCATAAACCTTTATTACAAAATCCTTGAAATTTAAACGCTGTCTACATTTAAATGGCTAAACGTTTTTCAATGTAAATCTAACTGAAACTGACATGCAAACACCAAAAAAATTAATCATTAAGTGTCAAGTTACCTTCTGCCATTTTCCTTGCACGGCAGAATGTGCCGTAAACACGAAATCACAACCAATCGTTCGATAAGGGTCTATAAATAGCCTAGCAGGGGTGCGGGTGCCGGGCGTACACGTAATCAAATAAATTACTCCTAATATTTCACATTAATAAGGATCATTTTACAAAATACGGGTTCGAGATTATCGTGCAGCTTACATTAGATGTAATGCAAAGTTAATAAGTTTTGTTCCTGTGCATTTATTTTGAAATGCTCGATAATGTATTGCTTTATCAGGAATGTGGAGTAATTTATATGAAGATAATTAACTGGTTTTCATATTTTTATTGAGTTTTTACTGTTATTATGGATTAATAATTCCAATTACATTTGAAAGAATTACTTGCACAAATAAAACGGTTTTTTTAATGGAAAGTTAAAAAAGGGTGCTGGATGATAAGTAGTTAGGGCTAGTTTATCATGAATTTAATTTATAAATTTACATTTATACAATTCTAATATAAAATTTACAATTATCTCTGTGGTTTATATTTGATATTGAAATTCTGGAACTGACCAATCAATATCTATCACATGACTTGTCACCGCTTGTCATTTGACGTTTCACCAGTTATCAGTTCAGAGTTTAGGTTAGAATTTTATTTTCATGAATTTGTTAGACGCTAATGAACAAGATGATTTTTTAATAAAATCTGGAAAGTTTATTACTATTGTTGATTTGTATAATAAAGAAATAATACAAACACAAACTTAAAAAACGTAGATATGGGGTCCCGTGGCCGTGTGCTTGAGTGTCTGGTCGAGAACCTGGGAACCGGGTTATTTCGAATTTTAAATGGCACAAAAGTGACCCATTTGGTGCACTCTCCAACGCCAGCTATGAGTGTCCGTGTGGTGACGCCTGGTATAAGCCCACACGATACAAATATCATCATTACCTAATTCCTAACCTAATTCCCAAACAGTCATAAATTCTTTAGAAAAAGTACAAAAAGGCTCTTGCGATATATGTATTATAAAAAGTTTTCATTATCTCCACAAATGATTTCATATAAAATCTAAACAAAACTATTTAATGTAATTAGTCTAAAAGACAGACGAGATATGTTGTCCTGCATTTTCATTTGGGATATTATACATAACAATATTGCAGTACCTGAGCTACTAGAAAGCTTAACTTTTTACATACCAAAAATAGCTTTAAGACTGAGAAATATAATATTCAAAATAGAAAATAGCTCGTCACCGCTGATAACTTGTTTTACGTTAATTAATAACTTCTGCACTAGCAATGCAAAAAATAGATCTATATTTAAATAATGTTTAATTATGTATTGATGTACTTACTTATTCTACTGTTTATATGTAATTATGTATATGTATTTTTCTATCTGTTGATATGTAATTGGATTTTTTTTCTATATATTTACAGTTTAAATAAACTATTATTATTATTATTATTATTATTATTATTATTATCATTATTATTACCGAAATATTCGTACAACACAGATTGGCATACTCAGAAATGGGTAATATGCCGTAATGATATAATTATTTATTTATTTATTTATTTATATTTTAAAAAACGTAAATGGTCTCTTAGGCCGTGTTTAGGCCTATGAACACATTGATTTGCCAACGGGTAGTATCATAGTTTGTTTCTGAAAGTGAAATAACAAGATCATGAACAATTCTTTAAATATATTCGTATGAGTGTGTATGTATTTGATTCCGTGCTATCCCTCGTTATATTGAAATTAAGCAAACGTTTTTATTTTGTACAATTCATTTGCTTTGTCGTACAAATTACTACGTTCGCGAATACTGCTTATAAACAAAAATATCTATTTGTTACTGTAATTCCACCTACAAAATGTCAACAACTCACAAACAGAAAAGACAGCTGACGAATAAAGCAAAGTTATAACTTACCGCCATATTTAATCTCTTGTGATTGGTCAAATTTGAAATTTACATTTGGAAATATAAAATATGGTTTTATTCCAAATCTAACATTCAAATTTCTAAATTTGTAATTCGCCCGTTCTATATCCGACTGGTTTATGCTGTGTTCTATGTCGCATTTTGGCATTTTGTATTTAGGATTTAGATATTTTTCACATAAATACAACTCCGAATGACACACTAATGACATTATTGGTTTCTATGGCAAAACTTTAGAATAACAAAAATGAATTATACAATTCGATTTTATTTGATGCTTCAGATTAAATGTTTATATTATATTTTATAAATTGGAAGCTAAGAAGCTGTTCTTTGACAGTAAATTTGACGTGTTGTACAAATTATAGCAACGAACATGATTTGTTTAATTAGTGCGCGTTAACTTCAAGGCATAGTGTGCTCCTGCAAAACCCTAAAATCTAATTCCTAAAATCTTAAATAATCACTAGATTTAGGGCATATAAATTTAGGATTTTGATATTAGGGTGATAAAAGTGCAACATCGGACACAGCCTTAATACCTAATAATGGGGGATTACACCATTTTTTTTTATAATTTCGTCTGAAAATATTAGGAAAACTAAGCTATTGATGAAAATCCGGTGAAAAAAATCCTATTAATAAGCGAGTTATGGTCTCCCGAATTTTGAAAAGATTGACGTGACGTCACAATTATGTGTTTTTATATCAAACTGTTTTCATCATGGACCTAAATGTTCTTGATATATATGCTATTTTAAGTTATATTTACATAAAAATAAATGATTATTATAACATTGTATAAGTCTACATACTTTATAATTATAGGTGTATTTAAATTATTAAGTTTAATGCAAGAAATTTATGTTAAAATAAAAACTGTTTGAAAACTGCTGTACAGGAATGTTAGCCCCTCCTTTCGAATTTGAATTTCTTAACTTCCATTGGTAGTAATCCCCACCTCTTAACACGCTATTTGTAATGCATGTATAGGTGGTCTCTCGGTCGCCAATCAAAATATTGTCATATTAGTGTCGAAGCGCTATAACAATAAACCCTTTATTTCCGAAATATCTGAATTATACCATTTAATTTTTTTATTAATATTCGTTATTCAGCATATACATTCGTATTTTTTTTACTATTTTCCTTTAATTCGATTGAGCCGTAATCCCCCATTGTAGAATATTGTATATACACACCGATTTTTCACACTTGACCGTTACGTCATAGTTGGATGTTCATTAGATATACGTATCGTATGTTTATCTCTTTCTTACTTATGGTTTCCTACATTCTGTCTTCGATACGTATATCTAATATACGAACATCAAACTATGACGTAACAGTCGTGTGAAAAATCAGTGTGTATGAGGGCTATTTTTACCTTCCGTCAAAAGGAAGGTATTGTCTTTGGTCAAAAAATTCGATGGTGAGTTTTTAACGATTAAGCACGTTTTAAGATCCCTAGAATACGATTTTACTAATTTTACATTGATGTCTGTATGTGTGTGTGTGTGTGTGTGTGTGTGTGTGTGTGTGTGTGTGTGTGTGTGTGTGTCCGTGTGTGTCTGTGTGTCCGTGTGTGTGTGTGACAAATTTTTCTCCGACGATAACTACAAAACTACAATTCTAAAAATTATGATTCTTTCGTATTCCTCTTCTTTACAACCATATGAAGAGCTGATTAGATTTTAGTTATAAATGGTCAACCGGAAGTACCCTTATTTGAAGATCTTAACAGTTTTTCGGGAAAAAACGCAGTTAAATATCATTTTTCGACATTTTATGATAATTAATATGTAAGAAAATCTTTTTCTCTATGCGATTTGATTATACGTTTTCCTTCATATTCAATAGATATAGAGTTATAGAGAGATTAAGAGAGGTTAACTTTCAAAAACCAGTCAGCTTTGCAAAAATTATGGAAACAGCAGATAATATTCAAAAAATTCTAATTGACAGATGTCAGTGTCAAGTGCAAAATCAAAGTGGAAAGTATAGGATCAGAAAGTAATGTAAGTGACAGAGAGTCCCTCGCAAATGTCTTGCAGTTTCAATGCCTGGAGTACAAGAAAGGCCAAAGAGAAGATGGAAGGACTGTGTAGCAGAATATTTGAGAGAGGAATAATTGTGTGAAGAAGATGCGTTGGATAGGAATGAGGAAGTGTGAAGTGCAATTTACAGAATGTACATTCGTGTTATAATTATACTGGATTTATAGAATATTTTCAAAGGAACTTGCAATATGGAATTTGTAAAAAATAGTGTGTTCGTGTTACAATTTAACAGGATATATAGAATCTTTTCCAAGGAACTTTTGATATCGGATTTGTACAAAATACATTGAATTGACGGAAGGTTTTGTGCTGGCCACAACAGATTTTTTTTGTATGCATTGCATTTTTTAAATGGAAAAATATAACATCGTACAATGCACAAGCACAAGAGAACAGAATAAAATTGCAATATTATTAAAATTCTTTGTAAGTTCCTGTCAGTCACTGAATTTAATATGCTTTGAGCTCTGAGCGTAATCCTGTTGAAACTCAAGGCGTGAAAATGCATGTAGTATGTTCGCGTGTGTTTACTAATATTTAATTACTTTATCATTTAATTAAGGTACGCCTCCGTAGCCGCGTCGGCGTCGGGTAATCTGTCACGTTGCTACCGAGATCCCAGGCCATTAGGGAAATATGGAATATAATTTATAAATAAATAATTACGCGTTAAATTCTACCCAAAGTCTCTGCTAATGTTCTCCAGAACGTAATGGTGTTGAAATGAAGTATCTCGAACGCGGGAAAATAAGAAGAACGTGTACTTCCTTCAACAGTGTTTCAAATTTATTAAAACGGATAATTTACTACAAATGTCTACGACGCGTAATTAACTTTCTTATTACGGGGATATATTGCCAGAAAATTTTAAATGAAATGCGGAAAAATTTAATTATATTTTATAGCGTGTACGTGGGCAATCATGGAGTGGTGTTTTATTTTATAATGTCCTTCAAAAACACTCGCTGCTTATTATAAAACTTGAGATAAATATGTAATATTAAATTCAGAATGGAGCACGTGAAAGAATGTTAAAACTTTTCACGGGGAATAAAGCCTTTTCGTGGCAATTTAGATTAATGTTGGAAAAAAATTTTGTGTTTACAGTTTTTCCTTCTATTAAAGTGGCTTATTAATTTTAGACCATAATTTTTGATATAAATGTTGTAGTGAATTAAATATCCTACATCCAATTCAATAATCACATTTTATTTTGCACGTGTCGTAGCCGAATAAATCGAATTTAAAATTTTATGAACATTACATATTTATAGAGTTAGCCATGGAATTGAAATAAATTGACAAGCAAATGTAATAACGTTTTCTGTACCAACTGCCGTTCGAAATCTTATGCAGTATTTTACGTTTTCCAATCTACAACTTTTATTTGAAGTAAGAAGTATTTTTTTCTACCAAATTACAACAATATGGAATTATTGGATATAGTTTAAATTTATTTACCTCCTATTTGAATGATCGTTCTCATGCTGTATTTTTCGGGTCAGATGTGTCATCGCTGAGAAAACTAGAGCCTGGCGTGCCACAGGGCTTTGTGGTAGGCCCAATATTCTTTACTATTTATATAAATGATTTCAGTAACTATATGCAGTTTTGTGAAATTGTTTTTGGCAGATGACACTACTTTAATAAATACACATAATGATCTTAATACATTTACGGAAAATTGTAAATTCAATTTACAGAAGACTGAATCAAATAATCTGTTACTTAACAAAATAAAAACTATTAAAATATCTTTCAGAACTTATATTAATAATTGGAAGAATACTACCTTTTTAGTTTATATGCTGTATTTTATTAAAAACCCAACGTTTCGGCACCATAAACTCATGAACTAATAATCTCAACTGATAATAAAATAAAAAAACTCAAGTACTCTATATGGATTAACAATACATCATTTACTTAATGAAAATCTACATGTTATATATATTAGTAAAAAATTGTCTTCTAATATTTTTGTTCTTAGGAGTTTAAAATATTTAATTGATTTCTGTACTTTGCGTATAACATATTTTGCTCTTTTTCACTCCATTTTAACTTATGTGATTATATTGTGGTGTAATGCACCTAATAATATAAAAAAATAGACTAAAAAAGAAAGCAATCAGAAATATATGTAATTTAATTCCTGGAGAGTCAAGTAAACAATATTTTATTGATCTCGAAATCATGCCACTTCCCACACTTTATATATACTCTCATATTTTAGAAAAATATAGAGAAAATCTACCTTTTTCGCTAATAAAGATTACAACTCCTAATATACTCGTTCAGCTTCTCTTTTACGTAAGATTAAATTAAAATTCCGTAAATCCGAAAAATAAAATCTTTAAATTTTGATGTACCTGCAACGTTCTGTCGGAAAATGTCAAATTTCTTGATGAAAATAAATATAAAGTAATTTTAAAACAATATTTATTAAGAAACAGTTTTTACTCTATTGAAGAATATTTAAATTAGAAACATGTCATGTGATATTGATATTGTTATGTACCTACTTTTTTGTTAAGTTGACCTGTTAACTATAGAGGTACCTATGCTATAAATTTGATCATTAGTCCAGTCAATAGAGGTTTTTACCCTACGAAAAACGAAAGGTGAGGAAAAAGCGATTTTAACATATGTTGTTTGGGACAATACGGAGATGAAAAATTCAAATTTGTAATATTGGGGAAGCTCGGCGTGCCGCCATCTTGGATCAAAGATGCAAAAAATGAGTTTTTGGTTATTTTCTAGAAAACGGTGGCCCGTATCAAAATTACAAGAATACAAAATTAAAGCTGGTAATTTTTTTGTAATAAAAGGGTTCTTGCATTTTTACCTAGGATGAACTCTAAAGAGTTATGTTCAAAAATAGTTAACCATAATAACAATTTATGAAGGAAGATTAAATCACTCAAAATATAAACAATATTAAATATTTAATACTTAGTCTAATAGGTTTTGCTATTTATAACAGTTTACTTTCGTCGTGGCATCGAAATAAGTAAATTATCGATGATTTTTAAATCATTTTTGTTATAGTTTTCCTACGAATTCATCAACCACTCTGACCCGGTTAAAGATACGATATTGCGGTTTGAAAATATTAATTCAGCTTGGACTTCTCATTCATGTCATGTATTAAAAGATGTTTGCTTCGATGAGCGATTCGCGAGTTATTAACAATTTAAACTTATATGAAATTTCTCTAAAATTTGAAGTAAAAAATGTCTTGTAAAAGTAAAATTTTGTGGCGGCCCACTGTTTTCTAGAAAATAGCCAAAATCTCATGTTTTGCACCTATGATCCAAGATGGCGGCTCACGCCGAGCATCCCCAAGGTCACAAATTTGAATTTTTCATCCCCGTCTAGACCCAAATAACATATGTTAAAATCGTTTTTCCTCACCTTTTGTAAAGGTCTATTTTGTCTCCATTGACTGGACTACATGGTCACATACCCTAAAAAATTGTCATAGCAAAAAACGAGTTTACTTGTGATACTATCTCATATTATCGTATATCAAGTTAAAAAGTTAAACCTCTTATATAAATAAATAAAAATCTTACACGACAGTAAGTATCTTAGTAAGCTTATAAATATACCTAACTACATTTAACAAATTACACCCATTCATTGCCTCATTCTACAATCTCCAATGTTTCAAAACTGCATAACCCGTTACCCGAAACTCTTTCTCATACAGTCATACAACCTCACAAATAATCTATTTATGCATCTTGCTGTAATGCTGTACGAATATTTTACAACTCAACATAAATTCCCTGTTCCGAAATCACTATTTGTGGTCTATTTTGAATAAGAAATGGTTTGATACCTAGCAGCGTACAATCGTGAACAGTCACCTTACGCTATTAACATGTCAATATTTCCCTACAAATTTATTCTAGTGGCAGCCAAAGCCTTTGCTAGTTGTTGCTATCTATGAATTCGATGAATTATTAATCGAAACGTTGTGTTCCAGGTTCAATGTGTTGTGAGACTCGACCACGAACAGGAAGAATTGAATCGCACGAGGTGAAAAGAGAAGAAGACAATATTAAAGACTGTGCATTTTGTAAAGATTTCAAGTGATTAGTAATTTTTGAAGAGGATTATTAATTTGGAAATTGTAAGTATAGTAAGTTATGTTTAATTTTAAATTATAATTTATAAGTTACTAGAACATTTTTTCATAATTGAAAAGCTGTTAGCAAATACAATTTTATACCCAGTTGCACCAAGACTTAAATTTCAATCTACGTTTAAATTTTCATGGCAATATATTATTATAATTCATGTGACATTTTATTTCGATGCAATATTGTAAATTTAAAGCATGTTTAATATTTAACATATGTCGGTGCAATGGGCCATTAGTCCATGTTTTTTAATTTGAGATAATTAAAGATAATACTTTATTACATTTAATAGAGTATAAACGACTGTTAAATGTAACTATATAGGGTTAGTTAAAAGTATGGAGACGGCGATTTATTGTCGTTAATATTCATTTTAGGAAATTATGTTCAATACAAAAGTTTTTTAAGAAATTTTGATCTACATTTGAGAATACTTGAATTTTATTTTTCTTTAATTGTTTTTGAGTTACGATTGTCCGCGTAATTTTTTTAAATGGGAACCTATTAATTTTACTCTACCATTCGATAGAGTGTTTTTTTCTCTTTACAACAGTATGTTTGTTTTTTTGTTTTTCAATTTATTTTAATAACATTTTTACAAGGAAAAACACCTGTTCAAGTATTTACGAATAGTAGGTACATCTAAGATAGACAAAAGCGAAGCGATAAACTAACTCGAGCGATGTAATTTACTTAGTTATTAATTTGTTTTTAATGATAAAATTGTGACCGACAAATTTATTGGAAATAATTTTGTCTATCTTAGATGAACCTACTATTCGTAAATACTTGAACCGGTGTTTTTCCTTGTAAAAATGTTATTAAAATAAATTGAAAAACAAAAAAACAACATACTGTTGTAAAGAAAAAAAAAACACTCTATCGAATGGTAGAGTAAAATTAATAGATTCCCATTTAAAAAAATTACGCGGACAATCGTAACTCAAAAACAATTGAAGAAAAATAAAATTCAAGTATTCTGAAATGTAGATCAAAATTTCTTAAAAAACTTTTGTATTAAACATAATTTCCTAAAATGAATATTAACGACAATAAATCGCCGTCTCCATACTTTTAACTAACCCTGTATAATAAATACACAGGAATTCAGTCTATTTTTATATAAAGTCTACGTTTCGGAGATAATTTTCTTCTTCATCAGGACAACTATAACAAATCAATATAAACAATAAGTAATACAAAATAGATACATTAAATACTTACTAAATAACAGGAAATGGAAATAATATATTTTTTGGAGTCAGAAGACCGGAAAGGGAAAAAATTGGAAAAATGTAGAAAAAAATTTAAATTCTCCGACATGTAGACTTTAAATAAAAATAGACTAGACTGAAGTCCTGTGTTCCTGTGTATTTATTATACAGATACTGTATTACTCTAACAGATTTTTGTAACTTATGGTAATTTAACTTAGGATCATGTTTTGATATTAGAAAAATATATATTGGATGAAGAAATAGAAAAATAAACATTGATGAACACTTACATAATAATTAGACATTTTTATAGAACGTTTTTGTAGAAACGCTCAAACTGTAAAATATAACTTGTGAATAAGATGAAACTTGCTACTTAAACTTTTTTGTCAATCGGGATGTAAGAGTATTTTTTTGTGCATAATTAGATTCATTATATATTTTTAATACAATATATTACATACATATTATATTATAGGGGACAAGTAATAATAAATAAGTCCTTACATATGAAATGACTGTGTACGGCGTACGTAGGTACTGCTGACTGCACGAAATACTCCGTTTCCCCATTATTTTGTCGCATACACACCTTGCAACACATACACGTATGTATTGACAGAAATAATTGTAAATGTTCTCCAAAAAAAGCAAATAATAGACAGTTACGAAACGTCAAATGTAGATTTTGACAACTATTTAGTGTATAGAGGTTTACATATGGCTGAAAAAGATGTACAATGTATATATTTCTATAACAAATTTTGTTCGTTGCTATAATTTGTACAAAACGTCAAATTTACTGTCAAAAAATAGCTTCTCAGCTTCTATTTTATGAAATATAAACATTTAATCTTAAGTGTTGCTATAAAAACCAATGGGTCTCATTACTGTGTCATTCGGAGTTGTATTTATGTGAAGAAGACTTAAATCCTAACACAGCCTATTTAAAAGTATACGAATAAAATAAAATTGCTCCCTTGTTTATTGTTTCAGTTCCGAATTTTGTCATCAGGTTCGCATTCTTATTTGCATATCCCAATATGAATTTAAAACGAAGAATACAAATAAATTATAATTTTTGGAATTGTAGTGCTAAAGTAGGTACTTCCGTCAAAGGGGACCACCATACTTTGAAAACTGGAAATAATTTTCAAGAAAAAATCTTAGTGTTAGTATGACGTCATTTTCGTTTAAAAAGCACTAGTCATTATATAAATACCACTGTATTAATTACTTGTCTCATAGGAAATGACAATGAATATGTGTAAAGCAATACGCATTTATAAACGGACTTGTCTCAATAGCAAACACTGAATAATTCATCGTGTATCCGATGACAAAACTTTACATATTTATTTACATATACATTATTGTTTTACAGTCCCATAACCATTCGAGTGTGTAACTGCTTTCTCAATTGTTTCACTGACGTCACACCAGTGGGAGAAATCATTTGTCAATTGTTTCACAGCCACAGCTAATATAAACAAGATTATAAATTTGTTTAGTTGGAAATGACAGTATTTAAATGGCAAATTTGTGGAGTAAATATTGTAATAAGCCTCCTACGATGAGTTATATTTTGAACGCCAGCTAAAATTGGTATGAAAATTTATTCCTCCGTTCAGAGTGTATTGAAAGTCATAACTTATTCATGGGTATTTTTATTATGTTTATCGCATAGAGACAATAAATTGTTATTGTTAAAAGTTTCATATTTTATGATGCCATAAATCTACAGTTCGATCAATTTTAAATTTATATTCTAAATTAAAATAGTAGTGCTGTGCTATTTATTTATTATATCATAAAATAAATGCAATTTAATATTTATTCATATGAAAAATTAATATAGATGGGACATAAAATAATATAAATTTTATTAGAAATGTATGCCTCCTGGTGACATGGTATAATGCAAAATTATGGTTTTAACTTTACTAACGTTTAAATTTTAAATGTTTCTGATAGTTTTGATGACTTTTTAAAGTTTTAAACACAAATTTATATTTTTTATTCGTAACATTGTAACTGATAATTTTGTTTGACTTTGACCTTAATATTTACGTGCGTACTCTAAGTCTATTTATGTACTTTATTTTATATTCTTTGCACAATAGTATTAATTTAATTAAATCTTTCTTCATACTTCTGGTAATGCTTTCTTCTCTTCCATAAATTTTGATTGAACTTCGTAAGATCAACTGGCGCCCTTATCAACCTCTCTACTTCTCCCGTCTCCATTAGAAGCTATGTGCTACATATTTTGTGTTATTAATAAAAAACTTATTTATACTTTCTGAGGAAAAAAAACAAAAACCATATAAATTCGAAGGCTACTCATAATTGCTTCAACTGTAAATTAAATGTACCTTAGCAAAACCTTACAAGTTTGCAACTACTAGTTAGATGTTAGATGTTGGACTGTCACAAACTAGTTGCTGACAGTCTAAACGGTCAGAACTTTTTCTGCTGACCAGAAGTCAGAGCCTGCGAATTGAATACAAACTCAGTGTTTGTTTCTTCACGTCAATGTTAGATGAATTTGTACTTTTCAGTTTTAGACGTTTTAGAATTAAGGCTCATTCACAACGCTGAAATTATACTTAGTAATTATAATTATATTCAAAAAATGTGTTGTAGTACATAACTTACTGTCCCCTGATAAGCAAGTAATACAATTATTTGTGGTTTTAATACAATTCTTTCAATAATTTTATATTATTCATATCCATATTGAGTGAATGATGATAAATTTGACATGAGATGACATTTACATGTCATTGTTCTGTTAAATTTGATTGTTCCTCTTATATTTATAATTATAAATTATAATTAAAAGTAAAATAAATGAAGTTTGTATAAAATCCATATTTTAAGTTATTATATAAATAAAAATAAATATATCATCACGGCATATTATCCATTTCTGGGTGTGCCAGTATCTACAACACATGTAGACATCGGTAATGATGACGATATATTTTACCGTGTGGGCGTTTACCAGGCGTCACCTCACGGGCACTCATAGCTGGCGTGGAGAGTGCACCATAGGGGTCACTTTTGTGCCACTTAAAATTGTAAATATTTGGCGTCTGTCGGGATCGAACCCGGTTCCCCCAGGTTCGCGACCAGACACTCAGGCCCGCTGCCACGGGACCCTATTAGTTATTATAAATTATTAGTTAAGTTATTATATATGTTTATATTTAAGGTTAGTTATATGTCAGGTCACTGCAGATCACTGTTTGTGCGTTCCAACCATCGCATGTTTCCAAAAATCAGAAACATGTTGCCAACTTGTCCAAAATTACCGACTGGAACAAAGCTAATATAAAATATAATGGCACATAAAATATGTAAGAATTTTTTCTGAATGCTTTCTACTAAATTATACTAAAACTGTACAGAGGATTTCATATAGTATTCGCGTATTCTAATTTGGTTTTAACCAAGTAATTAAAAAGTAAAATAACGCTTGCAGGTTTTTGTAAAATTTTTAGTTTAGTTTAGTTTAATAAAAAACCTAACATTCTATAAGCTGCCTTACTAATAATTGCAATATATGGGGTAAATAATAGCTTACTGTCCAAGATCTTTAATTATATTTTTGTTGGATAAATGTGAGTTTTTGATAGAATAATCAAATTTTAATATGTTTTTATTATTATTAGTCTTAAAATTTTTAAGATCGTCAGCATAGAGTAGTAATCGGGAATTTTTAAAACAATTACCCATGTCATTAACAAGTATGTTAAACAGTAACGGACCTAAGTGTGAGCCTTGTGGAATTCCGGATGTTTTTTAAATAAATTATAATTTAACCCTCCGTTTCGCAATGACTTTATCCAATCTTGTCCGACCCTATATCGTCTAACAGAATCGTTTCTTTTCTTCCTTCTCTCATAACTTCCCTGCATGAAATCCTTAAATGCCTGATAGTTTCCTCTTCTCTCCCGCATAGCCTATAACTCCTTTCATTACTTGATAGCAAGTATTTATTGTTTCTCTCTTCATTACCACATCTGAACCTGGCAATCATCTTGATGTTTTTCTTTTCATCCAATAAATACCTTGATAGTGACGTCGTTTGTATTAGTTTATATCTCTTGTAATTCGAGATGTTTACCTTACTTTGTTGTCCTTGCCGCTGAATGTCCCAATCTCTCTAGTGTAGTTCGTAAAGTGTGATTTCCGATGAAGTCCGGATGTTATATTAATTATTTTAGATTTGCTAGTATTATTCTTACATTCTGAATTATTCTTATTTACGTGAATCGTTCTGCTACACTCTGTATTTAACAAAAACTCTTGAATCTATCAGCATCCATTCATCCAGTAAATCATTCATTTTTAAATCCCGTCTGTTTTTACAACAGTTACTCTGTCACGATCACGATCAGTTTGTTGTTTTCTGTTCGTCATCGTCGTCCTTGGCACTGTAGTGAGTCGGAGTCGACTCTCGGACTGCGAAGTATGTCAATGTCAGTCCAAGTCCGTGTCCGTGGTTCGTGCACAGTCACTGTACTCATACTGATGTTTGTGTTTAACTCTCACTAGCGAAAGTGGCGCCAGGCGCTACCACGGTGACTTGACGAAAGGATAATGTAATTGTCTAAGTGGGCTTTGTTATGTCTATTCTGATTTTTGTTATTACAGTTTTCTTATCCTAAGTAT
Source organism: Ophonus ardosiacus (assembly GCA_943142095.1). Lineage (NCBI taxonomy): Eukaryota > Metazoa > Arthropoda > Insecta > Coleoptera > Carabidae > Ophonus > Ophonus ardosiacus. The sequence goes on from OW964824.1 coordinate 58,375,822, forward strand.
AGTTTGTTTAAAAAAATGAAAATTGAAGTTTAATTAAATTATAGTAGCCTCAAATAAAAAACTGGGAGGGGTCAGCTATAGCCAAAGCATCCTCGTCGACAAACGCCAAGCTATTACCAAAAAGGATCTTTGACCTATGATCTTATTCGTTACTAAAATTAAAAAATAATAGTTATTTATGCAACAAGAATAAAAAGTATACATCTGCAAATAATTTTTTGTTGCTGTTCTAATCTTTTCTTTTCATGCCTAGTCCGGGAATATAAAAAAGATTCCTCGTAATTATAGTAAAATACAGAACACTTGATTATTATAATGAAAATGAGAAATAGTAATAAAGCAAATCTTAAATGGAAGAAAACTGTTTTCTTCTTCAATATTTTTTTTGTTAGGATTGCCAATTTAATTTGTTTATTTGTTTCAGGAATCCTACGGCAAGAATATCATTCTGTAACGATTTAGACTTGATGTCTAAGGGAAGTAAAAAATGAAGAAAATAGAAACATTTTCCAATATTTAAAAACTTTACGGTTAGTATTACATTGGCGTCTGAAATAAGGACCAATGTTCATAATAAAGATTTAATAATTTCAAATTGTACAAACGCCGCTTTAGAACCGATATTTTCAACCCCGGTTAAACAGTCTGTTAACTGTCGGTTAAAAGAAAACATAGCATCGTTGTTATTATAGTACAACTTGAAAAAAATATACATGTGTCAATTTTTCAATGCCATATTGTTATAATCGACAGTTAACATTTTTAACTGGAGATGAAAATATCGGGCCTTAATAGTTATTTTAATATAAAAATTAGGGATAGGACGAATATCCGGAAATACCATTAAATCCTGCTGTTCCGGCCTAAAAACCGGAACAACTGTTCCGGCCAAATTTGTTTAAAAAGTACAAAAAATAACATTCTAGAGTTTAAAAGAGAAAAATCAGACTTTTTTCTCTTAATAGAATAGGTACATCTGATTATTTGCTAATAATAGTTTGTAATTTTATTAAAATTATGATTATGGGGTCCCGTGGCCTCGTGCCTGAGTGTCTGGTCGCGAACCTGGGGGTACCGGGTTCGATCCCGACCGACGCCAAATATTACGAATTTTAAATGGCACAAAAGTGACCCCTGTGGTGCACTCTCCACGCCAGCAATGAGTGCCCGTGAGGTGACGCCTGGTAAGCGCCCGCACGGTACAAATATGTCATCATCATTACCGATATCTGCGATAAAGCAGATTGGCACACCCAGAAATGGGTAATATGCCGTGATGATATATTTATTTATTTATTTTATTTATGATTAAAAAGTAGCTTTTCTGCATTCTCTGATTTTAATGTAGATGTAAAATTATTTTTTAGATATGATTATTACCGATTTTTGAAAATAATCGTACATAATAGATTACTCTGGCTGGTTTAGATAAAATCTGCACAACTATATTGCTTACAGCAGGAAATGTTTTTCAATGATTGTATCAGTATATATTATACCACAAGATTGAATCTGATTTTCTGTCTACAATTACCATTTTGTAATAAAGATTATGTTGATCAATTATATAATTTGTATTATGTGTACATATTAAAGGTGTCAATATTGGAAATTGTAACACCACCAGTACCAGAAACTTAATTATAAATCCTTTGAGGAGTCATTTCCCTTCGCCGCTCTCTTCTCATAGTAGCTAAGAGGAACCGATCTAGCGGCCGAAATTATTTCGGCGATTCGGTCCGGACGTTAGCCGGATAATCCGGTTCCGGAATTCCGGTCAAATCACGGTCCGGTAGATCCCTATTTGAAATGAGTTCGTTTTCAAGTTATGTATATGCAGAATCATGTAGTTAAGGAACTTGTAGGAATCATTGCAGCAATATCATGTCATAAAAAAATCTGATGTGGCCAGCACCTTACCTTCCTTCTGATTTATACAAATCCCATGCCAAAAGTTTCTTGGAAAAGATTTTATATATCCAGGAAAATTTTAACATGAACTTATACTATTTTCTACAAATTCCATACCGAGAATTCCTTGGAAACGATTATATAAATCCAATAAATATATAACACGAACATACACTATGTAAATTGCACGTGATACTAATAGAATTATATTATAGAATATATCAGCTGTTTCCATGATTATAGCTTGTTGCTTAATGAAAGTTAATCTCTTTATAATTCTTTTGTCCTATATCTATTGAATATGAATGAAAATGTATAACCGTATAGACAATAAGATATTCTTTCATATTGATAATCACATAAAATGTCAAAAAAATGATTTTTCAGTGCGGTTTTCAAGAAAAACTATTAAGGGAATTTCCGGTTGACCAATTATAGCCAAAATCTAATCAGCTCTTCATATAGATGTAAAGAAGAGGAATACGAAAGAATTATAATTTTTAGAATGTAGTACACACACATACAAACATCATCGTAAAACTAGTAAAATGGTATTCTAGGGACCCTAAAGGCTTATTCATTAAAAACGAACCATCGAATTTTTTGTCCAACAATATAACTTCCTTACCTAAAGGTGACGGAAGGCAATATTTATTGGAATAATAACCAATGTAGACATGGAAGTAAAATCTTGAAGAGCTTTAGTTTCAAAAACAGTTTAAATTACAGAATTAGTGACATTTGTAATGAACATTAATAGTTCAAAATATCAAGTATTCTCGGTAAATATTACAATTTTCTTGCTGATTTTATATTATTCATTTCCTAAATTGCAAAATGTTGATTTCGGTTGTTCTTACATATATAGAAGTTTAAATTTCTCTCTTTCCTCTCATATATGTCATAGCACAATACACAATGTATTATTTTATGCCACACCCTCAACGTTTTTATCATACTACCCATGACATAAAATTAATATTTACAATATTAAAGCCACAAGCTATCAACATACTAGCTCTTATAGATAAAATTCTATTGTGACATGTTGATATAACATAAAAAATACACTAACCGATAAGCATCTGAGTCCATTTAAATGTTGGATTTAAAGTTGAGCCCAACAATCATGGTGTTGAGTTCGGTTGAGTATTTGTGGAACACCTACAGACGATAGGATAACAACTGATCACCTTGGTGATAATATGTTGGCGGGTCTTTTGTAAGATTGTTAATACTATTCAGATTATATCAGACTATGTACAATATTGCTGTTTAGCATGCATATTTTGACAATGAAATGTGTAATATATGACTCATTAAAAAAAACTGCGCATATCGCGGATCTAGATTAACAAAGTTACTGAAAGAAAGTAAAATGGCGAAAAAACTGGTGTTATTAAGCACATTATTGTTATAGAAATACCTACGGTTTTTTTACCTCTCGCTAAGAGAGGTATTGGATTCATGCTAAAATTCGCATATCCAGATTTTATTGAATAAGCACGATTTAAAGTTCCTAGAATCCGATTATAACATTTTTAAAATGATGTCTGTGTGTGTGTGGATCTGTGTATATGTGTGTGTGTGAGTGTGTGTATGTATGTATGGATGTTGGAGGGACGATTCCTCAAAAACTATAAGACTTAAAAAATATTTAACTGCAGTTTCCTCAATCTGACATTCCTGGGAAGAGCTGAAAAGGTTTTGGTGACAATTGAACAACCGGAAGTAGTAGTTCCTTAGAAAAATTCTTCTAAATATAATTTTTTGGGAGTGTTTTTTATTAAATATTGAAGAACATAAAATTCTCCAATACACTTAATATTTTTATTATATCTTGTATAAATTTAGAGATAAAGACACTATAATTTATAGAGTAAACTAATCGCAGAATCTAAGGCATTAAAGAAACCAGTTGACAAATTCCAATGTTTATGACATAGTTTATAAATGACACATGTCATTGTCAAATATAAACAGTTTTAGTGACATTCTGATAGATTTTTCTGGGAATTATATTTAATTTTTCTTATTATTTTATTAATTAAATATTTGAAATTATAGGTAAAATTGTGGTAAAATGCATATATCCATCAGAAATATCGCCAAAAACTATATTTGGGTAAAGTTGTGTAATATATTGTTATAAAACGACGGTTCGAAAGCGAAGTGCAATACAAAACTTATATAGCCTAATATGGAAATGGCGAGAGGTCTTGTACTGGCCACAACAGATTTTTTACTCAATAATGGATTTAATTCTATACAGGGATGTGCATTTACGCATAAAAAATATTTTTTACGTTCATGTGTAAAAAATACGTAAAAAATGTTAAATAAGTAAAAACGTAGATCATGTATAATTTTAGTTCTTCATAACGACACTAGATGATTTGTTGTTTACATAATGTCACATTACAACAACTTTCCTTAATCCTATCATAAATATTCTAAAACTATTGGAACAATGATAAGTTTATAAGAAAGAGACTGATATTATTGTAAAATATTAAAAAAATCCGTTGTGGCCAGCACAAGACCTTTCGTTAATTTGATGTATTTTGTACAAATCCCATCCCTAAAGTTCATTGGAAAAGATGCTATATATCCAGTAAAATTGTAACACGAACATAATATAATTTTTTACAAATTCCATACAGAAAGTTTCTTGATTCTATAAATTCAATAAAATTATCGCATGAATATACATATATAAATACTCTAAAAATGCGTACACTTACGTAACATTCTCTTTACAATCAAATAATATTACTACCAAGTTTATATCCATACCCATTTTTGAATTATTGCCCCAAAAGTCAATATACCCCACATTTAGATCAAATCTTCAAAATTTTCAAAAATCTAATTTTTGTGTATCTGTATACTTCTCAGTGCGCTGATTCCAAATTTTGAAACCGCAAGTCGATATCTCTTTTAGTTCTCGAGATATTTAAATTCAAAGTTTTGCTCAAAACTGCCCAATTTTGGGTAATAACCCAAAAATGGGTCGAGATATGAATTTGGTGACAACACCATTCGATTCTACGGGCAAAATTACATAAGTACACCAATTTTCAGAATTTTTGAACACCGCATACAATCTCTAAAGCAAAATAACTGAAAATGGCCAAAAATCGCAAAAATCTAAGGTGTACCCCTTACGATTTTTTTAGATTTTGACTATTTTCAGGGGTTTTCAAGCTTTTCTTCATAAAAAATGAACCGGTTGCACCAAAATTATGAAAATTGCTGTACATATGTAATTTTGTACGTAGAATCGAATGGTGAAGTCGTCAAATTCATATCTCGACCATTTTTGGGTATTAACCCAAAAATGGGCAGTTTTGAACAAAACTTTGAATCTAAATATCTCGAGAACGAAACAAGATATCGATCTGCGGTTTCAAAATTTGGAATCAGCGCATTAAGAAGTATCTAGATACATAAAAATTAGATTTTTGAAAATTTTCAAGTTTTTATCTAAATGTGGGGTAGGATAACATGATGTCACGTGGACTGCTTGTTCTGGAATATTCATTACAATATAAAAGAAAATATATTTATAAATCTACTCATGGTAATAATATTTTGCATTATCTACGTAAAAAATTCTTAAATATTTTTTTTACGAGTAAAAAATAACGTATTTTATGTGCCCATCCTTGATTCTATTATATCGTAAGAATATGGAAGAAAAATTACAATCGTATGGAAAAAATAGGCAGTTATACAAAACTATGTACCTATACATATACAGGGTGTGTCCTATATTTTTTACATTGACAATATAACTCCGACTTTGACAAGCCCCGCCTTAACTAAGAATATACTTCTTCGGGTGTGTCGGATCTGTTCGGTTGCTGTTCGGGTGACGTTCTAATTTCTTTGTTTTTATAAAATGAGAAAAAAAATGAAATAAATTAAATATAATAATTTATTTTAAGTCTCTAATAATGAATTATAAATATTACAATTTAAATATACATTATTTCGTAATTTGTTTAACATTTTTTCGAGGCTTGTGAACCACTGTTTGTTTACTTCTGGTGTATCCACATTACCTACGTCACAAAGCACATGTAAAATTCGGACCTTCATATCTCGCTTATTTGGAGGAATTTTTAACTCGAACTTTCACATGTAGTCTTATATTTTTATGTACTTCAAGAAAATTTTTTTTAAAAAATGTCGTGGAATAGACTTTTTAATGTCAAGTTTCACAAAATTCTTGAAAATTTCTCGTTGATTTGAAAAGTTGACATTGATTATTCTTGCATTAAACCACAGATAATTTTCATTAATTCAATTATTTTACTAATTCCATCTATCTTGTGATTTCAGATCCCTTCCACATCACTTCTGCATCTAGATAGCGGTGACTTAGCACGCAAGATAAATTGAGATCAACATCAACTTTGTCGCCTATACACAAATACCGTACTATACAACTAGGGTGAGGCGCTGAAAATTGAACCCCGTTTTATCACCAATCAGCGCATCACGTTAATGCTCTACATCTACCCTGTAGATCCGAATTTGTTTGATAACAGGCGACAAATTCGGTTCTAGAGAGGTTTGTGTGGTGCATACAAAGCAACGCGTCTGCAACTTTAGGGTTTTTCTTGAATGTTAAAAATTCAATAAAATGTTATTGAAAATGAGTTATCGGAAATAAGATGTTATTATTTTTGGTTGTGTATTATATTGATTAATAATGTGAAATAAAAAGAATATTTCAAAGGTGGAAATTAGGAAAAATGATTTATTGAAACACCTGTCACTGTTTTAATTTATATGAAGATGTCGATCAAAAACATTTTATTGATTAATGACATTTACTATTGAGTAACTTTATTAACAGAGATTTCTACAAAATTATGAAAATAAAATCTTATACGTAGGGAGATATCTCACAGTACCCCTTACTAATTTTCGAATTAACACTATCATAAATTTAAAACTATCTCAAAAAATATTTTTATTTTGTATATAGAATTGTAGCATACAGGCTACTAATGGCTATTAACAGGTACCCATTAAGTTTTTTAGAAACCCTAATTCTAATATCAATACTTTGTACAAAATATATAAACTTTATACAGGGTGTTAAAAAAATAAGTGTCCCAAATTATGAGGGCATATAGTACTGACCAAAATGAGTAAAAAAAGTTTGATTAACATGGGGCCGATTTACAATAGTTTCCGAGATAAAAGGCAATGAAAAATGAGTTTTTTCAGTGTTTACCTCTGCTATATCGAAAACTGTAAGTTACGATTTTGATTAAATGAGACATTTTGTTTACCTTTCAGAGGTCATACTAGATATGTTTTTGTTTTTCACAAAAAATCGAATAATTGTACTAAGACAAAAGTTGTGGCGCCCTTGGCCAATATTTAGTTTTCAAATAACTTCCTCACTATTAGAAAGTGAAAAAAATGTTTCATATAATATGTTATTGTTTTTTTTTTTATGGACTATTTACTGGCATAGACAAAATTTTGTTCGACCACTATCTTAGTCTGTTTTTCTCCGATTCTAATACAAAGTGGCCTCTTTCTCGAAAACAGTTGAAGATCGGACTCATGTTGATTAAACTTTTTTTACTCATTTTGGTCAGTACTATATGCCCTCATAATTTGAGACACTTATTTTTTAAAAGCCTGTATAAATTTTATGTAAAAATATGCAATGTATTGAAATTTTAATATCAATAGATATTGTAAATTTTTCATGACATTTTCCTGTAATTTTTCGATAAATGCTTTTAATTTCTGTAGGTTCTTAGATTTCGAATTGTATATCAATGTATTATATTATTATAATATTAGTATTATTATTGTACATAACATTGTTAAATTCAAAACCTCGTATCTCTATTTTTGACATTCTGAGTTACATGATTACTTCGTTTTGGTAACTAATGGCTCAATAATTTTATATTAATCAATAAAAATGTATGCGTTTTTGTCAGTTTTTACAGATCTTACATAAATGTCTAAACATCGATTTTGTAGGAAAAGAAGCTGTATGACAGATTTCGAGTAATTGTTAGGACCTAATAATGTATTTTATTTTAATTTATTTTCATTCCGAATTTTATTTATTATCACGTATTTGTTAACGGCAAACAGATAATTTTCTCTACTGGGAGTTTCATGTAACAATACAAGGTTTCGGAGTATAAATTCTAGATAACAACATGAGAAAAAAAATCATATAAACGTTAGTGCTGTCTGATGTGCTGTAACGGTTCCTAACAGAGAAGCGTAAAAATAAATTAGCAAAAAATAGTTGGCTTTTGTTTATGTAATTTAACACAAATGCGACAATTATGTAATTAAATTTCATTCGTTTCAGACCAATATTTAATTATTTAATAATATCAGAATATTTCCAATACAAAAAATAAGAATGTAATATTTCAATAATTTACCATTCTATTTTTAAATAATACAAAGTTATGTATTTAATGCTATGGCTTTAAATTTGAACATTTGCTCTTAAGATTCTTTTTATAATTAAGCATTTATAACCCAATAAAAAGATTAATAAAATTTAGTTACTATTTCCTGTGTTTTCTTCGTATCTCTGTAGGATGCGTTATAGTATATTAGGTACCAATGTTTATTGGAATTTTTTTCATGTTCTGATAACTAGAATTCATACTCCGAAGCCTTGAAACAATCTGTATAATATTTTTACTAGGATTGACGAATTCCGATAATTTTGATACCCGGGTATCCGAAACAACTACCCGGATAGTACTCTTCACCCGTTAATTACCCGATACCCTTTAATTACCCGTTATCCTTTAAGTACATATACACAATTCATTAATTTGTTAATTACCAATTACCATCATATTTATTATATAAAATAAAATAAATAAATATAAATATATCATCACGGCATATTACCCATTTCTGGGTGTGCCAATCTGCTTTATCGCAGATATCGGTAATGATGATGACATATTTGTACCGTGCGGGCGCTTACCAGGCGTCACCTCACGGGCACTCATTGCTGGCGTGGAGAGTGCACCACAGAAGTCACTTTTGTGCCATTTAAAATTCGAAATATTTGGCGTCGGTAGGGATCGAACCCGGTACCCCCAGGTTCGCGACCAGACACTCAGGCACGAGGCCACGGGACCCCATATATATTATATGATTTATTAAATAAAAAGTAATAATATACTGTATCTCTTTAAAAACTTAACATAAATTATATTAATTACCTATGGTATGGTAATAAAAAGCTCTTCTTTTAGATACAATCTTTCCGGTAGCTGAAAACTGTTTGGGTAATTAAAGGGTATTGGGTATTTAACGGGCAGCGGGTATATTTCGGGTAATCGGGTAAGAAATTTTATACACGGGTACATTATTATCGGGTAGGTTCCGAGTACCCGGGTACCCATCGTCATTCCTAATTTTTACCTCCCGCTATCCTTGGTAAGGGAGATATAGGGATCGTGCTAAAAATCACGCGTCAAGTTTTTAGTATATGACCACGATTTAAGGTCCCTAGAATCCGATTTTAACAATTTCACAATGATGTCTATGTGTCAACGCTTTAACTCAAATACTATAATTCAAAATATTCTGAAATCTTGTATTTCTACCTTATTCTAATATGGGAAGAAGCCATTAGATTTTGGTGTAAATCAGGTAACCGGAAGTGGCACCTTACTTGAAGCTTAAAATAGATTTTCTTCGAAAAATACCGTTAAATGTAATTTATTCGCGATTTATTTTTTATAAGAATTAAAGATTGTTAAATTTATACTTTTTCTACATATTTTATAGATAAATATGTATATAAAATAATCTATTTTATAAAACCCGGAGTCTGTTTCAGTTCAGATTTAAAATTTATGTAACTGACACATAAATGTCACAGTCAAAGAACCTATCATTTCAAATTAACGTTTTAAAAATAAAATTGTAATAGTAAGTAAAAAAAATAGTTATATTATACGAATGCAAAGGAACAATATACCTTCCAGCATCAATAAATATGTAGGTATGTATTTAAATGAATAAAAGTTAAAAAAAAAAATAATAACACTCGATTTAGTTTCACAAAAAAAGTGTATTTTTACTTTATTGTACAATTTCGCCAGTGGTGGCGTCATCAGAAGTACTGGCGGGAGGTGTAGTGCTTGCCACAACAATATTTTTTGTCGTACCATAATGACATCACATTTATATTTATATTATTTTTAATAAAATACAAATAGTAGATTGTGTTATTAGGATTAAAAGTGAGACTTTGTGTGATGAGCAATTAGTTTGCATTTGCGAATCAAACAAAGACACTTTTAATCAGAATAACATACTATTTTTTCTTCAACCGAAATAAATATGATGAATACATACATCTAAATACGATGAAGACAAGTTTTCGAAATGTAAAGCTCAGCGGGTAGTTAGCCATGACTTTTGTTTTGTTTACATATTTCTTTGTTCTGCGCTGTCAAGTAGCAAAATTGTATAAATATTCGTATTTGCATTTAAATTTTGATTTAAAATGTCTGGATTTGAAGAATCTGATTTACCATTTGATATTGAAGAAAGTGCAAAAGATATAGCGGTAAATTTATTGCCATCAAAATCGCGTGAAGTTTACGAGTGCGCATATAATCGTTTCATGCAGTGATGTGATACAAAAAATGTAAAGATTTATTCTGAAAGTACTATGCTGATATATTTTGCCGAATTGTAGAAAAAGATGAAAAGTTCCACTGCTATGGTCGCGTTATTGAATGGTTAAAGAGACACTTAAATAAAATCTAATCTAAAAAATCTGATGTGGCCAGCACATGACCTCCCGCCAATTTCATGTTTAAAATAGCAATGAGCTTTAAGTAAAGTTTCACTTCCGATTGATCGTTTGTAAACAAAATCTACTTTGTTGTTCTAATAAACAGAAAAGTTTTGGATTATACTTTATTATGGTTTTCCTGAAAAATCTGTTAAGAGCTTCAAATTAAGTACTACACCCGGTTTATAATATATAGTCAAAATCTAATATGTTGTTTCAAATTATATAAGAGTATGAAATACCTACCAACTTTGCGAAGTTTTGGATCATTAATATATTTTAAGGAAAAATCGTCACACACACATTATTGTCAAAATCATCACCAACTTCCTTATGCTCAAACACGCAATCTTGTGTAAATTCTTCGCCGTACATTATCCATTTCGTAAATGTGTATTTGCAAACTATTATTTGACACTTTGAAATCACGTTCTTATTGAGAGCTGTTTGATATATAATGCTGCAAATCGTGTCCACAAGATCCACACACACACACACACACACACACACACACACACACACAAACACGCACACACACACACACACACACACACACACACACACACACACACACACACACATACATACCTACAGACATCATTGTAAAAATGTTAAAATCGGATTCTGGGGACATCAAAACGTGCTTATTCACTAAAATCTCTATATCCTATTTTTAGCACGATCCCTAAACCTCCCTTACCTAGGGTAGCGGGAGGTAAAAATGGCTTTTAAAAGTACTTTTAATACATGTAAGAAAAAGTGTTACCTAGCAACAGTTACATTTTTATACTAGTAACAAAAAGATTAACTTTTAAAACAAAAAACAGTATTAAAAGCATAGCCTTTTAATACGGTTGAAGAAAAACAATTTTTTGATTATATTTCTTTAGAAAATATTAAATAAATTAAATGTTTTCCTAAAGAATTTTCAAATTCTAGTTATAGTATAACATATATACAAATTCCGCCATAGATTGCATTGTTCACAAATTAATTAAGATATTGTACGAACCCACTAATTAATTTCCCTTATATAGTTATATAGGTATAATTATTTCCCTAAAGAAACCTAGGAATAATATTTTATCTCTAAAACATTCCCATTTCTTAATTGTCATTATTCTACTTCGTGATATCATCTTATTAAGTTCCATTTTCATTCCCATCTAACTGATTTCCCCGATATTGTCTGGTGCTGAAGGTAACAAGAGCTGTCATAATGGGGAATTTAAATATAGGAGCCGGATTTGAAGCCGAATTCTTGTCGAGAAGGGAACGGAGCACGTCAGACAAACGTTCCATTGCTATATGTGTAACTCTATCATTAATCATGTCTCTTTTCAGTTTCATTTCAGGGCCCATAATAAGCCTGAGGTAGTTAAATGCTTTTTCTTAATCAGCTGTGCCTGTGAGTTTTCGATGGGGAGAAGAACAAGAAGCAGAAGGTGGTAGAAAGAAATGTTATAAAAAGTAAATGATATGACAGGAATACTAAAGTAATTATTCAGAATTAAAGTAACTGTTTTTTTTTTTCATATAATATTAAGGAATGTATTCATATGTAAAAAATAAAACTTTATTTTTTTAATATTTATTTTTTTAAGGGTAAAGCAGGTGAGTATATACTGTAAATATGTAGTTCCGGAAAATGTTTGTAGATGGCACTATTAGTAATGTTTGCATTCAATAGTAATTTAAATTCAAGGCTGTCTTTGTATTATTTCATATACATATTGAACAAAATAAAAATACTACCATTTATTTATTTATACTAGGATAATTAATAAATTATAGTTTACATTGTATGTATATTGAAAGAATAACCGTTCTTGAATTACTATCAAACAAAGAATAGTAATTCTTTTTTCATATTTTGTATTTTTCTGTTTTTATCAAGAAATCATTAAGTAAACAAAGAAGAGTTATTTATAAATGTACGACTTTGATGAATTTTCATATTTGTAAGTACACAAATAATTCTAATTATATCTATTTTCTCATTCTATAAGGAATCTAGTAATATACAAACACAATTAATAATTCAATAAGAAATATTAAATGTACTTACTTCCTAGAAAAAGCTTTCAGTAATGTCAGCAAAACAGTTGATTTTTGACACTGACATTTATCTGTCAATTAAAAACATTTGAATTTGACAACTGATTTTCTTGGTGTAGTCTAGATTGAGCGATTAACAGATTATTCTATATATTATATTTTCTTTGTCTATAAATCTATAGAAGATATTATAATAAAATTTTTAAGTGTATTAGATGGAGAATTTCATGTTTTTCACTATTTATAATAACAAAAATTTTCTAAAAATAATATTTAGAAGATTTTTTTTAAGAAACTACTACTTTCGGTTGTCCAATTGGTATCAAAACCATTTCAGCTCTTCCCATTAATATCAGATTGAGGAATACGTAGTTAAACAGATCTTAAGTATTATATACACACACAAACACACACACACACACACACAGAGAGACATCATCGTAAAAATATAATCAAATTCTAGAGACCTTAAAATGTGCTTCTTCACTAAAATCTGGATATACGATTTTTAACATGAGCCCAATACCGCTCTTAGCGAGAGGTAAAAATGTAAAAACTTAGAAACCTCTACTGGCGAAAAGCATTGTGCTAGCCGCATCATATTTTTTAAATTAGAATCCGTTAGGACCTGACCAGTTATATTTTTATAAATAAGTTACTATTAAATAAATAATTTTTATTGAATTTTATACTTTTTAATACAGCAAACTTTGTAAGAAAATTTCAGTATTAAAAATATGTAATGAAACTAATTATGCACAAAAAATTAAATCTATATTCTTAACGGTTATGCACTAAGTATAGCATGTTTTGAACAAATTTTTAATTTTGCCTCGCTTTCTTAACTTCCGTACTGTTGAAGGACAGAGATACTGTGTGTGCACCGTTATAGCGGGACAAACGTTTTGCTCGTACGCTGTGTGTCATTCTACATTTATTTGCAAATTTCGATAATGTCAACTTAAATCAGTACCTACTTTGAAGAAACTTAACACAGGATCTCAAAACCCAATGAAATGGAATTAAATAAATTAGTATATCCAGAAGAAGATAATAAGCCATGATGATATATTTATTTATTTTCAAATTATTAAAACATCTTTCAGAACTCATATTATTAATTGGAATAATTCTCCCTTTTTTTAGTTATTTAAACCCAATATTTCTTGTTATCTTGGTAGTAACCTGTTGTTTTTGTTATTTACATATTTATGTCAATGTATCCCTTGAAGAAGGCACCAGTTTATGGTGCCGAAACGTTGGGTTTAAATAATAAATACAGAACTTAAACTAAAAAAAGCTAGTATTATTCCAATTATTTATTTTCATTTAGAGAAAAGAAAATACGTTGAAATACAAAAGCTCCTTATATGCTCACCAAATTTTGTATACCATTACAAACATCCGAACTCATACAATTCTTTTTCCTTATTTCATGTATTCCTTCTTTCAATACCGTATTTAGAGTTTCAATACCCCCATTCTTTCTCCGGGAGTAGGCACCTTTTCCCTCTGATCCCCTCTCTGCCCTCCCAGGGAGCTCTCGCGGACTCGGGCACCAAGCGAGTGATTAATGATCCGGCGGCCCCGGGTTGGAAAAGAGACATGAAAATCTCAGCCGCTTCATCCACACAGCCACAGCGGCTGCTCGGCTCGGCATCTAGGAGACCGTGGTGCACACCCAGGCAAAAGCAACGGGTACGAAACGGCGGGAGGTCAGGTATCCGTGGCGGAAATTAGTATGAAGATGAAATTGGGAACGAAGTTGTATTGGAAAAGTTTATAAGAAATGTGATGAAGGTAAAAAGAAATAATTCTGGAATCTGTAGCTCACTGTAAGAACAACCAATGTCAAACCCGGGACCGCCGGATCATTCCATGTTGATAATAAATATATGGAGTTTATGTCAATCTACTTAAACAGCACTGTGTAACTTTCAAAGGGTTCAAATCTGATTATTTTCTGTTATTTCTACTAAATCTCTAACCGGTAAATTTAAAAATTTTATTATATCTTCTATGGTGTTAAAGATAGAGACATATAAAATATAAAATAATAAGTTGTAAATGAATCTCGCAGCCCATGGAAAACAAGTGGAAAAATTAAAATGTTTGTAATTGACAGATAAAAGTGATTGTCAAAAAGCCAGAGACATTACTGAAGACTTTTCTGGGAAGTAAATTTAATGTTTCTTATTTTATCATTAATTAAATAATTATAATTATAGATACCCTTCAGAAATACCGCCAATCTCATCAATGAATTGGAAGAATCTAGAACATTAGAATAGAAGAATAAGAATGGATAGTATGAATTAAAGATATAAAAATATAAGAATATGTAAAGAAGATATGTATTTTTGTGTGTATCAGAAATATCAAATATGTACAATCTACAATACTTACATAGCCTAATATTGAAATGGCGAAAGGTTATGTGCTGGCCACAACAATTTTTTTTTTTTAATCCTCCTTATCTTTTTTGCATACTCTGTCTAACTAGAAACATTACTATTTCTAATAATAATCCACTAAGTACTTAATTTTTATTTAAAGCAAAAATATTTCCACATATTAACGTAACTTTAAATTATATTTCTAGCTAAACATAATTATTTAACAGTAACTCAAATTTATTAGTAAATTTCCATTATTCATCAAGACTGGATAATTCGCCGATTATTCTTTAAATTTTCTGTGATTTTTAATGGTGTCTTATTTCTAAAATTTGACAAACAAACGACGTTAATACTTTGCAAACTGTATTTGTTTTTCTTGTATTGTTAAAGAAACTATAAATTATTTCCTTTGACATTAAATCAACAAAATAATTCAGAAAATATATCTTGCCATGGGGCATAACAACCACAAAATATCTAAAATATTAAAAAATACCGATAATTACGTTAGTTATTATTTGTACTCGTGTTATAATGCGCCAAATAAAATAAAATTTAAGCGACTAGGCCAACTAATATGGATTAGGGCTCTTATTTTATTATTATTGTGCTGTACTTTTATTAGGCGTTTGCTCTGTTGTATGGCCTTTCAAAATAAAAAATCTGTTTATATTATATATTTTATATTCTATAAATATTGTATTGCACTTTGCTATCGAATCGTCATTTAAACCAAAAAAAATACAGAACTTTACCAAAATATTGTTATTATTGTATTTAACATGTCTTCTGCACACATATAATTCTAATTATATCTATTTTTCATTGTATGAGGAAGTTCCTAAATATCAGAGATTGTTCTAATTCATTAACTAGATTGGCGGTATTTCTGATGGATACATGCATTTTACCTGCAATTTTAAATATTTAAGTAATAAAACAATAAGAAAGATTAAAAAGCTTTCAGAATGTCACTAAAACTGTTGAGTTTTGACACTGACATCTGCCATTTACATGTTATAAACATTTGAATTTGTCAACTGGTTTTTTCTTAGTCTCCTTATCTCTAAATCTATATAAGATATAATAAAAAAAATTAAGTGAATTTAGATGGAGAATTTTAAGTTCTTCAATATTTGTAATAACAAAAATTTATTATATTATATTTAGAAGACTTTTTAAAGAAACTAATACTTCCGGTTGTCCAATTGTTACCAAAATCTAATCAGCTCTTCCCAGGAATATCAGATTGAGGAAACTGCAGTTAGGTATTTTTTCAAGTCTTATAGTATTTGAGAAACCGTGGTTCCAACATCCACACATCCACACACACACAAACACACACACACACACACACACACCCACGCACACACTTTTACACATACACACCATCGTAAAAATGTTATAATTGAATTATAGGGACCTTAAAACGTGCTTATCCACTAATATCTGGATATGCGAATTTTAGGATGATTCTAATACCTCTCTTAGCAAGAGGTAATAAAAAAGTTATATCCCAAAATATCCAATGTATCCAAACAATAAAAATCTTCTTTATCATCTGTAAAACCAGTAAACAGCAATACGGAACTCATTATTCATTTCTTGTAGCATTTAATCTGACTGTAAGACAACACTTCTTCACTTATCTGATTCACTAGTAATATATGAGGCCGACATCAGTCACATACGCACCTATCTTACACGTGCTACACGGGTCTATACTAAGTTCCATCTAACAGGACATTTTTCTACTTCTCGGCTCGTCGCGAAAATTAATCAACGGTCAAGTCGAACACTCCAACGATTCGATGAAAATGATAAAAGTTGTGTGGTCTTTGGTCCACCAAATGTCATATGAATTTAATTATTTTTTTCGAGTTTCGTTGATGTGGACACGAAGTGATAAGATTAATAATAAAATATGCAATTTTAGATTTATTATTCAAAAGTATTGTCCATTTTTCAATGTTAAGTTTTTATTATTTCACGAGAATTAAAAGAGATCATTTTTGCGCCAAAAGTATTCAAATATTGTAAATAATTTTTCAATTTTACGTTGCTTGATTTGAACCCAGAACTCCGAACAAGTACGAGCGCTCATAATAATTTGACCGGCTTACATTTTTAACAAATTATAATACGCATAAAAATAGTGATAACACGTACTTACAGCTGTTTGATTTTTTAGTGCTTCAAACATATCAAATTTATAATGATACTTCCGGTTATCCGATATACACAAAAATCTAATGAGATCTTCCCACATTAGTATAGAATGGGTAAATAAAATTTCAAATTTTTCTGATTGATAGTATTTGAGTAATCGTGTCCACAGGATCCACACACACATACATACCCACAGAAATCATTGTAAAAATGTTAAAATCGGATTTTGGGAACAACAAATCGTGCTTATTCACTAAAATCTCTATATGGGATTTTTAGCACGATCCCTATGCCTCCCTTACCTAGGGTAGCGGGAGGTAAAAACTTGACTGGGGTCTTATTTTGGTGGTAATTTATTTGGTGTCAAAATAAAAAATCGAAATTACCACCAAAATAAGACACCAGACAAGTTTTTTAATTTAAGATACTCATTTAGAAAACAGTTAAGGATCCTGTGCACAGCTGAAGGCATTATCCAAAAATCTGATGTGGTCAACACAAAACCTCCCGCTATTTAATTTTTATTAATTTAAATACTTACCTACGGATTTACTAACGCTGCAAACTGTTCCATTGCATAAAACTATTGCTTTATCTACTATTTTCTTTTTAAAATGTCACTTTACTAATTTGAAGTGATTAGTTTTTTGACAGTGACATTTACTGTCATTGTCACATTAATTTGAAATATGAACTGTGTAACAAAGGAATTGTGTTTTTCTTAGGCTTCGGGTTTCGGGACTTGTAAAAAAAAATATTTTTAAATTTATCTGTAAAATATATAGAAAAAGTATTAATGTATTCCTGTAGAAAATTCAATAATCTTTAATTTTCATAACGACAAAATGCGAAAAAATGGCATTTAATGGTATTTTTTGAAGAAAAACCATTATGAGCTTCAGGTAAAGTGCCATTTCCGGTTATCCGATTTACACCAAAATCTAATGGCTTCTTTTCATATTAGAATAGGGTATAAATAAAAGGTTTCAAAATTTTCTGAATGATAGTATTTGAGTTAGAGCGAAGACAAAATCCCTACACATACACACATACATACATACATACATACATACATACATACATGCGCACACATACATACACACATACATACATACAGACATCATCGTGAAAATGTTAAAATTGGATTCTAGGGACCTTAAAACGTGGTCATTTACTAAAATCTCGATATGTTATTTTTAACACGATCCCTATACCTCCCTTATCAAGGGTAGCGGGAGGTAAAAAATGGCACGACTTTAAAATCTTAAAAACTGTCTCCTGCAAACTTCACATTTTTTGACAAACCGCCTTCTTCCCCTGTACTCTTCAATTGAATATTTAGTTAATAATACCGAGAGTATTATTAACTACATTTTCAAAAATACTGTCCCCAGTTTTACATCATTATTTCCAGTGTGTAAAAACCCACCACTGTCACCTTTTTCTCATCCTCATTCTTGTCTTTCACTTCCCCATTCCTATCGCTCACCAAGTTCATCTGTGCGAGTGTCGCGTCGGGCGGATAATGAATGAACCGCCGCGCCGCCGCGCGATTTCAGCTGATGCGATTCTAAGATCTGACTGCTCAGGACGCGAGCAGTGTTGTCTACTGCATCGCAGCAGTCTTGTTCTGTAGTCTACAGATGCACCAAAGCAGGAGAGGCAATTTGTAGAGGAAGAAGATGGAATAGAAGAGAGTGATGATAGGTGAGGAGTGACGAGATGATTTGTGGAACGGAATGAGTGAATGGTGGACACATGTCAATCGACAATAATCGTTATATAAAGAGCATAACAGAAATAAGTGCATTAAAGAGAGCAACAATATTTCTTAGGAACTTTACCTCTCGCTAAGAGAGTTATTGGATTCAAGTTAAAAATCGCATAAACAGATTTTAGTGAATAAAATAGAAATAAAAATGATTTAAGGTCCCAACAATTCGATTTTAACATTTTTACGGTGTGTGTGTGTGTGTGTGTGTGTGTGAGAGAGAGAGAGAGAGTGTGTGCCTGTGTGTGTGTGTGTGAGTGTGTGCCTGTGTGTGTGTGTGTACATGCGGATGTTGAAAGAACTATTCCTCAAAAACTGTGTGTGTGTGTACATGCGGATGTTGAAAGAACTATTCCTCAAAAACTATAATGCCCATATTCATAAACACTCGTAAAGTTTTAAAACGGCCCATTTCAATTTTTGACAAATAGAATCAAACTTGACAAATAAAATTTCGATTTTTCTTTCAATGTCCACTGTTTTTATTGGATAAAAATTATAACAAACCGTTTAAAATTTTACGAGTGTTTATGAATACGGGCATAAGACTTAAGATCTGTTTAGCTGTGAATTCCTAAATCTGACATTCATGGGAAGAGCTGAAAAGGTTTTAATAACTAATTGAACAACCGGAAGTAGTAGTTTCTTAAAAAAATATTACTAATATTATTTTTTGAAAATTTGTGTTATTGATAATATTGAAGAACATAAAATCAACAGTTTTAGTGACATTCTCATAGATTTTTCTTATTGTTTTATTAATTCAATATTTAAAATTGTAGATAAAATGCATATATCCATAATACCGCCAATCTTGTTAATAAATTGGGGCCCCGTGGCCGCGTGCCAGGGTGTTTGGTCGCGAATCTGGGGAACCGGGTTCGATCCCGACCGACGCCAAATATTTCGAATTTTAAATGGCACAAAAGTGACCCCTGTGCTGCACTCTACACGCCAGCAATGAGTGCCTGTGAGTTCACGCCTGGTAAGCGCCCGCACGGTACATCATTATCGATATCTGCTATAAAGCAGATTGTGGCACACTCAGAAATGGGTAATATGCCGTGATGATATATTTATTTATATTATTTATAAATTGGAAGAATTGTATGTGTGCACAAAACATGTTAAAAACAATAAAAAACAATATTTGGGAAACTTCTGTAATTTTATTATTATAAAACATTTCGACAGTGAAGTGCAATACAATACTTACAACATAAAATGAAAATGGCGAGAGGTATTGTGCTGGCCAACAGATTTCTATGTTAACCTTCTAAGAATTGTTTTAAAAACTTCAAGCTTTTGTTACAAATTTCATTACCTGCCTATGAAATACATATACCTACAGATTTTTAATATTAATTGTTAAATATTAAATACAAATTTCAAGATAACATTTACAAGTTTCCCTCCTGTTTGATAAATAAGTCTGTAGACGTAATAGAAAAATGTAAAATATATTTATTTAAAAATTTACTTACCATGTATAACTTACACTCTCAAAACAAAAGTGCGAAAATTTCAATCTTGTACGGAGTAAAAATATTTTTAACCGTATTTGACTTTATTAAGATCAAATTGATATGAATTACATCAAGTAGATTTAAAAATTTGCTCCTTATCAAAGATTAAATTATTTTCATCATTTTGTGTAAAATAAATCGCACTACAAGAGCATTTTTATTTTACTCTACACTAAATTACAATTTACATTTTCATTTATTATAAATTACTCATTTATATGTGAAAATTGCTTTTTCAATAGTGAAATATGCACCTATATTATCAAAAAATATTCTTGTAGTCTAGGTTTAGTACAATTTAATATATTTGTGTGAAATGTTGCCTTTTTGTGCAATGCTTCATATATCGACGTTGCGCATTTGCTCATTACATTACTTAAAATGTCGCAGTGCTTTAGAGACATGGTGTTCCCCAGTACAACATTTTGATTTATGCCTTTGTATTGTGATTGCCATTTTTCATTGTTTTGTGGTGATTTGTTGAACGAACAGATGTACAGATGAATTAAAAACCGATGGCAGTAAAAGCTAAGTAAGTAAATTTCCATGCCTTTATATAGCATTTGTTCGCTAAAGTTTGTATATTTTATTTGTAAAAACACTTTTAGATGAAAATTACAATACCGAATTTATTGAGTATCGGCTGAAAACAAACCGTCAATTATTATATTGAACTCTACTTATTGAAACGTACAGCTACAGAAAAAAATAATTTTTTGATGGAAAAGTACCCTTAAGGAATATTTTTGGAAAATGTCGTTTACTATTTTTATATATGGGGAAATGATAGATGAACAACTAACAGGTTCGAACAATATGGAATTGTTCATAAAATACCCAAATTACGTACCCAATATATTAAAATATGTCCCCACAAACATTCAACCGTATAAGGTAAGATATTGTATTATGGGAAATATTTTGAAATATCTTTAAAAAATCGTCAATATTTTAGACATACTCGTATGTATTAAATATGTATGAACAATAAAAAAAATTTATTAAATTTTTATGTATATGTTTCTAGACAACCTACCATTTATTAGAGTACAAGATATTTTTTAAGTGTTTTAATTATACTAATAATATCTTCATAAATGTTACTAACGATGATCATAATTTAAAAATCATATTACTGTTGGTTATTGTCAATAAAAAAATATAAAAAACAGATTTTTTAATACTAAAAGTTAAACTGAAAAATCAAATAAATAGATTTAAACATTAATAATTAATTATTATATTTTATTTTGTAATTAGTAGAAAATATATGTTATTTTTAATATTGTTATTATTAAATATCAATCTTAAATAGCGAAAGTAAATCTTTGGAAAAACACATTTTGCGTATTTTCATCAATTACAACTAATTAAAAAATAAAAATTTATCCTTCTTTAGAAATGTCTATCTTTATAAGTTCAAAATTTATATGTAGGAAGGGTAAAATATGCACAATAAGATTATAATTTCAACAATTAATGGAGAAAAAGTCCACATTGAAAAAGTTCTTTTTCATCGCAAACGATTAAATATAAATATTAATGATTAAAATCCACCCATATCTTTATTAATTTAAAATTAATCTTAAAGATAACTTTCATATTTAATCTTTCAATAAACAAAATTTACTCAATAATAGCGATGCACTTTCTACTTCGCCAAAGAGTGAAAAACGACTCTATCTGGATATTTTTTCACACTTCTGTTTTGAGAGTGTACTGATACACTTACGTTAACGTTCACTCTCTATTCGAAACACGAAATTCATTGTAGTTTATAAAAATTTTATTAATACTTTGTTCATTTAGAGTACACTATTTCTTTAACAAACATCACATACAATATAAAATTACCACGTAAACAAATTTCGACCCGCACTGCGTAACCGCCCGCACTCAACTAATTTATCAGTTTTAAAATGAACATTTGCTCATTGCATTACAAGCAGATAAGGGGATTCGTAACAACAAGTTTGTTAATTGTCTTGAACGGGTTGCGAGTTGCATTTCATTATTTGAAATATGAAATATTCACGGTTGCTAATGATGTACAAATTGCCTGTACAGTTTGCCAAAGAATATTTATAATAAAAAAAAAATTGTTGTGGCCAGCACAAGACCTCTCGCCATTTCCATATTAGGCTAAATAAGTATTGTACATATTTGCCATTTCTGATAAACACAAAAACACATATCTTCTTTATATATTTTTATATTTTTTAATTCATTCTATTCACTCTTATTCTTCTAATGTTCGAGATTCTTCCAATTCAGTGATGAGATTGGCGGTATTTCTGAAGGGTGTATGTAATATATATAGGGTGTTTCACGGATATGGGTCACCCCAATTATTTTCTTAATTATTAGGAATAGAAGAAAATCATTGAAATAAAAGTTGCAATAGATCAAGGGGGACATTCACTTAATGAAGAAAAAAAAATTTAAACCAGTGATTCTCAAGTTACAAACCAAAGTTATAGTTTTTTAATGTATAATTATAAATATTTAATTATTAATAAAATAAGAAATATTAAATGTACTTCCCAGAAAAAAGTCTTCAGTAATGTCTCTGGCTTTTTGGCACTCACATTTATCTGTCAGTTACAAACATTTTAATTTTTCCATTTATTTTCCATGGGCAGATTTATTTACATTTCACTAAAATTTTAAACATCTGCAAACCAGCTTAGTGTCCATTTTTTCTTGTGAAATTTGGACACGATTAAAGATAAGCTTTACTGTGCATTTAATACGTGCTGAAATTTCAGAAGAAAAAATTAAAACTAAGCCCATTTGCAGATGTTTAAAATTTTAGTGAAATTCCATATAAGTTTAAATTGTTAATAATTCGTTAACCGCTCATCGGAGCAAAAATCGTTTAACATGACATGAAGGAGAATTCCAAACTGAATTAAAATTTTTAAACCGCGGTACCGTATCTTTAACCGAGTCAGAGTGGTTGATGAATTTGTGAAAAAGCGCTGACAAAAATTATTTAAAAATCATCGATAATTTACTTCTTTTGATGCCACGACAAATGTAAACTGTTACAAATAACAAAATCTATTAGACTAAGTATTAAAAAATTAATATTGTGTATATTTTGAGTGATTAAATCATCTTTCATAAATTGTTGTTCTGGTTACCTATTTTTGAACATAACTCTTTGAGAGTTCATCCTAGGTAAAAAAAATGCAAGAACCCTTTTTGTACAAAAAGTAACGAGTTTAAATTTGTATTCTTGTAAAATTTTGATACGGGACACTGTTTTCGAGATAAAAGCAAAAAACTCATTTTTTGCACCTTTGATCCAGGATAGCGGCTCATGCCAAGCCTCCCCAAGGTCACAAATTTGAATTTTTCATCCCCGTCTGGACCCAAACAACATATGTTAAAATCATTTTTTCCCCACCTTCTGTAAGGCAAAGGTCTTTTCTGGTCTCCAATAACTGGACTAATTACATTTTGATGTGAATTGGATAACCGGAAATGGCACTTTACGTGAAGCTCATAATGGTTTGTCTTCAAAAAATTCCAGTAAATATTGAACTGTGAAAGTAGCGTAGCTTTATTGTTTATTTGGGCAATTGTTATATGTCATGTAAGGTATTTCAAGTGGATTTAAAAATTTCCTGCGGAGCTAGTGATTCGTTTCCCTCCCTAGCTGTTTTCATGATTCACACTATATAAGTTTAAAGAGACAAATCAGAAATAGAGATGCATACTTTTGGGTATCAGCAATTTATTTTATGCCAGTGGGACTCCCACTTTCTCATCGCCATAGGGCTGCAAATAAAATAAATCCGGCCCTGGTAAACAACAAAAAAAAATTGGAATTTAAAGAGTTAATAATTTTTTGAGGCGGTTAGGTCATTGTTTCGTTCCTTGATATTAGATATTGTCAGCTGAACTTCAAAGCAATTTTCTATTTTTTTCTTGATAGTTACCTTAAAAACAATCATCTTGTTAACCATCACTTCCTGGCTAATTTCTAATGTTATTTAGAAAAAGCTTCTTCCTAGACCATGTGCTGTGTCTAGCCTAGCGAATTGTGATGTTTTTTGGTTACGCAGTGCAGTGGGTATTGGGCAACTAGCGGTTCAGTTGGAAATGACCAAATAATTTGATACATTTGTTTCGCGAGGTGTGTAATTTATAAAGCGCGAATGTCTGTGCGTGCGCGTGTTCGTGTGCGTCGACTAAGTAACCGTAAGAAATAACGTGGCGACGAACTGTACGAAACATGTGTTATAATCAGACAAGACCAGCGTTTTTCAACATTTGCCAGGAATTCAAACTGGCCTTTGACTGTGAACTACGAAAAAATATTAAATAAGATTCAATTGATTATATTAGATTGTTGCCTACAACACATAATCAGAATGTTATAATTTTATGAAAAATGAGTTTTTATATGAGAACTTTGTCTTAAGAATTAATGGTATATAACATCCGAGGTTGGAGATGTTTCATTACAGCCGAGGGCTTATGTATATTACCGAAAGGCGAAGCCTCGAGGTTAGATAAAGCGCGAGGCTGTGATGAAACTCCCACCGAGGTTATGTATACTATTTTATTCACAATCATCCTCATTTTAAATCAATAATTTTCAAAATAAATCCATGAGTTATAACTAGTGTTGTGAGGATCCGGCAAAACTTGGATCCGAGTACCCGGATCTCAAAATATCCGGTTCCTCGGGTATCCTATGTTCAAATATTGAAGCGGATATCCGTAAATTTAATTCGGATTTGGATCCGGATCCAGATTTGAGTCCGGATCCCTTTTGGATTCGGATCTGGATCCGGATTCGATGTTTTGTTTACGGATCCGGATCCGAATTTTAATTCTGGATCCAATTCTATTAACTATATCAAACAAAAATTTATTGTGTATTATTTCATAATCAGATTTATTTGGTTTTGAAACTCCATGATAATACTTATACATTCAAATATTATCATCGGGTTCAATACTGAGAATATTCGAATCCGAGAACCGATGCGGATTCTGAAATTCCATATCTAAAATCCGATACTCATACTTATATTTCGAACCGGATCCAAAATCCAATACTCAGATTTGGATCCAAAATCCGATGCTCAGATCCGGATCCAAAATCCGATACTCAGATCCAGATGCAAAATCCGATACTCAGATCCGGATCCAAAATCCGATACTCAGATCCGGATAGTTCAACAATCAATTATCCAGATATCCGGATATTTTTGGATCCGAAACTGAAACTATCCGGATCCGGATCCCACCACTATTATGTATACTATTTTATTCACAAGCATCCTCATTTTAAATCAATAATTTACAAAAAAAAAAAATGAGTTATAATCTTTAATTTCTAATCTATGTCAATGTTGCTAGGCAAGCCCTCCATAAACATTTTCAACCCGCAAGAGATGGGAGTGAAATCTGTCATTTCCAACCAAAGATATTGTCATTAAAGTTAGGAATGACGTATTTCCCAACTTCCAAAAGGTTAGGAATCACTATATTGCTATAATGATTCTGAATAAATTATTAAAAGTATAATTAAACACAAAAAGAAAGTACAAAATGATTCATGAATGGCATGTTATTATAACATTCAAAATTAATTGTAATAATGATAATAATAATAATAATAATAATAACAGTAATAATAATAATAATGGTAATAATAATAATAATAATGGTAATAATAATAATAATAATAATATGTCAAATGTTAAATGTCAAATAGAAACTAATAAAACATTACTTATTCAATGGCACTCTGAAATATGCTGTAAATTGCAAATTTTAATTTATATTTTTTTTTCGTAAAATAAAAAGAAATAGGATATGTGACCATAATCGAATTTCAATATATGTCATAATCTATAAAAACAAACCTCTATAGCGTCTCATTATGATAATAAAAACTAAACATTAGTTTGTAATAATATTGTTATTAGCAATTTAATGTTTTGGAGAAGGGATCTGTGACGTCAGTAGGGTAGAATGGTAGAAGAAGACAGTTAGACTGAGATAGATATGTTGTAATAGGTTATGGAATGGCGAACGTGACAGCTGCTGTCACTTTCGCCTACCACAACATATCTATCTCAGTCTAACTGTCTTCTTCTATCATTCTACCCTACTGACGTCACAGATCCCTTCTCCAAAACATTAAATTGCTAATAACAACTTCTCCAAAGTTTTAATAATTATTTTCTCTTAAACTACGAATAACTAATCAATATAAAAAAATACGGGTACTTTATTTTTTAGTCTAGTATCATATATGTAAAAATCAAAATTTAGTCACATACCCCATTATGATTAATTTTCATTTCAATTCCCATATTGTGTATTTTTTAATTCTGAGCAACTTTTTTATTCACAACTTTTCTCTAAATTTAATAGGTCAGAAACTACAGCAAAATGAAAAAAATAACATTGTATTCCCTATTTGAAGTAGACAGCCGGTATAAACATATCACTATAGCTTATTACCTATTTGTGGACGTGTCAATCAGCTACTATTTGCAATTTTGAAATTTGACGTCGCTTTTGTTCCTAATCCCAGCCATCTTCATATTATATTAATATAACATTGATGAAACATGTCGTAAAGTTGTTGACAAAGCTCATCCACTCAATCGATAAATTAGTGTAAAACAATGGATTACAAGTGTCCGAGGGTCAGTAGAATCTCCGGGCCCGGGGCGATGCATAAACAATGATTCAGCACAAGCAAAGAAAACACCAACTGAACCGCCTAATCAATACAGTCAACCCACTAGAAAAATTTAGATTAATTTTTGACAAAAAATCGTTTGCGACAAACACAGTTTCCAAGAATTTGTGATAGAGTCATCGAAGTTAGCAAGATTTTGTGCTTAGTGAGTAATTAGCCGTTTCGTGGGTAAATTGTTTATGGAGTTTTTGCTGATTTCATACTTTTTATCCCATAACAAGAAAGAAAATAATGCTACCTAATAATCACACAAATCGGTTAATTATTATTCTCGATTTTTTTTTATTTGTTTCGCAGAACTTCTGTGCGGTATAACAAGAAATTCACTTTTGTTTTATTTGCAGTAGTTGCTTTTATTTTAACGGTGCATGTTATCCGCATGCAAATTCTTTAAATTGAATAAAAATTTGGGGAAGAGATGTAGTGACGTCATTATTGCCGAAGGGTTGGTTTATGACGAATTTCATTTATTAATTAACATTTAGAAATTTTGATTTAAAATTTACAATTTTCTTCCAGATTTATGTTCGATTTTGAAATTTTGGATCTGACCAATCAGTATCTATCACGTGACTTGTCACTGCCTGTCATTTAACATTTCACCAGTTATTAGTTCAGATTTTATGTTGCAATTTTATTTTCATATAGCCCTGAATTTGTTAGACGCTAATAAACAAGATGATTTTTTAATAATATCTGGAAAGTTTATTACTATTGTTGATTTGTATAATAAAGATATAAAAAAAACACAAACTTAAAAAATCTGATGTGGCCAACACAAAACCTCCCGCTATTTAATTTTTACATACATACATAAAATCACGCGTTCCCACTTAGTGGGTTAGCAAAAACCCGGAAACAATAGTAACATTAAGAAAAGGGATAAGAGTAAGAGCTCAGCTAACTCACTTCACTCTTTAACAACATTCTTCTTTCGCCTTGTCCACAATCATCATAGCATTCATACATAAGAACATATTAAAGTGACTGATTTTCGGTAGCGAATAACCGCATCTGGACCACAATAATAGTTACGCAACAATCATCCTTCCACACACATCCCTATCCATTTTTATTAATTTAAATACATACTTACGTATTTACTAACGCTGCAAACTGTTCCACTGCATAAAACTATTGATTTATTTACTATTTTCTTTTTAAAATGTCACTATTATTAATTTGAAGTGATTAGTTTTTTGACAGTGACATTTACTGTCAGTTACATTCATTTGAAATATGAACTGTGTAACAAAGGAATTATTGTGTTTATCTTAGGCTTCGCGACTAATAAAAAAAAATATTTTAAAATTTATCTGTAAAATATATAGAAAAACTATTAATGCATTCCGGTAGAAAATTCAATAATCTTTAATTTTTATAAGACATAAAATGCGAAAAAATGGCATTTAATGGTATTTTTTGAAGAAAAACCATTATGAGCTTCAAGTAAAGTGCCATTTTCGGTTATCCGATTTACACCAAAATCTAATGGCTTCTTTTCATATTAGAATAGGATAGAAATACAAGGTTTCTGAATTTTCTGAATGATAGTATTTGAGTTAGAGCGAAGACAAAATCCCTACACATACACACATGCATACATACATACACACACACACATACATACACACACATACGTACACACACACATACAGACATCATCGTGAAAATATTAAAATTGGATTCTAGGGACCTTAAAACGTGGTCATTTACTAAAATCTCGATATAAGATTTTTAGCACGATCCCTATACCTCCCTTACCAAGTGTAGCGGGAGGTAAAAAACTGATGTGGCCAGCACAAAACCTTCGTTCAATTCGATGTATTTTGTACAAATCCCGTACCATAAGTTCCTTGGAAAAGATTCTATAAATCCAATAAAATTATAACACGAACGTTCATTATGTAAATTACACTTGATAATTCCTTCTTTCTTCTTCTTCAGCTTTTCCCTATTTTATTACGGGTCTCTATTTCTTACTATTCCCTCCCACTCATTGCTGTTCAACGCATCTTCTTCACACAGTTCTTCCTCTCTCAAATCTTCTGCTATACAGTCCTTCCATCTTCTCTTTGGCTTTCCTCTTGCTTCCGGCATTGAATGTTCCCGTCTTGAGGCGAGGTTGCAACTGCAAGTCACTTGCATCACTTTTTAATTTTATACTTTCCACTTTTGTTTTTCACTTGACACAGACATCCGTCAATTAGAATTTTTTGAATATATCAGCTGTTTCCATGATAAATAGATAAGCTGACTGATTTTTGAAAGTTAATCTCTTTATAATGCTTTAACTCTATAAATAAATAAAATAAATATATCATCACGGCATATTACCCATTTCTGGATGTACCAGTATCTACAACACATGTAGACATCGGTAATGATGACGATATATTTTACCGTGTGGGCGCTTACTAGGCGTCACCTCACGGGCACTCATAGCTAGTGTGGAGAGTGCACCACAGGGGTCACTTTTGTGCCATTTAAAATTGCCATTTATATCTATTTAATATGAAGGAAAATGTATAATCAAACCGTAGAGCTGAGTATTTTGTTTAATATTTATAATAATATAAAATGCCAAAAAAAATAATATTTAACTGCGTGTTTTTACGAAAAACTGTTAAAAACTTCAAATAAGGGTACTTCCGGTGGATCAATTATAACCAAAATCTAATCAACTCTTCATATGGATTTAAAAGAAGAGGAATAAGAAAG
The DNA here is from genome assembly GCA_943142095.1 of Ophonus ardosiacus. Taxonomy (NCBI): domain Eukaryota; kingdom Metazoa; phylum Arthropoda; class Insecta; order Coleoptera; family Carabidae; genus Ophonus; species Ophonus ardosiacus. The sequence goes on from OW964824.1 coordinate 58,405,946, forward strand.
AATTATAATATAATTAGAATTGTAGTATTGGAGTTATCGTCGGAGAAAAATTTGCCACACACGGACACAGATTGAAATTTTAAAACTAGTCATTGCAACTAAAAATTATTTGACTTTATTGAAACACATCCTTCATTTTTTGTCCACCACAATACCCTTCCCAGAAATTCCTCCTCAATTTCATAAAAACCAATCAATAGCCCCGTCTATGCTCTTGCATTTTGTGGTTTTAATTAAGACGAGTGGTAGCGTTGCCGTTAGATGGCAGCAGCGACGGCTGTAGTGAAGTTGCGGAGTTGCTACGTCATCGTACCTTGCAATCCTTCTTTTCCAGGCCTGGAGGATGTCTGGAGAAGTGAAGGAAAGCGCAAGATGTTGCAGTTTTGAGGAAATTAGAAACGGGTTGAGGGAAGGGGTTGCAAATGGAAAGGGTGGTAGGAAAATACAACACTTAATTAGGTGGTTTAATGGGTTTTTGAAAGGAGGAAAGAACATCATCAAAATGCAGTATTTCAAATAAAGTGAACTGCCTAAATATTCGAAACATTTTAGACGTACGGAAAAGGGAACTAAGATCAAACTAAATTTATTGATAATAAGAAATTTAGGTAGAGCGTAAAAACAAAATTTGCAATACCAGTTTAAATGTTTTACCTCTCGCTAAGAGAAATATTGGATTCATTCAGTGCGAATCCAGATTTTAATGAATAAGCACGGTTAAGGTCAAAGGTCATTATAATCCGATTTTAGCATTTTTACCTCCCAATACCCTTGGTAAGGGAGGTATAGTGATCGTGCTAAAAATTATATATCGAGATTTTAGTAAATGACCATGTTTTAAGGTCCCTAGAATCAAATTTTAACATTTTCACGATGATGTCTGTATGTGTGTATGTGTATGTGTATGTGTGTGTGTATGTGTAGGGATTTTGTCTTCACTCTAACTCAGATACTATCATTCAGAAAATTCTGAAACCTTGTATTTCCAATACTTTTTCTATATATTTTACAGATACATTTAAAAATAATTTTTCTTATTAGTCGCGAAACCTAAGATAAACACAATAATTCCTTTGTTACACAGTTCATATTTCAAATGAATGTAACTGACAGTAAATGTCACTGTCAAAAAACTAATCACTTCAAATTAATAATAGTGACATTTTAAAAAGAAAATAGTAAATACAGCAATAGTTTTCTGTAGTGTTGCCAGAAGTCGAGACGAGACGAGACTTGGGGCCGGTCTTGTCTTGGTCTTGACTTGGTCTCGACTATAGTGGTCTCGTCTTGGTCTTGTCGAGACGAGACTTGATATCAGTCTCGTCTCGTCTCGAGTCTCGACAAGACTCTCGACTTTGCTTCCATTAACATTTTTTTTATAATCCCATCTAATAGTACATAAAATTCTAAGAACAACAGTATAATCGCGATTCAAAAATTCCAAATAATATTTGAGATATTTATTATTTTTTTCTGTAAATATCATCAACTTGATACATGAGTTCTTGAAATAATTAATATGAAAATATACATACATACCGAGTGTTGTTTCTTATTAATAAACATAAAATATATAATTTCAATTTCTTAGCTACAGAATAAATCACAGCAATGCATTTCTATTATTAGCAATAGTTAAATAGATATGTATATGTTTAAATGAAGCAGTAAGTAAATGGACAAAAATCCCCAAAAAAGTAACTTCTTTTGCTATTTTTTTAAATATTTTTCTAAATAAATATTAAATAAGTAGATAACTAAAACTTAGCCTTTCGCGTATCCCCTAGTACGCGTACCACAGGTTGAGAATTTCTGCTTTATATCAAAATTTTGACGAATAAAAATATAGTTAGTCATATATTTATATTTTATTTATTTGCCTGAAAAATACACTTATTCCAAAAACGTATTTAGAATAATAATGGTATATTCAATAAAAACTGTAGGTAGTTACATAAACACAATTCTCTAACAAAAAAAAACACTTATTTGAAAAACAAATAAATTATAATAAACGTGCTTAAATTTATAAAATTAGTAAAAAAAATTAGTAACTAACAAACTTTAATAATAACAGTTGTACGGTTTAACGAATTATAATTAGATTAACTTTCCAAAATCAGTCAGCTTTACTATAATCATAGAAATAGCTGATATATTCAAAAAATTGTATTTGACAGATGTCAGTGTCAAGCACAATATACATAACGATTGTTCGTGTTATAATTGTATTGGATTTATATTTTTTCCAAAGAACGTTCGGTACGGAATTTGTAAAAAATAGTATATGTTCCTGTTATAATTTTATTGAATATATAGAATCTTTTCTAGGGAACTTTTGATGTGGGATTGGTACAAAATACATCAAATTGACGGAAGGTCTTGTACTAGCCACAACAGATTTTTTATGTACCTACTATAACTTCTTTTACATGTTGTAGAAGGTAGAGTTAAAAATAAAATCAAGCCATGGAGTAAAAATGGATAGATTTTTTTGGAGATATCTAATAATTCTTTATAGGGTATTTCTTTCTCAAGAGGTTCCTCTTTCCACTTATGAAACCATAATAATGATTCCTCATAAAAATTGTCTATGTTATGTTTCATTTAATTATTTATCATACGTTTATACTTTTCTTTATTACATGGTTTTATATTTTTAGGATGCAAAATTGTTAGATTGACTAAAGTATTGTATTCGGAAATATTTGGATTTGGGTTGGGCAAACCTACCTACTTTTATTACTAGCAGATGTCTAAAAGTGGTTATTATTGTCTGGTAATATGCAGCATTTAAAGCACAGGCCGTTGTAAAATTTATTGTTCCATTATTGGATTTATACAAGAAAAGAAATGTTTTTTACCCATTTTGTAAATATTATATTATATTAGGGAATTGGAAAAACAGTTTGTTTTACACATTTGTGCATACAAAGTTTTAAGAAAATTGTTAAAGAAGGGCTTGTACATTACGACTTTTATATTTCTATTTTCTTTATTATTTTCAATTTTTTCATATGAATGAATTTATACAATGTATTTTAATTTTCTCAGGGGGCGCAAGCGCCCCCCCCCCCCCTGCCCCCCCTGTATGCGCCAATGGGCACCGTACAAGTGTACATGCATTTTGCATGTGTTCTTACGAAAAATGCTTAATACCAGTTTCTTAGAATATCTGATACCAATTTTCCTAAATTGTTATACCTGTAACTACATATTTTAACAATGTCCCTTACATTTCACTTTGTTGAGATAAAGTATTACTTTCATTATACATCACATAAAAGATACATAAACTTTTATCTTTTGAAGCACATATTTTCCAATTTTTTTTTTTACTAAAATGATACATTATGATTTTTTTGTTAGTTTTTAATGATAACACTAGAAAATGTTTTATTTTCATTGATGGAAAAGTATTTTTACATAAATTATGGATACAAAGTTTGAAAAGAATTAAATCTTCGTTTTTTTATATTTTTACTGTTTCTTTACAAAATAATTATGTAACTGATTTGTTAGTATTAATAATTTACATTATTTCCAATTAATATATTCTTATTTCTACATGCGATATGTATTCATATGTTTCAATGGAAGAATTATTTAGGTGAATAAGAAGTACATCCGTTGAAAATGTAGAATATGGTTATTTTAAAACGGGAATTTCCCTAAGATCGTAAAATATTTGTGTGCATTTTCGTAAAATTCTAAGAATCACAATAGATTCTTTAAAAATAAAAGAAAAATAATGTATATTTGAAGGGAACGTTACTTTTGTTATAATATATTAATTTAATAAATAAAACTGAAGTACATTGCTAACTAGCAGAATGCACCACAGATGTAACTTTTGTGTGCTATTTGAAATTTGGAAATATTTTTGAAGATGTAGTCAGTATTTCATATACCCAGTTTTACCAATATATTAATTGAGAATTAAACAAAAATTAAATTAAAATCAACATGTGTAGTATAAAATAAAGGTTGATCTTAATTTAATAAAAAATATTGGTGCATTAAAATAACATAAGAATTCTAAATTGATACTTCTTTCATTTCATCCCACTTACATTGTAATTTAAATTCATTTAAAACTTATATATGGATTATTTAGATGAATAAGGAATATATCACATTTACATAAATTAATGTTTCTGGGACACAATTATGAAAGTAGAAAATTACAAAATTTGAAAACTTAATATCTCTCTTATTTATTCGAATTTTCAATCAGTATTTACAGCAATACTCTCAGTTTTTGAAGCACTTATAGAATAGGTATATGTTTAAAAAAATACCTTTGATCTGAAGTCGAGAGTCTTGTCGAGACTCAAGACTTTCTCGACAAGACTTGATGCTAGTCTCGTCTCGTCTCGACTTTTCTAGTCGAGACCAAATGATGGTCTCGTCTCGACAAGACCAAGACGAGACGAGACCAAGACCAAGACTGGTCTTGGTCTTGTGGCAACACTAGTTTTCTGCAATGGAACAGTTTGCAGCGTTAGTAAATACGTAAATATGTATTTAAATTAATAAAAATTCAATAGCGGGAGGTTTTGTGTTGGCCACATCAGATTTTTCAAATGAATGTAACAGACAGGTAAACGTCATTGTCAAAAAACTAATCACTTCAAATTAATGATAGTGACATGTTAAATAATAAAGAAAATCGTAAATAAAGCAATAGTTATATGCAATGGAACATAATATGGTTTGAAGCATTACTAAATATGTAAGTATGTATTTAAATTAATAAAAATTAAATAGCGGGAGGTTTTGTGTTGGCCACATCAGATTTTTACAATTATGTGTGTGTGTGTGTGTGTGTGTGTGGATGTTGGAACCACGGTTTCTCAAATACTATAAGATTTAAGACCAATTTAACTACGTAGTCCTTACTCTGACATTAATGGGAGCTGAAAAGGTTTTGGTAACAATTGCACAACCGAAAGTAGTAGTTTCTTAAAAAAATTCTAAATATTATTTTTTGGAAACTTATGTTATTTTAAATATTAAAGAATATGAAATATCCTATTCGATATATTAATAGTTATTTATGTATTAAGAGCGTAAGGAGGCTTTTATGGCCTGCGGCGGGATTTTGAGCCCGATGCGTAAGCCGAGGGATAAAAACACGTCAAAGGCCATAAAAACAAGTTACGCTCGTGGTATAACTGTATTTATTATAGCTGTCATATTTTGATGCGATATTTTTCACTTATTCGACGAATAAGCTATTAAAAGATTTATTTGAAGTTGATGAAACCGGGCATTAGAGTATTATAAATAGATAAAATAATCCGTTGTAATGAAGCTCACAGCCCAAATAACTCCATGGAAACCAGTTGAAAAATGAACATGTTTGTAATTGACAGAAAAATGTCAGTGTCAAAAGTACAGATACATTACTGAATTACAGATCTGGGAAGTACATATAATATTTCTTATTTTATTATGAAATAAAAATTTAAAATTATAGATACATGTATTATATAACGCATCAGAAATACCACCAATCTCGTCAATGAATTTGAAGAATCTCGAATATTTAGAAGAGTAGGAGGAAACTTATTTATAGAATGAATTAAAAAATATAAAAATATATTAATAAATAAAATAAATATATCATCACGGCATATTACCTATTTCTAGGTGTGCCAATCTGCTTTATCGCAGATATCGGTAATGATGATGACATATTTGTACCGTGCGTGCATTTGCCAGGCGTCACCTCACGAGCACTCATTGCTGGCGTGGAGAGTGCACCACAGGGGTCACTTTTGTGCCATTTAAAACTCGAAATATTTGGCGTCGATCGGGATCGAACCCGGTTCCCCCAGGTTTGCGACCAGACACTAAAGCACGCGGCCACGGGACCCCATTAATATATTAATAAGATATGTAAATAGAATTTTTGTGTGTGTACCAGAAATGTTAAATACCATAATGTACTTATATAGCTTAATTTGGAAATGGTGAGGTGCTGGTCACAACGTCGCAACATATTTTATATTTGTCACCTGAAATTATCATGCAAAGATATTTGAATTAATTTTTGAAAGTATTCCCAAAGAAGATTGGTTTGTTTACATGTTGATCTGCTTCATTAATTTTGAAAAGAAGAATAACTTTTCTGACTATCCTTATTTAGATATTATTTCCTTGTAAACTTATAATTTCTTTAACTAACAATTAATAATTAAAAGCGATTTACATATTGATTGATTTTTATTAAAATTTAATTAATCAATAACATGATCGTAAAATAATGATTTATTGGGTCAATAATTTTTTGTTGAATTAAATGATTCACTTCCTTTTAATAATTTGAATAGATTTTGTCTACGCATTTTACTCGTATAAGGATGTCAATAATTATTTATTTTAATAAAAAAAATCACACTAAAATCAATAACTGAAAAATTATTCTTTCATATATTTATAACCTAAAAACTGAAATTACTAAACGCACAGTGAAACCGGAAATAACAACAACGCGCTTATGCAATAATGCAATTAGAATTCGAATATAAATATGATAATAATAAATACGTCACCGTAAGTATGGACAACATAATGTAAAATTCGTCTTAAATTTATATGAATAATTGAAGATTGAAATAAATTAGTATTGATTGCTATTTACGTTGATAATCATAAATAAACAAATTCATAACGTTTGTTGCTGCTTAACGATTTTAAACCAGTGAAATATTTTAATAATTTAGAGATTTTGCATGCTTTTTACTATACACGCCAATCCGATGCAGATATAATAAAAAATTATTTTATGCCCATATTTCGTCCAGTCGTCTTCAGGACTTCACGGCTAGGAACTGGTCGGTCTAGAATAACAATGAACATATTAATTATGACTAATAATAAACCTGAAGAAGGCTATGGTGTATATTTGAAACATCTGCGTATAATAATAATAATAATAAAAAAAAAAACTGAACACGACTATGGCTGTGTCCGATGTCGCATTTGGACATTTAGATTTTAGGATTTAGGCCTTTTTCACATAAATACACCTCTGAATGACACACTAATGACATTCATAGGTTTCTCTGGCAACACTTTAGAATAACAAAAATGGTTTGTCAATTTATTAAAATATTTATTCAGTCCTACGTTTCGGCCGTACTGCGGTCTTTTTCAGGGAATTTTAACTTCAGACTAATTCATTCCGTGAAGAAGGCCGCAGTATGGCCGAAACGTCAGACTGAATAAGTGATTTTGTTTATATTAATATTATATTTCATAAAATAGAAGCTAAGGCTGTGTCCAATGTTGCACTTTTATCACCATAACACCTAAATACTAAATTTATATGCTCGAAATCTAGTGATTATTTAGGATTTTATGAATTAGATGTTAGAGGTTTGTATGAGCCCGCTATTAATGAAACAAATCATATTCGTTGCTATAATTTGCACAGAACGTCAAATTTGCTGTCAAAGAATAGTTTCGTAGCTTCTTTTTTTTATGAATTATAATATTAACATTTAATCTGAAGCATCAAATGAAGTCGGATTGTAAAATTCATTTTTGTTCTAAAGTCTTGCCATAAAAACCAATGGATATCATTAGTTTGCCATTCGAAGTTGTATCTATGTGAAGAAGACCTAAATCCTAAATACTATATGCCAAAATGCGACATCGGATACAGCCTTAGAAGCTATTCTTGGACAGTAAATTTTACGTTTTGCACAAATTATAGCAACGAACATGATTTGTTTAATTAGTGCGCGACAACTTCAAGACATAGTGTGCTCCTGTAAAATCCTAAATAATGACATTATTTAGAGCATATAAATTTAGGATTTAGATATTAGGGTGATAAATTCCAACGACTAGTTTTTAACCAATCATGATTCAAAATTCAACCAATGGGAACAGTATTATACTGATAAAACCCCATTACTCCGATAATTTTCCGCTACCAAGTAAATAAACAGTTGTTATTGTTTATAACTGTCAGTGTGATAATTGATGTGTCAAGTTTCATTTTGCGTTATCTTTGGAATTTATCTCACCAAATACCATACGACCTCTCAGATTTTCTCAAAGTTTTATTTTTAAGCACTCATTTTTTTTGCTTTTAAGCAAAATCACTCAAGCAAACTGACATTAGGTAAAACCCCTCTTCCTTCGGTGTCGGGATTTACCATGCAGTTTGCTTTCGTGTTTGTTGCTAAGCAAAAAAAAAAAAATAAGAAAATCTTGCAAAATAAAAATTTATCGATAAAATCAGAAGGTCTTGTGATATTACTTCTGATAAAAGTGCAACATCGGACATAGCCTATGCTTGCCCTACAATTCTTTATTAAAACCCAAACCCAAGCAACCTTTTTCTAAATCCCCTTATTGAAAACACATTTTTTCTAATATTCGTATTTCAACAAAGAATGCCCCATGCTTATTGAACATCGAGGGCACGGCGTCTCCATTTTTAATTATTTTTTATCGTTGGAAATCGATACACTATAATTCGTTCACATAATAAACAAAATAAAGTGCGCTGAAACAAAAATATAAAACCCAAACAATGCAATAATCCAGCGCTGGGTCGAACAGAGCAGCTTGCGAGGAAACGCCGTCCTCCCCATCGCCCCGCCGGGCCGCCACCCCAGCTCCGCCGCCACTGACGGCTGTGGGGCCTCTACGTCACTCACTCTCTGAAACTTGTTCATGATTAATGATCGTTTAGCAGTGCGCTGCTTCAAACAACAAACTTTTCCCAGAGAGAGAGAGAAAAAAATATCGTATATAAGAAACGAACGTTCAAGCCAGCCAGCGCGAGCGAATGAACGAAAAGACTCTTTCTCTCTGTATATCTACCCTTCAAGATTGCCGCTTCGGCTGCCAGAACCTGCCATAGGCGGGGAACATGAGTTTTCAGCGAAGATATTATACAGCAACACAAAGAAATCAAGGGAATTTAAAATAAGCGATTTTCGAATGAGGACGGAACACATAGCTTTTTGTTTTGAAATGGAGTCCTCCACCAACTGTTATTTATATTAAAAGTAGCTTTTAAAACAAACTAATGCCTAGTTGCACCAACAAGACTTACATTATGAGCTATCTTTAAACAAAAAATCTGATGTGGCTAGCACATAATTTCCCGCTGGGTATTTAACCACGCAGTATAAATAAAGCAATCATTATGTTTAAATAGTTTTACATTCACTCATAATAATCTTTATTTTACATTTAACAAATATATCATACACAAAATAAATTTCACAAATATTGACAAAACTAATGAAAAACTTACCTAACAAAAATTTAAAATAGTACAAAGTCTTTTACCTTGGGACACAATGAAGTAAATCAATAGTACATCTAATATTTATGTATGATGGAAAATACATTGGGTCGAATTCTGCACTCTTCTTTAACTAAAGTAGCTTCTCTAGGAATAACAAAATAAAGAGAGACATACGTATTGATACATTAATAAGAGAAAGAAGCAAGCTGTTTCCATAGATACTAGAGACGATCACTACACTAGTGAAGAGTACTGAATTTGGGTCATTATTTTTACAAACCATAATCTCATTATATTCAAAAATATTACTACCTACATTTTCCTTGGCACGGTTTTATTAATAATTTTAATGTAATTGTTATTAAAGTATTATGTTCTTGTTTGACGCATAGGCAAGATGATGTATAAAAATTGTATTCCATATTTACTAGCAAAAGTTGCTGAAAAATTATATTCAATGTATTTTTTTCAAGAGAAACTGTTGAAAGCTTGTATCAGTGATACTTCCAGTTATCTAATAAGCTCTTCCCACATTATATAGAATGGGTATTTCATAATTTTCTGATTGATAGTATTTGTATAATCGTGTTCACAGGATCCACTTTCTCAAGCACACACACACACACACACACACACACACACACACACACACACACACACACATACACACACATACAAAAACACATACATACATACATACATACATACATACATACATACATACATACATACATACATACATACATACCCACAGACATCATTGTAAAAATGTTAAAATCGAATTCTGGGGACATCAAAACATGCTTTTTTCTACTCCCATGCGTGAAGTGAGTACTTCACGTATCAATTTTTATGTGTGAAGTTTGAGTTTTTGCACACGGTGCGTGAAGTGCTACTTCACGCACAGTGTGCGTGAAGTAACATTTCACGCACCGTTCATTATTTTAAATATTACAAAACTGAATTGTATTTTAATAAAACAAAGCTGTTAAACACCCGTAACGTTGGTAACCATGGTTACACAAGTCGATAATACAGAGGCTTTACGTTTAAAGAATGACAATGTGAAGAAAAAATATATTTTATTGCAAGGTCGTAGAAAAAGTATAGTATGATAAAGATTTTAATGAAATAGTATATTATGTGGCAAGTGTGTGAAGCTGACATTTTTACATGAGGGTGGAGATTGCGATACGAGCCGAAGGCGAGTGTTGCAAACCACCCGAATTCATTAAAATCTTTATATGCGATTTTTAACACGGTCGCTATACCTCTCTTACAAATTAAAATTTTTACTGCAATGTAAAATGTGCTTATTCATTGAAAACCACCGACTTTTTTGACAAAAGACAATACCTATACCTACCTTTCTTAACTAAAGGTGACGGAAGGTAAAAAGTTGGTTCTGAATGGCAATATAAGAATCTAAATTAAGAAAAAAAAATACAGGAGGGTCGATTATAGACGAATCAACAATGTTTATATCAAATTCGAATCCAATTGACAAATGCAATCTATATTTAGAAAATATTTTCAAGAAAAAATAATGTGTATAATTTTTGGTAGGCGAAATAAAGTAAGCTAATTGAAATACTAGTCCTCTGGCGGTTTTTTAAGAAGTTAGTTTTTTGAGTTCATTAGGAGCACGCGACAACGTGCATGTAATTATTAGTTTGTTGCTTTTTTATACTAATTACCAAAGTCAGATCATATTTCATTATTCTGATGAATGACGACATAAAAGATTGCGATCTATACTTACAGACTATTAGTCTAAACAATGATAATCAATTATTTAGTTGGTGATCTATTACGACAAATTATTTTATAAAAATTATAGAGAAAATATTTCATAGAATATTTTTTATCTTTGGTGAAACTTTTTGTTAACTGTCAGTTAAAATGCAAAATAATGTTACGAACTATCATTATTAATTTTGAAACATAAAAATCTGTTGTGGCTAGCTCAATACCTTTCGCCATTTCCATTTTATGTTATATAAGTATTGTATCGCACTTCACTATCTAAAAGTCGTTTTTATAATAGAAAAATTACACAACTTTACCCAAATATTGTTTTTTATTGTATTTATATGTCTTGTGCACACATACAATTCTAATTATATCTATTTTTTCATTATATGAGGAAGTTCCTAAATGTCAGAGATTCTTCCAATTCATTAACAAGATTGGCGGTATATCTTATGGATATATGCATTTTACCCATAATTTTAAATATTTGATTAATAAAACAATAAAAATAAATGTACTTCCCAGAAAAAGCTTTGAGAATGTCACTAAAACCGTTGATTTTTGTCACCGATATTTATCTGTCATTTACAAATATGTTATAAACATTTGAATTTGTCAACTGTCCTTGGTGTAATTTAGCCTGTACATCCGATTATTCTACATATTATAGTGTCTTTATCTCTAAATTTATAGAAGATATAATAAAATTTTTAAATGTATCAGGTGTAGAATTTTATGTTCTTTAATAAGTAATAACACAAATTTTCAAAAAATAAACTACTACTTCCGGTTGTCCAATTGTTACCAAAACCTTTTCAGCTCTTCCCAAGAATGTCAGATTGAGGAATTCATAATTAATCGACGTCTTAAGTCTTGTAGTTTTTGAGGAATCGTCCTTCGAACATCCACATGACACGTACATACACACACACACACACACACACACACACACAGAGAGAGAGAGAGAGAGAGATCATAGTACAAATGCTATAATCGGATTCTAGGGACCTTAAACCGTGCTTACTTACTAAAACCTTAATATGCGATTTTTAGCATAATTCCAATACCTCTCTCAGCGAGAGATAAAAATGGTACGTGGAAGATTCCACCATGTTTAAATATTTTAATGACAAAAAAGATTATAAATTTCCTGAAATTTAAACCCAATTATTGATCCAAAAATAGTATTAACTTCACCAATCATATTTATAAAATTCTCGGAAAGATATTTATAAGAATTACGTACAATGTACAAAATATTTATTTATATTGTCTGTCTCGCCTATTTTGCATATAAAATGACATCTAATTCATATGAACGATCACTCCATCGATTGATTTCCTCGAATCGCTCCTACGTCACTAATAGATTGTGCTAGTCAAAGTTCTGTCAACTCGTCAAACATATTAAACTATTCACAGTGCAAGACCATGCCATTTACAAATTGTAAGAGTAACGAACATTTGTATTTGTTTGTACTACATCTGATATCAGATTGAAATCTATTTAAGAAGGAAGATATTAGTTGGCAGTAAAAAATTGGAAGAAGTTCTTTACAGTTATGTGAAAGTGTAAAAATATTCGTAAGATTTTATAAGCGGGACGGGTAATGCTTTTGTGATTAGGTATGGTTTAATGTTAAATAGCATTTAATATGTTGGTATGTATTACTCCATATGGTCAATACGACTATATGTGCCTGGTGTTAATAAAGACCCAAAGAATTTCCGTTCACACTGTGTAGCTGATTTGTTCAGGATGTTAAATACAGGGTATTAAAAAATAAGATTAACAAATTATGAGGGCATATAATACTGACCAAAATTAATAAAAAAAGCTTAATTAACATGGGTCCGATATTCAACTGTTCTTGAGAAAGAGGCCATTTTGTATTAGAATCGAAGAAAAATTGTCAAAGATAGCGATGGAACAATATTTTGTCTATGCCAGACAATATTGTATTCCACTTCGCTATCGGACCGTCGTTTTATAAAAAAATATTACAGAACTTTACTCAAATATTGTTTTTATTGTATGTAACATGTCTTCGGCACACATACAATTTAATTATATCTATTTTTCATTGTATGAGGAAATTCCTAAATATCAGAGATTCTTCCTATTCATTAACCAGATTGGCGGTATTTCTTATGGATATATGCATTTTACCTACAATTTTAAATATTTAATTTTTAAAACAATAAGAAAAATCTGTTGTGGCCAGCACAAGACCTCTCGCCATTTCCATATTAGGCTATATAAGTATTGTATTGCACTTCGCTTTCGAACCGTCCTTTTATAACAAAATATTATAGAACATTACCCAAATTTTATTTTTATTATATTTAACATGTCTTTTGCACACATATAATTCTAATTATCTCTATTTGTCATTGTATGAGGAAGTTTCTAAATGTCAGATGATTGTTCCAATTCATTAACCCGATTGGCGGTATTTCTGATGGACATTTTACCACAATTTTACCTATAATTTCAAATTATGTTATAAACATTGGAATTTGTCAACTGGTTTCCTTAGTGCCGTAGCCTCTGCGATTAGTTCACTCTATAAATTATAGTGTCTTTATCTCTAAATCTATACAAGATATAATAAAAATTTTAAGTATATTAGATAGAGAATTTTATGTTCTTCAATATTTAATAAAAAATCCTTCCCAAAAAATTATATTTAGAAGATTTTTTCTAAGAAACTACTACTTCCGGTAGTTCAATTGTTACCAAAACCTTTTCAGCTCTTCCCAGAAATGTCAGATTGAGGAAACTGCAGTTAAATATTTTTTAAGTCTTATAGTTTTTGAGGAATCGCGACTACAACATCCAGACATACATACATACATACACACACACACCACACACACACATACACACATCCACACACACACACACACACACACACAGACATCATTTTAAAAATGTTATAATCGAATTCTAGGGACCTTAAATCGTGCTTGTTCAATAAAATCTGGATATGCGAATTTTAGCGAGAGGTAAAAATTAAATGTACTTCCCAGAAAAAGCTTTCAGAATGTCACTAAAACTGTCGATTTTTGACACTAACATTTGTCTGTCAATTACAAACATTTAAATTTGACATTTATCATTTACAAACTATGTTGTAAACATTTGAATTTGTCAACTGGCTTCCTTAGTGCCTTGGCCTCTGCGATTAGATTATTCTATATATTACAGTGCCTTTATCTCTAAATATATACAAGATATAATAAAAAATTTAAATGTATCAGATGTATAATTTTATGTTTTTCAATAACAGTAACAGAAATTTTCAAAAAATAATATTTAAAAGATTTTTTTTAAAGAAACTATTACTTCCGGCTGTCCAATTGTTACCAAAATCTAATCAGCTTTTCCCACGGTTGTCAGATTGAGAAAACTGCAGTTAAATATTTTTAAAGTCTTATAGTATTTGAGAAACCGTGGTAAACCATCGTAAAAATGTTATAATTGGATTATAGGGACCTTAAAACGTGCTTATCCACTAAAAACTGGATTTGAGAATTTTAGCATGATTCCAATACCTCTCTTAGCGAGAGGTAAAAAATGTCAAAATTTAGGGAATTTTGTCAATAGGTTGTATTAATGTGACGTTTGAAAATTCATTTGACAACTCTAACCTTACTTTTGTAACAACATGCGATATTTTCTATTTCTTTCTAACTTTGCTACTCTATTTCTTCTCTTCTTCTTAGTTTTAGTTCAAAATTATATAAAAATAAAATTCTTAACAATCGTTTGTGTTCGTTACTTAACGAGATTGTACTAGTCTATTACTCGAGCGAGCTATTAACGAACTGCTTTGAGAGGTATAATAGATTTCTTATAGATGCAAATTAGAAAAAGAATATTTTTTCATTTAAGTTTTCGGTTGTTGATAATTACATTTAGAAGACAATAATTCAGGCACTAGTTCATCTATAAAAGTTAAAAATCTGATATTTAAATATATGAATAATTCAAGAAAAACGAAACACATTTGCAGTGTTTTGCTATAGGGGTTGCTCTCCTCGCCTCGATTTCTAAAAGGGGTTCTCTTACTCTTGCTTGCTGTAGCCCTCAGGCTGTGATGTGTGATAACAATGCTTCTTCCAGACGAATATCCCTCCAGGCAAATTATAATGGATGGCAACGCCAGAGGACGGCGGACGTACGAAATAAAGAAAGTAGGAATGAAAGACTGTCAAGCGAATATAACGGAGCGTGGAGCCGTGGAGCATAGTCGGAGCGACGGCTCCAGACAAGGCACAAGCAGTGACAGGGAAAGAAGCAAAAGTAGTTGGCAGAACTTACGAACAGGACGAGGACGCAAAGGCGTTCCCTCAGCAAGGAGGCCAGTGACGGAGATGTTGAGAAACCTTTTCAACTGGAATTATTACATAAATTTAGTTAACAATGGTGTCCTACACCACAGTAACAAACTAGAACATGGGTCTTTTTTATTAAGCCGGCTTCGGTAAGGTGGATTTTTGTTATATAAAAAGTAAAACCCTACCGTGTTTTGGGATAAATTTGTAGATGAAAATTAACCCTCCACGCCAGCAATGAGCGCCCGTGAAGTGACGCCACTCAGAAATGGGTAATATGCCGTGATGATATATTTATTTAAATTAACACAATATATTTCTTATAAATTTAATATTTTTGGCATTAAAACAATACATAATCAGCTCGATTCTCGAAAGAGTTTAAGCTAATCCTCATTTTTGGATAAGCGAATTCTAATTTAATTTTGACAGTTTATATCTTAAAATATATAGTCAAATCTATTCCCAGTACCTACCTTTTTACCTCCCGCTACTCTAGGTAAGGGAGGTATAGGGATCGTGCTAAAAATCGGATATAGAGATTTCACTGAATAAGCACGTTTTGATGTCCCCAGAATCCGATTTTAACATTTTTACAATGATGTCTGTAGGTATGTATGTGTGTCTGTGTGTGTGTGTGTCTGTGTGTGTGTGGGTGTGTGCGTGTGGATGTGTGAATGTGTGTGTGTTTTGAATGGCACAATCTTCAGTTCTACGTTAATAGCATTTAGTAAATAACTTGAAATAACTTTATATTATATTATAAAATAATTTATTTTTGTACATCACTTTGCCTCTACGTCAAACAAAAACAAACTTTAATAACAAATTTGACATATTTAAACAAATATCACTGTCACGAAGCAATTTTCATTAAAATTAATAATGAAACCGTGTTAAGAAGAATTTAGTAGTAGAAATATGATTCTAATAAAATTAAGGTTTGTAAAAATAATATATTTTCCATCATACATAAATATTAGATATACAGGTAATTCGATTTAAGTTTGATGTTTGCACCATTATATATCAAACAGCTCTCAATAAGAACGTGATTTCTAAGTGTCAAATAATAGTTTGCAACTACACATTTACGAAATGGATAATGTACGGCTAAGAATTTACACAGAGCATAAGGAAGTTGGATTTTGACAATAATGTGTGTGACGATTTTTCCTTAAAATATATTAATGATTCAAAACTTCGCAAAGTTGGTAGGTATTTAATACTCTTATATAATTTGAAACATCATATTAGATTTTGACTATATATTATAAACCGGATGTAGTACTTAATTTGAAGCTCTAACAGATTTTTCAGGAAAAACATAATAAAATATAATCCAAAATTTCGTATTACAAACTTTTCTATTTATTGGAACAACAAAGTAGATTTTGTTTACAAACGTTCAATCGGAAGTGAAACTTTACTTAAAGATCATTGCTATTTTAAACATGGAATTGGCGGGAGGTCATGTGCTGGCCACATCAGATTTTTTTAAAATATTTTAAATATTAAATTTTAAATACCGAAATAGAATAGAATTCACTAATCCAAAAATGGGAATTAGCTTAAACTTTTTTTAGAATCGGGGTGATAATTATTAAAAAATAATTATTTAAAAAGTACGACAAATTAAGCAAATCTTTAGTATTTGCCATAAGCAAAAATCAGACTTCTGTTCAATAATCTAAATAAATCTACCATTTTTTATAATATTAAAACAATATAATGTACAATTTGACCTAAAATTTGAAAGGTGAAATGAAAAGGCTTAAATGGTTCACGTATGTTGTAAAGTTCTTTATTTACGGACGTTTCGGTTTTAAGGCAAGCGCCACTTCACTAGTAATACATTATTTTTAGCAAAGCAACACAGTTTTACAGGATGAAAAGTGTAAAATATTTCTTACCTAACGGTGAATATACTCATACAATAATACTGATGAATTTTATTACTCGATCTTAATGTCGCTGAGTAAACCTTAAAATTGTACGTTAAAGTTTAAAAAAGTTGTTAGTTTTTCAAATAATCGAGTTTTTTTTATATCATTTCTACGTCACACACTTATTCCAAATTCTCACTACTTTCAAGCCTTCAAGATACAGAATCCATGTTGTAATAAATTTTGCAGGTAAATATTTTCTTGATACTTTTGTTACCTACGTCCTATAATGGAGAATGTGTTTGAGGATAAATCTACGAGAATGTTGAAAACAAAGGTCCGTGAATGGGAAAAACCTTTTTAACAAGGACTGTGAAGACGTAGAAAAGTAACAATAATAATATTGATGTATAAATTATTAATTTTTGAAACAAATTAAAAAATCTGTTGTGGCCAGCACAAAACCTTCCGTCAATTCGATGTATTTTGTATATATCCTATACCAAAAGTTCCTTGAAAAAGATTCTGTATATCCTATAAAATTGTAACACGAACACACTATTTTTTACAAATTCTATACCGAAAGTTCCTTTCCCTATTTTATTAGGGGTCGCTGTTTCTTACTCTTCTCTTTTAATCATTCCTGTCGAACGCATCTTCTTCACACAATTCTTCCTCTCTCAAATCTTCTGCTACACAGTCCTTCCATCTTCTTCTCTTTGGAGGGACACTCTATCACATTCACACATAACTTTCTGACCCTATACTTTCAACTTTGGTTTTGCATTTGACACTGACATCTGTCAATTAAATTTTTCTGAATATATCTGTTGTTTCCATAATTTTAACAAAGCTGACTAATTTTTGAAAGTTAATCTCTCTTAATGTCTCTATAACTCTATATCTATTGAATATGAACGAAACTGTATAATCAAACAGTATAGAGAATAAGATATTCTTTCATATTGATAATCACAAAATGTCGAAAAATAATATTTAACTGGGTTTTTTCAAGAAAAACTGTTAAAAACTTCAAATAAGGGTACTTCCGGTGGATCAATTATAACCAAAATCTAATCAGGGATGTAAAGAAGAGGAATACGAAAAAATTATAATTTTTAGAATTGTAGTATTGGAGTTATCGTCGGAGAAAAATATGTCACACACGGACACACACACGGACACACACACACATACAGACATCATCTTAAAAATAGTAAATTCGTATTCTAGGGGCCCTAAAACGTGCTTATTCATTAAAAACTCACCAACGAATTTTTTGACCAAAGACAATACCTTCCTTACCTAAAGGTGACGGACGGTAAAAATTTGTTATTTATATACTCTTCTCTGTTAATATGATAAAAACTATAGGTACAAGCAGAAAACTTCTAAAATGATGGATTATTTAGTAAAAACCGGTAGCTATGGATGTTAGTAGTCTACATGGGTGTTGTGTTATCGATACATCTTGGCTTAAGGCTTTCCCTAATCAATGACTACTGAACAATCGTATTAATTACAACAATTCCCTTGTTCGCGTGTCCAGCGGCGACCCGCAGATAGCGACTTGCGAGTCACTGGCGACGCGCTGTTCGCCACCCAATAGTACCAGTACTGGACCCAACTTTTTCTTCAAACGAAACCTAAATAATATATTTAATAGAAAACTAGTGGCCCGATTTCTTCTATATGACGAAGATTAGTTTTGACTTGTCCCAAAATCCTTTCGGAAGTTTTAAAATTTATGTTCTTAGACTTTTGTCTACAGCTTACTAACTGATTAGTTTTTCATTATGTCAAAATTAAATATTATAATAGTTTTTACTACTATTTCGTCAAAATAGAATAAAATATTATATAAACCACGTGAGTTAAGAATGTTTATTCACTCGAAGAAATTAGCTCACGAGACCGTAAGAAACATTATCTTAGCTCACTTGGTGTATAAATATCTATGTATTATTTCAGAGTTACAATTGAGCATAATAGGGGTTTCCAAGGCTACAGCTTTTTAAGAAATACTTATTGGATATCAGAGTTCATCATGTATAAGTAATATTAAGATGAATAAAATCGTTAATTTGCTTATTTTTATTACTCTAAAATCAAAATTAAAATGTAATGGATTTAAATTGAGTGCATAAAATTCAGTATCGGCCATCTTTGTGACGTCAACGGCACTCTGAAAATTCTGATTGGTTAATGGCTTTCCGAGCGCGCAGATCATGTTCGCGCTGGTTCTGACATTACATTTGAGCGAGCCAGAACAAGTGTTATTTTGACGAAATTTAAGGTTTGAAGAATCTTTTGAAAAAACAAGTAAGTGAGGTAAATAACTAATAATGCTGTTTATTTTAAACTGTTCACTTTCTTGAATGAATATGAATCCTGAATTTGTGACAGCAGACAGTCGACAAAGAACTGTGTCAGCAGTTGATGGAGGAGGAAACAACATTTTGGAAAATTGCAGTATTCCCCAAATTAATTTATGAAATCAAATAAATAGTTTCATAGTTGTTTGTTATTTTTTTGTCTTAAATAAAACATCATTTTACCAATAATTTAATTTATTATTAATTAGAAAGTTAAACATGTGCTAATTTTATAATTTTAATGATAACAGGATAGGACAAGAATCAGGAGCAGCATTTTTATTTTCTGGTTGTAAATTGAATACACAAATAATTAAATTAGTAAATTAATTAACATGTTCCCCCAGGTTCGCGACCAGACACTCATGCACGCGGCCACGGGACCCCATCGAACCGGGTTCGATCCCGACAGACGCCAAATATTTCCAATTTTAATTGGCACAAAAGTGACCCCTGTGGTGCACTCTCCACACCAGCTATGAGTGCCCGTGAGGTGACGCCTGGTAAGCGCCCACACGGTAAAATATATCGTCATCATTACCGATGTCTACATGTGTTGTAGATACTGGCACACCCAGAAATGGGTAATATGCCGTGATGATATATTTATTTATTTAATTAACATGTTTAGATTTAACTCCATTTACGGAATATTTATATTTAGTAATTATAACTTGCACGTGTTTCTTCATTTTTTGGAACCGTTACATATACATATTTTCTTTGGATTATTTGCTGAGGAATTAGAGCAGCCCGGTACAAAACAATATTTCATCACCACCACAAAAAAATTGAAAAATAATATTTAATTATTTCCAAAATTACTATAAGTACTCAAGTTTTACCTGATTTGTATGTACAATCACAATTTCTTTAAAAACATCTTCGATAAGTACTACAAAATAAGTTGAGGAACAGAATTTAACAACTGGTTACTTTCATGGGTTATGTATCATTTGTTTACATCTTACAGATCTTACATGTTCAATGTTCATGTGCGAAACGACATACCCACCGTGTTTGTTATATATCCGTCTCACTCAGCTCTAGAAACGTATTTTCTCGCGGTGTCGGTGACGTCACACGCACCGATGATTTTTTCGATCCTCATTTATAGAAACTTTAATAATTTTTTTCTGGCTTATTAGACGCTTTTCGGCCAAAATAAAAAACACGGGTCTAATATTTTTACCTCCCGCTACCCTTGGTAAGGGAGGTATAGGGATCGTGCTAAAAATCACGTATCGAGATTTTAGTAAATGACCACGTTTTAAGGTCCCTAGAATCCAATTTTAACATTTTCACGATGATGTCTGTATGTGTGTATGTGTGTGTGTATGTATGTATGTATGTATGTGTGTGTGTGTGTGTGTGTATGTGTAGGGAATTTGTCTTCGCTCTAACTCAAATACTATAATTCAGAAAATTCTGAAAACTTGTATTTCTATCCTATTCTAATATGAAAAGAAGCCATTAGATTTTGGTGTAAATCGGATTACCGGAAATGGCACTTTACCTGAAGCTTATAATTGTTTTTCTTCAAAAAATATCATTAAATGCCATTTTTTCGTATTTTATGTCTTATGAAAATTAAAGATTATTGAATTTTCTACAGGAATACATTAATACTTTTTCTATATATTTTGCAGATAAATTTAAAAATAATTTTTTCTATTAGTCCCGAAGCCTAAGATAAACAAAATTTCTTTGTTACACAGTTCATATTTCAAATGAATGTAACTGACAGTAAATGTCACTGTCAAAAAACTAATCACTTCAAATTAATAATAGTGACATTTTAAAAAGAAAATAGTAAATAAATCAATAGTTTTATGCAATGGTACAGTTTGCAGCGTTAGTAAATACGTAAGTATGTATTTAAATTAATAAAAAAGGATAGGAAAGTGTGGCGAAGGAAGATTGTTGCGTAACTATTATTGTGGTCCGAATGGGGTTATTCGCTACCGAAAATCGGTCACTTTAATATGTTCTTATGTATGAATGCTATGATGATTGTGGACAAGGCGAGAGAAGAATGTTGTTAAAGAGTGAAGTGAGTTAGCTGAGCTCTTACTCTTATCCCTTTTCTTATTGTTACTATTGTTTCCGGGTATTTGCTAACCCCCTAAATGGGAATCGCGTGATTTTATGTACGTATGTATGTATGTAAAAATTAAATAGTGGGAGGTTTTGTGTTGGCAACATCAGATTTTTATATAGAGATTAACATATTAAAAAATGAAAAAAACTTGGAAACCCCTATAAACCCCTAGATATTAGTGACAATGACTATTTGTTGTCTAAAACAGACACCTCAGTCAATCGCTTTTACCAATTCCCCCAAGTTTCGTGTTTCCCAGTTCTTCTTTCTCCAGATCCGTCCCTGGAGGTGGAAAGTGCACCGTCACCATGCGGCAGCGACAGCCGCCGTCAGGTTGCATGTTCTCGGCTAATAGCCGCCTCCGTCGCCACCGCCACCGCCGCCGCGGTGTGCGTTTGTTTTGACACAACACACTCGATCCACCGGACCTGAGCTGATTGCGCTCATTGAATACTGCCTTTGACCAAGCCGAACCCACGAAGATGGTGAATACGCGAAATTAGACTAATGAAGGATATGTGGTCCGGTGGTGATTTGGATAGGACAGGAAAGTAAAGGAGGCTAAATGAATTTGTATAAGATATTTATGGGAATGAATAGTTTTTGCAAATTCTCAAATAGCAGGTATAGGAAAATTTGTGGTATCAATAGTTCGTTGAAGATGAATATGAATTTGATGAAGGCAAAATTTTGTGGTTTCTTCTGTCAGTAAATACTTCAAATATGTAATGACTGTAAATGTTTTATTATTTTCATATATAATATTTGATCGTACGACTGTACTTTATCTAAACAAAGCGCGACGCATCATATGCGAAATACGGGCGCGGTAGTCTTCAAAGTTCTTTCGTGGGGGCTGGGTCAAAATTTCGTAAAAGAAGTTACTACCAGGTGAAACCGAATCCCTGTGATCACCAATTAATCCAGGAGACTTCTTTCACTTCTAGAATCTACTTAAGGTAGGTTTTCTTCTTTTGTATATTTTTTACAATTTTTATTGTTAATTGTATTATTGCGTAACAACTGGGCGTAACGATTAAATGTAACAATTGGGCGTAACAGTTGAATTTAACAGTTCAGTTATTTTGTAATAGTTCAATTATTTTGTATTTTAATCAATATTTTTATATATACTTTTTTCTAATTTTGAAATTATATTTTGCTTGAGTTAAGTTTGTATTGTTAAATTTCCTAACAATTTTGACTCCGCTCGGTCAGAATTGGACATAAATTCTTCGTTATAGTTTTACCATTGCTACCAAGGTAGGTAAAATTTTTATATTAATTTGTGGGTGTTACAAATGGGTTAGATCATAACAAATATGACTACACAGTTTAGTCTAAACTCCTCTAATTTTCAAATGTCAAGTCATTAGGCACACCGGAAGAAGTACTTTATTTGAAGCTCTCAAACAAATGCATTCAAATTAATTCATTTCCATTTTGAACAGTCAAAACACTAGTATCTATCCCTATTCCTATAAATGACCAAATTTCAAGGGGTACACCATAGATTTCTGCGTTAATTTAATTTTATTTAGTTAATATATGATACAAATAATAGTTATAAATTATCGTCAATTTTTATTAATATTACAGATATTTTGTCGTTTTAATGACATATAGCTAAATATGTTTACTTAAATATTTTATTGTTTTTTTCTTCTGTAAAATGAAAAAATACTTATAGGTCAATTTTGAACAAATCTGGAAGTCTTACAAATCTGTAAATCTGTAAAAAAAACTGACAAAAACACATCTAGTTTTGTTGATTAAAATTATACATAAGAGTAGCTGGTTTCGCTGCGATTTTGTTCATTATTTACAGATTTACAGACCTGTAAGACTTACAGTTTTGTTCAGAATCCGGCCAATAGTTTTACCAGGAAATGCTGAAAAAAATTAAATGATTTAAAATCGTAAGATTGTAAGGTTTTATTAAATAAAATGTCTAAGGGCCGGTATTATAAACGTCCAGTTAAATTTAGTTCCATAGTAAATTTAATTAAATGAACAAATGCAACGCGAATTTTTGACAGCAATGATATAAGTGTCATAAGAACATAGAAATTGATTCGAATTTGTTCACTTTATTAAATTTAGTTTGGAACTAAATTTAACTGAATGTTTATAATACCGGCCCTAAAAGTAATACAGTAGTAATTTGCAATAAAAACGATGTTATCCAATATTGACATATTGACAAATAATTTGAAATTTATATATCGATTTCTGCCACGGTTATACCTGTAAATTTTTAATCTTTAGCTAAAAATTTAATTTAAAATTACGTTACAATGTTTAAAAATCTTCATTTTAAGTGAAAAGTAAAGATTTATTTAATTATTATTACAAAATCTATTAGTTAAGTCATGATAAATGATAAAGTGCGAGGCTGTGGTGAAACTCCCACCGAGGTTATGTGTACTATTTTATTCACAATCATCCTCATTTTAAACCAATAATTTTCAAAATAAATCAATGAGTTACAACCTTTAAGTTAATATTTTTGACAGCTCTCTTAAAATTTATTTTAGCCTACTTTATTATAAGGATCTATAACAATGTTGCTAGGCAACCTCTACATAAATATTTCCAACCCTAGAGATGAATGTGAAATCTATTATTTCCAACCCAAGAGATTGTCATTAAAGTTAGGAACGACGTATTTTCCAACCTCCAAAAGGTTAGGAATCGGTATATTACTATAATGATTGTGAATAACATTGTTTACAATCACCGCCGAGAAATCCGTTACTATATTTTAATCTATCAACAAGTAGGGCGTTACTTCCTCATAACAATTATTCATAAAATTGTAATTGTATGTAAGGCTTATTGGGCAACAATAAATAAATTTAATCAGTAACACTTCGTAGATAAAAACAAAAGAATTGATAAAAATAGTAATTTAATAAGTTACATTATTCTAAATGTCAGAATAAACTTTTCACATTTTCATATATATTTTAATATTTATTTCTCGTTTGGTCTGAAATTCAATTAAGCAAAAAAAAATTGCTATAGAATGAAACGAAAAAAGATTAAATTTTGCTTGGCGAGTGACATTTGGGGTGATATTTTTACGATAAAGGGTTAGGTTGAAATTAGTTTAGTGTATAAAAAGGTTGAAGGTTTACGAACGCTAAATATCTTCGTATATAAAAAATCAATATCGCTAAAATTTCAAGTCAAAAATCCCGAAACGAGCGCTCGGCAAGTTGTGTAATGGCGGCGTAGCACGGCTTTCAATATCGCAGCGTTATTAATTTGATAATGGATATTTTATACTAAACGAGTAGAGGGGCGTGATACAGGGTTTTTCAATTTAGCGCCGTTACAATTTAATGGTAGCCGAAGTGGGTATTATTAGGAATATAAAATGACGAGGCCGCTGAATATCGCATCGACGTTTCATATTGCTATACGCTACACTCTGCCGAAACCTCAACAAAAGGAGAATACTGACGAAACTTATAATATCGCGGCTACGATTATAATACTATGCCGCCATAATGCTTTCGGGAATTAAAAATTGAAAGTAACAAGATAAAAGCGATTGAACTGTAAGGACAATGTTGTGAATAGCCGAATGACTAATGGAACTAGCGTTAGGAAGGTGAACAGTTATCTTACATACAATACACTATTTAATAAATTTGTAAAGAAAATTCATTTTTACAATGTCATTATTAATTGTTACCGGCAAATATAAAAAGAGCAGAGTAACCTTTTGTGTAATTATATAACTAAAACTTTTCAAAACTGTATTAGTAAGTGAAATCTTGGTTATGATACTTAAAATTCAATGACAGTAAAATAAAAATCATCAGTTCCCATCCCTAACAGCATATTAGATAAGATAAATTTCTTTAAAAAAAAAAATAATTGAAAAAATCTGTTGTGGCCAGCACAAGACCTCTCGCCATTTCCATATTAGGCTATATAAGTAATTATTGTATTGCACTTCGCTATCGAACCGTCAATTTATAACAAAATATTACAGAACTTTACACAAATATTGTTTTTTATTGTATTTAACATGTCTTCTGCACACATATAATTCTAATTATATCTATTTTTCATTGTATGAGGAAGTTTCTAAATGACAGAGATTCTTCCAATTCATTAACCAGATTGTAGGTATTTCTGATGGATATATGCATTTTAACACAATTTTACCTATAATTTCAAACATTTAATTATTAAAACAATAAGAAAAGTAAAATATACATCCCAGAAAAAGCTATCAGAATGTCACTTAAACTGTTGATATTTGACAATGACTTGTGTCATGTTATAAACATTGGAATTTGTCAACTGGTTTCCTTAGTGCCTTGGCCTCTGCGATTAGTTTACTCTATAAATTATAGTGTCTTTATCTCTACATCTATACAAGATAAAATAAAATTTTTAAGTGTATTAGATGGAGAATTTTATGTTCTTCAATATTTAATAAAAAAAACTCCTAAAGAATATTTTTTTTAAGAAACTACTACTTTCGGTTGTTCAATTGTTACCAAAACCTTTTCAGCTCTTCCCAGGAATATCAGATTAAAGAAACTGCAGTTAAATATTTTTTAAGTCTTATAGTTTTTGAGGAATCGTCTCTACAACATCCACACACACACACACACACACACACACACACACACACACACACACACACACACACACACACACATATATATATATATATATATATATATATATACATACACACACACACACACACAAACACACACACAGACATCATTTTAAAAATGTTATAATCGGATTATAGAGACCTTAAATCGTGCTTATTCAATAAAATCTGGATATGCGAATTTTAGTATGAATCCAATACCTCTCTTAGCGAGAGGTAAAAAGAAATATTCATATTTTATTTGAAATTATGTTACCTATTACATAAGTTAAATTAGTGTCAAGAATTTAGTTGTCGAGGCCATAGTGCCGAAAATAAAAATTTGTGAAAATGAAAGGAATTTTGATTTTTATAGGTTGTGTTGATAAATCTATCATTTGCTGTCTTCCGGACATTGACGTTGTCGTAAAAAACACTCAAAATTATGTATTTTATCTCAAACTTATTAATCGGAATTATTTAGTTCGTTCTTCTTGCACATATTTTTGTCATTTTACGTACAAATTTACTACTGTAAATTGTATACATGCCAAAATTCGAAATTATCTTATATGTACAATAATTATCGTAAGTTTGCAACACTGCATTAGCATGAAAACGTCGTATAATGGATTACTTTAGTGCCGATTGTTAAATGTTTAATGACCATTTTTGTTAGTGACGATTTCAAATAAAAATATTTTCAAATACAGGAGAAAACTAATTATTAGGGTCATGTAAAAATACAGTCGTTGTATTATACAGGGTGTTCTGAAAATGGGTGAAAAGCTTCAACTAGAACGATTTTTTGATTAATTCTGAGTCGATAATCCTAATGCAAAAAAATTGTATGGCCCTTCGTAAAGCCACACGAGCTACTTAAAAGAAATGTAAATTTGGCAACACCGAATCAAACTGTTATAGTAGTTATCAGGTAGCTATGCAAATTAGTATGAATTTTATGTCAACATTATTTTGACATAGGTACACTCAGTGGAAATTCAAATTGTTAATTGAATTTATTTACTTAAGATACCAGCTTTGCTTTATTAATAAAAATATTTCAATGTAAACGATATTTTAAGTTTTTATGTAGTAATAAAAATAATAATAATTATAATTATAATAGTCAATAATAAGATTCGCGAAGTCGCTGATCTAATTTTCTAAATGTGTTTGAACATGGGTGCCGCCGGTTTGGGTATCGTGCTTCATATTCTTCTTTTGCCAAGTTTGCATTCCCGTTGTAAAATCCATATATTATAAACATATCAGCGTATTCGTTAAAGGTATACATTCAAATTATCCAATGTTTCATTCACCATACAAAAAGAAATAAATTATAAAATCAAACATCAACTGATAAACGTCAAAATTTGACGAATTATTTATAATTTCTGTTTCAAACAAAAAATTGATTTGTACATGGTTGTCGTACGTATTCAAATTAAAAAATTCTACTTTAGAAGAGTTAAAATTTTAAAGATTTGATATCAAACGTTTAGCTACGTACATCAAATTTTACACAATTCTTCTAGAATGTAAAGAGCAATTATATTACGTAAAAGATTTTTAAAAAATCGCTTAGTTCTAGTTGCACATTTACAAGTTTGATGGCTTTGTGCGGCTTTACGAAGGGCCGTACAATTTTTTTGCATTAGGATTATCGACTCAGAATTAATCAAAGGATCGTTCTACCTGAAGCTTTTCAGAACACCCTGTATTTTTCGATTTTTGTAGCGTGGTACAATATTTAGAAACTTCTATAAATGGACTTGTTCAATTTTTGTGGCAAATTCTTTCATTATTGCAAAAATACGTAAATTTACTGCCAACATTGATTGTTAACCTATTTTCGTAATACGATACCGTTACAATGATATAACAGAACTAAAAACAAAAGTGAAAAGTTAAAAACAACGGACGCCGGCCGTTATTTTTTATAACAGTCACCTACAATTAAAAATCAAGTGTTCCTAGGAAAATAACAGCATATTGATGGATCGTTATCACGGAGAATTTATAAATAAACAAAAAAGTTGTTCAGTATGACTAGAGATGCACTCGATTTCAAGCTTTGGCCCGGCCCGGCCCGAAGCCCGCCACGATTTCGAGTCGATCATTGAGCCGGGCCGAAGATATTTTTTATCGGGCCGAATCGGGTTAATCATTTTCAAAAATTCAATTCAATGCACAGTTTCCTTAATATTTTAATGAAAATGGATGAAGTTAAAAAGGATCAAAATGATTTAATAACAACACACTTCACATATTAATAAATAAAAATAATAATTAAATTGTGATGTTGCTATTATTATTGTTATTACTCGTATACTTAAATAAAAGTGATTTTTGTTCCTACCATAATGATTTCTTGTCCTATTTTTGACCAGAAACAAAGTTAGATAAAAAATCCTTATGTAATTTAAAATTATATTTTTTTATATAAGATTTGTGAAAAAGTTGTTTAAATTCTTTGCTAAGCAAAGTGTTAAATACTCGTAGGTCTGTAATTTTTATAACAAACTTACACTAGAAGGGTCTCTTTTGTAACTACTTACGTTAATTAATGTTGGAAGTTATAAGAATGTAAAGGTTTTTTATAAGTTTGACACGAAAAAAGTTAAACATTTCGCCTTAACATAAAAATCAACATTAGGAATGCCGGATGCACCCAATTTCGAGCTTTGATTTCGAGTCAATTTTCGAGCCGGGCTAGCTAAATTTTTTGTCGAGTCGATCCAAACATCAAAGCCCGGCCCGGCCTGGTTCGAATGCATCTCTAAGTATGACAGAAAGAGAAGAATATTATTAATCCTAATGATTAAATTTTATGTTATTATGAAAAATCTTGAACGCCACACGGCCGATATGCAAATAACGAACTCAGCTGATTATAAACTTCAGCCGAGTGTCTTTTATTTCCCACATATCGACCTAATGACGTTAATAACTATTTCCCATCTAATCGGCATTGGACAAAGCATTAACATTTCTATCTGGCGGTATTTATTTTTACAAGTTAACAAAATAAACCCCTAATATTTCAGAGTTGTATACCCATCCCAAAGGGTTATCCTTCAATTCTTCATTTACTTAAATAAACAACAACATTTTCCGACTTACATCACCAGGCATTCCCCATTCCCATGAGTCTTTCGCGTTGCTCTTGCTGTGTATTGTTTGCTTCTCCCCTTCCCCTGCGATCCCTTGGGACGCTTTCTTTCATCCCCATCCCCGTGGGCCAATCGCAGTAGCCCTGAGAAAAAACAGCCGAAAGTCTGTCGGCGACCGATACCCAATAGAATTGCGCAGAGCCCTTTTGAAATTTCGCACGCTTGGAAAAACAACCGGTGAAATCTTTTCGTCATGGTAGAGAAAAAAATTGCAAATTAGGAAGGGAGATCATTTGTTATATTCTGATGTTTTTCACGGTTAATAAACATTAAAAATAAATTCTTTTCCGGCTGCTCTCGTTCGATTGGACCTGGCCTGTCTGTTTTCTAATGCACAATGTTGAAGTTTTTGATAAATGCGAGAAGTTCTATTTATTTTTCTCGTTTTGTTACCACTGAAGATTTCTATTGTTGCAATTTATGTAAAGTAGTTTTTTACTCATATCAACCTAGATTTTTATCGTCTTCATTGATGCGGAAACAAAATATATATAAACGGCAATAATATCCGTTAATATTTTAATTCAACTAGTTAATGTCCTACTATTATTCACATTAAGAAATACATAGTACAAGAAGGACTTTTTTGTATAAATACGAGTGTCACGCTATAGTTACTGAGAAGAAAGCCCCATTCCCAATACGGAATTAGTGGCTTCTGTTAGTAGATATGGTTAGTGGTTATAATTAGTAGTACAGATTAGAAAACAGCGTTCACAATACGTTAAATAACGTCTCGTCTAACTATCTCTGTCGGTAAAATAACACGCTTCATTAAAATTATTCGTTTTCATTCATAATACAACTTTAGGATTTTACGAGTACTGTAGCATTACTTTAAAATAAAGATAAACTCTTAAAGTAATTTTAATTAAAGTCTTAAAGTGAGTCTGATTAAGAAAACGGCCCTTAGGTAAATAGCCTAGTCATACAATGAAAGTTCGTGAGAAGTTTTTGTTTACTAAAAATTTGATTATTTGGTCATTTTTGGTTTTTGTAAAAAGCTATAATTAATTACATTTCAAAAAAATCTGTTGTGGCCAGCACAAAACCTTCCGTCAATTCGATGTATTTTGTACAAATCCGATACCAAAAGTTCCTTGGAAAAGATTCTATATATCCTGTAAAATTGTAACACGAACACACTATTTTTTACAAATTCCATATTGCAAGTTCCTTTGAAAAGATTCTATAAATCCAATATAATTAAAACACGAATGTACATTCTGTAAATTGCACTTCACACTTCCTCATTCCTATCCAACATCCAATGCATCTTCTTCACACAGTTCTTCCTCTCTTAAATATTCTGCTACACAGTCCTTCCATATTCTCTTTGGCCTTCCTCGTACTCCCGGTATTGAAACTGCAAGTCCCTTGCGAGGGACATTCTGTCACTTATGTTACTTTCTGATCCTATACTTTCCAGTTTGGTTTTGCACTTGACACTGACATTTGTTAATTATAATTTTTTGAATATATCTGCTGTTTCCATAATATTTGCAAAGCTGACTGATTTTTGAAATTTAACCTCCCTATAACGCTATATCTATTGAATATGAAGAAAAATGTATAATCAAATCGTATAGGGAATAAGATTTTCTTTCATATTAATGATCATAAAATGTCGAAAATTGATATTTAACTGCGTTTTTTCCAGAAAAACTGTTAAGAACTTCAAATAAGGGTACTTCCGGTTGACCAATTATAACCAAAATCTAATCAGCTCTTCATATGGTTGTAAAGAAGAGGTATACGAAAGAATCATAATTTTTAGAATTGTAGTTTTGGAGTTATCGTCGGAGAAAAATTTGTCACACACACACTGTAAAATTAGTAAAATCGTATTCTAGGGATCTTAAAACGTGCTTATTCATTAAAAACTCACCACCGAATTTTTTGACCAAAGACAATACCTTCCCTACCTAAAGGTGATGGAAGGTAAAAATTATCACGATATATTATAACCCATTTCCTGGTCCCTATAAAACGATTTTTTTTTAAATTTTGTTGTCTGTGTGGCCTTATTAAAATAAATACAAAATTAATCTCGCAATTAGTGAATTTGGTACACCTTTCAAATAAAATTACATATCTTTACTGACTACTTCCACAATAAATGCTATTGACACAATAGACACTTACAAAATTGCAATTTGCACTAGCGTTTCTAACGGCAAAGCATAGAAATCAAGGTTGCTATGGTTACCCCGTCCAAACAAAGACCTGTCATCAGCCGTATACTCTACACTCTAGCCATCGTTTTAGTTGAATAATCGAATGATGTTTAATGCACATATTATATAAAGTTTAGCTATATATGTACTACATTAGTATATAAGCAGTTTTTATTACCTTCCGTCACCTTTAGGTAAGGAAGGTATTGTCTTTGGTCAAAAAATTCGGTGGTGAGTTTTTAATGAATAAGCACGTTTCAGGGTCCCTACAATACGAATTTACTATTTTTAAGATGATGTCTGTATGTATGTGTGTGTGTGTGTGTCCGTGTGTGTGTGCGTGTGTGTGTATGTGTGTCCGTGTGTGACAAATTTTTCTCCGACGATAACTCCAATACTATAATTCTAAAAATTATAATTCTTTCGTATTCCTCTTCTGTACATCCATATGAAGAGTTGATTAGATTTTGGTTATAATTGATCCACCGGAAGTACCCTTATTTGAAGTTTTTAACAGTTTTTCTTCAAAAAACGCAGTTAAATATTATTTTTTGACATTTTGTTATTATATTTATTAAAGAAAATACTCTTCTCTATATGGTTTGAT
Source organism: Ophonus ardosiacus (assembly GCA_943142095.1). Lineage (NCBI taxonomy): Eukaryota > Metazoa > Arthropoda > Insecta > Coleoptera > Carabidae > Ophonus > Ophonus ardosiacus. The sequence goes on from OW964824.1 coordinate 58,438,265, forward strand.
TATTCATTTTCCTTCATATTCAATTGATGTAGAGTTAAAGCATTATAAAGAAATTAATTTTCAAAAATTAGTCAGCTTTGTTATTTATCATGGAAACAGCTGACATAATTATTTAAAAAAATTTAATTGACAGATGTCAGTTGCAAGTGCAAAACCAAATATGGAAAAAAGTATAGGATCTAAAATTGGTATGTCATAATGTTGCTCGCAAGTGACACGCAGAGAAAGGCCAAAGAGAAGATGGAAGGACATTACTTAGTGTAGTTTATGTTATAATTTTATTGGATTTATAGAACCTTTTCAAATGAACTTTTGGCATGGAATTTGTAAAAAATAGTATGTGTTGTTACATGATATTATATAGAATCTGTTCCAAGGACCTATTGGTATGGGATTTGTACAAAATACATGGAATTGACGGAAGGTCTTGTGCTGGCCACAACAGATTTTTTTTCTTTGTACTGCTACGGATTGTTTTTGTATATCTGTGCTTCTCTGTAATTGGGGCTTAGCCCTGTTGAGTAGCCAAAAATAAAATAAAATAAATAAATAAAACTGAGTTTAAAAAAAAACTAAAGGACTCACGGCCGGTTGCAACAACGTAACTTGTATTTTAAATATCCTTAAATTGGCAATATTGCATCGAAATGAATTGTTATGCACTGCAGTCAAAATTTTGATTTGCATTTTTTTAAGGGTCGCTTAAAATTTAAGTGGCCATAAGGTTTAAAATAAAGGATATGCGATTATTATGATTAACTAAATAAATTCAAGAATTCGAAAAAAGTTTTTGCAACATATTTTGCTGCTTAAATTAAAAATTTATAAAAAACTGTAGGGCTAATCCAAATCCCAAAACAACAAACTATACTGTGCACCCGTTATGCGATGACGTCAGCGCTACTGGTCTGGCTTCACTCGCCACTCAATGATATTGTCAATTTACTTTATTTGTGTCTGAACATGAAATATGGATCGAAATGTCAAAATGTGTATTTTCGACTTAATGCTTGGCATGCCTCGTCCTAGACCAGCCAGCCAGTAGCTACTTGTACGTTCCGCTGACATTTCTCTTCTTATTTTCCTCTCTGCGCTCTGCTTTTGATGTGTGTCAATTAATATTATTAGAATTTTTCACTCAAAATGAATTATTTTTGTCTTGAAAATAAATTGACGTGAAAGAACATGATGGGAGGTTACGCATATTTTTTGGATGCTTCACATGAAAAATTGATTTTTCAACAAAAATAGTTGCGACTTAGTTTTATTTTATTATGACTTTGGGCAGATTCTTGTCAACTTTCAAATAGTTAACATGTATAGTTGATGTTATTCACCTTTTAATGATGTTTACAAAAATATTATAAATATAATAGGTAATATAATAAAATTAAGATAGAAAAAATATGATGGCATAACCTCTCGCTGGGTATTTAACCACACAGTATAAAAAAACAATCATTATGATCAAATATTTTTACATTCACTCATAACAATCTTTATTTTACATTTAACAAATAAATCATACATAAGATAAATTTCACAAATTATTACAAAACCAACAGAAAACTTAACAAAAATTCAAAATAGTACTCGTATCTTTACTCAAAGTCTGTACCCTGGAGAACAATGAAGCAAATCAATAGTACATCTAATATTTATGTATGATGGAAAATATATTATTTTTACAAACCTTAATTTCATTAGAATCAAATATATTACTACTACATTCTCCTTAACACGGGTTTTATTATTAATTTTAATGCAATTGCTTCCTGACAGTGACATTTGTTTAAATATGTCAAAATTGTTATTAAAGTACGTTTCTGTTTGATACGTAGGCAAGATGATGTAGGTATAAAATAAACAGGGGCGGATTAACAGTTTTGCCGCCCGTAGGCACCCAGAAAATTGCCGCCTTTTTTCAGAAATTTGCCGCCTTTTCATAATTTCAAATGTTAAAATATATCTTTTTTAATATTTAAACTTTTCGCATGTTTTATTTTTTTTAAATATAAAAGAGGCTTAAATAGGTAATTTTAAGGTTAAAGTCTGGAATACCCAACCCTAAAGAATTTTATTTTGATGGTCATATATAGTTGCAAACCATTATAAACACGTAATATCACAAAAATTATGGCGCGGAAAGTAATATTTATAGTGATTTTGGCATTTTTTCTGAAAAAGGTATGGTTAAATTCCCATAAAATGAATATAACCATCCGAGTTGCGTCAAATTGTGTTCTGTGATTTAAATCTGACTTTATTTTTGCAAAACATATAAATACATGCTTCCGCACTTTAATTTTGCATTTCTTTATTTATTTTAGCTAAAAGAAGACATAACAAAATGGAATTTTAAATGGTTATTCTACAATCCAGGCAATTTTAATAAATGTGTTATAATTATCAATAGCATAATAGTAACGAGGATCTCAAAATAAAGTCTGAAACATGAGTTCAATTACTTGGTCATTTGTTGAAAATAGAGCGCATATTCCATTACTTCAGTACCATAGAAAAACAGACGATAATTACAAATTGACCGGAGTAATAAAAATATACCTACAAAAAAGCTTTACTTTATATAAATTTGTTTCACAGATCATTGATTTAAATGTTTTCGTCGCGACTTTTGATCGGAAATTTTTAATAAAATTATACATTTCTGATTAAAAAAAATTGCCGCCCCCGAATAATTGCCGCCGTAGGCACGTGCCTACTGTGCCTATGCGTAAATCCGCCACTGAAAATAAATTATATTATAAATTTATATTTTAAGTTGCACCATTAAATTCAATTTTTATAAAACTACGAAAATTAGCAGCGGAACTAAATTTTAAAGTAGGTATAAAAACCTCGGAGTTTGTAATAATAATAAAAAAAAAAAAAACAAAATTAATTGCTGACTCATCATTAGAAAACTGTAATGATTTATATTTCTGATGTATTTTTTTTAAGTTTTATTCTTTACTTAGTTTTTGTAAAATTAGATATATTCAAACAACAATTAAAATATAGTTTTTATTTGTGTCTGTACCCTGAGTATTTTTACCTCTCGCTAAGAGAGATATTGGATTCATGCTAAAATTCGCATATCCAGATTTTATTGAATAAGCACGATTTAAGGTGCCTAGAATTTGATTATAACATTTTTAAAATGATGTGTGTGTGTGTGTGTGTGTGGATGTGTGTATGTATGTGTGTGTGTATGTGTGTGTATGTATGTGTGTGGATGTGTGTGTATGTGTGTGTGTGTGTGTACGTATGGATGTTGGAGGAACGATTCCTCAAAAACTATAAGATTTAAAAAATATTTAACTGCAGTTTCCTCAATCTGACATTCCTGGGAAGAGCTGAAAAGGTTTTGGTAACAATTGAACAACCGGAAGTAGTAGTTTTTGAAAAAAATTCTTCTAAATATAATTTTTTGGAAATTTTTGTTATTAAATAATGAAGAACTTAAAATTCTCCATCTAGTAGTTTTTAAATGACACATGTCAGTGTCAAAAATCAACAGTTTTAGTGACATTCTGATAGCTTTTTCTGGGAAGTATATTTAATCTTTCTTATTGTTTTATTAATTAAGTATTTGAAATTATAGGTAAAATGCATATATCCATCAGAAATACCGCCAATCTGGTTAATGAATTGGAACAATCTCTGATATTTAGAAACTTCCTCATACAATGAAAAATAGATACAATTAGAATTATATGTGTGCAGAAGACATGTTAAATACAATAAAAAACAGTATTTGGGTAAAGTTCTGTATTTTTTTGTTATAAAACGACGGTTCAAAAGGGAAGTGCAATTCATTACTTATATAGCCTAATATGGAAATGGCGAGAGGTCTTGTGCTGGCCACAACAGATTTTTATTTCCAAAATAAGGATTCAAGAAGAAAAGCTTTGATTTCTTTAGATAATATTTTTGACAATATTTCGTCCGATTCTCAAAAAAGTTTAAGCTAATCCTCATTTTCGGATTAGCGAATTCTACTCTAATTTTGACAATTTATATCTCAAAACATAGTCTAATCTATTCTTAGTATCTATCTTTTTGATAATATTATGAAGATTTAATTTTAAATACCGGAATAGAATAGAATTCTCTAATCCAAAAATAAGGATTAGCTTAAACTTTTTTGTGAATCGGGCTGTAAGTGTTTTCGAATTGACATACGTTTTTTTTTTTTGTTCATAGCCTACTCCGAATTAGGATTTTTTTGAACACACTGTATTAATAATTTTGGTCTTTTGAGAAGTTGGCAATTTTTCGAATTGTACGTCTTACGTCTCCTCTCACCAACCCATTCCATTCCGTTCGTATGTCTGTAGAAACATGATGAATTTATTTCTCGTGTGACATCTACAAATCGTCACGCCCTCCCGACTCGACTCGACTGCAGGACTTTAAAGGAGGAACTCACGCTCAAGCTGTAGCTATTGCAGTGAAGCATTATTGTTATTGTTGTGTAGAGCATTGTTAGAACTGTTAAATTTGTCAGATTTATAGTGCCAAGCTCCCGTCCCGTGATGGCTGCGTTTTTTATGATTTATGTTTCCTTGAGTTTTTGTTTACGCATGATTGGATATTGTGAAATATTGTCTTGTTCCAGATGAATATGTCAAATCAGGTGGAACTTATGATGGGAGATGTAATGAATTTGGACGAGACTATTGCCAGAAATGAGGAAGTCACGTGGAAGATTACTACAACAGACAGATTCAAGTTTTGTAAAAAATATAAATATGATTAACTGGGCATCAATAAAATGCGTAATTTAAGTAATCTTTCTGTTGTACAGAACAGATTATAGAATCTGTTCGTAAGACGAGGAATGTAACTCAGTTCAGGAAATAATTTGGTGAAAAAATGAAAAACGCATACAATGAAAACCAGAAATTATTTTTTGGAACACTTAAAAATATAAGACAAAAGAAGACAGCAACAATTACGAACATTAAAGATAAGGAAGGAAAGACGATAGCAGAAGAAGACAGAATAATGGATAGATGGAGACAGTATTTCATAGAATTACTAGAGGGAAATGATACTAAAGATGAAGAACAACAAGAAAGCCATCGCACACGAACAAAGGAAACAGAAATAACACAAGAAGAAGAAATAAGCTTGAAAGAAATAATAGAAGCAATAAGAAAAACCAAAAGAGGAAAAGCTCCCGGACATGACAAAATAACAGCAGACATGCTGAAAGCACTACCCGAATCAGCACTACAGGAACTTAAAGACTTAATGAATGAAGCGCTAAAAGGAATAACACCAGCAGAATGGCAAATAGGTATCATAACACCAATATTTAAAAAAGGAGATAGCAGAGAGTGCCGGAACTATAGAGGAATTACCCTAATAAGCACAGTGGCCAAAATATATGCAAGAATCCTGGAGAGTAGACTAAGAATAGAGCTGGAAGAATCTTTAGAGGAAACTCAATTTGGTTTTAGACCAAATAGAGGAGTAAATGATGCGATATTCATACTAAGACAAATAGGGGAAAAGGCAATAAAAGAAGGGAGAAACGTACATGTGTGCTTCATTGATCTAGAGAAAGCGTTTGATAGAATCAACAGAGAAGACATATGGAAAACGCTAAGAAAAAGGGGAATATCAAATACGTTAATAACAGGAATTCAGAGCCTATATTCAAACACTAAGAGCTATGTAAGAGTGAAACAAGAGACCTCCAATACATTTGAAACTACAGCCGGAGTAAGGCAAGGATGCATTTTGAGCCCGCTTCTGTTTACGCTAATTCTTGACGAAGGAATAAAAGAGGCAAAGAAAGAAGTAAAGAAATACTACATAGGAAATTGGAAATTGAGAAGAGTGGAAATAGCAGAATTATGCTATGCAGATGACATGGTCATCATAGCAGAAGACGAAAAAACTTTAATAAGGAATATAGAAATATATGATAAAGCGCTACAAAAATTAAACATGAAGATCAATAAAGAAAAAACGAAAACCATGATACTAGGAAGAAATGAACAACACCACACGATACAACTAAAAAATGAAAATCTACAGCAAGTCCAAAAATTTAAATACCTGGGGGCAATGATCTCAGAAGATGGAAGATTTGATGAAGAAATAAAAGAAAGAAGAACAACAGGAGGCAAAATATTCAATAGCATCAAACACAGCTTCTTAGGAAAGAAAGAAATACCGAAAGAGACCAGGGTACAAATATTTAAGAAAGTAGTGACACCTATACTCATACACGGAGCTGAAACATGGACATTAACGCAAAGACAAAAAGAAAAAATTACGGCTACCGAAATGAGATTCTTGAGAAAAATAGAGGGGAAAACAAGACTGGACAGAATTGAAAACACAACCTACAGACAAAACTTAAAAGTAAAAGCAATAGAAGATAAGATAGCAGAAGGACAGATGAGATGGTATGGGCATGTAGAAAGGATGGGAGAGGAGAGAATAGTTAAAAAAGTGTTTGAAGCAAAAATTGGAAGAAAGAAACCACGAGGACGACCAAGAAGAACGTGGCTGGAAGAAGTTAAGGAGGCAGCGCAAAGAAGAGGTCTAACTTGGGAAGAAACGAAGACAGCAACACAAGATAGAGCAGAGTGGAAAGAAATATGGAGAAGACCAACAAATCAGAACTCAACCCCCTCCCCCGCAGGCCGGGGGAACGCCTTACACCCGTGAGGGTAGAAAGGTGCAGGATTAAGTAAGTAAGTAAGTATTAATAGTGCAAAGAAAATTGTTGTGGCCAGCACAGTACCTCTCGCAATTTCTATTTTGTTACATAAGTATCGAATTTAATTTAACATTCCTTGAACACATAAATAATTCTAAGGGTACCATTACTATTAATATATCTACCTACCTACACTTTTAAATACTTAATTAATAATTCATTAAGTAATATTAAATGTATTCCCAGAAAAAGCTTTCAGTAATGTCAGTAAAACTGTTGATTTTTGACACTGTCAATTATAAACATTTGAATTTGATAAATGGTTTTTTTTTTGGTGTAATTTGGACTGCAACAGATTATTCTATATATTACATTTTCTTCATCTATAAATCTATAGAAGATGTAATATTTTTTAAGAGTATTAGATGGAGAATTGTATGTTTTTGAATATTTGTAATAACACATAACAAACTACTAGTTCCGGTTGTCCAATTGATATCAAAACCTTTTCAGCTCTTAATGTCAGATTAAGGAATACGTAGATAAACAAGTAACACCATTGTAAATATGTTAAAATCGTATTCTAGTGATCTCAAAACGAGCTTATACACTAAAACCTAGATATACGATTTTTAGCATGAATCCAATACACCTCTTAGAGAAAGGTAAATAGCATATACACATCTACACATCTGCTACAGAAATGTACCAACTGTTGAAAAATGTTTATGGTGATGAGGTTCTATCTAGTACTCAAGTTTTCGAGCAGTTTAGAAGATTTAAAGAAGGAAGAAAAGAGATCGGAGACAATTAGCGCCTCGGCCGTGCACTGACATTGTTTTTTTTTTTTCGAAAAGCGAGTGATTGTTCACATGGATTAGGTGCCTGAGGGGCATTTCGTTAACCAAGCATATTATAAGAAGGTTTTGTACGGGTGAGAAGAAAAAGGGCTGAAATGTGATGGATTCTCCATGAAGACAACGCGCCGGAACAAAACGCCCTGTCCGGCAAGACATTTTTGACGAAATACAAAATCACCGTGTTGGTATATCAACCGTACTCACTTGACCTAGTGCCATGTGTCTTGCTGTTATTCCCAAATTGTAATTCTGCGTTAAAAGGCACCAAATTCGGGGCCGAAATGTAGTTGTAGAAATGCGGCAGAGCTTATGAACAACCTAACAAAAAAGGCCTGCAGGTATTGCTTCCAACAATGGAATATTCGCATCGAGCGGTGTCGGGTTCGGGGAGGAGAGTACATTGAAGGTGGCAATATTTGTTTTGTGCAATTTTATACATTGTCAATGTTCTAAGTTCAATCCTGTTATTTAATTGCCACACCTCGTATTTTGTAAGATTTTACTACCCTGAAGAAGTGTGCACTGACACATTGGTGTTGTAATAATAAATGCTGTTTGACTGAGATTTCGAGTAATTGTTAAGACCTTATCGATAATATTGAGAACTGACATGTCCGATGGCGGCAGCACCATCGGACCGATTAGCTGTTTCTGAATTAGTACTCGCAATGTTGTGACATATGAATGCAAACAACAAAAACAATTTTTTCATTTAAAATGAGGCTAGGTATCATGGAACATTCTAGATATCTGGAAGCAACAGCTAATTCTATTTGTTAATAGAAGGTATTTATAATTTGATATATATTTAATCAATCGAAATTGATGATTGCAGGTGAGCGAATTATAAACGCTAACCACATACTATTTATAACTAGAGCAATTACTGCGAAGCCACATGAAATCAAAATACATTTAGCGAGTTCTACAGACAATTTAGATGCTGGTGCTGATGTATTATTAATATTATCCTCTACTACTTCATTTACTGCATTGCAATGTCACTGGCGTTTACTGCTTTTGGCTTTACACGTTTGGTTTGTCGTAGCAAACGTTTATTATCAGGAACTTTTACTTCAAATACGAGAAGAGAAAGTGATGGTACTGCAGTTCTTTTTAAAGTTTTAGGCTTAATTGTATAGAAAAATACATAAATAATTAGAACGAACACAACATGAACTTTTTATTCTAAGACAAAATCTGGACATTGAATTTTTTACTCAATAGGAAATTATATAATCATTCAATTTAAAATGACGAGAACAAACTTTCATATGTTTCGTTATTTGTTTTGCACTAGGAATTGTATATTCCCATGTTTTTCGTCAATCCATATCCATTTCAACACCTACACTTGTAATTTTAACTTTATTTTAGTCATGTTTCGGAATATTATAAAACCCAATGCCTGTGTCTCGACCAGATCTTGAGTTGCATCCGAATACACAACAATTAGTACGACTTTTTCCCATTTCAATTCATATCAAATGATTAAACCACATGTAACTCAAGCATACAGTCACAATACAGTACTAAACCGGAAAGTTCATATTTTTCCCAGCAGATGGCATATCGCAGCTTATCAGTTGTCAATAGCTATAAAATCAGTAAGAATTAAAAGAAATATGGAAAACCTTCTATAAGCAGATGATACTTATATACTTATAGATCATTTCCTTCTGTTGAATCTCTCGTTGAAGTGATTTTTATGTGATATCTCCATCACTTCCGAAAACAATACAATTTCCCTTTCTTGAATGATGACTGAAGGCGTCGATTTGTGACTCGATCGGTAATATCTCAATTTGACGTCGGCGGTTCGCTGGCGTCATCATCAGATCCCCTTGGTTCGGTCTCGTCCCGAGCTATCTGACCCGTTTTCGAATCTTTATCAATCTTAATTAAGCCAGTGGAGCAAACTGTTTTCAGTGAAATTGCCTCAGCGGAAAACTTTTGTGGGAGGTTTATCTGCCGTGCCTGTGCGGCCGGGTGATGTCGACGACGCACAGCGTCGGGACGTCAGGGAGACGAAGGACTACGCAGCTTGTTTCCAGGATGTCTCATTCCAGGGGAGGCGGAGGGGTTATCGATGGTTCACGAAAAAATAAGAGGGGGCTTTAAATTAAGTTTTAATGAGATTGTGAATACTTCATTTACTCAATTCCGCAGAGTAGCGAAATTTTGTGGAAGTATTAGAAATTTACGCAGCATATTATAAAAGTAATACATGGTTTGTGTGTTGTTTAGACTCGTTTATACCGAATACAAATTGAGCACTTGACAAATTAAAGCTATTAACTCCACTTCTTATTTTTTGTTTATATTTTAGTTACTGTTTATTTTAAAATAATAAAGTATTATTGCATATTGTTAAAAATATTTTTGCTAAACAATTAGGTATCGATTTATAAAAAAAAATCTGTTGTGGCCAGCACTATACTTCCCGCCAGTATTTCTGATGATGCCGCAACTGGCGAAATTGTGCACTAAAGGTAAAATATATTTTTCTTGTAAAACTAAATCGAGTATTATTATTAATATTATCTTTTAAACTTCTATTAATATAAATATATACCTTATTTATTGATGCTAGAAACTATATTTCGTTCCTTTACATTCCTATGTAATTATAATTATTGTTTCATTTACTAGTACTTTTTGTTTTTGAAACGTTACCATTATTAATTCGAAATGATAAGTTTTTTAAATAAATAAATATAAATATATCATCACGGCATATTACCCATTACTGGGTGTGCCAGTATCTACAACACATGTAGACATTGGTAATGATGACGATATATTTTACCGTGTGGGCGCTTACCAGGCTTCACGTCACAGGCACTCATAGCTGGTGTGGAAGTTTTTTGACAGTGAATTGTATGCCAGTTACATACATTTGAAATCTGAACTATGTAACCAAGGAATTGTGTTTATCTTTAAAACATAGGGGGGGGGGGGGGGATATAAAATATTTTATGTATTATAGATATAGAAAGGGAGAAAGTATGAATGCACATTTTCGCATTTATATAAAATTAAATAATCTTTAATTTTTATTATAATATAATTCGCGAAAAAAATACATTTAAAGGTATTTTTTGAACAAAAACTATTTTGAGCTTCAAGTAAAGTGCCATTCCCGGTTACCTGGTTTATACCAAAATCTAATAGCTTCTTTCTATTTCAGAATAAGATAGAAATATGAGGTTTAGTATTTTCTGAATTATAGTACCTACACCTTCACACACATACACACACACACACACACACACACATACATACACAGACATCATCGTGAAAATGTTAAAACGAATTCTAGGGACCTTAAAACGTGGTCTTTACCAAAATCTCGACATGTGATTTCTCGCACGATCCCAATATCTCCCTTACCAAGGCTTACCTACTACTTTTCCGTGTCCTTCAATGTGTAACTTTATAATATTTTTGAAACTAGCAAATAAACAAATTAAAATGATGTCATAACATATGAGAATACGAACCTAAATTCGGCCAGTTTACATGTTCAACAAAATCTACATAAATGGTTATAGCAATTTCTACAAAATTATTTCGGCTACTTTAAATATAGACTTAAAAATCAGTTCGACCGGTATTTTAAGGGTCATTTTCTAGTCTACATTTACCTTGTACCGAGACCCTTTAGGGCTGGTTTACGATGAATTTAATTTATAAATTAACATTTAGCAATTTTGATCAAATTCACTTTTTTCTCTTTGGCTTATGTTCCATTTTGAAATTCGGATTCTGACCAATCAGTATCTATCACGTTAATTATCACTGCTTGTCCTTTGACGTTTTAGCAATTATCTGTTGGGAAAGTGAAATGACAAGATTATGAACAATTCTTCAAATATACTTCTATAAGTGTCCACGTATTTAATTTCTTCCATCCCTCGTTGCATTGAAATTACGCAAACGTTTTTATTTTCGTACAATTCAGTTGCTTTGTCGTACAAATTACGATTTTCGCGAATACTGCTTATTAGCAAAAAACAAAATATCAATTTGTCACAAACAGAAAAGACAGCTGACGGATGAAGCAAAATTATACCTTATTGCCATGTTTAATAGTTCTCTTTTGTGACTGGTCGAATTTGAAATTTACATTTGCAAATATAAAATATAGTTATATTCCAAATTTAAATTTCAAATTTCTATATTTGTAAATATTTCATAAACCATCCTTTTAAGAGAATTTAAATTTTAAAATCTAAATTATAAATTATTGTAAATTTATAAATTAAACTCACCATAAACCAGCCTTTACTTTTGTCAAAATGAAAACAATTGAAAAGCAACTTCAAAATTCAGTGTGTACAGTAAAATCTTGTAAGACATAATGATAATACTCAAAGGAAAATATGCAGGGCTTAGGTATCCAACACCTATACTAGAATTAAAGCTAGTATCACTAATAATGGCGATGTAACATGTAACCCAACATTAAATAGTGGAATACTTGAATAACATTCAGTGTTTTAAACTAGCTACCTAGTTGAAAGAATTTTGTCACTATTTGCGTAGGATTATAATTTTTTTTTTTTAAATGTTAACCCTTTTTTGTTGATCTAATATGAGTTTGGGCTGGTAGTTAGTTATGTTTAGATAATAGAAAAAAATAATCGTTTGAATCTTTACATGTTACAGTGCCAAATACATTATCATAATTTTTGCATATACATTGTACACGATACTGACAAAAACTAACCCAATCTACAAAAAAAAGTATCGTAATCTTAAAAGTATGCAAATTAAGAAATCTTTACACCTTACAAGCGCTTCTACATTCACAATACATTTTAAATTCATAGCTTGAAATATTACTCTCGTCAGATACGTTTCATTATTCATTAATCATTTGCTTATTATATGTTCAAAGGAAATAGAGTATTCTCTAACATTTTTCCTCTGACAGTCGTTTAAAATTTGCTACTGTATTAATTATTTGTTAGCCAATAGCGTAATCGCTATCTACGGGAGAAAAACTAATTATACATGACAAATAATGATTGGGATGTTTTTTTGTAAGAGAAATGGAATGTTCCGAGTGCTTTTAAAAAAGATCAAACAACAAACAATGTATAATGTTGTATGAGGAAACATGTGGTATACGGGTAGGCTGTTGTTGAATGTATTATGACACCATAGGCCATAGGTATCAATGAATTGGAAAAAAAATGGCGGGAATTGACAAGTCATTGGAATTTGCTAAGCGGTTTACGTTAACTTGTAAGACTGTCATGTCCAGTAGATGTCCGTTTCAACTTTTTAAACTTTTAGATGCATTCAAGTATAGATTTTCAAAACCTAAGTTAATGTCTTTCAGTTCTTTAAATGTATGCCCTCAAATAAGCCAGTTTCACATTTTTTTAAAATAGTATTTTTTTCTATAGCAGATTTTAAAGTGTGCTTTGTTCAACTCGAAATAGTTGCCTAATGCCCAGTTGCACCACTGACACTTAAAATTTAAAAATGGTTTTATTCAGTTAACCAAATAAATTAATGTTAATTCCTGTCGAATAATTTTTTAATTAAAGTACAAAATTGAATTGGCTAACTAAATAAAACCAGGTTTAAATTTTAAGTGTTAGCGGTGCAAATGGGCATAAGTGACATTTTAAGCGCAAGGGTAGATAAAATAATACTTTAACAGCAAGGGTAGATAAAGAACTTTAATTTTTATTTAAATAAAAACACATTATACATTTTGGCGATTCATATTATATATAACTGCAATTGTATAAACATGAATAAAATGAAATTGTTTTCAAACAAATTCTATAACTACCACGCTACTGAGATTTTTAAATTGTTCTTAAATAATTTAATTTATAATCGGTTTTTCTAATTTTTATTCTTTGATATCTGCTATAGAAAAAATAGAATTTTACACACGACGATAAAATTAAATTATCGATTCGCGAAAATAATTCACTCGCGAAATCGCTCGTGAATTAAACTTTCCGCTCGTCGATAAATTCAATTTTATCGTCTTGTATAAAAAATAAAATAAATATATCATCACGGCATATTACCCATTAATGGGTGTGCCAGTATCTACAACACTTGTAGACATCGGTAATGATGACGATATATTTTACCGTGTGGGCGCTTACCAGGCGTCACCTCACGGGCACTCATAGCTGGTGTGGAGAGTGCACCACAGGGGTCACTTTTGTGCCATTTAAAATTGGAAATAAAAAAAAAATAACTATTAAATGAAAGTTTATGCAGTATTTTTCATAGTAAAAAAAATAAAAATAATAATAATAATAATAATTTATTGTTATTTTCGTGACTAATTAAATAAAAATAATGGCGCCAGAAGGTCATTTGTTTTAAAAACAGATATTATTACATTATTAAGGCAACACTAATTAACGTTATATTCTTGCTGTATAAAACAAAAGAACATAAGCGAATGATACATCGTTGAAACAAAGTAAAAAAAAATCTGTTGTGGCCAGCAGAAAACCTCTCGAATATCCATATTAGGCTAGATAAGTATTGCATTTAACATATCTGGTCTGGTAGGTACTCTCAAAAAATTATAATTACATCTATTCTTTTTCTCCTTCTGTTATAAATGTTCGAGTTTCTTCCAATTTATAAACGAAATTGGTGGTATTTCTAAATGGTATATATTATACATATTATGTATTTATAATTTTAAATATTTAATTAATAATAAAATAAGAAATATTTAATGCACATCCCAGAAAAAGCATTCGGAAATATTTCTGCATTTTTGATACTGACTAGGAATGACGATGGGTACCCGGGTACTCAGAACCTACCCGATAATAATGTACCCGGGTATAAAATTTATTACCCGATTACCCGAAATATACCCGTTGCCCGTTAATTACCCAATACCCTTTAATTACCCGAACAGTTTTCAGCTGCCGGAAAGATTGTATCTAAAAGAAGAGCCTTTTATTACCATACCATAGGTAATTAATATAATTTATGTTGTTTTTTATAGAGATATAGTTTATTATTTATTTATATTACTTTTTATTTAATAAATATATGTAAACAATAATTACGAATTTTATTCAAAGTAAACTTTTAATATAAGGGTAACTGGTAATTAACAAATTAACGAGTTATGTATATGTACTTAAAGGATAACGGGTAATTAAAGGGTATCGGGTAATTAACGGGTAAAGGGTACTATCCGGGTAGTTGTTTCGGGTACTCGGGTACCAAAATTATCGGAATTCGTCATTCCTAATACTGACATTTATCCCTCAATTACAAACATTTAAATTTTTTAACTGGTTGCTTGGCCTGTGAGATTCATTACAACAGAATATTTTATATATTTATATGTTTTTATCTATAAATTTGTAGAAGATATAATAAATTTTTTAAATATATCTTTAATATTTGTGATATCACAAATTTTAAAAAATAATACTTAGAAGAATTTTTTTAAGTAAATACTAATTAATTTATTTAATGATAATTATAAAAGCGTTAAAATCTGATTGTAAGGGTCTTAAAAAGTGCTTATTCATTAAAATCTGGATATGCGAATTTTAGCATGAATCCAATACCTCTCTTAAGGAGAGGCAGATAATAAAAAGTGTTGTAGATATGTGTATGTGCAAATCTAAATTCAGTATTGTTTCATAGATGGAAGTTAATTGCAAAAATTGAATTCAGTAAATATTGGCAATATCTAATGATTTTAAGCATTGGTTATAAAAAAAATGTTTAAAATCAAAGCTGCAGAGAATTTTGTCTTCTCCAAACTGAGTTGAGATAATTATGTTACAATTTAAAAAAATAATAATAAATAAATAAAAAATATAGCATTCCATTTCGTTTCGACCGGAGTGTCACTGTTTTGAAAATATTTTACTTGAAATAGACATGTCGCAAATTTTGTACTATAATATTACATAGTTTTTAAAATAAGAGTGGGCACCTTATTTAATAATGAGTTTGCATTTGCTAGAAACCTTCTTCTTTACCATCTCAAAGTATTTCCAACTTTCCTTTTGCGAACTTATTCATTTGCAAGTTTCTTTGGAAACTATTTCAAAAAATTCATGCAAATTTATGTTTTGTTCGGTGCTTTCAGTGATTCACCGTAACTAATGCACGCAATAAATCATCGAAGGACTAACGCGACTAACCCTTTGAAACTGCAAATATCTTTCTATTTTGTCTGTGGCTGCTGCGGCTACGGTTTATGGCACTGCGTTGGAGATGCGCTCTAGGACTTCGTACGAGCAAAAGAATATAGTTAGCTTATGATTTATTGCACGTAGCTAGATATGGCAAAATCAGAAGTGGGTGAAATCAAGGCAGACAAAAATTAGTGATGCTATAATCGTAAAAGAATGTGGATTTTGTAAGAGAATTTCTAATTTTGAAGCAGATTTAGTGAACTATCTATTTCTCCCAAAATAAAAATATTGTGTCATAGCAAAGATACCGACATACATTATTTACTAAACCTGGCAACTGTATTAATATAATGCTCGAATAACTATTTCTTTTCATCATTACCGATGTCTACATGTATTGTAGATACTGGCACACCCAGAAATGGGTAATTTGCCGTGATGATATATTATTATTATTATTATTATTATTATTGTTACAAACATATTAAAATATATTGATAAGTTGTTTTATAAATTTTTAATATTTTCATTTTAAAATACTGTGACCATTAGTATGAACAGCATTTGAATATGATTGTATTTTCTTTCTCTGTCAATCGTTTATGAATTATTTTGAATAAAAATAAAAGATGCGTACAATTATTTTTTTTTATAACTGTTTAAAGTATTTCGTGGGTCTAGAATAATAAGGTTGTAACTGCCAATTTTTGGAAAATAAGGTTTCAACATAACTAGGTCATATCTGTCATATTCTCGTTCTGATACTAGATTTTAAATATTGCGACCTTTTTTCAAGATAGTACAGAAACAAAATTGTATCTGCCAAAAATCAAACGTGTGGCGACGAAGTTCTATCTGCATCATAGTACAAATAGAAGCACTTTAAAAGAAGTATTTCTTGAGCTAAAGCCGTCAAAAAGGAGTTCAGAAATAAGCATCGAGAAGCGGAAGGCTTTGAAAACATTGATGGCTGTAATATCTGAGCAAAACCAAATATACATATTGTATAGTATAAAAGAATATTACACAATTGGCAACATAAAAAAGAAACAAGAATATATCAATAATTTCTTCAATATCAATTTATGAATTATTGACTTACACCCAATTCCTCTACATCAGAAGGAAGATCTATATCGATTTCAGAAGACATTCAGAACACATTTTCAATGATAATACGCATACAATGACATAGGTAAGCATTAAATTAAAAAAATCTGATGTAACCAACACAAAACCTCCCGCTATTTAATTTTTATTAATTTAAATACATACCTACGTATTTAGTAATGCTTCAAACTATATTATGTTCCATTGCATATAACTATTGCTTTATTTACGATTTTCTTTATTATTTAATATGTCACAATTATTAATTTGAAGTGATTAGTTTTTTTACAATGACGTTTACCTGTCATTTACATTCATTTAAAAAATAAACTGTGTAACAAAGGAATTGTGTTTATCTTAGGCTTCCAGATTAAAAAAAGAAAAATGATTTTTAAATTTATCTGTAAAACATATAGAAAAAGTATTAATGTATACCTGTACAAAATTCAATAATCTATTATTTTGATAATGACAAAATGCGAAATAATGGCATTTAATGGTATTTTTACTTCCCGCTACCCTTGGTAAGGGAGGTATAGGGATCGTGCTAAAAATCACAAATCGAGATTTTAGTAAATAACCACGATTTAAGATCCCTAGAATTCAATTTTAACATTTTCACGATGATGTCTGTATGTGTGTATGTGTATGAATTTTGTATTCGGTCTAACTCAAATACTATCATTCAGAAAATTCTGAAACCTTGTATTTCTACCCTATTCTAATACGAAAAGAAGTCATTAGATTTTGGTGTAAATCGGATAAACGAAAATGGCACTTTACTTGAAGCTCATAATGGTTTTTCTTCAAAAAATCTGATGTGGCCAACAATAAACCTCCCGCAATTTAATTTTTATTAATTAAAATACATACCTACGTATTTATTAATGCTGCAGACAACTCCATTGCATATAACTATTGCTTTATTTACTATTTTCTTTTTAAAATGTCACTATGAAATGATTAGTTTTTTATAGGTGAATATATATGTATGTATATATATATATATATATATATATATATATATATATATATATATATAACAATTTGTAAATAATTAATTTGATTCTATATAAATGATTCATAACACAGTGCAGCTCATAGTTTATTTTTTTTATGTTTTTATTATTAGCGCATAAATTTATTATTTTCATGTTTCATTAACAAAAATAAATAATAATTTTCTCGGTCGTAGTGAGTTATTTCTTTAAATAAGCGCAGATAGACCTCTGATCCCATAAAAGATGTAAAAACTTTGAACTTTGAGGCACATATTTTTTTGGTCACTAATGGCCGATTTCACCACCGATTCCTAAAATTTAAGTAATGCTTATGTACCCGATGTGCACCACATAGGCATTACCTACCAAAATTTTGTTTTCACCAACCGCTAAGCATTGCCTATCTTGATTTAGGAATTACTTAGCTAGGTATCTGTTTCCCGATGCCCAAATCGCTAAGTATTTCCTAACGTTTGACAGCTGACACTTCAAAATGAAAATTGTACAATTTTATTGAATATTTTGATAGTTATAACGAAGAAATAGAAAGACATGCACAAGATAGAAAAGAAAGAACAAATTGTTTTGAATTCTGTGATGAAAAATGATTTTGGAAAAAATGTCCTTTTCATTAGAAAACAGAATTTTATATACCTATACGAGTTTATATGATATAAAATTAGTAAATACATAAATATATAGTTTTTATTCTTTATTTTATATTTTGGGAAATTACATTAGGTATTCACATATAATTAAATTCATAATTTCTGCAAAAATGCCATAGCCAAATATCATAAAAATACGTTTCGGTTGTCATATTTTAAATTTTTTCTTGAAATCATAGGATTCAGTTTCTGTTTTTGTATTATTTATTCTATATGTTACCATTTATATTTTTCTATCCTTGTTCATTTTTATTTTTGTTCCAACTATAATTTCCACTTCTGTAATACAAATTTATAAAATATCTGTAAAGGAAATTTCTTTAAAAATTTAATTATTTTGTATACCTCAACGTAATATTATTGATATCTCCACATAATTTCCAATGTCAATGTTCACAAATATAATTGACAAATGTCATAAATTATAAAAATTATTCATTTATTTCCAGTGTGCAAATATAATATCACAAAAGTAACTAATAATCCGTTCCCTACGTAAGTAATTCCTAGCTGGGCATTGCTTTGTTTGGTGAAATCCAAAATGGATAAGTATCAGTTTAGGCAGTTCTTAAATTTAGGAAATTCCTTGCTAGGCAACGGTTTAGGAATCGGTGGTGAAATCGGCCGTAAGTAAGTGCTTTTCTACCGGTATAGGATGTATTGGATGATCCGGTAGGAAACACTTACTGCCCTTAATACATAAATTACTAAAGCCCACAGTCAAATATTGTATAACCAAGCAAAATATTGTAGAACTGGAAACCACAAAATGAAATTAATTTTGTTTCAAGAACTCTATAAATAATAGGGGGCAAAAATATTTAAACAATATTAAAAAAATATTGAAAGAATAAAGTACAGCTATAGTAACTTTTCACATAACATTAAAACCAAAAAATAAAGTAGGACTAATAGATCAGAAAGGTCTTTCGGTTTTTCCCATGGCTTCTGTCGGTTAAAATAATCGGCCAGCAATCTGCAATCTAATTTAAAAGTTCACAATCAAAATGGTCAAAGTCATGAGTCAAATCAATTTGATTGCGATCAATGTTGTATAATTGTTTTAAAAAGAATGAATACCATCAATCACTGCAACTAACTGTGATCCAAATAAAATTCATCATAAAAAATCAATACCATAGAAATTTTTATGTTTTTAACTATTGTCTACTTTTTACGCCAAATTTTTGAAACGAATTTACAGGCCTATTCTGTAAAACATTCGCTTAACGAATCGTTATCATAACGATAATCGTTGTTATGAAAATCGTTATTCGTATTTTACGAAAATCGTTATTTTTGTATTCTGTAAGATCGATCGTTAAAACATTATCGTTGAATTTAATTGATAACGATATCGTTATAATTTTTTTGCGATTGGTACTATTGTTTACTCAATTCACCCCTGCAATTCACTATTAAAACTGACATTTAAATATCATTTTGAAAATTGTTGGTGAAGATTTATATTATTATTTCATTTTATTAATGGCTATTTATTATTATTCTCTATTATAATAGATATGGATAAGAAAACGAGGGGCTCAAAAACTACAAAAGAACAATATGAATATTATGTAGACTTTCTTGCAAGTAATGTCCCTTTGAGAACAAATAAATATTATCCAGAGGATCCAAATCATATTGAAGAAGCATATGCTGAATTGGTTAGGGGATTAAATGCTCTCAGTAAAATAAAGCACATGTAAAAGTATGATTAATATAGAGTACTTTTAGGAGATTTGGTATAGCAGTTATCCTTGTATTTGCTTCTAGAAATGGCAACAGTTCAGTAAAATCTCTTGCGGCGGCTCTTGATAATCTAAATAATTTTCTAAAATTTTCCTCTGGGATAGTAAAAAAAACACTTTTATCTCTTAAAGCCCTATGATTTTTTCGAAGATTTTTCCTGTTAAATATATATATGTAGTAAAGTTAGAATATAATCTAACATATTTTTAAAATATATAATTACCTTTCACTATTTTCTTCGAAAAAGTGAAGAAATAATAATAATTCGGGATGACCATTCATTATAATGGCATTTAATATTTCAAGAATATTGAAATGTGATTGAAATGCAACAAATCGTTAACCTAACGACCAGTTTTTTCTTGTCGTTAAAAAAATAACGATTTTACGAAAATCGTTATCATCTTGTCGTTATGAACAATTGAATTTTTGCTTACAGAATACCACTTTAACGATTATCGTTATTTTAACGATATAACGATTCGATATGTCATAACTATCGCTTACAGAATAGCCCTATTAGTTATGTTGGTATTTTTTGTTATCTATCTATCGGATCGAGCCAATTTGAGTATATTTTGTTTTGGAATTTTTGGTCGTCCTGATGAATTTTTGGCTGACAGTTGTTCAGTTTTGATTTATTATCTTATTCAAATGCTCTCAAGTTGAGACAGCTCCTTGGCAACTTTGTAATTATCTGGTTTCGCGCTGAATAACGT
This sequence comes from Ophonus ardosiacus, assembly GCA_943142095.1. Lineage (NCBI taxonomy): Eukaryota > Metazoa > Arthropoda > Insecta > Coleoptera > Carabidae > Ophonus > Ophonus ardosiacus. Next base: position 58,459,222 of record OW964824.1, read on the forward strand.
ACAACGTAGCGAGCGTGTTTGTCTGCTCTGGCTCTGTTCTGCTCCCCACAAAGTATCGAGGAAAACTACCACCTGCCCTAACTGTACCCTCGCAAATGTTTTACTTCGACTTTTTCATAATTTTTCAAAACTAAATTTAAACTGGTTGTTCATTTAAATTTAATTAAAAATTTTAAATACTACGTATAGATAGTAAAAATAATTAAAATCGATTTTACTTATCATATTTTTCGAAAATATGCTTTTACCCTTTTGCGTAGTAGTTTTTCTGTAATTTCAAAATAAGCGAAAATCAAGTTTTAACATGTAACTCGAAAACAAAAGATGATGAATTTTCTGTAGCGTGATTAATAAGAAAGTTTTTCATAACTCGAATTTGTTCCACCTGTACATTGTTTAGCGTAATTTTTAAAATAGGCAATGTTATCCTGTTAATTTGTTGCCACACCTCGTCTTTTATCGTTAATAATATTATTCACAGTGAACATATTCGTAGAATGAAACTATGCAAATAAAATATTTCTCGTAAATATTCATATTTTTCTCCTTATAAAATGATTAGACATCAGAAGATGTAAATTACAGCAATAGAGTATTTAAATTCACACGTATTTGCTTCTATTGTTATACAAATTAGTTTCTAAAGTAATTGGAAAAGAAGTGCATATAATTTGATCCTTTGATCATCACTTGAGTAATTGGCACGAATCCGGTTCTTACATAAGCGGTTGACCATGAAAAGACAAAAGGTAGTGAACAGCAAGATGCCTGGAAATAGGTAAACAACATTTTCTTTGGTTCTTCGCCAGTTGCCAGCATATTTATTCATTAACAATATCTCATATTAACAAAGCAGAACATTAAATAATTAATCGAGAAAAAATATTTTGCGCCTTAGTGAGATTCGAACCCAGAACCCCGAGCACACTCACGATTAAGAGGCGTTGCTCTAACCATTAAGCCAACGGAACCGACAAAAAAAAAATATGTCATCATCATTACTGATATCTGTGTACAAGGCAGATTCAGATAATTTTTACCTTCCGTAAAAGGAAGGTATTGTCTTTGGTCAAAAAATTCGTTGGTGAGTTTTTAATGAATAAGCACGTTTTAGGGTCCCTACAATACGAATTTACTATTTTTAAGATGATGTCTGTATGTGTGTGTGTGTGTGTGTGTGTGTGTGTGTGTGTGTGTGTGTGTGTGTGTGTCCGTGTGTGTGTGTGTGTGTGTGTGTGTGTGTCCGTGTGTGTTTATGTATGTCCGTGTCTGACAAATTTTTCTCCGACGATAACTCCAATACTACAATTCTAAAAATTATAATTCTTTCGTATTCCTCTTCTTTACATCCATATGAAGAGCTGATTAGATTTTGGTTATAATTGATCCACCGGAAGTATCCTTATTTGAAGTTTTTAACAGTTTTTCTTGAAAAAACGCAGTTAAATATTATTTTTCGACATTTTGTGATTATCAATATGAAAGAATATCTTATTCTCTATACGGTTTGATTATACAGTTTCGTTCATATTCAATAGATATAGAGTTATAGAGACATTAAGAGAGATTAACTTTCAAAAATTAGTCAGCTTTGTTAAAATTATGGAAACAACAGATTTATTCAGAAAAATTTAATTGACAGATGTCAGTTTCAAATGCAAAACCAAAGTTAAAAGTATAGGGTGAGAAAGTTATGTGTGAATGTGATAGAGTGTCCCTCCAAAGAGAAGAAGATGGAAGGACTGTGTAGCAGAAGATTTGAGAGAGGAAGAATTGTGTGAAGAAGATGCGTTGGACAGGAATGATTAAAAGAGAAGAGTAAGAAACAGCGACCCCTAATAAAATAGGGAAAGGAACTTTGGGTATAGAATTTGTAAAAAATAGTGTGTTCGTGTTACAATTTTATAGGATATACAGAATCTTTTTCAAGGAACTTTTGGTATGGGATATATACAAAATACATTGAATTGACAGAAGGTTTTGTGCTGGCCACAACAGATTTTTTTAAATGCATTAACCACTCCATTTCTTGAGTCCTTCCTGTAGCTGATGTAATTACACATTGGCACCCGGTTATATATTTCAGAACGACATACAAGGCAATTTGCATATATATGAAACCACCTTATACAGAAATTGACAATTATAAGATGTGATGGACTCATGCTATGCTAAAAATAATAACAGTTAGACCTTTTGTATAAATAGAGAATAAATGATTAGGTATCTATTGATCAATGTCACGACGTACAGAAAACCACCGGCTGAAAGACGGAACGTAAACGTGTGAATATTAATAATCGAAAGGTGTTCTGCCTTTAAAATAAATGAAGAAAAAATTAATTAGTTTTTTCACGCCGATTTTGATATGTACCACCGATGAAAAATGTTCCAATGTTCATTTTCATTCCGATAAAATTGCTCTACCGTAATTAAATTATTTAATCCAAAACTTTGATTGCTTTCAATTAAAACATAGTCGAAAATTCTGCATTGGGAAGCGATAGAAAAAAGAAATTATGGTGTAATTATGATGTTAACAAATTCTCGGTCTCATGCTGCTGTCAAGGTGATATACCATTTGCGCCGAGAATGTTTGTAACTCAATTATAATTATTTGATGGATAATAACATACTGACATTGACAAGATATTAGTTGACTCAGTATATTGTCAGTTGGCTCTTTTATTATTCATATTCATGGTGTTGTTATTCAAATTAAAATATGAATAAAAAGTTTCAAATTCATCATTTATAACGGAACAGATAATTTTACTATATTTAAATTAACATTTTTTTACCTTCCGTTATCTTTAGGTAACAAAGGTAGGTTTTTTTTAGGGTCCTTAGAATATAATTTTACTATTTTTACGATATATGCATGTGTGTGTGTTTGTGTGTGTGTGTGTGTGAGAGAGAGAGAGAGAGAGAGAGAGAATGTTTGATAAAAATTTCTCCTTCGATTACTTCAATACTACAATTCCAAAAATTATATTTTTCTCGTATTCCCCTTCTGTACATTTATATGGAGAGTTGATTAGGTTTTGGTAATAATTGGCCAATCAGTACTCTTAAAAAACTCTATACATTATAGTGTACTTATCTCTAAATCTATACAAGATATAATAAAAATTTTAAGTGTATTAGATGGAGAATTTTATGTTCTTCAATATTTAATAACAAAAATTTCTAAAATATTATATTTAGAAGAAATTTTCTAAGAAACTACTACTTCCGGTTGTTAAATTGTTACCAAAACCTTTCTCGGCTCTTCCCAGGAATGTCAGATTGAGGAATTCATAGTTAAACAGTTTTTAAGTCTTACAGTTTTTGAGGAATCGTCTCTACAACATCCAGACATACACACACACATGCACACATACACACATAAACACATCCACATACACACACAAAGACCTAATTTTAAAAAAGTTATAATCGGATTTTAGGGACCTTAAATCGTGCTTATTCACTGAAATCTGGATATTTGAATTTTAGCATGAATCCAATACCTCTCTTAGCGAGAGGCAATAAATAAATATATCATCACGGCATATTACCCATTACTGGGAGTGCCAGTATCTACAACACATGTAGACATCAGTAATGATGACGATATATTTTACCGTGTGGGCGCTTACCAGGCGTCACATCACGGGCACTCATAGCTGGTGTGGAGAGTGCACCACAGGGGTCACTTTTGTGCCATTTAAAATTGGAAATATTTGGCGTCTGTCGGGATCGAACCCGGATCCCCCAGGTTCGTGGCCAGACACTTAAGCACGCGGCCACGGGAAGTAGATAAGTATGTATATTAATAATAATATTACATAATCCTTAAGAAATACAGCCATGTTTTCTGGGAATTTAATATTTCTTATAGAAATAGTAATTAAATATTTAAAATTGTAGGTAAGTAGGTATGTATATTAATAGTAATAGTACTTATATGCTTAAGAAATACCGCCAATCCCGTCAATGAATTGGAACCATCTTGAACATTTAGAAGATCAGTATAAGTGGATATGATTCCTTATAGAATGAAAGAATAGATATAGAGTAGTATTAATAAAAATAAGTAAATGCTTATACTGACAGTTTTATAAGTAAGTACTTATATCCGTATTAATAAAGTTTCAGTAAAAGCTGATGCTATAAGAAAATACTTATTTGACAACAGTACTTACTTATACTTATAATCAAAATAAGTAATTACTTAAAACTGTATTAATAAAATGGAGTTGATTCTTATAGAATTAAGTATTTACTTATAAATTTATAAGTATGATATGTATCATGCTTATGGAAAATATTAAAAAAAAGCTGAAAAACAAATTAGTATTGATGAGCGCAACACTTTTTTCATTAATATTTTTGCCTTTGAAGCTGCTATCAAAACTAAATATTTTTTAAATTTCAAAAACTTATGTATATAGAACTGAATTTCAGATTAGTTTGTTAACTTTCTACAACTTTAAACCCGTATGCCACGATCTATAATTCTGCACAGAATTATGAACATAATTATAGACAGAATTTTATAGGCGGTCGCATACAGAAATTTTTATCAGTGGTTTTTTCTGTTCATAATATTAGTAGTGGAATTTTTAATAATTATTGTGGTCGTTGATTATTGTTTACAATTTTTAACTTGGTCTTGGACTCATGAGGAAATAATAATGCTCATATAATATTATCAAGAACATCCATATATTTATAGCCAGAATTTTGTAGAAAATTACGTGCACAGTGGTATATATTCTGGCCATAAATTTGTTCATAAAAATTCTGGTTAGAATTCGGTCCAAAATTATAGATCGTTACTGTCAACTGTCAACAAATGTCAAAATTTATTTTTTTTACAAAAACGCGGCTTACTATTGTATTTCATACGTAAGGACATACTTATAAGTACCTAAGTATTTACTTTAAGTATCAGCATGTATTTATTAATAAGAAAACAAGTATTTACTTGTAATTCTTGCTAAATACTGATAAGTAAATGCTAGTACTTATAAGTATTTACTTATAAGTATTTACTTATTTTTATTAATACCACCCATAGTTAAAATTATTTGTTTACAAGAAATGGTAAATTCGATATTATCTAATAACAGACAATATACCTACAATGTTTTGATAGTCGCTAATACACAGTTTTAAGGTTCAATTTTAATATAATTGACCCGTGTTCTGTTATGTTATTATAATGGAAGACCCCATTTAAACTGCAAGTACAATAGAAATGCATTCAAATGCAATGAACACATAACAATAAATTCACATTTGATAGGTTATCATTTAAGTTGGCGTAACATCAATTGTAGATAATAAATAGAGACTTTACCCATAATGTTCTCCGTCTTAATTTTCTTGCCTCGTCTTCCATTTAGAAGTTCAAACAAAAGTGGCATTAAAGTTGTAGTAAAACAAATATTTGCGTGGTGGATGTTTCCGCTAGCAAACCATTAAAAGAAGGAAACGTATTTGAAATATTCACGGGCACATCCAGTGTGGAGAAAGAGAAAAAACAGAAGTTTTCCTTGGAATAGTTGATCATTTATCAAGCATCGTGACGCGACCAGCGGCCACACAACACCCAGACACCCACCATATTGAATATCGGTCAGAGAGTGTGACATTTACAAATGAATAATAATCGCCGGTCCTTTTACTTTCGACAATAGCCTAGGTTCAGCTAGAAGGCAGCACGCAAGGGATGAATAAGCCGCTCCTAATATAATCGCCTGCACTAAATGCAGCTACTGGGTACTATGGATACTGGAACAGTTAACTCTTTATGCCAAATCACCAACAATGGAATGGAAGGGTTGCTAAAGGCGTGCTAGATAGCAAGCTTTTACAAACTTACCAAGAATAATAAAGTTAAACATAAAAGTATGTGTACCTATAGTATAAATTTGGCGACTCTGTAGGAACCATCGACATTTAAACTAATGGACCAAGTGTCTCCTATTCCTTTATAGTTAGAATATTGTTCCAACATAGAAAGATAGAAATATATATTCTGTCCTTCATCAGTACGGAAGTTCTCAGTTAAAGTATACTGCGCATGCGTTCGTACTTATTGTACATCTTTTTCAGTCATATGTAAACCTCTATACATCGCTCTCTATCACTAAATAATTGTCAAAATTTACATTTGACGTTTCGTAACTGTTTGTTTATTATTTGCTTCTTTGGAGAACATTTACAATTATTTCTGTCAATATATAGGTGTATGTGTTGTGAGGTGTGTATGTGACAAAATAATGGGGAAACGGTGTATTTCGTGCAGTCAACAGTACGTACGCGGTCCAGCTGTGTCATTTTATATGTAAGTTCTTATTAATTATGACTTGTCCCCTATAATATTATATTTATGTAATATATTGTATTAAAAATATATAATGAATCTAATTATGCACAAAATTAAATCTATACTCTTAGCGATTATGCACCAAGTACAACAAGTTAGGGATAAATCAAATTTTTTATTTTACTGCGTTTTCTTAACTTCCGTAATTTTGAAGGATAGAGATACTATGTCTGCACCGTTATGGCGGGACAGACGTTTTGCTTGTACGCTGCGTCTATTAGTTTAAAGGTCGATGGTAGGAACCAATGAAAAATACTCCTGGCCGATTTGATTCCTAAAATTTAAGTAATACCTATGTATCCGATATGCACCACTAGGCATTACTTAGCAAATTTCGATTTCACCAACCGCTAAGCATTGCCTATTTCGATTTAGGAATTACTTAGCTAGGAATCTGTTTTCCGATGCCTAAATCGCTAAGCATTACCTAAAGTTTGACAGCTGACACTTTAAAATGAAAATTATACAAGTTTGTTGAATATTTTGATAATTATAACGAAGAAATAGAAAGACGTGTACAAGATGGAAAAGAAAGAACAATTTTTTTTTAAATCCTGAAATGAAAAATGGTTTTACAAAGATTTCCTTTTGAATAAGACAGCATTACGAGTTTATATATATGAAATAAAATTAATTAGTAAATATACCGTTGTTATTCTTTATTTCAAATTTAGGGAAATTACATTAAATATTCACATATAATTAAATTCATAATTTTTACAAAAATCCCAAATAGCCAAGTGTCATATGCGTTCCGCTGTCCAATTTTATATTTTTATCTGAAATCAGAGGACTCAGCTTCTGTTTTGTATTATTTATTCTACATTTTGCCATTTATAATTCTTCTTATTGTTCTTTTCATCTTTGTTTCATTTATATTTTCCATTTTTGTAATACAAATTTTAAAATATATTTATAGTAAAATATATTACATTCAAAATGCAATAATTTTGTATAATATTCATAAATTAAAAAATTGTTCATTTATTTGCTGTGTTGAAATATAATATCACAAAAATAACTAATAACCCAATGCCTACGTAAGTAATTCCTAGCTGGGCAATGCTTTGTTTGGTGAAATCCAAAATGGATAAGAATCAGTTTAGGCAGTTCTTAAATTTAGGAAAATTCCAAGCTAGGCAACTGTTTAGGAATCGGTGGTGAAATCGGAAGTCCCTCTTATATTAAATCATCAATATACCGGCTGTTTAATAAAACAGTATAAGGTTTCAGAGTATGAATTATAGACACCAAACCGAGAAAAAAAAATCATTAAACATTACCATAAAGTATTCTAACAGAAATAACGACGATTTCATAAACCACGAAATAATAGCAGGCTAGTTTTATTTACATTTTTATTAGATCATAAATACTTAATTATAAAAAGAATCTAAGAGCAAGTGTTCAAAATGTATAAACCACAGCATTTAATAAATAACTCTATGTTATTTAAAAAATACAATAACGAATGATTAAAATATTACGTTTTTATTAAATATAGAAGGCTTTGCAATATTGTTTTTTTGAATTAGAAATATTCTAATAATATTAAATGAAGGTGTAATAATTAAATTTGGATTTATTAATATTAGTCCTTGCAATACTTTTGTCTATAGTTTTTAACAGATTTTCATTTGTATGTATTAAAGATACGGGTACGATTACTGAAGGTATGCTTTAAAATTCTGAAATTCTTCTAAACTTTATGCAATTTTTTCAGCTATTTTCGCTGAAACGAAAGAAAAACCCAGAATTTACATTTTGTTCGTAACGTAGAAAATAAAAACACGTCTGGCCGAATCTGAATCTACTAAAATGGTAATTTGTGTTGTCTTTAATCACTGTCAACTTCTTACAGTTTTCTACTTTTTAATAATGCAGTTCTCCAAACAAACACAAATAGTCTAACTTTGTATGCAAACTACAAATCAATTTATTTATGTCATGTTATTTATGTATGTACCATTCTTAATACTACTTTAAAAACTGTATTTATTTGGTGTTCTCTATTTTTATTTAATTAAGATAAGAACACTATAAAAAAATCTGATGTAGCACAATACTTTCCGTCAATTCTATGTATTTTGTATAAATCCCATATCAAAAGTTCCTTAATTGTGACACGAATATGTACTAATTTCTACAAATTCCGTACGAGAGTTTCTTGGAAAAGTTTCTATATATCCAATAAAATTATAACGCGAGCATACTCTATATAAATTGCACTTGACACTGACATCTGTCAATTAGAATATATCAGCTGTTCCCATGGTTGTAGAAAAGGTAGCTAATTTATGAAAGTTAATCTTTTTATAATTATTTACCTCTATATCTATTGAATATGAAGGAAAATATATAATCAAACCGTACAGTCATAGATTATAATGATATATTTAACTGCGTTTTTTCAAGAAACACTGTTAAGAACTTCCAATAAGGGAGCTTCCGGTTGACCACTTATAACCAAAATTTTATCAGCTGTTCATATGGATGTAAAGAAGAGGATTACGAAAGAACTATAATTTTTAGAATTGTAGTATTGGAGTTATCGTCGGAGGAAAATTTGTCACACACAGAGAGACACACATACGGTCACACACACACGGACACACATACAGACATCATCGTAAAACTAGTACAATCGTATTTTAGAGACCCTAAAACGTACTCATCACCGAATTTTTTGAGCAAAGGCAATACCTTCCTTACCTAAAGGTTAAAAAGTTAAAAGACAAAAATGAATAAAAAAATCTGTTGTGGCCAGCACAAAACCTTCCGTCAATTCAATGTATTTTGTACAAATCCGATACCAAAAGTTCCTTGGAAAAGATTCTATATATCCTGTAAAATTGGAACACGAACACACTATTTTTTACAAATTCCATATTGCATGTTCCTTTGAAAAGATTCTATAAATCCGGTATAATTATAACACGAATGTACATTCTGTAAACTGCACTTCACACTTCCTCCTTCCTATCCAACGCATCTTCTTCACACAGTTATTCCTCTCTCAAATATTCTGCTACACAGTCCTTCCATCTTCTCTTTGGCCTTTCTTGTACTCCCGGCATTGAAACTGCAAGACATTTGCGAGGGATTCTCTGTCACTTAAATTACTTTCTGATCCTATACTTTCCACTTTGGTTTTGCACTTGACACTGACATCTGTCAATTATAATTTTTTGAATATTATCTGCTGTTTCCATAATTTTTGCAAAGCTGACTGGTTTTTGAAAGTATAACTCTATATCTATTGAATATGAAGGAAATCGTATAATCAAATCGTATACAGAATAAGATTTTCTTTCATATTAATGATCATAAAATGTCGAAAAATGATATTTAACTGCGTTTTTTCCAGAAAAACTTTTAAGAACTTCAAATAAGGGTACTTCCGGTTGACCAATTATAACCAAAATCTAATCAGCTCTTCATCTGGTTGTAAAGATGAGGAATACGAAAGAATCATAATTTTTAGAATTGTAGTTTTGAAGTTATTGTCGGAGAAAAATTTGTCACACACACATACGGACACACACAGACACACACACGGACACACACACACACACATATACAGACATCAATGTAAAATTAGTAAAATCGTATTCTAGGGATCTTAAAACCTGCTTAATCGTTAAAAACTCACCATCGAATTCTTTGACGGAAGGTAAAAATTGGTTTCTTCAGAATGAAAATCCCTTAAATTGATTTTAGTAAAATTTTCAGAATCGCAGAATATAATGGAGCTCATCAGTGTGGTGCACTGAAGCTTCTAGGAGACTCTGACAAATAAAATGTACCCTTATTTTAACGCCGTGTATATTGTAGAACAAAATATAGATAAGGCAAAAAAATTGTTGAATTTGCTAGCTTTTCTGACAACACACATCTCAATCTATTCTTATACCATTTGCAAAATGTTCATTATAAACAGATTATACATATGTATAGTCAAACATATTTAAACAACTTTGTCATACAAGTCAGTGGCAGGCAGTCTTGTGATCTTTGAGTAAATGATTGATATTTAGCAAAGCAAAGGCTAATGGTTTGAGTTACTGGAGAACATCTAATGACATGGGTGGAGGGATGGTACACACCATTATAAACAGATAGGGGCTTTGAATTATTTATATGAAGATTTAAATACTTTACAGCTGCAAAAAAGGGTGCCGACCATTATGAAAGTGTAACAGAAGGGTTATTGCTTGCTAGATTATCTTACAAGGATTATAAACATCTCATGTATAAAAATGATATATGAATTTGTCATCGGACAAAAAATAATCAGAGGTAATTCAAAACGGACAATTTAATCGAAAGAATAAAGTACTGGATTGTTAATCAACGGAAATAATGTTGAGGACCAGTTTCGCACATGCAGTTCATGCCCATGCATATAATAAGCGAATCAGGTATCTTTTCTACGTTGAAGATTATGAAACAAGAATTACACTTGTATTAATAACAATTTGTATTTTCATTGAAATGAGACAGGTTGTTAAGCAAAGGCTTTTGAAAGGATTGAGATGCATTTCAAAGCACGCACGATCACAATTATTACTTTACTTTCCTGTAACCTGTATTTTAACATTCATATTGGTATTGTTACTAGATTACCCCCTTAAAATTTTTATTATAGGTATCTTGTATAGATTTAGAGATAGAGGCACTGTAATATATATATAAAAAAAAAATTAATGTAGTACATCGCAGAGACCAAGGAAACCAGTTGACAAATTCAAATGTATATTAACAATTTTAGTGACACTCTGAAACCTCTTTCTGGGAAGTACATTTAATCTTTCTTATTGTTTTATTAATAAAATATTTAAAATTGTAGGTAAAATGCATTCCAATTTTTTAAGGTCTATATAAACCGATTTTAACATTTTTACGATGATGTCTGTGTGTGTATGTGTGTGTTTGTGTGGATGTATGTGTGTGTATGTGTGTAAATATTATTTTTGAAAATTTTTGGTATTACTAATATTGAACATAAAACTCTACATCTGATACATTTAAAATTTTAATTATATCTTCTATAAATTTAGAGATAATTTGTAAGTGACAGACGTCAGAGTCAAAAATCAAAAGTTTTAGTTACATTCTGAAAGCTTTTTATGCGAAGTACATTTAATCTTTCTTAATGTTTTGTTAATTAAATATTTAAAATTATAGGTAAGATGCATATGTCCATTAGAAGTACAGCCAATGTAGTTAATGAATTGGAAGAATCTCTGACATTTAGGAACTTCCTCATACAATGAAAAATAGATATAATTAGAATTGTATGTGTGCAGAAGACATGTTAAATACAATAAAAACAATAATTGGGTAAAGTTCTGTAATGTTTTTGTTATAAAACGACGGTTCGATAGCAAAGTGCAATACAATACTTATACCTAAACATCGCAAAATTTCTAAGATGCCCTCTGTTGAAAACCGTCTTAAATATCTCTATTTATGCTTGCTACATAAAATTATATTGACAGGTACTCCATCATATTTATTTGACAAATTTATTATTAAAGATTATAACTATTCTCTTAGAATGAAGGATTTGTACATTGTACCAACCTTCAGAAAGTCAAAATTTAAAGGTGCGTTTTCATATATGGCTCCCACTTTATATAACAGTGTTTGACTATCTGAAGATCCTTTCTTTAAACAATTTCAAAAGAAATGTACGAGCATTATTATTTGCATAATATTTATTTCATTGTTTACTATTTTGTACTCTATATTTATCTTAAATGTTTCTATTACTTCAATTATCTGTAATTGATTAATATTTAAAACGTGTCTATTAGTTTTATATACATCTGTGTATTATTTGTTGGTTAGGTGGAAGAGCAGCCTTAGGCTGAACCTCGCCCTTGATTATATGTCAATAAAGTTTATTATTATTATTACAACATAAAATGGAAATGGCGAGAGGTATTGAGCTGGTCACAACAGATTTTTTTTCCATGTAATACATTGGCTTTAATTTTTTTACAAAATTTTAACTATGGCGTAATTAGTCAGTTTTAATAAGGGGATACAGTCCTTGTAAAAAGCATAGAAAACAGAAATGATTGCCAGAGATATGATGATTAGGTTAGTTCTATCATCGGTTAAGCGTTGTACGCTTATTTAAAAAACACCATGCACTTATTTATGAAATCTCTTTAAAAAGAACTTTCTGATGTACATCGCAATCACATCTTCCATTCGCATAATCGTCCTTCACCCACTAACCTCCACTATTGTAAGATAATTAACATCAGATGTTCCACTCTAATGATGTTTATTACCGAACGGCTTAAGCGTGAATCGCATTCGCGTCCGTGTTGTGTTTACATTGTGTAACGCCACTCTGTAACGTAATCATAGTCGTAGTGTTAACGCCGCAAACGCGACACACTGTGGGTCGCGCTAACATCACCTGGACCAGGCCTGGGCGGAAAAATTAATGGCCCGGTGGGTGAATTTCATCTTTAAGGTGATAAAGATGAATGACCAAGTGAAACACCGAATGTAAATTGGGTTCTGATCTTTGTCGATGTGGGAGTCTTGGGCAATACTTGTATGTATGTAGGAAATTCAACACGGTGGAGTTATATGTTACTCAAATCTAAATATAGCTTGCGTAGTAACATACAAATTATAGTTAATGATTACTTGTTTTAAGGAAGAGGAAGTATTTCAATTTCAAATCAATACATTGTATTTTTATACCAAATAGTATAAAAAATTTAAAACTTTAGTTATAGTAAAAGTTGAGTTCTTCTTTTAATAATAATAGAAATATATATCCAGTAAAATTGTAACACGAACATAATACAATTTTTTACAAATTCCATACAAAAAGTTCCTTGGAAAATATTCTATAAATCCAATAAAATTATCACATGAATTATGTATACTCATATATAAATACTCTAAAAATGCGTACACTTACATACCATTCTCTTTACAATCAAATAATATTACTACTAAGTTTATATCTCTACCCATTTTTGAATTATTGCCCCAAAAGCCAATATACCCCACATTTAGATAAAAACTTCAAAATTTTTAAAAATCTAATTTTTATATATGTTACTATACTTCTCAATGCGCTGATTCCAAATTTTGAAACCGCAGGTCGATATCTCTTTTCGTTCTCGAGATATTTAGATTTAAAGTTTTGCTCAAAACTGCCCATTTTTGGGTATTAACCCAAAAATGGGTCGAGATATGAATTTGGCGACATTGCCATTCGATTATATGGACAAAAATACATAAGTATAGCAATTTTCATAATTTTTATCCAACCAGTTAATTTTTTATGAATAAAAGCTTGAAAACTCCTGAAAATGACCAAAATCTGAAAAAATCGTAAGGGGTACCCCTTAGATTATTGCGATTTTTGGCCATTTTCAGTTATTTTGCTTTACAGATTGTATGCGTTGGTCAAAAATTCTGAAAATTGGTGTACTTATGTAATTTTGCCCGTAGAATCGAATGGTGTTGTCGCCAAATTCATATCTCGACCCATTTTTGGGTTATTACCCAAAAATGGGCAGTTTTGAGCAAAACTTTGAATCTAAATATCTCGAGAACGAAAAAAGATATCGATGCGGTTTCAAAATTTGAAATCAGCGCATTGAGAAGTATCTAGATACATAAAAATTAGATTTTTAAAAATTTTGAAGTTTTTATCTAAATGTGAGGTATATTGACTTTTGGGGCAATAATTCAAAAATGGGTATAACTAATGAAAAAAAAAACCCTTAACTTTAACAAAAATTTTAAAAACTATATACGTATTTCGAGAACTTAGTTCTCATCAGTAGAAACTTTAAAGTGAAAACAGAGAAGTTAAGATTACTCAGCATGTAAACCATGCCAGAGGTCAAAACAGCTCTGAGGAATAAGGGAGAGAACACGGGTTATATAGGGACAGGAATCATAGGTGAGTAGATACCTAAGATTAAACAAAGAAACTATCTTATATTATTCATATTACTCATATAATTTAGAATTTGGGATGGGACCTAGGTCCGCGTTCATTAATTCATTTCATGTTTTATCAAACTCTCATGTGCGTCTAAATATCTATTATTATCAACTTGTTTCAACACAACATATGTTTATTAATAATCAAAAAATTGACAATTCTAATATAAAATTATTAAATTATGATACGTAAGTGTACGCATTTTTAGAGTACTTATATATGAGTATACATAATGTATATTCATATCATAATTTTATTGGATTTATAGAATATTTCCCAAGGAACTTTTTGTATGGAATTTGTAAAAAATTGTATTATGTTCGTGTTACAATTTTACTGGATATATACGAGAATCTTTTCCAATGAACTTTTGGTATAGGTTTTGTACAAAATACATCAAATTAACGGAAGGTCTTGTGCTGGCCACAACAGATTTTTTTTTTGTAATATTATATTATATTATATTATATATATATATATATATATATATATATATATATATATATATATATCATTATTATTATTATTATTATTATTATTATTATTATTATTATTATTATTAGTTTGATTTTAAAAACAGAAAATTTAGTAGGTATAAATATTTTTCAATTAATTTCACGTACGATACAAACCACGTTTCTTATTTTTGACCGATATTCTATGAAAAGCCAAGTTTTTATTTTTTATTAATGTGCAACCATAAACTCAACAATTAGTTATTTTAATGTTACCAAATACTAAAACCAACAATCACTGAACATAAAAACGCACGTTGGTACCAAGAAAACTGCAAATACTTTGTCTAAATTCTAGATAAACTTAGTGCACTGTAGCAGTTTATTCCAACTGCGGTACTCGGTGTAGATGACGTCAATGTAGATGTTTACGGTCATTTCAAATAGCTATAACTTTGGAACAAATAATCGCAAATGTTATATGCAAAATATCGAAAATATTTTGTCAGTTCCATTTAATTAACCGTCAAAAAGTGCGCGATATCGGCAATTTAGTGTTCAGCATACTACATAGCCAACCTTATTCACCACATTTCCAAATATTTAAGATGAAATGATTGATCCGTTTGCAATATTGTGACGTTTTCCTGATCGATCGCCTACTACCGCCATTCCTATCCTGATATTTAGTTTCTTTTGGTGTTTTGCTCAATATTTGGACGGATTCCTCTGGAGGCCGATCACATTGGGCATGGATTGTAGACCTTCAGGGCTCTAGCTGTGGCGAATGGCAGGTGGACTGAATCAGCTCTACGAACTCGAGGGAATCTATAAAACGCGTGTTTCGTTCCTGGTACCGAACACAATGGACTCCGGCTTTTCATATGAGTATGAATTATGTAATGGGGAATTGGTTTTCGGGAGTTCAATAAATTTACAGGAATTTCTTTATTTTTAAACAGAATTGGATTATTAAAATTGGATGATATTTTCACGGAAATTAAAATACTATCACATGATATAAAGAATAGTTACTTCCTTACTATCATAGTAAATCAATATTTTGTAGTAAATTTAATTTAAAAATGCCATTCTAATTCAATTTTTAGTTTGTCAATTTTTTAAGTATCGTTTTAAGTGAACATGTGGAATTAACCAAAAAGGTTAAATTAAGTTTTTGATTTTAAGTCATTTTGGGGCCTATCAACTTTCTGGTTACCAAAAAGTGAAACTACTACTTCCGGTTGTTCAATTGTTACCAAAACCATTTCAGCTCTTCCCAGGAATGTCACATTGACGAAACTGCAGCTAAATATTTTTTAAGTCTTATAGTTTTTGAGGAACGTGTCTACAACATCCAGACATACATACACACACATACACACATCCACACACACACACACACACACACACACACACACACACACAGACATCATTTTAAAAATGTTATAATTTGATTCTAGGGACCTTAATTCGTGTTTATTCAATAAAATCTGGATATGCGAATTTTAGCATGAATCCAATACCTCTCTTAGAAAAAAAAATTGATACATCTTTTTTCTAAACCTATTTATTTTTATTGATAAGTACAAGTACATTACTTAAATAAAAATATTTACGCAACACTGACAACGAGAGTG